>CM062816.1:1427671931-1430136098 GCA_031772625.1 Pinus tabuliformis
TGTGCGCTTCTGTCCATCTCTGGAAGACTCTGCTTGAGTGGATGTCTCCACTCTTGGAAGCTTTGCATGTGGCTACTCTGCATCAGTTTGAGGCTCCTCCTCCTTAGGAACCAACAGTTCCTCCACAACCTCTAGTTGGAGCTCCCTCTCAAGGGAAACTTGCATGGCCTTTTACTCATCAAACTAGAGATCTCTACGAACCACTGTCCTCCCACTGGTAGGAAAGTACACCCGATAGTTATGAGGTGTATCAATGCACCCCACAAATATACCCAACTCTGCTGTCAGCTCAAGCTTCTTCCATGCATCCTTTGTCACATGGCAATATACCGATGAGCCAAAGATCCTGAAGTGACCCACATCTGGTCTCTTATTGGAGAAAGCTACCTCTAGTGTCTTCATCCAAAGTATGTGATGTGGGCTTCTATTATGCAAATAGACTATTGTGTTGCATGGCTCAGCCATCAAGTGAAGTGGTAGGCCTTGGTCATGCAGCATTGCCAGTGCTGCCCCTATAATAGTTCTGTTCTTCCTCTCGACCACCCCATTCTGTTGTGGGCTATGAGGTGTCATCAACTCACGTTTAATTCCTTCCGTTGCACAGAATTCCTTAAACTGTTAAGAGACATATTCTCCATTGTTGTCGCTTCTCAAGGCCTTGATCTTCTTCCTTGAATCTTTCTTGACCAAAGCTTTGAACTCACAAAACTTTGTGAAAGTTTGGTCCTTATTCTACATGAAATAAATCCAGCATTTATGAGAATAGTCATCAATGAAAATCACATAATACCTTTTCTTCACTGTGGATTCCGTCAAGAATGGTCCACGAAAATTATTATGAACTCGCTCTAAGATAGCTCCTGCTCGACTGTCTCGATCATGAAAGGAAGACTTGGTGTACTTTCCCAAGGTACAACCTTTGCATGTGTCAACTTGCTCAAGTTTACCTTTGGGATGTCCTATAGATATCTGCTGCATTATCTTCACACCCCCATGATGCAAATGGCCCAACCGCCTATGCCACAACTCGCCAATGTCTTGGCTTTGCACCAATTTTGCTTTCGTACTCAATGCTGCACAATCATCTACCTCTAGTTTATAGAGATTCTTCACCCGAATCCCTATCCTCTTGGTCTGACCCATGGCTATGTGTCTTAGGAACACCTTTCCTTTAGTGAAGACAATATCGTAGCCTTTATCCTCCAACATCACAACCAATACCAAGTTCTTCTTCAGTCTAGGCACATACATCACATCTATCAAGGTGAGAGGAGCTCCATGTTTCCTCCGAAAAGCAACCGTGCCCACTCCTGGAACACTACACCTTACGTCGTCACCCATCTCTATGCACATCTTGAGGTCTTTCTCCTCCAAGGCACTGAATAAATTTTTATCACCGATCAAGTGGAATGAGGCTCCATTGTCAAGATACCAGACAGAACCGATCATCGATGACACCATGCATGCAATGAGGGTAAAGTCCATTTCGCACTGAGAGGCTAATGCCTCACCTTCTGATCCTTCCAAGGATCCCTTCTTGGACTTCTTCGATGGGAAATTAGTTGTATAATGTCCCATCTTGTGACAATTAAAGCATCTTACTTTATCCATGTCACTCTTCTTCCCTCCATGAGAAGAATTCGATTTGAAATGGGAAGCCTTCCCCTTCCCTTTCCTTGCCTTACTTGCTAAGGCTAGATTTTCTTCATCATCATTCTTGGATGAAGACCATCTCGTGTGCTCCTCCTGATCTCCTCTTGCATAAGATCTGACAACAGTCGTTCCCAATCTGGCAGTTTCTACCTACCATTCACAGAGTCCTGGTAGCTATTCCAACTCTTTAGAAGGCTAAGGAGAGCGAGGCTCACCATATCATCATCGAAATTAGTTATTCCCACACTGCCAAGCTCATCTCTGCAGGTGGTGAGCTTGTTTAGATATGTGGAAATAGTATCAACCTTCTCCATCTTGATTCTTTGAAGCTTATCCTTGAGCGCCAATTTCCTCTAGTCGCTACTGTTCTGGTAGAGGTCCTTCAATGTCTTCCACTTTGAAAATGGAGTATCCTTCCCAAGGAGACTTGAGACAATATGGTCTCGAACTCCATCAAGGATGATCCATCTTGCCTTTGCCACACACTTCTTCCACTCAGCCAACTCTTGTGCATTAGTTGAAGCTGGCTTTGGGATTTCTTGATCAATGAATTCCTTCAAGCCATTGTCTTCTAATACAGCCTCCATTCTATCTTTCCATTCTATGTAATTCAAGCTACCTTCTAAGGCATACTCGAGTCTCAAGCCATAGAATGCCATTAGCCAACCTTGAAGTATGATATGAATTTGATTTGCACCTGCAACCCCGAACTTCAAACTTCGAATTCTCTTCTCAATATACTGTTCACAACTCTGATATCATGTATAAAATTTCTACAAATCCAACTCCAATACCATGTAGAAAATCTACAAATCTAGCTCCAATACCATGTAGAAAATATGGTGGTAGGTCAACTTGATAATGCAATATAAATCAAAGCAGAATACTATAACCTACTTCTACTATCAATTTGTGGAAGCTTAAAGATCGAGCTAAACAATATAACCAAAAGAAGAAGAATCAATGGCACAATACACGTGAAAATACTTTGGGGAAACCCTTAGCTAAAAACCCCACACTATTGTATTATCATACATGGTGGAAATAAATAGGAATTATACAAAGCCTTAGCTCTCACATCTAGCCATCTCTCAGTGCAATCCTCACAGATGCTCATATGCAATCTTGGCTTCTCTCCAACCTTCCTCTCTACTCTCCAAGCTCCTATTTCCTTGCGTTGTTCCTTGTGGATGATTCGCCTTCAACCAAGTGGAAAACCTTCCTTCAAAACTGCACAATCTTCAAGGATAAATCCTTGACTGCATGCATGAGTTTTCTCCATGAGAAAACACATGCAACTAATAGTACACTATCCTTGAACATTAATCTCAACTGGGTCTTTCTCATAATATACATGCATGAGTTTCTGATGAGGGAATCTTTAGTTAACTGGAGTAGCACTAGTTGAGTGCATTAATGCATCAACTAACTATTAACTCACTATTAGTTCCTCAAACAGTTTGGAACTAATTTAACTGGACTTAACTCAGTAAACTGGGTTAACTAATTACAACTCAAATATAACTCAATCTTATCTCCTTAATTTAAGGGATAACTCTTGCATGACTTCAGAAAGACTTCTAACTTGAATTTCTCTAACTAATTAATTTAAAATTAATTAATTAATTATTTCCAAGTAGCTGTTAAGACTAAATTCGATTTTAATTCACAATTTAATTCAAGGAAAAATTAAATTGGAATATTTTTGTTTCCATATTTCAACAATGTGCTTACTCATTTTTAGAATATACCAATATGTCATCAATGAACACAATAACAAACTTGTCCAAATAAGGACACAAGACAATGTTCATCAAACACATAAATGTAGCTGGGGCATTACTTAAATTGAATGGAACTACAACAAACTCATAATACCCATACCTATTCCAGAATGCGGTCCTGTAGATGTCCTCTTCTTTGATGTGTACTTGATGGTATCCTGAGCTCAAGTCAATATTATAGAACATTGTTGCTCCCTTCAGTTGATCAAACAAATCAACAATCCTCAGTAATGGGTACCTTTTCTTGATGGTCACTTTATTCAACTTCTTGTAATCAATGCACAATCTGAGAGTACCATCCTTCTTCTTCACAAACACTTGGCCTAATGTATCCCTTATCAAATATTTCCTTCAACTCTACCAACTCAGGTGTACTCATCATGTAAGGTGCTTTTGATGCTGGAGCTGACCCTGGCACCAACTCAATAGAAACGTCTACCTCCCTGCAAGGTGGAAACTATGAAATATCCTCATAAAATACATCCTGGAACTACCATAGAACTGGGTACCTGCTCAAAACATCTGCATACTCAACTTCCTTACCTTTGTCACTAGAAATGTGCACTGTGAATAACAAACACCCTTTTCTACGACTGCACATTGCCTGCATAGTTGTCACCATCCTAAATGAGGTGGCTTTATTCTTTCCTTGCAAGAATCTTGGTTCCCCATTGTCATCCACACACTTAATGGCTTTTTAATAACAATCCACCTTGGTTCTATGAAGGTATGACCAATCCATGACCAACAACATACTGTATGATCCCAATGATAATACATTCAAATGTGTCGCGGTAGAGATACCATTCAAATCAAATGCACAAGATATTACCCAATAATGAACTCACTTCTTTGTACTTGTAACTAACTGCAATAACCAATATTTTGCATGCAATTCCTTACTCAAACCACACTTATCCACCAAGTCAGGACTAACATATCTATAATTAGATCCAAGGTCAATCAAAATAGAAATAAATTGATCACAAATCTTACCATCCATCTCAATGATAGATGTCTGGTGCTCTTCCTATCTATTGTCCACGAATGCATAAATACGAGGAATATTCTTCCCCACATCCCCAATAGTTTGTGCCTCCTATGCACTCTATATCTTAGGACTACCACCCTGATTTTGTAGACAATCTATCCTAAGGTGTTCCTCACCACATGTCTGACACTACAACCATTCAGTATCATTACCTTTGTGCTGTTGCTATGATCCATGTCATTGTCTAGCTACATTAAACTTCTTTTGAGGGGCCACCTTTTATTTCTCCCCTGAATTTTGAGGCCTTTCTCTCTTAGGGTGACATTTACCTTTACCTTTGTCTTTCCATTTCCATCCTTATTGAGATTCATTCTTACGCTTTGGATGTTCATAGCAATGCTTCAATTTCCCAATGACTTCCTCAAGTGACTAGGGCTCATCATACTCAATCCGATCTCTAAATGCTAATGGAAAACCACAGATAAATCATTGAACTTTAGCCTCCTAATATGTAAGATATGGTACATACCTCAATAGCTCTAGAAAATTGGTCATTTACTCTTCATCTACCATTGACCCCATCTTTAGCTCATAAAATCGTTTGGAATTATTGTCATAATACCTTTCTGACAAGTATTTCTTCCTAAAAATCCTCTTGAACTCATGCCAACTCAAGTCCTCCATCTTGATGTCTCCGGCCCGCTTCATGTCTTCCCACCAAATGTATGCTTTACCTTTCAAGATGAAGATAACGATTCTGGCCTTCATGTTATCTATGTACTCATGCAACTCAAAGAATTTGTTCATCCCAAGTATCCAAGCCTCTGCATCTTCTGACTTCTTCACATATCCATTAAAAGTAGCAGGATTTGATTTCTTAAACTCATCTGACAAGTATCCCCTATCACTCTTATAAGGATGATAATGATGACGATCATGATGCCTATCAGAACCATAACTAGAATAATACTTGTATCCATCACCTCTCTTATCCAGAGCATCTAACAATCTAGCATATCTAACCATGTCATCTCTATCCAACCTATAAACACCATGATATCTACTTCCATATGCCCCATTAGTTCTATCCTCCTGTCCATGGCTGATCCAAATTGGCACTTATTGCTACAATTCTCAAAAACTTTGAAGAAGTATTACATTAACCTTTGCTCATTTCTCTTGTGCTTGTATGATTTTGTCATTGTCTACCTTACAACTTCTTATTTCTTCCTTCAAGCTTCTCAAGCTATCTGCCAATCAAAAGAGTGCCCAACACCATGCCACTCATTTGATTCATAGGGAGAGTCTTTGTAGTCTACCATCTTGCTATTCATTTTGACCTTTCTCCCGCAAGGCATAATAAGTCAGCTAAACCAAATCATAATAAACTAGCATACCTTAGTATAATTTTGGGAGGATAAATCATCTACAAGATCATCCAAATCAGCGTGATACGTCTATAAACATAATCATAACGTCATATCACTACATGACCATATCACTACACATAATATGACCTCATGCACGACAAAATCAACCATACAAGTGTACGTGGACAATACACAATCATAAACATAGACGACACACCAGCATACACGCAGACAACACATTAGCATAAACATGGAAAACACACATGCATAAACACATATAATCATGAATAAGCAGAAAATACTTGTAGAAATAGGTAGAAATGTGTAACCAGTCATACAAGACAATACATGTAAGCAACATATAATAACATGTAACCAATCACGCACTCATGACAACATACTTCATACAACAACATCATCTTTCACATGGTGACATCACTACAAGCATGACTAGAACCATGCATATGCAACAAGCATATAGAGAACATGAATGATTAACACACATGAGAAAGACATGAATGTATGAACAACACAGACTGCCCATCCAGTATGAGGTGTGAACCATGCTATGATACCACTCTATAACACTCTCCTCCCAGATCTACCCAACTGACCTGCCAACTGGGGTAAACAAGATTGGATTGAACCTCCTATGTGACCTTAAGGAAATGCAATCGATGGAAACACATCATACATACCTTCTGCATCAGCTACAGGAACCCTAAGAACCACCCTAACACTTCTGGTAACCAACCCCTCAGTCCCACTAAGGTTTTAGGCCACTTGACCTCTGGGCACTCCCATGCTATGGGCCTAACATCATCCAGGAGGCTCTGGATGCTCTCATGACAAGGCATGCTGGTGTCCAGGGACTATTTTGCTCAGTTTTGTGCCAACGTCCCTGGGATTTGAGCCACTTTTTGAGGCCCAAAGCCTAGGTCACTCCCCAAAAATGGATGATACCTTCAAGAATGAAATTTAACAAGGAAATAATGATGCAAATCCAAACACTTGACAAGCCCTTAACCAAACCTCTACTAGCTATGACAAACATTTCATCAAACATATGTAATCTACAAGTGTAAACAATAAATTTAAGTATAGGGATCTCATACTTGTATAAGAATCACTATGAAGCATTGTTCCCTTATATCATTTTCTTCCTAATCATCTATCAGGTCATATATACATTGTTCATTCATTTACAAGTAAAAACATGATGAGGGCCATACATAGATGCTATCATAAAACATATACATAACTAACATAATAACAATAGAAATACCATGAATACATCAGCCATAGAATCCACATATAAGCCAATACATTTACACATGAAAAACCAAGGGAATAAATTTATCATTAATGAATGTAGAAACCAATCGAGGATGGGACTACCATGTTCCACCCAACCATAGATTGGCTAAGCCAAATCTCTCTTCATCCAATCAACCCTGTGCCATATTCCAAGCATGAATGTGGTAGTCATTATCAACCAAAAGAACCAAACAAGCATGGATGCTACCAGAGTTCTCCACCTACACTATGAGGAATTTGAGTGCCTCCTAATCTCTCAGGATTTACCGTAATCCATTGTATGATCCAGGTACCCACTCTCCAAGCTTTACCACACATCCCATCCCGAGACTACTAGTCCCAATGGAGATAAATCCACCTCTTGTCTTTACCGTATATCTAGCCATTCACTGGCAAGGATTCTATTAGTGTCAGTCTTGTTAGCCTATCACCTAGATCAAATGTGCTTTTAAAATGCTTGTCAGGACTATCAAAATCAAAATTTTCATGCCACTAGGTTACACAGAAAAAATTGGTCAGTCTAGAAATGAGGTCAGTCTTTTGAAAATTCACTCATGCTGGCCACCTATCACATTTCTATGAAGGTGTCATAATAAGAGCAAGTCAGACATCATCATCATTCCATTCATTTTCAGGTCATCCATTAGGTCGCTATGGTTTCCAAGGTCCATCATTTTCATGAATAAATCCAGCAGTGAAAAGAGCATGACAAGCAGCTCTTTGGTATTGATTTGTGAGTTATCACACATTTGTAGAGCTTTGAAATTACACCTCTACTACACATTTTCCTAGACTTTTTCTCCTCACTAGCACTCCATAAGCTATCAGAGATCATTGCATATTGATCTTGAAAGAGCATTTAAGTGGTTTTCTGACTATGTTTTTGTGTTTGCTGTTTGAACTAGATTTTGCTCATTAGCTGCAGAATCCAGTCACTTTCCCTAATTGATTCAACTTTCCGTAGCTGTTTTTGTTAAACTCTATGTTGCAGGTGTCATCAGGCAAAACAAGCCACATGGGCAAGTTAGAAATGACCTGGACATGGATCAGGTCGTATTGGTTCAGTCGAATTCATCAAGGGAAGCTGTGGTCAACGGTGGTCAAATGGTGGTCCAACGTAAGAGTCCTACGGCAGCTAGACTCTGTTTTCCAACAAGGGAAGGATTTTGAAGGATGTGTGGCCATTCCTAAATCTCTGGGGTCTGTTGCCACCTATAGATTGCCCCACGATGCAAATCCAACAGCCACAGTTGATAGATTTAATAGTCTCGGCAACCATTATGCTAAATCCATGGACGCTGTATTTTACGTGTCTCCTGTTCACGCAGTTCTACAAGAAAACATTTATGTAAAATTTGTGATAAATAACGTGTTTCTATAATGCATAGAGTGAGTTTTTTTAATGTAATATTGCTGTTCAAAGTTCACTGTGCTCTGACACTAGTTTTATTGCTGTAACTGTGTTTTGAAATATATGAGAAGACTCTATTCCTACATGATTGCATGAACATAATTTTGGATTGATAGCCTATTGACCGAGGCTGTGTAGAGGGCCCATGTATGTTGCGGTTTTGTTTCTCTTTTTGCTGTAAAGTTTTATGCGTTGTTTCCTTATTTTCATTGCATATATTCAATAGTTATCCACCTATGTATATTTCAATTTTTATGGTATTAACATTCCACTTTTGTTCATGATTTTATAGCTTTGTATAACACTGATCAGTGCATGTATCTTTCAGGATAGAGTAGGCAGCCCGGGCATCTGCATATAATTTTCACAATGACTAGTGACATGGGATTAATTCTCTGCTGACTTTTCTTTTCATAGTTTTTTTTAATTCCAGTTCTGATTTATTGATTTCAGTCTTGTTCATTTGCTTTGATAGAAATCAACTTGCTCATGTCATTGACGGCTACCTGCGAAAGCCATAGCTAGACTAACTGGTGAGGGATAGAATTATGAATGTGTGATTTGATTTTAGTTTTACTTTTCTGCAATTAGATATTAAATTTCTCATCTCATTGACGGTTACCTCTGAAAGCCATAGCTAGACTAACTGGCGAGGGATCGAATTATGAATGTGTGATTTGATTTTAGTTTTACTTTTCTGCAATTAGATATCAGATTGCTCATGTCATTGATGATTATCTCCGAAAGCCATAGCTAGACTAACTGGCGAGGAATCAGATTATGAATGTTGTGATTTGATTTTAGTTTTACTTTTCTGCAATTAGATATCAGATTGCTCATGTCATTGACGATTATCTCCGAAAGCCATAGCTAGACTAACTGGCGAGGAATCAGATTATGGATGATGTAATTTGATTTTAGTTTTACTTTCCTTGCAATTTTTTATTTCTTTGAGTGCAGTAGCTTAAATCATTTTTCTATATTTAAACAGCAGCAAAGATGATAGTTTCATGATTAGTAGTTCATTACTTGTGTTAGATAGCAGCACATCTTTCATTCTTGTTCAAGTATTACTGTCATCATTAGTATATTCTAAGAACTTCTGAAGTGTTAAGTGATGGAAACCATTATAGAGGAGATAATTTCCTAAAATCTATATCCATACTTGCCTTCTAAAGACTTAGGAATAGGATTTCCATTCATACTAGGAGATAAACAAAGATAAAAGCCCCCAAAACAAAATAAAAATTGAAAAACGACAAAGATATAAGAAAGAGGTCGTCTTGCACATATAGTGCACCACAGTTCATTAGTTTATGACTCTCGGATTGATAATTAATGTAGCAATTTAGGACACCCTAAATTGACCAAACATTTTGGCGCCGTTGCCGGGGAAGTGTAACTAGGTAGCCAATCTCTTAAAAAAAGGGGGGGTGGAGGGAAATTGATAAATTATTGAAGTATGCTCTCCTCTTTCACCTAGTGTGATCTGGAGGATCAGAAAAGAGAGTTGTTAGTTTAATAATTTCTTGATTATGCTCTCTTCTTACACCTAGTGTGACCTGGAAGATCAGAAAGAGAATTATTAGCCCGACTTAAAAAAAAAAATTAAAAGAAAAAATAAAAATGACATGCATAGAGCAAGAGATTCTAGGGGAAGGTTTATAGCTAGGGCCGAAAGTTCAATTTTCACAACTCCAGCTACTTCAAGGCATAGAAAAGATACACCTCCATCATCTCTGACTCACACTCCTAGCTTTAGGATTCATGGAATTGAAGGGGCAATAGCTAAATTAGGAGACTCTCCCACACTATCCATCAAATCTGACATAGGAGAAGAACCTTTCTTCACTTCTACAGGGGAACACATTGTAATCAAAGAAGTAGAATCACCTGAAGAAGAGGGAGAAATTATTCCTCATTTTCCATTAATAGAAGAACCAGAGGACTCTGAGAACTCTGAGGAAACTATCATGACAGAGGAAGTAGTAAACGGATTTAGAGGAGGGGGTAGAGGTAGAGGTAGAGGAGGAGGAAACAATGGAGGAGGTAGAGGTAACAATGGGGGAAATAGGGATGGAGATAACTCATTTGGATTCCCTATAGCTGATGAGGAAACCCATACAGCAATGAAAAGCATTTCGCCATCTGTCCTCCCAAACTTTTATGGGTTGTGAAGTGAGGATCCTGAAACATTTCTATTTGAGTTTGAAGTCTTGTGCCGAACCTATGACTATATGGAAGACTCTCAAAAACTCAAATTGTTTCCTTCAACATTGGAAGGAGCTACTTTGAAATGGTTCATGGGATTAGTCACCCGATCAATTAGGACTTGGAATGATATGAAACAAACATTTTTGGATAGATACTTGGATTATTGCATGCCCACCAATCATAAGGATGAGGTATTCAAGATGATGCAAAAAGAAGATGAAAACCTGGAGGATTTACTTGAAACATTTCAATACAACTTAAACAGAGCAAAAATGAGTAATTTAGATGAGGAAACCTTGAAATCCCTTCTATTAAAAGCCATTAGAGATGAATGGATAGATATTTTAAACATGATGGGGAAGGGAGATATTTCTCAACTTCCACTCCATGACATAGCAGAACTATGTGTCCATCTCTCAAGGGGAAAATATAAAATTGGAAAAGGGCCTAGAGATCCTTCTCTTATTAGAGCAAACAAATCTGCAACTGGATCAGTAAGTAGGGCAGAGATTGGCAATATGCTTGATGAGTTCAAAACTAATATTCTAGGGAGCCTTAGTGAACAACTAGACACCCTTAAAATACAAAACAAACAGAAAGTAGAATCCGAAGCCTTAGCGATCTTTTGTCCAAAATTTAGAAAGAAACATGCTTTAAGGGAATGTCCCTTGGATGCAAAAGTTGTAGAGACATGTATGATTTGCTCAGAAAGCCATGAGACCAATGATTGTCCTTTAATTCCTGGGCTCAAAGCTGTCTTTTAGGAAGATTCAAATTCAGTAGAATCCCTTTGTTTTGTTTCAAGAAGACCATGGCAGGGGCCACAAAATCAAGGTTTTAACAATCCTATGAACTTTCAGCTCCCACAAAATTGGAATTCTTGGCAACAACCTTGGCCCCAATCTCAAAATCCATACCAATCATGGGCACAAGGGATGCAAAATCTTTATGGGATATTTGCTCAATTTTATCAATATCCTCCATCTTTTCAAAATCAACAAAATCCACAAATTCCAAATCAAAACCCACAACTTTCATTACCATTTCCGCAACGACAACCTTCTCAACAAAATCCAAATTCTCAACTCTTGCTTCCATTTCAACAAAAGACAAATCAATTATCACCCGAGCCATTGCCAAATCCCAATAACAAAAATCCTCAGAATGCTTACTTGGTAGAAGGACAACAATTTCCTACCTATATGATTGTTCCTCTCAATGATGTACAACTCAGGTCTGGTAGAATTTTAGAAAAACCTTCTATAGATGTTCAAGAGCAAGATACCTCTGAGGAGGATTCTCTTAAAGCCAATAAAGGTTCTGAGGAAGCATCTCTTCAAAACCCAAACATTCAAAAAGAAAAAGAAAAGGAGTCAACCCCCACAACTCCTGTAGTTGAGCAACCTGCATCTTCATCGACACCTCCTTTCCCTGAAAGATTACAAATTGACAAAGGGGTGGAAAAACAAATCTTGTTGCCTGACTATGACTTTCTAGATGAATTAAAAAATGTTTGTATCGAGATTCCCTTGCTACAAGCCATTAAAGAAATTGCTATTCTAGCAAAAACCATAAAGAAGTTGAGTCTCAAAAGACCGGGAAGGAAACCAAGAGATACAAGAAGAATCCACCCGGTAGGAAAAATGGTAGATATCATGATGGGAAAAATTACCATGCAGAAATATGTAGATCCAGGAAGTCCAATTGTCAAGACACATATAAATGGGGTAGAAATTCCAAATACTTTGATTGACTTAGGGGCTGATATCAACATTATGAGTAGATAGACTATGGAACAACTTAAACTTCCTAATCTTCTTTTTACACCTACCTTACTGCAATTTGTAGATAGATCAATAATCAAACCAGATGGTGTATTAGAATACATTTCAGTCTCCTTAGATTCTTGGGAATATCCAGTAGATTTCATGATTTTGACTCC
This sequence comes from Pinus tabuliformis, assembly GCA_031772625.1. Lineage (NCBI taxonomy): Eukaryota > Viridiplantae > Streptophyta > Pinopsida > Pinales > Pinaceae > Pinus > Pinus tabuliformis. Next base: position 1,427,684,614 of record CM062816.1, read on the forward strand.
CAAGAGTAATTTAGGAGGGCATCCACTCATCTTAGGAAGACCTTGGCTAGCCACAATTGATGCTTTCATTAGTTGTATATCTGGGGATATGTACATTTCTGATGGTAGTTCGACAAATAAATTCAATTTGTATCCTCCAGCAAAAGTAGTTACAGAAGTAGGAGACAATGAATGGGTGGATGATGAAGACACTATACAACCTGTCTTTACCATTTCTGAAATTAGTCAAGATAGTCAAATTCTAAACACATTAGAAAATTTTGGAACATCTTCAGAATATGACCACACACAATTTCAGTTAGATTCTGACATTGAGTATTTATCATCAAGACAAATGTCTCTTTACTCTATGGAAGAGTTTGGTAGTTCTACCATTGAGATTTTTCCAGGTAAAACACTGAATATCAACAAAAATTTGGAAAAATCACAACAGGGAGAGCTAACCAAAATCTTGCAAAAACATTCTACTGTATTTGCATGGGAGTATACTGATATGAAAGGTATTGACCCTAAGACTTGCATCCATCACATATATATCGAGGAAAACAGTAGACCAATCAGACAACCTCAGAGAAGGATGAATCGAAATCTTAGGGAGATAGTGAAAGAAGAGCTCCAAAAACTACTCAATGTAAACTTCATTTATCCAATTTCAGATAGCCGGTGGGTTTCTCCTTTGGTTATAGTACCCAAAAAGAATGGTAAATGGAGGGTATGCATTGATTACAGGGAATTGAACAAAGCAACTTTGAAGGATCACTTTCCTTTACCCTTTATCAATCAAGTATTAGATACATTAGCAGAAAAAAAGTACTTTTCATTTCTGGATGGTTTTAGTGGTAATAATCAAATTCAGGTAGCACCTGAGGATCAGGACAAGACCACATTTACCTGTCCATGGGGAAATTTTTCTTATCGAGTGCTTCCTTTTGGATTATGTAATGCACCCGCAACATTCCAAAGAGAAGTACTAGGAATCTTTTCTGATCTAATCCATGATTGTGTAGAAGTTTATATGGACGATTTTACAGTTTATGGTAATTCATTTGAAGAGGCATTAGAAAATTTGGAAAAAGTCCTTATAAAATGTAAAGAGACAAACCTTTCATTAAGCCATGAAAAATGCTTTATGATGTTTACTGAAGGTATTGTTTTAGGCCATCATATTTTAGGGGATGGGATTAAAGTTGATAGATCAAAAGTTGAAGTCATCTCCAAATTGCCTATTCCAAATTGTCAAAAAGATGTTAGAAGTTTTCTAGGATTTATTGGATACTATAGAAGATTTATAGAAAACTTCATTAAAATAGCAACTCCACTCTTCAAACTACTTACAAAAGACTGTGAATTCAAATGGGATCCTGATTGTCAATCAGCATTTGAAACTTTGAAAACAAGAATATCTGAAGCGCCTATCTTGAGAGGACCAAATTGGAAACTCCCTTTCCATATTTCTACAGATGCTTCAGATATAGCTCTAGGAGCTGTGTTGGGTCAAAAATATTTAGTTCCTTATGCCATTTACTATACCAGTAAAAATTTGATTCCCACTGAGTTGAACTATACTGTAATTGAAAAAGAGTTCTTAGTTGTTGTTCATGCAATCAATAAGTTTAGACACTATATAACAGGCTATGAAACTTTTATTCATAGTGATCATTCTGCGATTAGATATCTAATGAACAAACCTGTTACTAATGGTAGAGTTACAAGATGGCTCCTACTTTTACAAGAATCCAATATTACTGTGTTGGATAGACCAGGGAAACAAAATAAAGTAGCTGATTTCTTGTCTAGGATTCAGAATACTCAAGAAGATTCTCTTGTAGAGGATAAGTTTCCTAATGAATATTTATTTGTGGTAACTACTAAGACTCCTTGGTATGCAGATATAGCTAACTATTTGGTTACAGGGAAACTACCTCCACATTTATTTCCTAGTGAAAGAAGAAAGATTATTCAGGAGAGTTCAGAATATTCATGGATTTCTAACGAATTGTTTAAAACAGGGCCAGATCTTGTGATCAGAAGATGTGTTAGGGAAGATGAAATGCCTAATATCCTCAAAGCATGTCATGATGAACCATGCAACGAACACTTTGCTAACAAAAGGACAGCCTATAAAATCCTCTCTTTAGGATATCATTGGCCATCCCTCTTGAAAGATGCAAAACAATATGTCAAAAGGTGTGACAGCTGCCAAAGAGTAGGGAAACCTACCCTTTCAAATGAAATGCCATTGCAACCACAGGTACTCATCGAACACTTTGAAAAATGGGCTTTAGATTTCATTGGACCTATCAACCCACCATCTAAATAAAGAAAGTATATATTGGTATGTACTGATTATGTCACTAAATGGGTAGAAGCCAAAGCATTATTTTCTGCTACTGAAAATTCAGTTGTTAGTTTTCTTTATGAGGATATTTTTATTCGCTTTGGTGTTCCAAGAGAAATTATGACAGATTAGGGAAGTCAATTCACATCCAACCTAGTGGAGAAATTGATGGAAGAATACAAAATCAAGCACAGAAAATCTACTCCTTACTATCCGCAAGCAAATGGCCAAGTGGAGTCTACAAACAAAGTTATTGAAGGCATCATCACAAAAACTGTTCATCTACACAGAAGAGATTGGGTAGAAAGGCTTCCTGAAGCCTTGTGGGCCTACAGAACTACATGGAGAAATACAACAGGACATTCTCCCTATGAACTTGTTTATGGGAAAGAAGTCCCCATTGAGTTCCAAGTCAAAACTTTCAAGATGGCAGTTCAATTGGGAATGGATCTATCAGAAGCCCAAAAGCATAGAATGGAGCAGTTGAATGAGCTAGATGGGATTAGACAAGAAGTAATCCTAAGAACTGATCTAGTTCAATATCAAAGAGCTAAGTGGCATGACAAATACATCAAGGAGAAAAAGTTTCAAGAAGGAGATTGGGCATTGCTATTTGATTCCAAGTTTAAAGATTTTAAAGGAAAATTTCAGGCTCATTGGCTTGGACCATATGAGATTGACAAAATCTTTAGCAATGGAGTGGTAAGAATCAAAACCATTGATGAACATCAAACTCCTCTTATTGTGAATGGCCACAGATTAAAGATCTATCATAAGCCACTCTTAAAAGAGGAATTTGTCAAAATCTTTCAAGATAGTTTTGCAATAAGGCTGGTGAAGAAGAATCCTTCTTCTCCACCAGCCTAGCCTTTGCTCTTTTATGTTTCTAAAAAAAAAATGTGTATAAGCCTGAAAACCAATCACTGATTGGCAGTCTTATACAGAAAATACAGGGTGAAAACTAGGAACTCCTGACGCCCTATATTTTCGAAAAAAAAAAAAAACTCTCTCTCTCCTTTCATAGTTTTATGACACTCCACTTCATTTCACTCCACTCCACTTCATTTCATTCCACTCCACTTCATTCATTTCATTCCGCCAATAAAAGTTTTTTTATGACCATTTTCATTCATTCAGTCATCATTTATCCATCTCCATTTAGACATATGATTATTGTGTCAGTTTCCGCAGCCATCACTCTGTTTTTCAAAATTGACAGTCATGAAAATCAAATGCAGGTATGACCAAGGACCTATTTTGAAGATATGAAGCACCTAAGAGCATCAACAAGGAGCAGCTGATCAAAGGTTAATGGACGAAAAGTGGAAAAAATTCCAAGGTAGGGGTAAGATTTATTTCGAATAGCATTTAGAGCACATTTTATATAGTTTTGAAACCACGGCTCCATTATATGCAATGATTGGCATTGATAACTCCATAACCGTTCCACGACCTTTATATGATTCCTCCACAAACCTTGCATTTATTTTCAAATAGCCTCATGATCAAGCCTCCGGATTTAACTCATGTTCGGCTGTACTTTGACACTCCACCTGTAATTATGGGACATGGTTGAATTGATCACGGCTTTTCTCTGCCACACAAATTCCACAACCATTTCTTGAGCATTTTTATGTCTACTTCGTAGACATTCAATTTAAAACTTTGCCAGGCTCACTTTACTTCCCTACTATTCTATTGAAGTCGCGTTTGCATTCCTACCCTGTTCACATAAGCCTCTTCTCCGCTCCGTAAACTCACTCCCGCTACCTGTTCTCTGTTTTCCGTTTACAGTCACTGGTTTTTCTCCATAAATCCTGTCCATTTTCCACTAACCTAGCCGTCTCACCTCCATTCATCCAAAACCCATGCAGACGTGTTTAAGACAAGAGGAAAGAATGGGTCCTCTATTGAGAGTAGAACCGGAAGGGCCCAAATTTATGGAAGGGTATCTACAAGTGAAAAGCATGCTAAGAAAGGCCCAGTGGTTACAATTTATTTAGAGATTCAGAGGCTGCAACAAGGAAGTTACGAAGACTTTTACGAGGTCCTTTGATGGTGTAGAAGCGAAGGTGGGAGATCTTAAATTCACAGTCACAGAGGCGTCCATAATAGCTGCAACCAAACTCCCATAGGAGGGAGAACGATGGTTCAAAAATAAGAGCTTTGACGAGGGAGCATGGAGGATTATCCTACGAAATCTAGGTATGGATGTAACCATCTTTAATAGAGGAATCTTTGTCTCTACTTTACAAGAAAAATGGGCTAGTTTACTATTAATAATCTAGAAATTCATTACCTGTGAGGGACGATTCGGGTCAATGTACATGTATCACACCCGGTTGCTGATGAATTTTCTAGAGAACCAAACTCTTAGTTTGCCCTATTTCTTGCTAAATAGCCTAAAGAAAATGTCCACCACAGTCCAAAAGAATCTGGGGGATGTAGAACCCCACTTGTATCACCACGGCCTTGTGAAAATCTTGATAGAAAAAAATTAAAAGAAAAGAAGGACACATGGGAGCAGTTTTTGGTCAGAAATTTCTTTAAAGATCCACAAGAAACCCCTGTAAGCAGCACATCAAGGAGAAGCAGAAGAAAGAAAACAAGTGATAGAATTCAGGACACTCCTACTAACATAGTGGAAGAAACTAGTAGGGAAGAAAAACTGTCTAAAAGTAGGAAGGAAAAGACTGAGGGTAAGAAGCCAAGAAAATTAAAAGGGAAAAGAAATATTGAGGCTGTCCATCAAACCCCAGAACCTTCCTCAGAAGAGGACCATCAAGTATTGTCTAAAAGACTAGCTTACCTTCAGGAACAGTCAACTGCAACAAAGAAGAAAGGGAAAGAAAAACAGAGTGGGGAGAAAGAAGACACTAGCCCACAAAATTTGAGGAGAAGTTCTAGACTTAAAGGGAAGTTGAGAAAAATACAAACTAAAGGGCCCAATTTTATTGATTTGGGAGGGGAAACACTGGAACAATATTCAGCAATTCCTCCGGGCCGTGGTCCCCACCATACTCCTATTTCTCAGCCAGATTTTGACATGAGTCCTTCTCAGCCTGATTTTGAAATCAATCCTTCTCAACAGGATTTTGGGGTCAGCCCAAGAAAGACCAAACCTGAGATAGACCCAAACCAGCAAGAAATGTATGATTATATGGAGTCCTTGGAGAAAACGGCTACAAATCCAGGCACTTTAGTTGCCCAGCCTAATACAACTCAAGAAGCTCAAATCCAATCACTAAAATAGGAAGTTTTTGAGATGGAGGTCTTAAATAGACACATCAAAAGAGAAAATGAAACATTGAAGGAACAGGGAAGATTAGATAAGATTATTCATGACAACACCATGTTGCATCTTGGGCTATGGCAAAAGAAAAATAGAAAATTAAAGAAAAAGAACAGAAGGTTGAAGAGGGCTCTCATCAACCTCAAGTTCAGGTGTCTAATGAGGAATATGAGGATGGTAGTGGTCCCAATAAAGAAGAAAAGAAGGCTGGATGTATTGGCAGAGGTCTCAGAACACAAGAGATGAAAGGACGATGATCAAAATTTTGGTTGCATGGGGACATGCAACACCTTCACAGTGGGGGTATGTAGAGCTTTGAAATTACACCTCTCCTACACATTTTCCCAGACTTTTTCTCCTCACCAGCACTCCATAAGCTATCAGAGATCATTGCATATTGATTTTAAAAGAGAATTTAAGTGGTTTTCTGACTATGTTTTTGTGTTTACTGTTTAAACTAGATTTTGCTCATTAGCTGCGAAATCCAGACACTTTCTGCAACCGATTCAACTTTCCACAGTAGTTTTTGTTAAACTCTATGTTGCAGGTGTCATCAGGAAAACCACACATGGGTAAGTTAGAAATGACCTGGACATGGATTAGGTCCTATTGGTTCAGCCGAATTCATCAAGGGAAGCTGTGGTCAACGGTGGTCAAATGGTGGTCCAACGTAAGAGTCCTACGGCAGCCAGACTCTGTTTTCCAACACGTGAAGGATTTTAAATGATGCGTGGCTATTCCTAAACCTTTGGGGTTTGTTGCCACCTGTAGACTGCCCCATGATGCAAATCCAATAGCCACAGTTGATAGATTTAATAGTCTCGGCAACCATTATGCTAAATCCATGGACGTTGTCTTTTACGTGTCTCCTGTTCACGCAGTTCTACAAGAAAATAGTTATGTAAAATTTGTTATAAATAACATGTTTCTATAACGCATAGAGTTAGTTTTTTGAATGTAATATTGTTGTTCAAAGTTCACTGTGCCTTGACACTAGTTTTATTGCTGTAACTGTGTTTTGAAATATATGAGAAGACTTTGTTTCTACATGATTGCGTGAACGTAATTTTGGATTGATAGCCTATTGACCAAGGCTGTGTAGAGGGCCCTTGTACGGTGAGGTTTTGTTTCTCCTGTTGCTATAAAGTTTTATGCATTGTTTCCTTATTTTCATTGCATATATTCCATAGTTATCCACCTGTGTATATTTCAATTGTTATGGTATTAACATTCCACTTCTGTTCATGATTTTACAGCTTTGTATAACACTGATTAGTGTATGTATGTTTCAGGATAGAGTAGGTAGCTCGAGCATCTGCATATAATTTTCACAATGACTAGTGACATGGGATTAATTCTCTGCTGAATTTTCTTTTCTTAGTTTTTTTAAATTCTAGTTCTGATTTATTGATTTCAGTCTTGTTCATCTGCTTTGATAGAAATCAACTTGCTCATGTCATTAACGGTTACCTCCGAAAGCCATAGCTAGACCAACTGGTGAGGGATCGAATTATGAATGTGTGATTTGATTTTAGTTTTACTTTTCTGCAATTAGATATTAAATTTCTCATCTCATTGACGGTTACCTCCGAAAGCCATAGCTAGACTAACTGGCGAGGGATCGAATTATGAATGTGTGATTTGATTTTAGTTTTACTTTTCTGCAATTAGATATCAAATTGCTCATGTCATTGATGATTATCTCCAAAACCCATAGCTAGACTAACAGGTGAGGAATCAGATTATGAATGTTGTGATTTGATTTTAGTTTTACTTTTCTGCAATTATATATCAGATTTCTCATGTCATTGATGATTATCTCCGAAAGCCATAGCTAGACTAACTGGCGAGGAATCGGATTATGGATGATGTAATTTGATTTTAGTTTTACTTTCCTTGCAATTTTTTATTTCTTTGAGTGCAGTAGCTTAAATCATTTTTCAGTATTTAGACAGCAGCAGAGATGATAGTTTCATGGTCAGTAGTTCATTACTTACTTGTTTTAGATAGCAGCACATCTTTCATTCTTGTTCAAGTATTATTGTCATCATTAGTATATTCTAAGAACTTCTAAAGTGTTAAGTGTTGGAAACCATTATAGAGGACATAATTGCCTAAAATCTATATCCATACTTGCCTTCTAAAGACTTAGGAATAGGATTTCCATTCATATTAGGAGATAAACAAAGATAAAAACCCCCAAAACAAAATAAAAATTGAAAAATGACAAAAATATAAGAAAGAGGCTGTCTTGCACATATAGTGCACCACACTTCATCAATTTACGACTCCTGGATTGATAATTAATGTGGCAATTTAGGACACCCTAAATTGACCAAACAACATTCATCATGTTTTCATGTTTGAAAAGTTCCAGAAGAAGAAGTTCCAATACTCAGGAAAGTGAAAAGACAACTCAGGTTTCAACATTAAAGGTGACTCTGTTTTCAAAAGTGAAAATTTCATTTTTTTCAAAGGTTTGTGTGTCCCGTTTCTTTTTTAAAAAGACAAATAATTTTTCCTATATAAACTCAAAAGCCCCAAACTTGTTTCATTTACCTCTTATTCACTCTTGAGTATCAAGCTCTCCACTCCAAAAGAGAGAAAAAGTCAAATTTTTAGGCAAAATTGGAAAAAATCTCAAGGCACTGCGCACAGAGATAGGGCACTAAGCTTGGAGGCTTGGCGTTGTGCATAGAGACACTGCAATGCGCATAACCTAACTGCGCTGTGCATGAGGCAGAGTGTCCAGAAAATGCCCAAATTTCTCCCAAATTTGATTTTTAAGCCTGCAAACTTGATTTCATTGCTTCCTAAGCCAAGCAACAAGTAAGTACACCATTACTCTTCCTTCTTTTCTTTTCAAAATCATCTCATGCCAATGATTTTTCAAATTAGGGTTTGTAGTGAAATTTCTCATGGGGAATGATAGGTTGATGATGGCCATTCTTATTTCTTGGTTTCTAAACATGTAAAATGTTTCCCTACACCTATATACATGTTTAATAAACTATTTTAACCACTCAATCAACCTCAAAACAGAATTTTACCTCTCCAAAAGTGAAACCCTAGTTCATTCCTAGGGGTTTTTGGGCACTTTCACAACAAACTCTGTTTTTCCTTCTCACAAGCAGATCATTCCTCCATTGCTTTTCCACTCATTTTCATCAGCTCTCCATAGTCCATTTTCACCTCTTTCAAACCTCCTTTACCATTTTGTCAAACTCCACCTTCACATCACTTCATTTTCCACTCATACCTCACAGTTATTCTCATTTTCTTGCTGCTAGGGTTTTTGTCATCATGGAGGTAGAATATTCACCAGAGAGGAAGAGACATCACAAGGGAGGGAAAATCCTCAGATATGAGCCATCAAATTAAAGAGAAATCAACTCATATCCCTTTATCAAACAATGCTTTGAGGACACACATTGCTTGGATTTTTGCAACAGGGTGAGTGAGGTGGGTTTTCATGAGTAGTTGACAGATTGGTGGGCAACTTAGTTGAAGGGTGAAAGTGTTGTTATTGATGGTGTTGAATTCATTTTTTCAGTGGCCTCCATTTCACTTGATACAATGCTACCAAACAATGCTGAATACTGGTTCAAGGGAATGAACCTAGATATTGAATATTATAAAGTTTTCTTAAAAACACCATATAGGGAAAAACATGCTCACACTATGCCTTTCAGATACTTATTAGACAAATATGCCCCTTTGATGAAGATTATCATGAAGTTCTGTACATGTGAAGGAAGATTCTCCACGTTGTATAAGTATCATTTTCGCCTCCTAATGCACTTCACCTCTTAGAAGCCAATCAACATGTGTAACTACCTATTTAGGAGCATTTCCAAAATGTCAGACAAGATACAAATGAAGAGCAAGGAGCACTACCTAAGCATGTTCCATCATAGTCTGATCAAGACTATATTCCTTCACCAGCTTGCAAAGAAAGGTATGACTTGTGAAACCTTTTTGGAAACAACCCTGAAATGGCATGAAGCCAATGTAGCATCTCAAACCTCTAGCATACCAAAAAAGCAAATGGAAGTGGGGTCCTCTAGCAAATCAGTTGAGAAAACTCAAGCACCTAAGCCTGAGGTGACCAGGATGTACAAGAGAGGATAGAGGCTTGTGTTTGCTTCTCATGGTGAGAAAGGGGCCAAGCCTTCTACATCAACAAAGCAGGGATCAGCAGCGCGGGATAAAGACACAGTTGAGCATGAGTTTGAGCTAGTTGATTTAGAGGCAGAGGATCAGACTTCAAGCATGCAACAGATAATCAAAGATAAATACTATCAGATCAAGGAGCTTACAGTCAACATGGCGAGAGCTAGATACATCATTTCATTCCTTGAACAAGAGAATAGTTAGCTCAAAGCAAAGCAATTGATCATGGAAAAAGAACAAACCAAGTTATTATAGTAGGTTGGCAAGGGAAAAGAAATCATAGATTCAAGTGAGCCTGAAGGAGCAAAAGGGAAAGGTAAGAGGAAAAGGCCAAGAACAAAGGGCCTAAAGAAGGCATTACAAGAAGAGGAAGAACACATCCTGTTGAATGAAGACATAGACCTAGAGGACAAAATTTCTCTTGAGGTCAATCAAGACAAGGAGTATTGGCTCAGTAAGGTGAATGAACACTTGGAGAAGCTCCTTGAGAAGGAAAATAGAGACAATTAGTTTCTTAGGCATATGGCGCATCACTACCAGGCTCAAAACATGATCGCCAATGTCAAGGTAAAACAGCTTGAAAACAAGCTCAAAGAATCCAAAAAGGACCAAAAGGATGAGGGAAACTTGGAGATGCTTGCTGAAGAATCTATGAAGGTTTAACATACATAATTTTACAACTTCTAGCCAATTTTGAGAAAATTCTGAGAACTTTTGGTTTTTTGTGAATTTTGGAGCTAAATTCAGAAAATGAACAGCTAAGGCGCTGTGATTTTTCCTCAGGCATCTATTTCTGGAAAAATTTATATTTGTGGAAAGCTCCTTCCATCCTCTAAAAACCAATTTTCTCATATTTTATAGAGGTGGCTCAGATTTGGAGAAAAGTGCAAAAAAGTGGCAAAAAACTAGCATTTTGGACCCTTTTTTGATAGGCGTTGCACACCTGGACTGACCTTGGGAGAATGGATTTTGGAAGGCCTACCCATGGGTCAAATTAAAAAATTCAAATTATTCTGAAAACTAGACTTTAAGTGATAGTTGACCATTCTCTCAGACTTGCATTTGGACCTCTAGAAGGAACTTGAAAATTAGCTCAAAGTTGGCGTTGTGCTTCTGCACTTTTCTGTGTTTTAATTTGTAAATTTCATTGTTTAAAATTTCTAGTTTCCAGCTTGACTTGGTCAAAGTCAAAACTATTTATGTAATGGCACTAGTTTCGAGGCTAGGTGATCTAGGCATGAATAAATGTACATCATATGTTTTTTTTGATGTTTATTAGGCCTCATAAAGGAAGCAAACTCCTAAACAAACTCTCCAAGAAGTGTTTGAGTTTCACCTTCTCACTCTCACTTGTTGGTTGAGAGAATCTTCGAGTCAGTTCTGCCACCAAGGAATTCATCTCCTGAAGGTAGGAAAGTGGTCTAAGAGTGTCTATATGTATCATTTCTCTTTGAGAGAGAAGGGTTGGACTTTTTGTGGAGGAGGCTTGCATGTAATCATCTTTTCAGCTAATACAAAGACAGTTGCAGTTATTTTCAAGGAACTCTAGCCCAATGAGTTCATGGTGTTTGTTCTTAATTCTATTTATTTTCTAAAGGTTAAAACATCTTTATCTACATGATATCTCTTCTTTCTATGGATGCCTTATAGTGAAATATACAGAATTCTTGTTTCTCAAGCTCTGTTTATATCGTTTTCATAGTTTTTTTTATGTCTTCCTAGGCTAATGAAATCATGCTTACTTATGATCATTAGTTTCTTCTACATTTTCTCTTCTATACTACACTGATAATATTCTAATTACACCATGGCTTCTGATATCTAGCTCGTTCTCATATTTTCTCCTGCACTCCTATAGCCTAGACCTATTTGTGGCTCCAAACCTAGTTCAGCAAACCTAAAAACCCAAATTTTCGCAAACAAACAAAGTCATTTTGTTTAAAGTCATATCACTGATAAGAGACTTAGAGAGATCCCTCTCATTCTTAGTAGGGCTAGCTACTAAGCTGAAGTGGTTTGAGGTTACCCTTCTCGATTTCCTTTTCATCTTGGGAAATTGTAAGGACTAATAGATTCCTCGGCCCACCGAGGCACACAATCCTGGATTTACTACAACCCATAGTATGGCTCAGTAGTTACTAGGCCAGAGTCTTTACCATGATCCACAGTCTGGTTCAGGGACCACTAGGCCATGTATTTTCCATTTCAGAGATCCATCCCACTTAGCTTCAAATCCATCCAGAAATCCAGCTCAACCGACATATGAGAACCCATCTCATCAAGGCTATCTGGAAATGGCAAGGCTAGGTTGAGAACACTGTCACACTTGGCGAAACCCATTCCATGATAGAAAAGATCCACATGCAATACCATGCATGCCAAAGAAAGGAAATCACACATACAAATCATTACTTGCAAGGAATCCTATTGTAGTTACTTGATCCTGCTCTTCCTTGCTTTCTTTTTCCTTCCTCTTGCCTTCTTTGTTTTTCTTGATCCAATGCGAAAGTGCTCCAAGAAAACTCTATGTGTCGAAGACTAAGAGAGAAAGAGAGAGAGAGAATAATGTGAGAGCTCCCAAACTGAACTAACAAAAGGTACCAACTAATCCTCATAAGCCTTTTCATCAATTAGGCCTTTATTTTCTTCATTTTCCATTATTTTCCTTCAATTTCCTCCTCACATCCAATATGTGACCTTTCCCCTTCCTTTTCTCCTTATTTCCATTATTTTCATAAATAATTGTGCCAAAATGCCTTTTTTCCTTTCCAAAGCCTTAGCCATTGACTTTGTCAATTCCCTTAGCCATAATAAACCAAATGAACACCCCCTAGGATGTTTTTTCCCAACATTCAGCTTGGAATAAGTGTCCCTTCAACTGTGGTTATTATTTTTAACTTTTATTACATGGAATTTTCACCAGGGCTATTACACTTACCTTCTATTTACATTATTTTACACATATTCGCCCAATCCCAAGGATTAGGTGTCAACAAAATTAATGTTGAAAATCATATGATTATAGGTTGTTATGAGCAGGTTGTGGAAGAGAAAGTATTTGTATATTTGAGATCAAAGACACATAATCCAATGATGTAGGTAGAATTTCATGAGGCAAAAAACGAGAAACTGGAGATTACATCTATGAAATAAAGGAAGGAGATACAAAACAATAAGAAGACAAATTTATTTCAAGTTGTCCAATAAAATATCTACATGACAATCATTATGATGGCCAATGATGCGCTTTAGAATCGTAATGAACAAATTGTTTTCTTTAACATGTTTCTTCATGTGCAGGTGTAAAAAGAAGACATGAATAGATTAAGGATAAAATATGAAGGAAAAAATGTTGAGAATACTTTACCTATGCATAATATTTTATTATGTTTTGATCAATTTCTAGATGAAATTAGGTCTCCATATGAAAACATTAAAGTACAATTGAGCAATACATCTGAGAATTCGTCCTTTGGATATATGAGGAAAATATTTGAAGAAAAAATTCTATTTTGAAAATGCACCTAAATTTATTTGAAACTTTTGAGTGAAGGTGACAAAAATGAAAAGTTTAGGCACAAGGGTCATGAATAATTTTGTTCTCTAGGAGTCTCATGTTGGAGCAATATTTAAAATTTTATTTCCATAAGTGTAATAGGTTCTAGAGTTCTTTAGCATAATCTAAATATGAATGAGTTATTTTGTTTAATATATCGTGTAATGTAACAAATACACTAAATAAGCATATAGTTAGATGTGTTTAATAATTTTATGGAGAGTTGGAGAAATTTAAATGATTGGATTTACTATTTTCTTAGAATGGGGGATATGAACCAATATGTCATAATTCGAGACAATTCCTTGTTATTTGTATAAATTCATCTCATGTAGAAGGAATATGCATGCATAAATGATTTTTTTTTTATAATCATTTATAAGGAGTGATCTCCATCACTTATCCATTTTAAACTAAATTGACATGCTTAAATTTAGTGTTTACATTGTATATAAGTCCTTCAAGGCTAGAATAAAGGGGTTAACATTAGTTTGTTAGATAATTAGCTTGGAGGATATGTAGTTGATAATTAGTCAATTGCAAGGTTAAGATGATGATTGATGCCCTATTGTTGACGAGAACTAACTCTACTTATTATGCTATCGGGGATGTCTCTTGTAAATTTAATCGAATGTATGAAATAAGTATTTTGGCCCCACTAAAAATATACTTGGGTAATGTGTAACTTTGATGTTGAGTTGCACTATTTCCTTATTTTCTTATGATTTTAGAATACTTCATGTCTAGCCTATGATAATGGTTTTATTTCTACTTCCAAAACTTAAATATACATTCCATATGCATTTACTGAATTTATGTACGATGATGTATGAGGAATTGTTGAATTTTTATTATACCTCTTTATACATTTAATTTTCTTAGACACACTTCATATGAGATCTTATTCCTTTGGGAAGATTGAAACTTATAGCACTTCAAGACTAAAGGGAAGCACTTTAATCCATGAGAACTAAGGTCTCCTTTTGACACCGATAAATGATTTGATTGTTTGAGACCCATTTTTAAAATTGAGATATATATAGGTTGAGAGGTATAATTTATAGGTACATGATACCAAATTAGTGGGAGAAAAGGTTTGAAATTTTTCTAGCGTGGGAGGTTGAGTTGCGTGATTTAAATCCCTAGAGGTGTTAAGAATATTTTATGTGTGATAAGCCTTCTAAAGTCTAACATGAGGATTTTCTGTTTGAATTTCTTGTAAGTCTAAAAAAGTGGTTTAGGAGACTTCAAACAATTGTATTGTACAAGGCTTGGTAGAGAAATACCATTTAGTGGATCAGTTTAAATATCATTATAATATAATGAGCACATCATTGAATTAATCATAATGTGAATTTCTGAATTATCAATACAATTGAAGGGTATATTATAGAATTCATTTTGGAAAACTACCACTATTCTTCAAAAGTAGAAGTGATATTTTAGTAGATCAATACAAGAAATCTCGCCGTGGATAAAGATATATGAGTAATTCCTCTATGCCATAGCGGGTGGTTGTAATGATGCTAGTGAGTTGCAAAATAGAAAATAATAGAATGGAGGGGAAATTAGAGACTATTTAGAGGGATGAATGAGTATCAATGAAGTCAACCATTACAGATTGGTGATGAAAGGACTAGACATATGAGATAGGAAAGAGAATTAAGTAATTGGAAAAGGAAGTTAGTGTTGAAGGTAGTAATAATGGACTTACAAAATGTGAAAAAAAAGAGATTTGGCCAAGCCATAGTTAAGGGAGACATGAATCACAATGGAAGGAATCCCAATGAGAGTGAGTTAGGATGAAGGAGTATTGAATAGAGTCTAAGGAAATGGATGTATAAGTATTGAATATGATTACAATAATTTGAATTAATGAAGTAGAGATGATCTCATAGGAAGTGATAGAATATCTCAAGGTAGAATACCTTGTAAAATTGGAATGCATTAATAAAATGGATGTCATTATTGTAGTTGAAAATTAGCTATTCTAAGAGCAACAAAATCAACAAGTTGAAGAATTCATATCGAAATCTCATGGAACTAGATTAGATCTAACCAAACTTAGGGTGCTCTAGGTCATAAGTTATATTTTATATCTAATTATGGTGTACATTTTCCTTTAGGTAATAAATTAAGTTCTAGTAGTAGTAGTTCATGTAAACCTATCACGTCTCAAGAAAGTAGCAATGTAATGTCAATATCAAGTAAAAACATGGTTACACAAATAGGTCAAAGTGGTTTGATTTTAGTACCTTTTGCACCTAGTGGGATGGTGTGAACTTAAGGAGGACCCCCTATGAAATACCTAGAGTTTTATGGGAAGGAAAAAAGGATGAAGAAAATAGTTGGTTTCTCTATGAAGCCATCTTGAGTTAGAAGGGAATCCAAGAGACATCTAAGCTAATATGATTCCAAATCACTCCAGGAGGAAGCGTTTTACAATGGTACAGGAAATTTCTCGAAAAATATCCTATGGATGTGAATCTTTACCAATGATTAATATATAATTTATATTTCAATTTCAATAACCCTAGTCCATGTAAAAGTGTCAAGGATAATTAAGAAAAATAGGTAGATAATTGGAGCATGGGGATATACTTAAAGGTCCAAGATCTCATCGATAGGCTTATATTTTACATATGTGATATGCATCACAAGGAGTGATTCATTCAGAGTCTACCTCAATTGAATTGGATTCCTTTGATGTAAAAGAAAATTTCCACACTTACAATTTTTTCATAGTAGAAAATGAGAATTGAATCTGTCATAGCATGCTATGGAAATACTAAAATTATATCAATTGGTGAAAGCCTACACTTATCCCAATTGTGGAATCTAATTGTTGCACTTGTGGAGAATTACAAGAGTTGACACTACCTAAGTTTCGTAAGGGCCATGTGTAGTGTGCTTGGTGTTATATTGAATGATATCATGACTTTTAGTGGCCATAGTTACTAAGGTAACATATACCCATCCCTTTTTTAAGCCTTTGCTAAGACGATCCGTAGGTGGAGTTGCATAGATTACTACCATTTCATAATTTCACAATGCTACACCTTATTAGGGCCTCCTTAAATTTTAGAGTTCATTGATGAGAGAATATTCTGAAATTTAAAAAACTTATGGACATCCACTTAGACATGGTCTCATGTTGGAAAAGTTATCTTATGTCCCAATTATAATCTATTTTGATTTTTGTCACACTTCTACTCATAGTGAATATACTGCAAGGCTCTAAATATTTTGTTGACCCGTTAAATAGAATTTCATTAAAGGTAGTTATCAAATTAAAACTTAAGGAAGAAGAAATCATCTAAGAACTAGAGGACATGGTGGACACAAAGGTAGTAGAACTAATGGGAAGAACTATGCTAGTCAAATGACATAGCTTGATGAAGTAGGACATCCTGCTCAGGATTGCTCATTTCCTAAATGGTTTTGTTGTTCCTATTACATAACCAACACATATGCTATGGAAGAATTCCATGAATTGATTGCAAAATGGGAAGATAGAACAAGATAACAATCAAGAAAATAAACCAATTAAAAAAATATACTAGTTGAATGATAATTATATCAAAACATTGATGTTATACTAAAGAAGTAGATCAAGTTGGTGTTGATGTTAATGATATAATACTTCCTATGTTTTAGAACATCGGGATAGGGGCACCTAAATTTGACATTCTTCAACAAAAGGAATTTTTCAAGGATGTTATTTATATGTTCTACAATATGTACATACCTATTTCTGCTACAGTTACGAAACAATAGAAAGAATGAGTGTTAGGATGAGTGTAACTACTAAGAGCTAAAAAACAAGGATAGGAAAAAATCCCAAGGTAAAACATGAAGGTTTTTGACTCTGATTTTATTTTCTCTATAATATTTTGGATGACAAGTAGCTAGCTAAGAAGTTGTACATCATCACTAGAAAGTTCATATAGGATAACAAAGATGAGGATGAACATGTTGGTGTTAATCCTCTTGAGATATGAACACAAAGCATAAGGAGTAGGCAATGACAAATAGATGGGTATGAAATGAAGGATGTCATGTTTGACCTTAGATATGTTGTTAACATTCTTCCTAAGAAGTCATAGGAAGTCATGGGAAAACCACGGTTAGTTTATTCCCATATATAGATGTATATGGTTAATAAGTACATTCTTTTTCCTATTGGCTAGGATAAATAAGGTAGAAGTGGAATTTAATGGTGTGAAAACCATTTATCGCTTTGAAGCGATAGAGATTGTGGATGAGAAAAATCCATATCAAACATTATTGGGATTGACTGGGCCTTTTGTAACTGTGTTACTATTGATACGAAGAAAGAAAAAATTACATTTGAGGGTGATAGTACTAGGGTAGTCCAACCCTTAGATCCATATTAAGGGCCAATGTATACTAAAATAGCTAAGGATGTTATGGAAAGAGATGTTTTAAGTTAAATTGATAACTAAAACATTTAGAAGAGAGACAACTACACTAACCCTATAATAGATGAATTAGTGGGTTGGAGGAGAATTTATTATTTTTATAATGAAAAAGAAGAAACTTTGAATGAGTGGAGAAACAAAAGACATGTCATATTATTGAGAATATGTGCTATAGTTAAATTTGTTTGTTGGATCAGGACTAACTTATTTCCATGTATGATGGGACTTCTATCTTAGAATTTCTTTTGGTTGAATAGAAAATTGAACTAAGGAATAATAGAGAATCCTTACATTAGATGTAGCTTTAAAAGATACTCTTTCAAGGTGGTGGGTCATCCATAAACAAGACCTACCCACTTGTGATTAAATATAATTATCCATGAAACACAGTCTGGTTACACCTAAATTTGAATGCTAATATTTATCCTTGACTAAAAGAAAATATATTTTGGTTTTGGAAATGTACGAAGGTATAGTAGGTCCTTTAATTCATGAAAACAATGCACTCAAAAGTGAAAAAGTTATCCTTTGTAACCTCAATTTTTAGTCAATAGATTCTTCCATACTCTTGGGTCCATTCTTCAGGTTTGATATTTGTATTGGGAATGTATAAGGAAGACTAATAATTGGGATATCCTTGAGACTTCATTTTATGAATATTTATATTTTACAATAAATCAAATGAAGTAAATGCAATTTTATTTCTTCTTAAAGAAAATTATTTTACAATAAGTTGTGAAATAGCCATTTTCTTGTTATAATCCTTATCATTAGGACATAATGAATTTCAAGAAACTTGTGAAATAACTGTACCTCCCTCTTTATTATGGAAAGGATAGTTAGAGAAAAGAAGATGTAAATGACTAGGATGATTTGATAGACATATCTTTAGAGAATGTACAATTTCTATATTGTGAAAGAAATTTTTGATGGCAATAACCAAAAACTATATTATGAGTCACCATTTCAAGTGATAAGAAATCTAAAATGGCCTCTACAAGGAATTACTTAGATAAAAAATTTGTTTTTAACATTGAATCCTTAATGAAAGAATATAAAGACTTGTTTCCATATAGTTTTATTTATATGAATAGGATTCAAGGAGAATTGGGGGATATGAAGCTAAGATTGATGATAAATGTTAAATTTATTAAACATAAACCCTATTGTATTAACCACATGGTTAAGGAGAATTAAAGAAAGATCGATAGAATGTTTATTATAGGATTAATATGAATTAGTGGATCTCATTAGATCATTCCTTTTTTTATTCAAAATAAAAATACTAGTGACATTAGGGTTTTTGTGTACTTTAAAATATCAAAGTTTTCTTCTATGCATGATCCTCTTACCACTGATTTTTGGGATGAGGAGCTTGAGAAACTCATGATAAAAGAGGAATTCTCATTTACATAAGGCTTCTTAGTGTTAATTTTTGCAATTGCGGTAAACTTCCACCTTGCACAACTCAAATGACCAAGATAATGATTAAATTAGATTCTCCTTTTCGACGGGACCAAAATGGACCTAAAGATCACCCAATTTGGTCAAGCAGAAGTTAAGTTATGAATTATTTTATTCACATGTGTATTATGGAATGGGTTAACCCTAACCACTTGGGTAACTACTTGGATCATTCTTAACCCCAAGCAAACCCTCAAGACAACCTATAAAAGGAAGTGACCTCAAGATCATTTGGACACACACTCAAGTTATGTTTTTATTCTTCTACACTATCTTACCTCACATAGGTTCATTGACAGAAGTCTTCATTAGGTCTGAGATCACAGGCGAAAGGCTCGCTCTGAATTATGGTATTTTGGATCTTGATCACTGGCACAGATTTGAAGTTTTTCGTCCATAGTCAATGGCATAGAGTGGGTAAGAGAGTGGCTTTGACCCTCTAGTCACTGGGAGGCAATTCAGATGGAGCGACTTTGGGTTTAGAGATAGATTGGTAGGTTTTGATGCCTAGTCGATCGCTTTAGGTAGCTTAGGGAGTGACTTTACTATTACAATTTCTCAGATAGCATTGCGAGGGTGAAACTTTGACTTGCTGGTCGCTTAAAAATCTTGGAAAAATAGCGACTTTGGTTCTTCTCTGTTTGAGGCCATAGTCACAGGCATAGGGACCTCCCAGGAGCAACTTCATTGTTACAGTCACTCGAATAATGTCTTTGTGAGTGAAACTTTGAGGTTTTTAGTCGCTCATTGACAGTACTGATGAGAGAGACCTAGTTTATGTATGGGGTTTTGGCATCTTAGCATCAGTGATCTGTGGATTTGGGTTTCTCTACTGTAGATCGGTGGATCTGAGTTTCTCTGTTGTTATGACAGATCTATAAAACTGGCTTATTGTTGCCTACTGTTGATCATATGTATTGAGCCGGTTGTACTCACTATTGTAATTTTTTATGATGATCTACGAAAAATAAGAATATTTGCAAGGGCTTTCCCCATAATGGGTTTTGCCCTAGTCACGGAAAAATCCTGGTGTCTCTATATGTGTGCATGCTTTCTTCTACTGTTCCTTTTATATTCCACTCCATTGATGATGATGGTGATGTTGTTTCTTTCTATGTTATTGCACATGTTGATGTATAGAAGTGTAGACATGAATAATGAAATGATGATATGGGGTGAACTTAAATTATTAATGGTGAAATGCAACTATCATAGTAAAGAACAATGTTTCCTAAAGGAAAATTAACATGGAATCAGAGCTAGGTTGAAGAAAATCCATGGACATTACCCTAATGATGACACCATTGATTGAAGCAAGAAGAGGATGGTGGAGACCTATACGAATTGTATGGTTTGAAGAAAACCCTAGTCATCTTGATGATTAGAGTTTGATGGCAATGTCTTGAGCTTTGATGTATGAAACTCTAGCATGATCTATGTAAAGATGCTCAAGCACTCATGGAAGATTTGATGAAGTCCTAGATGGGATAATCCTTAGCAGATCTGGTTGGATACTTGAAGTCAATAGTGGTCTATGGACCATGGACATTGGTGGCTCTTAAATATTGATTCAAGAAGGAGAAGATCACCTCTCATTTAAGGTAAGTATTTATTGACTTATGATGCTTCTTTCTTATAGATCTGATGATTATTTTTACATATGTATTTGAGTATATGGATGTTTCTAACCTCCATAATGAGGTGTGATGAGTAGGTCCTTCTTGAGGATCCTTTTGAGATGTAGATATGGAAAGAGGTAAAGAGGTACTTGATGAAAAGATGACAAAGTACTTCAAGCAGCCTATGGCTAATGAGAAGATGCTCTAGTATTTGAATACTAAAAGGTATGCATGGTATGTTGTGTTTCAACTATTGTCTTCGTAAGCCCTAAGGTTGGGTGAGAATGCCTCTTTATTTATTGGCTCATACATGTCTATTATTGTGACTTGGATATATGTTTCCTACGATGAAAATATCCACCTCGTATTGGACACTTTGATCTTATTGAATTCAATGAGGCTATCTAATGTTGATACATTGATACACTTGATGTTCGGCTAACATCCATGATCTATTTGTTGGATATATTGATCCTAAATAAGGTTAGCATCTTGGCTCTAGAAAATGATACTTGACATAGACGGATAATTCATTGAATCCTATATATGAGTCTATTGGTAATACTTGTGATAAGCATGATGAAAGAATATGGAAAGAGTGATTGAAACTCTTGTTGTTTGACCTAATTTGATCTCATTGGTCATGAAGAGCACGGTAACTTTGATATGAAAAGTGTAAGTGTAAGATTGATATTCTATATATCTTACTACATGTGGTCTTGTCTTGATGGCATATGGTTAAATTGGATGCAGTGACTTGATGGAGTGACTTGACAAAAAATGCTATTGTGTTCATAATCTTTCAGATATGATGTTGCATCTATCTGCTTCTTTGAGTATAAACCTTGATAAAAGATTGATGTCATGATTTTGATATCCATATGTTTATGATCTAATCAATCTGTTGTTTCATGACTCAAGTTGTTATAGGTTTCTTACATGAATGGAGATGAATGACGTAGATCCCCATTCAGAGGGAGAATCGCTTCTCAATATTATTATGCTTATCACTATTTGTATTCTATGGTGTTGAAGTATGATTTAAGTACATCTGACAGTAATGATCTACAACATGACCTTAGATCTGAAGCCCATATATAAATTAGGGTTTCTGTTTCGGTCGCAGTCACAGATCTAGGAGATCTCATCCCTCGTTGCACTCATGCTAAGGCCTAGACAATGACCAGGCAGCTAAAGTCGCTCCCATGCTAACTAGAAGGGATCAAAAAGAGGTTTGACTATTGTTGACCATCATATGAAGTTTTTTGAAGCTGTCTAAACTTTGAATGATGATGTCCCTGACATATTCTACCACTATTAACTAATTTCAGAAGCTATTGAGTTAAATTGTTGATCATATAATGAAGCATTGTGCTTGAAATCAGATGATCACCTGAAAGGTATCAAGACCAAAGATGTATTGCAAATAATTGCAAGATTTGCTAATAGGAAAATGTTGAATGTTTTCCATAACATGAACATGCAGACTGAATTTTTGTTTGCAGGTGATTGAGACATACAGATAGATATGTCACTATATCTGAGCTACAAGAGGTTGGCATGATTTTGCATTACTCGTATATATGAAAAGTGTTTTGTCATGATGTTTGACAATAAACTTGAATTGAAGATTGAGATCTACTTTAACTATAGATATCTCTTCGATAGCGTTTGGACTTGACCTAAGTTTTAGTCATTTGATTTGGTGATGGTTGATTTGCCTTGATATCGATACTATGTTTGCATGATGACATATTGGCCTCCTCGTTATTAGAAAAATAGTTGAAATAATGATAGTTGTGATTTGGCATGAAAAATGGAACTTGCATGACTCATCCTGGATGTATGAATTTACACCTAGTGATGGGATGACTTATATTTTGCTTATGAGAATGACTTGATAAAGTTTGTATTGATAATGCATGACTTGTTGGCATGATGAAGTCATGATTTGATATGAGCTACACCTGTCTCCTGGTTGAAAGTATTAATACTAAGATAATTATGACTTTGTTAATGGTCATGATTTGGCTTCTAAACTCTGATGAGTTGACTTTGTTGTTAATGGATAAACATTGAGTTATGTAAGGATGATAATTTTGGCATTATACTTAGAGTATTTCAATCCATATATGTCTAGATTTGATAGTTATCTGATGAAGTCAGGATGATGAGTTCCAAGGTATGACTTTGATATTGATTATGGTTTTGGTTTTATATCCTGATGATCTACTTGTGACAGGTGATGAGACTCTGCTGATCTAATCAGAGGGAGAAGTCTTATGAATCCCAAAATAATGTATCATGGCATGATGAATTGATTTTTGGAATTTGCAAAGAAATTCCATATTGCAAAGCTATTTAAAAATGTCATGAAAATGAAAATCCTTGGATACTCTGATTTGAAGTCGAAGATATTTTTGAACTTGACATGGCATCTGGTAGTTGGAGCATTGATGTTCCGTTTTGAACATATATCTATATATGTATGATGTGCATAATGAATTCATGGGTGATTTGCTTCACTCACATAGAGTTCGCACCGAGCATGCTTTGTAATATCAACATGAGGTGTTCTATTTTGAGAATGTAATATTTCTCCTATGATATGTGTATTACTGATATTTGAGATTATTTCTGATATGCACAGTTAGATGCTACTTTAGCATGAGATCTTCCATGATATCTTGGATCAGAGGTCCATAGCATGACCAAGGTTGATCATGATGTTGCTAGCATAACTGGTTGTGAGGCAGGATACAAAAGCTCCTTATAAGACTTGTTTGAGCATGATCTGGATATGACATGGATACCATATACACATTGTGATGATTTATTGGTAGTAAGTCCCATATCTAGGGTTTGGACTGACGCACTCTCATATATTGAGACAATGCAGTTGTTTGGAACAAGCTTAGTCTTGCGGTTGGCCCCTCTCTAAGAGGGAGGGTGATTATGGTATCCTTTTGTGATTCATATGATTATATATGATTTGCCGTGATATTTTGATGTTTTGTATGAACAGGTAACAACTGCTATTGAGGAAAGCTGATGACGAGAAGAACTTGGACTGATGGAGGTTTCCCCTCTGAATAAGGGGCAGCGCTGATTGATGACATTGAGCATATTGATCCCACCTCGCTTGAGCTCCCAGGGTCAGGAATTGAGATAGAGGGCTCCTGGGTTGAGGGAACTCTCAACAATAGGGTGTTACCCTATCTGTTAACCATGGTTGAAGAACGTTGCTCCCCTATCTTCATATGGTCAGAGAACGTTTCTCCCCTCTTGGTCTTTGCAGAGTATACCCCAGTTGGCATCATACCCTCAAGTAGGCCAACTTTATGGGAATACTACTCCTCATTTTGGCCAATGAGTTGAGAGTTTACTTGGGGTATACAACATAAGTCAATTATGATGCAGGTGTTATACCATCGATGGGAATATCAGTAGAAAATAGGATGGGTTGAGATAACCCTATGTGATTCCAGGTTGAGATTGAGCTCCCTTATTAGATCTTAGGTTTGAGATGTGCTCCCTTGTATGTTTGGATATCCTATTGCTAAGATATGGGGTTGTATATGTATAGCTTGCCCATGAGATTCCGGTTCGAGATGTGTTCCCCCATGAGATTCTAGGTTGAGATGTGTTCCTCGATATTCTAGGGTTGAGGGCGTGCTCCCATGTGAGGAGAGTTATCCTATTTCTCAATATAAGGTGATAGCTATATGCTCCCCTAAATGAGATGACTTGGGGTAAGAGTGTCCCATAGGACCTTCCCCACTGTCATAGACATGAGGTGAGAGTGTCCCATAGGACCTTCCTCATTATCATTGGATTCTAGGTTGAGTAGTAGCTCCTCGATATGGTTCCAGGTTTATAAGTGCTCCTTGATGATATTATCTCCAATGATGATGCGGGTCGTAGATCTGACTCCCCACTGGTGTTTTTGGGTAGTAGCTCGATGACATTTCTAGGTAGTAGCCTGATAATATTACAGGTAGTAGTCTGCTAGTAGAGATTCCAAATAGTAGCCTCATGGATAGAGGGTGCAAGATTGAGCTCCCCTCCGATAACAAATTATTCTTCTTTTAGATCAGAGAAATTTTTAGCAGTTATAGTTGAGCAGATATAGTAAAAAATTACAACAACTTGACGAGACGTAAAGAAATGGACAAGCAGGAACAATAAAGAGATAAATAGGAATAATGAAAGGATAGATCAAGATGTACAATGAAGATATGTGATGATGAGATAATTAAGATGTACATGGCATGATGACTACATGAAAAAGATGATCCATGACGATATGTGATGACACTCGAAGATTTCAAAATGGCATATTGTTCGATGGATAGATATTAGCAGGTGGAATTATCCCTAGTTGAGAGGGAGTGTTATTTTTTATAATTGCAGTAAAATTCCACCTTGGGCAACTCAAATTACTGAGATACTTATTGCATTAGATTCTCTTTCTTGAGAGGACAAAAATTGACCTAAAGATCACCCAATTTGGTCAAGAGGAAGTTAGGTTATGAATTATTTTATTCACACATGTATTATGAAATGGGTCGGCCCTAACCACTTCGGTAACTGCTTGGGTAATTCTTATCCCCAAGTAAACCCTTAAGAAAACCTATAAAAGGAAGCAACCTCAAGCTAATTTTTTACACGCACTCAAGTTATGTTTTTATTCTTCTACTTTGTCTTGGATCGCATAGGTTCATCAGCGTAAGTCTTCATTGGGTTAGAGATCACAAGCGAAAGGTTCGCTCTGAGTTAGGGTATTTTGGATTTCCATCGCTGCCACAGATCTGAAGTTTTTCATCCATAGTCACTGGCACATAGTGGGTAAGAGAGTGACTATGGCCCTCTGGTTGTTGGGAGGCAGTTCAGAGGAAGCGACTTTGGGTTCAGAGGAAGATCGAAAGGTTCTAATGCCCAGTCACTCACTTCAGGTAGCTCAGGGATGGACTTTACTATTACAATCACTTAGATAGCATTGTGAGGGTGCGACTTTTACTTGCTAGTCACTCGGATAGCTCGACAAGAGAGAAACTTTGGTTCTTCTCTATTCAGGGCCATAGTCATAGGCACAGAGACCTCTTGGGAGTGACTTTGGTATTACAATAACTCAGATAATGTCTTTGTGAGTGCAACTTTGAGGTTTTCAGTCGCTCACTACCAGTATTGATGAAAGTGACCCAATTCAAATATGGGGTATTGACATCTTGACATTAGTGATTTGTGGATCTGGGTTTCTCTTTTGCAGATCGATGGATCTGAGTTTCTCTACAGTTATGACAGATATGTAGATCTGGCTTATTGTTACCTATTGTTGATCATATGTATTGAGCTTGTTGTACTCACTGTTGTAACTTTTTATGACGATCTAAGAAGGAGAAGAATATTTCTAAGGGTTTCCCCATAGTGGGTTTTTACCTGGTTGCAGACCAATCTTGGTGTCTCTATATGTGTGCATGCTTTCTTCTATTGTTTCTTTTATATTCTGCTACATTGATGATGATGGTGATGTTGTTTATTTCTATGTTATTGCACATGTTGATGTATAATAGTGTAAATCTCAATAATGAAATGATGATATGGGGTGAACTTAAAGTATTAATGGTGAAATGCAGCTATCATAGTAAAGAACAATGTTGCCTTAAAGAAAATTAACACTTAGGATATCATTAAGCCCATAAAATGGAAGAGGGTAATAGGTAGACCACATTCACCATAGAATGGGGCTCCGTTTCTTATGGTATCATGCCTTTTGGCTCAAAAATGCACCCACTATCTTTTCTTGAGATGTGATTACATTATTTACAGATTCCATTCATAAGCTTTTTGAAGTGGATGTGGGTGATTAGACTATATAAATATTGTCAAAGGAACATATTAGGTTGTTGAGTTCAATGATTGATCAATGTAAGCATCAAAATATCTCTTTAGAATTGAAGGAGTGCATTTTGAAAGTACCATTTCTCACATTCTTAGCATGCATTGTTTGTATTGGTGGACCCTACCAAGATTTCTGTCATTGTAATTTTTCTTGTCCCAAGTCATGTTAAATAGTTGCAATTTACATTTGGATAAATTCAATAATAGAGAATATTTATCTAAAACTCTAATCCATTATAGAGTGCCTAGTGAAGTTGTTGAATAATGTTGAGTTGTTCTTGTCAAAAAAGAGGCAAGAAAATCTTAGTTTGACTTTGCCTTGGTCAAACTAGAGAAAATTCAAAATTTCTATTTCACCAGAAATCTTGGAGGTAGTTAACTGAAATGACATGGCATTTGTCACTCAGTTAATTTTATTTGGGGAACCTTGAGTTCAATTCAATATGATTGATTGCTAATTTGTAGAAATATATTTTAGTTAATTTGAGTTATTGTCAGTTAAGCTAGTTCTACCTGTTAGAAGAAGTAGTGCTGCTCAAGTTGTGGAAGTGGAACTTCAACCACACTCAGTGATCAACAAATTAACTAATCAATTAGCCCAAAATAATTGTTGCTTGCAGAGAATTCGAGTTACCTAGTTGAGATAGATATTACAAGGAAGTGTATTATCAATTGTAGCATATTACAATGTGTACAGGTGGTGCATGTAGTTAGAGGAAGGACCTAGATGAATTTCACAATTCAATAGTGGGAAATTCCTATATAATAGGGGCTAATTTCCTGGAGGAACAACGTAAGGAAATAGGACCTTAGAGGGCTAATTGAAAATTGGCTAAGTATTGGCCAAATTCAATCAGTAAGGTAGAGGGATAAACTATACACTTGCAGGGTGTGCTTAGGCTTGAGTACGCATATGTATTTCATCTCTATTCTCTGATTAATGCAATACATATAGGAAGGGGTTTTGAGCAGTTTCTTTCCCCTAGATAAATCTTTGTGCATGTGTGATGTTTCCTTTTGAATGTCAATGATTTGTGTTATATATGGTGAATTAACTTCCACAGATCAGTAGAGAATCTTAAAGTCTTATGATTAGTAAATTTCACAAGAATTTTTGAATCTACGCATTAAATTCTACATGGTATCGGAGTTGGAATCATTGTAGAGAAAAGATTACAAAGTTGTCAATATAGTAGGTTCGAATTTGAAGATCATGTTGCAAGTTTTCTTTAGGACTGAGAAGATGGCTTTCAATGGACTAAGGCTAGAGTATGCCTTGTAAGGCACATCAAATTTTTTTGAATGGAAGGATCATATGGAGGGAGTATTGGATGTTGCCTCAAGCATTTGATGCCTAGAATCTTGCTCAATGGAAGAAAGATGTGGCCAAGGTGAGGAGAATCATGTTGGAGTGAGTATGGGATCATATTAACTCAAATTTCCATGGAAAAGAAACTTTGTTTGCGATGTGGAAAGCACTAACATAATTTTTCGAGAATAGTAGTGACCACAAGAAGTTGGCACTCAGGGACAAACTTTGAAGTATCAAGATGGAGAAGAATGACACAATTCCACAGTATCTGAGTAGGTTTTCATATTGTTGTGATGAACTTGGAGGGGTCAGTGTTAATGTCCCTAAAGAAGACTTGGTAGCTCTAACCCTTTTGGGCCTTCCCAAGAACTGGCATAACTACCAAGATTCAGTGAATGGGAGGGAGAAACTACTGAATTGGTAGCATCTATGGTCTGACCTAGTACACGAGGAAATAAGGAAAAATACTAGGTACAAGACTTCATCAAAGCGTGAGTATGAGGAGAAATGCCCCTTAGATAGAAAGGAAAATAAGGGGAAAGGGAAGAAATCACAATCCAACACAGAATCTAGTCAAGGGGGAAAGAAGAAAGACTTGTCCAGAATCGTGTGCTTTCACTATCATGAATTCATACACTATGCCACAGAGTGTCAACACAAGAAGGAAAGAAAGAAGACATTAGGAGGAGCAGAAAATGAAGTTTTTGCTTCACAATTCGAGCCTTATTTTTCTCTCATTGCTTGCATGGCCAACACAGTGATGGGGTGTGTGTGGTAATTGGACAAGGATGCCTCATTCCATACGGTGGGGAATACATAATTTTTCAGTGATTCAGAGGAGAAATATCTCCAGATGCACATCGATATGGGAGATGATGGAAGGTGCAACACAATTAGGATTGGTAAAAACACCTTTCAAAGTGAGTTGGGCTCCCCTCTCAGACTCAAAGATGTGATGTTTGTTTTGAGTCTAAAGAAGAATCTTATCTCCGTCACAGTTTCGGAAGATCGTGGCTACAATGTGATCTTCAACAAAGGAAAGGAATTCCTCAGACACGTAGCCATGGGACAAGCAAAGGAGATTGGGGTTCATGTGAAGAACCTCTACAAGCTATATATGGGGGATTGTGTTGCATGAGCATAAAGGTAGATAAGGTGTAGAACCATGATATGGGTGAAATTTAACATAGAAGACTTGGCCATTCACATCGTGGCACTTTGAGTATCGTGTAATAGATAACCACAGGCCTCCCTAAAGGATAACTATAGAATCAGGACACACGAAAAGGGTGTACCTTGGGGAATTACATTGTTATGGGAGACAAATCGCTCTTGCAGACAAGAGGGATCTCCCTAGATTCAAAAGAGATCTACTAACAAACAAAACAAGTGACTGTTACATTTCCTTAATTTACAACTGAAGTATGAAATATGAGATATACAAGAGCCTCTTACCTTTTTATGAAATTCCCGTGGAAGTGCTCCTGATGCTTTCAAAAGCCTTTCCTCATTGCTTCATAGGAAGATCTGCATGAACAAAAATAAACAAGGAACAAAAGCATAACGTAGATAAAGATGAAACAAAAAATGAATGAAAATTGAGACATATCATGCATCATAGGATTAAACCAATATTTAATTATAAACTATGAAATAGTTCAAGGAACATTGCAAAGAGCATTAAAACAAGTGAAATTGGGAAATAAATAGTTGCTTGTATTAATTTCAACAAGAAGAAGCAATACAACCTTGCCTTGAATATGCAAGCCTCCTCCCAATGGTCTCCAATCCTCCCCTTCAGGGAGAAGCTTTCCAACCCTATTCCAACAACATAATTTTGCATTCAGAATTCCCCCCTTCACCCTATGGTCTGTGTTGAAATTACAGGCCAAGAGGAGGAGGTTTGAGATCCTATTCTCAAGGGATGAGTTACTCAAAAGGATGGATTAGGGTTCCACACAAGGAGGAAGTTTATTCCATGAACAGAGGGATGAAGCCCAAGTATTTATAGGTTCGAGGCCTTCAGTTGGGAAACATTCCTCCAACAAGGATTTAGAAATTACTTTCTTATGTTTACTCTTATTAATATATTTGTGCATTTTTCAGTGGAAGACAGAGCACAAAATTATGTTAGACAAAATGGTCAAAAATGCATTTGCGTAGATACTGGCTAGGGAACTACAGAAGTGCTTAAAAGTGAATTTTTGGGCAATGTAGTCCATTATTCTTGTTCTCTTTGGGATTGTTTTGCTTCCAAAATTGTAGGGGAATGCTTGGAACACTTCATCAGATAGTGAGAGATTTGGATTAGCGATCATTTTCCTAATGGTGACAAAATGACGTGTAATAGATTGCCCCCTAAAGTGCAATGTCAGAAATGATGTTAATGATTGAAGCACTTCATCATGCCAAAGTTTAGATTAGATACCAACTGGTTGGAGATTGGAAACAAACAATCAAGGATTATATACAATATTTTCATATAAGCATCACCGAGGTCGACATTTCTATACTCAGGGTAGAAGTATCTCAAAGAATCAATATGGAAATATACACAAATCCATGTCAATAATAGACATAGTAATGACACAACCATCAAATACAGATCTATCTTTACAATAATGAATATCTTACAACTCCACGTATCATGCATGGATGAAACTAGATCCAAGGTCTTGGTCTTTATCTTTATCGATCCACAGTACGAATCTATCCATGTGAGTGAATGTCTCAAAGTTCAACATGGTAGAAACCTCCTAATTAGCGATAAATGATGTGAATAGTTAACAGGTGCAAGAGAAACCACCAATAATGACAATGGTTCTCAAGGTAATCCAGTACAATATATGAAGTGTGATTAAATGTATTGAAGTTGAACATTCATAGAATCATTTGATCGAAGGTCAATGATGAGAACCTATCGTTGAAGGTGAGAAACCTACCATTATAGTGTGAAGGTTCCAAGGTACCAAAGGAGGTTTCTAGATCAACTTCCTAGATAATGATCTAAAGTCAATATGAAGCAATCTATTGCAATAGGTCCTACAACACGAAACCCATGTGAAGTTTTGAAGAACAAAATTGGAGTGATTCGAGACTGACTCAGGGATGGCCAACGCGATTGAAGGCTATGAATTGCAAGGTAATTTCATTGAGGTTGAGGTTCTCTTTGAACATATTGGCAACATGAAATTTTGACTTGGAAGCATTTGACTCAAACATAAGGCCCAAAACCAATCTAAAGACTTTCAATAAGGTTGGTCAATTATGAGGAAAATGGATTTCCCAACTCAAACACAAAAGTGACAGAGTGTCATGTTGAAGAGCGAAATACTGCCTTCTAACAATACAAAAACAAAAGTTTCTTTTGAACAAGCTTAAGGAGGATAACATATGCTTGTCCTGTAAGCTCATCCTTTAGATGGGTCCTTCAGAGTATTTTTAATGAACCCTAGGAAGGAGTGGTTCAGTCTCATCATGATTGACGAGTCCTGCACTATTTATATTTTACAACTGCAGTGAATGGATAACTCAATGTCATTTTCATATTTAAAGAGTTTGAAAAAGAAACAAAAATAAACCTCATTCATCTCTTTCAAAACAAATTTTTAACGAGCCCAGAGAAAGAAAAGCATGATGTTTTTCATATTTAGGTAGTCAGCAGAAAAACATAAGTAAACTCCAAAACTTCATTTTCGTAGATATAGTCTCTCAAGCCCAGAAAAGGTTAAAATAATGTAGGAAAGAACTATTTTGACCATGATTAATCAAAGTATACATTTTTCATAAATAGTCTACATGATCTGTAAAAGGGTTAAACTTATATCAAGTAGGCGGTTTTGGTTTCCTTTCACGATTTTGAAATAAACAAGCATACTCGACAATTTTTTCACATTTCAAGAGTCAGGAAAGAACTTAAAGGTAACTCTAGGGTTTCACTTTTTCGTAACTTTTTAAGAGTCCAAAAAAGTGATAAAAGTTTACTCGTTTCCAAAATGATCTATTTTCCCGATTAAACTTGTAAACTGCACATTCAAACCCAAAAATCATCATAACTAGTCCAAAAATAGTAAAAAACATTAAAAATTTTGAATTTTAGAAGCTAAAGGAAAAAATTATTTTAATAGGCCTATTTTTCTTATAGAAGTCAAAAAGTGAAAAACAAATTCACCATTTCAATTTTACCATTTGGGAACTCTTTGAAAGTGCATTTTCACCCAAAAGTTAAACATTAGATTGTGACCAGATTGGTGGACCATTTTATGAGCCATTTTCTCTAGGTAGATTATCATCCCTTTCTCTTCACATTGATAGCTTTTATTTTTGCATTTTGATGGTGATTTTAATGTTTTTGAGTGTTTTTAATCATTTATATTGCACCCGTAGGCTTGCCCAATTCCTCTTCATCGAGACTACACAAGCCTCATTTTTCTATTGTTAGAAAATCATAGCGTGTGCGGTATTCCTATAAGGTATTGCAAAAAAGCACATTGTCCCTAAAAGATTACTATCCAAGGTGACAAGGGATTTTAAAAATGATGAAAAAACAGATAAATCTTTGGAAAAATATTCTATATTCTTCTTCTTATTGTTTTCGTCATTAATTTAAGGTGTTTTAAGTTTTAAAATGGAATGGAGAGGGAGAGAGAATATGAAGTTCAAGATGTTGAGGCTCTGAATGATCGAGTTACATTACAGTCTTTGAGAAACTATGGTTTTCTCAAATATTTTATGATTGTAGGGATGAAAGACCAAGTGGATCTGTTGACATGGTTGGTAAGATATTAGAATGACCATGAATAATTTTTTATAAATAGATATCACACATCCATCGATGCCAATGATATTTATTTCTTGACTGGGCTCTCACATGTTGGGATTTATATTTCATTATTTGGGAATAGACCATGTACTGAGACAACATGAACTTACTTAACATAGCATTATGCTCCTAGGGCCAAACTCAGTGGTGGAATAATTGAGATAAAAAAACTGAAAGACTTCCACTTAGGACCATTGCATTTAATGTTGCTCAGCTATGTGGAAGTGTTGCACTTCACCTTGTTACCAAAGGCCAAATTCATATTTCCCTAGAGTGCATGCAACCCATTGTATTTAACTAGTACGAAGGAGTTGCTACCAATACTAAAGGGAAACTCACAATAGAAATGTCAGTTTTAAACCTATATAGAAATTACAGCATACGAATTCTAAAAAATAGAAAACAAACAACAATGAGAGCATAAAACATAAAACAAATATACACATAAATTTTCCACTGGATCCCAAAACCAGGACTACCAAATTGATTTTTTATTATATTCTTTTCAATGTTAGAATACATATATATAAATGTTGAAGCATCCATAAACATAAATCCATTAACCCTGGATTAGAACATAACCATAGTTCCCTTAATCAGATCTACAAAATACCATGGGCAGAAAACCATCAAGCCCAAAACCATGTGCGAAATTGATGCATAAAAACATATGTAGGTCCCCCACCTAATATATGGTTCAATTGTTGTTTCCCAAGGCACTGCCCTGAACCCCATGTAGGGTGGCTATCACCACCTTGCAAACCCCCCGACAGGGGGGGCTGCCACCGCCCCGCTGTGCCTAGCACAACAAAGGGGGGTCTAGATGCCCCCCCTCTAACCTCTGGCTTCGTCTGTGGGGCTAGTCATGGAAAGAACATAACACACACCCAACAAGAAAATAATGCAAAACTAAATAATTTTGGATATGGTGCTATAGTTATATCATTTTCTCTAGAAAGGATTCCTCTCCTTTCCCCACAGGTGTCCTTTGAGATGGGAGACCACGAGATCTTCACATGCTAGTGGGTTACATTGATGGCTTGCTAGGGAGGTAGTGATGGTCTGGTGGAGAGACATCTTCTTACATTTTTCAGATGGTTGAATCACTAGATTATCATGATTGAGGATTTTACCCATATGCAGGTATGGATTATGTGGGCGATCCAGACATACCACTCCCTACAGGAATGCAATGGGGTGATATAGGTAAAAAATTCTCATTTTGGTTGTTTTGTGTTCTTTTAATTTTTTGTTTTCGCTTTTGCATCCAAGACTAATCATCTAAAATTATCATGCATATCTGGGGCCAGTTAGAACGGAAACGAAGCGATAATTTGATAGACGTGATGATTATTCGGCTCTTGTGGCACATGATCCAGAGGCAGCTAAGCCTTTGACTGAGAATGAGATTAACCTAAAGAGATTAACTCTAGATATCCCAGACATTGAGATTAATGATTTTCCTCTTCTCTACTAAAGTAACATAGTAATATTACCTAGGTGGATTAGCCGTTTGCTACAACAAGTAGCATGCGCCATTATCTGTTATCATGATCATCATGCCTAGTTATTATTCATAGGGTTAGATTTAGTTTTTGGGTCTATTAGCATGTTCAAATAATAAAGGCCATGGGGCCTCATATATCTTGGATGAAAATTTTCTAAACTAAAACTTTTTACAAACATTATGACTAATGGAAGCTAATTCTATTTACTCAACTTAATTTTTATTTTTTTTTGAGTATGTGAATGACTATTGTTTTTCTTTTTACAAATGTTGAAAATGTTGATTTAATACATAATTTTCCAATTTGTCTATTACTATATTTAAATGTCTTGGAATATGTTGGTATTCAATGTAATCGAATTCTCCTTCCAAGAGACGGACTTGTAATAACTTCCTTAACATTGTAAAAATCCTCACTGAATCAACACAATTTAAATGTAATGCTATGATTTGAGAATTCATTCTAATTATTAAATGACGAACGCCAAATGATATAGCGTTACATAATAGTTCAATGGCTGCACTATATTCTACAATATTATTTGTCATTTGACCAAGGCTTATTCCATTTAGGGTTACTAACTCATCAATGGGTGAATAGATAGCCCAATCTACGGAAGACAAATTCTGAGTACTACAACTAGTGCCATCAACATAGAAAATGTAGTTTTGAGGGAGCGTCAACATCTGCAAATCAAGTGTGAAACAAGATAAGCAAGGGAAATAGAAGGAATTTCAAAAAGAAGTAAAATTGCCACACATGAAAACTATGATAGAACAATATATAATGCATCCATGCAATAAATAAAGCACGGTTCTTTTTTAGGTAAAGCCCATTTCTAGGCTTATTGAAAGGAACATTGTCATAGTCAATTAGCTCATAGGAAACTTTTACAAGTACATGTTTTATGATATACGGGCCATGCCACATAGTTTCAAACTTACGAACTCCTAACTTATCATGTTCTTGACTGTATATCAAGATCCAATCACCTTCAAAATATGTGTGAGGATTTACATTTTGATCAAATTGTGCCTTAACTCTTTTTTTATGAGTATCACTAGCTAGTGAAGCATCGTAACCAGTCTCATCTAAACGTGCTAAGTATAAAAAATGCTCTTCCTCCGCAGAAGTAGCAGGAAATAATTCGATTGCTAGTTTTAATGACAGAATTTCACATTTAATGGGTAAGACTACCTCTAGACCATAAACCAGTTTGGAGGGGGTAAATCTAGTTGTAGTTTTTGCTGAGGTATGATATGCCAACAAGGATGAGAAAATAATTAAATGTCAATTTCACTTATGAGTCCTTATAATTCATTGAATCATAGTGGTTAAAACATTGTTCATGACTTCTACTTGGCCATTTGATTGTAGGTAATATGGAGTTGAGTTATCATGATGCAAGTCTAGCTTTGTAGTAAGTTCAGTCATCATAAAGTTTCAAAAATGACTACCATGGTCTATGATAATGTCTTGTGGAACACCAAACCTAGAAATTACATGATTGAATATGAAAAGAGCAGAAATTTCACCATCATCCCTATATGTAGGCATCGCCTTGGCCCATTTTGTAAAAGAATCCACAACTAGGATAATATACCCATGCCCCCCGATTGTGTGAGGGTTACATGTAATAAAATCGATGCCCCACTTTACAAAGGGATCGAAAACGATGATTGGGTGAAGCGGAGCATGAGGTGCACACATTTTGCAATCATATATCTGATAATTATGACATTTTTGGATGACAATAATACAATCTTTGAACATGGATGGCCAAAAATATCCAACAAACAAGATTTTTTGGGCAATGGCAAACCGTAACATATGACCTCCACATGCCCTAGAGTGACAGTCATTTATTGCTTTTTCAAATTCATCATGTATAAAACATTATCTAAAAATAGAATCATAACCACAACGATAAAGTGTATCACTAATAATGGTATATCATTAGGATTGGTACTGAACATGATAATGATCAGTTAGAGATAATTTAGGCTAAAAAGTGTGAGTTTGAACATAAATAATAATATATCCATACCAAGTTTCTAATGTACTGATGAGAAAGAGTGATTCATCTAAAAGAGAATCCTCTACCATGGTTTCTCTTTCAGATTAGGGAAATTCAGAAGTCAATTCAGCAAGAACCAATGATTTCTTCGAAATTGGATTTCACAAATTCCAAGTCAAATTGCTATAGGATAACTATTCATTTATAATATTCCCCCCCAAGAAATTGTCTAATAAGAATACAAACCATAGGGTTGCAATCTAAAACCACTGTTGTTTTACGAAAATAATATAGTGACAAAATATTTGGACAACTTGCATGACTACCAAGGCCAATTTTTCCACATGTGCATATTTAATCTCAATTTTATTAAGATTTTGGCTTAAATAATAAATCACATGTTCATTGTCCAATTCATCATCTTGAACTAGTACCATACCAATTGTAATGTCATATGCAGCTAAATACAAAAAGTAATCTCAATGATAATCAGGCGGATGCAATAAAGGCGTATGAGTCAACACGTGTTTAAGTGCATCGAAATATTTTTGAGAAGTTTCGTCCGATTCAAAAGAGATGCCCTTTTTTCAAAAGTCAGGTAAAACCTTTAGTTAGCTATGCATAATTTGGAATGAATCGACGTAAAAAGTTTTCTTTCCCTTTCAAATTTTAGATTTGGCACAGATTTGAAGGAGGGAAACTCAGAATAGCCTCTACCTTAAGGGGGTCAACATGAATGCCTTTCTTAGAAACGAAAAATCCTAGTAATCGACCAAATTTTACACAGAAAACACATTTTTGTAGATTTAAGCGGATACTGTAATGCCAACATGTAATAAAGATTTTTCTTAGATGTGTTGGATGATCTTCACATTTCAATGAATGGGCTGGTAGATCATCTAAATATTCTTCTACAATATGCTTAATATAATGAAAAGAATAAGACATAGGTCGTTCAAAAGTGGAACCAACATTCTTTAGTCCAAATGGAAGTTTTTGATAAGCAAATATTCCCCATGGGAAAATGAATGAAGTTTTATGTTGATCCACAAGGAATATGTTAATTTGATTATATCCAAAAATTCCATCCATAAAAGAAAATACTTCATTCCCAACAAAATTGTCAATTATTTTATCGATATAGGGCATAGGGTAGTTATCCTTGGGACAAGCTTTGTTAATGTCCCTATAATCGATGCATACTCTAATTGTCCCTTACTTCTTATTAACAAGAACAATGTTGGAAACTCAATCATTCAAGGGAACATGATAGATAAATCCCACTTTTAAAAGTTTCTCAACTTCAACTTTAATGGAGAAATCTTTCCTAGGATGCACGAGATGTAATCTTTTCCTAATAGGTTTAGCATCTAGGTAATTATTGATTTCATGAAGTACTATATTCGGGTCGATTCCTGGAATTTCCTCATAAGGACAACAAAATATGTCACAAAATTCTTGGAATAGGTCCCTGTAGGTATGGATTTCATCAAGTGAACATGAGGCACCTATGTGAACGTTCTTTGTAATTCCAGGTTTCACTGAGATATTAAGTGGAATAGTTGCAAATATATTCTCTAAATTCTTTTCAGATTTGGATTCAAAAATCGATATAGGGAATTCAGGGTTATCTAAAATCTCAGGTGAAAACATTGTGGAAAATTCATTCTCAATATTTTCAAAGCTGGGAAGAAAAGAGGAATGATGATGATAATCATCCCAAGGAATTTCATCTATGGTCATAACTTCCATGATTCTTTCATCTGTTGGAAACATATTATCAAAAGGATTAGGAAATGAGATTGGCTCCATACAAGAGGATTGAGAATACTTGTCAATGGTCGCATTCACATGATCATTATCAATGGGGAGTGGTTTTGAACATGATTTAACAACTTGATAATCCAATTCCATTATGCTTAGAGGCATTTGGTCACCATATGTGGTCAATTCAGATTCTGAAGGAACAATCCAAGGATCATATGATTTAGAAGTGCTTGATGAGATCATATTGACTTGGGCAACATTAGAAGAAATGTTGGGTGGAGGGAGTGAAAAAGTTCCCATTAATGATGAATCCTTAAGCAAACCAATGGAAATATATTCATACGGAGTAATCCTTTTCCGCACAAAGGGTACACTACCAGTAGAGTTGGGGTTTGAAGTATAATAGGACAACTGGTCTACTTTCACTATCCTCCCTTGATGAGGAAACATTATCATTCAAAAAAGTGATGAGAACACTAGAGAAATTTCATAAGTCCAACTTCGTCCTAGTAAAAGATTGTAATCAAGTTGGGCATCAACAAATTCTACCTCAATTGCAACTGTTTTACCTTCTAATTATATTGGTAGGTCATTCAGGATACCGTAAGGTCGAAATCCTCTGCCATCAAAGGCTTTAAGAGTAGTAGGTGACTAATTGATAGTTGGAGAACCCAAAGCTTCCAACAAGAAATAGACATAATACACATAGAGGCTCCCTCATCAATTACTGTAAGAAAGACTTGTTTGGTTTTAACAAAAACTGGTATTTGAAATGCTAGCTGATGCAGGGGTCTAGATATATGGCTTTACAGATCAAAAACAATGAGATTAGCGTCCTGAGGATAAATTGCTCCAATGGATGATAATAGTAATTTCGTTTGTGTTGGGCATGTTTGCAGCACTTAAAGGGCTGACATTGCTAAAGGAGACTAAGCTAGGTCTCCAACAATGTTGTAATTTTGAGCTGCTCTAGCATGTGGATTAAAAGATGAATTTTAAATAACCCATTTAGGATGCAGACAGATTACTATGTCAGGATTCAATTTCTTGATCTATACAGGTTCATAAGGAGGTGAAATTGATATGGAAGGTTAAGTAGATTGACTAACATGATTTCCATTTATAGGAGCTTTAGATCCATAGTCTTTAGTTCTGGTTATTATTGAAACGTTTGAAGCCATCATCATGATATTTTCTGATGTGGATGAAGAGGATGGATTACGAGAAATAATTTTACTGTCTTGAGAGTGTTGGAAATAATACTGAGAGGGGGAGTGAATTAGTATTATCTAGTCAAATATTCCTTTTTCAAAATCAAATGATATACGCTACTTCTGTTAATTAAACCCGCGTATATACGCAATTATGCAGAAGGAAACCCACGTATATAATGCAAACTTTTAATTTACTTTATCTTTCTGATGTTGATTGTTAATCTGTGATTCAGTAACCAGAAACAGTAAAACAGAGCAGAAAGACAATCGCACATAAGAACACAAGATATGAGGTGGAAACCAAATGTGGGTGAAAACCACCTACTGCAATTCGTCTCTATCTTCTCTTTAATTAGAAACTTCTTTTTACAATTGTACTGGTGCAGTCCTTTACAAGTACGCAGGCTGCAACCTGCAGAGAGCTACAACCCTCTCTCATTTTCCAGCTTCTCCTGGAAGGGAGCTACAACCCCCTTTGCTCTTGCACTAGCCAAGATACTAGTACGTAGGTGCTGGCCTACAGAAAGCTACAACCTTCACTTTCTTTCAGGGACCACGTTTCATAAATTTTCAGACTGGATCCACAAGTAACATCAATCAAGCATAAAGAATTTCTACGTCACCCAATCACCTTTTCACCAATCGAAACTGAATCAAAATAAACACTTCTCTTACGACTGTACCCAGATCACAGTAACAGTAACCACACACCAAATCTGAACCTAGAACACTGTAGCAATAAACAGAAGCAGCAAGATCACAACTCAAAATATATACGCTACTTTAACACCCTGAAACCTGTGTGCATACGCTTCTGCGTATGGAACAACCTGCGTATACGCTGTTTCCTTCACTGAACCTGCGTATATACGCACCATAGCTAAACTGAACCTACGTACAGATCTACAAAAGATAATTCACTCTTTCAAATATTCAGGCACTGATTAACCCAGATTATTAGATTTATAGATCATGCATGCGCCATATATAACAGATCAAAATCATGCAAAGATATTATCATTCAAGCCTAGAGATTATGACCCATCAATAGAACTTATCCTTCTCTTTGCGCTAAGGTTCCTCCTTCATTCAGATCCAGATCTGCACCATAACCCAATTACCAGTATTCCAGATCTAGCACTTTATCAGATATTCAACAATAATTCAGATGATCCTTTGCCACATGATATCCTTCCCCTTTTATAGTTTTAGGCCTTCCATGATACCACAGTCCAAAACCATAATAAGCCAATACCAAGGACCCAATACCTGGGATCAACACGTCTGACGAGGTATCATGGTCCAAAGTCATAGGTTCAAGTACCAAGGAATAACTACCACGGACCAAAGGTAAGTTCTCCAACATATACACGCTTTTCCTTGCATGAAAATGCGTGTATACGCACACGCGCCTTTGAAAATGTCTAACCCGCATGTATACGCGACTTCGCCTAGATGAACCTGCGTATATGTCTTTTCCTTCATTCTGAAAGCCTGAACTGAGATCTGTTACCAAAGAGAGTTGCCATCAAGGACAACACTTGTGACATAGCTCCAAACCTGTGCCATAATGCCAACAATCTCCCCCTTTGGACTTGATGGCAACCCGACATCCTCAAAGTCAATCTCCCCCTTTGTCATCAAGGGCAAAGGGTTGTGCTCCCCCTGAGTACATGCTGAAAGTTCTGCCCTGCTGTGCTGACCATGCGCCCCTTGACTATAGGCAAGATCTGAAAAATATGTTCTTCAAGAAGAACTAGGACATATACATTATGAAAGACCTTCCTATCATCAAAAGACTTAATACATACATCCATCACCTAACCAAGTGGGGATCATCCACCCAACCAAGTGGGGATACATCAGAAATTTACATATGACAACCAAGTTCATTACATGTTCATCCCAGGCATAGTGGGGAAACCAAAATAGGTCGTTACATGACCTTGACACCATAAAGGAGATACTACAAAAAGAGATACATGACATAGAGACAAATTATCTAGAACAAGACTTATGAAAGTCACACGCAATAACATCTGTCCATCATTATTGAGATCAGCAACCAAGATTTCCTTCTGTTCACCCACTGCTTCTGTTCCACCTAACAGCTTGAGTACTTGAACCAAGATCTTCTAAGGTAATGCCAACAATGCATTATTAGAAGATTATCTGCTCCCCCTAAACCTATGGCAGATGGTCTCTGTCAGACCCATATCAAACTCTCTTCAACCAGAGTCTGTCCTTGCTGATTTTCTTCAGAACTCCATATACGCGACTGCACCTGCATAAATTGGCGTATGTACATGGATTCCCCTCATCCAACTCGCGTACACCATCTTTTCTCTAAAACAGACAAACTTCAACAGCAGGATGAAGCATCAACTACTCCCAGCTTCTGTCTGAGATATTCAAAAGTTTCCCGGGGCAGTGGTTTGGTGAGTATATCAGCAACTTGTTCCTTAGAAGGAACATACTCCAACTTGACTTTTTGCTCAAGCACTTGTTCCTGAAGAAAGTGATATTTGATAGGTATGTGCTTGGTCTTTGAATGCATGATAGGATTCTTTGAAATGCTTATTGCACTCGTATTATCACATGAGATAGAGACAGGTGGAGTACAAGTGATTTGAAAATCCTGCAAGGTTTTCATCATCCAAAGAAGTTGAGTGCAACAAGATGCAGCAGCCACATATTCTTCTTCAGCTGTAGATAAAGCAATCGAACTCTATTTCTTGTTGAACCAAGATAATAATCTGGAACCCATAAAGAATGCACCACCACTTGTGCTCTTCCTGTCATCCACGCTTCCAGCCCAATTTGCATCTGTGTAAGCATGAAGTGTGAGATCTGTATCTCTAGGATACCATAAGCCATAGTTTTGAGTTCCTTGAAGGTACTTGAAGATTCTCTTGACTTCCTGAAGATGCGTTTCCTTTGGATTTGCCTGAAATCTTCCAACTATTCCCACTACATGCATGATGTTTGGTCAGGTACCTGTCAAATAAAGTAGACTTCCAATCATAGATCTATAGGTTGGTTGATGCACTGCTGCTGATTCATCATTTGCACTGAGGCTGCATCCTGTAACCATGGGGGTACATACTGGTTTCGAATCTTCCATGCCATACTTCTTCAGAATCTGCTTGAGGTACTTGGTTTGAGACAAGAAGATACCGCCCTCATTTTGTTGGATTTGCAATCCAAGAAAGTATTTCAGTTCTCCAAGCAAATACATTTCGAATTCTTTCTACATCACCAAGGCAAAGCTTTGACTCATAGCCTTTTCATTGCTACCAAAGATAATATCATCTACATACACAACAAGTATTAGCAATTTTTCATTTTCAATTTTTATATAAAGATTTCTATCTGCTGATCCTTTTGAAAAACCTTGTTGATGAAGGTATTTGTCCAAGCGGTAGTACCAAGCCCTTGGAGCCTGTTTAAGACCATAGAGAGCCTTTTTCAGTCTGCATACAAGATTTGGATCATTCCCAAGAATGAAACCATCTGGCTGTTCAATGTATGCTTCTTCTTCTAAATCTCCATTCAGAAAGGCTATTTTTACGTCCATTTGAAATACTTTGAACTTCTGAAAGCTTGAGAGAGCAAGGAACATTCGGATGGCCTCAAGTCTTGCAACAGGAGCAAAAGTTTCTTCAA
Organism: Pinus tabuliformis; assembly: GCA_031772625.1. NCBI lineage: Eukaryota > Viridiplantae > Streptophyta > Pinopsida > Pinales > Pinaceae > Pinus > Pinus tabuliformis. The sequence goes on from CM062816.1 coordinate 1,427,727,705, forward strand.
ATTCTACTCCCTCTTGTTGAGCATACCCTTTACAAACAAGTCTAGCCTTGTTTCTAATTACTTCCCCATTTTCATTCAACTTATTTTTGAACACCCTGTTATCGGGAAAAGTGTCTATTCAGAACGACCCTATCCCACTAAGGTGTGACAATGACCTTAGAAACAAACAGAGAAAACTACTTTTGTATTCTTCTTTATGAACTATAAACAAAGAGAAATAGGATGAACCAACCTGTGTCTTGCACTAGTCCTTTGATCCAATCTCTCCTCTCTTTGACAGCTTCCAGCTACCTGCTCCCTTACTTGCCCAGCGTCACCAAGTACCTACAAGATCACAGAAGAAGGAAACTATACAAAGACATGGGTTTATATTCATAAAAAGCTTAGGATCAGATTTAAGCTAAACATACAAATGTAACAAACATCAATGCTACAAAAGCATGTAGGAGAAACTCAAATAGTTTTATTGATATAACAAGAAGATCCAGGAGGAGTTACAACCGATGATTCCTGATCCAGCATTAGCCTCCCAGCAAAGAAGCCCCTCTTCACCTCCAACAAAGCATAAATCACCCAATACTCTGATATCTATCTCAAAACCAATAGCAATTCTCTGCAATGTACAAAATTCCAGCCTCTGGATCTCTGGGATGAGGGATCCATATATAGATGTATGCAAGGAGTATGAGTCAGCTTATGATTTGACTAGTGTCTTCTCTCTGTCAGTTCTTGCTTCCACTTGGAGACTGAGAGCCTCTTACTCATCCTTGGTCGAATTCAGTGAGGCAAGTGTCATTGGAGAAGATTCTAGAAGCTTCCATTGTCTCTCCACCTCGTGGAATGACTCTGCCACTTGTCATTTCCCGCTCAACGCACCCTGGTAGTGCATTTAGGTGCGTTGCAATGCACCTAGCTAGTGGACTTGGGTGCTATGCAACGCACTTGGCTAGTGGAGCAGCTGAAATGATCCTGATTTGACTGATTCTGAGCAGTTTCTGGTGGAGAACTTCTGGGAGACGCTGTAATTTGTTGACCTTGTTCCTTTAGGAGTTAGAACAACACTTTTAGGGACTTAGGAGCCCTTGGTTTATGGACATTTCATGCTTAGAGCTGTAAGGCACAAAAATGTCTATAACAGTTGCCCCCTAAAGTGTGAGGCCGTTTATCGGGTGAAATGCTTTATTAGGAGGATCCGAAGTTCTTTCAATGCTGGGAGGAGACCTGTAATAAGATACAATACAATACATTATCTTCATACTGTTTTCATGATCTAGCTGAGGCGGGCATTCCCATGCTCAGCTTTATAAATTCATTTTCATGTACATAGGACAGACAATCATCTGATGGTAGACTGATGATTCTGATAGAGTCATCATCCTTTTGGTAGGATGATTATCTGTGCTGAAATGCTGTACATTTCAATGTCTTTATTTTCCTGAATATATATCGTAGCCCGGATGGATGAAACTAGATCCAGGGTCTTCAATCTCGTCCGATCTTCACTTGAAGTACAAGTCGATCCATGTGAGAAATGTTTTGAAGTCGAACATGGAAAGACATCGCTTGATTACCAGTCAATGATGTAAACTGTTAACAAGCGCGAGAGGAATCACCGATAATGATAATGACCCTCAAGGTACTGCAGTACAATTCATGTGGTGTGAATAAAGGACTTGGCGTCGAACACCACGCAAAATCTTTCGGTCGAAGGTCATTGATGTATACCTGTCGCCGGAAGTGAGAAACTTGCCATTGAGGCATGCAAGCTTCAAAGTACTGAATGGGGTGTTCCTAGATCAACTTCTTGGATAATGAGCTGATGTCGACAAGAAGCGATCCGTCAAAGGAGGGCCTTAACGAATCCCACATCAATGACACGGAACGGAGCAAATGATTTTGATGGAGGTGAAAACGATCTGATGATATATGGTTCAGGATGGCGGTCATGAAAGAATGAAGTATAATGTATGGTAGTGGATGGGACACAGGTGACTTCTCTGGATGACTTCTCTTGAACATGTCGGCGACACTTATGTGATGGATTGGTAGCATTTACCCCAAATGTGGATGGTATGGCATGACCATGGTGATGTGACCGGTGAATGAAACAACCCAACCCGACTCGGGCACGGAGTGGAAGTGTCATGTTCAAGAGCGACTTGCTACCAATAAAGATTCTTTGAGTTTTTTTCCCAATTTTTCCCCAGTCATTGCTGACCAGTACCTCTTTATTTTTGTCAAGCTTGAGGAGGATAACATATGCTTGTTCTATAATTTGCCCTTCGGGCAAACCCAGCGCTATGTTTTAACGAGCCTAGCGATAGTGAAACTCGTTCTCGTCTAAGGACAAGTTTGTCGCTATTAATATTTTTAACGAGTCTAACGACAAAGATAACTTGGTCCTTTTCATTTTTAGAGAGTCTGAAAAGGTACATAAAGGTAACTCCGAAATTCCTTTTTCGTCATCTAATCCCTTAAGTCCGAAAAAGTATAAAACAATACAGAAGGGATGAATTTTCGATAGTTTTAACGAGCCGAACAAAACAAGCGCTCGTTCTTTTTGTGCAATAATCCCTCAGGTCCAAAAAGATTAAAATCTAGAGGAGGGATAGCACCTCCTGTCGCTTTAACGAGCTGGAAGGCCAAAACTCGGCAATCTTTTCATATTTTACGAGTCAGTTGAAAAGAGCTTAAAGAAGACTCGTCTTTTGAGGAACGAGTGATAAAATGGGTAGCAGCTGATTCCAGGTAAGGGTTGGAATTTTCCAATCACGGCAGTGTCACAAGGATGGCTAGTGATATCACTCTTCGCAGCTGTTCCTCAAAATGGGTAAACAATCAAATGGAGGTGAATGATCGGCCAATGGAAAAGTGGAGGTGACGGTGCAAACACAACCAAGGCTTTAATGGCTGAAATGCTTCATTCACGGTGGTTATTTACTGGGGAATAGTTCATTTTTTAACGAGCTTAAACGCGGGTGGAAACATTTGCTCATGTCTTATGTTTATTTTTTAACGAGCTTGAACTATGCGCTAAAACTGCTCGATCAATCCAGTCATATGATAAGAATGTCTCATATAAAAACGGCAACTTTTAGATTTTTGGCCCACATCCTTTCTTTATGCGAGTTAGGAAACGACTAATCCAAAAAATAGATAAATAATTGCTCTTTGCTTACACTCCAAAAGGTTTGCATGCCCCCAGGTATAAAATATGGTTTCAAGGTTACCCCTCAATTTGCAGACAAAACATTTGTGCTATTGGGAGAGGCCTACCTCTTACAAGTCACCCAAAGATTGTTCTATTCGCGGTGCAAACAAAACACTTCTTCGGCAATGTTTACCGAGATAAACAAGGGTGAGTGACGACGTCCGCCAACTCACATAACTTTGACAAGAGAATCTTATTCTAGAATAACCCCTCTTCCACCGACGGACGGGGTACAGACTAGTCATATTCTCCCACGGAAACCTACCCTATACCCGAAGTTTTCCTGCCGAAGCAGACCAGGACGCATGCCCCCTGGGTTTCAATCATATCCCTCCGAATTACTCGCACTCATTAGGAGGACGGACTGGGGATTGAGACATTTCTTGCGTGAAGAGACCATTTAGGGATGGTATATGACTATTTGCTATGCGTGATCCGGGAAATGAAAGCTGGTCCACGAGCTTGACCACTCTTCCTTCGTGCGGAAAACACATTAATCTAAAGAGTGAGGAGACGATGGCTCCCATGCAATAAATATAGTCTCGTCCAAGGAGTAGGTTATAATCTAAGGGTCCTTGAACTACCATGACGTTCATGCGAACTGTCTTCCTTCTCAATGTTATGGGCACATCGGGAAGGATCCCTAAAGGTCGACTGGTTCCTTTATCAAAGCCTGTCAGATTTCTCATCTTAGGTAACAGCGATGGCGAACCAAGAGCTTTCCAAGCAATAGAGGAAAGGATACTCACAGAAGCCCCCTCATCTATGATGGTACTAGCCATGACCATTCTATATATTTGAACGATAATTCGGAATGGTATGCTTGCTGGCAAACGGGGTCTGCCTAGTTGATTCCAGTCGAAGGAGACAACTAGGTTGCTTGGAGGTGGGACCGAGTAGACGGCCGGGTGTGGCTCTGACGAACTTCCTTCCTGTGGTAAAGGAATGGGTAGATTGCCCCCATGTTCGTCAGAGTCTGTGTTGATGAAAAGAATTTGGACGGTGTCATCCTTGTTCTCTTCAGTGACTGTATCATGCGAAGATAAAACCTCTGAAGGCAAGACTGGGTCAACTGCCGCCTCGACCTTTTGACTTTCGTCTGGTATGGATTCAGTTGGTTTATCCTCAATGATAGGTGCTTCAGCCGACCACCTGAGCGGGCCAGCTGGATTCTCAACTAGTGACGGACTCGGCAAGAGTTTTTTATATCCAGGAGGAAGTCGTAACGGTGAAACCGGACGATCATCCAAAACTCTTTTAGCTTCGTCTAAGAAGGGACAATGGTGGACAGCATGATCGCCTTCGCACAGTTTACAAGGAAATCTAGCTTTTCCTTTTTGTCCTGGGGCTTCACTTTCACTAGTTGACGGTGTGCTTTCAACATGATCACCAGAGGTTGATGACACCGGATTGTGCAAACGAGGAGACCAGTACCTTAGTATCCGGGGGATGCAAGGACAATCTCTGTGAAAGTGGTCTCCTTTGCAAATGACGCATGGCGATTCAGGCCTGGTCGGTGCTGTGTGTGGATTTTCGTTAGACGACACTCGTTTTCCCATATTCGCCTTTGGCTCCTTCTTCTTCTTCTCTTTCTTCTTCTTTCCTTCTTCTCCTTAGGAACTTGGCTTTTAGTTTTACCAGTTCCATCAAGCGAAGATGAAGGAGGAGAGGAAGAATTAGAGGAAGTAGAAGGTTGGTGGGAAACTCTGGACTCGTCTAATTGCTAATTCAATTGTTCAGGAATGGTGGTCTTCTGAATGACATTGGTTGAGAAGAGCCATACTAGCAAGCCAATTGTCAGTCCTAGAAGCGACAATGTGGCCATATGGGGTGCACCAACATCTCCCTAAGAGGAGAAGGGACTAGGATTTCCACCAAGTGGAATTCCTTGGTTGGTAGGCTCCATTTTCTCAACCCAAGATCAACGTAGGAAAAGGGTATGAATATTCCGTTTAAAATAAATTTTAACACGCTTTGACACAACTTGTTTTTTCAGTTTTTAAGAGTCGAGAAAAAACAAAAGATGACTCTAGTCTCCTTCGATTTTTAATGAGACTGAAGTGACAAGTGCTCAGATGGACCTTTTCCATTAAGGAGTCTGAAAAGGAACGAAAGGGACTGCTCTGGAGGTCTAAGTAGAGGGAGTACCAAACCAATCGCAAAACTGCAGAATACTTTTTACGGTACGGCAGTCAATCTTCCCGAATGCTGTGTTCAGTGCATTGCGATCAGTAGGGCGGCCGACACGGCTTCCTATGGATAAAAGGTTTTAAGCCTATAGGGGTCTCCCAATATATACTCGACGGTACGTGGGAGCACAAGTCCATACTGGCACTTATCGTCTCAAAGTGGAGGAATCACCCAACCATCAGTGAGGACAACAGTTACCAGGCTTTACGACGTCGGAATATGTCTCTATCCTAGACCTCTAAATGTTGTGCGTTAAGTTCCAAAGCATTGTTAAGTTCATTGAGTTTATTTTAAGTTGATCTTTCTTATGAAGTTTTCCTTTTGGGATCACCACGAGATGTAGATGTAATTCCTAAAATGCAATTTAAAGATGATAAACAAACTTTTATCTCTTTTCAGCAATGAAAATCCTAGCTACTAGGGGAAAAGAAAGACACAATCTTTTCGCAAAGAGCAAAGAGCACACTGTAAATGCACTTTTCCTAAATCAAGCCAAACAGACTGTCAATATGCAAATGCACATGCATGTGTTTTGTTTTTCACTTTCTTAATATTGATGCCTAAAAAGAAAGTTGTTGTACAAATCCGAATTCGCTTTCAAGTGAAAAACACAAACAAGCTTCTTTTCGAAATCAAAAGGTAGAGACGATTACGACACTTTATGATTTTGAAATAAACACTCGTTTCGACACTAGAAATTCACAAATTCAGACCAAAGGCAAAAGTAAAAGCATAATCGACTGTCAACAACAAATAAACTTTCTCCTATTATCAAAATTGACACTTGCGATAGATCTAAATCAAAGGACGACAGCACAACTATTCTACTTTTGCAATGGAAAACTGTAAATGACGTAACAAACACACAAAAACATATACAGTTTCTTTTATACAACTGAGGCGGAATTACAGAAAGGAAAAGGGGTTTTTAAATAGACGCATACACTGATCACAGGCTGCAAAAATCAGAGACAAAACTGAAAAAAATGAAGCAAAGAACCTCAACTGCACAAGGCTAGGCTGATCAGCACACCTGTTACACAGAGAAACTGGATTGCAATGCAGGTTGCCCTCTCAGGAACTCCGCTGAAATGCAGGAACTCTTCACAGTACCTGCGCTGGGGTAGAAACGAGAATTCTATCCGGGTTCTGGGTCATGGTTTGCAGTTTAATCTATGGTTTTTGGCCGAGTAAAAGAAATCAGTAATGCACAATCAGAGGGTAGATTTAAAGAAGGTCTAAGAGCTATCACAAAGGGCAATCAGATCATTTGTGAATCAGCTGTTCAAATCATAAACATATCCAATGAATGGATTGAAGTAGCAGATGTCTACTTTGCATTTGTTAATGGAAAATGCAGTTCGATTTGCTACTTCTAAGTTTATGAAACAAACAACAAGAGAAACACAAACTAACTAACTAGACAATCGTCCCCAGCGGAGTCGCCATTTTGTTATCGGGAAAAGTGTCTATTCAGAATGACCCTATCCCACTAAGGTGTGACAGTGACCTTAGAAACAAACAGAGAAAACTACTTTTGTATTCCTCTTTATGAACTATAAACAAAGAGAAATAGGATGAACCAACCTGTGTCTTGCGCTAGTCCTTTGATCCAATCTCTCTCCTCTTTGACAGCTTCTAGCTACCCACTCCCTTACTTGCCCAGCTTCACCAAGTACCTGCAAGATCACAGAAGAAGGAAACTATACAAAGACATGGGTTTATATTCATAAAAAGCTTAGGATCAGATTTAAGCTAAACATACAAATGTAACAAACATCAATGATACACAAGCATGTAGGAGAAACTCAAATAGTTTTATTGATATAACAAGAAGATCCAGGAGGAGTTACAGCCGATGATTCCTGATCCAGCATCAGCCTCCCAGTAAAGAAGCCCCTCTTCACCTCCAACAAAGCATAAATCACCCAATACTCTGATATCTATCTCAAAACCAACAACAATTCTCTGCAATGTACAAAATTCCAGCCTCTGGATCTCTAGGATGAGGGATCCATATATATATGTATGCAAGGAGTATGAGTCAGCTTATGATTTGACTAGTGACTTCTCTCTGTCAGTTCTTGCTTCCACTTGGAGACTGAGAGCCTCTTACTCATCCTTGGTCGAATTCAGTGAGGCAAGTGTCATTGGAGAAGATTCTGGAAGCTTCCATTGTCTCTCCACCTCGTGGAATGACTCTGCCACTTGTCATTTCCCGCTCAACGCACCCTGGTAGTGCATTTAGGTGCGTTGCAATGCACCTAGCTAGTGGACTTGGGTGCTATGCAACGCACTTGGCTAGTGGAGCAGCTGAAATGATCCTGATTTGACTGATTCTGAGCAGTTTCTGGTGGAGAACTTCTGGGAGAAGCTGTAATTTGTTGACCTTGTTCCTTTAGGAGTTAGAACAACACTTTTAGGGACTTAGGAGCCCTTGGTTTATGGACATTTCATGCTTAGAGCTGTAAGGCACAAAAATTTCTATAACACACCCATTTTGTCCGTATGACATTCTTATCTTTTGGCCTAGGGACCAACTCCCAAGTGTTATTCTTTTCGATCTGCTCAAGTTCTTCATCCATTGCCTTGACCCAACATTCATCTTTGCATGCCTCTCTTACATTTTGTGGTTCAGTGGAGGAGAGTAATGCCAAATAGCTTGAGGCTTCTGCAATTGTTCTTCTTGTTTGTACGCCAGCCTCTTTCTGCCCCAAGATTTGAGATTTTGGATGATTCTTCTGAACATACCTGGATGGAGTCTTTTCTTCTATCCTTATCTGCTCCTCTAGTGCCTCTTGAGGTTCTTCTTCATCATCAATCTGATTTGGAGAGTAGTCTTCATCCTCTTCGATATCTTCATGATTTACTTGCCTAGGAATGTATCCTTTTTCATCAACCACTACATCAATGCTGTCAACAATTGCTCCAAGTCTTTTATTGTAACACTTATATGCTTTGCTGTGGGGAGAATAACCAAGGAGAATGCCTTCATCTACTCTAGGTTCAAGTTTTCCAAGCTGTTCATCAGTATTCTTAATATAGCATTTGCTCCCAAAAATTTTGAAATGCTTTACCGAAGGAGTCTAACCATACCAGAGCTCATGAGGAGTTTGAGTGTTGTTCACTTGGACATTTGTTTTGTTGAGAATAACAACCCAGCATATGCAGCTTCACCTCAGAAGGTTGCGGGAGTTCCAGACTCATCAAGCATAGCACGAGCCATTTGTTGGACTGTTCTGTTCATCCTTTCCACCAGTCCATTTTGCTGAGGAGTCCTAGCTATAGAGAATTCCCTTCTTATTCCATGTTCTTCACAAAAATCGAAAAATTCATTTGAGGTAAACTCCCCACCTCTGTCGGACCTGAGGCACTTAATTTTGTAATCTGATTCATTTTCAGCCAAGGCTTTGAAGGATTTGAATTTTTCGAATGCTTCGTCTTTGTGCTTCATAAGTCCTAACCAAACAAACCTGGAGAAGTCGTCAATGAATAATATAAGGTATTCTTCTCCTCGAGGTGACCTTGTCCTAAATGGACCACATACATCTGTATGGACTAGCTCAAGAGGCCTGCTAGCTGATCCTTCCTTCTCAGGAAAGTTAGTTCTGGTTTGCTTACCAAACTAACATGATTTGCATATGGTGTTGTCTGGAATTTTGATATCTGGAAGACCACGAACTGCCTGGTATTTTCATGTTTTCCTTATTTGTGAAAAGCTTAGATGCCCCAACCTCCGGTGCCATAACCAGTGTTCATCATCCTTGCTCAAATAGCATTGTTGTTGTCCTTCTTCAAATATGTATAGATTATTTGGAGTTCTTCTGCCTTTGATCATTGTTTTTCCTATATCAAGATCATGAACACTACATCCATTTGATCGAAATATTACCTTTGTTCCTTGATCGCACATCTGACTAACACTAAGTAGATTATGCTCCAAGCCATCAACATACAAAACATTTCCAGCCTTGACCTTTTCTTTCAACTGAGTAGTGCAATTTCCTTTTATGGCTGCAGGGGTATCGTTTCCAAAAGAAACCTTCTTTCCCTTTTCTAATGCAGTATATGATTCAAGTTTTTCTTTATCACCTGTCATATGCTTCTAACATCCACTGTCGATATACCATAGATTTTCCTGTCCTTCTGCATAAAAGGCTATCCCACATCTTTCTGGTTGTGGTTCCTTCATTCTCCATGTTCTGGCACTTGAGGTTTGTTCCTTTTGAGTTGTCTTCCAAAACCTACTCCTACATTCAGAATATTCATGACCAAAGCTATTACAAATAGAACATTCAACTTCATTTTCAAGGGCTGAAAAGTTGTTATAAGTCCTTTTCGTGATCCCAATCATATTCCTTTGTTTTTGAGCTTCTCTAGTCATGATTGTCTTATAGGCAACACATTGGGCTGCTTTGTGACCAAAGTTATTGCAAGAGAAGCATTGGCCATTGAAGAAACTCCTGCGATTATCAAATATATCATCCAACCGATTGTAGTTTCTACTGACATCCATTCTTGAGGCAAATTGGGAAGATTTTACCTGTGGCTGATTGTAGCTTCTATTTGTCCTTAAGGTATCTTGCCCCCGATTTTCTTGATAGTCTTTGTTCGTTCTTGAGGTAAACTGTCCCTGATATACTTGATGATTTCTATTAGGCCTTTGCTCGCTCCTCCTTGCTGCATCAAGATAACTTTTGGAGGTGGATGCTTGAGATGTTTCTTCATTATATCCCAGACCTGTCTTGATTAGTGGAGAATGCTGCACATTTATAATCTCATCCAGAGTTTTAGATCCTTTAACAAATTTAAGATTAATAGCTTTTGTTTTCTCTGTCTCTTTTCTAAGACCAACAATTTCACATTCCAATTTTTCAAGATGTTTTTCCCTTTCAGCCAGTTGACATTGCAGAGAACCAATAATCACATTTTTCTCTTCTAAGCAAATTTTGAGATTAAAAATCTCTTTATAAAAACCTTCTACATCTATAGCATCCATGTAGTCATCATCTTCAAAAGCCATTAAAAGTTTATACTCATTACCTCGTTCATCTTCGTCACTATTTGAAAGTCCATTACTATCTTCATGAGTGTAATAGCCTTTCTTATTTTCATTCTGTTTCTTGTTCCATCTAACAGGTTCCTTCCCTTTTTCAATATTATCCTTGTGAGGACATTTGGCAGCATAGTGACCGACTCTTCCACAAGAAAAGCATTTGAAAGGTAACTTACCTCGAAACCGTCCAGTACCCTGTTGAAGATTTCTGACAAAATTTGATTCTTCTTCTTCTTCTGACACGTGTCCTAACTCGTAGTACTCGCCTTTGCTTGAAGCCTTGAAGGCATCTTCTCTCCTGTCTGATGGACCTCCCTTCCTCATTTCATAAGCAGTTAGAATTCCATGCAGCTGTGACATTTTATGGCTTTGTAGATTCTCTTTTTCTTCTATTGTAGAAACTTTAGATTCAAACCTAGGGGACAAAGATCTTAGAACTTTTTCAACCACAATAGCCTCTTTTATTTCTTCACCCAAATTTTTCATACAATTAACAATCTCATCTACATGAAGAAAATAGTTAGCCACACTTTCATCATTATACATCCTGAGATTTTCATACTGAATCCTAAGGGTTTGAAGTTTTGCTCGTTTTACCTGATCATCTCCTTCATAGCTCAGAACAATCTTGTCCCATATCTCTTTTGCGGATTTAAACTGCATTACCTTGACAAATTTTGATTGAGATAGACATCCTAATAGAGTATTGACCGCCTTTGCATTTGTTTCATATTTCTTCTTCTCAGCCGGATCTGTAGGAGTTGCTGATGGAAAAGTGTACCCTGTATCTATGATATCCCAGACTTCTGTACCAAGAGATTGAAGATAGGCAGTAACTCTTACCTTCCAATAAACGAAGTTTGTCCCATCAAAAATTGGTGGCCTGATTGATGCTTCCCTCTCGTAGTTGCTCATGATGAACGATCTTCCTTCAAGCGATCAAGCTTCTTCTGAAGGACCTACTCTGATACCAATTGTTGGAAATAATACTAAGAGAGGGGGTGAATCAGTATTATCTAGTCAAATATTCCTTTTTCAAAATCAAATGATATACGCTACTTCTGTTAATTAAACCCGCGTATATACGCAATTATGCAGAAGGAAACCCGCGTATATAATGCAAACTTTTAATTTACTTTATCTTTCTGATGTTGATTGTTAATCTGTGATTCAGTAACCAGAAACAGTAAAACAGAGAAGAAAGACAATCGCACATAAGAACACAAGATATAAGGTGGAAACCCAATGTGGGTGAAAACCACCTGCTGCAATTCGTCTCTATGTTCTCTTTAATTAGAAACTTCTTTTTACAATTGTACTGGTGCAGTCCTTTACCAGTACGTAGGCTGCAACCTGCAGAGAGCTACAACCCTCTCTCGTTTTCCAGCTTCTCCTGGAAGGGAGCTACAACCCCCTTTACTCTTGCACTAGCCAAGATACTAGTACGTAGGTGCTAGCCTACAAAAGGCTACAACCTTCACTTTCTTTCAGGGACCACGTTTCATAAATTTTCAGACTGGATCCACAAGTAACATTAATCAAGCATCAAGAATTTCTGCATCACCCAATCACCTTTTCACCAATCAAAACTGAATCAAAATAAACACTTCTCTGATGACTGTACCCAGATCACAGTAATAGTAACCACACACCAAATCTGAACCTAGAACACTGTAGCAATAAACAGAAGCAGCAAGATCACAACTCAAAATATATACGCTACTTTAACACCCTGAAACCTGCGTGCATACACTTCTGCATATGGAACAACCTGCGTATACGCTGTTTTCCTTCACTGAAGCTGCGTATATACGCGCCGTAGCTGAACTGAACCTACTTACAAATCTATAAAAGATAATTCACTCTTTCAAATATTCAGGCACTGATTAACCCAAATTATTAGATTTATAGATCATGCGTGCGCCATATATAATAGATCAAAATCATGCAAAGATATTATCATTCAAGCCTAGAGATTATGACCCATCAATAGAACTTATCCTTCTCTTTGCGCTAAGGTTCCTCCTTCATTCAAATCCATATCTACACCATAACCCAATTACCAGTATTCCAGATCTAGCACTTTATCAGTTATTCAACAATAATTCAGATGATCCTTTGCCACATGATCTCCTTCCCCTTTTATAGTTTTACGCCTTCCACAATACCACGGTCCAAAACCATAATAAGCCAATACCAAGGACCCAGTACCTGGGATCAACACGACTGACGAGGTATCAAGGTCCAAAATCATAGGTTCAAGTACCAAGGACTAACTACCACGGACCAAAGGTAAGTTCTCCAACATATACGCGTTTTTCCTTGCATGAAAGTGCGTGTATATGCACACGCGCCTTTGAAAACGTCTATCCCGTGTGTATACATGACTTCGCCTAGATGAACTTGCGTATATGTCTTTTCCTTCATTCTAAAAGCCTGAACTGAGATCTGTTACCAAAGAGAGTTGCTATCAAGAAATAGCTCCAAACCTGTGCCATAATGCCAACAGAGAGGGGAAATGATCTTTCAAAAAATTAGGTGTGGCAGAAGCCTTGAGGAATTTAGTGACCTCAACATGATGTGGGTATTCCTTAGTATAATGATCTTTATTACAAATTAAAAAAGGATAATGAGATATCATTTTCTCTTCAAAAGGTTAAGCTTTTGTTGGTTTCTCCTTTTGAAGGGCATTTTGGTTTGCTTTTCCTTTTCCTTTTTTCTTACTTCTAGATTGTTTATTAGTAGATGATTCTACTACATTTATTTTAGAAGTAATTTCAAGAGAAGTGTTTTCACTAGGTGAATTTTGTATAGCCAAAGTCAGAGTATTCTTAGAATTATTCTTAGATGATTTACCTTTGACTATTGGTTGACAGAACCAATTACACCATCAATGGTAAGAGATCCTATAAGAGTCGAAATTTGTTGATCTGGATTAGATGGACAAGGTAAATTGGGAATATTTTTGTACAAAGTGGCAAATTGTGTATAGATAAGGTCTAAATATTGGGCATGAGCTATAACCTACTCTTCTATTACAACTCCTCCTTTCGAAACATATTTTGTTATATCGGAAAACAAAGATTTAATGAACCATTCTACTAATATTTGGTCTGGAATATAAACTTTGACTAAATGACGTCTACACCTCCATTCATGTATGTGACCGGAAATGTGAGTAGAATTGGATTTTTTTAGTGAAGTCAAAAGTTTAGTACCAGTATCGTATTGAATGGGTAACTCAAAATGAAATAAAAATGTTGTTGCTAGGGAAATGAAATTGTGGAAAGAAGCACGTGGTAACTCAATGTACCATTTTTCTCTTGAACCTGTTAGAGTTCGTTGGAAAAGTCCTAATTTGATGAAATCATCATTTATGAAATTGATGAACACCATAGATGATATGTCATAATATGGTTTTATGGTTCGTCTCTTGATTTACCTTCAAATTTCGGTATATCACTTGGTAATTTAGTCAGAACCTCTGATCAAAAAGGATAATAGTTGATAGGATCATTTGTGATTCTGGATAAATATGGTAAATCTAAAGTTGCTATAAAAGGTACCTGTTGGTTAAACTCTTGTTGAGTATATTGATACCCTTAAGGATTAAGTCCAACACCTAGAAAAGGATATCCAAGATATCCTAGAATAGCTTGAGTAGTTGGAACCCCCCCAGGGTAACTAGGGTAAACCATATCAGGTTGTGTTTGAAAAGTATGACCAGGGTATGGTTGACTTTGAAAATGATGATTATGATACGATTGAACCTATACCATTTGGTTCAAATAAAGTTGGCCTTGCACAGGTTGACCTTGAAAAGGTTGTCCTTGAAAAGTTTGACCTTGAAAAGGTTGTCCTTTAAAAGTTTGACATTGAAAAGTTTGACCTTAAAAAGGTTGTCCTTAATACGATGTTTGAAATGATGCTACACTAGGTTCCAAAACTAGGTATCTATGTTGTAGACTGAAAAGTACAAACATTTTGATAAACAGATGCTTGAGGCATAGTTTGTGTAGGTTGTTGAACTGATGTTTGACGCGTACCTTGAATAGTCATTTGGGGCATTGATTTGAAATGTGTTTGGGGTCCACTTGGAACTGGTTGTTGAATAATTTTCTATAAAATAGGATGAACGGATGTTTGTAGGACACTCTGAATAAGACACTGGACAGATACTTGTGGGGTCCCCTGGATAGGTGGTTGAACAAGTGTATGTGAAACAATTTAGATAGGTTGTCGGCCAGACACTTGTGGGGTGCATTGGATAGGTGTCTATTATATAAATTGACCAGTCGGCTGAATCAATTGATAAACATGCACTTATGGAGTAAATTGAACATGATTTTGAACATAGAAAGGGTTCCAAATAGTACTCCACATTCTTGGAAAAGGAGCACCAATGAAGGGTTGAGACACAACCGGTGGAATTGGACCAACCTTAGGCATATGACCAAAATTTGTGGAAGTTCCAGGAAAAGGTTGTCCTACAACTCGAGGATACATTCCACTTGGGGGTTGTCCTCCAGGAAAAACATAAGATGGTTTCCCCTCAGGTGGATAATAAACACCATTTGGAGTTGGTTGAGGATTACCTATATTACTAGATACCATATTAACATATTGGTCAGATGTTGGAGGTATTTCAGGCATAGAATTTATACCTGAAGCAGTTGCCTTTAGAGCAGAGATAGATAAACCAGATGAGACTCCAAAATTCTAAGGAGAAACTGGAGGGGAAGGAGTGGCTCCCAAAGCATTTCATGTAAGTGATTGGTATCCAGTGGGAACCAAAGGCCCACCATATAAAAATGACTTTGAAGAGTTTCTAAACATGGAAGTTACAGTAGATTATCTTATAGGAGTAGTTTCTGACATGGTTTTCCTAGGTGTGAAATCAACAGGAGTACGTAAGTGAGGAATTCCTTGACCTAAATAATTCAAAGGGGTGAAATACCAAGGATCAAGTTGAAAAGTATTAAAAGGAATTCTTGGAAAAACTGATTGATCACTAGTAGTAAGAGGAGTGTGTGGTGATTCTTCCTCCTCACCTTTAGTAATATCTTCAATACTTATAAGACCAAGAGGTAAACCGGTTGTCATTATAGTTCTTCTTCAAGATGAAGATGGTAAAAGAGTAGGATCTATAGAAGCTGAAGGTGATTCAGGTTCAGAAACATCAGATTTAGGTTCTTCAAGTTCAGGTTTAGGTAATTTTGTATCTAAAGTTCCACTGATCTCAGATTCACCTTGGATAATCTCACTAACTTCAGGTCTATAGTGAATGATGTCTAATTATGTTTTGTGTGGTTGGATTACTTCAACTTCCTATTGTTCCCAATTCTACAACTCCAGATGTTTCATGTTTATCTGAAGGTCTAGATCCCATCGATTTTGATCTCTCTGCTTTCAGATATTCTCTAATTTACCAGGTGTTTATTCAGGGGGTAAACCCTCCATTCTACATGAATATCTTGTTAACTCTTCCATGATGAATTTTATTAACTTGTTCCAACTTTATTAAATCAAATAAACAACCAAGATAGAAAATAAAGGATAACTGGGTATAAATATTACTAAGCCGCTATGAGCTACGAAATACCATTTCTAGTATGTGCAGGTAGTCTCCCAGGCTGTTGTGTTCAGTGTATCATAAATGAAAAAGAAATCAGCTCAGTTACTTATGGATGGTATGAAACCTAGAAGGGGGCCTCCAAAATATACTCAAGGTACATGGAGATACAATCTATTTTAGCATTATCTAATGTGAGCCTATATAGTAGGAAGCATCCCCATATAATTTTCATATGTGGAACATCATCTGATACACCCAAAGGTATGTGGAGAACATTCCCATATACTTACATACGTGGAATACTGACTACCCGTAGAATGTGCCACACACAAAAATTATAACTACTATGTTTATAAACGTTAGCACACATCTTCTAACCTAGAACCACTAATGTTTGGTTAATTAAAAATTTGATTTATTTTACAGTTTCTCTTTCATTAAAGTTGATTTAATAGATGTGGTGTAAATGATATCATTTTTTTCTTCCAAACCTAATGCAACAAATATGCAAAAATGAATCTTTTACTTCGATGAATCTCTAGCTATGGTAAAGAGAGAGTCTTTTAGATATTCAAACAAAATGTAAAACTTCTAACTTCACCATGGTTTATTTTCAGTAAATGCAAAATTTTCACTTTTAGATTGATTCAATGTAGAAATTTCACTTCAACTCATCCAAAATCACAAGAATTATAAAAACTTCTTTTGAACACACAACACCCAAAACTTTTTCAAAATGTGAAAAGAAGACCAACAAATCTTAAAAATGAATATTTCAAATGAATGCTATGAATATGATACTGTCTAAAATATAATTCTGAGATGCTTCACTACTAAAAGAAGAATAATTTTTCATTTCAATTTCAGCAAAAGAAGCACTTTTATGAGCGAAAAATACCTAATCTTGAAAAACACTATTTTTCATTATCTCAATGATTCTTCACAAATGGGTAAAACAAATACTAAATCTGATCTTTTGAAAGAAGAAATACAAGCAGACAAAAACTCAACAATTACCAATCCTTCCTTTGATAAATCAATAAATCATCAGATGAAGCCTTTTAACCCTAATTCGTAAAGAGAAGAATTTCCCAAGAAGACAATTCACAAAATTCAATCGAATTGAAATAGGCTTTTGCAAAATGTAAACAGATGCAAGATAGCATAATAATAATAAAATTCTAGACACAGTAGTGAAAACCCTATGTTTTAAAAAAATTAAGAGACTTGCATACGCAGTCAGTTGAATTCAGTGCACAAATGCACTATTTCTAAAGGAAAAATGCGAAAACGAAGAAAAAATAAGAAAATTAATAAACAAATCCAAAAATCCAGAACTTTAATATTTCTGGGTTGAAAAGATAGTCAGAGGTTACAAAAAGTAATCAAAGGCCACAGGGGGACTTAATGAAGAACAAATTATTCCCCATTATGGTCTTCAATTTGTTATGGCAGATAAATCACTCTTGCGCACAAGAGCGATCTCCCTAGATTCAAAAGAGATCTAGTAACTAACAAAACAAGTGACTGCTACCTTTCATTATTTGACAACTAAAGCATGAAATATGAGATATGAAAGAGCCTCTTACCTTTCTCCAAAATTCGTGTGGAAGTCCTTCCTATGATTTAAAAAGCCTTTTCTCATTCCTTCACAAGAAGATTTTGACCTGAAACAAAAAAGGCATAAGAGCATACCGTAGATAAAGATGAAACACAAAATGAATGAAAATTGTGTTATACCATATATCATAGGATTAAACCAATATTCACCTATAAATTATGAAAAATATCAAGGAGCTTTGCAAATAGCATTAAAACAAGCGCAATTGGGAAAGAAACAATTGCTTAAATTAATTTGAACAAGAAGAAGAAATACAAACTTGCCTTGATGATGTGAGCCTCTTCCCAATTGTCTCCAATCCTCCCCTTCAGTGACAAGCTTTCCAACCTTATTCCAACAACATAAGTTTACATTTAGAAGTGCCCCCTCCCCCTTTGGTCTATGTTGAATTTATAGGCTAATAGGAGGAGGTTTGAGATCGTCTTCTCAAGGGATGAGATCCTGAAAAGAAGGGATTAGGGTTCCACAAAGGGAGGAAGTTTGCTCCATGAATAGAGGGATGAGGCCCAAGTATGTAGATGGTCAAGGCCTTTAGTTGGGAATTATTCCTCCAACAAGTCTTATAGAATTACTTTTATATTTTTACTCTTGTTAAGATATTTGTGCAGTTTTCAGTGGAAGACAGAGCACAAAATTGTGCTGACTAAAATGGTCAAAACTGTGTTTGTGCAAATAGTGACTAGCGAATTGCGTAGGTACTTAAAAGTGATTTTTTGAGCAATGTAATCTAGGATCCCTGTTGTCTTTATAATTTTTTTTGTTTGCAAAACTGTAGGTCAATGCTTGGAACACTTCATTGGATAGTGAGAGATCTGGATTAACAGTCATCTGCCTAATGGTGAAAAAATGACTTGTAACATACAAAAAATCCACTTTCCATTATCAAGATAGGAAAGAACATGCAGTCCTTGAAAGGATACACTATGATGTTTGTGGACCTTTCTGAACAGCCTCCACTTCTAGGAACAAGTATTTTTTCATCTTCATTGATGAATTCTCATGGAAGTGCTGGATATTCTTCATGCAGAAGAAGGATGAGACTTATCCAAGTTCTTGTAACTCAAAGCACTGATCGAGAAATAAACGTGCAATAAGGTGAAGGCTCTCATGAGAAATAATGTAGATGAGTACATGTCGAATTAGTTTAAAAATTTATGTGCAAAGAAAGGCATTCAACGAGTGTTAACAACACCCCACAACCCACAATAGAATGGGGTGGATGAGAGGAAAAGCCATATCATTGTGGGAGAAACAAGGGCAATGTTGCATGACCAAAGCCTACCTATGCACTTGTGGGATGAAGCATGCAACACAATGGTCTATTTGTATAATAAGAGTCCTCATTGGATTCTTGGCATGAGTACATCGGAGGAAGCTTTCTGGGGGAGGAAGTCACTTGTGTCACACTTCAGGATTTTTAGAGCCTCTATTTACTGCCATGCCATCAAAGAATCAAGAAAGAAGTAAGAGCTAACAATAGAGTTGGGGGTATTTGTGGGTTACAGAGAAAATCCCCACAACTATCGTGTGTACTTTCCATCCCTCATAATGGAAGTTGTGTGAAGGGATGTAAAATTTGATGAATCCAAAGCCATGCAGTTCTCTCTTGAGAGGGAGCTTTAGATCTCACCGTAGGATGAGATTTTAGCTCCAAAGGAGGAGTGTCACTATTTTGTGGAGCAGCCACTAGTTGAGGAGCAGAGAGTGGAGACAACCACTCAAGCAGAACCATCCAAAGAAGGCAGGAAGAGAACTAGGGATGCTGAGAGACTTTTGCAGGATGCGAAGGAGAATATGGGTGCTCCATCAAATCAACGCGAAGAGAAGGTCACCAGATCGGTATATTGACTACATGGATATAGTGACTAAGATAGTAGAAACAAATGCATCCACTTTTGAGGAAGAAATAGATAAACTCATATGGGTTGATGTAATAGTGGATGAGTATGAGTCCATTATAAACAATAGTGTTTGGGAAGTGGTCCCAAGACCAACAGAAAAACTAGTTGTGGGTTTGAGATGGATCTTCAAGGTGAATCATGTAATAGACAGAAGCATATAAAAGTAAAAGGCTATATTTGTGGCCAAGGGGTGCTCTCAGGTTGAGGAGATTGACTATGAGGAGAAATTTTCTCTTGTAGCAAGGTACTCATCCATCAGATCAATCCTTTCTTTAGCTGCATAGATGGGGTAGAAGATCCACCATATGGATGTGAGAAAAGCATTCCTCAATGGAGTTAGTGAGGAGGAGGTGTATATCAAGCCACCATAAGGCTTTTATATTTTTGATCGAGAGTATCATGTGTGAATATTCAAGCAAGCATCCATGCTTGGAATACTAGGATCAGTAGCTATATCACTAGTTTAGGCTTCACCAAAAGTGAATCAGATGCAAACCTCTATCATATTCTGGTAGAAGGTAAATTATTGATTATTGTCATATATGTTGATGACTTGATTTTGAATGGTGATGAGCAGCTAATCAAATCTTACAAGGAGGACCTTTCAAGAGAGTTTGGGATGAAGGACATGGGTCTCATGCACTACTTCCTCAAATTGGAAGTATGGAAAGGTGATGGGGAATTGTTTGTATCTTAGGGAAATTATGCCAATAAGATACTTTAGAAGTTCCACATGGACAGGTGAAAACCCATGCAAACTCCTCTAGAGACTAACTAGAGGAAAGAGGATGCCACTTCAGGGGAGGAAGTGGATGCTACTCTTTACAGATAGTTCGTTGGTTCACTCATGTATCTTGTGAACACAAGACCAAATATGTGCTTTGTAGTCAACGAGCTGAGCCAAGATATGGTTAGGCCAACCAATTTGTTTTGGAGGGAAACTAAGCATGTTCTATGGTACCTCAGAGGCACCACCCAGTTTGGACTATGGTATAGACAAACAAAGGGAGTGAAGTTGTGTGGCTTCATAGATGTAAATTGGGCGAGATGTCCATTAGATTGAAAGAGTACATCAGGTCGAATTTTCAGTGTTGGGCCCACAACAACTTCTTGGTATTTTAGGAAGAAGAGATTTGTGGCAATCATCTTGGAAGAAGAAAAATACATAGCTGCAAGTCACGTAGCATGTGAGGTGATCTAGATGAGAATGATATTTGCTGGATTGTTTGGTCAGATGATAGATCCAAATGTGATTTAATGTGACAATCAGAGTTGCATCAAACTCTCTAAAAATCTAGTTTTTCATGATTGATAAAATCATAATGATATCTGATATCACCATCTATGGGATTGTGAGCAAAGGTAGATTATGTTGTTGCAACCCATTTTGACAGAGGAATAAGATGTTGATATTTTGACAAAGGCCTTGTCAAGAGGGATGTTTGAGTTCCATAAGTGCAGGATAGGGGTCATTGACAATCCCTATATAATAATAATAATAATAATAATAATAATAATAATAATAATAATAATAATAATAAATACCCCTAACACGTTTTTAAAAATGTTATTAATCTTTCTAGTGTTATTTTGGATCTACTTGTTTTTCGCCTCTTAGATAAAGGGCTTAATTTTTCTCTTGCCCCTAGAAAGATTCCCATTGATGACATTATTTGTAACATTGAATATGGAATTAGAGACCTTCTTGACAATGCTAAAGAATTTACTAGGCAACACTACGCTATTGTGCTTAGGAAAGCTAAACCTCCTAAAAGAAAGATTAGCAAAAATGAGTTTCTTGCCCTTAAAATCTTAAGAGATAACCCTGACATTGTGGTCTTAAAAGCATATAAAGGTGGGGAGGTTGTTATTTTAGATAAATTAGACTATGTTAACAAAATGATGGACCATATTCATAATAGTGGTAGTTACATCAAACTTAATAAGCATCCTACTAAAAGAGTTTCTAAATAATTTGCATTCACGTAAAATCTAATAATGCTCTTAATCATCTTAGCAAAAATCTTATTGAAAGAAACCCTCTCACCCCTAGAATTTATGGACTTCCAAACATTCATAAGGCTGGAATCCCCCTGAGACCTATTTTTAACACAATAGGTCGGTGCAATTACCTTCTTGCTAAATTCCTTGCTCAGAAGCTCAAACCTCTTGTTAGTCGCATAGATTCCTTTGTTAAAGACTTTGCTTCCTTTGTTAAAGAATTGAAGGATATAAGACTTGATCCTGGGAATCTGTTAGTAAGCTTTCATGTTGTTTCCATATATACTAATATTCCTATTCAAGAGGCCATCAATGTGATTAATCGGTTCATTGATGATGACACAACCAAATTGGTTGGTCTTTGCCTTACCTCTACCTTTTTCAACTTCCAAGGTGAGTTCTATGAACAAACTTATGGGGTTGTGATGGCCTCTCCTCTTTCCCCTATAGTTTCCAACTTATTCATGGAAGGTTTGGATACCAAAGCTTTGTCCTCTGATCAATTCTGCCCCAAGCTTTAGAAGAGGTTCTTTTTACGATACTTGCATTGTTTGGACCCACGGTCATCAAAATTTACATTTATTTCTCAACCATCTTAATTCCCAATCTGACTCCATCAAATTCATGATGGAAGTCAAGGTAGATGGGTGTCTTCCTTTTCTTAATATTCTCCTCTCTATAATGAATGATGGTTCCATTTCTCACCATGATTTAAAAAAAAACACAGACACACAGAACAATATCTTCATGCTAGTTCTAATCATTTTCTAGCTCCAAAACTCAGTTTTATCAACACCCTTGCCACCCGTGCTCTAAGAATTTATGATGAGAATCACATAGAAGAAGAAAAATCTCAACTTCTAAATGTTTTTTAAAATAATGGCTATAACAAGCAACAAGGCCTCCAAGCTTTCCAAAGGGCCAATAAAGAATGTAGGGTTAAACCTACTCGTGATGATCAAATCTTCATTGTTTAGCTTCCATTTATTAAGGGGACCACCGATAAGATTTCTCATATTCTAAAAAAGAATAATGTTTCTGCTAGCTTCAAAGCCCTTAAGACCATTAGAAATTCTCTTAGATCTGTTAAAGACCCTGTAAACCCTAACGACATGAATCAGATTCCCTATATCAGGGAAACTGGTCGCTCAATTAACCAAAGAATCCAAGAACATGCAGCAGATATTAAGCATAATCAGTCCCCTTCCTCAGCTTTAACTGAACACGCAGTGAAATCCAATCACCATATATGCATTGAGGATTCTCGAGTCATCGCAAGGGTGGATTGCTTCCATCATAGGAAGCTAAGAGAGGCCATTGAAATTGAAAATGATGCAATTAATCTTAATAGGGATGATGGTTGGAAGTTAAGTAGGAGCTGGATCCCTGCCCTCTCTTCTTAAAATTATTATTATTATTATTATTATATTATTATTATTATATATTTTTTATATGAATGTATATTTATCCTTTTTGACTTTCCTATTAAAATATTCTCTATTTTTTTATTAAAAAAATAAATTATAACGAATTAAGAATATTAATCTTTTGAATCAGTGACCGGAGAATCCACAGTTTGAACATTTTTATACCA
This sequence comes from Pinus tabuliformis, assembly GCA_031772625.1. Taxonomy (NCBI): domain Eukaryota; kingdom Viridiplantae; phylum Streptophyta; class Pinopsida; order Pinales; family Pinaceae; genus Pinus; species Pinus tabuliformis. The sequence goes on from CM062816.1 coordinate 1,427,750,854, forward strand.
ACGTTTCAAATCCCAAATGGGATCCATCATCAGGATATGAGAATGATGATAAAAGAAGAGCTACTAAGAAAGAATAAATAGTGATGAGGATAAATTTTTAAGAACAACACACTGTCGGCTGTAATATTAATTAATTAATTTTATATAATTATTTTATTTTATTTTAATAAATTACTTTTATTTTTATTTTTATTATTATTTATTAATTTTTTTTTGGAAGAGTTAATATATTAATACAAGACCTAAGGATTAAATTAGGGATTTGAACTAAAAACTAAAAATAGCTTATTGAACTAAAATATATTAATTTCTATATAAATTAAAATAATATATTAAACTAATTCATATTAACAATTATAAATAATAAATATTTATAATTGATTAATATAATAATTAATAGTTATATAGAAATTATTATATTAAAGCAATATAACGCTAACTATTAAATTAAAGGTTATATCTATAACAATATTAGGGTAATATATTAATTTTTATATAAATACTAGGGGAATATATTAATTCCTATATAATTTAATTAATGTATTAACCAAATCGTATTAACAATTATAAATAATTAATATTTATAATTAATTAATATAATAATTAATATATTAATTAATAGCTCTATAGAAATTAGTATATTATAGTATTTAATGATAATTATTCTATTTAGATATTAATAAAAAGAACAGACTAATAACAGAAGAAAGGAGAGGGATAACCTACCTATTGAGTGCTTTACCTGGGGATGTGTTTGCGATTTTTATTTCCCTGATCAAGGGAAGCCAGCTTTCGCTAATCTCCATACCATTGTCTCTGTTCAGATTATGAGGATGCTTGATAATTTCAAGTGTTTCTCTGATCTTTTGCCTCTGATGTTGCTCTTCCCTTGCGATAATTGATGCGCTTTCCAGACAGATATGGTGCTTAGTCTTTGAGGAGTGCTCTGCCAAGGCTGAAGTACGAGATCTTCCGTTCCTAATATCAGCGCCATGTTCCTTGAGTCTTGTCTGGAGGGAGCGACCTGTTTCACCAATGTAGCTTTTTCCACAAGAACAATCTATTTTATAGACTCCTTTAAGCTGATGATTGTCAATATCATCTTTTACAGACTTCAAACCTTGCCTGATAGTACCAGGAGCTGAGAAATGCGTGATAATGTTTTTCTTTCTTAGGATTTTAGCGATTTTGTCTGTGACTCCATGGATATAAGGTAGAAAAACTTTACCACATTGAGGTTGGTCTTGAGCCTTAGGCTCATGAGATAACAACTTTCTTTCAGCTTTCTCTATGGCTTTTTTAATTTCTTGTTCTTTGTAGCCTATACTCTTAAAAGTTAAAACTAGATGCTTCTTTTCTTCGTCCAGATGCTCCGAGTCAGAAATTCGAAGGGCTCTAATGGCAAGCGTGTTTAGAACACCAGACTTCTGGGCAGGGTGATGGTGGGAATCAACATGGAGGTAACTATATATATATATATATATATATATATATATATATATATATATATATATATATATATATATATATATATATATATATAGTTATTAATCTATATATATAACTATATATATACATACATTTATATATATATTTCTTATTCTCTTATTACTAATTTAATATAATTAAATAAAAATAATTCAAAACAAAATAATAATAATAATAAATAAATTTATTATTTCAACAACTAATTCCTAACATCTATTCCCTAATGGCTAACTCTGGAACCAAATGCATCTCTTCTATTTAAACATTTGCATTGATTGATTATTTCCTTTGTCTTAGGGATAAACCAGATTAGATGGTTCGAAACATCGACCAAATATTAATGATATGATTGATCTAAAAGATAATCTAATAATCCGTTTCTTGTTGAGAGGGAGTGTTGAAAAGGCAGCAAGAAAATATTAGTTTGACTTTTCCTTGGTCAAACTAGAGAAAATTCGAATTTCTATTTCAGCAAAAATCTTGGAGGTAGTTAACTAAGGTGACATGGAACTTGTCACTCAGTTAATTCGAGTTGGGAAGCTTGATTTAATTTCAGTATGATTATTTACTAATTTGTAGAAATCTATTACAATTAATTTGATTTATTGTCAGTTAAATTAGTTCTACCAGTTAGAAGAAGTAGTGGAGGTCAAGTTGTGGAAGTGGAAATTCAACCATACTAAATGATCAACCAGTTAACTAATCATTCAACCCAAAATAACTCTTGCATGTAAAGAATTCAAGTTACCCAGTTGATATAGAGATTCCAAGGCAATGTAATATCAGTTGTAGCATATTCCAATGTGTACAAGTAGTGCATGCAAACAGAGGAAGCACCTAGAGCAATGGCGCAATTCAATAGTGGGAAATTCCTAAATAATAGGGGCTAATTCCATGGAGGAACAATGCAAGGAAATAGGAGCTAGAAGGGCTTGAAAATTGGTTAAGTGTTGGCCAGAGTCAGTTATTCAGGAAGATGGATATACTATACACTTGTAGGGTGTGCTCAAGATTGAGCAAGCATATGTATTTCGTCTCTACTCACTAATTAATGTAATATAGATAGGAAGGAGTTTTGAGCAATTGTTTTTGCCTAGATAAATATTTTTGCATGTGTGATGCTTCCTTTTTCATATCTATGATTTTTGTTTTGGATGGTGAATTAACTTCCGTAGATCAGTAAAGTAGCTTCGAGTCTTGCGATTTAGTAGATTTCATGAGCAATTTCAAATCTACACATTAATTTCTACATGTCTTTGTTGGGTATATGTTATATTATTTGCATGACTATCCCCATGTGTTATACATCTCATTGGCTGCAATGGAATATCACAAGGGGAAACACCCTAGAAAAGAAAATTTGGGTGGTTTTCTACCTTATTTTGGGTGGATTTTGGATTTTGCTAAAATGTGTTTTCTAGCACATGGTGGTATCAGCCATGGTTTTCTATTTTTGTTTAACTACAATTTTATTCTAATATAGGGTAAATGGATTGGAATTTTATGAATCCCATGATATATATATATATATATATATATATATATATATATATATATATAGATAGATAGATATAGATTGTATTGTAATATTATACACAATAATATATATTGAATTTTTTTTGTTGGTTTTCTTGGTTTGGGTTTCCAAGATAAAATATTTATGTTTATGTGTATGCTTTTTGTTTCACCCTTTCGATTTTTTTAAGAATATATTTGCAATAATAAATTGCACAACATTATATAGAATAGGTTTTGGATTCAAGAGGACACCTTTGTGGCTAAAGGGTTTGGTTGGGGCCTAGTGTAGACCCTATTATAGTGGGAGATATGTGGAAGTAATTCTTGTGGTGAAAGGAAATGGGGAGTAGTTCAGTGATAGAGATCAAGAAATTAAATAGCTAGTTTTTTGAGTTGTTGAAGCTCAAAATGGAAGATTTTTCAGTGGATAGAGATCAATGGACTGTTGTGGATTCTAGTCCTACACTAATGGGGGTGTCTCCTATATTTAGTATTAATATATGTTTTAGGGGAAGCTACAAAAAAGGATTTGCGGAGCAAGTTAGAAGCTTTATATAAGTCTAAGACCCTAGTGAATATATTTTTCATGTGGAAAATTTTTTATAACTTTGAGGATGAAAGTTGGAGACAGTGATAAAGCATTTGAGAACCTTCAATACTATGGTAAGCCAACTATTATATATTGATATTAAAATTTTAGTTGAAGATAAGTGCACTAGATTGTTATATTCTCTACCATAATTGTGGGATAGTCTGGCTGTTTTCATAGGTAATAATGTAACTAATTTAAGTTTTGATGAAATAACTTCATCATGGCTATCATAGGAGATGAGATGGAAAAACATGGAAATCCAAAATGGAGATACATTATCTCTAAGAAGATAGTTGCAGAATAGAAATAAAAAATATGTCCTGAAGTGGGAGATCTAAATCTAGAGGAAGATCTAAATATCCAAGAAATTTTGTGAATGTATGTTGGAGATATGGGAAAGAAAAGAATTATAAGAAACATTGTAGATCCACTATTGTTGATAAAGAGAAGGGATCTAAAGATGATTCTTTTGCTGAAGAAAAAAACCTCCTTAGATAAAGGAGGGGATATGTGCATGGATTCTTCAAGTACACATGTAGATCATGAACCATGGTTGGTCAGCTCAGGCACATCCTTTCATTTGAATCCTCATAGGGGGTGGTTTTACAAGTACTGAAGATATAATGGAAGTATTTTTTTCCTAGGAGATGACTCGATAGCCTTAATCATAAGACAAGGAAAATTAAAGTTGAATCTTATGTTTGGAAATTTTGATATATGTAATGGTTTGTACTAGATTGGAGATTGCATAGGTAGTGGGAGTGTTGAGTAGGTATATGTCAAAACTAGGGAAGGAGCATTAGATAGTAGTAAAGATGGTTTTTAGATAACTTGTGGCACTGTACCAAGGATGACCAAGATTAAATAAACCACTAGACATATTGTTATCACCAAAAAATTATCACCTAGCCATTTCTAACTAGGTGGATCGAAATACACCATGTAGAATTAATTTTACCATAGTAAAATCACTTCCACCATGAGAAATAATTTAGTAAACCATTTTTATTAAATTATTTCTGATTAAAATTAAAAAAAAAAAAAACCATGAAAATAGTTGAATAAATCATTATTTATTTAATTTTCTCTAGAAATAATTATTAAATCATTGTTTGATAATTATTCCTTGTCACATTTGACAAGATCACCTAGGAATAATTAAATAAATCACTATTTATTTATTATTTCTTAATTTTATTATTGGAATAATTGTTAAATCGTTATTTAATAATTTTTTCAATTTCACACAATTCTTAATCCTCGTGAAATAATTAATAAATAATTTTATTCGTTAATTATTTCTAAATAAAGATATTTGACCATTTTGAATATTTTTTCCCTCTCCAAAAAATATAATAAAGTATTCATAACAATTAAATCTTAATTTGGTCAATATTATTTTTGTATTCTCCATTTTTTAGTTTATCTCAATACTTTGTTATAAATAATAGGTTTTTCCATTCATTCTTCACCATCATCATTATCATCGTCACCATTATCATCTCTTTTCATCTGAGCTCCCACTTGAGTTGTACACATTGTTTTTGGTTTTTCACACAATAAGAGAGAGAGAATCGATTATTGAAGCATTTCAATTTCACACCATTCTTAATCCTCGCGAAATAATTAATAAATCATTTTATTTGTTAATTATTTCTAAATAAAGATATTTGACCATTTTGAATATCTTTTCCCTCTCCAAAAAATATAATAAAGTATTCATAATAGTTAAATCTTAATTTGGTCAATATTATTTTATTATTCTCCATTTTCGAGATTATCTCAATACTTTTCTATAAATAACAAGGTTTTCCATTCATTCTTCACCATCATCATTATCATCGTCACCATTATCATCTCGTTTCATCTGAGCTCCCACTTGAGTTCTACAATTTGTTTTTGGTTTTTGACACAATGAGAGAGAGAATTGATTACCGAAGCATAAAGGACATCAAAGGACCCATCCCACGGAGGGGGATTTGCAGACCCTTTTGTAGATCTCCTTAACCAGGTATTATCAGTAAAATATGTATTATTCATTTTAAAAGTTTTCCCGTTTCGGTTATTACATTGGATATATATTGTTGTTTGCTATTTTGGATCACATATGTTGTTTTTTCGCAGGTTTTACTAGTTTTATTATTGCAAATTTGAAGCGTAAGTAACCACAAATTTTTGTTAGGGTCACGTGTCACCAACGGATTCAGTAAGATATTTTTTGTACACCTTCCAAGATATTTGATGCTAACAAATGGTGACTCTAATAACAATTTTTGACGATAAACAAACTCACCTATATGCCTCCCATGAGGCAACACCGGAGTGTATCTCCCTTACCACCCCCATGTTGAAGGATCTAGGGAAATTAGGTGCAGTGTGATTCTTCTTCGCTTGATAACAATTTGTGAAGCAATTTTAAAATGATCTTAGCTTGATATTCTTCTTCTTATTAGTGTGTGTGTGTCATCAAACTGTTATCAAAAACATAAAGACAATAACACAGATGTTGGCTCTCTGCCAAGGCCAAAACCTCTCTCTCTTAGAGAGGAAAACCCTTTGGTAAGTTTCTCTTATTGAAGATTATTATTGATCAATGCCAAACCCTAGACCCTTGATTAGGATGTCCTCCAAGAACAATTCAAGTCTTTCCTCTATTCAAAAATTTGTTCCTGACACATAAACTTCCTCCTTCCAGCAGTTTGCTTCCCAGCACTTCATCCTCCTTCTTCGATCTTTGTCTAGAGATAGTCCTTGCTAATTAGATATGATCCTTCTTTACTTAGAGATGATCTTGACTTATGAAGACACCCTTCCCTTGATCCAATGAGGATCTTCTTGAGATAGGTCTACAAACTGATGTAAATGAACAACAGCCTTAGTTTTGCTACGTGTGGTAGGAACCTTACAGAATTAGGGTTCTTTTCCTTCGCTAGACTAAGGAGGCCTTGTAGACTTGATTTATCACCCAAACAATGATAATACATGAACTATTTTCTAGCTGTTGTTATGCCACAGACTTGCCTTCCTTTTCATCGTACGTGTGACTGTTTCTAGCCCTATAAACAATCCTCTACACTTCGGTCTTCTTCCTCCTCTCTTCACTTGTCTTGGAGACCATTACAATTGCCTTCTACCTTCACATTCCTTAAATTATACCTTCTTTGATTTCAGATCTTGATTGATGGACATTGAGAGGGAGTGGACAACATCTATATATAGAGGATTGTCCCTCCTTTAGGCATACTTGAGGCCAACTTGTTGTCCTTAGGCTAACTTGTCTATTTCTTCATTATTTTTTTAATTTTTCTTTATTTGGAGGACGTGCTGCATGGAGAGGAATTCGATTTTGCTTAGAGGTATTCCTTTGACATTTATACTATTTTATACATAGTGTAACATGCCCTCAAAGGGTCTTACATAAATACATTGACTCTTTGACTTCCTAGAAGCACTTAAAAATGTGCTTGACTTAATTAAATGAGCAAGAAACTCATTTAAAAATATCATAAACATAATTTCTCTCTTATTTAATAAGTACAAATATCAAAGATACATTTATGAAGACCGAACCTAATTACACTTTCTTCAACACTCCCTCTTAACTAGGGAGGTATTCATACAACATTACAAGGTGTTTGGTTATGTTTGAATCTTGAAGAATTCACGTAGGAGAAACCAGATTTGCAATCCATCTGTTATAGAATCATAATAACCAACATTGTTTCCATAGAAACGCCTTGACTGACAACTCTATCTCTCAATAGATTAGAGCACAATGTTGGCAAGCCCAATGACCTATAGACAGCTTAGTCATTGTCTCTCAAGGTACATACCCACCTGGGTGTTCACTGAGTATGACCTTCTAGGAGTATTCTTGTCTTAGGTTCCTAGCCCTCAAAGAATATCAGTCCTCTTGCCTACTCTTGTCTTGGATGACCTACACATCCTCAAAGAGTATTAGATGCCAGATGATTACCCAATCCTCCCATTATTTCTTCCTAAGTGGAGACAATAATGTTGTGTCCGTCACTTCCTCTCAATTGAGGAAGACATGCCCAAGTATCCTTTGACTAGGTACTTGTACAAGTTCCTTTGTAATTGGTAACTTGTTATAACTCCCTCTTAGCTAGGGACTTGTCCATTCATCAGAAGCATCTCTTCATGGGTCCTCTAGTTGCTTGATCTTCTTCTTTCCTTCGATCTCATGAAGTCTTGGTTCGAACATCCTTTTGGTAAGGCACCATCCATCGGTCACTTTCCTTCCTGGTTTGTCATGTCATCACTTTCTTTGTGGAAAGTGGTTTTCTTTTCATATACCAGGATCTCTTGTTATCTAGCTACTCCTTTGTCATCTTTTCCATACTTTGGAATACTCTTCTCATGGATGCTTCTTTTAGCTTGCTTGTTCCCATGTTTTGATATAGTAGCCCTTCATGACTTCATCTCAATATTTCTTCAACATTGCTTTTCTTTTGCTAGATGGCTTCTTGATCATGACATATTTGTAGAGTAGAATCATTTATCTACACCTTTCATATCTCCAAGGCCTTCATAGGTGTCAAGGATCCTTCCTTCCTTTGTCATATTTGTCTTGCCTTGTTTCGAGACATATATTCAATGGTTCTTTGTCAGATAGTGATTCTTATGATCATGGTGTTCTTCATATGATTGATATATTTCTGCGCTTACTTCTTCTTGGATATATTGTTCAACCACCTTATGCTACTTGTGAGAGCACTTCTTCATTGCTTTTTTCCTAGACTAATCAACATTTCTTCTTACTTCTTAGTCAGCAATCTTATACTCCTTATGGGAGCATATCCTTTTTTTGACCTTCATTGCATTGTAGTACATTCCTTTGTGCATGGTGAAAGACATTCTTTCATACTTGCTCATGTCATAGAACTATTCCCATGACTTAAACAATACACATATGATAACATGACATAAATTTGATGCATACATATCTCATCTTGATTCTTCTTTGATAATCTTAGCTTTATTTGATTGTTCGTGGTGTGGCCCTTCTTGCTTCAGCTTAGCTTGCCTTCATATCATTATTTTCTTGAATCTCATGAATTAGATTCCCAATGAGACATCTGCTTTTGTTTATGAATCTTCTTTTGAAGATTCCATCATAGGATCTTAAAGTCCCTTGCCCTGCAAATGTTTCTTTTCTTTTGATAATGGAGGTGTTCTAAGATTTTTTATCATGATCAAATTTCCATTCATCGTGGATGAGGTCCTATACTAGGTTTGCTCCTTCTACATGAATACCTTGAGCTATATCTACCATGCTCCTATATTCTAGGGGATATTTCTAACCATGCATTTTGTTCTCATTATAAATGCTACTTCTACATGAGTATGTAGAACTCTTATGTACTTCATGATTCTAGATCCTAGAAGATGTTTCTAGCCATGCAATTTTATTTTATTCCTACATGATCCTATCCTACTCAAAACCTTGAAATAAGTCTTTAAGTAAAGAGTTTGACTTATCCATAATAGATATCTGAAGGATCTTCCTTATTTTGCTTATTTTCTTCTTCTTTCACCTCTTCAGTCATGTGAGCTTCTTCCCTCTTTCTTTTGTTGTTGTTTTCCTTCTTAAGCTTAGGAAAATTCCTTTTGTAGTGTCCATATTCTTGGAATCCATAGCATTGGATTGTGGACATATCTTTGTTGTTTGTTCTTCGTGGACCAAGTTTGCCAAAGTTTCCCTTTCTCTTGGCCATGGTAGAAAATTCTTGCTCCTTTGATCCCACATCTTCCTTTGCTTTAAGTCTGGTTTCCTCTGTCTTGCATAGAGACCACATTTCACTGAGTGTGTTTTCTTCCTTATTGGCATATATGATTGATGTGAATTTTCCCTAATCCTTGGGTAGAGCATTGAGTACTACAGTTTTCATTTCTCTATCGGACATGACTTCCCCAAGCTCTTGAATTTGATCCCTCATCTTAGAGATCTTCATGAAGTAGAGAGCTATTCCTTCCTTTGATATCTTCATCTTGTATAATTCATTTCTTAGAGATATCACTTCTCCGACTGTGGATACTGAGAATAGATCTAGTAATTTATCATAAATTTATTTTGATGTCTCAAATTTGGAGACATAAGGAATGAGAGAGTCCTTGATAGATTTTATTAGAATCCTTTGAGATATTATCTCATCCTTATTGTCCTTGGCTAAGGCTTAGGTTTATTCCTTTGTAGGGATCGTGATATTCCCTTTGAGATGTTCTAGAAGTTCATTCTCCTTGAGAAGTAGATTAGTCCTCTTCTTCCATGCAAGAAAGTTATTGGTACCTACCAATTTGTTGCTTTCCTTGCAAAAATACATTGATGTATAGTCAGAAGGGGACATATACTTACTTGATAGATTTTGTAATTTAGTTGAATTATTTTTCTCCTTAAAGTCTTGATGGCTTGGTTTCCTTGAATCTTGATGTTCCTCAAGATGTTTTCTCCAAGAGGGATTGCTTGATGATGAGACTTGCTTGATGATTTGTGACTTGATGTAGGTCCCTCTTATACCTTCTCTTCTTTGTAGGTGCCTTTATATAAGGTTCTTCTTCTAGCTTTGTAGTCTCCCATGATGACTGATAGATGATAGACCTTCTTATCCTTAATGTGATAGAGACTTCTTGGCTTAACACTGCAACTTTTGTAGATGTCCTTCCTTGATGAGTGTTCTTGAGATGCCCTTTCCTTAATGTATCACCTTAGCTCTAATCCCATGTTGAAGAATCTAAGGAAATTAGGTGTGTTGGCATTATGATTCTGGTATGGATTTATGATACATATGTTGTACTTGATGGCAACCTACTCATCTCAGATGATAAATTATAGTGCAGAAAAGTTCACGCACTTATATGCAGAGAAAAGCTTATTCTATGTAGAGAAAAGTTCACACACTTATATGCAGAGAAAAGTTTATTTCATGTAGAGAAAAGTTCACACACTTTTATGCAGAGAAAATTTTATTTCATGTAGAGAAAAGTTTATTTCATGTAGAGAAAAAGTTCACGCACTTTCATGTTGGAGAACTTACCTTTGGTCCATGGTAGTTAGTCCTTGGTATTTGAACCTATGGTTTTGGACCATGGTACCTCGTCAAAAGTGTGTATATGTTGGAGAACTTACCTTTGGTCCATGGTGGTTAGTCCTTGGTATTATTGAGCCCCATGTTTTTGGGCCCCTTGTATTGGTTATCTATGGTATTGATCCATGATTTTAGGAAGAAGCTTGCCTATATAAAGCAAAGGAGATCACTTGGCTAATTCATTCTTGCAAATCGAATATCTTAAGATCTGAAATATTGGGTTATTGTTTTAAAAGTTTGATCTATGAAAGGGAAGTTGAAAGCGAATCTGTGAAGGGTGATCTCTCGAGCACTGCAGCTGCGGAAGTGCGGAGGCGCCACAGAAGGCGTAGTGCGGAGGCGCCACAGAAGGCGCAGTGCGGAGACGCCACAAAAGCGCCACAGAAGGCGCAGTGCGGAGACGCCACAGAAGGCGCAGTGCAGAGATGCCACAGAGGGCGCAGTGCGGAGACGCCACAGAGGTGCCACAGAAGGCGCAGTGTGGAGGCGCCACAGAAGGCGCAGTGCAGAGGCACCACAGAAGGCGCAGTGCGGAGACGCCACAGAGGTGCCACAGAAGGTGCAGTGCGGAGGCGCCACAGAAGGTGTAGCAGAGACGCCACAGAGGCGCCACAGAAGGCGCAGTGCGGAGGCGCCATAGAAGGTGCAGCGGAGACGCCACAGAGGTGCCACAGAAGGCGCAGTGCGGAGGTGCCACAGAAGGCGCAGTGCGGAGGCGCCACAGAAGGCGCAGTGCGGAGACGCCACAGAGGCGCCACAGAAGGCACAGTGCGGAGGCGCCACAGAAGGCGCAGTGCAGAGGTGCCACAGAAGGCGCAGTGCGGAGGCGCCACAGAAGGCGCAGTGCAGAGGTGCCACAGAAGGCGCAGGTGCGGTGGTCGCGGCACCACAGAAGGCGTAGGTGCGGAGGTAGTACAGATATCTGCAGATCTATACCAGTGAAGTTGCGATCCCTACTTAAAATTTGTTTTAACTGCCTTTGACTATTCTACAGGGTTTTGGGTGCATAACTGATGTTTGGTTACTGGTATTAAGTTCAGATAACAGCATGATTAATGACTTATCTTTATGTACTAGATCTGGTTGATAACTCTCATAATATCATTGTATATGTATGGATTTGGTGATTGGGTGATTCAGAAGGTTGTTTGATTATGAGCTTCAATGTTGTTGTTGGATCCAGTTTGAAAATTTATGAAAAGTGGTCCTTGAAAGAAAAGAAGTAGGGGGTTGTAGCTCCCTTCCAGGAGAGACTGGAAAACGAGAGAGAGTTGTAGCTCTCTGCAGGTTGCAGCCTGCGTACTGGTAAATGACTGCACCAGTACAAAATCATTGTAACAGGAGTTTCTAATTTGAAAGAAGATAGAGACATATTGCAGCAGGTGGTTTTCACCCACATTGGGTTTCCACCTTATATCTGGTGTTCTTTGGTGTGACTATCTGTTTTTCTTATTCATGCTCATTATTTTATGGTACTTGTTACACTAAAAAATGTCACCATGACTATTTACAGTTAGTATGGCTCCATCCACTGTCATACTATCCTCCTTGGCAAGTCTCATGCCTCTGCTTTCCATGTCAAACTCAAAGAAAGAGAGAAAAGTCATTTAAAGCCAATTATCTCTGGGTACACAGTTTCTCTCAGCCTTACCTGCGTGTACGCAACCCAAGTTCACAATACCTGCGTACTTGTACGCTCTGTATGTAAAGGGGTGGGTGCGTACCCCTGTAAAGGTCAAAAGGCGCGAGTTTCATCTTTGAAAATTTACTTGTGGTCATTTCTAGAGCATTCTAGAAGCTTGTTTGACATGTATGAAGCGCCTCCAGATGGTTCATGTATCCCTATAGAAGAGGAACTTATCCCATCAAGAGGGGAGCTAACCCACCCAAAGAGGGGCTTATCCCATTGATGGTGGACCTGATTAACTTCCTCTAGAGCACTATAAATATAGGCATTGGGCCAGAAGGAGGGGGGGTTGAAAGCTGAACATTCCTAAGGGTAGATGCTGCTGGAGTTAGGACTTCCTTGTATAAGCTTGTGAGGAGAGATTACCATCTTTACTTGTTGTATTTGGAGGTGGGTGAGCTGATCAGAGTAAAGGAGGACTCTTTTGGACCCTGGGAGGAACTTGCACAACACCAAGGCTCAGGTTGTAATGGTTTCTTTTGTTACCTTTTAATACAAATAAGTCCATTCTTCTCAACAATTTGTTATTTATGAGTTGTTTCATATACTCCTTGGTCTATATGTTAAATGTGTTTTATTTTATGTGATATTCAGGTGCTATTTAATCATTTTATTGTTAGTGAATGCAGGTTTCGAAGAGAAGGAGGAGCTCATCCGGATCAACGAAGCTGGACTACTACAACAGCGTTGGGTTACAGGTAAGATCTAAAACACTTGATTTCTCATAGTATAAAAACATATTTAGAGAAGGATTGCTCCTATTTGTCTTGTTTGTCACTAGAAAGTCTTAGGCTTCTAGGAAGGTCGGTTGTGTCCGCACTATCGACTCTTTCCGTGTGACAAAATGGCGACTCCGCTGGGGACTCCATGAATGTGTTTGAGTTCTTTTTGATTTGATATTTTGGTCTGAGAAAAAGCGCTTGTTTTCTGATTTTTGGCTGTCTGACTGTGTGTTTGGGTGGGTTAGCTTAGGGTTAATTTAGATTTTCATTTTTCTTAGCTTTTCTAGCAGTACGCAGGCTTTGAGTTCAGCACAGTGCATACTTGTACGCACTGCGTCTGTGTGCACAGAGCGTACCCGCACCTGTGTAAACAAGTCACCTGCGTACCCCTGTCAAAATTGAGAAAATTGCATTTTTTTTTGCTTTTTTCTCTTTAGATTTTGTTTTTAATTTGTCTTTACTGCCCAGATCCATTGGTTTGCTGTCAGAGATCTTCACCTGATCTTGTTTCGTTAGTGTCGAGATTTTTGGTGGAATTCATAGGGATTTTGCCTTAGGGTTTGATTTTTAACTGGTCCTGTAGTGACTTTGGCGTTAGAGGTTGTCAAACTTTGGATCTCCCTGGTTTTGTTCAACCCTCTTAGGAGTCGGGCCTGTCATAGAATTCACCCTTGTGAGAGACCTACCTTTGTGTCTTCTCTTTGCGAATCTCGAAAAGTTTGTTTGTTAAAGCCTTGAATTTCATTCTTGAGAAAAAAGAACAAAAATATTTCGATTTTGTTTTTTGATCAGTTTATGATTCTACATGGATTGATCCTTAGTTACATTTTGATTGAGTAAAACATCCGGGAATTAACTTTGTAGGCTTTTGTCCTCATTAGTTTTACTTTTAGGTAAATTTCCCTTTCATTTGCTTTTGAGTGAATTTGCTTTGATTTTCTTAGATTTGTTAAATTTGATTTTTGATAAATAGTTTTATATGCTTTATTAATATAGGAAAAATACAAAAATTCTTTTGGAAAAAGTTTGCTTTGGTAGCATTTGTAGTCTTTTGAAGAGAAAGGAAATTTCGTGAGATAATTAGTGGTCATGAGTTGTGTGCTTTGAAAAGATAAAAAGAATTGTTTCTTTGATTGTCTTTGCCAAGAAAGTTGTTTTCTATAAAAATTGCATTCTCTCAACTCTCTTAGCTAGGAGTTTCATTGAAAAAGGAAAGTAGTGTAAATCATCTTAGGTGCATCTTTGTAGTGGTTGAGAGTCGAGTCTACACATCACCAGTTTCATCTCCACTACCTTTTGTCCTAAAGAAAAACCATAAAAATTAATGCTTAAAGTAAAATCAATTTAGTAACTTTTTATTTACTAGGGCTCTGAAACACCAATATAGATCAGGCTAGTGTCTTGGAGTAGGAGAGTAATTAACTCTCCAAGACAACAAAACCAAACAAGTAGCTTATCTTGTGATAGATTAAATCCAGTTGTTTCATTTATACTCTGAGAAAGCTCCTCTTAAAGGAGAAGCACGAGCTCATGTCCAAACCAGTGAGGGGATCAATCCTCCCTTGTTGGGAACGATGCCAGACACGCACGTATTACAAATGGTAAACCTTGGATTAACCATTGTCGAGGAGCCAGGGGTCACTTGTCGGTAAACCTTGGATTATTGTCAAGGAGCTGGCAAGGGGATTGAGCTTGATACTCTGCCCTTGCGTGCTGTCGGAGTGTAGACTGTTCCCCCAGGTGTATTTGTTGCTGTTGGTAACCTTAGTGACCATTATCTTTAGGATTCTACCGAGGTGACGGTGGAGGGAAGATCCCACTGTACCTGGAGCAGACGTCGGCTAGACTCACTTGGATTTTCCGGGGGGTTCACTTCACTCGAGACGGTTAAAGTGGAGGAACTTGTGCCAGTTTATTCATTAAGCAGGTTGCCGGGGTAACTGTTTCACCTGCCACTTCTGTATTGAATCCGGCGATGTTGGGTTTCATCTCCAACTAGCATTTTCGGTCCGGAAGGCTACTGTTTGTGCTTGGTTTGACGCCCTAGATTCTTTAGGCGTGTGCTTCAAATTTGTTTGGTTCTTTAGAGACTTTAGGTGGTTTTCTTTGAGATTTTACTTTGTTTGAGTGTGTGGTAGTTAAAAGTTTTAACTGTGGCGGAATTACCGAGACAGTCCCGTCCACTTCGGGGCAAGTCTCCTGAGGTTGTTTCTGTGGCCGAATTGTTGAGGAAATCCCGTAGACTTCGGGGTGAACCTCCTCAAGACGTCCCGAGTCATTACGAAGGTTTGAAAGTCCTTGTAACTCCTCCTAGTGGCAGTAGAGTAGGTTCACCTGAAGAAGGAGAGTCTTCATTGGTAGTCCATCCAGATTACCAAAGTCTAGAAACAGGTTACAATCCTGAAGTTGTTGCAGTTTCTGAGCATGCTGGTAGTTTTTCATCTGCTAGTGATATAGGCGAAGAACCTGAAATATCTGAACCTGTTACTCCAACCTCTAGTGTTCCTGATTCACCTAGGGTAGAAAGAGTCATAACCGAAAATCTTCCTTCTGGTTTGATAGCTATTGAAGAACTTGCTCCAGAAGAAGAAGTAGGCCCTATTCTTGAAGATCAACCTACCATTGATCTAAGAGAGCGTGAATCTATCTTTTACAGTCCACCTAGAAGTACTACTTGGTACCTTTCGTTAACTAATTACTTAGACAACTCAGGGATAAGTTTTTCTCCACCTCGTACTCCTTATCCACCCGGAGGTATTTATACTCCTGTAAATATGTCTGGTCAGTCGTCCGTGTTCACTCAGTCTCCTGAATCTTTCTTGTATGGTGGTCCTTCTGTTCCCTCTGGGTATCAGTCATTGTCTGGTACTTTTGCGGGCGCATCTCCTCAACCCGTTGAACATGGATTATTAGCTGGAAACAATGGTAATAGACCGTTGGGTGTAGGAGACATTTATATGATGTCAGGTTCAGTTCCCGGTTCTCAACCGCAAGGTAGCCAATTACCGCCTGGGTGTCAGCCTCAAGTAACGCCTGGGGGGCAACCTCAAGGTACACAAGTTGCGTCTGGGGGGCAACCTCAAGGACACTATGTACCCATAGTACAATACATTCCTCAAGGTCAACCCCAGCCTCAATATGTACCCCAGGGTCAACCTCAGTATCAATATTTACCTCAAGGGTATCAACCTCAGGGTCAAGGTCAACCCCAGTATCAGTATTTACCTCAAGGTTATCAACCTCAAGGTCAATACTCCAGTCAAGGTTATCAACCACCTCAAGGTCAGTCGTATGTTCAAGGTATGGGAACTGTGCCTTTCAGTTATCAATCCTACCCTCAATCCGGTTATGGATCTCAGTATCCTCAACCTGTCATGGGTCAATACCCTGGAATGAACATAGTGTGGAATCCATCGCAAGGTCAACAAGTGTTGCAGCCAAACGTACAGTTGTCATCTCAAACTGGACAATCCTTAGTTGTTGGTCCATCCCAGCAACCAGTCCAGTCTAATGTTCAAACTTCTGTACCTTCTGTAGTTACTCAGTCGCCAATTGCACCTAGTACTCCATCTCAAACGACTGCTGCAACTACCGCAACATATGCTCCTTCCACCACACTTACTTCTGGAGTATCGACAGCTTCGGTTTCTACTGTCTCTGCAACTACTCCTCAGACATCTTTACCATTGTCTGGATCTACGATTCAAACTACGGTTCAGATGCCTGTAGGACAACCTGGTTTAAGTACGGTTGTCACTAGTCAACCACAATTCGTTTATCAATCGTACCAGGGACAGTACCAATACAGGCCTGCTGTCCAACAACCGGTTCACCAGTATCAACCGTATCCTGGGTACACTTATCAACAACCTCAGCAACCCCAGTACGGTCCGGTTAATCCTGGTTTTCCAGGAGGATATAATATCCCGAATGCGATTCCTATTCCAAGTTATCCTGGATATCCTCCTCCTGGGACTGGTCTTGTGACCCAAAGTTTTAGGGATCCTAATCGGCAATTACCGTTTATTGCAACTTTGGATTTACCAGACTTGACGCGCCTAACGAACGATCCAATACAATATCTTCCGTTCTGGCCGCCAATGCCAAATAAGTTGCCCAGCGATATACCCAAGTTCGAAGGTAAGTCTGGAGAGGATCCGTCTAATCACGTGATGACTTACCACCTCTGGTGTGCTTCAAATTCTATCTCAGATGATTCGATCCGTTTACGTCTTTTCCAGCGTACGCTCATTGGTCTCGCGGCCAAGTGGTACATTGAGTTACCACAGGCCTCTTTTTATAACTTTAGCCAGTTAGATACCTCGTTCCTAACTCATTTTCAGTTGCCGGTCAGATACGATAATGGTACTGAGTTATTAACTTCATTAAAACAATCGACGTCCACTTATATTTCTGATCATATCCATGAATGGAGACGTCGAAGACGTTTAGTGAAAGTTTTTATCCCGGACCAAATCTTAGTTGAATGCTTTGTCAAATCATTATTACCGAAGATTACTGAAGATGTAGCTAAGGCCAGAGTAGTTACGGAGGAGCAAGTCATTTCTCAAGCCCAGTACCTTGACTTAGTTTACACTCAGTCGGGTACATTGCACGAGAAGATCCCAGATCTTCCTAAGTCGAATCAAATCGCTACTTCTCCTTATGCGTTTCACGACATCAAGCACATTGTGCAGCCGTACCTCGATGATTTGCCTGCTCATTCTTTACATCGAGCTGATCACCTTGTCCACTTACGAGCTATTTTTATGAGGTGTCGGCATTATCGAATTCGGTTGAACCCACACAAATGTGTCTTCTGCATAGAAGTGGGACGATTGCTAGGATTTGTCGTTTCAAAAGCCGGTATCCGCGTCGATCCCTCGAAGGTAGAAGCTATCATCAAATTGCCTCCTCCTTCGAGTCTGCGCCAACTCCAAAGTTTGCAGGGGAAAGCAAACTTTTTACGTCGATTCATTCCTAACTACGCCGAGGTTACAAAGGGTTTCACCCGGTTGTTAAAACAAAATGCTCAATTCTCTTGGGATGAGATAGCTCAGAAATCTTTTGATGCACTTAAGCACGCGTTGACCCATGCAGCGTTGCTGCATCCTCCCAACTACAACCAGGATTACTTTTTGTATCTCGCCGCCTCCCACTCCACCATTGGAATGGTCCTAGTTTAGGAAGATGAATTCGGAATGGAACATGTGATAAATTACCTTAGTCGGACGTTAAATCCAACCGAGCTAAAGTAGTGGAAAAGTTGGCATTGGCAGCCGTTCAAGCTGTCCAGCGTTTTCGTCACTACATTCTTCTCCGTAAAACTACAGTGATTTCGGATTACAACCCTATGATCTATATTCTGACTAAACAATTGCTAGGGGGCAAGTACTCCAAATGGATCGTTATCCTGCAGGAGTTCAATTTGGAGTTCGAGAAATCCAAGTCTAAGAAATCCTTAGTCTTTGCCGAGTTAATGTGTGATTTCTCGCGTGCTGACACGGAAACAGTGGCAGAGGAGCCCATTGCCGACGAATCTTTGTTTCTTATCAGCACTTTAGATCCGTGGTATGGGGATATAATTGTCTATCTCCAAACCCAATCCTTTCGGCCCGAAGCTTCTAAGACGGAACGTCGGAAAATTCGATTCCAGTCCCAACAGTACAAAATAATTGGAGATACTCTTTATCGCCATGGGGCAGACATTGTGCTTAGTTTAGACAATGTGCTTAGTTTAGAGAGTGTGTTTTTCGTCGTTATTCTGGCTTATCTTGGTTTTACTCTTGATATTGCAGATGTCGACGCCTTTCCAAAGGTACATTGGATTTGCTGATGGTGCTTGTCATAGTACACGGAATATCTCTTCCGCAGCTTGGGTTATCTATTCACCCTCTGACGAGTTAGTTTCTATGCATGGGGTGAGCCTCGGTCAAACAACAAACAACATTGCAGAATACAGTGCAGTGATTGAGTTATTATCTGAATCTATTTCATTTGGGATTCGGAGTTTGATAGTGAGGTTAGATTCTGAACTCATTGTATTACAGCTTAATAGAGTCTATGCCATTAGAAATCCAGTGTTATTAAGATTGTTTTTGAGGGTGCGTCTCTTGGAACGTGAATTTGATTACATTGAATATCAGCATATTCCAAGGTCTTTAAACACATTAGCAGATGCAATTGCGTCTCAAATGTTAAATAGATATTTGCAATAATTGTAAATTTACAAACATTTCATCACACATGTTTAACAAAATAAGCCGGTAATAATGATATATATAGATAGAAATGTGTCAAAAAATATACATCGTCTTTGATCATAGGTTTAAAACACCTTATGATCGGTAAAAATGATAAGTACAAAAAACCAAAATGTCACATGTGTCTACAAGGTGACCATCCAATCACTGGTGATGCTCCCTATACGACACCACTGCACTGGCCACTCTACACAAAAACCTCCTAAAAGGTCCCGGGACTGCGACTACATAGCACTGAAGTCTGATAGGAATATCATCTATAGTAGTCTCTGGTATACCCGCCGTCAGACGTTCTAGATCCTGCTCCAACTCAGCTAGTGTCTCTGCAGCCGCATCCTGTGGGGCCGGTGCCGGTGCAACTGGATGTCTCCTCTCAAAAGCCCGGAGATTGGCTGGACGCCGTGGACCTACATCTGCATTTTGAACATTTTTACTGTCAGTTTGAGACGATATATATAAAAAATAAAAAAATTAGATAATTTAAAAACTTGTGAAAAATGAAGTACCTCTGTCGTCCCATTGTTCTCCCTGTGGAAGAACCATGTCCGGATCATTCCGAAAATCCATTCCGGCATAAGGAAAATCCTGAATCGCAAAGACCTGGTTCTCCAACCAGTGAAAGTAACCGTCAGGAAATCGGACAACTGCCGCTCCCTCATCAGGATGCCGGGCCATTACCGCAACCCATCTCGTCAACTTAGGCTCCCGAGGAGGCCCAACTGGAACAGTAAGATGCTGGGGGATCAGCATTGGAACTCTCTCTAGGGCAAAGCTCACAACTAAAGGCCCATATCCAAAGGTCTTCAATTGTCTGTTCTTTGCCCTAGTCTGTTGGCCCTTCATATTGGCCAACACAGCATCGCACAAGTTGAAAATGGTGCCTCGGAAGCAATCTATAGCCATCCGCATTTGGGACCTGGTGGCATTGTGCAAAGCGGCCGCGCCACAAAGTCTGGTAACCGTAAAGGAAATTACCATAAGTTCAGGTCGGGATATGTATTTGATTTCTATCCCCTTCTCTTGGTTTTGATTGTTGCACCACTCTAGCCGGAGGCTAGCAAGGGATTGGCCACCCAGCCTAGTCCCGGACAGAGTCAGTTGCTCGCCCCTATTAGGCAAGCCAGTGAGAAAATATATGTCAGAGGGCTCTATCTCGAGCTGGTGCCCTCCGATGTAGAAGCATTGATCCTGGACATTCCACCTTTCAACCAGCCACTCTAAGAATGGCACCTGGGCCCTCATGCCAGGTATGGCCCAGTACTTGTAGAGACCGCATGCCTTTAAAGCATCAATGGAAGGTTGATGATCTATTCCGGCCAAATCGACGTCTTCGTGTTCTCTTTCACGCCAATCTAGCATGGTGGGTGATCTACACACCAAAAAACAATGATTAGAATTCATTAAACAAAATTTGGTTGGTTAAATTTGGAGTTTGGGGTTTGAAAATCCATTTTGCGCGGAGTACGCACCCCGCGTTTAGAAACAGAGCGGCGGTACGCAGCTGTTCTGAGGGTGGGCTGCGTACTCTGACCATTTTCCCATTAACGAAAATGTCGGGGTATGCAGGTCGCCCATGGGGCACCTGCGTACCCCGAAAAGCGTATCCTAAAACCCCAAACCCTCTAAAAAAACAAACAAAAGCTTAAAATGAAATTCTAAATGGATGAAATTGAAGAGGACGATGTTGTGAAATACCTGAAAGAGACGGCACTCGATTCCGACGGTCGGATTCTCCGCAATGTCCACGGGAAGTTTCTTGTCAAAAGCCCTTTTCTCTCCTTCAACAGTAAAATGGTAAAAATGACATGGTAAAAAGTCTTTTTATAGGTTTTTTGGATAAATGAATGCTAAGTTTGTTTATTTTTTACCGTGAAATGATATTTTTCAATGTATTTTTGCCCATCTTAAACAGGTATGAGTAATGTGTTGTTTTTGTGCAGGACAAAGGGACTTTAGGGTAAATTATCATTTTTCACGTCAGAGTCATCTTTCAAGCCCTTTTCTGACTCCTAAAACATGAAAAGATTTCCGAGCGTTTCTTTTACACTCGTTAAAACGGAATTAAAAGACAGTCCTCTTATAGCCCTTTTCTGACCGTAAAAACACGAAAAGATTGCCGGGTTTTTGTCATTTCAAACTCGATATTGGAAATAAAACGACGTGTCCTTGATCGCTTTTTACTTTTCAGGTCAACGGCACTAAACATGAAAGTACTCCTTGGTCGCAAGATCAAGCGGTTCTCTCAGGTATTATTTTATACTTTTTCGGGCTTGGGAGACACAAATTTACGAAAAAGTACACCTTGGAGTCTTCTTTAGTTTTTTCAGACTCTCTAAAATTGAAAAACACCGAGTTTCTCCTATACTGGACTCGTTAAAATTTCACAGTAAAGGACCTGTTCGATTACAAACAGGAACGGACCACTCCTTCTTAGGGTCCGAATCTAAACTAAGTTGGACTCATCCGAAGGATGAGCTTATAATCAAGCATATGTTATCCTCCTCAAGCTTGTAAAAAATAAAGAGGTACTTGCCAGAAATGGTGGGGGAAAAGAGAGAAGAATGAACCTATTTGTTATCCTTTGTTACAGAAGAACCTTATCACCGCTCTTGAACACGACACTTTTCATTCACCTGGGTTGGGAAATCCTTTGCCTTAAAGTTGATCAAACCACTTTGAAAGACTTCAACCGTTTCTGGGTATTAACTTTGGGTCAATCGTCACCAAGCCATCTGTCGTGTCGTTATGTGTTCAAGAGGTCTCTGCAAATAAACCATTCATATGCAAAATACTTGTCATCCATTTTGACCATCCCTGAGTCAGTCCTTACAGCAACATTTCTTCAACTTGAACAATGATTTCGTGTTGTGGGCTTGCCTGCAACAGGTCGCTTTCTATCGACATCAGCACATTATCTAGAAAGATGACTTAGAGATCGTCAGTACCTTGAGGTCTGCATGCATCAATGGCAGGTTTCTCGCCTTTGACGACAGTTTACATCATTGACTTTCGATCAAAGGATTCCGTGACGTGTTCGACATCAACTCATTCATTCACATTTCATGGATTGTACTGGGTACTTTGAGAACCATTGACATCATTGGTGGTCTCTCTCACACTTGTTAACAGTTTACATCATCGACTGGTAATCAAGTGGTTTCTGCCATGTTCGACATCGACTCATTTATTCACATGGATAGAATCGTACCAATTCGGGAAGTAGAAATGAAGACCCTGGATCTAGTTTCCACCATCCAGGCTGCGAGGAGTTTTGTATTCATTATATAGTAGACTGATCATAAACAGATGGCTGCGTCCATACTGTGTCTACAAAAGTCTATAATTGTGATGTACTGCAAAATCATTCCTGTATCAGAGCAGTAGTTAGATTGTTAGTTAAAGTTTTCAATCTGAGTATGGGAATGCCTACCTCAGCGATGATATCATCTTATATATGTATTTTGTGTTGAATATTTGCAGGTTCTGACCAGGCTCTCCGCAAGATACTCCTTGAAATGATAAAGTACTTCACCCTTCCTAGATCATATAAAACCCTAATCTACTACAGGCTTCGCACTTTAGGGGGCAATCTGTTACACTAAAAAATGTCACCATGACTATTTACAGTTAGTATGGCTCCATCCACTGTCATACTATCCTCCTTGGCAAGTCTCATGCCTCTGCTTTCCATGTCAAACTCAAAGAAAGAGAGAAAAGTCATTTAAAGTCAATTATCTCTGGGTACGCAGTTTCTCTCAGCCTTACCTGCGTGTACGCAACCCAAGTTCACAATACCTGCGTACTTGTACGCTCTGTATGTAAAGGGGTGGGTGCGTACCCCTGTAAAGGTCAAAAGGCGCGAGTTTCATCTTTAAAAAGTTACTTGTGGTCATTTCTAGAGCATTCTAGAAGCTTGTTTGACGTGTATGAAGCGCCTCCAGATGGTTCATGTATCCCTATAGAAGAGGAACTTATCCCATCAAGAGGGGAGCTAACCCACCCAAAGAGGGGCTTATCCCATTGATGGTGAACCTGATTAACTTCCTCTAGAGCACTATAAATACAACCATTGGGCTAGAAGGAGGGGGGGTTGAAAGCTGAACATTCCTAAGGGTAGATGTTGCTGGAATTAGGACTTCCTTGTATAAGCTTGTGAGGAGAGATTACCATCTTTACTTGTTGTATTTGGAGGTGGGTGAGCTGATCAGAGTAAAGGAGGACTCTTGTGGACCCTGGGAGGAACTTGCACAACACCAAGGCTCAGGTTGTAATGGTTTCTTTTGTTACCTTTTAATACAAATAAGTCCATTCTTCTCAACAATTTGTTATTTATGAGTTGTTTCATATACTCCTTGGTCTATATGTTAAATGTGTTTTATTTTATGTGATATTCAGGTGCTATTTAATCGTTTGATTGTTAGTGAATGCAGGTTTCGAAGAGAAGGAGGAGCTCATCCGGATCAACGAAGCTGGACTACTACAACAGCGTTGGGTTACAGGTAAGATCTAAAACACTTGATTTCTCATAGTATAAATACATATTTAGAGAAGGATTGCTCCTATTTGTCTTGTTTGTCACTAGAAAGTCTTAGGCTTCTAGGGAGGTCGGTTGTGTCCGCACTATCGACTCTTTCCGTGTGATAGTACTGATATGCAAAAATAATTCAAAGTGTAAATAACGAAGATTTGTTAAAAGAACTTGATAATACTGATTCACCCCCCCCTCTCAGTATTATTTTCAACAATTGGTATCAGAGCAGGTCCTTCCGAGAAGCTTGATCACTTGAAGGTAGATCATTCATCATGAGCAACTACGAGAGAGAAGCATCAATCAGGCCACCAATTTTTGATGGGACGAACTTTAATTATTGGAAGATAAGAGTTACTGCCTATCTTCAATCTCTTGGTATAGAAGTTTGGGATATCATAGAGACAGGCTACACTTTTCCTTCAGCTACTCCTACAGATTCGGCCGAGAAGAAGAAATATGAAACAAATGCGAAAGAAATCAATACTCTATTGGGATGCTTATCCCAATCGGAATTCGTGAAGGTAATGCACTATAAATCCGCAAAAGAAATATGGGACAAAATTGTCATGAGTTATGAAGGAGACGAACAGGTAAAGCGTGCTAAACTTCAAACTTTCAGGATTCAGTATGAGAATCTCAGAATGTATAATGATGAAAGTGTGGCTAACTATTTCCTTAGGGTAGATGAAATTGTTAACTGCATGAAAAACTTGGGTGAAGAAATAAAAGAGGCTATTGTGGTTGAAAAAGTCCTAAGATCCTTGTCCCCCAAGTTTGAATCTAAAGTGTCCGCTACAGAGGAAAAAGCAAATCTACAAACTCTCACCATGTCTCAACTACATGGAATTCTAACTGCTTATGAAATGAGAAAGGGAGGTCCATCAGACAGAAGAGAAGCGGCTTTCAAGGCTTCAGGCAAAGGAGATTACTATGAAGCAAGTCACGTGCCAGAAGAAGAAGAAGAAGAATCAAATTTTGTCAGAAATCTTCAAAGGGGGTCTGGAAGGTTCAAAGGTAAGTTACCTTTTAAATGTTTTGCTTGTGCAAGAGTAGGTCATTATGCTACAAAATGTCCTTATAAGGATAAAGGAAAGGAACCTGCTAGATGGAACAAGAAACAGAGTGCAAACAAGAAAAGTTACTACACTCATGAAGATAGTGATGGTCTATCGATTAGTGATGAAGATGAACAAGGTAATGACTATAAACTATTAATGGCATTTGAAGATGATGATTATATGGATGCTATAGATGTGGATAGCCTTTTTGAAGAAATTACTAGACTCAAGAGATGTATAGAAGAAAAGAATATGATCATTGATACTCTACAATTTCAAATTGATGAAAAGGAAAAACATCTTGAAAAATTAGAAGGTGAAATTGTTGGTCTTAGAAAAGAGATTGAGAAAACAAAAGCTATTAATCTTAAGTTTGTCAAAGGATCTGAAACTTTGGATGAGATTATCAAATGTACAGCGTTCTCCACTAAACAAGACAGGTCTGGGCTATAATGGAGAAACTTCTCAAGCAACCACTTCAAAAAGTTATCTTGATGCAGCAAGAAGGAATGAGCAAAAGCACAATGAAGACCATCAGGCAAGGCAGGGACGAATTGCAAACAGAGACTATCAAGGGAAATCCGTTTTAAGGGTGAACAAAAGCTACAACCAGCCACAGGTAAAATCTTCTCAATTTAGTTCAAGAATGGATGACAATAGAAATTACAATCATTTGGCCGGTAGATTTGATAACCGCAGAAATTTCTTCAATGGACAATGTTTCTCTTGCCATAACTTTGGTCACAAAGCAGCTCAATGTGTTGCATATAAAACAATCATGACTAGAGAAGCTCAAAAACAAAGAAGTATGATTGGGATTACAAAAAGGACCTATAACAACTTTTCGGCTCTTGAAAATGAAGTTGAATGTTCTATTTGCAATAACTTTGGTCGTGAAGATTCTGAATGTAGGAGCAGGTTTCAGCAGACAAAGGAACAAGCATCAAACACCAAAACATGGAGAATAAAGGAACCACAAACAAAAAGATGTGGGATAGCATTCTATGCAGAGGGACAGGAAAATCTATGGTACATTGACAGTGGATGTTCGAAGCATATGACAGGTGATAAAGAAAAACTTGAGTCATATTCTGCTCTAGAAAAGGGAAAGAAAGTTTCTTTTGGAAATAATACTCCTGCAACTATAAAAGGAAAAGGCACTGCTCAGTTAAAAGAAAAGGTCAAGGCTGGAAATGTTTTGTATGTTGATGGATTGAAACATAATCTTCTAAGTGTCAGCCAGATGTGTGATCAAGGAACCAAGGTGATATTTAGAACAAATGGATGTCTTGTTTGTGATCTTGATACAGGTAAAACGATGATCAAAGGTAAAAGAACTCCAAATAATCTATACGTATTTGAAGAAGGACAACAACAATGCTATCTAAGCAAGGATGATGAACACTGGCTATGGCATCGGAGGTTGGGGCATCTAAGCTTTTCACAAATAAGGAAAGCATGCAAATATCAGGAAGTTCGCGATCTTCCAGATATCAAAATTCCAGACAACACCATATGCAAATCATGTCAGTTTGGAAAGCAAACCAGAACTAATTTTCCAGAGAAGGAAGGATCAGCTAGCATGCCTCTTGAGCTAGTACATACAGATACATGTGGTCCATTCAGAAAAAGAACACCTCGAGGAGAAGAATACTTGATATTATTCATTGACGATTTCTCCAGGTTTGTCTGGTTAGGACTAATGAAGCACAAAGATGAAGCATTCGAAAAATTCAAATCCTTCAAAGCCTTGGTTGAAAATGAATCAGGATACAAAATTAAGTGCCTCAGATCTGACAGAGGTGGGGAGTTTACCTCGAATGAATTTTTCGATTTCTGTGAAGAACATGGGATAAGAAGAGAATTCTCTACAGCTAGAACTCCTTAGCAAAATGGAGTTGTGGAAAGAATGAACAGAACAGTCCAACAAATGGCTCGTGCTATGCTTGATGAGTCGGGTACTCCCGCAACTTTCTGGGGTGAAGCTGCACATGCTGCGGTTGTTATTCTCAACAAAACAAATGTCCATGTTAACAGCACTCAAACCCCTCATGAGCTCTGGTGTGGTGAGACTCCTTCGGTGAAGCACTTCAAAATATTTGGGAGCAAATGTTATATTAAGAATATTGATGAGCAACTTGGCAAACTTGAACATAGAGCAGATGAAGGCATTCTTCTTGGTTATTCTCCACATAGCAAAGCATACAAGTGCTACAATAAAAGACTTGGCAGAATTGTTGACAGCATTGATGTAGTGGTTGATGAGAAGGGATACATTCCTAGGCAAGTACATCATGAAGACATCGAAGAAGATGAAGGCTACCCTCAAAGACAGAATGATGAAGAAGAAGAACCTCAAGAAGAACCAGAGGAGCAGACAAGAATAGAAGAGAAGACTCCATCCAGATATGTTCAGAAGAATCATCCAGAATCTCAGATTGTGGGGCAGAAAGAAGCAGGTGTACAAACAAGAAGAACAATTGCAAAAGCTTCAAGCTATTTGGCATTACTCTCTTCCACTGAACCACAAAATGTGAAAGAGGCATGTAAAGATGAATGTTGGGTCAAAGCAATGGATGAAGAACTTGAGCAGATCGAAAAGAGCAACACTTGGGAGTTGGTTCCTAGACCAAAAGATAAGAATGTTATAGGAACAAAATGGGTCTTCAAAAATAAATTGAATGAAAATGGAGAAGTAATTAGAAACAAGGCCAGACTTGTTTGTAAAGGGTATGCGCAGCAAGAAGGAATAGATTTTGAAGAAACCTTTGCTCTTGTTGCAAGACTTGAGGCCATCCGAATGTTCCTTGCTCTCTCAAGCTTTCAAAACTTCAAAGTATTTCAAATGGACGTGAAATCAGCCTTTCTGAATGGAGACTTAGAAGAAGAAGTATATATTGAGCAGCCAGATGGTTTCATTCTTGGAAATGATCCAAATCTTGTATGCAGATTGAAAAAGGCTCTCTATGGTCTCAAACAAGCTCCAAGGGCTTGGTACTATCGTTTGGACAAATATCTTCATCAACAAGGTTTTTCAAAAGGATCAGCAGATAGCAATCTTTATATAAAAGTTGAAAATGACAAATTGCTAATACTTGTTGTGTATGTAGATGACATTATCTTTGGCAGCAATGAAGAAGCTATGAGTCAAAGCTTTGCCTTGGTCATGCAGAAAGAATTTGAAATGTCCTTGCTGGGAGAACTGACATATTTCCTTGGTTTGCAAATCCAACAAAAGGAAGGAGGAATCTTTTTGTCTCAAACCAAGTATCTCAAACATATTTTGAAGAAATATGGCATGGAAGATGCAAAACCAGTATGTACACCCATGGTCACAGGATGTAGCCTCAGTGCAAATGATGAATCTGCAGCAGTACATCAACCAACCTACAGATCTATGATTGGAAGTCTACTTTATCTGACAGGTACCCGACCAGACATCATGCATGCAGTTGGAATAGTTGGAAAATTTCAGGCAAATCCAAAGGAGACTCATCTTCAGGCAGTGAAGAGAATTTTCAAATATCTTCAAGCGACTCAAAATTATGGTTTATGGTATCCTAGAGATACAAATCTCACACTTCATGCTTATACAGATGCCGATTGGGCCGGAAGCATGGATGACAGGAAGAGCACAAGTGGTGGCACATTCTTTATGGGTTCCAGACTATTATCTTGGTTCAGCAAGAAACAGAGTTCGATTGCCTTATCTACAGTTGAAGCAGAATATGTTGTTGCTGCATCTTGCTGCACTCAACTCCTTTGGATGATGCAGACCTTGCAGGATTTTCAAATCACTTGTACACCACCTATCTCCATCTTATGTGATAACACAAGTGCAATCAGCATCTCAAAGAACCCATTCATGCATTCAAAAACCAACCACATACCAATCAAGTATCATTTTCTTCGGGAACAGGTGCTTGAACAGAAGGTCAAGTTGGAGTATGTTCCTTCTAAGGAACAAGTTGCTGATATACTCACCAAACCATTGCCCAGGGAGACTTTTGAATACCTCAGGCAAAAGCTGGGGGTTGTTGATGCATCATCTTGTTGTTGAATCTCTTCTGATTGTTCGTTGTACGGGAATATGCGTACATGTGCTGGGTTGCAGATTGGTTGAAGATCAAATAGCACTGGTTCAGGGGGAGCTTATAATGCATTGTTGGCATTATGGAGGATGTACAGAAGGCGATCATGGATGCTGATCTGAATATTACTGCAATATGTCTCTATCTCTTTCATGGTCATTTATGGTGTTTGGTGGATTATGTTTCTTCTTTACAGATCTGGTTCATATTCAGGGGGAGCATAACCCTTTGCCCTTGATGTCAAAGGGGGAGAATGAGCTGAAGATTTTGAGGTTGCCATCAAGTCCAAAGGGGGAGATTGTTGGCATTATGATTCTGGTATGGCTTTATGATACATATGTTGTACTTGATGGCAACCCACTCATCTCAGATGATAAATTATAGTGCAGAAAAGTTCACGCACTTATATGCAGAGAAAAGCTTATTCTATGTAGAGAAAAGTTCACGCACTTATATGCAGAGAAAAGTTTATTTCATGTAGAGAAAAGTTCACGCACTTTTATGCAGAGAAAAGTTTATTTCATGTAGAGAAAAGTTTATTTCATGTAGAGAAAAAGTTCACGCACTTTCATGTTGGAGAACTTACCTTTGGTCCATGGTAGTTAGTCCTTGGTATTTGAACCTATGGTTTTGGACCATGGTACCTCGTCAAAAGTGTGTATATGTTGGAGAACTTACCTTTGGTCCATGGTGGTTAGTCCTTGGTATTATTGAGCCCCATGTTTTTGGGCCCCTTGTATTGGTTATCTATGGTATTGATCCATGATTTTAGGAAGAAGCTTGCCTATATAAAGCAAAGGAGATCACTTGGCTAATTCATTCTTGCAAATCGAATATCTTAAGATCTGAAATATTGGGTTATTGTTTTAAAAGTTTGATCTATGAAAGGGAAGTTGAAAGCGAATCTGTGAAGGGTGATCTCTCGAGCGCTGCAGCTGCGGAAGTGCGGAGGCGCCACAGAAGGCGCAGTGCGGAGGCGCCACAGAAGGCGCAGTGCGGAGACGCCACAGAGGCGCCACAGAAGGCGCAGTGCGGAGACGCCACAGAAGGCGCAGTGCGGAGGTGCCACAGAAGGCGCAGTGCGGAGACGCCACAGAGGCGCCACAGAAGGCGCAGTGCGGAGACGCCACAGAGGCGCCACAGAAGGCGCAGTGCGGAGGCGCCACAGAAGGCGCAGTGCGGAGGCGCCACAGAAGGCACAGTGCGGAGACGCCACAGAAGGTGCAGTGCAGAGGCGCCACAGAAGGTGCAGTGTGGAGACGCCACAGAGGTGCCACAGAAGGCGCAGTGCGGAGGTGCCACAGAAGGCGTAGTGTGGAGGCGCCACAAAAGGCGTAGTGCGGAGACGCCACAGAAGGCGCAGTGCGGAGGCGCCACAGAAGGCACAGGTGCAGTGGTCGCGGCGCCACAGAAGGCATAGGTGTGGAGGTAGTTTAGATATCCGTAGATCTATACCAATGAAGTTGCGATCCCTGCTTAAAATTTGTTTTAACTGCCTTTGACTATTCTACAGGGTTTTGGGTGCATAACTGATGTTTGGTTACTGGTATTGAGTTCAGATAACAGCATGATTAATGACCTATCTTTATGTACTAGATTTGGTCGATAACTCTCATAATATCATTGTATATGTATGGATCTGGTGATTGGGTGATTCAGAAGGTTGTTTGATTATGAGCTTCAATGTTGTTGTTGGATCCAGTTTGAAAATTTATGAAAAGTGGTCCTTGAAAGAAAAGAAGTAGGGGGTTGTAGCTCCCTTCCAGGAGAGACTGGAAAATGAGAGAGATTTGTAGCTCTCTGCAGGTTGCAGCCTGCGTACTGGTAAAGGACTGCACCAGTACAAAATCATTGTAACAGGAGTTTCTAATTTGAAAGAAGATAGAGACATATTGCAGTAGGTGGTTTTCACCCACATTGGGTTTCCACCTTATATCTGGTGTTCTTTGGTGTGACTATCTGTTTTTCTTGTTCATGCTCATTATTTTATGGTACTGATATGCAAAAATAATTCAAAGTGTAAATAAGGAAGATTTGTTAAAAGAACTTGATAATACTGATTCACCCCCCCTCTCAGTATTATTTTCAACAAGGTGTAGTCTGATTCTTTTTCGCTTGATAACAATTTGTAAAGAAATTTTATAATTATATTAGCTTGATCTTCTTCTTATTATTAGTGTGTTTGTTTCATCAAACTTCTACCAAAAACATAAAGACAAGAAACCAGATGTTGGCTCTCTGCTAGGGTCAAAGCCTCTCTCTCTTAGAAAGGAAAACCTTTTGGTAAGTTTACCTTATTGAAACTTCTTATTCATCAATGCCAAATGCTAGACCCTTGACTAGGATGTCCACCAAACACAAGTCAAGTCTTTCCTCTATTCAACACTTTGTTCCCAGCACATAAACTTCCTCCTTATGGCACTTTGCTTCCCAACACTTCATCCTAATTCTTCGATCTTTGTCTAGAGATAGTCCTTTCTAATGAGATATGATTCTTCTTTACTTAGAGATGATCTTCACTTATGAAGACACCCTTCCCTTGATTCAAGGAGGATATTCTTGAGATATATTAGGTCTGCAAATGTTGGGAACGGGTCCCTTGGGGTCAATTTTCGGGTTAAAAGCCCATGTTTTGGGGCTAAAGGCCCAAGTTTTGTGTAAATAATGTAAAGTGTCTACATTTTGTGGCCACAGAGCGTGAAGATGTAAGCTATTGGCTTAAGGGGGCCTGACTTAGGTTTAGAGTTAATTAGCCAAACAAATCCCTACACTACTCGCCCTTTCGGCAACAGCTCGCGGAGGGCGGACTGAGGTCTAACTCGAAGAAGTATGGGGGAATGCTGGAACCAAGTTTCCGCACCCTTGAGATGTCTAAGGGGTTAGTTTAGTCCAACTGTGAATACCTTCACGCAGGTCACTTTGTGCACTATCCTAACCTGTGAGGCCTTTGCGATCTGTTATAATCACCTTCATGCAGCCCTCACCAGGGGCTGAGGTGATTTTTCACTACGCTAGCAGTGATTGGCGCTACTTTCCCAATTTATACTATGGATCTCACTTATCTTCTTATAACAATTAGTTATCTTCACGTAAACAGATACTTTATCTTATGTTCACTTTATCAACACATTCATATAAGTTCGCGCATCATATAAACAATAGAAATGCAATTTATATCCGATACATTCAATGCACAAAACAGGAAAAAGATACACATAAATAATGTAAAACTTCTCTTTATTACTTCTCCAAAGGTTACAGACTCGACTCGCCCTACACACTCGATTGCAAGGGTCCGTGCACTCATATGTGGACTACTAGGCCTCTGCACACTCAACTGCAGAGCCTTTTCCTACTGTACAATAAAAAGACTTGACTCGAAACTTAGATAAGACTCAATTCTTCATCCTTCATTTATGACTATTCTTTTCTTTTTCAACTTAGAGACTCGCTCTATTTATACAATCCCATGGTCCACGGACCATGGGTAGATTTCTAAAGCCAACATTATATTACAAAAATGAGGGGAGACAACCCTATGAGTCATTTACAATCTTCGCAGTCTACGCCCACAAAACATGGAGTCTTTACATCGTATTTAGTCAAAGTCTAGGCTTTAAGCCCCAAAAATTCCCTTAGGGGATCCCGCGCCTAACAGGCCCCCAACATAAACATTGTGACTCACCCTCTAGTCACTTTGTTAGTGTGGAGATCTTCATGCGGAGACCTCCCAACTATCTCCGAACTACTGCAAGATCGATAGTTCACTGAGCAGCTGCCTGTTGTATCTCCTACACACGTTGTTTAGAGACTGCTGAACTACTTCCTTGTATCTGCTCTTGCATTCCCTGCATCTGTTTATAGTCCCGCACCTCCTTTTAGCTACCTGGATTGCTAAGACTGTACTTCGGTCAGCTAGTCAGATAGCCGGGCCACCCGTGTATGGCTTCAACCAACTGCCATTTACTTTTCCTGGAAATATTTCTCCATTTAGCTTTACCAACTGCATTGCACCACCATCTGTGATCCCCTTAGTAACATATGGTCCAATCCAAGGCATCAAACTAATCAACTCTCCGTGGTAGTTCCTAAATTTGTCAATGGAACCATGCGTCTCCTGTCTTATCACCATGACCTTTTTATCAAGAAATTCCTTCTTTATTCCTTCCTCAAGCTTCTTGACTTCTTCTTCCTTCATGGCGCTTTTCACCCTTAACCGAACTCTTTCCTTCATGAGTTCTTGGAGCCTAAGATCACCCTGCTAGATCTCTTCATTAGGTCCCAAGCATTCTTCTTCGTCCAGCTGCACGATCCCTTCCTCCAAGGCTCCATGATCTGTAATATCTGTGGACACTGCTATGCGCAAACTAGCCATGATAGACTCCATCGGTATTACAGCATTCGCATAGGCCATCCTAGAAGGCATATGGTCCGTAAGTTTCTTGCACATCACCCTATAAGCCCATAAAACTGCTGGTATGTGCAGGTCCCAATCACTTCGCTGTGCATTATATACTTTGTTTAGAGCTCTGCACACCTCATTAAATGCTTCTGCATGGATAAACTTTTTCATGCTCATTCTCTCCACATTTTGTCATTCCAACTTGAAGATCCATTTACGTAATTGCACCCCCAACACATGCTTATTGAGTGTATCTCCCAATGCGAAGTTCATGTGCATTTGCATAGGTTGTTTTCCATATGTCAGCATCCACCTGGTTAGATGTGCATGTGGTTTATCCTGCCCATTGAATTTATCCGTCAATCGCACTATGGGCTTCTCAAACTGCGTGCGCATCATTCTCCTACATTTGTGCCAATCCTCAAAGCTCCCTCTATGCATACCCCACCACCTTGTGGGTGTAGCGTGTAGTACCCAATTCAAGGCCTAGAAACGTTGCTTTTCTGGCATCTCCCTTTTGAATCTATCCAAGAAAGAATCTACCTCACCTAAACCATCATACGTAGGCATATCTCTTGCTTTTGTCGATACACAGCGTAGTGACCTTGTCGTCATGTTACAATTAAGCGTGGTTACCTTGTGTAACCAGTTCTGCCATCGTTCTATCTCCTCATCCAAATCTGAAGTATAGGAGTTTTCATGCTCCCATGAGATCGGTCCGTCTGCGGTGGGATTTACCCAATCTTGCCCTCACATGATTATTTTGTAGATGCATTCCAAATCATCATCACTTTCACAGTTGGGGTAGGGATTGTTGTCATCAAAAATCTCTATCACTTCAAAGTTTGCTAGCGCGCTCGCTCTCTCAATGTCCATGGTGATTCCATGCAATCGTACCATGGGTATTATATTCTACTAGTTCTCCATTAGCAGCTGTGTTAGAGCCTAGATTTACCTCAGGCTGAAAAGGTAAGGTTCTAGGTCCACATCAAACCATGCTCAGCCTCGTAGCTAGCCCTATGAGGATAGGAGAGGGCTCTCTCTGGGTCAATCTCATCAATCAGATGGGGCTTGAGATGACTGATTTAACAACTAATCTTAGGCTAGGTATGAAGTGCAAGGATTTGATTTGATTTTTGGGGGGTTTTGTTGAAAAAAGGGAAAGGCAAATTTGGGGTGTGGGGATGAGGCCAAATTCTTGCAGAGTTCCAGTTGGGGCAAGGTAGGCAGAAGTTTTGATGCTTTAGATTAAATTAATGGATGGAAAATACCGCTAAGGAGCTAAAGAGGGCAAGAGGGTACCAAGAATCCTCTTCAAACTAAAGAAAACATTGAAAATTAAACAAACTAACAGGCAAAGCACTGCAAGCTAATTAATTCTACCTTTTGTCACTCATTTGTTTAATTTAGAAGTAAAGAGAAGGGAAATGGCATACATAAAACATCAATGAACTTACAATTACATGAAGAAAAACACCATCAAAACATAGAGCCACAAGGATGGATCCCAACAAGTGCTGCAAAACCCTAGTCCTTCCTTAGCGAAAAATGCAGAAATCAAATGTACAATGGAGTGCCAAGCAATCCCAAGTGTCCAACCATGCTAATGACT
This sequence comes from Pinus tabuliformis, assembly GCA_031772625.1. Taxonomy (NCBI): domain Eukaryota; kingdom Viridiplantae; phylum Streptophyta; class Pinopsida; order Pinales; family Pinaceae; genus Pinus; species Pinus tabuliformis. The sequence goes on from CM062816.1 coordinate 1,427,785,924, forward strand.
GAAACATTACATGATATAGACAAGCCTAACTCCTTCCCATGCCTCTAGGGGTCGAGCTCATCATTCTAGGAGCTGTTTCAACCAATTCTAAACAAGGAACTGAAAAATAGGCAATGAAACAACTTGCCTCTATATGTTAGGAAACTGATTCACTCACTCACATTTCACCTTTTGGTGAATGAATATTCTAGAACAAGTAAAAATGTGCTAAAATTACATCATGTTCATCAAATTAAATCATGGTAGATCAATAGTTACATCAGAAAGTAAAACTAGTCAAAACTGGGCGAATTTCTGAGCTAAAGAGTGAAAATGAAGCCAAATTTCTCTATGCGCCACACCCAAATTCTCTATGCATCACGCTACTTTGGAGCTGATTTTGAGGCACTTTCTGATGTCTAAATTGAGCTCCTGATAGCTATTTGGAAAGCCATAGATGCCTGCTTTCCAACCCAAGTGGAATTTTTCAATTTGGATGTCATTTACCCCTCCAAAACTTCAATCTCCCAAGACTGGTTCCTATGTGTCAAAATAAGGGCAGTGAGGTCATTTTTTAAGTGTTTTTGACCTCTTGAGGGCTCAAAACCTGCCCAAATTTCTTGGCCATAGGTAGGAAAACATAATTTATCATGAAAAATCTAGAAATGCAAAGTTTTTTGGATTTGGAGCCCTCTAGCGAAAGTGAGCGCCACGTGGCGCGGTGCATAGGGAGGCAAAACCTGTTTTTTAATGCAAAAAAATTCAAAATGCCAAAAATTGCTCCAAATTTCTTGAAATTTGGGCTAAACCTTCTTCATCAAGAGCTATGATGGGCCAAGGATGCCTCATCTAATATCTAGAGTTGATCATGCTCTTTTTGCCTCTTTTTCCTTTTTGATGCCTTCCTTAGTTTTGCCTTTAAGTTTCTTATTCGTGCCTTGCAAACCTTGTTCCGTGCCATGCAGTGGAAAGCCATGTGTCTCAGCAATGCTTTGTCCCTCTCAGCCTTGTCCAGCACTCTCTCTAAGTGGATGTTGACTCTTTCGAGCCAAGACTCCCGATCATCATTAGTCTCTTGCTCCAATGAAGTGAACTCTATCCTCCACCTTCAGGCAGCTTGGCGATTTTGCCGAATGTTTTCTAATTCCATGACTGTATGCTGATCCTCCAACTGTTTGTTTCATTGCTCCAAATAGTTGATGACCCATTGAGCTCTCTACAACTTGTCGGTCAATGCATCTATCTCGGCTTTCTTCTCCTGAATAATCTCCCTCTGCTTTGAGCTAGGAGATCTCACATCATCATCGATGAGGACGAAATCAGTGTTGTGGCCTCCTGAAGGGCCCTCATCCTACATAGGCCTCTTTCCTCTATCCTGTACCTATACCTATACTGCTGATGATGGCAACAAGACCCCTTCCACCCTAGGTGGAGATAGTACTCGTCGGGCTACTGCAAACAATCCCCTCGTGCCTCTCGGATAGGTGACATATGCCAGCACACTAGTAATCTCTGCCTCCCGACCTCCATGTTGATGTGAAGGTTCACATGCATGATGTACAACCTCCTGATGAGCTACTGAAGCTGTAAAAAACTCATAGGAAATGAAGTCTTCCCATGTGATACCCTGCAAACCAAGCTGATGCACAACAATGATCATGATGAGTGCATAGTGGTAAATGTTGTTGTACTGTTGTTCAGGAGTCTTCTTCTGCACAAGAGTAGTCATCCTCTCGATGTTTCGGCACATGAAATATGGAATGTTCATCATCCTCACTCTCGTAAAATGCATTAACAATCTGATATGGTATGTATAGAGGCGTGAGAAGCGGCCCTCACAACTGAAGTATCTGATAATGAGTCTCATCAATGGTGCATAATCTTCCTTCAGAAACCAGAACGGGAATACCCTGTTGAGCTGCCTCAAATAACCAGGTCTGATGTAAGGTTCGTAATATGATCTATCCAGTTGCTGCCTCTTGTTCCACTCTTCCCCTATATTCGGTATCCCGGTGGCCTGAGAAATAGTTTCTGGTGTTAAGGTGAAATTCACTCCAGCAAGGTTCACCTGGCCATCATGCAAATGCAAAACAAATAATCAGACCAACTCCTGATGATGCTGAGTCTGAGCAATCATCTCACAATATTGAAAGCATGACTGTTGCTGGAAGCATGCCATTGCAAGCGGGCAGGCCTGCAATTGAGTCAAGGAAGTGGGCTCTTCTCTGACATGCTTGCCACTTTTATGCGGCCTTCTTGGTACATTAAGTTCAGTGGTTGAGTCATTGTCTTGCTCATATTCCTGCCCATATGATGAATCTGTCTTTGACATGGTGCTGTAATGTGTATAACAAGTATAGGTTGATATATGTATGGTGAAAATAAGAGTTTGGTTTGTTTGAAAATGATGAATTGGTGTTTGTTTTTCAATACCAAATATGCCAAATAGGAAATGTGGGACTGTGGTAAGTATGATCAGTGGGAATAATGGGGGTTTGTCAAGTGCAATTAATACAATAACAGTCACTTGATTTATGTTTGGGAACTTTTGGATTTCATAGCTTTTGTAAATGACATGGGAGGGGGATTGTGATGGGGAATTTGTAGTTTAGAGATGGGATAAATGAGAACAAGATATATTTGAGTCAAGTGGAATTAAGGATGTGGAGACAGTCACTTGATTGTTTTAGGAATTGGGAGTTTATAAGTGATATGAAAGGGGGAGGGCTAGTAGGGTTTAGTGATAGGGAAAATGGGTACAAAGGATATAATTGGTTTTGGGACAAAGGGAAAAGGGAAAGGACTGTGATAACAGTGTGACAGTGATGGGGAATGAAGTGTGAACAAATTGGCATGAACAAGCAAACTTTAAACTTCAAACATAAACCTTATGGAGTAGTTTTGATATAAATATAGGGTTTAAAGTTTGGCCTTCAAACTCTTACAACCACCTTTCCAAATCGCAGCAAACACAGACTGAAATCAATGGCAAAGGCCACTAACACTTACTTGGAGCAAATGAGTTGAATTGATTTGATTTTTATTGAAGCCGTGATGATTTTTTGTCTTGGAGGTTTTGTGCGCCGCGCACAAGCCCAGTGTGCCACGCCTTGTGGATGCGCCGCGCCAGTGGAGAAAAGCACTGTGGCAGGAGGCCCAGTGCGTCGCCCAGCCTATGTTCGCCGCGCACACTCTAAACACAGTCTTGGCTTTGAAAATTACAGTTTCACCCTCTCACCACTAAACTTCGACTTTCTTTGATCTCTTGGATGCAAATGAGATTGATACACATAGAAATATCTTTATAAAGTCATTCGATTTGTAAAGACCCATTTTTGTAATGTTTTAGCTGTTGGCATTTTTCACTTTAATACAAACCCTGTTCTTTTGTTTCCTCTTTGATTATCTAACTTAAATGATGAATCTTTTGGCTTATTTTACAGGGATAGTGGCATGTCTTGACAAAGGAAGACCAGGGTTGTGCCTGAAGAATTGTAGAACTTGAAAACCTTAAAAATTACATATTTATCACAAAAACTAAATTTGACGATTTCTTCTTCAAAACAGAGTTTTGAAGAAGAATAATTCTCGAGCACTATTGATAATGAAAATTTTGGAATGAAAACTTATTGGGGACATCCTCGTGTGCCTGCTGACATTATTGGACACTCTGATTGGCTGACCAAAAGACCATCCATAATGACTGTAAACTTTGATGATCAGACACGAACCAGTAGGTGCATGACATGAGGGAAATGAGTGAAGAAACCCTTCGTCAAATAATCTATGCTCCTAATGGAATGCAGATGATTGAGCTGAATGAGACACCTAAAAATGAAATGCAACAAGAGAGGTTTTGATCTCTGACGGAGGGCTGAATAGACCGACTCTAACAAACTGGATAGGATACCATTACAGTGTAGGCCTCCCCATGCACTCCCATGTCTACTTCGGCAGAACGTTCACGTCTGATCCTCAGTTTAGAATTACTTGGTCCATCTCATATTCTCCAATCTGTGCAGTTAGCCTCATTTCTCTCCTTGTCCTAGTCTTGTGTTTTCCAATCTTACATACTACGTACAGTTCTCTTGGCACGGTCCCAGTGCATCTGTTAATGAGTTCCTGCAATCCTTTTATAGCCTTACTGTCATGCAGTAGCTTCATGCATGTTTCCAGGAATGTTGTAAGCATAGATGGGTCCATGTCCAGCTCCAGTCTATCTTTGCTTTTTGAAGTGTAGGCATCATCGAAGCTCTTCATAGCTTCCATGAATGTTTCCTTAGGATGCTCCAAATCAAACTCTGCTTCTTTCATCAGAGCCTTACGAACCCAAGTAATATCTTCAGCCTGTTTGCCTTTATCATTCCCCATCGCGATTCCACTTCGGAGCACAATGTTCACATTTGGATCTTCCTTGCGTGGCTCAGACCTCATCATATGTAGGTTCTGAGTCGGGGGAGGTGGTAGCACTCCCTTGTCACATATCCTAGCTATCAACGTAGGACAATCTTCCATCTCATGATAAAACAAGGTATAATACAGACATGATGGACACGTTGGGTTCATACAATCATGGGAATAATGTCCTGGCCCTCCGCATTTATAGCATATCAACTATCCGTGACCTTGTCCATGTCCTTGTCCACCTCGGCTTCATCCACGCCCCTTAAATCTAGTTCATGTCACTCCTGCATTCGGGTCTAGGTGTCACATTTTAGCATGAACTCTATAGGTGGGACTTCTATCCATAATCAGCTCATAGCTTCTACAAGTGCGCTCATCATGTCCAGCTGATCTACAAAAAGTAAAAAACAACTGTTGTGAATTCTGCGTGTACTTTTGTAACAAATGGTAGTTGTTCGTAGCATGCTTTCCTCCTATTTGACAAATCGCGCACCACAAAGTAGGTACCACGCTAGGTCCTGCTTGCACTTTCAGCCTTAATAGCATTCGTCCTCCTCCCGCAAGATAATTCGTGAACATAGGGCAGTGGTCCTTATCATGACCTTAACCCTTGCATTTTACACACCACACCTCTTCGCGCACTCTTGGTCGGGCTGTCCTGTCCTGTTTCAGACTCTGCATCTCAAGGCACAGGTTTTTCAACTGCGTGTGGATCTGCTGAATTCCCAAGTTAGGATCCTGCATCAGGGTTTCATGCATCCTCATCACAGTCTCCAAGGCCTCTGCCTGAGTGGTTAACCTCTATTGTGACAACGCATTCCTCAAATGCGACGTTAGTGATGCTACAAACCATTCGTAGTGTTGTCCATCCCTCAAAGTCATATTAGCTTCGTGAATCGTACACTTCAGACTCTGATCTAGCTCCCAAGGAGTCTCACCTAGTAGCATTGTGATCTCTTTGAATCCAATGATTGACTGTGCTTCTAACTTCAGCCTGCTAAATTCTCTGTTTAGCGCAATTTGGATAACCACGATTCCCGCATTCGGATTTTCATTAGAATGCTTAATATACCAAGTCAGCGCGCGATCTTGCAGAGCGCTGACCAATGTCACTTTCTTTATATTATCATCTATAAATCCCTATTCTTCCCATATGGCTCTTATCACGAACCAAAACTGGTCTAGATCTTTATTTCCCAATCCCTTGAACACATGCAAATTTATCGTGCTTGTCATATTAACTTGCGGTGGTGGCGGAGGTGGTACGGGCAAAGATGGAGGTGAAGGTGGTGAAACTGGTGTCAGTGCAGGTGGGGTTGGTATGCGCAAAATCCTTTGTCTTTTCAAATGCATCACACTTTACAGTGATACCTTCGCGACCTCTTCCTCGTCCCCTCGCGGAGGTGAAATCAAAGGGCTATTCTCTAGTCCCTTACTTCCTTTGTTTCTGTAGAATTTTCCACTTCGTGTAGCTCTGGACATCAAGGTAATTGCATAACCGTCTTTTCACACAATAGCATTTTAATCCAAGTATTTAGATATTTTACATACTTGCCTCGTGGTCCTTTGAGAAAGCGTCGCTCTACCTCGCTATAGCTGATTGAAGTATCTACCGTGAAGTCAGTAATGAATCCTCCTATAATTCGATCAATCCAATGATCAACAATGTGCACGATCATATCCTCTGATGCTTCCAATCTGCGCACCAACTCTAGGGTCCACACAATAGGATTGTCGAGTTTCCACCTTCCTTAGCTATCTGCTAGCTTCACGATCCACTCGTACAGCTCAGTAGCGAATGATGCGAAGAATATTTTGTGGATCTCTGTGCACAGATAGGAGTCTAACGACTCTTCTTTTGTTAGTTGTAGATTTTTTTTCTCCTGCACCGCGAACTCATGAATTCTTCTATCTAACCACCCTTCAATTTCCTTCTTAGTTGGATTCCAATGATACGACAACAGACATCTCTATGTAGATTCTGGCCCCCACAATGGAACCATTTGTTGGCTTAAGGGGGGCTAACCTAGGTTCAGAGTTAATTAGCCAAACAAATCCCTACACTATTGGCCCTTTCGGCAACAGCCCGTGGAGCACGAACTAAGGTCTCACCCAAAGTAGTATGGGGAGATGCTGGAACCAAGTTTCCACACCCTTGAGATGTCTAAGGGGTCGGTTTAGTACAATTGTGAAAACCTTTGCACAGGTCACTTTGCACACTATCCTGACCTGTGAGGCCTTCGTGATCTATTATAGTCACCTTCACGTAGCCCTCATCAGGGGCTGAGGTGACTTCACGCTACCCTAGCAGTGATCTGTGATACTTGCCCAAGTTATACCGCGGATCTCACTTATCTTCTTATAACAATTTTTTATCTTTTCGTAAACAAATACTTTATCTTATATTCACTTTATTAACACATTCATATAAGTTCACGCATCATATAAAAAATAGAAATGCAATTTATATCCAATACATTCAATGCACAAAATAGGGAAAGGATACATAGAAATGATGTAAAACTTCTCTTTATTACTTCTCCAAAGGATACAGACTCAACTCGCCCTACGCACTAAGCTGTAGGGGTCCATACACTCAGCTGTGGACTACTAGGCCTCTGCACACTCAGTTGCAGAGAATTTTCCTACTCTACGACCCAAAGACTCGACTTGACACTTCGATAAGACTCAATTATTCATCCTTCATTTATGACTATTCCTCTCTTTTTCAAATTATAGCCTCTCTCTATTTATACAATCCCATGGTTCATGGACCATGTGTATATTTCTAAAGCCGACATTACATTACAAAAATGAGGGTAGAAAACCATATGACTCATTTACAATCTTCGCGCTCCGCACCGACAAAACGTGGAGTCTTTAGATCGGATTTGGTAAAAATCTAGGCTTTAAGCCCCAAAACTTCCCCTGGGAGATCCTGCGCCTAACATAAGCAATCAAAAAGGGTTTCCACCCTTAGTTTAGATAGTTTGTGTCGACTTGATGAGATCCACCCTTGGTCTGCAGACCACGAGATTGTATAAAAAGGGAGTCTTAGAAGAGTCTAAGGGAGGACATAAGTTTTTGGTAGAGTTCTGAGTAAGTTTATGGGTCTGTGAGAGCTAAGAGCAAAGAGTCTTAGCGTAGGCAGAGGCGTTGTAGCTGAGTGGATAGATGACTAGGGTAGAAGTCTGCAACTGAGTGCATGGACCCCTGCAACCGTGTGCCCAGGGTAGTCAGAGTCTATACTAGAAATCTGGATTATCAATAAAGAGAAGTATTCTGGAATTATCTATGTATGCGTTATTTTACTTCTGTTATGAATGTTGCGATTATGTTACGTTGAATATTGGGGTTATGAATTAATGCTATATTGATGTGCAAATCTATGTATTTTACTTTGTCATATGAACGCAAGTAAGAATATATGTTTATGTGAAGATAACCATAATGCATGTTAAAGTTAACCAATACTTAAGCGAATCTGAGTAAATACATAAGTAAGAGTAATTACAGAGGCACATAAGTGCTTGATCTATCTATTTAGGGTCTGCAAAGGATGATCAGAGACTTTCGTGGAGGCTTCAAGGATGAATAAGAGAAGTACTTTGATAAGCCCTAAAGGGCTTATTAGTCTACATGAAGGAAGGGTTAGGGCATATAACCGACATCACAACCATCTCAGGGTGTGGAAACTTGGTTCCTACATCCCCCCATACTACTTCAGGTGAGACTTCAGTCTGCTCTCTATGGATTTCTGTTGAAAGGGCCAGTAGCGTAGGGATTTTCTTGGCTACTTAACGTTGGACCTGGGTTAAGGTTAATCAAGCCAACAAATGGTTCCATTACTGGGACTAGGATCTGCATAACGAGATGTGTGATGTCGCATCATTGTAATCCAACTAAGAGGGAGATTGAAGACTGGTTGGATAGAAAAATCCACGAATTCGTGGCGCAAGAAAATTGGAATCCACGATTGACGAAAGAACAATGGTTGGACAGATATCTATACACAGAGATACACAAAATCTTCTTATGTTCCTTCCTAGTTGAATTATACGAGTGTATCACGAAGTTGGCAGATGACCTAGGGAGGTGGAGGCTTGACGTTCTGATTGTCTGGACCCCAGATTTAGTGTGGAAATTGGAAGCCTCTAAAGATAAGATCGTGTGCGTTGTCAATCATTGGCTCGATCGTACAATAGGATGGTTTGTGACAGAGCTCGCGGTTGATACTTCAGTCAGTTACAGTGAAGAAGAGTGCTACTCCTTCAAAGGGTCGCGAGGCAAGTATTTGAAATCGTTAAATACTTGGATTAAGATGATCTTATATGAAACGCGGGTTATGTAGTTACCTTGATGTTTGGGGCTACGTGTAGTGGAAGGAATTTCAAGGACAGAGGAAGAAAAGGCCCTGAATATAGCCCTCTGATTGAACATCCTCTGAGTGATGACGAGGGAGCAGCACAGGCTTCTCTACATAGCACTATTCAGTTAATAAAGCAAGGGTTCCCACAAATACCTCATCCACCCACACCACCTCCATCTTCACCCCCATCGCTTACACCCTTACCCACACCACCACCACCTCCACCACCATTCAACATGGCAAACTTTGTAAAGATACATGTGTTGAAGGGAGTGGTAAATTCATATCCAGACCAGTTTTGGTTCATCACGAAGGCTGTATGGGAAGCTCAGGGTACCATGGATGATAAAATTAAGAAAGTGACATTGGTTAGTGATTTTCAGGACCATGCACTAATGTGGTACATTAAGTACTGCATGGATAATCCAATGTACCCGATGAAAGTCAACAGGTCGAGGTGACGGTTGACGCAGTTTTACCTTCAAAAGATCATACCCTTCCCAAAGAGAGTAAGAATGATACTATTCAAATTCTTTTTGTTACTTCAAAGTCAAATGAACTTGGGGGAAATCCACCCGTTCCTTCACAACAGGAGGAAAATCCCCCAGTTCCCGCTACTCAAGGGGTTAATTCAACCGTTTATTTGGTACCCCCTCCAAGTAGTCTAGTCACTTCCTTTGATTGGAATCGACTAGCAAGATCTCGCCTTCCATCTTACGTGCCTTTCCGGATCATAGTACAAGTTTACAAAATGATCGTGTCTGGCACTATCATAGATGAAGGGGCATCAGTGAGTATCCTTTCCTCAACTGCTTGGAAAGTGCTTGGTTCGCCATCGCTTATGCCTATTACATAGAATTTGTCAAGCTTTAACAAAGGAACCAGCCGATCGTTAGGGATCCTTGCTAAGTTACCGATAACTTTGGGAAGGAAACCGTTCACCTAAAGATGATGGTAATCCTAGGACCATTAGATTACAATCTTAACCTTGGATGTGACTATGTTTATAACATGGAGGCTATCGTTTCAACACACTTCTGAGTGATGTGTTTCCTGCATGAAGGAAAAATTTTCACTATTGACCAGCGTTCATTTCCTGATTCAAGCATAGCTCCAAGTCGATCATCATCCCTAAATGGTCCTTGTACATCAACAGTGTCTCTTGAACCTTCATTCCATCCACCTAATTACCACGAGTAGTCTGGTGAATGTAACGAAGCTTAAGGGGCATGCACCCTTGTCTATTTGGTGGACAAACCCAGCTAAAAAGATAAGTTTCCCTGTAGAGATAAGTTTCCCTGTAGGTTATTTGATTGGTCTGACACACCATTCAACTTTGTCTATTCTGCGGACGAAGCCAAGGAAGTGTTTTGTCTATTCTGCAGACGAAACCATCCTACATAACCACAGTAAGTTTCCATATAGCTACTAGAGACTCTCCTTTTCACCATGCTGGGGGCATGCAAACTTTTCATTTCTTTTTTCAATTTTCATTTTCTAGCTTTTTAGCTTTGTCATTTTCTATCTTTTTTTAGCTTTGTTGTTTCTAGATTTTTAGTTTTGAGCTTGCGTAGAAATAGAAACTTATTCAAGCATATCTTTCCATTTTAAGCTTGTAAAAAAATGAAACTGAAAACCGAGCATAGTTCCCCCCACGATTCAAGCTCATTAAAAAATGAACCCACCTTTAGTAAATAACCTCTGTGATTGCCATGCTATTAGCCTTTTGAGCCTTGGTTGTGTACCATTCATCACCTCCATTCTTTTGCCTGATCATACACTTCCACTTGGTTGTTTACCATTTTGAGGAACAGTTGCGATGAGTGGTCTTGTTAGCCAACCTCTTCCGAAAAATCACCATTTTTGAGAAGTTCCAAGCTTACCTGGAACCATTTACTACCCTAAACACCATTCGTTCCTAAAAAAGAGCCTTCTTTAAACCCTTTTCAGACTCGTTAAATATGAAAATATTGTTGAGAAATTAGCCTTTCCAGCTCATTAAAGTGATTGGAAGTGCCATCCCTCCTGTATATTTTAATATTTTTCTAACCTGAGGGATTATCTCACGAAAATGTTCAAGCACTTGTCTTTTTCGGCTCATTAAAGTGATCGAGAAGTCATCCCTGTTGTATTATTTTAATCTTTTTCAGACCTAAGGGATTATTCTATGAAAAATAACCTCTGGAGTTTCCTTTTTGCCCCTTTTCAAACTCTCTAAACATGAAAAGGACCGAGTTCTCCTTGTCGTTAAACTCGTTAAAACAATAGCGACAAACTTGTCCACCTAGACAAGAACGAGTTTCACTATCGCTAGACTCGTTAAAACATAGCGACAAGTTTTCCTGAAGGGCAAATTATAGAAGAGGCATATGCTATCCTCCTTAAGCTTGACAAAAATAAAGAGGTACTAGTCGGCAATGATTGGGGAAAAGGGGAAGAAAACTTGAAAACTTTATGGTAGCAGGTTTTTCTTGAACATGACACTTTCACTTCATCTTCGTGATTGAGTTGGGTTGGGTTATTCCGTTCACTGGTCGTGTCACCATTGGTCTTTCACACCATCCATATTTTTGGGGTTAACACTACCAATTCATCTTAGTGTTGCCGATATGTTCAAGAGAAGTCATTCAGTTGAGAATTCACCATCCAGTTAATGCCTCATCCACTGCAATACCTTCAACCTCCATTTTTCATGACTGCCATTCCTGAACCTTGTGTCATCAGATCATTTTCACCTCCAGAAAATCATTTGCCTCATTTCGTGTCGTAGATGTGGGATACATTAAGGCCCTCCTATGACGAGTCACTTCTTGTCAACATCAGCTCATTATCCAAGAAGTTGACTTAGAAACAACCCTTTCAGTACTTTGAAGCTTGCATGCCTCAATGGCAAGTTTCTCACTTCCGGTGACAGGTTGACATCAATGGCCTTCGACCGAAAGATTTTGCGTGGTGTTCGACATCGGATAATATATTCACACCACGTGAATTGTATTGTAGTACCTTGAGGGTCATTATCATTATCGGGGATTCCTCTCGCATCTATTAACAGCTTACATTATTGGCTGGTAATCAGGCGATGTCTTTTCATATTTGACTCCAGAACATCTCTTCACATGGATTGACTTGTACATCGAGCGAAGATTGAACAAGATTGAAGACCCCGGATCTAGTTTCATCCATCTAGGCTACGATATATTCAGGGATATAAAGACATCAAATGTACACAGAAGCTGCACAGATGGTCATCCAAGCCAGGGATGATGACTCTACATTTGAAGAATCACCAGTCTGCAACTGCAGACGATTATCTATTCTATGTACATGAAATGAATTTATAAAGTTGAGCATGGGAATGCCCGCCTCAGCTAGATCATGAAAAATTATATTTTGATGATGTATTGTATTGTATCTTATACAGGTCACCTTCCAGTTCGAAACCTCAGATCCTCATGTTAAAGCATTTCACCCGACATCAAGATTTACGACTTCATGCTTTAGGGAATAACTGTTATAGACATATTTGGGCACTTCAAACCCAATCTTATATGTCAATAAAATAGGGCTCTTCAACCGCTAAAAGTGTTGTTTCATACCCTAAAAGATCATGGTCAACTAATTACATCATTCCCCAAAAGTTCCACCTGAAAAACCATCCAGAATTGGCCTAAATTGGACCATACTGACTGCTCCACTATCAGGGTGCGATGCATACTAACTTCTACACTAGCCATGTGCGATGCATATTGATGAAGCCTTCTGTAGGGTGCGATGAGCAAGGATGGACAAATTTCCAAGACAGTTTGCTAAGTGGATGCTCATGGAATCTTCTAGAAACTTCTCCTATGACACTTGCCTCTCTGAATTCACCCAGGGATGAGTAAGAGATCCAAGAAATCTCCAAGTGGAACCAAATGCAACAAGTGGAATGACACTAATCAAAAACCCAGAGATGACTCGCACCCTTCCACACATCTGTTAATGGATCCCTCATCTAAGAGATCTAGAGGCTGGAATTTGGTGAATTGCAAGGAAGTGCTGATAGTCTGTATTTGAGAAAGAAAATTGTATTGTTGGTGTGATCTTGCTATTTCATGAGGTGAGGAGGGCTTCATGCTAGGAGGATGATGCTGGATCAGATAGCTGGGTTGTAATTTTCCCTTCTATATAATAAAGTTCTTCAAGTTTTCTTCCATATAACCATGTAATTGTGAATGTTATTATTTGTGAAAGTCATTGTATGTTCATTATATTTTTGATTCCGTAATGATTATGATATAATAGATCAAGATGCTTTGATGGTTCTTTGTTACTGTGTTCCTACAGGTACTCTCCAAGCGGGATAAGTACGGAGAGGAGTTGCAAGCTCTGTCAAGGGGGAGAGAGATCAAGCAAGGAGTTAAGCAGAAGATCCAGGTTGGTTCCTTTGTCTTTCTCTTATCTATTATACATAGAAGAAATCACGAATTGCTTTAAATTGTTGTTTCTAGGGTAGTTGCCAAACCTAGAGGGCTAGTCGATCGAAAAGACACTAGTTTTCCCAGAAACAAATTGGCGACTCCGCTGGGGATCGAATAGATGTTTGTTTGTTGTGATTGTTTGTTTTATAAACTATAGATGGAGCTTGAAGTCAGCCAGGTAGCCTTTGAACTACTCTTGCTTTGCAATTGCATAGTAGATGAATGCTGCTTCAGTCAATCTCCGGTTTAGTTTATGAATTAAACATTTGACTTACAAGCATTCTAGATGCCCTTTTGGTAGCTCAGTAACCTCTCAAGATAATTCCTCTGTACTTTTCTCTTTACTGTCTATCATAGCTCAACTTAACTCACTGAAAACAGCTACACATCTAAGCCAAAACCCACTTCAGTTGTGCTCCCTAGCCCATCGCACTATCTGTCACTGTGAACCAGTATGAATCGCACCTCCTGAGTCTGTAAAGTGCGATGCATCCCTGTTTCTATGAAGCCCAGGTGCAATGACTGACTGAACCTATTTCCATTCTTGAAATTTTGGGTTCTTGTCCTTGTTTTCAGTTCTGTTTAGCTGATTTGCTGCTTATGAACAGTGCCTCCTTACTGAAGCCTCTTTACATCACATAGATCAGCCTCCATTGATTAGGATTAGTAAATGTGTTTATGTATTTGTCCATCATTTACAATCCTTTATTGAAAAGTTGCTTAAATCGATCTATCGTTTTGGTACAAAAAGTGTCGTAACTGTCGTTTTGTGTCAAAAAGAGAAGTGTCGTTCAGTCTTCCTTCCTTGGATAGTTGATTGAACCTTTTGTCATGTACTTGATTTGATTTGTTGATATTTGAAGTGTCAAAAGCATTTTCTATTCGAAATTGAAAAGTGTTATTTAGTCTTCCTTTCTATTTTGAAAAAGAAATTGTCGAAAATGTCGCTTTGGCAATTTTTCACATTAAGCGGAACGAAAAACAAATACATGCATTTGCATTTTCATTTAGTTTGTGTGTGAAATATGATTTAGTAAAATGCACTAGTGTGTGCTCTTTTCTCTTTGTTTGAAAGAAATTGTAATCTTCTTTCCCTAGTAGCTAGGATTTTCATTACTCAAAATAAACAACGATTATTTATCATTGTAGATTGCATTTTAGGAATTTCAAATCAACATCACGTGGTGAACCATTGAAAGGAAAACTTTAAAGAAGATCAACTCTAAAATAAATTTCAATGAATCTAACAACGATTTGGAACTTAACGCAACATATCTAGAGGTTTAGGCTAGAGACGTGTTCTGGCATCGTAAAATCTAGTAACTATTGTTTTCATTGAAGGTTGGGTGATTCCTCCTCCTTGATATGAAAAGTGCTAGCATGGACTTGTGCTCCCCGTACTGTCGCGTATATATCGGGAAACCACAATAGGCTTATATCCTTTATCCATAGGAGCCGAGTCTGCCGCCCAATCGATCGCAATGCACTGAACACAACATTTATGAAGATTGACAGCCGTACATAAGTCCTTGGTAATTTCTCTTTAATTTATCACCAAGGTGTATATTGCAGTTTTGCGATTGGTTTGGTAATCCCTCTGTCTAGATTTCCAAAGTAGTCACTTTCATTCCTTTTCGACTCTTTAAAAGAAAAGGTCCATCTGAGCACTTGTCACTTCAGGCTCATTAAAAATCGAAGGGGACTAGAGTCATATTTAGCTTTTTCTCAACTCTTAAAAATTGAAAAAGCAAAGTTGTGTGAAAGCATCATTAAAATTTATTAAATTTGGAATAACATCCATGTTCCTTCGTTGATATTAGGTTGAGATAATGGAGTCCACCAATCAAGGAATCACTTTTGAGGGGAATCCTAGTCCTTTTACTTCTTGGGGAAATATTGGTGCTCCTCATATGGCCACATTGTTCCTTCCGGGACTTACCATTGGCCTGCCAGTATGGCTTTTCTCAACCTCTATGGTTCAAAATATCATGATTCCTCCGCAATCGAATCAGCATTCAATTGATACTGAGGTTGACCCTTCACCTTTTTCTTTGTTTGTTTCTCCCTCCCCTTCTTCCTCTCCGCTGGGTGAAAGTAGTGATGCTAGTAACCGGGTGGCTGAGAAGAAGAAGAAAGGTAAGGAGAAGAAGAAGAAGAAAATTTAGCAAGGGGGCAACCATGCTTCATCTGGTGAAAACCCACACATTAAATCTCCTAAACCCAAATTCCCTTGCATAATTTGTAAAGGAGACCATTTTCATTGAGACTGTCCTTGCCTTCCTCGGATCTTGAGAGAATGGTCTCCCCATTCGCATCGTTAGGTGTCATCAACCTCTGGTGATCATGTTGACAACACACCATCAACTAGTAATAGTGAAGTTCATGGACAGAAAGGAAAGGTCAAAGTTCCAGGTAGGTTATGTGAAGGAGACCATACCCTTCACCGTTGTCCTTTTTTGGATGAAGCCAAAAGAGTCTTGGATAACCATCTCGCTTCACTGTAGCGACTCCCATATAGATATAGAAAACTAGCCCCAAGTCCTTTACTAGTTGAAAAACTGACTGACTTAACTCAACCATTAGTCGAAACACCTATCACTGAAAGTGAATCTTTTGAGTCCATACCCAACGAAAGTCAACAGGTCGAGGTGATAGTTGACCCAGTTTTACCTTCAGAAGATCATACCCTTCCCGAAGAGAGTAATAACGATACCATTTAAATTCCTTTTGTTACTTTAGAGTCAAATGAACTTGGGGGAAATCCGCTCGTTCCTTCACAACAGGAGGAAAATCCCCTAGTTCACTACTCAAGGAGTTAATTCAACCATTTATTCGGTACCCCCTCCAAGCAGTCTAGTCACTGCCTTTGATTGGAATCGACTAGCAAGATCCCACCTTCCATCTTACGTGCCTTTCTGGATAGTACAAGTTTACAAAATGATCATGTCTGGCACTATCATAGATGAAGGGGCATCAGTAAGTATCCTTTCCTCAACTGCTTGGAAAGCGCTTGGATCGCCATCGCTTATGCTTGTTACACAGAATTTGTCAGGCTTTAACAAAGGAACCAACCAACTGTTAGGGATCCTTCCTAAGTTACCGATAACTTTGGGAAGGAAAACCGTTCACCTAAACATGATGGTAATCCCAGGACCGTTAAATTACAATCTTCTCCTTGGACGTGACTATGTTTATAACATGGAGGCTATCATTTCAACACTCTTCTGAGTGATGTGTTTCCTACATGAAGGCAAAATTGTCACTATTGACCAGCTTTCATTTCCTGGTTCAAGCATAGCTCCAAGTCGATCATCATCCCTAAATGGTCCTTGTACATCAGCAGTGTCTCTCGAACCTTCATTCCATCCACCTAATTACTGCGAGTAGTCTGGTGAATGTAATGAAGCTTAGGGGGCATGCACCCTTGTCTATTTGGCGGATGAACCTAGCTAAAAAGATAAGTTTCCCTATAGAGATAAGTTTCCCTATAGGTTATGTGATTGGTCTGACACACCATTCACCTTTGTCTATTCTGCGGATGAAGCCAAGGAAGTGTTTTGTCTATTCTGCGGATGAAACCATCTTGCATAACCACAGTAAGTTTCCATATAGCTACTGGAGACTCTCCTTTTCACCATGCTGGGGGCATGCAAACTTTTCATTTCTTTTTTCAATTTTCATTTTCTAGCTTTTTAGCTTTGTCATTTTCTAGCTTTTTTTAGCTTTGTTGTTTCTAGCTTTTTAGTTTTGAGCTTGCATAGAAATAGAAACTTATTCAAGCATATCTTTCCATTTTAAGCTTGTAAAAAAATGAAACTAAAAACCGAGCATAGTTCCCCCCACGGTTCAAGCTCATTAAAAAATGAACCCACCTTTAGTAAATAACCTCTGTGATTTCCATGCTATCAGCCTTTTGAGCCTTGGTTGTGTACCTTTCATCACCTCCATTCTTTTGGCCAATCATATGCTTCCACTTGGTTGTTTACCATTTTGAGGAATAGCTGCGACGAGTGGTCTTGTTAGCCAACCTCTTCCCAAAAATCACCATTTTTGAGAAGTTCCAAGCTTACCCAGAACCAGTTGCTACCCTAAACACCACTCGTTCCTAAAAAACGAGCCTTCTTTAAACCCTTTTCAGACTCGTTAAATATGAAAATATTGTCAAGCAATTGGCCTTTCTAGCTCGTTAAAGTGATTGGAAGTGCCATCCCTCCTGTATATTTTAATATTTTTCGGACCTAAGGGATTATCTCATGAAAAAGTTTGAGCGCTTGTCTTTTTCGGCTCATTAAAGTGATCGATAAGTCATCCCTTTTGTATTATTTTAATCTTTTTTGGACCTAAGGGATTATTCTATGAAAAATAACCTCTGGAGTTTCCTTTTCACCCCTTTTCAAACTCTCTAAACATGAAAAGGACTGAGTTATCCTTGTCATTAAACTTGTTAAAACAATAGCGACAAACTTGTCCACCTAGACAAGAACGAGTTTCACTGTCGCTAGACTTGTTAAAACATAGCAACAGGTTTGCCTGAAGGGAAAATTATAGAACAAGCATATGTTATCCTCCTCAAGCTTGACAAAAATAAAGAGGTACTGGTCAGCAATGACTAGGGAAAAAGGGAAGAAAAATTGAAAACTTTATGGTAGCAGGTCGCTCTTGAACATGACACTTTCACTTCATCTCCATGATTGAGTTGGGTTGGGTTATTCCATTCACCGGTCGTCTCACCATTGGTCTTTCACACCATCCATCTTTTGGGGTTAACGCTACCAATTCATCTCAGTGTCGTTGATATGTTCAAGAGAAGTCATTCAGTTGAGAATTCACCATCCAGTTAATGCCTCATCCACTGCAATACCTTCAACCTCCATTTTTCATGACCGCCAATCCTGAACCTTGTGTCGTCAGATCATTTTCACCTCTAGAAAATCATTTGCCTCGTTTCGTGTTGTAGATGTGGGATACATTAAGGCCCTCCTATGACAAGTCACTTCTTGTCAACATCAGCTCATTATCCAAGAAGTTGACTTAGAAACAACCCTTTCAGTACTTTGAAGCTTGCATGCCTCAATGGCAAGTTTCTAACTTCCGACGACAGGTTGACATCAATGGCCTTCGACCGAAAGATTTTGCGTGGTGTTCAACATCAGATCATATATTCACACCACATGAATTGTACTATAGTACCTTGAGGGTCATTATCATTATCGGTGATTCCTCTCACGTATGTTAATAGCTTACATTATTGGCTGGTAATCAGGCGATGTATTTCCATTTTCGACTCCAGAACATCTCTTCACATGGATTAACTTGTACATCGAGCGAAGATTGAATGAGATTGAAGACCCCAGATCTAGTTTCATCCATCC
The DNA here is from genome assembly GCA_031772625.1 of Pinus tabuliformis. Taxonomy (NCBI): domain Eukaryota; kingdom Viridiplantae; phylum Streptophyta; class Pinopsida; order Pinales; family Pinaceae; genus Pinus; species Pinus tabuliformis. Next base: position 1,427,804,508 of record CM062816.1, read on the forward strand.
GGGTAGTGATATATTTAGGGATATAAAGACATCAAATGTACACAGAAGCTACAAAGATGGTCATCCAAGCCAGGGATGATGACTCTACGTTTGAAGAATCACTAGTCTGAAACTGCAGACGATTATCTTTTCTATGTAAATGAAATGAATTTATAAAGTTGAGCATGGGAATGCATGCCTCAGCTAGATCATGAAAAATTATATTTTGATGATGTATTGTATTGTATCTTATATAGGTCACCTTCCAGTTCGAAACCTCGGATCCTCATGTTAAAGCATTTCACCCGACATCAAGATTTACGACTTCATGCTTTAGGGGGCAACTATTATAGACATATTTGGGCACTTCAACCCCAATCTTATATGTTGATAAACTAGGGCTCTTCAACCCCTAAAACTGTTGTTTCATACCCTAAAAGATCATGGTCAACTGATTACATCATTCCCTAAAAGTTCCACCTAAAAAACCATCCAGAATTGGCCTAAACTGGACCATACTGACTGCTCCACTATCAGGGTGTGATGCATACTGACTTCTACACTAGCTAGGTGCAATGCATACTAATGAAGCCTTTTGTAGGGTGCGATGAGCGAGGATGGACAAATGCCTGAGACAGTTTGCTAAGTGGATGCTCATGTAATCTTCTAGAAACTTCTCCTATGACACTTGCCTCTCTGAATTCGCCTAGGAATGAGTAAGAGATCCAAGAAATCTCCAAGTGGAACCAAGTGCAACAAGTGAAATGACACTAATAAAAAACCCAGAGATGACTCACACCCTTACACACATCTAGGATCCCTCATCTAAGAGATCTAGAGGATGGAATTTAGCGAATTGCAAGGAAGTGCTGATAGTTTGTATTTGAGAAAGAAAATTATATTTTTGGTGTGATCTTGCTATTTCATGAGGTGAAGAGGGTTTCATGCTAGGAGGATGATGCTAGATCAGACAACTGGTTTGTAATTCTCCCTTCTATATAATAAAGTTCTTCGAGTTTTCTTCCATATAACTGTGCAATTGTGAATGTCATTATTCGTGAATGCCATTGTATGTTCATTATATTTTTGATTCCGTAATGATTATGATATAATAGATCAAGATGCTTTGACGGTTCTTTGTTACTGTGTTCCTACAGGTACTCTCCAAGTGGGATAAGTACAGAGAGGAGTTGTAAGCTCTATCAAGGGGGAGAGAGATCAAACAAGGAGTTAAGTAGAAGATCTAGGTTGGTTCCTTTGTCTTTCTCTTATCTATTATACATAGAAGAAATCATGAATTGCTTTAAACTATTGTTTCTAGGGTAGCTGCCAAACCTAGAGGGCTAGTCGATTGAAAAGACACTAGTTTTCCCAGAAACACACACATAGTAAGAAGGCTTGGTAAGCATAAGGCAAGAACTGGACGTGAGATGAGACTCACCGTGCAAATAGGAGAATACGAAATGGACCAATTTATCTTGGACCTAGGGTCCGACGAGGACATTTTGCCGAAATAGACATGGGAAATAATGGGGAGACCTATGCTACAGTGGTCTCCAATTCAGTTAAGGATGGAGAATCAACAGAAAATCATCCCAATGGCGAGGTTGGAGGGGGTAATAGTTGATATCGAAGGCGCGAGTGCACTAGCTGATTTTGAAGTAACAGAGATTGTAGATGACAGCAATCCCTACTTCACACTCCTTTGTATCGATTTGGCCACTAACATGAATGGGGTAATCAATCTAAATAAGCGAAAGATGATATTTGAGAATAAATCGCTACGTGTAGTGGTGCCACTGGGCCCTGCAGAAGGACCGCCCTATACTAAACCTATCTGTGATTATGAAAGTGATGATGATTTGGACTAGATTTACAAGATAACGATGCGAGATCAAGATTGAGTGAATCTAATAGCAGATGGATGTATTGCATGGGACCATGAAATTTCTTGCACATTAGATTTAGATGAAGAACTAGAGCACTAGCAGAATCGACTGCATGGAGTATCTACGTTGCGCTGTAATATGATGACCAAGTCGTTGCGCTGTGTATCATCAGAGGTAAGAAATCTACCTTAGTATGATGGTTGAACTGATGTTGATCACTTTTTGGATGCATTTGAGAGAGAAGTGCTAGAGAAACATTGTTTACAGGCCCTGGACTGGGCACTGCGCAATACACCTGCGAGATGGTGAGGCACTGACAATGAAAGTTTTGATGATTGGCGCATATACATAAAAACGATGAGAGTGCGGTTTGGTCATCCACAAGTACGACTAACAGAAAAATATGATGGGAGAAATGATCCACGCAAACATTTGGGCAAATGGACTGACGTATATGGAGCAAAGCCTTAGCCAGAGTGGGTCCATATATTTTGTCATACCTTGGATGTTATATCAATGAATTGGTCCTTGGAGATGGAACTTTGCCATGGCATTGAAGAATGGGATGTTTTGTGCCAAGGATTTTTTATGACATTCAGCTTTGAGGATGGGTTTGAAAGTATCGATGAAGCATTGCAGGAGGTTAAGGCAGTACTTTTCAGGATACTGCAGGATCCTCTAGATTTGATTCAACTTGATTGAACTACCTAGTTGAGCCACATGCTGGAGTGCTACAACGTAACAACAAAAGAAGAAGAGGAAGAATTGAGGAAGATTAATATTCCAGAGACTGAAGGTCACCACGAAGTTGAAGGACCGCAACTAGAGAACCTAGACATCACTGAGCCACTCCAAACTAGACAGGTGACCATTGGCACGGAGGCAGAGCCAAAGTTTACAAACTTTGGGGACTACTGGGATGACACGATAGTAGATAAGGTCACCGAACTACTCCAGGAATATCAAGATCTCTTTCCCATGATGTTTTCAGATCTAAAAGGGATAATAGGGGACCTAGATATCATGAAGATCACCCTAGAAATGAGTGCGAAACCTGTGAAGCAAAGATCTTGCCGCCTTAATCCGAAGTACAAAGAAAGGTTTTGATGAGAGTTAGATAAGATGCTTGCGGCATGTATTATTGAACCAGTGGAAGAATATGATTGGGATAGCCCAATAGTAGTTCAAGAAAAGAAGTAGAAGGAAGAAATAAGGATATGTGTAGATCTCAAGAAGTTGAATGATTCCTGCTTGCATGATCCCTTCCCAACTTCGTTCACCGATGAGGTCCTGGATAGTGTTGGTGGCCAAGAAGCATATTCGTTCACTGATGGGTTCTATGGGTACCATCAGATCAAGATCATGCTAGAGGATAGAGGTAAGATGACCTTCACGGCTGAATGGAGATGCTTCCACTATACGGTGATTCCCTTTGGGTTGAAGAATGTGACGGTGATATTTTCGCACGTAGTCATCACAGTGTTCAAGGATTTCATTCACAAATTTCTGGAGGTATACTTTGATGATTGAACAGTGTTTGGATTGATAAAGTGCCATGTGGCAAGTCTGCACTTGATGCTAGATACATGCTGGAGGTACTAGATCGCACTCAATTTGAAGAAATGTTTGTTCTATGTCCCTTTTGGGATCTTGCTGGGTCATGTGGTATGTAGACAAGGCTTCATGGTAGAGCCTATGAAGATCGTAGTCATAATCAATTTGGAGGTGCCAAGAAGTGTGAAACAGTTGTGCACAATGTTGGGGCATATGGGATACTATAGGAAATTCATCAAGAGCTATGCCTAGATCACTATGCCTATGGAAAAATTGTTAAAGAAGGATGTTATGTTTTGTTGGAATGAAGAATTCCAGAAGAGTTTGGATGTGCTAAAGGAGAAAATGGTCACCGTGTCGATCCTAGTCTTCCCAGATTGGAAGAAGGAATTTCATGTGCATGTGGATGCATCAAGTATTGTGTTGGGAGCAGTACTGACATAGGCGGGTGAAGGGGACTTGGATCACCCTATAGCATTTGCAAATAGGAAGATGTCCAAAGTAGAGAAAAATTATTCCACAATAGAGTGCGAAAGATTAGCTATGGTGTATGTGCTCCAGAAGTTTAGTAATTATCTGTTGAGCAGACATTTTAAGATGTACACAAACCATTCTACATTGAAATACTTGGTCAACAAGCCTATGTTGGGGGGGAATATATGTAGGTAGTTGTTGTTGTTCCAGGAATATGATTTTGAAGTCATTGTGAAACCAGGATGATTGAATGTAGGACTAGATCATATGTCGTGCATTGAAACTAGAGAAGAGCCTACTAATTTGGAGGAAGGACTACCTGATGTGAAACTCTTTGCAGTGCGTACCACGAACAACCACTTTGAAGATATTATACACTTCCTTATGATAGGTACGGATCTTGAAGGATATACAAGCCAACAGAAGAAGGAACTGGTGGTGCGCAGACAAACTTTCCTGTAGGTGACAGGGAAATAGGCTAGTCTACAGGAAAGACAGTAGAGTGCAAGTGACACAACAGAGTGTAGGCGATGTTTATGAAGGGAAATTGGCCAGTATATAGAAGACACATCAGAAAATACAGGCAGACAGTAGAGAGCTAGCGACGGAGTAGCTGGTCAAGCAGGTGAAGTAGGCAGCAACAGAGTGCACCTCTGAAGTGGTACAAGTGGAATTGGGAGGTCTTTGCAACAAGATATCCACACCAGGAAAGTGACTCGGAGATGAGTCACCAGATTTGTGTTGGGGGCCTGTTGGGAACGGGTCCCTTGGGGTCAATTTTGGGGTTAAAATCCCAAGTTTTGGGGCTAAAGGCCCAAGTTTTGTGTAAAGAATGTAAAGTCTCCGCATTTTGTGGCCACGGAGCATGAAGATGTAAGTAGTCAAAAAGGGTTTCTGCCCTTAGTTTAGATAGTTTGTGTCGACTTGATGAGATCCTCCCTTGGTCCGCGGACCATGGGATTGTATAAAAAGGGAGTCTTCAAAGAGTCTAAGTGAGGACATAAGTTTTTGGTAGAGTTCTGAGTAAGTTTATGGATTTGTGAGAGCTAAGAGCGAAGAGTCTTAGCGTAGGAAGAGGCTCTGCAGCTGAGTGCACAGAGGCCTAGGGTAGAAGTCCACAGCTGAGTGCACGGACCCCTGCAACTATGTGCGTAGGGTAGTCAGAGTCTGTACTGGAAATCTGGATTATCAATAAAGAGAAGTATTTTGGAATTATCTGTGTATGCGTTATTTTACTTCTGTTATGAATGTTGCGATTATGTTATGTTGAATACTAGGGTTATGAATTAATGCTATATTGATGCATGAATCTATGTATTTTACTTTGTCATATGAATGTAAGTAAGAATATCTGTTTACGCAAAGATAACCGTAATGCATGTTAAAGTTAACCAATACTTAAGTGAATCTAAGTAAATACAAAAGTAAGAGTAATTATTGAGGTGCATAAGTGCCTGATCTATCTATTTAGGATCCATGAAGGATGATTGGAGACTCTCAAGGAGGGTTCAAGGAGGAATAAGAGGAGTACTTTGATAAGCCCTAAAGCGCTTATCGCTCTATTTGAAGGAAGGGTTGGGCATATAACTGACATCATAACCATCTCATGGTGTGGAAACTTGGTTCTTGCATCCACCCATACTGCTTTGGGTGAGACTTCAGTCCACACTCCGTGGATTGATGCTGAAAGTGCCAGTAGCGTAGGGACTTGCTTGGCTGCTTAACACTAAACCTAGTTCAGGGCCCATCAAGCCAACAACAAATTGATGTAAATGAACAACAACCCTAGTTTTCCTATGTGTGGTAGGAACCCTAGAGAATTAGGGCTCTTTTCCTTCGCTAGAGAGAGACTCCTTTGATAGACTATGGATGCCTTGTAGACTTGACTTATCACCCAAACAATGATAATTCATGAATTTTTTTCTAGCTACTATTATGTCGTAGACTTTCCTTCCTTTTCTTCACACATGTGACAGTTTCTAGCCCTAGAAACAATCTTCTACACTTCGGCCTTCTTCCTCCTTTCCTCTCTTGTCATGGAGACCCTTATACTTTCCTTCTACCTTCACTTTCCTCAACTTATACCTTCGCTGATTTCAGACCTTGATTGATGGACATTGAGAGGGAGTGGACAACCTCTATATATAGAGGACTATCCCTTCTTTAGGCCGACTCGAGGCCAACTTGTTGTCCTTAGGCTGACTTGTCTATTTCTTCATTATTTTATTCATTTAGAGGACATTGCTGCATGGAGAGGACTTAGACTTTGCTTGAAGGTATTCCTTTGAACTTTATATTATTTTATATATAGTGTAACATGCCCTCGAAGGGTCTTACATAAACACATTGACTCTTTGACTTCCTAGAAGCACTTAAGCATGTGCTTGACCTAATTCAATGAGCAAGAAACTCATTGATAGATATCATAAAAATATTTTCTCTTTTATTGCATAAGTAAAAATATCAAAGATACGTTTATGAAGACCGAACCTAGCTACACTTTCTTCAACACCCCAGGGGGGGAATCCTGTCATAAAATATATGTCTTGGATTGTGATCTCGATCCTATTCCCCTGTACTAAAAAGGCCTCTTCATCTAGGTCCCAGTAGCTCACAATATTTGATGAAAAGCACTCACCAACCCTCATCAAAGGGTTCTCCAAGAACTTTAGCACGTGATACTGTGCCAAAATCCTTCTCATGGCTTCATTCCCCTGAATCTCAACACGAAGGGTTTCCAAATCTCTTTCTCACTAGGATACCTTCATCTCTACCATACCTACAACATGCCATTATGTTTTTTCAATTCAGATTCAACGACACACATCATGGGTAGAAAACTTCAACCCAATAGAAAACCCCCATTGTGCTCTTCCACTTAGTCTAGAATGCATTTTTTGCTTCAAAATTGTGTTGGGCACACTTCTTAAGCTAGATTTTGTGTTCTAGAATGCAATTTAGGGCCTAATAAGTGCACTCCAACTATGAAGAAGAAAAGGGGTTTCCCCCAGAGAGCTGAAGCCCTAATTTGAACTTCTAATCCACCGAAAATGATGAGTAAGGTTAGACCACCTACCTCCTACATGCAGATCCTGATTTTGATAGTCAATTTTTCCACTACGATCTCCATAAGATTTAGGGCCTTCTCCTCCTCTCCAAATTCTCCAACATCTCACTATGAGAATGAATTGGATTTGGGGGAAAAAATACCTTTTATAGGAAAAACCGTAGGTTTTTTGTCACCCTTTGCAACCAAATAGTATCTTTGTTTGATGAACCATCAACACCATTGCAAAGATCTCACCAAGTTCCGTAATGGGTCTCCCTTTGTTTTTGGTAATTTGACACTTCACCCAAAAGCCATTTTTTCCATGAGGTTTCACTTTACCGCCAATTAACACCGAATTTCTTCATATGAATCTTCTGTACTTTGGTACCACTTTGCCTTGGAACTTGTCGACTCATGCGTGTGTCAATTTTCGTCATGAGTAACCAATATTTACTCATGTTTTCATGGTCCCCTCTGGGCCTCCCCCATGTTGCAGCATCATTGAGTCACCCTTGTTTAGAGCATCCAAGATGAGTCACCCTCACATTTATAAGCCTGGTTCAAGTCCCCTTGAGTCTAGTTATAGTATTCCATACATCTTTGTGTCACATCCATCCCATTGTATTCACCTTTGGCCTCCATCTATACTGCTCCATCTATGAAAAGTCTTTGTCTAAGTGTTATAGACATTTTTGTGCCTTACAGCTCTAAGCATGAAATGTCCATAATCTAAGGGATCCTAAGTCCCTAAGAGTGTTGTTCCTACCCCTAGAGGAACACGGTCAACCAATTACAGCTTCTCCCAGAAGTTCTCCACCAGAAACTGCTCAGAATCAGTCAAATCAGGATCATTTTAGCTGCTCCACTAGCTAGCTGTGTTGCATAGCACCCCAGTACACTAGCTAGGTGCGTTGCAACGCACCTAAATGCACTACCAGGGTACGCTGAGCGGGAAATGACAAATGGCAGTGTCATTCCGTGAGGTGGACAGACAATGGAAGCTTCCAGAATCTTCCCCAATGACACTTGCCTCACTGAGTTCGACCAAGGATGAGTAGGAGGCTCTCAGTCTCCAAGTGGAAGCAAGAACTGACAGAGAGAGGCCACAAGTCAAATCATAAGCTGACTCATCCTCTTTGCATACATCTATATATGGATCCCTCATCCTAGAGATCCAGAGGCTGGAATCTTGTACTTTGCAGAGAATTGCTGTTGGTTTTGAGATAGAGATCAGTGCATTGGGTGATTTATGCTTTGTTGGAGGTGAAGAGGGGATTCCTTTGCTGGGGGGTTGATGTTGGATCAGGAATCATCGGTTGTAACTCCTCCTGGACCTTCTTGTGATATCAATAAAACTATTTGAGTTTCTCCTACATGCTTGTGTATCAATGATGTTTTTGTTATATTTGCATGTTTAGCTTAAATCTAATCCTAAGCTATTTATGAATGTAAATCCATGTCTTTGTGTAGTTTTCCTCTTCTGTGATCTTGCAGGAACTTGGTGAAGCTGGGCAAGTAAGGGAGCAGATAGCTGGAAGCTGTCAAAGAGGAGAGAGATTAGATCAAAGGACTAGCGCAAGACACAGGTTGGTTCATCCTATTCCTCTTCGTTTACAGTTCATAAAGAAGAATACGAAAGTAGTTTTCCTTGTTTGTTGCTAAGGTACTGTCACACCTTAGTGGGATAGGGACGTTCTGAGTAGACACTTTTCCCGTCAACAAAATGGCGACTCCGCTGGGGATCGTGTCTAGTTAGTTTGTTTGTGTTTCTCTTGTTGTTTGTTTCATAAACACAGAAGTAGCAATCGAACTGCATTTGCCATTATCAAGTGCAAAGTAGACACCTGCTACTTCAATCCTTTCACTGGATTTGTTTATGATTTGAACAGCTGATTCACAAATGATCTGATTACCCTTTGTGATAGCTCTTAGACCTCCTTTAAATCCACCCTCTAATTGTGCATTACTGATTGCTTTTACTCGGCCAAAATCCATAGATTAAACTGCAAACCGTGACCCAGAACCCGGATAGAAGTCTCGTTTCTGCCCCAGCGCAGGCACTGTGAAGAGACTCTGCATTTCAATGCAGTTCTCGAGAGGTCTACCTGCGCTGCAATTCAGTTTCTTTGTGTAACAGGTGCGCTGATCAACCTAGCCCTGTGCAGCTGAGGTTCTTTGCTTCATTTTTTCAGTTTTGTCTCTGATTTTGCAGCCCGTGATCAGTGTGTATCTGTTTAAAAACCCCTTTTCTTTGCCTTAATTCCGCCTCCTTTGTACAAAAAGACTGTAGATGTTCTTTGTGTGTTTGTTACATCATTTATAGTTTTCCATTGAAAGAGTAGAATAGTCATACTGTCGTCCTTGGACTTAGATCTGTCGTAAGTGTCGATTTTGATCTTTGGAGAAAGTTTGTTTGCTGTTGACAGTTGATTATGGTTTTACTTTTGCCTTTGGTTTGAATTTGTCTCTTTCTAGTGTCGAAACGAGTGTTTATTTCAAAATCATAAAGTGTCGTAATCTTCTCTACCTTTTGATTTCGAAAAGAAGCTTGTTTGTGTTTTTCACTTGAAAGCAAATTCAGATTTGTACATCAACTTTCTTTTTAGGCATGAATATTAAGAAAGTGAAAACAAATACATGCATATGTGCATTTGCATATTGATAGTCTGTTTGGCTTGATTTAGGAAAAGTGCATCTACAGTGTGCTCTTTGCTCTTTGAGAAAAGATTGTGTCTTTCTTTTCCCCTCGTAGCTAGGATTTTCATTGCTGAAAAGAGATAAAAGCTTGCTTATCATCTTTAGATTGCATTTTAGGAATTACATCTACATCTCGTGGTGATCCCAAAAGGAAAACTTCTAAGAAAGATCAACTTAAAATAAATTGAATGAATCTAACAACGCATTGGAACTTAACGCACAACATTTAGAGGTCTAGGCTAGAGACGTATTCTGGCGTCGTAAAGCCTGGTAACTGTTGTCCTCACTGATGGTTGGGTGATTCCTCCACTTTGAGACAATAAGTGCCAGTACAGACTTGTGCTCCCACGTACCGTCGAGTATATATTGGGAGACCCCTATAGGCTTAAAACCTTTTATCCATAGGAAGCCGTGTCGGCCGCCCTACTGATCGCAATGCACCGAACACAGCATTCGGGAAGATTGACTGCCATACCGTAAAAAGTATTCTGCAGTTTTGCGATTGGTTTGGTACTCCCTCTACCTAGATCTCCAGAGCAGTCCCTTTCGTTCCTTTTCCGACTCCTTAACGGAAAAGGTCCATCTGAGCACTTGTCACTTCAGGCTCACTAAAAATCGAAGGAGACTAGAGTCATCTTTTGTTTTTTCTCGACTCTTTAAAACTGAAAAAACAAGTTGTGTCCAAGCGTCTTAAAATTTATTTTAAACGGAATATTCATACCCTTTTGCTACGTTGATCTTAGGTTGAGAAAATGGAGTCTACCAGCCAAGGAATTCCCCTTGGTGGAAATCCTAGTCCCTTCTCCTCTTGGGGAGATGTTGGTGCACCCCATATGGCCACATTGTCACTTCCAGGACTGACAATTGGTTTGCCGGTCTGGCTCTTCTCAACTAATGTCGTTCAAAACACCACTATTCTTGAACAATCGAATCAGCAACCTGACGAATCCAGAGTTGCCCACCAACCTTCTACTTCCTCTAATTCTTCCTCTCCCCCTTCCTCTTCGCTTGATGGGGCTGGCAAAGCCAAAAGTCAAGATCCTAAGGAGAAGAAGGAGAAGAAGAAGAAAGAGAAGAAGAAGAAGGAGCCAAAGGCGAATGGGGGAAAATGAGTGTCGTCTAACGAAAATCCACACACTGCATCGACCAGGCCTAAATCGCCATGTGTCATTTGCAGAGGGGACCACTTTCACAGAGATTGTCCTTGCATCCCTCGGATACTAAGGGACTGGTCTCCTCGTTTGCACAATCCGGTGTCATCAACCTCTGATGATCATGTTGAAAGCACACCGTCAACTAGCGAAAGTGAAGCCTCAGGACAAAAAGGGAAAGCTAGATTTCCCTGTAAACTGTGCGAAGGCAATCATGCCATCCACCGTTGTCCCTTCTTAGACAAAGCGAAGAGAGTTTTGGATGATCGTCCGGTTTCACCGTTACGACTTCCTCCTGGATATAAAAAACTCTTGCCGAGTCCATCGCTAGTTGAGAATCCAGCTGGCCCGCTCAAGTGGTCAACTGAAGCGCCTATCATCGAAGATAAACCATCTGAATCCATACCAGACGAAATTCAAAGGGTTGAGGCAGCAGTTGATCTGGTCTTGCCTTCATAGGTTCTATCTTCGGATGATACAGTCACTGAAGAGAACAAGGATGACACCGTCCAAATTCTCTTCATCAACACAGACTCCGACGAACATGGGAGCAATCTACCCATTCCCTTACCGCAGGAGGGAAATTCGTCATAGCCATAACCGGCCGTCTACTCGGTCCCACCTCCAAGCAACCTAGTTGTCTCCTTCGACTGGAATCAACTAGGCAGACCCCGTTTACCAGCAAGCATACCATTCCGAATTATCATTCAAATATGTAGAATGGTCATGGCTGGTACCATCATAGATGAGGGGGCTTTTGTGAGTATCCTTTCCTCTATTTCTTGGAAAGCGCTTGGTTCGCCATCGCTGTTGCCTGAGATGAGAAATCTGACAGGCTTTGATAAAGGAACTAGTCGACCTTTAGGGATCCTTCCCAATGTGCCCATAACATTGAGAGGGAAGACAATTCAAATGAACGTAATGGTAGTTCAAGGACTCTTGGATTATAACCTACTCCTTGGACGAGACTATATTTATTGCATGGGAGCCATCGTCTCCTCACTCTTTAGAGTAATGTGTTTTCCGCACGAAGGAAGAGTGGTCAAGCTCATGGACCAGCTTTCATTTCCCGGATCACGCATCGCAAATAGTCATATACCATCCCTAAATGGTCTCTTCATGCAAGAAATGTCTCAATACTCGGTCCGTCCTCCCGATGAGCGCGAGTAATTCGGAGGGATATGACTGAAACCCAGGGGGCATGCGTCCTGGTTTGCTTCAGCAGGAAAACTTCGGGTATAGGGTAGGTTTCCGCGGGAGAATATGACTAGTCTGTACCCCGTCCGTGATTGGAAGAGGGGTTATTCTAGAACAAGATTCTCTTGTCAAAGTTATGTGAGTTGACAGAGCTAAGTCACTCACCCTTGTTTATCTCGGTAGACACTGCCGAAGAAGTGTTTTGTTTGCACTGTGAATAGAACAATCTTTGGGTAACCTGTAAGAGGTAAGCCTTTCCTGATAGAACAAATGTTTTGTCTACAAATTGAGGGGTAACCTTGAAACCATATTTTATACCTGGGGGCATGCAAACCTTTTGGAGTGCAAGCAAGGGGCGGCTATTGATTTTTTTAAATTTTTAGGACCTCTAACCCTTTAAACTCGTAGGATTAGTCATCACCTAACTTGCATAAAGAAAGGATGTGGGGCAAAAATCTAAAAGTTGCCGTTTTATATGAGACATTCTTATCATATGACTGGATTAATCGAGCAGTTTTAGCACATAGTTCAAGCTCGTTAAAAAATAAACATAAGACATGAGCAAGTGTTTCCACCCGCGTTTAAGCTCATTAAAAAATGAACTATCCTCCGGTAAATAACCACCGTGAATGAAGATTTCAGCCATTAAAGCCTTGGTCGTGTTTGCACCGTCACCTCCACTTTTCCATTGGCCGATCATTCACCTCCATTTGATTGTTTACCCATTTTGAGGAACAGCTGCGAAGAGTGATTTCACTAGCCATCCTTGTGACACTGTCGTGATTGGAAAATTCCAACCCTTACCTGGAATTAGCTGCTACCCATTTTATCACTCGTTCCTCAAAAGACGAGTCTTCTTTAAGCTCCTTTCAACTGACTCGTAAAATATGAAAAGATTGCCGAGTTTTGGCCTTCCAGCTCGTTAAAGCGATCGGAAGTGCTATCCCTCCTCTAGATTTTAATCTTTTTGGACCTGAGGGATTATTGCACAAAAAGATCGAGTGCTTGTTTTGTTCGGCTCGTTAAAACTATCGAAAATTCATCCCTTCTGTATTGTTTTATACTTTTTCGGGCTTAAGGGATTAGATGACGAAAAAGGAATCTTGGAGTTACCTTTACGTACCTTTTCAGACTCTCTAAAAATGAAAAGGACTGAGTTATCTTTGTCGTTAAACTCGTTAAAAAGATTAATAGTGACAAACTTGTCTTTAGACGAGAACGAGTTTCACTATCGCTAGGCTCGTTAAAACATAGCGATGGGTTTGCCCGAAGGACAAATTATAGAACAAGCATATGTTATCCTCCTCAAGCTTGACAAAAATAAAGAGGTACTGGTCAGCAATGACTGGGGAAAAATTGGGAAGAAACTCAAAGAATCTTTATTGGTAGCAAGTCGCTCTTGAACATGACACTTCCACTCCGTGCCTGAGTCGGGTTGGGTTGTTTCATTCACCGGTCACATCACCATGGTCACGCCATACCATCCACATTTGGGGTAAATGCTACCAATCCATCACATAAGTGTCGCCGACATGTTCAAGAGAAGTCATCCAGAGAAGTCACCCATATCCCATCCACTACCATATATTATACTTCATTCCTTCATGACCGCCATCCTGAACCATATATCATCAGATCGTTTTCACCTCCATCAAAATCATTTTCTCCGTTCCGTGTCAGTGATGTGGGATTCATCAAGGCCCTCCTTTGACGGATCGCTTCTTGTCGACATCAGCTCATTATCCAAGAAGTTGATCTAGGAACACCCCATTCAGTACTTTGAAGCTTGCATGCCTCAATGGCAAGTTTCTCACTTCCGGCGACAGGTATACATCAATGACCTTCGACTGAAAGATTTTGCGTGGTGTTCGATGCCAAGTCCTTTATTCACACCACGTGAATTGTACTGCAGTACCTTGAGGGTCATCAGCATTATCGGTGATTCCTCTCGCGCTTGTTAACAGTTTACATCATCGACTGGTAATCAAGCGATGTCTTTCCATGTTCGACTCAAAACATTTCTCACATGGATCGACTTGTACTTTGAGTGAAGATCGGACGAGATTGAAGACCCCGGATCTAGTTTCATCCATCCGGGCTGCGATATATATTCAGGAAAAATAAAAACATTGACATGTATAGCATTGCAGCACAGATAGTCATCCTACCAAAAGGATGATGACTCCATCAGAATCATCAGTCTACCATCAGACGATTGTCTGTCCTGTGTACATAAAAATGAGTTTATAGAGCTGAGCATGGGAATGCCTGCCTCAGCTAGATCATGAAAACAGTATGAAGATAATGTATTGTATTGTATCTTATTACAGGTCTCCTCCCAGCATTGAAAGAACTTTGGATCCTCCTAATAAAGCATTTCACCCAATAAACGACCTCATACTTTAGGGGGCAACTGTTATAGACATTTTTGTGCCTTACAGCTCTAAGCATGAAATGTCCATAATCCAAGGGATCCTATGTCCCTAAGAGTGTTGTTCCTACCCCTAGAGGAACAAGGTCAACCAATTACAGCTTCTCCCAGAAGTTCTCCACCAGAAACTGCTCAGAATCAGTCAAATCAGGATCATTTCAGCTGCTCCACTAGCTAGCTACGTTGCATAGCACCCCAGTACACTAGCTAGGTGCATTGCAACGCACCTAAATGCACTACCAGGGTGCGCTGAGTGGGAAATGACAAATGGCAGTGTCATTCCGCGAGGTTGACAAACAATGGAAGCTTCCAGAATCTTCCCCAATGACACTTGCCTCACTGAGTTCGACCAAGGATGAGTAAGAGGCTCTCAGTCTCCAAGTGGAAGCAAGAACTGACAGAGAGAGGCCACAAGTCAAATCATAAGCTGACTCATCCTCTTTGCATACATCTATATATGGATCCTTCATCCCAGAGATCCAGAGGCTGGAATCTTGTACTTTGCAGAGAATTGATGTTGGTTTTGAGATAGAGATCAGTGCATTGGGTGATTTATGCTTTGTTGGAGGTGAAGAGGGGATTCCTTTGCTGGGGGGTTGATGCTGGATCAGGAATCATCGGTTGTAACTCCTCCTGGACCTTCTTGTGATATCAATAAAACTATTTGAGTTTCTCCTACATGCTTCTGTATCAATGATGTTTTTGTTATATTTGCATGTTTAGCTTAAATCTGATCCTAAGCTATTTATGAATGTAAATCCATGTCTTTGTGTAGTTTTCCTCTTCTGTGATCTTGCAGGAACTTGGTGAAGCTAGGCAAGTAAGGGAGCAGATAGCTGGAAGCTGTCAAAGAGGAGAGAGATTGGATCAAAGGACTAGCGCAAGACACAGGTTGGTTCATCCTATTCCTCTTCGTTTACATTTCATAAAGCAGAATACGAAAGTAGTTTTCCTTGTTTGTTGCTAAGGTATTGTAACACCTTAGTGGGATAGGGGCGTTCTGAGTAGACACTTTTCCCGTCAACACTAAGTAATTGTTCATACTCTCCGGGACCGAGTTAGTCATTGCCAAGTTAACCATACATGTCATGCTATAACAAGGGAAGTCATCAGTCCACCACTCATCTCGTTTCCTTCCATCATCATCCCTGGTGTCAAGCCATCAGTCACTCTACTATGATACCTCGGGCCTTTGTTAAGGATTCTTCATTTCCTTAACTCTGGCAGGCCATATTTTATCAACTTTAGCACATTTATTCTAGAAGTGTGGTCTAGAGGGTGTTGTACCTTGGTTCCATATTTGACCTTGGTTCAGTGCCTTGAATCAAGCAAAGGGAATCATCATTTCCCTTTGACTTGGTTGTTTCTCACGTGCTCGATGCCAACTCCTTATTGCATGATTGGGAATCGTAAACTTGTTCGGTGATCTAGACGATTCCCACAGTGGTTCCTAGGTGTCTATGAGATGTTCCAGACCTCATGAGGGGGTGACCCTTCAGGTAGCCCCCCACATGCTCGAATGTTCACACATGTTGATCCAGCCTTAGATGTAGTTCTGCATATGTGATGGGTTCAGTTTCAGTTGCTTGCAGTGCCCAACACTTGCATGTCTCCTTCATATGATCCATTCAGATATTCAAAGCCCTTTCTTATTCAACAAGGATTCTTTGGTTACGATCCCCCCTCACCATGCCCACTTAAGGGGCATTATGTTTCATGTACTCAAATGTTATTTTATTAAATATTAGCCTATATCTTTCTAGGAACATTATGTATATGGGATTCACTGTATTATTTTCTGGCCCATTGATGCCACCATATCATGTATCATGTACTTTGTAGCTCAGCCCCACATTGTTGGGCTCACCATTATTATTTTTACGCAGTTATCTTTGCGGATATGGGTATGCCTCCCCCACATCATTTGAGATCATGTACTCCAATATAAAAGGAGACTTCTATCAGTTTAGCAGGTCTCACCCAATCCATTTTTGTCCTTTCCTGCATTGCTTCAGCTATCTCTCTCTCTCTATCTCTCTATGAATCCCCTTCGGTGTCTCATGGATGTTGGAAATAATACTGAGAGGGCGGGGGGTGAATCAGTATTATCACATCAATAAAACTTTTTCATTTCCATATTCAGATTCATATATGCTACTTCCACAACTTCTTATGATTCAATTAGTTGATCCTTAATGAGTGCATTAGAACATTATCAACCATATTAATAGTAAATAGGTGCAGTAAAATAGAACAGATCATCACACATAACTCACACACATGAACACCATGATATAAGGTGGAAACCCAATGTGGGAGAAAACCACCTACTGCAAGTCATCTCAATCTTCTTCTTAATAAGAAAATCCTTTTACAATATTTATGTACTAGTGCAGTCTTATACCAGTACGCAGGCTTCTACCTGCAGAGAGCTACAACTCTCTCTCGTTCTCCAGTCTCTCCTGGAAGGGAGCTACAACCCCCATAGTTCTTGTACTAGCCGATCCATTTACTAGTACGCAGGCTGCTACCTGCTACAATGCTCCAAAGTTTTCAACTGCTACTGGAAGGGAGCTACCACCCCCTTAGCTCTTGTACTAGCTAAGATAGTAGTACGTAGGCGCCGGCCTACAATCTTCTCTCCTCCAGGTACCACGTTTCATGCATTTTCAGACTGGATACTCCTGAAGCACAACACATAATCTGAAAGGCCACATTTCATCCAATTTTCATACTGGTCCAATTAATATCATTGAAGCACATAATCAATCAATCTTCTGAATCACCCAAACACCATATCAATACATATACAAGGATAATATATGTGTTATCACCCAGATCTAGTCCATCAGATCACATAAATATGAGTCATTATGATCCTAATCCAATATTAGTTCTCATCCATCAATACTGAAGCTAAACACAATCAACCAAACAGGATATGCAGAATACTGACACCTTTAAACTGTCATTAGAACCCATCAACAACCAGAACCACCTGTGACTTCAAATATCATAGCTCAAATTGTATACGCTACTACAATGAACCAAACCTGCATATATATGCGCTTACACCAAAGCCAACCCACGTACAGATCTATAAATATTCAAACATGACTTGCAGCGATTTCAAACTTAAGTTATACCCAGTTCAGATCATTCAATATACAGATCTAGAATAAGCATAATCAAATATATAGAGATAGTTCATTTCAAACCATTTGATGCCGATCTATCCGTAAATATTGTTCTCCATCAACCGGTGAGATCCCTCTTTAGCTCAGATCCAGATCTGCACCATAACCCAATCACAGTATTCTAGATCTAGCACTTTATCAGATATTCAGATAATTCAGATGATGCTTTGCCAAATGATCTCATTCCTCTTTTATAGCCTTAGTCCTTTCTCAATACCACGGTCCAAAACCATAGGATCAAAAAATTGTTGGACAAATACCATGAACCAACCATGAAAGTGCGTGAGATCAACACTTTTGGATGCAATACCACGGGCCAAAACCATAGGATCAAAAACTGTCGGACTAATACCATGAACCAACCATGAAAGTGCGTGAGATCAACACTTTTTGATGCAATACCACGGGCCAAAACCATAGGATCAAAAACTGTCGAACTAATACCATGAACCAACCATGAAAGTGCGTGAACTTTTCTCTTGCATGAAGGGAACTTTTCTCTGCATGAAAGTGCGTAAACTTTTCTCTACATGAAATAAACTTTTCTCTGCATAAAAGTGCATGAACATTTCTCTACATGAAATAAACTCTTCTCTGCATAAAAGTGTGTGAACTTTTCTCTACATGGAATAAACTTTTCTCTGCATAAAAGTGCGTGAACTTTTCTCTACATGGAATAAACTTTTCTCTGCATAAAAGTGTGTGAACTTTTCTCTACATGGAATAAACTTTTCTCTGCATAAAAGTGCCTGAATTTTTCTCTACATGGAATAAACTTTTCTCTGCATAAAAGTGCGTGAACTTTTCTCTACATGGAATAAACGTTTCTCTGCATAAAAGTGCGTGAACTTTTCTCTACATGGAATAAACTTTTCTCTGCATAAAAGTGCGTGAACTTTTCTCTACATGAAGGAAACTTTGTTGCACTATAATTTATCAAATAAATTTGCTGCACTATAATTTATCATTTGTGTGATTTCCCATCAAGGACAACACTTGTCTCATAATGCCAATAATCTCCCCCTTTGGACTTGTCATACTGAGAATTGTCATCTGATATCTCTTTTGTAGATTCATCTAGATATATATAAGTGAGTTGATCTTCTATGAGTTGTTTGCCATCAAGTACAACACATGCATCATAATGCCAACAATGGAAGTGTAACCTACAACATATTTCGGTCATATTATTTGATCCTAATGCTCATATGTTGGGGGGCAATCTGTTATCACCAAAAAATTAACACCTAGCTATTTCTAACTAGGTGGATCGAAATACACCATGTAGGATTAATTTTACCATTGTAAAATCACTTTCACCATGAGAAATAATTTAGTAAACCATTTTTATTAAATTATTTCCAATTAAAATTAAAAAAACCCCATGAGAATAATTGAATAAATATTTTTTTATTTAAGTTTCTCTAGGAATAATGATTAAATCATTGTTTGATAGTTATTCCTTGTCACGTTTGACTAAATCACCTAGGAATAATTAAATAAATCACTATTTATTTATTATTCTTTAATTCTATTATTGGAATAATTGTTAAATCACTATTTAGTAATTATTTCAATTTCATACCATTCCTAATCCTTGCGAAATAATTAACAAATCATTTTATTTGTTAATTACTTCGAAATAAAGATATTTGACCATTTTGAATATCTTTTCCCTTCAAAAAATATAATAAAGTATTCCTAATAGTTAAATCGTGATTTGGTCAATATTATTTTATTATTCTACATTTTCGAGATTAATTCAATACTTTGTTATAAATAAGAGGGTTTTCCATTCATTCTTCATCATGATCATTATCACCGTTACCATTATCATCTCTTTTCATTTGAGCTTCCACTTGAGTTATACACATTGTTTTGGGTTTCTCACACATTGAGAGGGAGAATCGATTATTGAAGCATCAAGGACATGATCAAAGGAACTATCCCATGAGGGGGATTTGTAGACCCTATTATAGATCTCCTTCACCAGGTGTTATCAATAAAAAAATTATTATTCATTTTAAAATTCTTTCCATTTGGGTTATTACATTGGATATATAATGTTGTTTGTTGTTTTGGATCGCATATGTTGCTTTGTTATAGGTTTTGTAGTTTTATTATTGCAAATATGAGGCGTAAGCTGCCACAAATTTTTGTTAGGGTCGCGTGTCACCAGTGACTTAAGTGATATATTTTTTGTACACCTTCCAAGAAATTTCATAATAACACATATAAGGATTTGTTGATGTAGAACGGGTTGGAGATTTGAATCACAAAATATTTACAAGTGGGAATGCTTTTAACCTATTTGGAGGAGAAGTAAGATGGATGATAAAAAGACAATATGTAGTGGCACTCTCAACTACAGAAGTTGAATATGTGGAATTCAGTTGTGTAAGAAACGAAGTAGTATGGTTACAAAGATTGTGTTCAAGTATTGGGTTGGTACAACAAGTTAGAGTGATAGATTGTGATAGATAGAGTGCAATCCTCTTAGAAAATAACCCACCTTATAATTTGGAGAGAAAGCATTACTAATGTTCAATATAAATTTGTGAGATATATGATAGAGGAGAAGAAGATGCTACTAGAAGGGGTGGACACTTTGAAGAATTTTACAAAATGATTAACGAAATCTATGAGCACTAAGAAGTTTTCTTGTTGTAAACAACTTTATTCGAAAACTGTCATCGATATTCCAATAGATAGTTTATCATCATAATAGATTTGATAAATGATACTTAAAATGTTAAAATCTAGTCAACAAGTGTTTATTTCTCTTTAGATTTTGGATATGTAAATTACTATTTTATGCATAAGCATGGAAATTATAATTATTCAAAAAATGGAGAACAAAATAAAAATTGACAACCACAATTGACACAAAATATATCGTGGGAAACCCTTTTAGGAGAAAACCAAGATGAAAGGTGAGGTACTTCTTTTCTCCTTCTCTGAATAGAAAATTAGTGTATGTGCAAAGAAGTAAGGTGTGTGGGCCATGGGATAATACAATGAAAAAATCCTCTACTTGTGCTCTCTTCCTATCCCTCTTGGCTACTTTTCGCATCTATAAGACTAGATACACTCAGAAAGAATGGGACCATTTTTTCTCCTACGAACCTAGTTATAACACAACATGATAAAATACTAGTGGTTAGCTTTAACTCCTTCAACTCTTAACTAGGTTTGCAATAGGGACTCTTCTAGAGTATTCTATGTGATGATTATCTGACTAGCCGTTATTCCATGAGTAATGGGGGATGGCATGGCATCCTGTAGAATTATGGTGTCATCTTTCAAGTGGTGTAACTTTTGTATATGGACTTTGATTTGGCAATTATTACACCTTTGGAAAGGTCTATGTGTAGAATAGGAAAAAGAAAAATTTATCTAAAACATTAAAGTTTTACCCCCAAAAGATATCATTTAATGCCTCAAAATTCTCCTAGAAGGTTTCAAACCTCAATTTGTGAAACCGGGTCTCGCTGGTAAAAATGGTCATGTGAGTTGATTCCTCTAGTTTTTCCACTCTGAAAGATCAAGTTGGATTAAAAAAATTATAATGATCTAATATAGATTAGAAATAATGGGAATTATTTCCCTATTTTACTAATAATGTACTCATGTGACTCCTATGTGCAAAGAAAATAACAAGTGGGAGGATTTTCAGTATGTGCTATATTCTTTGCATGACCATCACATTTGTTGTATGATGCAATCAATGTAGTAGGGGGGTCTCATTGGGTAGAAAAATTCCCCTTGTGTGGTGCTTTAGGGTGTAACAATTCCACCCCACATTTACCCTCTTTTACAATCCGTCCAGATAAATGTTAATCAGAGTGCCACTATGACATGAACTAACCTCCATGTTTTAGTTATGGAAGCGGGGCATATAAACTGACAACTTAATGATATCCAATAGGAGCATTAGATCACCCAGAAGTCATTCCATAACCTCTAATGGCCATATTCTGAGTTGGAACTTCTTTTTCTCTGACTTAACCCCCAACCACACCCACAAAAATGCATGCATGCGATTATGAGGCTTTAACCATACTCATAATCCTAGCTTCTAATGGTTATGAACCAAATATTCTATTTTTGTGCATGCGGTTCCAAGATCTATTCCACCTTTTCATCCTATCCTCTAGACCCCTTCCCATAACTGCCTTAAACTTTCCATAAGCATGGTTAAGATGACAACAATACCAAACATTAAAACTTGAACTAGATCTTGATGTAGACAAACCTAGTACACAACAAACATTTCATAAAACACATGGTGAACATGTAAGCTACAAGTCATGAATGCATATATGATCATACACCTCTAAACTTCATTTGAGAATCACTATGAAGGTATAATTCCCTCTCAAGTCGAAGGTTTTAACCCTGTACAAAAATTACTTGCCAATGATTTGTTAAAAAAACACACACACATATATATAGATACAATGGTGAGAACATAAAACAAATATACATGGATGTTTCCCTGGGATCTCAAAAATAGGAATACTAGATTTATCTTTCATTATATTCCTTTCAATATTACAATACATATATATACATGTTGAAGCATTCATAAATCCCAATCCACTAACCTTGGATTAGAACATAACCGTAGTTCCCTTGACTGAATCTACAAATACCATTGGCAAAAACCACTATGCCCAAAAACCATGCATAGAACGATGGGTATGTTTTCCCACCATCTTTGGGCCTACCCCCCATCCTTGGGTCTACATAAAATATGATGGATGGAAAGAATATAACACCCACCATTCTCCCACTTGTTCTTTTCTTTCCACACCAGGGGTCAAAAGAGAGCTTAGTCATTAGTCTAACGCTACAATGCCCATTATTTCTCTACACCAAGAAAAATTCTCAGTGCTCACAGACTTTGTCAATGCATCTGCAACATTCTTTACAGTGTCCACCTTTGCCAAAAACACCTTTTTATCTTCAACCATATCCCTTAGAAAGTGATATTGAACATCAATGTGCTTTTTATTTGAATGATAAGAAAAATTCTTTGCCAAGAAAAATTCACTTTGGCTGTCATAATCTATCCTTATAGTTCATTGTACCAACCCCATAATTCAACACAATATCTGCAACCAAACTTCTTAATTGATGGTATGAGTGGTTTCCATGTATTTAGACTTTGTAGATGAAAGTGCCACTATAGAATGTCTCTTGCTCATCCAAATGATTGCTCCTACAAATAGTTTAAACACATATCCACTTGTATATCTTCTCTGATCTAAATCTCCAACCCATTTTGCATCAACAAAGCCATGCATGTCCAAAAATATATCCAATCCTAGCCTTCCTTGGTAGCACAAACCATAATCACTAGTGATTAGCCATTAACAAACAATAACAGTAGCCATATCAATAAATACATGCATACATATCATGAGAAACATACACATTGGACACAAATATTTAACGCGGAAACACTTCCGGGAGAAAAACCACCAAAGCTTGTTTTTGTTATTGATGTAAAAATAAAAGAAAATACTCTATTACATCAATATGTTTGTGATCCACCACTCACATGAAGAAACAACTCCCTTTGATTGTTTGCTAGCACCCACTAGCAAGATACACCAAGTCCCTCCTTTTGTAGACGCCTAATCAACTTACTAAAAGCACCATGTAAAAAACCAACTTCACATATTTGTTGCAAGAACCAACTTGTCGCTCCTTGGATTTATGTAAGCATGAACTTTCCAAATGCACCAACCCCCAATCATTCCTCAGACACCAACTAATATGGAAGCACCAACTTCCTATATATCGGTTCGAATCCACACTAAATAAGGAAATAGTAATCATTGTATTTGGTAGCCTCTCTACCTGTTTTCAGCTTTGTTCTCCTCTATAACCTTTTCTCTACTCAACCCACTCTACACACTCTATGGCAACACACTATCCTCAACCCTGTTCTCTTAAAAACATACACTCAACTCTCTACCTTCTTCTCCTACTCAGGCACTTTTGGCCTTTTTCCTCTTCATAGGCACTCTCAACCTATTCTTGACAACACAAGCTCACTCAACCTCTTCTTAGTAGCCCAAACACATAGAGATTTGTACTCTTGGCTCTCTTCTTCAACACAGGCACACTTTACCTCTCTTCAGAAATGCACACACACACACATATCTCCTCACAACTCTCTCAACAATTTTTCCTTCCCCTTAGTTGTTCAAGTGCAATTTTGAGTTTTGTTCCTCTATTGCACACTAGTCAAAGTTTTCTCTACTGTTATCCACATTTCCCAATTGTGTACTCCATGTGTGGCTTCCCATAACACACATGACAAGTCTTCCTAATCAATCTCATAACTGCAACAAAACCCTCCATTCTATTGTTGCATCAAATTGCTTGACCATTGTAGCTAAATTAAATAAGGATTGGGCTTATGAGCCTTTCTCCATGCTAAAAATTAATTCTTATTCAAACAACATACTCCTAAAAGGCTCCCCATGTTGATTAATTACCCATAGATATCAGAGTGTAGTCCCAACATGGTTCTCCTTACTGTGATCAACGCTTCTCCACTTGGACATATTTTACATTCAATTCTCCATTAGTGTGCAAGAAAGCTCAAGGATGGCTAATTTTGTTTTAATACAAGTTCCATTAGTTTTCTTGCACATTGTGGTCCTTCACTTTCTTGAGTCAGAGCTCTCGACATTCACCATTGACTCAAATAATAATTTCAGTTGCTGACTCATCCATGCTTGTTTGACTCAGTAATGTCCATAGCCAATTATGGCATAACTACTAAGTATTGTGAAGCCTTGCCAAAGAAGATGTCAGCCCATTCATGCCAAAGCCTATAGGCTTTCTACTAAAAATGCTGCCAAAAATAAATCCACGACCCTTTTTTTTATTATAGCCTCTCTCATGTTGGTTCTTAGCATCTTTTCCACTATACGATCACTTCCTATGACCATTGGCCCAAGGCTTGAGGTGCTTAGCCTATTTAAGCCCTTCACAGACTAAATTCCCTTTGTCAATGGCTCCGAACCATTAGTATTTTTTCTACGTGAAATGACCAAGGGCCAGGGCTTAGCCTATAGCCCTTTCTATCCTAGCGTATTACCTTGTGCGCTCTTTGTAAAATTCTAGGGTTTATCTTCCAAGTCGATGTGTCCCATGGGGTCCACCCACATGTCCTATGATTGGTACCGCCTGCCAGCCTGTTTGTGCTCCATGTCCCGACACCCGCTACTCGACGATTTCACTCACACACCACTAACAGCCGACTGGTCTCTTGCTCACAAGATGAGTCGTCAGATCGACGTGTCCCAAAACTTATTATCTGACGCATTCCCTTTGTGCATCCATACCAAACCTTCGATTTCCTCTTAACATGATCAATTTTCCCATGGGGTCTACCCTCTCCTATCTCATTAGTCATCGGTTGTGTGTTGGTTCACTAGCGTGTCCCGGCTCTATCCTTTTGGCCCAAAACTATGTGCACTTGTTTATAAACCCCTGGGCTGAGACTTGTAGGCTTACACATCCATGG
Organism: Pinus tabuliformis; assembly: GCA_031772625.1. NCBI lineage: Eukaryota > Viridiplantae > Streptophyta > Pinopsida > Pinales > Pinaceae > Pinus > Pinus tabuliformis. The sequence goes on from CM062816.1 coordinate 1,427,829,675, forward strand.
GGTCCACCTGAATCTTTTCCCATTAGTCTTTTCTCTGACATGACCATGTCTTCCTGATGCATAGTTAGCCCACCTATTCCCCTATGCACACCAATCAAACCTTTCAGGGTAGCCCTACCGGGATGATGTCATGATTATGTCATCAACCCCATATGATACCTCCTTAGTTGTGACACGTGTCTCCTGGAGTTTGCCCATTAGGCCACCGAAAAACACTGAATTTTCCTTCCATGTGTCCCCCATATAGCCATGTCATGCTGACATCATCTTCCACCATCATCTCCTTAGATCCAATCAACTGATGCCACGTGTCTTGTCAAAAAGGATATAGAAGGGTCCCAAGACCTTGGTTTATCACCAATTTCATTTATAACAACTTTAAAGTTCCCTATCCATTCTCTTTTGTTAAACCATCGGGTTCCAAAATATGGCTCTAGTGCCACTCCTAAGAAGATTGTGGTTTTGGGGAGGGGTACCCCAGAGTGGATCTCTGTCATTGATATGCGTGATCCACCGTGTGGGTAAACCACTTCCAGGACCACATAGTCTTGGCAAGACTTCCCTCTTAAAATTAAAAATTAATATTTTGGATGCTCTGAAATCTCAACATCAAATTCCTCACCACAGAAACCTACAAACTCTAAAAGACTTCCCTCTATTGGGATATCAGAAAGTTGTTGTCTGGCCTGACACTTCCATTTTTTTTTCTGCTTGAATTTCCTCAGGGCTAGCCTTTGTGGGCTTTCTTGTCACTGTGGGGACCTCCTGGCACCTTTACCTTTGGCTACTATTGTGAACCTTACTGCCACCGTGTCCAGACACCCTATCACCCTGATGGGCCTCTAAATTAGACATAAATTAAGGCCCATGCCTCTAAATAAAACATAAATTAAGGCATATGACCATCCTTCAGCACATTAAACCTCTCTTTCTACATTAGATAATTTATTTTTAACTTTAATATATTCATTAGGAAGGTTTATGAATAATTGGAGATTTGTGCCTAATATTGTTTATTTTTGTAGAATATTATGAGAATATTGGGCAGACTATGAAGATTTGGAGGAGGAGATAATTTAGGGACTTGTTCCCTACTACAAGAGGATCAATAATAAATAATAAATCAACAAGATATTATGGAATTATGGCACAAATTGTGGAACTCCAATGATTGAGAAAATATAGGAATTTGTTCCATTAATCAAGGGACCAGATCCACTAATCAAGGAATTTTGGTGGGAAAAGCTTCCTCCATTCATGGGGAATGATTCCTAATCATTTTGTATAAGTACCAAGCCAAATTTTCCTCTAGGCATAGATTTTATTTAGTGTTATTGTGGAGAGAGCTTGTATTTTTGCAGCTCCATTGTATTTTCTTGCAGGGATGTAATTCTATTGATGAAAATAATGAATATTGGTGTCATGTTCAACTTCTAAATCTTGTTCTCCTCCATAGGTCTCTGATTTTCCTTGGGCTTGGCCATCCCAGGAGCCTCAGAGCCCTTTTTGTATCATTTTCTTTCCTTCTTTTCACTTCTTATTCACATGCATATCTGGTTTTTATTTCTTTCTATTTATGCATTTAGTATTAATGATTTATTATTATAGGATTGAGTTAAATGGTTGATATAAGTTCTTTTGCAGGATCACAAGCACTATTTCATCCTTGGAAAAGCTTTGGAAGTTCATAGTAATCATTGAGCTTAAATGATTAGTCTTCTTATTCCCAAATCTAGATTGTTGGACCTCCTTTTAGCAAAGAACAATAAATTTCTTCTATTTTTTAGAGCATGCTAAAAAGGTTCAATCGAGTTGGTTCCACTTGCATTAGATCACAAAAACATTCTAGTTCATAACAAAAATTACTCCATTGCATTTTCACTTGATTTGGTTAGGCATTTTTTAGCTCACTAGTTTTCGAATTTCTAGATTTTCGACTAGTAATGTTTTTTATTTTTTTGCATGGGTTAACAGAGGTATTTTTGAGTGATACCACTTGTAATAGGGACCTATGACATCCTAGTTAATAAAAAAATTTGTCCCATTCAATTTGGATTTTATTTGCTTGGTCATTAAACCCTCACCAATTTCATCATTTCACAAGGAAACTTCTCCAAGGTTTTTGAGAAAATCCATCCATCTCCCAACTTTGGTTTTGCGTTCTAAAGTGGTCCTAAGCACTCCCTTGCCTCATTCCATCCACCAACCACCTTCCCTAAGCTTTCTATGACCTTCATTATCCATGATTTTTCTCTCGGCTGTATCTTGTAGGTTTTCACGGGATCTTGTAGGTTTTTAGTACATAATATAGGTTTTCTTGTAGTGGCCTGTTTTGAGGCCGAATTGAGGGAAATCCTCTAGGAAGCCACACAAGGTCACCTAAGGGTCTCCCAAGCCTTCTAACCATCCACCATAATCTCCAAGCCACCTACCACATTACTAAAAGAGATTAGCTTTCACACTCTCACATGAAAAGAAGACAAAAAGGAAAACATATTTATTTTATTCATTTACATGCACAACAGTAGAAGGTTTGATGGTTTGAATCTACATGCTATTGCATACATGTTAACTTAGCATTATTTTGAAGAAAAGCCTCTTAGAAGTTAGTTAGAAAATGGTGTGTTTTAGCATTTGATTTCAATCTCTTTCCTTGTACTTTCTTTCTCGTAATAGGTTAAGGTTCCATTTGGAACATTTCATTTTCTACAATTAGTTTAGGATTTGACTTCAGTTCATGCACTCCATTACATCATGATAGCAAAGGAAGGACACATTGTATGCCGCACATATAGTGCCGATACCTCTTATGTTTGTACGAACCCCGGTTTGATAATTAAAGTCGGTAGCCTTGGGAGTTGCAACATTCTTGTTGCAATACCAAGGCTTATCACTCCTGACGCTTTCACTTTGTAATCCTTAAGGCGTTTCTGGGGCTATACCATCGGGCTACCTCTACTGGGCCAAGCTGTAAGGTGGGCTCCTCCTATCAACCAATAAAACTACTTCCTGCTGATGCGATGTCCATGCCACGTCTGCCCAAAAGTCATGTTGGTCGCTCAGATAGGATTTTCCATCAAGTTTGACATTGCTTCCAACTTTGGCTATGCACGAAGACTTGGTCACCACTTTGACCCAACGCCACATTTAACTCTGCCATCTAACTTTGGGGCACCTCAACTTTGACTAGTTATCACTGTTGATCTAGGAGGCCATTTGTAGACTTTCGCATACCATAGGAAATCTCTTTCTGAGCACTATCCAACCACGTGACTTCTAGGAGCATATGAGATAAATTTCTAAGATAGAATATCCTCCAAAGCATGGGAATCCCATCCATAGTCATCATATTATGGCTTCTCCAATAAGCCTACTACTATGATGATTCTCTACAAGAGACAACAACAAGCATGGGATTCCCCCTAAGCTTGACATATCAAGCAGATTACTACCATCATTTGCTACCACTATCTTCAATGCTCATATGGTTGACATCAATGCCTACACACTTGTTGCCACTAGCCGTTAAACCATGCCAACAGTCCAACACATCTCCTAACCCAGCTGTTATCATCAATTCCAATGCACTCATTGTCGCTACCCATCCAAGATGTGCCAACTATCCAACACATTACCTAAAAAGCCTTCAGGTTGCTTCATGTGGATCTTTGTTTCCCATCTTCTTCCATATCCTCATGAAGAAATGTTGTCTTCACATCCATCTATTCTACTTCAAAATCAAAAGAAGCAACATATAAAAGTAATCTAATAGAAGCTAACTTTGCAATAGGAGAAAAAATATTACCAAAATTAATTCCCAACACCCGGGAATAATCTTTTTCTATGAAATCAGCTTTGTATTTCTCCACCTTTCCTTCTACATGTATTATCTTCTTAAACACCAGTTTTCTTCCAATGGGTTTCCTTTCAGCCAACAAGTCCACTAGATCCCAAATATCATTTTTTTCCAAAGATGTCATTTCATCAACCATGGCCTCCTTCCAGAGTTTTCCATCATCTAAATCCAATGCCCACCAAACATTTATGGGGTCATCATCAGTAATAGATAAAGTAATTTTTTAATAGAAATAATATGGACTATACCTCTCTCATTGCCTTCTCTCTCGTACTGATCTTCTCAAAACTAGAGTGTGTGGCTCTTTCTATTCTGATTCCTGTTCTATTGTAGAGTCTAATTCTCCCTCCTTCAGTTCAAAATATACCTTCTTAGGTTCCTTTGATAGGAATTCATGTTTAATAATGTATTTCATGTCTCTAAACACCAAATATCAACTGTACACAACCTTCCTTGTTTCTATGTTCCAAAGATTATAACATTTTAAACCATCCTTATACCCAATAAAGATACACCTTTCAAATTTACTATCCAACTTTTTTCTTTTCTCCTTGGAACATGTACATATCCATCACAACCAAATATCTTGAAATGTGACAGAGAGGGTTTCTTGCTAGTTCATACCTCTTGTGGGTCCTTGTCCTCCAGTGCTGATGAAGGTGATCTGTTAAACCGGTAACATACAATATCCACTGCCTCTACCCATCATTCCTATCCTAACCTGACTCCACTGAGCATGCTTATTGCCTTGTCTATCAACATCCTATTCATTCTTTATGCAACTCCATTTTGCTGTTGTGTGTATGGTGTAGTCTTTTGTCTTGATATATTACACTTCTTACAGAAATCTTCAAATTCCTTCTTCTAGAACTGTCCACCATTATTTGTCCTCGATACCTTAATCTTCTTCTTTGTCTGATTTTCCGTCAGAACCTTAAAGTCTTTAAACCTCTCAAAAACTTCAAATTTATTCTTAAGGAAATATATCCATGTATTCATCAATAAGTCATCTATAAATGAGACATAGCACATACACTTTCTCAATGATGGAACCAACACAGGTCCAAACACATCATTATACACACACTCTAATATCCCTTTCTCCCTCTTAAAACCGGAGGGGAAACTCACCTAATTGTGCTTCCCATAATCCAGACAGAAATTAGACATACCTTCTACCATACAATTGCAATGTAGTATTTGAAGGCCCTTATATCTATTGTGTTTCATTCTTTGATGCCATAACATAGTCTTTTCTCGATAGACAAGAATATTTTATGCTCCACCTTCAGGAACCATAGAAATATTACATTAATCAATAATAGTACCACCCATCAACTTATATAGAGCTCTGATCCGAAATCCCCGCATCAATTCCAGTGCTCCCTGAACCATTTTTCACATATATTTCTCGAACACTGTTTTTACACCTGCATTATCCATCCTTCTTACAAAAACCAAATTTCTGGAAAATGCAAGAATATGCAGAACACCGGAAAGTTTTCTAATCCTTTCACCTTGCAACTTCAACTTGAATTTTCAGCATCCTATGGTTCTAGCCTTGCTATCATCCCTTAGGAATACATCACCACTATCATATTTCTTTTACTCACAAAACCACTTCCTATAGAGAGTGAAGTGAAAGGATGCACCTGATTCAATCAACCATGCCTCATGATCTTCGTGTTTACTTGAAGAAGAAGCCAAGTACACATCTCCGCTTTCATCTGAGGTGGTTTTCAACTCTACAGAAGAAGAATCATCAGATCCCTTTCCTTTCTCAAGAGTTTTAGATCTAAGTCATTTTTGTAGTGCCCCTCCTTTCCACATTTCCATCATACATTTACATATTTTCCTAGATATTTATATCTCCCACTTGAAGACTTATTTTTCTTTATGTTTTGGGACCATCATCTCAGAGACAAGGCATCTCCATTCTGGCTCTCCATATTTTTTTGTCTCATCTCCTCTGACAAACAAGGATGAGACTATTTCATCAAAATTCAACGTAGTTGTATTTCTACCTTTTGCAACAACTAGACCATCCCACGAGTCCAGTATAGAATCCAACAAACTGATGCACTTATCTTTGTCTGAAATTTTAATATCAACATATAAAAAATAGCTTACCAAAGTATTAAAGGTTTTTAGATGCTCTATCACTGAGTCTCCATCCTTCATCCTTAGGTTATAAAACTGTTTCCACATGAACAATTTGTTTGCCAGAGAATTAGATTGATACAAAGTCCCACAAAGCCTTTGCCATAAATTCCCCTGATACATTCAACAACATTGAATCTGATAGACACAATCGTATTGTACTCTTCACCTTTTGATCTAACTTCGATGAGTCCTTTTTTGGCATTCTTTTTGGTGTCATACCTAGATCTATAGTGATCAACCAATCTCTATCTACCAACAAATCCTCCATATTGAGCTTCAACAACCCAAAACTTTGTCTATTGAATTTTATCTCTATCTTTCCACTGTTTTCCGTCTTCTTTCATCGTAAGAATTGATCCCATATATATCCTACTGTAACATGGTATACCAAAAGCCAGAGCAAAACCCCTCAACAACAAAGGTATCCCCTTGAAGACGAAACAACTCTAGTACCAAATGAAGGTTTTAACCTTGTACAGAAATTACCTACAAATGAATTCTTAAAGCTAAAAATAATATACAATGGTGAGAACATAAAACAAATATACACAGATGTTTTCCCCTAAATCCAAGAACTCGGAATACGAGATTGTTTTTCATTAAATTCCTTTCAATGCTACAATACATATATATACATGCTAAATAATCTGTAGACCCCAATCCACTAACCCTGGATTAGAACATAACTGTAGTTCCCTTGACCAGATCCCTTGGCCAAAAACCATGCACAAAACCATGGGTAGGTTCACCCACCATCTTTGGGTTTTATCCCCATCGTTAGGTTCATGCAACTATTATTGGGTCCACATAAAATAAAAATAAATTTTGGGGCACTGCCCTGGACCCCATGATGTGTGGAAAGAATATAACACACACCCAACACAAGTAGTTGCACCAACACTTGTTAGTCCATGCATTCAAATAATTATCAAATCATGGACAAGAGCCATAGCTAAAGCACATCATCGAACCATGATTATAACCAAAATATCAACCATGACAAATATTCTATAAAATCTTATTAACTTATGCAAATGCCAACCAAGTCAGGGACTTCCATGTACCACACAACCATAGATTGGGATGAACCAAATATTTCTTTACAACCAATCACCTCCGTGCCATATTCCAAGCATGAATGTGGGATGTCATGGGATAAACCAAGATATGACCTACCAAGGAATCCAAAGGTTAAACCACCTCCACCCTCAACCTACTGTGATCTCACCTACACTGGTCCCAAGATAAAACAAAAAGACCAAACCGAGCTTGCATGCCTCTAAATTTCTTCACCATACCTTGAGGAATTTTTTTTCTCCACCCACCTACTGGCGACTTCTCGAAGAAAACCATCTCCACTGCCAACCCTTGGGAATTTTCCTGAGACCAGCTCACCCAGTTCCAAAATCTTTCGACAATCCAAATCTCAACCAAGAATGAACCCCATCACACCGTGTCTATCCAGGAAATGGAAAGGAAAGGCTGAAACCATTGTCAAACCAGGAAAACCCCATGCTGATAACAACAAATGAACTAATAAAAAAGTGCATGAACCATGCATTCACACCTCTGCTAGGAAAGCCAACATGCAACATATTACCTACAAAATCTTCCTGCTAAAGCTGTTGATCCAACCTTCTCCTTTCTTTTCCTTGTTTTCCTTTTCCTTCCATTGCTTTCATGTCTAAGTACTTTTTCTCTATCCTTCGCTACACCTGCTCCAAATATGGGAAAAAGATATCAACTGATTATCATGTGCCTTTTTATCATTGAGGTCTCATTTTTCTTCATTCTCCTTCATTTTTCCTCTAATTTCCCTTGCATGAAAAATTGTGTCACTTCATGTTATCACCAAAAAATTGATCATCTAGCCTAATTTACTAGATAGATCGAAGTACACCATGTAAAGACAATTTTACCATAGTAAAATTGCTTTCACTGTGAGAAATTACTTAATAAACCACCTTTGTTAAGTAATTTATAGTTAAACCCATGAAGAATAATTAAATAAATCACTATTTATTTTATTTTCTTCTAGGAATAAATAATTAAACCATTGTTCAATTATTATTCCTTTTCATATTTGACCCAATCATGAAAAATAAATAGATAAATCATTAATTATATTATTTTTATCTAAGAATAATTAATTAATCACTAATTAATTATTACTCTTTGTCAAATTTGACTAAATCCCTTAGGAATAATTAAATAAATCCTTACTTATTTATTATTCCTTAACCAATTCCTTGATATGATAAATAAATCATTTATTTATTTATTATTTCTAAATAAAAGTTTAAATACTTTTTCCCTCCTAACCAAATATAATAAAATATTCCAAGTGGTTATTCTAAGAATGGGGTTAATAATATTTTATTGTTGCTCATTATTTGAGAATAACTCAATATTTTGTTATAAATAGAAGGGTTTTCCATTCATTATTCACTTTTGATTATTCTCATTGTTGCACTCATTATTGTAACTCTGATTATTTTCACTGTCGCACACCATTATTTGTTGGGTTTACACATTATAGAGAAGAGAGACTCTACACAAGCTGAAGACATTTGAGGATAGCAAAGAATCCATCCCATAGCGAGGGAATGTTAACATTTATTTGTTCCCTTCACAAGTGTTATAATAAAACTATTCCTTTTTGTTGTTTAACTATGATTATGGCATAGATCAGAATTTTGGCGGGTTTTGTTTCTATCAGTTGCTGCAGATCTACAATGTTTAGCAACCATTTATATTGTTGAGATTGTTTCTCATCCACAATATTAAGTGTGTTATTTTCGTACACCTTTGAGAATAAAACACTTTAACACTTCACCTTCCTTTTCTCCTATTTTCCTTTATTTCTCATGACTAAAATGCCAATTAATGCCTCTTTTCCTTTGCCAATGCCTTTGTCAATTTCCATAGATATCAATAAACTGAAAGTAACCAACAATGTGATGTTTTCCCCACGATTCAACTTGGTATGCATGTCCCATGACCTTGGTCGTATTTTTCCTTTATTAACCTTTATTACATGAAATTTAACCTAGGGTTGTCACATAGGGGCAACTCCCCACAAAATTCATTCTTTGAGTTTTTAGGGTGATTTGTTTATTTACTTTAAGCACTAGTAATCACTTATAGTCACAAGGGATCAAACCATTTTTCTATTTAGTTAATTAAAATTGTCTACGTGAATTTATGTTGAAGGTTTGGAATTGGATCAAATCATAGCGATGTTGTTAGTCATAGTAGTTATGGAAACATTAGGGTCCATAGAGATCATTATTATACCATCTAAGTTAGCCCATTATAGTTTTATAACAATGGAAGGGAAATAATCTATTTTCTTGCGTTAAGAGTCTAAGTGGTTAAGTGTAAGGTGTTAACAAAAAATATTATGATTTGGTTAGATAGGTATAGTTAGCTATTGAGTCAAATTTCATAATTTAGCTAGTAGAAGTTATGAAAAAACTAATACATGATATGTAACATGCTTGCTCATGTATGGCTACTAGTATTAGTTGTAAATCTTGCTACAATATTTAAGTATATACACCTTCAATTAGTTTTTCACTTTATTTCTTATTTACAGAATTATTATTTAAACTAGATCATAGGGTAGTTACATATTTATTTATTAGTAGTTAGAGATAGCATCACTTTCAAGAACTAGTTGTAATTATGTAGCAAAGAAATCCCTCAATCACTATAAAGGTAGCAATGGATACAAAATCTATGTAATCCATTCCATTTGAGTTCTATAATCCTTCAACTAATATTATAGGTTATGCTTAGGGAAAGGTGAAACATGCTCAACTAGTGGATAATGATTTTAAAGATAGAAACCTATTTCCTAAAATGCGATCCAAGATATATAGTGACCATCTTCCATTGGAAATATGTGAAGTTACTATGATGTTAAGTACTATGTTTGAATCCCTTAAGAATTCATCTCTCACCAATTTGTAAACTACCTTCCTAGAATATATGCATCAATCTGGAAAACCGATAGGAAAGACAAGCATATATCCATTATCTTGTTCAAAACTATATATGATAGAAAATGAAGAAGATAAAATTGACATAAACTACTTGGATTTATTACTGACCAATGGAAACTAGGTTTGTCTTAATTTCACAATAAATGCAACAAATTGTTAATCAAATAGTAGTTTTAGTTTTGCGGAATATAAAATTGTCATATCTAAAGTGACCTTTTAATTAGTCAAAAAATGCACTGCGAGGTTGGGATTAAAAAATAACTAACCTAATATTTCTTATGTCCCTATATAGAGCTTTCAACATAGAGAATGCTTACAATAAGAATGAAAATTAAGGAGATGAGAAGTGGAAGTTAAATAGAAAATCCATTTACTACTAAAAAACTATGATGCTCTTGGTAGATCTTCAATTTTTTATGACCCTCTATTTAACACTCTTCATGGTGAAAAATTAAACTCTCAAATCAAACAACCTCCCTATTAAAAGATAAAATCCTTTCACTTATACACCACTAGGGGAAAAATGATCTCCCTTATTTTGCTTGGAAAGCCTCTTTGGAGCTAGTATTTTGTTGTAAGAATTTGATCTCAAATGATACTAACCAAAATACTAGATAACTTGTACCTAGGGTTTTCCACTCCCTGTTAATTCAATGAAATCAAGGCCATGCATGTGAGTTACATATTTCAAATGGTTATGTTTCTTATGTGGAGATTGCTTACAAGGTATCTCCTCCTCGTGATGTCAATTGTGTCTTTAAAGTAGAAAAATTCATTTTCCTTTAATTTATAATATTTTTAACACATTTGGACTTTGATGTTGAGGTCCTATTTGATGTATTAGTCCAAAGTTTTAAACTCAACCAAGGTGATATTTCTAATAGTGATCAATAGGCTTGATAGGGGCATTGATGTTTATCTTGAAATCAAGCATGGAAACCTCTTGAATAGTGAGAAGGGGGCGTAAATGACGAGTCAAGAGTGGTATTAAAATCAACCAATAAAACTACTTGAACTATGAGAATGGGTCCTATTTAAGGAATAGGGACCAATCATGAAATCAACTAATGAAAGCACTAAAACATTGTGAAGGGGACTCAGTTTAGGAATTAATACCAATCTTGAAACTGACCAAAGCAACCACCTAGAGAGTGACGAGGGAGCATAGATTAGGAATTAGGGTCAATATTCAAATTAATGAAATAAACCACTCAAATAGTGACAAGGGGTCCTCATTCATTGATTAGAAATCAAATTCGATCTTGGAATATGCCAAATAAAATAATCAAATAGTAAAATGAAGACTAAATTTAGAAATCAATGGAAATTTGGAGATAAAGCTTGATTTGTAATTTGAGATGGAAACAAATTTCAAAAAGGGAATAAAATACTAATGTTTTAGATATTCATGAAGGATTCCAAAGAATGAAAATTTAAGAGAAAATCGGTTGTGTACAAGAAAGTTGGAGTATTTGAAGACAATGAAGGGAAGTTTTGATTTTGAATGAAATTATACATGTACATTTTTTCATCTTATAATGGTGATAACATTGGTTACTTCTACAATATGTATCCTCACAATAATGCACCAAGATATAGTCTCTAAGGTGAGTAGACTAGTGCCTTAATACATTGGATTATGGAGTAAAAAGATTTCCTATTCTCAAACTTTATTTTTGGATAATCAAGGCTTGTTTTGGAACTAATGTTGAAAAATAAAGATAAATGCTAAAAATTTGAGAGTAAATAGTAGGGAGTTGATTTAATACAAATAAAAACCTACCTGACTAACATATCCACAAAGTAGGGTCTCTAGGTGACATGACATTATCAATGCATGTATACAGTTTGGAAAGTATATTCGATGTGTACATGCATAACATGCATGTTATGGTAGATGTCATTGGATTTTAGGATGTAAAAAGATATGAAAGAACGTCCCCAATTACCATATGTTGTGTTCATGATGGGAAAACACTATTGGAAGCATAAACAAAGTCAAGGCAACATTGGTCAATATTTAAAGCACAAAGGGAATGAGTGGAAATAAAGAACAACAATGAATGAGTTATATATATCTGATATCTACTTTGTTAATACGCTTAACCAAAACTCTCCTCCATGCACACTAAAAATTCTTCATAAATAATCACTTGTTCAATGCATTTGGGTTGAAAAGTAAGTTTGTATAACACATTTCATTTTCAAATGAAGATAAAATCTAGACTTTCATTTGTTGTTCATATGAATGATCATCCAATCTATTATCTCCATCATAATTATCAGCAACTTTATAATCAAATTTCAAACTCAAATATTATAATGTTTGTGAAATTTAAAGCTTGTCTCTAGCTTTATACTTGTGCAAGTGCCCTTATTTGTTGACATAGATGTTTTTTTGTTCTTCATTATTATGATTTCCTTAGAAATCATCAATACTGTATATCTTAAAAATCATTTCATTGATGTTTAATTTTATTTCCTCCTTCATGATCATGCTAACAATTTATGACATTTTTTTTCATTGTGATTAATGGAAGCTAAATAAACTTTCTCATCCTGCATGGAGAAACAATCACTCTCTTCATCATGTTTAGACATTTGGTGCTATAAAGAATTTACTTTTTTTAGTAGCCTCTAGATTAACACTAGAATTTGATGACAATTTCTCACCAAAAATATATTTTAGGGGAGAAAAATATTCATTAATTTTGTCAATAGTTTATGGCTAATGAGCCACAAATAACCCTATTCTCTTCTTGTATTATTTGAATATAATTTATTTACATGAATGGATAAAAGTGATAAACTTCCATTGGAATTAATAATTTCTTCCAAAATATTGCATGTTGGTCTAGAAATTTTCTCACTCCGGTCCTTCCTTTCAAAACTTATGAAAACCCCCACTTCATCAAGAGTTGATGCCACATTATAATATAATTATTGTTCTATATACCTAATCACCTTATAGGATTCCTTTGATAGATTTTTTCCCAATATAATGTAACCCTAAGGATTCCATCAAGTATACAATAATCCACTAGGTATATAGCATATGATGAAGGCTTAGATTCTTGATCACATCCAATTTCCTTGAGATATTATTGATGAGAGCAGGCCAAAAATTAGAATCTAGCATGCTACATTCCACATCCAATGTATCATCAATTAGGCCATCCATATTTGATTAATTCCTTTCTTTTAGTTATAGTGAAACATAATAAATTTAGTTATTATTATAAGATAAAATGAAAAAAAAACTCTTAAAGCATAACATATTTTGAAATTTGATGATAATGCTTGAGGAACCCATCATTGAATGTTGTTTCACTTTCCAATTCGTCCTTCCATAAAGAATTAAATTATATTAGAAGATACACATGGTCATTTCTATTTCACCATCAATGTACGAGAATATCATGCTATTTCCCCATAGTTGATTTGGATTTGGTTGGGATTAACATATTCAAACATCTAGCATCCCATTTGAAGGAATGTACAAAGTGACATATGTTAAAATATCCACAGTGAACATATAGGTTATCAATTATGTCATAAAAAAATTTCACATGCCTGTACCTAAAGAGGCACTTCCACACATTGGAAGGGTTTTCATATATCCTTTAGTGAAAATTTGAAGGATTGTTGGCAAATTAGGAGCAAATATATTGCATGCAACCAAGACTAACATTGTTTGGTTAATTTCTAGCAATTATGAAAAATAGTGCAAATGATTAATCATGGTTTTCAACTTTACAGGTTTTGGGACATAAGGGCTTAGGGCCAACAAATGGAGGAGTAGAATCCTATAACAAGTAAGACTTACAAACTATAGATTTAAGTAAAATTATAGCTATAAGAATCTTATAATTTTTAATAAACGAGATAGAAAGGACTTTGAAGATGAGATTTCATATAATATGTAAGATAATAATAGAATCCCAATCTAAATAGATTATCTTGATCTATACATATTGATTGAAGAGGTATGCATTGATATGCACTTGGTCTAGTCTTGTGAGGTTGACGTGGATTCACCACGTGAGATTTCCTCAAGACCCACTGCTTAATGACCACAAGTAGTAGGTAATAATTTTTAATGAAATAGGAATTCATTCTACACTAGAGCCACTAGTAACCTTCTATCAAGCTACAAATATTCAATAATGCAAGTTGTTAGGTATAATTAGTCACTAAGTTAAAAACCTACTAAATAGTTGTATAGTAGAATCAATATTATATTTATTTTACATCCAAAGGATTTATCCTTAGTATTGATATTAGTTCCTATATTGTCACCTATGTTGCCTCTTGTCTCTCACAAAGGAAGAAAATTCCATGTTATATTGTGCAAATTACACCTTCTTATGTAACTCTAGGACTTCAAGCTAATTATAGTGGTAGAATCGGGTATCCTAAATATTTCATAAGAAAAGGGACCTTGTGTATTACCTAAGGATAACCTATTCAAGAAATGAATCTCAGATTATACTTATAACAAGGAAAGGGTGCATGGAATCAATCTCTAGAACTTATTTTAAACAAAAATAAGGTGTTCAATTTTAATTGGAGAAAATTTGAAAGGAAGCCAACCAATAAGGGGTTTTAGCATTATTCAATAATATAAATGACCTTTTAATCCATGGGAATAAAAATATAGTTACTCTAGGAAAATAACTTAGAAATAACAAATATGGGAAAGCAAGGATGTAGAACTACTTTCCTAGCACATATTCATAATTAGACATAAAACCAATGCAAAACAAAAGGACTGATCCATTAGAATATTCAATAGTATATGAGATATGAAATGGCGTATAAAAAGTGAGAATAACTTTCTTGAATATATGATTCATAAGTGTTAGTAACCTTGATCCCAGGTTCATAGTAAATGTAATATTTAGTTGATTAAACAATAGTTCCAATGGTTGGGACTATAGATGTCTTAGATATAAAACAACCATTCTATTAGTAAAAAATATACAAGTTGTCGGGATTACAATATCATTTTTCCAAAGATTTTTTATTTTCCTCTATAGAACCTACTATTCAAAAGTTACAATAAGAATGAGAGTGAAGGGGATCAAAAGTGGGATAAAGAGAAAGCCATTTTCTACTGCAAAGTTCTGATACTCCGGGTAGATATTCAAATTTCTATGACACTTGCCTCTATTTTTCTACATTCTTGGTGAAAAATTGAAAATTGAATTCTTGAATGAAGAAAACTCCCTTTCTAAAATATGAAATCCTCTTACTTACACACCATTAAAGAAATACATGCTTGATATCTAGTTCAAAACATATACTTATGGTTACTATTTTCTCTTAATCCTTTAATCTAGTTGGTTTCTAACAAAATTTTTGGTTAATTAATAATTAGGGGTCATCACTCTCTCTTAACACTATAGAATTAGGGCCACATACATGAGTTCCATCTTAAAAATGGTTATGCTACCCACATGGATGGTCCTTGCCAAGTGTCTTCTTGTCATGATGTCACATGTTTTTTTGAAGTATAGGGCCTCATTTTTCTTTGAATATAAATGGTTTTGGACACATTTTAACTTTGATTATGGTGTACTCTTTAACGAATCAAGCCAAACATTGTGATTGGTCCAAGGTTAAATTTTGAATAGTGAGTATGGGGCCAATTGGGGCATCAATACTAATGTTGGAATTGGCCAAGGAAATCACTCTCACAATGAGAAAGAGGTCAATTCAGGAATTGGGCCTAATATTGAAAACAACCAAGGAAGTCACTTAAATAATTATAATGGGGCTTTATTATGGAATTGGGCATGATCTTCAAATTAACCAAGGAAACCACCTAAATAGTGATAAGGTGGCCAATTGATGAATTAGTCCTAGTGTTGAAATCAACCAATGCAACAAATTAGATAATGACAAGGGATATTCATTTATGAATAATCCATAATCATGAAATTGGATAAATAAACCACGTAAAGAATGATAGGGGGGACAATTACTCAACTGAGGAGTCAATGCCAATATTGAAACCAACCAAGGTGTTATATGGAATCTGCATCTACAGATAAACACATTTTCCCTAGGTGGGTGGCTAAACCTAGAACAACAGAAAGAAAGTAGTTTAACCTTTTCTTATAGAAGATAAATGAGATGGAGGAACTTACTTGTAGTCTTTCATTTCCTTGATCTCTTTTGAATCGCTCCCGTCGCTCCCACTTGAACTAAATCGACTCAAAATGTACCTGTATCAAGAGAAACAGAAACAAGAAACGATCAAAGCATACATGATCTATCTGCTATAAAACAATGGAATCGAAGACATTGAAACACATAATCATCATAGATATGAAAAATCATATGAGAAAAGGAATAAACTCTTTATTAATGTAGAAGTAAGAGTCTCACCCTATACAGTTCGATCCCGTGCCACTCTTCCAACTTCAGTCCAATCCTCACCACATCAAAAGCACACTACTCCAGAAACATAACATTGCTTAACATAAACTCAATTCTCAAACCAATAGTATTTCTCTACAATCTTCAAATTCGAGCCCCCCTAATCACTATGATGAGTGCTCAATTTATAGGAAATGGAGGTGGTTTTGTCATAAATGAGGGTATTGAATGGCCTTCCAAAATTGGAGTTAGTTTCCATGGAGCAAGGGATGAGAGAATAGGAGGTTAATTTATCCTTAGCCTATCCAATTTGAAGCTCATAGGAGGATATAAGAGATGGGATCCTTCTAGAATCATCTAGAATGAGGGAATATTCCCAGAACCCTATGCAAATTTCGTCAATCTCGCCCATCACATTTCAAATAGGGCCTAAGTGCACTACAGTGCAGGCCATAGTGGGCATGCCTACTCTTCAACACAGTTTCCCCTAACCAAGGCTACGTTGGTGTCCCAAGGAGGAATTTCATGAAGGTTTCAGGCCAGGAAACTTTCATAGAAGGAAGCATTCAAGGAGTTGACTTGCCTAGGGCATGTAACAACTGAATTAGGGTTTGATGAGCCCTAATAGTATTGACCTAAACTTCGGAAGTGATGTGCCCAAATAGACCTGTAACACAAGGAAATCACTCAAATTATTGGAGGATCTGATTTGAAAAGCATGCCTAATTTGGCAATCAAACTTGAGTTATAATTCAATATGAAAGAAAATTTTGAGAAAGGAAGAAAAAACTAAGATTTTATATATTCATGAAGGGCTTAGGTGTAATTAGACATGTGATTTATTTGGGCTCAACAAGGATATAATAGGTTGGATAAAGAATATCACATCCTTGTTTAATACATTCGTGCTTTTACCATTTTTACAATGGAAATATAGGATATATACAAAATATGTTATGGTGTGGTAACCATGGTTCACACAAAGGTGAACCCATTTTTTATTACTAGAATAGTACATGCCATTTGGGATGAAGAGCCATTATCAACCACATAAAAAAAGGTACACATTTCCAATTAGTTAACCAACTACAAGATCATGTATACATAATGGTAACTTGAAAAGGAAAAATATAAAAAATATATGATAACATAGAGTTTGATTGATCCTTTGAAGATGAAAGTAAAGATGAGGAATATTTTGGAGGTACTTGGTGCTAAAGCAACCTAGGATCCAAAAAAGCTTCAAAAGGAAATCCTTAGTGTGGTTACTAAATAAGAAAAATAACTTGTTGATAGAAATATTACATGAAAACTCACTTCAAAAAAATATGTTTGTCTACAAGAATATCTTTCTCTTCGAATCTCACACTTTCGTATGGATATCAATGCCCATGAGAATTCATTGATTAGCTATGCTTTAACATTCAAAATATGACTTTAGAAATTCTAGAAGGAGGTAGAAAATCCAATAAAAAATATGTTAGGTTGATTATTCACCAGATCAATTAGGTCATCTACCTATTTATCCCTCTAACAACTAATTTCCTTCTAGGATTTAGAGTGACAAACCCTATGTGTGGACTTAGCCTACAAAACTAAATAGTGAGGAGGCTAGAGAATTCATTACAAGATGCTCTATCATTTTGGGTAAATGTGCATAGAATTAGGAAGCTTCATTAAATTCCATAAAAAATCTTTGAATGTTTTTTTTTTATTTAGCCACTTAATTAAAAGGAAGAATAATTAGAGGGATTAACTCAAGATTGAGTCAGTGATTGTGGTTAGGGCTTGTTCTTCCATTCATTTTTCTGGCAAAGTTTTAGAAAGATATATGGATAAGAATGTGACATAAAAATGCATTGAGAATAATGTAAAATATGCACTAAAGCATTAAGAAATATTGCATAAGTCAACTATAAATGACAATAAGTTAATTAGCATAATTAATGAGTGGGCTCATATATTGGATGGATGAAATCATCCTTATCCTTTTGTAACAAAATGGAAATGATCAACTTTAGCTATAATTATTATATTAAACTCCTTTTTCTTGATTAATGCGATAACTTTTGATGTCAAAGCTGGGGGGACACCCAAATGGATGTATAGAAAAGTTAAGGGGAGACCTTTTATATTGCATAAGTCAACTATAAATGACAATAAGTTAATTAGCATAATTAATGAGTGGGCTCATATATTGGATGGATGAAATCATCCTTATCCTTTTGTAACAAAATGGAAATGATCAACTTTAGCTATAATTATTATATTAAACTCCTTTTTCTTGATTAATGCGATAACTTTTGATGTCAAAGCTGGGGGGACACCCAAATGGATGCATAGAAAAGTTAAGGGGAGACCTTTTATATATGTCACCCCCATCAATTCTCTTGTTAGCCTAGAAAATCTTAAGGACATGCTTTTGGATATCAATATTATATAAATAACATAATGTATGAACACAATATTGTGTAAAAGTGATGGAAATGATGTGATCTGAGGTGCAAAGGCTTGGGGCAGAGGACTAGAGGAGCGAGGAGCAAGAAACATATGTGAATGTATAAATCTTAAGAAGTGGAAGGTTGAAGGTTGGTTTGTGGAATGAAAGAAGGACCAAGGTGTGAAATTCATAGCAAATCAAAATATTGAAAAGCCTCAAAAAAATTATCACATGAAAAGCCTTTCAAATCCAAAATTATCAAGTTGTTTCCATTAGTTAATAGATTCATAGAAATTATTTTCAATGGATGGTTCATATACCGAAACCTCAATATATAGTGATTTTTATATTTGGTAGCTTCCAAATTCACCCATATTGTGATAAAACTAGCTCTTGGTCATTAACCCTAGTCACAATGGTGCTAAGATGTAGTACATGAGGGATAAGCATTGTCGACATATCATCATATTGAAACTCTAATTGAAATGTGCAAAGATCCTAAATTCGTTCTAATATCCTAAAGCCATCAGTCATAGCCCTAGTTGCGATAGTGCTATGGTGTAGCACCTAAGGGCTAAGTTCCCTCCGTATATCGACATATTAGTGCATACATAGTTTTACATATTTTTCCAATATCCTGAGTCTTGGTAAGCCAGAGATCATAACACTTAGTCATGTGGAGCTTCGTTGATGCCCTAAGGGCTTAAGCCCTCAACATATCACAATATCGATGTTTTGAAAAAAAATTCAAATTTTGTTGAGATCTGACATAATGCCTAGTCCTAGTGCTTGGAATCATAGGTGCTTGGTTTAATCTCATGGGGACTCAAATTCCTCAACATGTCAATGATTGGGAGATTGTGAAATGTAGTGGATTTCCAATATTTTGATACCCTAGTGCTCGAGTGCATCAAATGGAAGAAATATCATCAATGGTTGGCATAAAATTGTATCATCATCTAGGCCCCTGAAGTATCTATTTTGTGAGTATTTTTAGTGTAAATCCTTTTAGAGTATTTTTCAGTATTCTAGTACATAAAGAAAAATTTGAATTTTAGGATACCTAGTGACATTGGGAATGACATTTAATAGTGAAATTTGGAAATAGATATAGGAGTGTCACTCAAGATAATTCCATATTGCAATGTTAAGAAGTTCATCTAGTACTTTGGTAACCCTACATCCTAGTGTCTAGGCATATCATCTCATAAATGAATTGCTATCATATGATATATAAATTTTCCTTTTCGAGGGCCAAAATATAAGTGGTTTTTAAAGAGTTTGCTTTGTTAATGGTTACAGGTATTCCTCCCGATATCCTATTATTATAAGCAACAAGGTATAGCACAATAATTATATACAAGTGCTAGGATGGTAATAACATATTAACAAAAAGTGTTTGGTGTTGTGAGCACAAAGTTTTGCATATTGGTTTGAAGGATGCACATGTTATGAGGGTGTTACATCAATGAAGTGTAGTGTTTGTATTTTAGGTTGAATGAAGCACCATATCATCAAAATTTACTCTGGTAAGGCAAATTCTAGATTATGTTGGCTGAAGGAAGTTCCTGGTAACATAATAGAAAGTGAATGTGGAAAATAGAGTAGAATCAAATAATCATAGTGGAAAACTACACAGGCAGCAGAGGGGATTGATGTCTCCTGTAGGTTGGTACCTATAAAGAAACAAAGTTAATTGGTATATCTTATAGTTTGGTGCCTACAAATTCTTAAAGCCAAGAGAACTAGTGTGAATTGGTGCCTACAAATTTGTAAAGTTGATGAGATTGGTGTCTCAAGTAGGTTTTTGCCTACAAATTTTTCTAACAATAGGTTGGTGCCTACAAAAGAACTATTGTAGAAAATAAATCGTGGTTTTTCTCCCAGAAGGGTTTCCACATATATCTTGTGTTTCATGAAGTGCTTATTTTGTTATGGATAATATATGGTATTATCTGTTCCTGTGTGTGTAGTAGGGTTAAATGTATAATTAATTGGGATTCACATTTATAGGGGGTATGTGTAATGGGGAGAGTACACACACATAGAGAGACAAAGAGAGGATGATATCATATGCATGGACTTAGGATTTGGATATATGGATGTACTAGGTTTCTTTGGAGGAGAGTTTCTTTATCAATAATAAGGAGATATTATGTAACTCACCATTGTTATCACTTTTCTAGCTATGCTCCACACTAATATTTGTTATGCATTGTTTGTATGTAGGTTTATTATGTTATTGTAAATATTTGCTTCATAACGTCTTGGTCTCCCCATAAGATATATATTTACAACATCTCTATTTCAAGACACTACTTAATGGATTATGACCTTGAACATGTTGAGTATATGTTATATCATGTGTAAAACTAGCTCCATAGGAAATTCATATGCATCAAAAACAGTGGGGAGATCACATGGTGGGTAGCAACCCTTGAAAAAAATTACTTGCATTTTTTAGTATGTTTTTGGTAGCTTTTGTCACATGGTTTTTTCTTTTAGTGATTTCATTGTGTAGTCTTTCAGCGTATGGTTTTCTAATTTCAATTTAAGAATTATGGTTGTAATCTAATCAAGGTCAATAGATGAGGGTTTTGATTGTTGTTGGATCCTACATATTGTATTCTAAATTATGAAGTTGATTGATAATACAAAAAAGTAGATATTTTTATGTAAAACTTTTATTGGCTTTCCTAATTAAATATTTCTAGAGTAAATCTTTAAGTTCTATGTGTGATTACCATTTTTTACCTTTCTATTGTAAAGAATCTATGTATACATTACTTATTCTAAAAGTTTAAAAATTATAAAATGTCAGATTACAAATCAGTATAAACCGTATTTACAATATTTAGATTATTAACTTATTTATTTAAGTTCATGCAAATGAAAACTATCATAAAATTCATGAATTTACAATTTATTTATAATTTGAAATTATAATTTCTAAAGATCAAAACTAAACTATTACACTAAACCTTTATCCATTACCATTAACCCACCAATCCCTCATCAATGTAAACCCACAAGTCCCTAATACTTAATCCTATAATCTCAATCACCTATAATTACTAATCATTAATTAACTATAATCCATAACAAACACCACCTTAACAACCTATGATTTCTATATTCACAACTACCCATAATTAATGATCATTAATTAACTATAATCCATAACATACACCACCTTAACAACCTATGATTTCTATATTCACAATTACTTGTAACCGTAAAACACCTTATCTTTACCATAAAACACCTCCTCTTTAATATTAATGTACTATCATTCTAACCTAAAAATTTATCCTAACCTATATAACACATTAAGTTTGACATTACAAGTATAACTCATTATCAAATCTTGATTTTCAAGAGCAATTAAATTCCCTTGTAGCAATTTGTGTGTTCCGAAAAAAAAAGAAAGTAATGCAACTCTTTACTCGAAAAGCAATGTTAAACTTACTATATACTAAAGCTATAGTTGATACTACTTTATGAAAGGTTTTTGGGGTTAAGGGGGAATGCCATTTTAGAAAAGAAAGATCATATTCGCCCTTATAAATAACCGAGCAGAACAGTACGACTACAAAACCTTCATTGAATTTAAGAAGTTCCCTATGCGTTTTATTTCATATTAAGTATGTTAAGGTGAGATAGCTTGTGTAATTTTTTATTGAAGTTATTTTTAAGTTGTTTTATTATTACTAATTGCTTTTAAAGGCGTAAAGTACAGTGAAAGAATAGAATATTTGGGAATATTATTTTGTCATTCACTCCAATGCAAGTATTGTTAATCATTTCTATAAGTGCAACAAAATTGCTTCTCAATAAGAATATGTATATGACAAATATCTAAAGCCACTCAAGCACATTAGAAAGGGGCATACACATTTCTAAAGAGGATTTCACCTGTTAGATTTTAATAACTGATGATCAGAATTACTCTGCTATTAAGATTGAAGAAGGAATTTTCGGTATTCAGAAAGACATCATTGTTAGTTCCTTTGGTACAGTCCTGTGTCAGAGCAAGAGGAATGGGAATCACAACAGAAGAGGTGGAACTGGAGTATAGTGATGCCCTTCCAGAGGTGGAAAGAGAGACACTCTTCTACGAAAAATAATCTAATTTCGTTAATCTTTTTCTCGTTAAGCTCATTTCTGCACTAGTTTTGAACTTCTAGGTTCTAAGTTTTGTAAATATGGGAACAATGATAATTTAAAATTCATTTTAGAAGAAAAACAAAAAAATTTAAGCGAAATGGGTAGCACATCTCACCTGTGGTGACTGCAATTACATAATTGTTTTTGGAATGAGAGTTATCTTCTAAAGCAGACAATCTTGAATTCCCCAACCAATTTCTAGGTCGTGTCTGTGAAATCCCAAGCATATCGTCTGTGATCTTAGGCTTCAGCTTGCAAATAAAACTACCAATCCTTGAATGCTTCAAATCATTGTCCAAGTCCCCATAATTTTCCTTTTCGAGGTAAGAATAACACCAATGGCATTGACTTTGGCCACAGTTTTGATAAATTATAGGTGCATCCAATCCATCAGATTGATTAAAAGAAGGAAACATAAAAGCAACATTACTCCATGATTAATCTACAAGAATTAATTATTTCTTTACACTATAGCTGAAGAGAATTAGGTTACTAATAGGATTGAAGAAGGAATTTTTGGTATTCAGAAAGACATCATTGTCAGTTCCTTCCGTACAATCCAGTGTCGGAGCAAGAGGAATGGGAATTGAAATAGAGGAGGTGGAACTCAAGTAGAGTGACGCTCTTCCAGAGGTGGAAAGAGCGACACTCTTCTAGGAAAAACAATCTAATTTTGTTAATCATTTTCTTGTTAAGTTCATTTTTGTGCTAGTTTTGAACTTCTAGGTTCTAAGTTTTGTAAATATGGGAACCGTGCTAACATAAAAGTCCTTTTAGAAGAAAAAAAAGAAATTTAACTGAAATGGGTACCACATCTCACTTGTGGTGACTGCAATTACATATATTTTTTTTGGAATAGGAATTACCTTCTTGTTATAGACATCTTTGTGCCTCGCAACATGGAGCATGAAATGTCAATAATTACAGGGATCCTCAGTCCCTAAACATGTTGTTCTTACCCCTAGAGGAACAAGGTCAGCAAACCACAGCACTTCCTATCAGTTCTCCACCCGAAAACACTCAAAAACAGGCTATTTTTGGATCATGTCAGTTGCTCCACTGAGCATCTGCGCTGAATGTCAACTGCTCCTCCTTGTACCTGCGCTGAAAGTCAAAACCAATGAAGGTTGCCTGCGCTGGGCGAGATTGGCCAAGTGGCACAGTCATTCTGCAAGGTGTCAACTGCCCAGGAAGCTTCCAAACTGACACTTGGTTCAAGGAATTCGCCCTATGATGAGTAAGAGGTACTTGATCTCCATGTGGAAGCAAGGATCTCCAAGTGGACTCAAGAACTGAAGTTTAACTGAAGAGGGAGAGGACACAAGGCAGCTTTAGGTCAGTCTCAAGCTGACTCATCCTTTCTCCAAATCTCTTATATATAGAGCTCTTCTATGAGGTCTAGGGAGGCTGGAATTTTGTGCAAAGCAAGGAAGTGCTGTTGGTTTACAGTTAGAGCTATTGGGTGATTGCTTTTATAGAGGAGAAGAGGAGATTTCTTGCTGCTGGGGAGGTGCTGCTGGATTGGAGCCATTTATGGTTGTAACCTTCTCAGAACCTTTTTCTTCTATCAATAAAGCTTTTGATGTTCTCCTATATACTTGTATTGCAATGATGTATTGTTTTCATCTGTATATTTGATTCATCCTAATCCATGCATCAGTTATGAGTACATGTTTCTTGTAGTTTCCTTCTCTCGTTTTTGCAGGATCTGTGTGTAGCTGGGCCAGCAAGAGAGCAAGGAGCTGGGAGCAAGAGGCAAAGAGAGAAGACGGGATCGACAAAAGCGAAAGACATCGGTTGGTCAATCTTTTCTTCCTTCTCTATATTTTCATAAAGGAAAACTATCAAAGCTTTACTTTCAGTTGTTGCTAAGGAACTATCACCCTTAGAGTCGGGATAGGGTCATTCCGAGTCGGATACTTTTCCCCACAACACTTCTAAAGTAGACAATCTTGAATTCACCAACCAATTTCTAGGTCATGCCTGTGAAAGCCCAAGCATGTTGTCTGTGATCCCAAGCTTCGACTTGTGAATAAAACTATCAATCCTTTAATGCTTCAAATCACCGTCTAAGTCCCCATAATTTGCCATTTTGGGGTAAAAGCAACACCAATGTCATTGATTTTGGCCAAAGCTTTGATAGATTAAAAGCACATCCAATCCATCATATTGATTAAAAGAAGGCGACACAAAAGTGACATTACTCCATGATTAATCTACAAGAATTAAATATTTCCTTACACTCTGGCTGAAGCTTCATCATATATTTACATCATTCTTCACTGTTGTTAAATCTTTATGTTCCCTCCTTTACGATATCATAATATAACACAATCATAATAAATGAGTAAAAAATACTTATATATTAATAATGTATATTAAAATTTTGTATAATAAATATTGAAATTTTTATTATAAATTGTCTTTCAAATATTTAAGTATATATAAAAATTATTATTATTGTAATATATTAACTTAGAAGCCAATGAAAAATCAAAATATTTCAAGATTTTGAGAATAGAATCTTTCCTTTTTCATTTAGGATGGGATTTAGAAAACTTTAAACCACATCACACTTCCCAGTGAATTCCATGTTGGTTGCAGTGCCACGTGTCAAAAACACTTATATATTAATGATATATATTAAAATTTTGTATAATAAATATTAATTTTTTAATTATAAATTAATTTTAAAACATTTAAATATAGAAATAATAAATTATTATTCTAATATTTTTATAGATTTATTTTTCAAAACCCAATAAAATTTAATTTTAAGATAAATTAATTTAAAAACCAATCAAAAATCAAAATATTTCAAAATTTAGAGATTATAATCTTTCTTTTTTAATTTAGGATGAGATTTCGAAAAGTTTAAAGCACAACACACTTCCTAGCTAATTCCGTGACGGTTGTAGTGCCACATGTCAATTTTTATTTGGAGGGAGGAGGACTAGAATACATAGATCTTATTGGTCAAATATGGCCAACCAAATTCATCATTAGAACACCTTAGGTGTAATAATTAAGATAAGAAAAATTATATATCACTTTATTAACGTTATTTTAAGATTGTTTTGTGATTAATAATAATATTATTTATTTTAAAAATTATTCTATTATTATTATTAATTAATACAAAAAATATATTAAAGTGGTAAAAATGATAGAATATAATAGACAAAACCTATTTGTAATTTCAAAATTTATATCAATGCTTTTATCGAAATTTTCCTTTCCTTCATGATTTTACATTAGCTAAAACCTTATACGTACTTCACTAATAAAAGACATTCAATCCCCATATATATGAATTTACAAAACATTGAGCAAAGTTATTATTGTCAATTTGATTTTAAGGGAATAAAATATTGATTGAGTCCACTGTTCCTTATGTTGTTACCCAAATTTCTTTCCCTCGACATTAAACTCTGTTTGAAATATAGATTGCTTTCAGGCTAGAATGTCTAAACTATATCTATCACTTTCATACTAAATGGAGCATTTTATCTATTTGTTGTCTATTTCTTTTTAAAAACATTTTTTTCTCTCATTCTATGACAATGCCTATAATGTTATCATACTACACTTTTTATTTTGTTTCCATGTTATAAATTCTTACTTAGAGAGATGGGCAAACCATTATTGGATAGGGACATTTTGTGTTGCCTCAAAACACTATAAACATCTATGAGATCTTCAAGATGCATAATATTCTAATCTCCAAAAGGTTTTAATTGTATTAAATTAAAAATAATGAGATAATTAATATGACCAAAGTAAATCCAGAGGCCCATTTGATCAAGCAAAGGAGGGAGGGAGTATAGCAAGCTACTGAAATAAAATACATGGGATCAATGGGTGTCTCTTCATAGCATTAGAGTAAACAAAATATTAAAAAGAAAAGTCCAAATTTCAATATATAAAAGTGTCCCAAAGGAGAAAGAGAGCCAAAAGAACAAAAGCTTTCCTAGAGGAAGGTGTGACACTAGAGAATCAAAAGTAGACCACCACTAGACAGTCCTCAGAGGATGTTATCACCAAAGGGAATTATAGATGTTGAGACTGAAATATATGTAGAGGAAGATATTCCAAAACCTTTCCCACTGAATACAAAACCATATAAAAGACCTCCTAGCTAAACAAGGGTACAGAAGGTTTCCTAAAAGAGACAAAGAGAAGATGATCACTATATTTCTCCATTGAATGAAATACCAAATGTGATGAAAGCATGCCCTCAACATTGAACACTAAAAACAAAGAGAAACCACATGAGAGAATGCATTGTTATAATTGTCAACAAATCCTTGCATTTTAAGGACTATCTAGCCAACACTCAAACTACATCATATCACATAAAAATTTGTGAACCAGTACATCAGATAGATACTTGGCGTTATAGTTGGCATGCTTGTTACATGCCTAGCTTTAATGCTTTCCTTGAACCCTATTTTTCCCATAGCCATGTCAAACTTAAAGGGGATGATCATAGGTTATAATTAAAGACTTAAACCACCATTTTTATTAAGTGTTCCTTATGGTAGAATGGTTGCTTCATTATCCAAATTATTCCCCCCTCATTATTCTCCTTTAGGATTTGATAAAGTAAATTTTAGCTATCTTCTTTGGAAGCTTTATGATGCTAGAGAGAATTAAAGTTGGCTTGAATTATATTGGAAGTTTCTTAAAGGATGATGCCTTTATGATGATCCATAAATCTCCTAGAAACTCCAAATTTCATTTTCCCAAACTCATGATAATGGAGAGTACCTATAGTAAAATGAAAGCATCCATTTGGTTATTTGTTGTAATTCAAAGCCTCTATGTATATAAATAGATTCTCAATTTCTTGTAAGATCATAAATAATCTCTCTTACTTCTATAATAATAATAATAATAATAATAATAATAATAATAATAATAATTATTATTATTATTATTATTTATAATTTAATTTAATTAATTGATAAATCTATACAATTAAAATAAAATATTTCCTAAATTTTACATAAAATCTTTATTTTATTATATTTTATTTTTTAACTTCCAATGGTTTCATATTTTATTTTTTTATTTTTTCCTTTTTAACCATTTTATTTTAACGAGAGTGTTCTTCTCATCACAAATCTAAAATTTTAAATTTTAATAATTTTTTCATTCACATAAAATTAACATAAGACTTTAAAAAATAAAAAACTGTGTAATAGAAAAAGGCAATAATAAATAAATGCAAAAATAACATTGATAAAAAATTATTTATTTCTAAATAATTATATATATATATATATATATATATATATATATTATATATTATTCCTTACCATTTTAGCACCGTCTAATCATGGAATGATTAAAAAATCCATGATTAAAAAAGAAAAAAACAATAGTCTAATCATGAAATGATTAAACGAAAAGGCATTAAAAAATGTTTGGAAAAAAATAAAGCGAAAAATGAACCAGCACATTAAAAAATTTGTCTCATGATAATCTTAAAAGGGGATTGTTTCATATCAGCTAGCATGTTCTCATTCCTTTATATTGACGGTGTTATAAATAATAAAAGATAAAGTAGGTATATAATTGACATAAATGGGAGCCCATTTTTCTTTTGCATCGATGCTAATCCAGATATGTAAATATGGTGGGCATATAGTTGATATAAGTGGAAGTGAAATACTAAAATCTTATTTTCCCTGTTACATTGGCGGCGAAGTGTCCCAACCTCTTAAAATATTATAAGGTATATTTTAGATGTGACTAGTGACTCCACTTTTATTATATTTTTATATTTGAATTTCTGAAAAATATGTTGCAGATATTATTCGAATTGGATTCTATAAATTATTTTAAAGTTTAGGAATCTCTTTGTCAAATGAGTGTGATACCATTTTGTGCTCCATTAATTCGATTGGTATAATTACATTCCTCCACCTATGATAGTTACACCCTTTCATATTAGTATTCTTAGAAATTGATTTATGTTCTCATTATTATCTTCTACGCTATGGTTAGTGTGCATAACTTTTATGTGTTATTATATCAATTCTTTTTAAGTTTTTTTGGTATTAGGGTTGAAATGTATTTATAAAAATAAAAGTGCAAAGGGTTGGATTGAATAGTGGAAAGTGAGGAGTTTTCTATTCTTCATTTCCCACTATTGGGTAAGTTTTAATTTCCATGAGGGTTTATCTGGAGTCACAGAGGCACATTGAGGTAATGGTTGAACATAAGTGGACCCAAGCCTTTCTCATGTCCTCATTTTCAATGATAGGTAAAAATATTTCAGCTCAAGAAGTGGTTAGGTGAGTAGTTCCCTAGTTTTATGGTTTCAAGTCTCTAGAGACATGTTGTAACCGACTTGTTAGTGGTATTATGTAATAGTGGTAGCCAATCTGACGAAGTTATTGATTTTCCAAAAATTCTCATTCTGATTAAAAATTTAAAATATTATAAATTTTTAGATTACCATAATTATTTTTGGCTTAAAAGGGTAGAAAGTTTGGTAGTGTGACAATCTACGAGAAGTGTAAAAGTTTCGTAGTCTTAAATTGAGATTTAATATTGGTATATGTTGGACAATTTAAGATAAGTGCCTTCAATTCTTAACCCTCAGTGTAAAAAGGTGACAAACTCCACACACAACTACACATGTCAAATGTGGAGTTACACGAACATAAGGATGAAAAACATGAAATTCATATAAAAGAACTTTATGATTATTTTTTTAAGCGAAGTGATTATGTTGAATTTAGCTAATTTTTTATTTTCCTTTCACAACAAAGGTATTTGTTTATAAACTACCATGGATATTCCATTGGAGAAGTTTTCCTTAACATATCCTATAATATTTGAATCTTCAATTATGTAAATTATTTAGGTTAATTAATTACTAGCTTTGCTCGAATTTATGAAATAATTGAAATGGAAAAATGAAAGAACAAGCACATGCACACATTGTCCACACAATGAACACAATATTTATTTTAGGAAACCTAATACAAGTGTAATAGATCCACCTTTACATTGTTTTTGTAATTTAAAATTCATGACTGAAGTGCCACTGTGGATGCACAACTCCTAAGAAAACTTAATTTCAAACTCAAAAAATTAAATATAATTCTAAATATTGGACTCGAGGAGTGTACAACATGAGCCCATTGTTTGAGGGAGGAGGAAAAATCACTGGTTTGAACAACCATGATATAACTTGAGAGTTATTGTTGAAGTTGGTTTTGGTCCAATCGAATAACCACCACTTGTCAAAAGCTATGAAATTGGAGTGGAGCGGTGAAGGGCAGAGGATGGTGCCCATTCCTCTCGAAGATGGAGAAGAGACCATGCAAGGATGACCCTTTAGGAAGAGAAGAGTTGGAGAAAACAAAAGAAGAAGAAGAGAAGAAAGTGAATTGATAAGGAACAAATTGTGCTCTTTCTAAAAATGAAGGGATGCAAAGGAAGTGTAGATACTACATTAGGGAAGGGGGAGGGGATTCATCTCCTTGTTTTTCTTCCTTTGTTGGCTATTGAGCCTTAAATTTAGAAGACAGTGTGAATTAAATGGAACTATGGAGTACAATAGAAGGATGTTGAGGCAATTGTGGAGCAAATTGATGAGCCTTGTGCTTTATGAATTTTGGTCATTGTTCCTTGTGGTTTTTTTTTTGAGGCCACTGGACTATCTGTCTAAGTCTGTGTGATTAGTGGGAAGCTCAGTTGATGACCAAATCATTGTGGTACTTTTTGTATGGATGTTAAGCCACTTGGATACACTAGTACAAGATGAAATATTAGTGACTACATGATTAAAAGAGTTCGTCGCCACAATTATTTCAAGTGAATAACTACTAGATTCCAACAATTTTAAGTGGCCTAACTAAAAATGACTAACTTAAATGACTAATTTAGTCTAGGGATAAAATATACAACTAGATAATAAGTGACCCAACTAAAGTGACTAACTTAAATGGCTAATTTAGTCCAAGACTAAAATATATGACTATATAATAAGTGACAAAATTAAAAACGATTAACATAAATGACTAATGTAGTCCAAGAATAAAAATATAACCAACTAACAAGTACACCAAGTATATGAATTAGTAATTTATGCTAGTCATTTTCAATTGGGTCACTTCGGAAATGGAAACCACAATTTTGATACTGAAGTGTTACATTTCAATTTTGTTACATTGTTTTCATCTCTTCGTCATGGTACAAGCCTAAGACCCATTTTTACTATGTAAAACATATTAATGGCACTAAAGATCCCAAATAAATGCCTAATATCCCCTATAGAGGTCATGTGTGGTTCTTTGATAACTACTTCACAAAGCTTAACCTTTCAAGATTCAAATAAGGCCTAAGCCCCTTATGTTCCTATTTTGGCCAAGCCTACACTTGTAAGCATCATATGTGATTTGAAAGTCTCCTAATTTCATTAAGGTCCAATAATGAGGCTCCAAGAACCAATCATGGTGTGCAAAACCTTTGAATGGTAGACGCATCCCTCCTAGATGCTATAGAATATCCCTTAAAGAATATAATTAATGCGGTGGTTTGAAACATGGTCACTAATTATGTAGGACTTAGGTCCCTTTTTTTTAATTTCATTCCTTGGCCATAGTAAAGGCCATGAGACCCATTCTTATCATGCAAAACATACTAAATGACCATATTCCTAGCTAGAGGTATTGTTCATGGAAATTGAGCATGAGAAAGATTAATTTAGGGACTAAGGCCCTTGTTTTCCTCTCCTAACCATAACATAGACACTAACTCCCACATGTGATGAGAAATACCTCCTATGGTACCCATATCTCGACTTAAGACTAAAGATCCATTAAAGAATATCTATCTGGTTTTTAAATCTAGCTCATGCACCCCTTGAGACTAAAAAGCTTCTTGTAAGGCCTAATGCCCTTATTTACCTCCCTTACCTGTGGTACACTCCTTGACTCCTATACATGGTGTGAAAAAATTCCTAATGGAATTGATATCCCATATATCCCTAAGATTATTTAAAGAGGATTGACTATGTGGTTGTTCAATGTCAAATTCATGGCCCTTGAACATGAGAAACTTCATTTTATAAGTAAAGTACTTTTTCTCCTTCCTTGATAGTAATTCTTATTATACAAAAAATAGTAATGGTGCCCATATTCCTAGTCTAAGGCCCTTGTCAAGTCCATTGGTAAAGGCCTTGAGAGTTATTCCTAGTGTATAAAATTTGGTAATGTTGCACAAATATTAGTAAAGATAAAGGGCCCAATAGAAATTCCACCATTTGTCATAACCTCTTGTAATCATAAATTTTGGAAATTGGCCTTACTGTCATAGGTGGAAGCTTTTAAAAAGTAATAATTGTCAAACATTTAGGAGGGGGCATGCTATAGTACCTTTCTATGTTTATATTGAAACAAAAAGAAACCTTTACATGATTTTAAGGTTGAGTCTTTTATTTTGTCTCAATACATGAGAAATCATGGAGACATAAACAACTAGATCTTTAAGAAGGTTACACTCTTTGACACACACAAATATCATTGCACAGGACCTCTAATTACATTTGTTGAAACTTAAGTTTTACATTTTAAATGATTTATATATAATGTAATATCTTTTTTATTTTTATTGAATCCTTTATTTAATACTACGTATAATTTTTTGTTATAAATATTATTATTGAAATTTGTTTTTTTTTTTTTTTTTTTCATAATTTTATTTTAGATAGTGTATATATAATAATTTCATAAACATTGTTACCCTATATCGTTGTTAATGTAATTGTCTAAACCCTTTTACTTTATAGTTATTATTAAAAATATATTTGTATTCTATTTTATTTGTTAGTTTATATTAAGTGTTATCATGTATTGTAGTGCCGATGGCATTGACACTCCACAACATTGATTATATTTAATTTAACATTGACATACATCATGTACATAGTTTCATGCTCTACAACCCTAGAGGCCCTGCGTCCATTGGTGATATTTTATGTTGAGCCCTCAAATGGCGCAACAATGTTTCAATATTTAGTATCCTCTCTCAAGGAGGCACGAAGGACAAAACTAGACTCAAATTTCATAAAAAAATTAGAGGTCCACTCGAAACTCTATTGTATCCCTATTTTGAACTATCGACGAAAAATTAGCTATAGTTACTATGAGTTAACATGAAACTAGTGTTTTGGCATGAGGGTTTTGGTTCATTTTGAGAGATTTGAGATGAAATTCATGATATGGTTAGAAATTTTCAGGGGTTGGGAAATTCCATATATATTTGTAGCTTCTGCCATCAATAAAAGAGCATTGGAGATAACTTGGAGGCTCTTGAAGAGGCGCGTAACAACTAATTCCTATTTGACGTATGCAACTTTGGAGTTGCTATCTCAGGTTATTTGGGTTTATATCTTTCATATCTTTATGCATTTTTACATGTCTTTATATATTTTCGTGTTTATCTATTGTGTTCTTACATCCCTCATATCCATGTTTTTGACATCAGCATATTATCAAAAAGTATATAGGGTCTCCATTCAACATGGAAGTAGTAAGTAATCTAGAGCTAGTGTCTTCTCCAAAATTCATAGTTCAATAGGTTGAATGGAAACACATTTAAAATAAGGCAAAAAAAATAAAGCTCACTACCTCTTCATTTTTTGAGTTGGAAAACAAAATACCCCTATTTTAAAAAGTACACAACATTCAAATTGAAACATAAACTTATCATAATCATACTAAATTATTCAAATAAAAAATATCATACCTTATATAACCAACCTAGATCCATCTTAACTTTGGATCTACTCAACATAGGGAGGGATTGAATCTCTTTAACTCTAAAATAGTTTTGCATATTTTTATGTAATTTGACCTAGTCAAAATGTTTTATTAATTATTATAATTATAAATTTTATGTTTGTTATGTTATTTTTATTTTTATTTTTATGTATTTTGATTGAGCCAAAATTTTTACAGAACATTACATTACATTACAACATATCTACCATATAGAATTGGAGAATAACTCTTAGCACAAAAATCACACATTTAATAAACCAAAAAACAGTGATATTAACACTTCTATTCAAATAATTAATATACTTTTTATTTAAAACAAATTACCACCGTCACCATCCTAATCATCAAGTGTGATTTCCAAAACGCCATGAATATAGACATTTGTTAGTTCAAATATTTCTTCACCATTCTGTTGGCATTATGATTCTGGTATGGCTTTATGAAACATATGTTGTACTTGATGGCAACCCACTCATCTGAGATGATAAATTATAGTGCAGAAAAGTTCACGCACTTATATGCAGAGAAAAGCTTATTCTATGTAGAGAAAAGTTCACGCACTTATATGCAGAGAAAAGTTTATTTCATGTAGAGAAAAGTTCACGCACTTTTATGCAGAGAAAAGTTTATTTCATGTAGAGAAAATTTTATTTCATGTAGAGAAAAAGTTCACGCACTTTCATGTTGGAGAACTTACCTTTGGTCCATGGTAGTTAGTCCTTGGTATTTGAACCTATGGTTTTGGACCATGGTACCTCGTCAAAAGTGTGTATATGTTGGAGAACTTACCTTTGGTCCATGGTGGTTAGTCCTTGGTATTATTGAGCCCCATGTTTTTGGGCCCCTTGTATTGGTTATCTATGGTATTGATCCATGATTTTAGGAAGAAGCTTGCCTATATAAAGCAAAGGAGATCACTTGGCTAATTCATTCTTGCAAATCGAATATCTTAAGATCTGAAATATTGGGTTATTGTTTTAAAAGTTTGATCTATGAAAGGGAAGTTGAAAGCGAATCTGTGAAGGGTGATCTCTCGAGCGCTGCAGCTGCGGAAGTGCGGAGGCGCCACAGAAGGCGCAGTGCAGAGGCACCATAGAAGGCGCAGTGCAGAGACGCCACAGAGGCGCCACAGAAGGCGCAGTGCGGAGGCGCCACAGAAGGCGCAGTGCGGAGACGCCACAGAGGCACCATAGAAGGCGCAATGCGGAGGCGCCACAGAAGGCGCAGTGCGGAGGCGCCACAGAAGGCGCAGTGCGGAGGCGCCATAGAAGGCGCAGTGCGGAGACGCCACAGAGGCGCCACAGAAGGCACAGTGCGGAGGCGCCATAGAAGGCGCAGTGCGGAGGCGCCACAGAAGGCGCAGTGCGGAGGCGCCACAGAAGGTGCAGTGCGGAGACGCCATAGAGGCCCCACAAAAGGCGCAGTGCGGAGGCGCCACAGAAGGCGCAATGCGGAGGCGCCACAGAAGGCGCAGGTGCGGTGGTCGCGGCGCCACAGAAGGCGCAGGTGCGGTGGTCGCGGCGCCACAGAAGGCGCAGGTATGGAGGTAGTACAGATATCCGCAGATCTATACGAGTGAAGTTGCGATCCCTGCTTAAAATTTGTTTTAACTGCCTTTGACTATTCTGCAGGGTTTTGGGTGCATAACTGATGTTTGGTTACTGGTATTGAGTTCATATAACAGCATGATTAATGACTTATCTTTATGTACTAGATCTGGTTGATAACTCTCATAATATCATTGTATATGTATGGATTTGGTGATTGGGTGATTCAGAAGGTTGTTTGATTATGAGCTTCAATGTTGTTGTTGGATCCAGTTTGAAAATTTATGAAAAGTGGTCCTTGAAAGAAAAGAAGTAAGGGGTTGTAGCTCCCTTCCAGGAGAGATTGGAAAACGAGAGAGAGTTGTAGCTCTCTGCAGGTTGCAGCCTGCGTACTGGTAAAGGACTGCACCAGTACAAAATCATTGTAACAGGAGTTTCTAATTTGAAAGAAGATAGAGACATATTGCAGCAGGTGGTTTTCACCCACATTGGGTTTCCACCTTACATCTGGTGTTCTTTGGTGTGACTATCTGTTTTTCTTGTTCATGCTCATTATTTTATGGTACTAATATGAAAAAATAATTCAAAGTGTAAATAAGGAAGATTTGTTAAAAGAACTTGATAATACTGATTCACCCCCCCCTCTCAGTATTATTTTCAACAATTGGTATCAGAGCAGGTCCTTCAGAGAAGC
The DNA here is from genome assembly GCA_031772625.1 of Pinus tabuliformis. Classification (NCBI taxonomy): domain Eukaryota; kingdom Viridiplantae; phylum Streptophyta; class Pinopsida; order Pinales; family Pinaceae; genus Pinus; species Pinus tabuliformis. The sequence goes on from CM062816.1 coordinate 1,427,865,735, forward strand.
TTGATCGCTTGAAGGTAGATCATTCATCATGAGCAACTACGAGAGAGAAGCATCAATCAGGTCACTAATTTTTGATGGGACGAACTTCAATTATTGGAAGATAAGAGTTACTGCCTATCTTCAATCTCTTGGTACAGAACTTTGGGATATCATAGAGACAGGCTACACTTTTCCTTCAGCTACTCCTACAGATTCGGCCGAGAAGAAGAAATATGAAACAAATGCGAAAGCAGTCAATACTCTATTGGGATGCTTATCCCAATCAGAATTCGTGAAGGTAATGCACTATAAATCCGCAAAAGAAATATGGGACAAAATTATCACGAGCTATGAAGGAGACGAACAGGTAAAGCATGCTAAACTTCAAACTTTCAGGATTCAGTATGAGAATCTCAGAATGTATAATGATGAAAGTGTGGCTAACTATTTCCTTAGGGTAGATGAAATTGTTAACTACATGAAAAACTTGGGTGAAGAAATAAAAGAGGCTATTGTCGTTGAAAAAGTCCTAAGATCCTTGTCCCCCAAGTTTGAATCTAAAGTGTTCGCTATAGAGGAAAAAGCAAATCTACAAACTCTCACCATGTCTCAACTACATGGAATTCTAACTGCTTATGAAATGAGAAAGGGAGGTCCATCAGATAGAAGAGAAGCGGCTTTCAAGGCTTCAGGCAAAGGAGATTACTATGAAGCAAGTCACGTGCCAGAAGAAGAAGAAGAAGAATCAAATTTTGTCAGAAATCTTCAAAGGGGTTCTGGAAGGTTCAGAGGTAAGTTACCTTTTAAATTTTTTGCTTGTGGAAGAGTAGGTCATTATGCTGCAAAATGTCCTTATAAGGATAAAGGAAAGGAACCTGCTAGATGGAACAAGAAACAGAGTGCAAACAAGAAAAGTTACTACACTCATGAAGATAGTGATGGTCTATCGATTAGTGATGAAGATGAACAAGGTAATGACTATAAACTGTTAATGGCATTTGAAGATGATGATTATATGGATGCTATAGATGTGGATAGCCTTTTTGAAGAAATTACTAGACTCAAGAGATGTATAGAAGAAAAGAATATGATCATTGATACTCTACAATTTCAAATTGATGAAAAGGAAAAACATCTTGAAAAATTAGAAGGTGAAATTGTTGGTCTTAGAAAAGAGATTGAGAAAACAAAAGCTATTAATCTTAAGTTTGTCAAAGGATTTGAAACTTTGGATGAGATTATCAATGTACAGCGTTCTCCACTAAACAAGACAGGTCTGGGCTATAATGGAGAAACTTCTCAAGCAACCACTTCAAAAAGTTATCTTGATGCAGCAAGAAGGAATGAGCAAAAGCACAATGAAGACCATCAGGCAAGGCAGGGACGAATTGCAAACAGAGACTATCAAGGGCAATCTGTTTTAAGGGTGAACAAAAGCTACAACCAGCCACAGGTAAAATCTTCTCAATTTAGTTCAAGAATGGATGACAATAGAAATTACAATCATTTGGCCGGTAGATTTGATAACCGCAGAAATTTCTTCAATGGACAATGTTTCTCTTGCCATAACTTTGGTCACAAATCAGCTCAATGTGTTGCATATAAAACAATCATGACTAGAGAAGCTCAAAAACAAACAAGTATGATCGGGATTACAAAAAGGACCTATAACAACTTTTCGGCTCTTGAAAATGAAGTTGAATGTTCTATTTGCAATAACTTTGGTCATGAAGATTCTGAATGCAGGAGCAGGTTTCAGCAGACAAAGGAATAAGCCTCAAACACCAAAACATGGAGAATAAAGGAACCACAAACAGAAAGATGTGGGATAGCATTCTATGCAGAGGGACACGAAAATCTATGGTACATTGACAGTGGATGTTCGAAGCATATGACAGGTGATAAAGAAAAACTTGAGTCATATTCTACTCTAAAGGGAAAGAAAGTTTCTTTTGGAAATGATACTCCTGCAACTATAAAAGGAAAAGGCACTGCTCAGTTAAAAGAAAAGGTCAAGGCTGGAAATGTTTTGTATGTTGATGGATTGAAACATAATCTTCTAAGTGTTAGCCAGATGTGTGATCAAGGAACCGAGGTGATATTTAGAACAAATGGATGTCTTGTTCGTGATCTTAATACAGGTAAAACGGTGATCAAGGGTAAAAGAACTCCAAATAATCTATACGTATTTGAAGAAGGACAACAACAATGCTATCTAAGCAAGGATGATGAACACTGGCTATGGCATCAGAGGTTGGGGCATCTAAGCTTTTCACAAATAAGGAAAGCATGCAAATATCAGGCAGTTCGCGATCTTCCAGATATCAAAATTCCAGACAACACCATATGCAAATCATGTCAGTTTGGAAAGCAAACCAGAACTAATTTTCCAGAGAAGGAAGGATCAGCTAGCATGCCTCTTGAGCTAGTACATACAGATACATGTGGTCCATTCAGAAAAAGAACACCTCGAGGAGAAGAATACTTGATATTATTCATTGACGATTTCTCCAGGTTTGTCTGGTTAGGACTAATGAAGCACAAAGATGAAGCATTCGAAAAATTCAAATCCTTCAAAGCCTTGGTTGAAAATGAATCAGGATACAAAATTAAGTGCCTCAGATCTGACAGAGGTGGGGAGTTTACCTCGAATGAATTTTTCGATTTCTGTGAAGAACATGGGATAAGAAGAGAATTCTCTACAGCTAGAACTCCTCAGCAAAATGGAGTTGTGGAAAGAATGAACAGAACAGTCCAACAAATGGCTCGTGCTATGCTTGATGAGTCGGGTACTCCCGCAACTTTCTGGGGTGAAGCTGCACATGCTGCAATTGTTATTCTCAACAAAACAAATGTCCGTGTTAATAGCACTCAAACCCCTCATGAGCTTTGGTGTGGTGAGACTCCTTCGGTGAAGCACTTCAAAATCTTTGGGAGCAAATGTTATATTAAGAATACTGATGAGCAACTTGGCAAACTTGAACCTAGAGCAGATGAAGGCATTCTTCTTGGTTATTCTCCACATAGCAAAGCATACAAGTGCTACAATAAAAGACTTGGAAGAATTGTTGACAGCATTGATGTAGTGGTTGATGAGAAGGGATACATTCCTAGGCAAGTACATCATGAAGACATCAAAGAAGATGAAGGCTACCCTCAAAGACAGAATGATGAAGAAGAAGAACCTCAAGAAGAACCAGAGGAGCAGACAAGAATAGAAGAGAAGACTCCATCCAAATATGTTCAAAAGAATCATCCAGAATCTCAGATTGTGGGGCAGAAAGAAGCAGGTGTACAAACAAGAAGAACAATTGCAGAAGCTTCAAGCTATTTGGCATTACTCTCTTCCACTAAACCATAAAATGTGAAAGAGGCATGCAAAGATGAATGTTGGGTCAAAGCAATGGATGAAGAACTTGAGCAGATCGAAAAGAACAACACTTGGGAGTTGGTTCCTAGACCAAAAGATAAGAATGTTATAGGAACAAAATGGGTCTTCAAAAATAAATTGAATGAAAATGGAGAAGTAATTAGAAACAAGGCCAGACTTGTTTGTAAAGGGTATGCGCGGCAAGAAGGAATAGATTTTGAAGAAACCTTTGCTCCTGTTGCAAGACTTGAGGCCATCCGAATGTTCCTTGCTCTCTCAAGCTTTCAAAACTTCAAAGTATTTCAAATGGACGTGAAATCAGCCTTTCTGAATGGAGACTTAGAAGAAGAAGTATATATTGAGTAGCCAGATGGTTTCATTCTTGGAAATGATCCAAATCTTGTATGCAGATTGAAAAAGGCTCTCTATGGTCTCAAACAAGCTCCAAGGGCTTGGTACTATCGTTTGGACAAATATCTTCATCAACAAGGTTTTTCAAAAGGATCAGCAGATAGCAATCTTTATATAAAAGTTGAAAATGACAAATTGCTAATACTTGTTGTGTATGTAGATGACATTATCTTTGGCAACAATGAAGAAGCTATGAGTCAAAGCTTTGCCTTGGTCATGCAGAAAGAATTTGAAATGTCCTTGCTGGGAGAACTGACATATTTCCTTGGTTTGCAAATCCAACAAAAGGAAGGAGGAATCTTTTTGTCTCAAACCAAGTATCTCAAACAGATTTTGAAGAAATATGGCATGGAAGATGCAAAACCAGTATGTACACCCATGGTCACACGATGTAGCCTCAGTGCAAATGATGAATCTGCAGCAGTACATCAACCAACCTACAGATCTATGATTGGAAGTCTACTTTATCTGACAGGTACCCGACCGGACATCATGCATGCAGTTGGAATAGTTGGAAGATTTCAGGCAAATCCGAAGGAGACTCATCTTCAGGCAGTGAAGAGAATTTTCAAATATCTTCAAGGGACTCAAAATTATGGTTTATGGTATCCTAGAGATACAAATCTCACACTTCATGCTTATACAGATGCTGATTGGGCCGGAAGCGTGGATGACAGGAAGAGCACAAGTGGTGGCGCATTCTTTATGGGTTCCAAACTAGTATCTTGGTTCAGCAAGAAACAGAGTTCGATTGCCTTATCTACAGCTGAAGCAGAATATGTTGCTGCTACATCTTGCTGCACTCAACTCCTTTGGATGATGCAGACCTTGCAGGATTTTCAAATCACTTGTGCACCACCTATCTCCATCTTATGTGATAACACAAGTGCAATCAGCATCTCAAAGAACCCAGTCATGCATTCAAAAACCAAGCACATACCAATCAAGTATCATTTTCTTCGGAAGCAAGTGCTTGAACAGAAGGTCAAGTTGGAGTATGTTCCTTCTAAGGAACAAGTTGCTGATATACTCACCAAACCATTGCCCAGGGAGACTTTTGAATACCTCAGGCAAAAGTTGGGGGTTGTTGATGCATCATCTTGTTGTTGAATCTCTTCTGATTGTTGGTTGTACGGGAATATGCGTACATGTGTTGGGTTGCGGATTGGTTGAAGATCAAATAGCACTGGTTCAGGGGGAGCTTATAATGCATTGTTGGCATTATGGAGGATGTACAGAAGGCGATCATGGATGCTGATCTGAATATTACTGCAATATGTCTCTATCTCTTTCATGGTCATTTATAGTGTTTGGTGGATTATGTTTCTTCTTTACAGATCTGGTTCATATTCAGGGGGAGCATGCTCTTAGGGGGAGCATAACCCTTTGCCCTTGATGTCAAAGGGGGAGAATGAGCTGAAGATTTTGAGGTTGCCATCAAGTCCAAAGGGGGAGATTGTTGGCATTATGATTCTGGTATGGCTTTATGATACATATGTTGTACTTGATGGCAACCCACTCATCTCAGATGATAAATTATAGTGCAGAAAAGTTCACGCACTTATATGCAGAGAAAAGCTTATTCTATGTAGAGAAAAGTTCACGCACTTATATGCAGAGAAAAGTTTATTTCATGTAGAGAAAAGTTCACGCACTTTTATGCAGAGAAAAGTTTATTTCATGTAGAGAAAAGTTTATTTCATGTAGAGAAAAAGTTCACGCACTTTCATGTTGGAGAACTTACCTTTGGTCCATGGTAGTTAGTCCTTAGTATTTGAACCTATGGTTTTGGACCATGGTACCTCGTCAAAAGTGTGTATATGTTGGAGAACTTACCTTTGGTCCATGGTGGTTAGTCCTTGGTATTATTGAGCCCCATGTTTTTGGGCCCCTTGTATTGGTTATCTATGGTATTGATCCATGATTTTAGGAAGAAGCTTGCCTATATAAAGCAAAGGAGATCACTTGGCTAATTCATTCTTGCAAATCGAATATCTTAAGATCTGAAATATTGGGTTATTGTTTTAAAAGTTTGATCTATTAAAGGGAAGTTGAAAGCGAATCTGTGAAGGGTGATCTCTCGAGCGCTGCAGCTGTGGAAGTGCGGAGGTGCCACAGAAGGCGTAGTGCGGAGGCGCCACAGAAGGCGCAGTGCGGAGACGCCACAGAGGCGCCATAGAAGGCGCAGTGCGGAGATGCCACAGAGGCGCCACAGAAGGCGCAGTGCGGAGGCGCCACAGAAGACGCAGTGCGGAGACACCACAAAGGCGCCACAGAAGGCGCTGTGCGGAGGCGCCACAGAAGGCGCAGTGCGGAGGCGCCACAGAAGGCGCAGTGCGGAGACGCCACAGAAGGTGCAGTGCGGAGGCGCCACAGAAGGCGCAGTGCAGAGACGCCACAGAGGCGCCACAGAAGGCGCAGTGCGGAGGCGCCACAGAAGGCGCAGTGCGGAGGCGCCACAGAAGGTGCAGTGCGGAGGCGCAGTGCGGAGACGCCACAGAGGCGCCACAGAAGGCGCAGTGCGGAGGCACCACAGAAGGCGCAGTGCAGAGGCGCCACAGAAGGCGCAGTGTGGATGCGCCACAAAAGGCGCAGGTGCGGTGGTCGCGGCGCCACAGAAGGCGCAGGTGCGGTGGTCGCGGCGCCACAGAAGGCGCAGGTGCAGAGGTAGTACAGATATCCGCAGATCTATACCAGTGAAGTTGTGATCCCTGCTTAAAATTTGTTTTAACTGCCTTTGACTATTCTGCAGGGTTTTGGGTGCATAACTGATGTTTGGTTACTGGTATTGAGTTCAGATAACAGCATGATTAATGACTTATCTTTATGTACTAGATCTGGTTGATAACTCTCATAATATCATTGTATATGTATGGATCTAGTGATTGGGTGATTCAGAAGGTTGTATGATTATGAGCTTCAATGTTGTTGTTGGATCCAGTTTGAAAATTTATGAAAGGTGGTCCTTGAAAGAAAAGAAGTAAGGGGTTGTAGCTCCCTTCCAGGAGAGACTGGAAAATGAGAGAGAGTTGTAGCTCTCTGTAGGTTGCAGCCTGCGTACTGGTAAAGGACTGCACCAGTACAAAATCATTGTAACAGGAGTTTCTAATTTGAAAGAAGATAGAGACATATTGCAGCAGGTGGTTTTCACCCACATTGGGTTTCCACCTTATATCTGGTGTTCTTTGGTGTGACTATCTGTTTTTCTTGTTCATGCTCATTATTTTATGGTACTGATATGAAAAAATAATTCAAAGTGTAAATAAGGAAGATTTGTTAAAAGAACTTGATAATACTGATTCACCCCCCCCCCCCTCTCAGTATTATTTTCAACACATTCATGAGGCAAAGAACCCTTGGATCCTCTAAGGATAAGCTCACATAACACGAAGGCTATTTGAAGGATCCCACTCATTCTTAGTGCTCCAATTTTTCATGATTGTTTTATGCCTACTTTAACTTGCACTTTACAAAGTTATGGGATTGGAATGAGACCTATAATTTCCTTTTGAACATCTAACAAGACTTTGGTGGGAGCCCACATATACCACTAAATTGGCCCATGTTGTGGTAAATTATCTACATTTAAACCAAATCAAAGTCTTTGGATACAATTTTGGCGCCACAATTTCCTAGAGGAATATTTGGATGCCCATAGCATCAGTCATGTTAGGATGCTACTATAGGACCTTACAACACATTCAAGGCTTTTTGTCCTCAAAATCAATTTATGGGTCATCGTATCCCACCATTCTTGTTCTTTAACAATCCCATCTGATGGTCATTCATCCCTAGAGACATAGAGTCCACCAATAACTTGTAAATGTATGGACCTTTAATTCCATTATGTCTTTGATATTTTTGTACTGTAATGGTATAGATGATGGGCGCAAAGCTATTTGATTTGTTCTTTTTCCTATTGAATACATTGTTTCAAATCATATATTACTGAAAATATATGCTTGGTAGAGTACTCATTTGAGATTGAAGTATTTGGTTTTATCCTTTCCCAAGCTCTCCTCTGTGTCTGTGCTTTTTCCATGGTTTCTCATCTAGGGTTTGTGTTATAAGCCTGTTAAGATATTATAGTGTGGGGTTTCTATTTTAAGCTTTTCTCATCTTATTTATTCACCTGGTGCTACAAATAATTAGCAGAGTGTTAATATTATCTTATTCAAATTTGATCTGAGTGTTACTACAAACATGATTGTTAGCCAATATATCTTGCTTGTCTTTGATAGTGTCTTGGTTACACATGTTGCATATGGGTTTTTACCAGTATTACTAGCATAGCCCTTCTTCTATGGCATACGATGAAGATAATATTAGTTGGTTCTTGTTTGTCTTATGTTCACTATCCTCTTTGAGCTTAACACTTTCTCCAAATGTTCTCGTAACTGCAGATTTAGATTTAACTTTTTATATATGATATCTTAATCTTCCTTTTCCTAATGGATTTCTATTATATTCTCCAATATGTATTTTCAATTACAATTGTCACACTGGCAAATTTTCTAGTATTATTTGTCTCGGATTTCACATGGATGTACATCTTTCCAAAACAATACACATCATGACTAAGATTTGAGCCAACTTTGATCTAAAAATTACAACATCTCAAAAATGAATGGATTAGTTAGATTATAAAAGGTTGCTTCACACCATCTCTTGCATAAGGAGATACATATCATTCTGATTGCATCCTAATCTAACACACTCTTTCCTATTTGTTGCGCCAACCTTTTATCCTAAATAGGTCTCCTTTTCTACAAAGCATGATAATAGAACGAGTCGTATACTCAGTAGAAACCAATGCTGCAAAACCTTTGGTGACCCTGCAGTTCCATATAACGTGCTTAACTGTCTCTAGTAGTTTTTATTTTCTATATTTATGAAGTACCACGTGCACTATAAAAAAAATGTCTTGGACATGCTTATTTCATAGGTTTATGAATAATATTTCTTCTACATCAATTTCTCTACAAGGGGTTTGCTTTGCACTCTCGAGTTTAAGTAGATTTGTGTGAGGCTGAAGAAATTCCTATTAAAATTTTGAATGTATTTCCATTGTGCCGACTATGGCTTTGATAAATCCACATTTAGGTTTTGATATATCTACCACTAAAAAATGTTTGATTTGTGCTCTTTATCCGAAGTAAAAACCTGTGTGAATTTTAAGAGGAATATTGATTAGGTAAATTGAATGGTGTTTGTGAAATGTAGGTCCCTTTATAACTGAAAGGTTTATCATGGAAGTGAAAATGAGCCAAAGGTGAGTCACCCATTTGGAGATTGACAATGAAGATATCCTTCTGGTTTCCAAAGAGGCGTCTCCAATACCACATCGAAAGCCGAAAATGTTGAAGAGAGCAGGTAAAGCCCTTGGTAATGATAGAAGGTAATTTCCTCTTACTTATCAAAATAAGATTATTGTTGACAGTGATCTCATGGACTATATGAATGCTAGTGAGTTTGTGAGTAATGGTCAAGGGTTTACTTCTAGTTTTGAGCAAATACAACATGCAGAGGAACAATGCATTTCCCAAAACAAGTTTTGAAATCTCCTAGGTGAAGCAGACAAGGAGAATGATAAAACATATCATCAAGTTGATAATGTCCACAGTCAAACTAAGATCCTTGAAACCATAAATACATCCATGAAATAATTTGCTTCTAAAAGCAGCAAATATTATGAAAAAATGAAAGTCCATACTTCTATAAATGATCATACAATGGAAACGACAGAAGATAATTAGTTTCTAGTAACTACATAGAAATGGAATCACTGAAAGCCAAAAACAAATCCAGGAAAAACATTTATTAAGAAGACAAACAAAGTAAGAAGCTAAAGAAGAACCCAGTTAGCAAGGATAGGTTCATAGAAGAATCATCATATGACTTACTCATAGCAACTTCATTCTCCCTTGAGAAGGAGGAGGAGAAGAGGAAGTGAAAGGAGGAGGCGTAGGAGGGTTCACAAGGAAAATCCAAAATATCTTCTGAATCTTTGAATACAGTGGAAAAGAAAAGTGACAAAAAGGTAGATCATTGCATGAATAGTCTATTGTATGTGCTTGATAGGCTTTGATTCACATATTATTTCAATGTGGGTACCCATTTTATTTGTAGAAAAATAAGTCTATCCTTGAGGAGATACATGCTAAATCCTAATGGCTTTTACGAGGTTTTCTTGATTGTTGTCATTTTGTTACCTCTTTTTTCCTAGATACTCTTTCAGGTTGCAGTAATTGGTAACGTATTTGAAATGCCTATGTGTAACTTTTATTTGTTTTTTTTTAGAAACACCAAATGCTTCTTTCGAACCATATCCAACTATTGGGAAATCAATTTCATCTGTATTGGAGAAGATCTGCCTTTGAAAGTTCTAGCTTGAATAAAATTGGGACTTATATGTTCAATTTATATCTTTCACAACTTTAAATGTTATGTTTTTGTTGATAGGAAAGAGGATTCAACGGGTAATTAGATTAAAGAGTTTGTTTTGAAAACGATTTTCATTGATGACTTGAAGCAGGTCTGGGAAGGGATCCAATGGAGTGTCACAAAGTTCTGAGGATGATATATCTTCTGAGGACCTTTCAGAGGCAATTCATCATAAAATCCTTTCGGATGGTGACGAGGAATAAGATGAACCTTTCAAGGAGATGCCTCAAATGGAGGTGAATTTTGTAGAATAAACACAATAAACAATAAATGGAACATTAAACTCCTTGATTTTTTTCTTTGGTTATACCTTATTGGGATGGTCTACTGAATGCATTTGGTAATTAAATTTTCTTTTAGAATGAAGAAGGAAATTCAGAAGACATCAATTTTAGGGATTCCCTCTCCAATTAAAGTGGCATTCCTCAAATCCTAGACAACAATGGTGAAACAAGCCTATGTGAGGAGGTAAATGCTTGATCAAGATAGTTTAAGTTGAGTTCATTGGGCTTCTTTCCTTTTCTTCCTGGGAGGTACCCAATATTGACTATAATCTCACATATATACGTGTCACACCAAATCTCTCCCTTGTATGTTGTATCCATGATTGGATATGTTATACACTTCTAAGAAGATAAGTGTGGTGTTAAATTTTGGCAAAATAAGAAAACATAATATGTAGGTCAATTTTCACTTAAATATTACATTTTTGTGTTGGGTATTCTAGTCTCTCTAGCATTTAATAAGGATATATGCAAAAAGAAGTGTTTTCTTATGCTAGAAGAACAACTGATTTCCATCTTGATCAGTGGAAAATGAAAGATTTTCACTAGAATTAGCTTACTTGGAAATTGGATCCTATTTATTACCTATGTAGGGTTAATCCAAGATAATTCCAAGACCAATGGTATATTTTGAGCACCAATTGAGGACACTTGGGTTTGAATGAATGTATATATATATTTTTGTCTCTTATGAATATATTTATATGTTATGCTAGTGAATGTTTGTAATACTCAGTCATTGATATAGTTGCCACTTCCTATAGGATGTTTTGATTTCTAAATTGAGTTTCGGGGGTGATTGATGAGCATCAATATTGCAGCAAGAATGCTTCAACTCCTGGGGCTACCAAATTTACTTTATGAACTCAGGGTTCATACAAAATTGGAGGTGATAGTGTTGTATACACAAGTAAATGTGATGGGTCCGCTCTTTTTCACTACTAAGCTGGAGATAGACCACTAAGGTTTTTTAAACCAAACTTCTATTGATTCAGAAGAAGCTTGATTACCAATGAGTAAAAAGGGAAATATGCACTAAAATAAATCTTGTCTACTACAATAAGGAAAAAGACTGAAATCAAATGCTTAAACACACCATTCATCTAATCTAATTGCTACGAGGCTTTGCTTCAACAGAATGCTAAATTATCATATGTGTAATCCTATTGTCCTAAGCATGCATTTTGAAACATCAAACATTCTACTGTTGTGCATGTAAATGAACAAAATAACTCTTTTTTCCTTTTTGTCATTTTTATGTGAAAGTGTGAAAGCTAACTTCTTTTAGTGAAGTGGCAGGTGAATTAGGGATGTTGGTGGATGGTCAGATGTGTCCTTTTCTAGCTTCCTCGGTGCTTTTTCCACATTTCAGCTGATGAGCCTCATAAATGGGTAATTATTTGGGCTCATTTTACCTCCTAACCTAGTCAAATCAACCATTCTCTTAGCTTATTTTATGATTTCTTGATTATATTTATGCTTATAGGGTGAGTTGAGTTAGTTATTATGCCATGTGGTCTAACATGTATTTAATGCAGATTATTGAGGGATTTCGAGGTCAAAGTCAAGGATCTAGTGGTCATATTGCAACAATAAGTTGAAGTAGATAGAGGAGAGGACTTATAGGAGAGAATACCACTCATTTATTGCTCCTCACTTTGAATTCCCTTCATTCAGCTCGGAGTACAAACAGTCGAATCATGCACTAGAAGGCAATCGAGCAAGTGGAAGATGATTGATAGTTATCTCGAGTTTTGGGAGCCAAGCCTCCTTGATTTTAAGGAAGCTATTGGTAGCTTCAGATGTATAAGTTGAGAGGCCTAGGGCCTCACTAGGGTAAACTTTTTTTTTGCTTGTGTAAACTCTACTCAAATTTTGAGCTTACTATTTTGTGACTGTTTTACATTATCTTGCTATTTTTTGATAATGAAGATGGAATCATTTTTGAGCTAGCACTGAGTTACCTTAGAGGGCTGAAGCTCTTGGGTTAGGGCCCAATCCAATTAGAAAAACTTCTCTTTACTTGTATTTGTATGCTTTACTTCAGTTTCTAGATTAGTTTGCTGTTAGATGTATTTCTATTACGGTTAAGAATAGGTTGCTTTTGATGATTTAGTAGCTTGCTTCCATTTGTACTTTCTATAGTAGGTTAAGTAGTGATCAGAGAAGATTCAAAGGGCTAGAAATACTGCCTTGGCCTCTCTTCTTCCCTTTGGGCCCATGATTTGAGACAAAGACTCTCTTACTACCCCAAAAACACATATTTTCCTCATTCCTAGGACTTCTAGTGTTTGCAACTCTCTAGTAGGTTGATAGTCTAGTTTTGCTTTGCTTTAGATCTTCTTTATCATGTTCACTTCTTGATTTGTAATAGTCCTTTTGCATGCTTTCCTTTCTTACATCATTTCCCAGCATTTCTTTCTGTACATCATAGTTTAGGCCATTTTAATGCAAAACTCTGTTTTTCCTAGGATGCACTCATTTCATTGGTTGCTTGATTTTCTTGGTTGACTGTAAGTTTCTATGCAACAAATCTCTTCCAGTAGTAGGCCAGCTTACCAACAATCACACCCTCCATCTGATCCATGCCCTATAGGTCTCCTAAATCTCACCTCAATTCTATCGTAGTTTCCTTCATTTTTCATAGAACTTCTTCCTCTCTCCTTGAGCAAACTGAATCATCTTTCTCTCTCCTGGTGATTCATGGTAGACCTTAGGTGCCCTAACACCTCACTCCAACCTTCATCCACCTTTTCCACCCACTCTCACACCCTCAAAACAGTGAAAATTTCTTAGGGCCTCCTCTTGTAGGCCTCCTGTAGTTTCCCTATTTTCCTCCTGTAGTTTTCTGGTGTCCTCCTGTAGTTTTTCCTGTAGGATTTCTTTTGAAGGCCGAGTGTGGGAAAAGCCTCCAAAAGGACACCTAAGACCTCCTAGGACCCATCCACACCATCCCACTTCCTCCCAAGCTCCAAAACCGCCATCTAGCGCCACCTATTTGCTGCCACACTCACACACAATAAATTAGATGCATGTTAAATTCACATAAAAACACAAAAAAAATCCAAAAATATGTTTTTTGCTTATTTACTTCTAGAAATAGCATGGTTAGATGTTTTTTACTTCCTTGAGTAGTTAATGGCATTTCTTTCATGGTTTTCATGGTGTTTTTGGCAAAAGTAGAATTAGTTTGTTAATTAGGGCTTACTGGGTTTAGCTTTACATTCTATTCTTTCTCCTTTCTACAGTCAGAATGGCACCTGTAGAGTAATATTTCTTTCCTTTCATCACACATAGAGTTTCGTCTGAAATCTATAGAAGTTGGCTTGAGCTCCTAGTGATCTTGCGTCGGCTGACCAAGAGACAACCTGTAATGAGAACTAGTACTTGTGCATATATCATCGACACTTCCAAGTTTGTTACGAACTACCGTGTTGATAAAAGTAAAGTTGGTAGCCTGGGAGTTGCAACATTCTTGCTGCAATACTGGCTCTCACAATTGGCCTCGAAACAAGACACTACAAGTTAACCTACAAGATGTCCTAATGCGTCCTACAGGATGTCCTGTATTCCCACAGGATCCCCTATATTCCTACAGGATACAACCGAGAGAAAGAGGATGGATTTGGAAGGTGGATGATGGATCAAATAAGGCAAGGGAGTGCCTAGGACTGCTTCAAAGCTCAAAACCAGAGTTGTGAGATGGTTGGATTTGCTCAATAAGCTTGGAGAAGTATTATTGTGGAATGATGAATTCAGTGAGGGTTCTAGTGAAAGAAAGTGATAACCATGGATGGATGAGGTTAGGATGGGGTTGTTGATCATGAAATCTCTTTGTACTACTGAAACTCTTGCACTGCATCAATCATTCATATTTTTCCATAAATCATGTAAACAATAAGCTTTTCAATTAACTAAGGAAAACATAATTTCATGAGCTAGCTACATATTTCATGCATGGGAAAACTTGAATAATAATATGAAACCTTGATGAGATATAATGTAAGACTAAACATAGAAAAAATGACCATTAAATCCTATTCTTGAAAACTAATAAAATGTTGACCTAAGTAACAGAAAGCCCTAAATTCCATGCGAAAATAGAATTCTGTCTTTTTGGGGTTGCAGAGGAGTTCTTTCCTCAAACCATGGTCCTTGAAGGGAGGAGTGAGGCCAAATCCACCTACTAAAAACTTTTTGATACTTCGTTAGATTCCTAAGCTAGTATTGAAGCAATGCACAAATGGAAGCAAATTAATCAAAACCACAACTACTTGCAATGAAATGATGCTAAAGAAAATTCAACCATTAATCTATAAAATAAACTAAACATAAAAATACAAGAAGAGGAGCCTTTGTTACTAGGGTTCAACCCTAACTCAATAGCTTCAACCCTTTGAGTCAAATCAGTGTTGGATTAAGGAAATGCTCATTCTCATTATGAAAATAGAAAATTACATAAAAATGTCTTCCACAAGTCTTGAAATCGGAAATTCCTAGTGTTTTTACATCCAAAATTCGAATCCTAATGAGGCTTTAGGCCTCCTTATTTATACAGCTAAAGTCTCCAATGAATTCCTTAAATCTAGGGAGGCTCGGCTTCCAAACTCGAGATGAACTGGCTCTTTGACTGTCACTAGCTTGGTTGCCTTTTGATCTCCATGACTTGGCTACTTGTAACTCCGAGCTAGTGTGATTTGATGGAGGAATATTCAAATGAGTAAGGAGTAAATGAGGAGGATATATCCCCTACAATCTCTCCTCCTTGTGTCATTTGAGTTTCAACCCTTAATTAGCCAAAATTTCCATGAACTGCTCTTAAAAACTTGCAATCAATGCACATTGGTCCACTAGGCATAATATTTCACTTTGACTCATCTCATTAAGAAAAATATAATCAAAATATGTAAGAAATTATGAGAATATTTGATTTGAATAAGCTAGGAGGTGTATTAAGGTCCATATAGTTACCTGATGATGAGGCTCATCATCACCCCTTTCTTGAAAGTGTTTCTCATCCTCTGAGCAACTCATTCTATATCCATGTCTTTCATTGCTCTAGTGGCCTCCCTGACATCCCATGCTTCTATTGTAGTTTCATCTTCCTCTGAATAGAATCTTGCCTTCCTCTCTATCTCCTCTCACTGCTTTCTCTTTTCCTCTTCCTTCATTCCTTCCAACATTCCTAAGAGTAGTGGTGGACTAAGTCTCAAGCAAATCCAATTGACTTTGAGTCTTTGGAGATTTTGCTTATACATGGGTGTTATGTTCAGTGCCTCTCTCATTATCTGATTTTCAAGATGTAGGGAAAACTATTCCATCTCCTTTGGCAAGGTTGCATTCTATCATTCCCTAATAGCTTGAACATGTCCTCAAAGTGTGTGATTGCTTGCTCTTGGGTAGCAATGTACCTAGGTGCAACTTGAGGGTCATTTTCAATCAAGTTATGGGTGCTGGTGATAATACTTGGATTTGATTTCTCAAATATTATCATTAGGGGTTTTATTTCTTCTCTTGCCATTACTTTCTTCATTTCTGCAGCCCTTACTTCATCATGATTCATCCATGATGCCAAAGCCATCAACTGTAAATCACCTAGTTTTGAATTTGGATCCTACACATTCAGATTAGTCAAGGCCAAGTTGTGGACGTAAAACTCAGACATTTTAGCTCTATCTTCCAATGTGCTTTGATCACAGAGTTCAATGTATTGTCTCTAGTCTTGGAAGGGCATAGTGCCTCTCTGTGCTAAAGTTTTGATTTGGAACTGTAGCCACTATTCCTTAAGATACAATGCATAGGACTTTGCTGGCATCTTGCACTAGATTTCCTCTAAGGATAGACTAGCCATGGATGCTAATTAACTCTATTTTTCTTGTAGTTGTACCCTTAAACATGCAATCTCTGCTTCCAACTGATCTTTCATCATTTCCTCTCTGTCCCTTAGGTTTCTCAATTCTCTACCATCTCCTTTACTTTCCCCTCCATGTGGCCTATATCCTCCACTCCTTTGGATTTGGCAATTTACATCCACCTATGTGTTCTTTCCATTTCTTTCTCAAGCTCAAAGAATAAGGGGATGTAAAATTTCTATGGAATGACCCTACCCCCTTCAATGAACTTATAGTAAGAGTCAAGGTTGGGTTGAGGACTAGGTTCCCTCAGTTCTGGATCCTCCTTCTTTGTTTCTTGCTACATGATCCCTTCTTTGTACAAATTCTAAGTTTCTTGTAGGTTTAGAAGATTTTCCTATAGGATGGCCTCTTCTTCCTATAGGTCCTTTTGTGTCTCCTGTAGAAGGCCTTTTCCTTTGGATGAGGTAGATCTGGTGACAGGACTCCTAACATAAGTGATAGGAGACTTGACAGAGGCTTGTCATGATGATCCTTCCCCTTGATTTTTCACGAGAGGAGCTATCGTTTCCTATTATTTTGGTGAGTCTTCAATGAAAATAGGAACTTTGGTGGTTGTTTGAGGTTTTCCTTGCCTCATCCTTGTACTCTTTCTTGTCTTAAAGTATAATGGAGTTTGTCTCTATATCTTCCCTTTTTCCTTGATAGGGGTACTTAGGGCAGTGAGGGTAGCTGCTACCACTTTCTCAGTGGGTTTTGGAGATACCTTGGGTGAGTCCTCCCCTTCTTTTCTTTGCATTATAGACCTCTATTATTTCCTTTCTTCTATCTCCCCTTTTCCATTCTCCTTATCACTCTTGTCTTTCTCCTTTTCTTCCTCTTCTTCCTCCTCTGTTTCCTCTTCATCCTTATCTATTTCTTCTTCATCCCTCTTTGTTTCTTCTTCATCCATCTTTGTTTATTCTTCATCTCTTTCAATGGCAGTGAGGATTTTTTCATATTCAAGGGCTTTTATGTGTTCCTCTATCTGCATGTCTCTGAAAATTGCCAGTGTGATAGGGAGTCTTAGGTTTTGGACGGCATATTCTATGATAATTCTAATTAACTCATGATGGGCTAGCTGTTGATGGTTTCCTCCATGCACCTTAATGCTCACATCTATCACTAATTGAAGAATAAAGTAGGGTATTCTTCGTCTTTTTTGAGGAGGTGTGTTTGCTCCAAACCTCAGCTCGTAGAGAAGCCTAAAAGGTTACCGATATACCACACTATACCTACCATCACATGATATATACTTAATGAGTTGGTAGCTAATTTCATTCCAAGGATATGGCAGGCTTAGTCTTCTGACCCCATTTTTGTCTTCCATTGCCTCCTCTCCTTCCAAAATGAATTTCTTCTTTGCAATTTAGCTATTACCCTTATCTTCCTTTCTCCAAGGCAACCCTAAAGGAAGTGTGGTGATTCTGCCTATGATTTCAGGGGTGAGCACTACAGAGAGGCCTTTCACCAAAACAATGGAATGGGTCCTAGTCAGTGGTATGAGGGAGAGAGAAAATTCTTTAGCCACTTCTTCATCATATCCCCTCGATTTTTCAGAGAAACCCATCCAATTGTGCCTTGTGAATATCTCTAGTACAGGAGGGTGTTGATGAATTCTCAATGTGTTTGTGGGTTTCCTATTAAATCCCCCTGTCATTTTCTAATGGATGTGGAGTGTTGTATATGTCTGATACCAAATTATAATGGATGAGGAATTTTGAATAAAAATTCTATGTATAATTCCCCTAGACTGCAATATTTTCAACAAAATACAAGGCATTTCTATATATTTTTTACTTGGAAAAGGTGGGAAGGTATAGCTCCTACCTCTTTATCACTACCTGATGAAGCCAACATTTGGTTTTTCCCTTTAAAAAATGCTCATTGCCAATCTCGTAGGTGACTGTTTTGTATCTTGTAGGATCTCCTGTAGGATCTTATAGGTTTTCATGTAGGATCCTATAGGTGCTCCCACACCAGAAAAAACTGCTCACTGTGTTTCCTATAGACTTCTTCAGGGGCCGAGAGAAACTTTTCTTTGATGTAGCCTTGATATTGTGAATCCCTCTATGCATGGGAATCAACATTTTATTTCCTAATATGGGTGATTTGAGTGGGATGGTGTGCTAGCAACCTAGGTACAAGTATCCATTTTTGGATCGTTGGTACCACTACCACATCATCATTCTCCTTACCTTGTAATCAACTCCCACTTCGACCATCCGTAACTTAACCACTTTCGACCTCATCTCTCCTTTCTCCTGACTTGACTGTTGCCACGTGTGTAATGAACTAACTATATTCTCCTCGTTGACTGCCCGAAGGTAGCCAAGTTAATTGGCCACCTTTGCTTATAAAACCAACTCTTTCATAAATCTACATGTTTGATCATATTATGTTAATGAGAGAGTTGAAGCGAGATACATGCCTATGGTGAGATGCCTTGATGCTTCTTTTTTGGAGAGTGAAGTCCTTGTTTTGTATTTGTTGCTTGTGTTTTCTCTTCCTTCTTTTTTTCTATTATCCTTCTTTGATGTTTTTCTTTGATGTGCAGGTACTGGATGGTGATGCTGATGATCTTGCTGCTACTGCTAAGCTCTGGAGGAGCTTCTTTGACCTCTAGATCTCCATGTTGAAGTTTACTACAACCTGTGATTTTTTTGTTTTGTGGGATAGGCTGCTACAGGATTTCCTACAAGATGTCCTGTAGCTGCCTCTCCCTCAATTTTTTTAATCAATCCTTCACTTCTGGAGCATGAGGATGGTTGGAATGGGTAGAGAAGGGGTCTAGGGATTGGTGAATGAGAGGTATAGCTTTCAGGTGTTGTCTCCTTGTTCTCTCTCTCTCTCTCTCTCTCTCTCTCTCTCTCTCTCTCTCTCTCTCTCTCTCTCTCTATATATATATATATATATATATATATATATATATATATATATATATATTGAAAACTATAATTTTCTTTTGAAACTGACTTATTGGATGAATGCAGGGGTGATCATGGTGGAGAGATACATGGTGATGAGATGGTGAAGTAGACAATTATTTTTTTGACATAAGCAGGTCATCCCCTTTCTCTAGGGTTACCTTCCTTGGGATTCCCAAGCCACTGTAATTCCTATAGGATCATCTTGTAGGTTTATAGGGAATCATATAGAAAACACAGAACCCTTGCAAACGGAGCTAGATGAGTTAAAAAATGGAGGGAACGATGGAATGATGAAGTATATGGAATGGAGGAATGAAAACATGAACTGTATAGGTCCTTTTGATCCCCTCTTATTACTCTGATCCTCCTCATGCTGACCTGCAAACAACATTTTGAAAGGTTTATTTTCTCTTTTATCTCTTTTCTTGAAAACAACTAGTCTTCCTCGAAGAGGTTTTCATCCTAGTTGCTTGCCCTCAGTGCCTCAAAAGGGATTTTCACCCAAAGATATTTTCATTTTTTAAACTTTTTTTTGACACCATTGGGCTGCCTCAAGAGGTTTTCAACCCAACAATGGGATTCAGGTGCCTCATGGAGGTTTTCACCTAAGTCTCCTTATTTTTTTATTATTTTTATTTTTTTCTGTGACTTGATGGGGTGGAAGCTAAGAATTTCTCCACTACCATCACAATCTTGCTGATGCCATTAATGAATTATTTCTTTGATAAGGGATTCTTGTAGACCTTCAATCTATGACCATTGGAAAGTAAAGGAATATCCTCTACATCAATGGTTCTTATCTGCATTGAACCATTATCATGACATTTCTCTATGACATAAGGCCCTAACCATCTAGTCCTTAACTTTCCTTTAAAATATTTGTATATTGAATCATACAACAAAGCCCAGTCACCTTCTTGAAATTATTTGTCCTTTATGTTCTTGTCATTCTAGATCTTCCTTTGATCTTGAGTCACCTCTGTGTGTAGGAGGGCCTACATTGTAAACTCATCTAACCCATTCAATTGGATCAATCTCTATTGTTGTGCATTGGTGAGATTTAGATCTAGTTGTTCTGCCATTCTCAATGTATTGTACTCAAATTCAATGGAAAAAAGGGCCTTCTTCCCATAGACCAACTCATAGGGAGTGAATCCAGCAGTGGTCTTCAAGGTGGTATTTTAGGCCCATGTGGCCTAAACTAATCTATCTACCTAATATTTCATGTTGTTGCTAGTCACTTTGGTCAGAATTCCCTCCAGTGCTCTATTGGTCACCTCCACTTGCTCATTAGCTTGTAGGTGGTAAGAAGTGGATGTTCTATGATTCATCTTGTGACGACTTAAAATTTTTAAATCATGTGAGATGTAAACTAGCTGCCTTGATCCGCGAAAAGTTCTCTAGGGAACCCAAACTTATAAAATACATTTTCCCTTAAGAACTCAGCCACTTTCTACTTTGTTGTTGCCTTGATTACCTTGGTTTCAGCCCTCTTGTTCAAATAGTCAATGCACACAATGATGTACTACTTTTGCCTAGATGGAGGGTCAATAGGTCTAATGAACTCCATGCCCTAGTTGTCAAATGGCTTGAAAGTCACTTGAGGTTGTAGAGGCATTTCATCCCTTGGAGTAGGGTTTCCCATCCTTTGGCACCAATCACAATGACTAGTATACCTTCTCACATCGTGATGAAGAGTGGGCCAATAATACCCAGCTTGTAGCACCTTGAATGTTATGAAACCAATGCACAAAAAGATAGAAAAGATAGATAAATGCTTTAGAAATAAGCCTCTTCGAGGGGGAAACCTCCTTTAAATTACACAAATGAACAATTCTTGGATGATACAAATGACAAGACCTCCTTTCTATATATAGGAGTCTAAGGGGTCATAATATAATCAGAGCCGACATAATAATAATAATGTAAGGGCACAATAATAACAACAGGGGGCTTCTATGGGGCACAATAATAAGAATATGGGGACTACATGGGCACAACAATATAATAAGGGGGTTGTACTAATAACAATACGGGGTTAAATTAGTAGTATAGGGACCTAACATGCCCCTATCCTTCAAAAAGTGTTGTCCTCAATGCTTGAGTAGTTCTTGATGCTTATGTATAAAATTCTTCTCCTCCCATGTGGAATCTTCAGTGGGTAAGTTCTTCCACTTGATGAGATACTCTGAAATTGATCGATTTTTTAGTTGTCGGGTTCTTGTTTCTAATACTACTCTAGGTTCCAATATGATTTTTCCTTCCTTGTCATGTTTTGGCAACATTGTTTGAAATAGGATCTTCTACAACTTTTGAATAAGTGGCCACACTTCTTCATCCTTCTTCCATTCATCCCTTGCTTCGTTCATCCAATCTGGGGACTACATGGGCACAACAATATAATAAGGGGGTTGTACTAATAACAATAAGGGGTTACACTATAGTATAGGGACCTAACATTGAATGTTGTCCTCTTGGTTGCAAAGTGACCTCCACAAGGCCCATCATGACAGGTCAGAAGGATTTCAAAGACTTCCTCCTCCTTGACACATCTTCTCAAAATTTGATCCGGGCCTATTTTGAATAGGTTGCTCCCAACCCAAGTGAATGGGGCGTTCTTCCTCACAACCTTTATTTTCTCTTTCGAGGATAAATTCGGTGGGAACTGTTCAGACACCAAGTAGTTTACTATGCCAGCAAACCATGGAGAGAATACTAAAATGGTGAATAATTCTTCATCCTTTAACTAATCATCAACCATTTCTTCCTCCCTTGTAGGCAAAGTTAATCTAGATAAAAAATATGCAACAACATTCTCCTTGTCAGGCTTATCAATAATGGTTAGATCAAACTATTGTAATAAAAGTAACCATATAATAATCCAAGCATTCAGATCAGGTTTATTCATCAATTATATAATTGTAGCATGGTCAATATGTACAAATGTTTGGTAACATGTAATGCAATGTCTAAATTTGTTCAGTGAATGCACAACAACTATGAGCTACTTTTCAGTCATTGTGTAGTTCACTTCAGCCTTTGACAGATTCCTATTCATGAAGTAAACGGCATAAGGTAACTTGTCATCTATTTTGGCTAGAGATGCTCCTATGGATTTGTGAGAGGCATCAACATGTATATGGAAAGGAAGAGCACACTTTGGCCTCCAGAGAATAGGTGCAGTGGTCAACTTGTCCTTCAGGGTGTCCTGGGCCTCTTGACAACTTTTTGACCATAAAAATTCAGAGTCTTTGGCCAATGACCCAAATAAAGGAGAAGCTAACTCACTGAAGTATTTTATAAACCTCTAATAATATCCAACTAAACCTAGAAAACTCCTAACATCTCTCTGTTTTTGTGGAGGTGGGACCCTTTGGATGATGGTTGTTTTATTTGGGTCCACCTGCGGTCCTTTCTGGGATATTAAATGACCTAGAATAGTCCTAGCAGTCATCAAGAACTCACATTTTTCGGGACTAAGGGGCAGGTTCATTTCAATTCATTTGTTCAACATCTTACCTAAGTTGGATAGAGCCTCCTAGAAATCACACCCATAGGGTGTAAAATGATCCATATAAATTTCTATTGCATCATGGACTAGCACGGCAAAGATACTCAGGACTGATCCCTCAAAAGTGGCAGGCGCATTGCATATGCCAAAAGCAAGGACCCTATAGGTGAAAGTACCTCAAGGATAAGTGAAGGTGGCTTTATCCTGGTCTTCAAGGCTGATCTGGATTTGATTGTACCTGGTGAACCCATCTAGGAAAGAAAAAACCTTTTTCGCTACTGGGCGATCTAGCACTTGGTCAATGAAAGGTAGAGGGAAATGGTCCTTATTAATTGCTTTGTTTAACTCTTGGTAATCGAAAAAAATCCTCCACTTCACATTTTTCTTTGGAACAAACACCAAAGGAGAGACCCACTCACTATCTGAGATAGGGTAAATGATTCCTGCATCTAGCAACTTTTGTAGTTATTCTTTGACTATATCCTTGAGAGCTCGATTTATTCTCCTTTGGGGTTGTGGGTCTAGTTTGCAACCTTCTTTGACATAAATGTGGTGAGTACACACCAAGGGGTGCACTCACTTCATTTCCATGAACTCCAAGCAAAGGCATCCATATGTTCCTTTAACATGTTGTAGAACTGTTCTTCTTAGTGTATAGAAAGAAATGGGTTGATTTTCAAAGTTCTCTCAGGGCCGAATTCTATGGTTTTGACATAGGTAAGGTTTGAATCAGCTAAGCATAGATCAATCTAATGGTTATTCTGGGTTTCCTTTACTACTTCCTCTAAGGATAAGGTGTTGGGAGTTGGACTTTGGAGTATGTGTTCAATCAAATCATCTTCATCTACTTGTCCTCCTCCCATGGTTGTTTCTAAGGCATAGAGTTAGGCTGAGTAGACTTCATGTTCTTCCTCCTCTTCTAGCCATAAAGGTAAGTCATGTTCTAGAGATTTGTGAGTAGGAGGGTACAATGCTAACTGCTGGGACATATGCCAATTTTTGATAGTCATATTTCTAGCCTTGCAGCTGATGTAGGCATTGACAGTGGCTAACCAGGACCTCCCAAGGATGAGAGGATAATTAGTAAGCTTGGCCATAGGCTGGAGAACTACAAAGTATGTAGGGTACTCCCAAGAGTTAATGGAGACCATAAAATCCTCAACAATCCCCTCAGGGGTCATTGTGGAAAGGTCTTCAAGTTGCAAGATTATTGTGGTATTTCTCAATGAGCCCTAGAGATTGAGCTTGAGCATGGTATCCTTAGTCATTACATTAGTGGCAGCCCCAAGATCAATCAAAGTGTGTGGCACAATGGTTCCATTGATGTGAACATCTACTACAGGGCTTCCAGGGTCCAAATACTTTGGGAAGATTACCTGCCCCAACATTAAGCCGGATAGTTGTCCAATGACATTAATGGTAGGGGTGTCTCTTTTTCACCTCCCTTGATGTTTGAAGCATTTCTCCTTAATCTACTTGTTGTAAATAGGTACATCCTTTATGGCTTGGAGAAGCAGAATTTTGACACATATATTTTTCAATTCACCTAGAAGTTCATTCTCTTCTGACGTAGGTTGGACTGGTTGAGTTAATCTCTTAGGAAAGGGTGGTGGATTTATTCTGGGCATGATTTCCTCTCTTTCCTCCTCACTCTCCCTAGGTGGAGGTGGAGGTAGAGGTTGGTTTTTTGGGAGTACTCTCCCAAATATCAGGTTGATTTCTTAAATCTCCATAGAAAAGGCAAGATAGGATGTCTCTCCACTATACACTTGTTGTGCCTATCTGCTGTTCAGGTTCGGATTTGGATGGGTAGGCATCTGAGGTTTCTTAGGTGGAGCAGGGTGTAAAAGTTGTGGTTGTGTAGGTGGTGAAGGAAATAAAGATGGAGAATTTTTTTTGGGGGCCTCCACCCCTAGGGCACTGCATTCCACTGACACTGTGGCATAGCATATGGCTGAAATGACTGGCGGGTTGGCTGGGAATGGTATTGAGGTGCAAAATACCAAGGAGTAGGTGTAGACTAGGAGGGATGAGCAAGGGGGCTCCAAGAGGGAATCGATGTCGTCTAGCTAGGGTTGTAATATGCATGGGATGACCCTTGCATGCTCTTCAGGTATGGCCAAGGCCCATGAGGTCTCCTTTGATTTATGTAGCAGAGTTGTTCAGTCACCCCTTCAGTTATTTGATACACAACTTTTAGTCCAGGTAGAGAAGGGCACTTCTTTGCGGAGTGGTTTTCTTCATAGACCGAGAAGACTTGAATTAGATTCAATGGACATTCATTCCTAGGGTGCCTCCTTGTGCATCTAGGGCATAAAATGGTTAAGGCTCTCTCTGCTTCCTCCTACCTTCTCTTGATGTGTATAGCGTCCATGTATAGGGAAAGGGTTTGCAACATTTCTCTCTTGAAGTCTTCCATCATATTTCCAATTTCACCTTTGATGGATGTATTGGAAGAGGATGGGTTGGCCATTGGTTGACTACTCCTACCCTTTTTCCTAGATGCCCTAGAATGGTTCCTAAAGACAATCTTGATATCTTCATAGGGTAGTTGGTAGATGTCCCCTCCTGCTAGTAGCTTTAGGGTATCTCGAAGATCTTCCCTTACCCCTCTGAGTAGGACTAGCTTTAGTGACTCAGGATCAAGTGTGCACATAGCCCTTTTGTAACTAAGCCAAAATCTTTCTTCATAATCCTCTAGGGATTCATCATGCCCTCAGGTCTTCCTCAAAATGTCCTCTTTAATGTCTTTGGACCTATAATAGTCTCAATACTTGTTGTTGAAGGTTTGTTGCATCTGAGCCCAAGTTGTGATTCTATCCCCAGGTAAACACATGAACCAAAGAAAAGCTACATCCTTGAGAGTGGATGGGAATAGTTTCAACTTATGCTCATTATTTGTGCAACCATAAGTTCTGCATATGACAGAAAACTCAAACAAGAAACTATCTGGATCTTCTGACATCAGGCCATGGAAATGAGGAAGAGCAGAGGGGCTTACGTTTTTCTTCTTGGTATCCCCATTAGCTTCTCTAATGGGAAAGGTACCCTCAATTCTTTCTTTATCTCCTCTTTCCTTTCTATTTTCAGCCATTAGGTCAGTTGGAATGGCTTCTAATTCTTTTTCTCCCTCTGTAAACTCTTAAAATATCTTTGGTTGTTCACCTGCGGGGTCCTCTAATTCACAGCCATCAAAGAAGAGGGAAGCTTGGCTATTGGAAGTGGTGGGGGTAATTGGTATAAATTTTCCTAAGTTATCCCTATTCCTACAAGGCATGAAAGAAGTTTTTTTTGTTTTTTCTCTTTTCTTTTTCAAACTTTGAGAATAAGCTACAGAATTGAAATCACAAACTGAATGGAAACGAATTGACTGGATGAAAACTAACTACTTGAATGAAATCTCACTTGCAGAATGGAAAAGAAAGAAAACTAAATTGCTTTTAAAAAAATGAAGATAATAGCAGAATGTCGGATATAAGAAATGGAAGAAAGAAAGCATGAATCACATATTACTCAGACACCTCCACGACAATGGTGCTAAAAAGTGATGAGCATCAGTATTGCAACAAGAATGTTGCAACTCCTGGGGTTCATACAAACTTGGAGGTGACAGTGATGTATACACAATTAAATGTGATGGGTCCGCTCTTTGTCACGGCTAAGCTGGCGATTGACCACTAATTTTTTTCAAACCAAACTTCTATTGATTCAGAAGAATATTGATTACCAATGAGGAAAAAGAGAAATCTACACTAAAAGAAATATTGTCTACTGCAGTGAGGAAAAGGACTGAAATCAAATGCTTAAACACACCATTCATCTAATCTAACTGCAAAGAGGCTTTGCTTCAAGATAATGCTAAATTATCATATATGTAATCCTACTGTACTAGGCACGCAATTTGAAACATCAAACATTCCATTGATGTGCATGTAAATGAACAAAATAGCTCTTTTTTCCTTTTTATCTTTTTCGTGTGAAAGTGTGAAAGATAACTTCTTTTGGTGATGTAACAGGTGGATTATGGATGATGGTGGATGGTCAAAGGCTTGGGAGGCAAGTAGGGGTCCTTTTCTAGATTCCTAGGTGCTTTTTCCAAAATTCGGCCTCAAAACAAGCCACTACAGGTCAACCTACAGGATGTCCTAATGGGTCCTATAGGATGTCATGTATTCCTACAGGATCCCCTATATTCCTACAGGATATAGCTGAGAGAAAGAGGAGGGATTTGGAAGGTGATGTAAGGCTTAGGGAAGGTGGATGGTGGATGAAATGAGGCAAGGGAGTGCCTAGGACTCCTTCAGAGCTCAAAACTAGAGTTGTGAGATGGTTGGATTTGCTCAACAAGCTTGGAGAAGTATTATTGTGGAATGATGAGTTTCAGTGAGGGATCCAGTGAAACAAACTGATAACCATGGATAGATGAGGTTAGGATGGGGTTGTTGATCAGGAAATCTCTCTATACTGCTAAAACTCCTGCACTGCATCAATCATTCATATTTATCCATAAATCATGTAAACAAGAAGCTTTTCAATTAACTAAGGAAAACATAATTTCATGAGCTAGCTACCTATTTCATGCATGGGAAAACTTGCAGAATAATATGAAACCTTGATGAGATCTAATGTAAGACTAAAGATAGTAGAAATGAAAATTAAATCATATTCTTGAAAACTAGTAAAATGATGACCTAAGTAATAGAAAACCCTAAATTCCATGTGAAATCATAATTCTGTATTTTTGGTGCTGCATAGGAGTTATTTCCTCAAACCATGGTCCGTGAAGGGAGGAGTGAGGCCAGATACACCTACTAACATCTTTTTTGTATTTTGTTATATTCCTAAGTTAGTGCTGAAGCAATGCACGAATGGACAAAAACTAATCAAATCCACAACTATTTGCAACGAAATGATGCTAAAGATAATTCAACCATTAGTCTATAAAATAAACTAAACATACAAATACAAGAAGTATTGAAAATGAAATAAACTCCAACAGATTACAGAAAAACACACATAAAACCCAAACACAAAATATTGGTGGAAAAAGGCTGAAGCCTCATGTATTCTCTCTCACTCTCATTCCTATTCATAAAAAAAATTGAATATAGTGTTACAAATAAATATATGAGAGATATTGTTCTCAAGATAGTGCGTGCTATCTTAGACACTTTTGGTTGAGATAATTTCTCCTTTGGTTGAGATAATTTCTCACCAGACACACACCAATATAGGAGTTACCTAAACTAACTCCTATCTTAGAGGAATAACCCAAGAGTTAGCCACAAATTCCTAACTTAGAATATTTAATTAATTTATTTATTTTGGATTTATTATTGTTTTGTCAGAGAGGCTAACATTCCCCCCCTCAATTATAAATCCAAAATAAGAACGAGGAACCATCTTCCAAGTTCTCATGTTGATCCTCAAAAACATTGCCTGAAAAAACCGCCAAAACTGAATGCTGGAAAAAAACTCAAATCTGAAGATAACATGAATCAGCTGCATGCTTCATTCATCTCTGAATGTCGCTTGACAACTCCATCACGTGCCAAGCCGCAAAAGGATCCAACTGTCCTTTGTTTAAAAACAGCATCCGGTGTCCACTGACACAATTTGATGAACACCCACTGGCGTGTTTGCTGATGATGATTGCCCACTGGCTGAAGATGTCAAAAAACAACTCAATGTTGTTTTTGCTATGATCAAAGCTGCTCACTGCTGCTTTGGTTGTCGATCGCCCACTGGCGAATTTGCTGATGCTCACTGCCGATGACAAATGCCCACTAGCTGATGAAGATGCCCACTGGCTACTTCGCTGATGTTGTCGAGACTTTTAGTCTGACAACCACTTGTCAATTTCATTGACATTTTCCCCCCTTTGTCAGCTGAAAGGAGAGACAATCTTCTCCAAAATATATTTGAACTCCCCCCCTTCAGGTGTAGGAGAGTTTCACTGTTGTACTCCCTCGTTCAACTGCATGAGAGTACCATCATCGGTTCACTGCTGGTTGCACTATGTGTGATTGTAGTCGATTGTAGAACTGAGAAAATCATTTGATTGTGGATGACCATTCCCAAGGATCGATCCATTCATAATGTATCTTCAATCTGCCTAATTTTTGTTGGTTGCGACATTTTTCTGAGGAATGATTGGGCTTGCCACAATGGCAACAAGGATGGAGATCAAAACATTGATCTTCCATATGACTGGCTCTTTGACAATGAGAGCATTTCGGTTGGACATGAACTTCAGGTTGCATGCAATTCTGTTTGTCTGCAATTTTCTCAGAACCTACTGAGGTGAGTTGTTCAAGAAATCCTGCACTCACAAACTTAATTGGCTTGGAATAATCTGGGATATGTAAGTTGGTGTCATCAGAGACATATCCTAAGCCTCGTCGATTCTTGTTATTTTGAATCTCTTCCCAGGGCTTGATGATGGGTTTGGAAGAAATTTGAATTTGATCATGAACAACTTCGACACTTGAAGTTGTTTGGATGAGTGATTTGGAATCAACATCTTTATCTTCATCTGTATGGTTGAATGACTTGGAAGAAGCACTCTTTTGTTGTAGCTCATCTCTTTGTAGTTGCGACTCTAGTTGAAGAAACTCAATGGTTTCATGTGTTTGTTGTAGATGCCGTGAAAGATCAACAAGAGTTTCTTTGCTGATGTGCACCATGTCTTCATCATTGGATTTGATCAAACTGTGAAGAATGTGTAACAACTGAATATGTTGCGCCATCTGAACTTGCTCACTTGAAATCAGGCTCTCTTGTCGTAGATGTCGTGCTTTGAATTGTTTCACTTGATTTTGTTACTTGAATGACAGGCTCGCTTGCTATGGAACTTGAATGGCACGCTCGCTTGATTTGTTGCTTATTGTACTTGCTGAGAACACTTGCTAGAGTTGTAGAACTTTCTTGCTTAAACTCTGGAATTCACGCTTGCTTGATGACGATTGTGTTTGTGTGAATGCTCAGTTTCCTTATTTGATGACTTCACGCTCACTTGAATGAATAGCCACGCTCGCTTGATGTCGATCTCAACTTGCTTGATTGGTGTTAGAGTTGAACTTGTTTGGTTGCTGTGATGGTTGTTTCAATGATCTTCACTCTGGCTCACTTGAAGGTTTGAACCTTGTACAGTTTTGACACAAATTGCTTGAATGAATACTCACGCTCGCTTGCAGGAGATGTGAACTTGTTGCTTGTTTGCTTTAGAGTTAAAATTCATGCATTCACTTGATTCTGCTTAAAGGAAGGGTGTCGAACACTGTCGAAAATGCACCCAAAAAAAAATTACAATGATTTTAATGACTCACTACAATGAATTTAATTTGACTCAATTCAAGACTTGGGTGTCGATTTCAACCAAAATTGCACCCTTACAATTCAATGTAATTTGAGTTTGATTACAAATTCAATAATGTTGATCTAGACTGTGCGCTGAAACGTTGAAGTTTACAGATTCATTAAATTGATTGTAGTGATGTAGACTTTGCTTTGAAATGCTGGAGTTTGCAGATTCATGAACTTGATTGTATTGAGTGAATTTGTTTGTTGAGGTAGAATGCCGATGTTGAAAACTTTGATTATTTGTTGTAGTGACGCAAATGCATGTGTTGAGCTTAATTATCCTTCCTTGAAGCTATTTTGTTATAAGTGTTGTGCTTACTTGCATTGAACTTTATGTGTGTTAAATGAGATCATTTATGTGTCAAAACTAGACACAAATAAAAAAACAACAACATGAAGCATACACCATCATCAACACACTCTTCGTGTACCTAAGATCCCCTTATTCAATTTCGGGCGGATCTAGGACACAATCACCACAAAAAAATATGATATCTTTATTAATCACTGAGTACATCTGAAGCAATGATAATGCCAAGCTGACAACCCTTTGAAACAACTCGCCTTCAAAATCTGAATGGATAGTGACACGATCCCTCTCAAAGTAAAACAGTACTTTGAAATACAACAACTTTCCCTTATCACTCCAAATACAAAATAAAACACTTATATCTCCACAAAATATTCTTCAAATTTACAAAATGTAATGCACCTTATAAGAATTTTATGGAGTCCTATTATAAAAGTGAAATGATTTCAAAACTTAAAATTTTGTGGATGTTGCCTTTTTAAAAAAATAACGCACACCTTTATAAAGTGATTTTGTTTGTAGAGCCAATGTTGTACTCAGTCGACATTACAACAATCTTAAAAAATTCGTGGGAATTTCAAAAGTCAAGTAAATTCTCGCATGACCAATTGCGCCCTATCTCCGTAGAGCAGAAAAGCCACATCAAAATCTGTAGTTGCTTGGTCTGCCATAGAAAGTGCCTCCGACGGGGATCTTCTACATAAAATGAAATAGATCGGTTTTTGCTTGCAATTGCCAGAATCCAATCAGCTTTGGCTGAGCAGAAGCAGGGGATGTATTTTTCTGCTGATGGTGCGGCTTGAAAATGAAAATGAAATAAACTCCAACAGATTACAGAAAAACACACATAAAACCCCAACACAAGTCTGCTAGGGATTGGACCTAACCCAAGAGCTTCAATGCTCTGAGTCAACTTAGTGCTGGATCAAGGAAATGCTCATTCTCGTTATGAAAACAAAAAATTACATAATAATGTCTTCCACAAGTCTTGAACTTGAAAATCCCTAGTGTTTTTACATCCAAAATTTGAATCCTAATGAGGCTATAGGCCTCCTTATTTATACAACTAAAGTCTCGAATGACTTCCTTAAATATAGGGAGGCTTAGCTCCTAAACTCGAGATGAACTGGCTCTTTGATTGTCATTGGGTCAACTACCTTTTGATCTACATGACTTGGATGCTTGTAACTCTGAGCTAGTGTGATTTTATGGAATAATATTTGAATGAGTGAGGAGTAAATGAGGAGGATCTATACCCTACAATCTCTCCTCCTTGTCTCATTCAAGTCTCAGCCCTTAATTAGCCAAAATTTCCATGAATTACTGTCAAAAATCTGCAACCAATGCACATTAGTCCACTAGGCATAATATCTCACTTTGACTCATCTCATTAAGAAAAATATAATCAAAATATGTAAGAAATTATGAGAAGAGTTGATTTGAATAAGCTAGGAGGTGTATTAAGGTCTATATAGCTACCCAATGATGAGGATCATCATCACCCCCTACTAAAAGTGTTGCTCATCCTCTGAGAAACTCAATCTATATCCTTGTATTTCATTTCTCTAGTCGCCTCCCTGACATCCCATGCTTCTATTGTAGTTTCCTCTTCTTGTGCATAGAATCTTGCCTTCCTCTCTATATCCTCCCATTGCGTTCTTTATTCCTCTTCCTTCCTCCCTTCTAACATTACTAAGAGCAGTGGTACACTGAGTCTCAAGCCAATCCAATTGACTTTGAGTCTTTGGAGAGCTTGCCTGTACATGGGTCTTCTATTCAATTCCTCTCTCATTCTCTGAGGAGAATGGTACTATCTGACTTTCAAGCTGTAGGGAAACATGTTCCATCACCTTTGGAAATCTTGCATGCTATGATTCCCTAATAGCTTGAACATGTCCTCAAAGTGTGTGATTTCTTTCTCTTGTGCAACAAGGTACCTAGGTGAAAGTTGAGGATCATTTGCAATCATGTTATGGGCGCTGATGACAACCATTAGATTTGATTGCTCAACTCTTATCATGAGGGGTTCTATTTATTCTCTTGCCATTAATTTCTTCATTTATGTAGCCCTTGCTTCCTCATGATTCATCCATGATGCCAAAGCCGTCAATTGTAAGTCCCCTAGTTTTGAATTTGGATCCCACACATTCAGATCAGTCAAGGCCAAGTTGTGGAGGTAAAACTTAGACATTTTAGCTCTATCTTCCAATGTTCTTTGATCACAGAGATCAATGAATTGTCTATAGTCTTGGAAGGGCATAATGCCTCTCTATTCTAAATTTTTATTTGGAACTGTAGCCACTATTCCTTAAGATACAATGCATAGGATTTTGTTGCCATCCTGCATTAGATTGCCTATAAGGATAGACTAGCCATGGATGCCAATTGACTCTCTTTTTCTTGTAGCTATCCCCTTAACCATGCATTCCCTACTTCCAACTGAGCTTTCATCATTCCCTCTCTATCACTTAGGCTGCTTAGTTCTCTACCCATATCCTTTACTTTCTCCTCCATGTGGCCTATATCCTCCACTCCTTTGCATTTGTCAATTTGCATCCTCCTATGTGTTCTTGCCCTTTCTTTCTAAGGCTCAAAGAATAAGGGGATGTCAAATTTCTTTGGAATGACCCTACCCCCTCCAATGAACCTATAGTAAGAGTTAAGGTTGGGTTGAGGACTAGGTTACCTCAGTTTTGGATCCTCCTTCTTTGTTTCTTGCTGCATAATCCCTTTTTTGTCCATTTTCTGAGTTTCCTATAGGTTTAGAAGAGTTTCCTATAGGATGGCCTTTGCTTCTTGTAGGTCCTTTTGTGTCTCCTATAGGAGGAATTTTCCTTTCAATGAGGAAGATCTGGTGACGGGCCTCCTAATAGACGTGATAGGAGACTTGGGGGAGGCTTGTCATGATGATCCTTCCCCTTGATTTTTCACAAGAGAAGCTATCTTTACCTATTTTTTTGGTGATTCTTCAATGAAAATAGGAACTTTGATGGGTGTTTGAGGTTTTCCTTTCCTGATCATTGTGATTTTTCTTGTCCTAAAGTACAATGGAATTTGTCTCTGTCTCTTCCTTTTTTTCTTGATAGGGGTACTTAGGGTAGTGAGGGCAGTTGCTACCTCTTTCTCAATGGGTTCTGGAGATACCCTGGGTGAGTCCTCCCCTTATTTGCTTTGCATTGTAGACCTCTATTCTTTCTTGTCTTCTGTCTCCCCTTTTCCATTCGCCTCATCACTCTTGTCTTTCTCCTCTTCTTATCCCTTGAGTTCCTCACTTTGTTCATCAGTTTCTTCCTTTGCATCTTCTTCTGTCCCTTCACCACTTTCCTTCTCCTTTTATTCCTCTTCTTCCTCCTTCATTTCCTATTCATCCTTCCCCATTTCTTCTTCATCCCTCTCTATTTCTTCTTCATCCCTCTTTATTTCTTCTTCATCCCTTTCACTAGAAGTGGGGCTTTTGTCATATTCAAAGGCTTTTTTGTCTTCCTCTATCTGCATGTCTTTGAAAGTTTCCCATGTGATAGGGAGTCTTAAGTTTTGGAGGGAATCTTCTATGATAAGTCTAATTAATCCATGATGGGCCAGCTATTGATGGTTTCCTCCCTGCACCTTAATGCTCATATCTATCACTAATTGAAGAAGAAAGTAGGGTATGCTTAGTCTGTTTTGAGGAGGTGTGTCTGCTCCAAACCTCAGATCTTGGAGAAGCCTAAAATGGTACCCATATACCAAACTGTACCTACCTTCACATGATATATACTTAATTAAGTGGTAGCTAATTTCATTCCAAGGATATGGTAGGATTTCTCTTCTAACCCCATTTTTGTCTTCCATTGTCTCCTCTCCCTCCAAAAAAAATTTCTTCTTTGCAATTTGGATGTTAGCCTAATCTTCCTTTCTCCAAGGCAACCCTAGAGGAAGCGTGGTGATTTTTCCTATGATTTCATCGGTGAGTTCTATAGAGAGGCCTTTCACCACAATAGTGGCATGGGTCTTAGTCGATGGTATGAGGGAGTGAGCAAAGTATTTGGCCACTTCATCATCATATCCCCTTAATTTTTCAAAGAAACCCATACAACTATGTCTTGTGAATATCTCTAGTATAGGAGGGTGCTGATGAATTCTCACTGTGTTTGTGAGTTCCCTCTTGTTCAATCCCCCTGTCATTTTTCTGATGGATGTGGAGGGTTGTATATGTTTGATAACAACTTCTAATGGATGAGGAATTTTAAAT
Source organism: Pinus tabuliformis (assembly GCA_031772625.1). Taxonomy (NCBI): domain Eukaryota; kingdom Viridiplantae; phylum Streptophyta; class Pinopsida; order Pinales; family Pinaceae; genus Pinus; species Pinus tabuliformis. The sequence continues at coordinate 1,427,900,458 of CM062816.1, forward strand.
GAAAACTCTGTGTATAATTCCCCTAGACTGCAATCTTTTCAGCAAAATAGAATGCTTTTTTATATATTTTTTTACTTGGAAAAGGTGGGAAGCTATAGCACCTACCTCCTTGTCACTGCCTAATGAAGCCAACCTTTTGTTCTTCCCTTTAAAAATGCTCACTTCCAATCGTGTAGGTGACTCTTCTGTATCCTATAGGATCTCCTGTAGGATCCCGTAGGTTTTCCTGTAGGATCCTATAAGTGCTCTTGCACTAGAAAAAACCACTCACTGTCTTTCATGTAGATTGCTTTAGGGGTTGAGAGTAACTTTTCTTTATTCTAGCCTTGAGATTGTGAATGCCTCTATGCATGGGAATTAGTGTTTTATTTCCTCATATGGGTGATTTGAGTGGGATGTTTTGCTGGAAACCAAGGTATGAGCCCATTTTTGGACCATTTGTCCCACTACCATACCATCATTCTCCTTACCTTGTAATCAACTCCCACTTTGAGTATCCATAAATTAACCACTTTCGACCTCATCTCTCCTTTCTCCTAACTTGACTACTGCCACGTGTGAATGAACTAACTGTATTCTCCTTGTTTACTAACCGAAGGTGGCCAAGTTAACTCGCCGCCTTTTGCTTATAGAACCAACTCTTGCACAAATCTACATGTTTAATCTTATTATGCTAACAAGAGAGTTGACGCAAGAGACATACCTGTGGTGAGATGCCTTGATGTTGCTTTGTTGGAGAGTGAAGTCCTTGCAATGTATTTGCTGCATGTGTTTTTCTCTTCTTTTGTTTTTTGTCCTCCTTTGATGTGTTTCTTTAATGTGCAGGTACTGGATGGTGATGCTGATGATCCTACTCCTACTACTAAGATATGGAGGAGTTTCTTTAACCTCTGGATCTCCATGCTGAAGTTGACTACAACCTATGAATTTTTGTTTTGTGGGATAGGCTGTTATAGGATTTCCTACAGGATGTCCTATAGCTCGCTCTTGCTCATTTTTTTTCTAATCAATCCTTCACTTCTGGAGCATGAGGATGGTTGGTATGGGTAGAGAATGGGGTCTAGGAATTGGTCAATGAGAGGTATAGATTTTAGGTGTTGTCTCCTTGTTCTTTGTCTTTATCCTATTTTATTTGTTTTTTTTCTTCTAAAAACTGTAAAAAATAAATTGAAACTGACTTTATTGGATGAATGTAGGGGTGATCATGGTGGAGAGAGCGATGATGATGAGATGGTGAAGTAGACAATCATTTTTTTGACATAAGTAGGTCATCCCCTTGCTCTAGGGTTACTTTCCTTGGGATTCCCAAGGCACTGTAATTCCTAGAGGATCATCTTGTAGCCTTTTAGGGAATCCTGTAGGTTTACAGGGAATCTTGTAGAAAACATAGAACCCTTGCAAACTGAGCTAGATGAGTTAAAAAATTGAGGGAATGATGGAATGATGAAGGATATGGAATGCATGAATGAAACCATGAACTGCATAGTTCCTTTTGATCCCTTCTTATTGCTCTGATCCTCCTCCTGCTGACTTGCAAACAACATTTTTGAATTTTTTTTTCTTTCTCTTTTTTGTTTTTTTTTGTTTTTTTGTTTAAAAGAACTTGTTTGCCTCCAAGAGTTTTTCATCCTAGCTACTCGCCTTGGGTGCCTTAAAAGGGGTTTTCACCCAGAGATCTTTTCAAAAAGAAAATTTTGACACCATTGGGCTACCACAAGATATTTTCAACCCAACAGTGGGACTCAGGTGCCTCATGGAGGTTTTGACCTTAGTCTCCTTATTTAATTATTATTATTCTTTTATTTTAAGTGACTTGATGGGGTGGAAGCTGAGACTTGATCCACTACGATCATTGTCTTGCTGATTCCATCAACAAATTATTGCTTTGAAAAGGGATTCTTGTAGACCTCCAACATGTGCCGATTGGCAAGTAAAGGAATAGCCTCTGCATCAGTGGTTCTTTTTTGCACTGAACCATTATCATGACATTTCTCTATGACATAAGGCCCTAACCATCTAGTCCTTAACTTTCCTTAAAAATATTTGTATCTTGAATCATACAACAAATCCCAATCACCTTCTTGAAATTGTTTGTCCTTTATGTTCTTGTCATGCTACATCTTCCTTTGAACTTGAGTCACCTTTGTGTGCAGGAGGGCCTGCATTATAATTTCATCTAACCCATTAAGCTGGACCAATCTCTCTTGTTGTGCATTGGTGAGATCTAGATCTAGATGTGTTGCCATTCTCAATGTATTGTACTCAAATTCAATGGAAAGCGGGGCCTTTTTCCCATAGAACAACTCATAGGGATTGAATCTAGTGGTGGTCTTCCAGGCAGTAATGTAGACCCAAGTGGCCTCAACTAATTTATTTTCCCAATCTTTTCTTCTGTTGCTAATCACATTGGTTAGAATGCCCTCCAGCGTTCTGTTGGTCACCTCCACTTTCCCATTAGCTTGTGGGTGGTAAGGAGTGGATGTTCTATTCTTGATCTTCTACTAGGTTAACAAATTTTCAATCATGTGAGATGTAACCTGGCTTCCTTGATCAGTGACCAGTTCTCTAGGGAACCCAAACTTATAAAATACATTTTCCCTTAAGAACTCAACCACTTTCTCCTGTGTTGTTGCCTTGATTGCCTTGGTTTTAACCCACTTGCTAAAATAGTTAGTGCACACAATGATGTACTGCTTTTGCCTGGATGGAGGGTCAATAGGTCCAATTAAATCCATGCCCCACTTGTCAAATGGATCAAAAGTCACTTGAGGTTGCAAAGGCATTTCATCCCTTGTAGTAGGCGTTCCCATCCTTTGGCACTGATCACACTGACTAGTATACCTTCTCACATCCTGATGAAGAGTGGGCCAATAATACCCAACTTGTAGCACCTTGAATACTATCCTCTTAGTTGCAAAGTGACCTCCACAAGGCCCATCATGACAGGTAAGAAGGATGTCAAAGAATTCATCCTCCCTGACACATCTTCTTAGAATTTGATCCAGTCCTAACTTGAAGAGGTTGCCCCCAATCCAAGTGAATGGGGTGCTCTTCTTAACAATCTTTCTTTTCTCTTCTGAGGACAAATTTGGTGGGAGCTGTGAGGACACCAAGTAGTTTTCTATGTCAGCAAACAATGCAGAGAGAACTGAAATGGCAAATAAGTGTTCATCCGGTAACTAATCATCAACCATTTCTTCCTCCCTTGTAGGTAAAGTTAATTTGGATAAAAAATCTGCAACAACATTCTCCTTATCACGCTTATCAATAATGGTTAGATCAAACTTTTGTAATAAAAGTAACCATCTAATAATCTGGGCATTCACATCAGGTTTATTCATCAAATATTTAATTGCAGCATGGTTAGTATGTACAAATGTTTGGTAACATGTAATGTAATGCCTAAATTTGTTCAATGAATGCACAACAACTAGGAGCTACTTTTCAATCAATGTGTAGTTTCATTTTGGCCGTTGACAAATTCTTACTGATGAAGTAAATGGCATAAGGTAACTTGTCATCTATCTTGCCTAGAGCTTATCCTTTGGCTTTGTGAGAGGCATTATCATGTATATGGAAAGGAAGGGCCCAATTTGGGCCTCAAAGAATAGGTGCAGTGGTCAACTTGTCCTTCATGGCATCCAGGGCCTCTTCACAACTTTTTGACAATAAAAATTCAGAGTCTTTAGCCAATAACCAAAATAAAGGAGAAGCTAAGTTGCCGAAGTCTTTTATAAACCTCCGATAGTATCCAGCTAAACCTAAAAAACTCCTGACATCTCTTTGTTTTTGTGGAGGTGGGACCCTTTGGATGATTGCTATTTTATTTGGGTCCACTTGCGGTCCTTTCTGGGATATTGAATGACCTAGAATAGTCCCTACAGTCATCAAGAACTCACTTTTTTCGAGACTAAGGGACAGGTTCATTTCAATGCATTTGTTCATCACCTTACCTAAGTTGGATAGAGCCTCCTTGAAATCACACCCATAGGGTGTAAAATCATCCATATAAATTTCTACTACTTTATGAACTAGTTGGGTAAAGATACTCAGGATTGCTCTCTAGAAAGTGGCAGGGGCATTCCATAGGCCAAAAGGAAGGACCCTATAGGAAAAATTACCCCAAGGACAAGTGAAGTTGGTTTTATGTTGGTCTTCAGGGCTGATCTGGATTTGATTGTACCCACTGAACCCATCTAGGAAAGAAAAAAATTGTTTCCTTGACAAGCCATCTAACACTTGGTCAATGAAAGGTAGAGGGAAATGTTCTTTATTTGTTTCTTTATTTAACTCTCTGTAATCGACAAATATCCTCCACTTCCCATTTTTCTTTGGAAAAAACACCAAAGGAGAGACCCACTCATTGTCTAAGATAGGGTAATGAATCCTTCATCTAGAAACTTTTGTAGTTCTTCTTTGACTATATCCTTGAGTGCTGGATTATTCTCCTTTGGGGTTATCGGACTAGTTTACAACCTTCTTCGATATAAATTTGGTGAGTACACAATGAAGGGTGAACTCTCTTAATTTCCTTGTAACTCCAAGTAAAGGCATCCAGATATTCCTTTAGCATGTTGCACAACTATTCTTCTTAGTGTACAGAAAGAGATAGGTTGATTTTCAAAGTTCTCTCAGGGAAAAATTCTATGGTTTCTATCTGGGTAGGGTTTGAATCAGCTAAGCATCTATCAATCTAATAGTTATTTTGGGTTTCCTTTACTAATTCCTCTAAGGACAAGGTGTTAGGAGTTGGACTTTGGAGTATGTGTTCAGTCAAATCATCTTCATCCAGTTGTCCTCCTCCCACGGTTGTTTCTAAGGTATATAGTTATGCTGAGTAGACTTCATCTTCTTCCTCCTCTTCTAGCCATAAAGGTAAGTCATGTTCTAGAGATGGCTGAGCAAGAGGGTACAAGACTAACTACTTGGACATATGCCCATTTTTGATAGTCATATTTCTAGCCCTGCAGCTGATGTAGGCATCAAAAGTGGCTAACCAGGGCCTCCCAAGGATGAGAGGATAACCAGTAAGCTTGGCCTTAGGCTGGAGAACTAGGAACTTTGCAGGGTACTCCGAAGAGTCAATGGAGATCATCACATCCTCAATAATCCCCTTAGGGGTCACTGCGGAACAGTATCCAAGTTGTAATACTGTTGTGGTATTTCTCAATGAGCCCTAGAGATTGATCTTAAGCATGGTGTCCTTAGTCATTACATTAATTACAGCCCAAAGATCAATCAAATTGTGTGGGAAAATGGTGTCATTGATCTGCACATCTACTACAGGGCTTCCAGGGTCCAAATACTTTGGGAAAATTACCTTCCCCAACATTAATTCGAATAGTTGTCCAATGACATTAATGGTAGGGGTGTCTCTTTTTTGCCTCCTTGGATGTTTGAAGCACTTCTCCTTAATGAACTTGTTTTAAATAGGTACATCCTTTATGGCTTGGAGAAGTGGAATTTTGACACATAGATTTTTCAATTCACCCAGAAGTTCATTCTATTATGGGATAGGTTGCGTTGGTTTGATGGGCTCTGACCTAGATTCAGTGTTAAGCAACCAAGCAAATCCTTACACTATTGGCCCTTTCGGCATCAATCCATGGAGTGCGGACTGAAGTCTCACCCGAAGCAATATGGGGGGATGCAGGAACCAAGTTTCTGCACCCTTAGATGGTTGTGATGTCGGTTATTTTCCCTAACCCCTCATTCATGCAGGCCGATAAGCCCTTTAGGGTTTATCAAATTACATCTCTTATTCATCCTTGAAGCCTCCGCGGAATTCTCCGATCATCCTTCGCGAACCCTAAATAGATATATCAGGCACTTACGCTTTGCATTACTCTATTTCTGTATTTACTCAGATTTTCTTAAGTATCAATTAACTTGAACATGAATTACGATCATCTTCGCTTAAACATATATTCTTACTTGTGTTCATATGAAAAAGTAAAATACATAGATTCACGCATAAATATAGCATTAATTCATAACCTTAGTATTCAACATAACATAATCGCAACATTCACAACAGAAGTAAAATAATGCTTACACAGATAATTCTAGAATACTTCTCTTTATTGATAATCTAGATTTGCAGTACAGAGTCTCACTAACCTGCACACACAGCTATAGGGGTTTGCACAGTCAACTACAGAGCCTTTTCCTACGCTAAGACTCTTCGCTTTTAGCTCTCATAGACCCATGCATAAAACATAACAAGACTCAACTGAACTGAACTGCCTTAGACTCTTCTAAGACTCCCTTTTTATACAATCCCATGGTTCGTGGACCATGGGTAGATCTCTAAAGCTGACATGACTTATACAAAAGAAGGGAAGAAAACCCTTAGTAACTCTTTACATCTTTGCATTCCATGGCCACAAAATGTCAAGAGTTTACATTCTTTACACAAAACTTGGGCCTTTAACTCCAAAACTTGGGCTTTTAACCGCAAAATTGACCCCAGGGGACTCGTTCCCAACAGGTCCCGAACACATATCTAGTGACTCACCCTCGAGTCACTCTGCTGGCATGGAGATCCTATCATGAAGACCTCCCAACTTGACTTGTACCACTGCAACTTCGACGGTGCACTATTTTTCCGCCTGCTTCATCTGCTTGACAAGTTGCTCTGTTGCTAGCCCTACGCCATCTACCTATACCTTCTTCTATGTTTCTTATAGACTATCCAGCTTTCCTTCAATGATGGTCGTGAGCACATATGCTTCGTTTAGCCAAGGCTTCAATCAAGCCTTCAATAATGCTTCCCTATGCTATGTTGTTTCCACCTGCTCTTTCAATGCCTTTTTTTCCTGCAACTTTGCTAGCCTTTGGGTAATGGCAATGGTGCATATTGTCACATTAACCTTGTCATATCACTGCTTCAACTCCCACGCCTTTATTTCTAGCCTCTGCACGTTGGGAGCCTCCTGTAAGCTGGTGACTACTTCGAGCGACTGCTCAAAGAGCATAGTGCAATCCTTTAATGTGCTATCTATGGCTACAATGATGTCATTAATAGCTACCTCGGATTACTCTCTGACTTTTGACAGAGTCAAAGGCTGGGCCTTCAAATCAAAAACTGCAATCTTAAGGTTCAATTAAAACTGAACCTTTGCCAACTCTGTTCTCATGTCCCACACTCCGGTGGCGAGCTTCCAAATTCACAGTAGTGCACTCTGTCTTCATTTTATCTTCAACCTCCTTCCTCCTTTTCTCGGCCAATTGTTCCATCTTCAGCCTGGCCTCTTACTTTTTTCACTTTGTTGCAGACTTGCTAGACCGAGTTGTCATGTCCGAAGCGGTGTGCCAATCTGCCAGCTAGCAGTCAAGGACTGCTGCAATCACATTATCTATGGCCAGGTATGGAAGATCATACCACTTTTGTTCAAGATCCTTCAGCATGCACATGGAGAGTGGTGAGCCCCAGTATTGCAACAATAATGCTGCAACTCCTGGGACTCCCTTCTTTAATTTTATCAACCCGGTAGTTCGTAACAAACTTGGAAGCGATGGTGCTGTATGCACAAGTACTAGCTCTTGCCGCAGCTGTCACTTGGTCAGCTAGCACAAGTCCGCTAGTAGCTTAAGCCAACTTCTATGAGCTCTTAGAAGAAGCTTTTTAACTAATGGATAAAAGCTAACTCAAATAAGGCTAATCTACTTGCAGAAAGAAACTGGAAAGCTGAAAGGAAATGCAAACCCTAGAAAACCTTAATTTTACCAGCTAGCTCTACTGATGCAAGAAAGAGGATGCAAGCTACTGGGAGAGATGACATTGACTTCTAAGAAGATGAAATGCATGTGTCTAAGCTACTTTTATAGTCAAATCTAAGAGAACCATCTTTTTTTATTTTTGAGTAAGTTGGCAGAATTATTATGCATGCGCTTTAACTGTTTTTGACTGTGTAGAGGTGGATTGGCAAGAGGAAATGCTTGGAGGAGGTTGGGAAGGTTTAGAGAGGGCCTAAGGGGTCCCTAACACCCTTCCAGAGAGCTTCACAGAGTTTGGCTACCAAGAAAACTCATTCGTGAGGTTCTACAGGAAGTCTACAGGGGTTCTACAAGATGTTTTGGAATTTCTACATGATGTTCTATAATTTTCTATAGGATGTTATGAAAAGTGGATTTTGGAGGGTTGATGGAATAAAAATGGTGGGAAAGTGGAAATGAAGGTTGGATAATGATGTTAAGGGGTTTAGGACCTGGCGCATGAGGCTAAGGAGCGATTGGATTTGGTTAAAGGATGGAGGAAGCGATGATGCACAAGAATGTAGAAATTAGAGCAAGGTGGGAAAAGTATGGCAAATGAAGGGTAGGAATCATGGATTAAGGGTTGGAGCAGATTATCTGATGGAGGAGAGGTAGATAAAGAGGTAATACAGGTGATCTGCACACAATTTTCTAGAACTGACCAAACAAAGACTATGCAAACCCAAGATCTAGCTATCTTGACCTAATTTGACCTAAATAACAGAAGTTTATTTGCAACGAAATAATGTGAAATGCTATGCAAACTAAGCAATCAAGACTCTGAACATGTAACCAACTTCTGCAAATAAAAATTGAACACTAATGATTGCATGGCGAAGCAAAGACTGTGTTTTTGTGGGCAGCAAGGTCACCTTGATCCGAGCTCCTGATCCCACTGAGGGAGAGGTGAAATCAGAGGTGCTTGATGGCATTTTTCTGAAGCTCTTCCCTATTAATAATCCATCAGTTCAATATTAACATAAAAATCCTTTTTAATCATCAGAAGCAATCTAAATAACAAAGCAATATTTCAATCTAAATAGAAGATTTTATTCTAAGAATGCAGCAAAAACACATAAAGGTAAACAAAGGAGGTACGGGGCACTTGAGATGGGCCCAACCCAAAGAGCTACAGCCTCCTAAGAGAGATTTAGATCTGGTGCAAAGCTGGATTCATCTTTATTGAGCAGGAAAAGAAGAGTTACATCAAAAACTATCCACAAGGGAAAGCTCGAAAATGTGCTGAAATGCAAAGGTAATCTACTGACTAAAATCGAACTACAAACTAGCTAACTTCTGCCTACAAAGTGACTAACTGAAATGAGGCCCTAAGCCCTCTTATTTATACAAATTGAGGACCCCAACAGCCCTCCTAAACTTTAGGAACTCGGCTGCCAAGACTTGTAGTTAACAACACCTTTACTAGCACTTGCTCGGCTGCCCTTGTGATATTCGATTTGGTGGCCCTTGAACTCCGAGCTGATGGTGGAGAATTCGAGGTAAGGGCCCATAAATGAAGGGAACACCTTCCTAAAGATCCTCTCCCTTGTTCTCCCACGAATTTGGCTGTCAAATGCTCATTAAAACCTTTGATTTTGTCTCAAAATTGACTAAAAATCTGCACAAAGCACCCATTAGACTTGTTGGCATCATGACTAACCCAATTCACTCTATTAGCATAAATATAATAAAAAACATGCAATAAACTAATGAGAATGGTGGATTAAGTCGAATTAGGAGGTTGAATGAGCCAATATAATTATCTATTTTTGGCGCTCATCATCACCCCCCTAGTGAAAGTGTTGCTCATCCTCTGAGCAAACAATCTATCTCCTCATCTTTGATGGCCTTGGTGGCCTCTCGGTCATGCCAAGCTTCTAAAGTGATGTCCTCTTCTCGGTCATGAAACCATGCTTTTCTCTCTACTTCTTCCCACTGCCTGTGCTCCTTTTCCTACAGAATTCGCAGCTTCCTGTAGAACTGTCTCAGCATCCTGTAGAGAGGTCTTTGTGTCCAACATTTTCATTCTTTCTCTCCAGGTGGATGTCTACGAGCTTCCCCATTCATAGGTGATGGATGCCTTTGAGGGAGACCTTTCCTTTTGTGTAGTTGGGGTGTCTACAATTGTAATTGGCTCTTTTGACTGTGGTTGGGGTCTGCCAGTTCTTATCTGCATGCTCCTTCTTGCCTTAATAACCAGGTAAGGCTCCCTCTTTCACTTCCCTTTCTTCTTTGGAGATGTGCTTAGGGTGGCCAGCACAGCTGCTACCTCCCTGGCTAAAATCTCAGGCGATTTTCCCTTTTTGTTCCTCTGTTTCTAGACTTCCTATAGAAAGTCCCGTGCTGACTGTTTTCTGTCTTCCTGTAGAAACGGTCTTCTGGCTTCCTATAGAAACGGTTCTCACTGTTTTGGCCTGATTGGCTGGGGGTGTCTTCTCTTTTGATTTTGCTGTGGTTGCCTTGGGTGTGCCCTCACCTGCTTGGACTTTTTCAGTCCTCTCTGCCCTGATTTGCAACCGTTTCTCCCTTGGCATTTGTGCCTTTATTCCACCCACAGTTTTGGGCTCAGCAGCTTGGCCTTTCTCTTGTTTCTCTTCTTGCTTTTTCTGGGGTGGTCTGTCCTGGGTTTCCTTACCCTTGGATTTCTCCTCTGCTGTTTCCTGACCTACTAGGGGACCTTCCCGTAGTTGCTGCTCTTCAGAAATCTATGTTATGTCTGCCCCTTGAGTTTCCTGTTGCTGTGACTAATTTTTCAGCAGTGCATTTTCCTCCTGTAGCTGGGATTTTTTTTTTAATGCTTTCACTGTGTCTCATCATGGCCAACTTTCCTCTTAATTCCTTTAGCTTGTCCTCCATGTGGTGTCGAGTGTTTTTTTCCAACAAAATGCTCAGGTGAGAAAGCAGGTAGAACTGAAAACAGAGGGATAGCTGAATTTTCGTCTTTTTCTGAAACCAAATAAGGAATTTCCCATGTGCCTCTCCTTACAACATCAAATTGCAATATTTCCCTTTGTTTTAAACTGCTTTTATCCTGAATTTGACTCTCTACTTTTGAAAAGATATATATATATTTTTTTTGACAGAACAATGGATAAATAACACATGTTCTTTTTAGAGAGTAGGAAGATATGCAAATTCGTTTCTTTTTTTTTCACACAAGTTGGTTTCTATGGTTGCATGTATTTTCTTTACAGTATAATTTGAGAAAGAAGGAGACAGACTTTGAGTGCAGAGAAGAAAACAGAGAACTGTGTAAAACTCAGGGAAAATATGCATGCAGACTTTTAAACTTCACTCTTTTTTCAATCCACTGCTGTATGTTTAATCATTCAAATAAGTCATATGCAGATAGATTTCCCCGAGCCTACCTCTTTTCAAGCTCGAATTTTGACAAAAATCTTGTGTTTTCCTTCTGCAGAGCTATTTTCTGCGTTTCCTGTAGAAGACTTCTTGTAGAACGGAACTGCGCTTCCTGTAGAGCCCGATAGGCAGGAATTTTTTAAAAAATGATAGAAATCTCGAGAAATCAGGAAGGAATCTTGCAGAGGACTACTAGTTAACTGATCTGGACGTGGTGGAAGCGTGCTCCAATTGTGACCGCAGTTGAACAGAGGATGGTGAGAGTCAGCCGAGCATCATTTAATTTTGGCGTGATTCGTGGTGAGGGAGTGCAGTGGCCAGGCATATGTGGCCACATGCAGACTGCAGTGCTATGATGAGCTGCATGTCCTCTTCTCATTAATCAACTGCACTGGAGTTAAAATCTCTACCACTGTCTATTTTTTTATTTTTATTTTTAATTTCCCATGACTAACTACACACGTGCGCCGGTGATCCCTAGATGAGTGCAATCAAAATTGGCTAGCTTTTTGGCTGAATCCCACCATCTCATTCGTTCATGCAGCTTTCAAATTACATTCATGCAATTAGAGGAACAAGTTTTAGTCACATACCTGGAAGTCGAATGTGGCTACTGTGAGGTGCTTTTTGCTGCTGCATGCATTTGTTTCGATGGTTGCATGATGGGTTGGCTGCTGATTCATGGCTATTTTCTTGTGCAGGTATCCTCTGGTCAGATCCACACTGCAGGAGCTGGCTTCACATTCAGATCTGCACACTCAAGCTGCTGATGTTGATTTTCCACAGGACAGAAACTTGTTTTCGCCATTGCTCCCGAACGATAGATCGGATCGATCTGAAACTTGCTGAGCATGTTCCTATCATCATTATGCACCTCCGATAGCACAATTGTGATTAATGGATGCACAGATTTCGAGAAAAACGGAAAGTGGCTAAAGATTTCAGAGATCAATTTCTCAGAAACCATGCATCAGAATCGGCTAAAACTTCTTGGGTAGGTGATTATCACCCATACGCATCTCCCCATGAAACAGGTTTTGAAACAGATGCACGGATAGGGAGAAAATGTAAAACTGGCTGGAGGTGATGGAGGCTGATTTCTTGGAAACCGTGCACCAGAATTGGCTGAAATTGCTCAAGCATGTTGCCATTATCCCTATACAACTCCCTGTGAAATGGTTTTGCAAATGGATGCACGGTTTTCAAGCTAGGCAAAAAACAAATTTTAGCACTAGGTATTTTTGCTTCAAGGCATTATGCAGTTTTGTTGCATGGTAAGAAAAATGAGCTCGGGCTATAATGCAGACTTGGAATTCATTGAGGCAGAGTCTAGATGGAGCTTGGACAGGTAGAGTGTGCGAGGCTTCGTTGCTTGACTTGTCACTTAAGAATTCTTGTTGTCAATCTGAGGCAAACAGGGTTTCTTGTATGACTGTGCAGGAACACATAACCAGGGGAGTGCAGTGGAGGTGGAAAGAGATGGAATAGGGTGCCACATGGTGTTGGATTGCATAAAGGTGTGGCTGTAGGCCTAACAAACTGATCCCAACCATCAGATTCCCTTTCAAAATTGAATTTGGCTCGTCCGAAGGTTCTACAGGATGTTTCCTGTAGAAATTCAAAACTTCCTGTAGAAACGCCTGGAACTTCCTGTAGAAAGCCCAAAACTTCCTGTAGAAAGCCTAATCTTGACCTGAATGTGACCAAATCCTAGGAGAGGTGAGTGGCCATGGAGGGAGTGTCTGAAGGGATGTCTTGGAGCCTGGTACGGACTCCTGTCCTCATTTTGCGTGCCCCTCTTTTCCTGCAAAGTATTCACTGCAACTTGCAATTTTTCACAGAGATTAGTCCTGCTTTCTTTTTTCTTTTTTTTCTTTTTTCTTTTTTCCCTTTTTTTTGAAAATAGCTAGGGCACCTCATGGACGTTTTCACCCTAATTTCCTGCCTTGGGTGCCTCCAAGGGAGGTTTTCACCCAGGGATCTTATTCTCTTATTCTTTTTTCTTTTTTCTTCTTTTTTCAACCCATTGACCGCCTCATGGAGGGTTTCAATCAATGAGCCAATCTAAGGCGCCTCTGAGGAGGTTTTCACCTTAGATTTTTCCTCTTATTTCCATTTTTTCATTTTTTTTCTTTTTTCTCTTTTTTCTACCCTACCCTACTTCAAAAAAAAAATTCTTTTCAAGTATAAGAATACTTCCAATGGAGCCATGTGCACATCCATACTAGAGACAAGATGATGTGGAGGCTTGAAATGCATGCTTTGACAGCTATCCGGATTTCAGAGACCAAATGATTTGACTTTGAAGGGATCAAAAATAGCTGAGGAAGAGAGTACCATTGCAACCTAGTGACGATCTGAAACCATATCTCAATATAGCTATGATATCCTTGGTCCTTTTGCAGATCTGGATCATGTTTCATGTCACCTTCTACCACGAATTTCTCATCTTCCTCTTTTTGCTGATCTTTCTCTTGACTACATGGAGGGTTTGATGGTAACCATGAGGAAGATTTTTTGATCTCTGCTTCTGATGTCTTCTCTTCATTAAGTGCAACCCATGGTGCTTTGATCTCCTCTTTTGAATCTTCTTTCTCCTTTGGTCCTTCAATGTTGTTAATATAATCTCTGCTTTGCAACACTCTTCCTGAGCTATGGTGAAGATCATTGAGCTCAAGAGGAGTCATTTGGACATGTTGTGCCTCAGCTTTGTAATTGGGTTGAGCTATTCCAATGTGCGGTTTTGGAGATGGTGCTACGGGTAGTTGAGTGGGGGTGTATATTTGAGATGGATGTGGATGGGTTTGCGGTTGGGCAGGCATTTGGGGTTGCCTTGGTGGAGAAGGAGGTGAGGGTTGCGATTGAGCAGGTGGTGGAGGAAAAGGATTGGGATGAGAGTTGTACTGGGGCCTCCACCCTTGATGAGGTGCATTCCACTGAGGCTGTGGCTGAGCATAAGAGTGAAATGAATGAGCAGCAGGTTGGGCATAATAGGGAGATGGATCCAACCAAGGAGGGGGTGTGGACCAGGAAGGTTGAGTAGGGAGACCCCAAGAAGGCATGGAAGTGGCTTGATAGGGGTCGTAATAGGTCTGGGATGTCCCTTGCAGTTCCTGCTGGTAAGGTTTGGGTCCATGTGGCCTCCTTTGGTTCATATAATAGAGTGATTTAGCGGCTCCTTTGGCTCTCTGATATGCAGCTTTAAGTCCAGGCAAGGAAGGGCACTGATTCGTAGGATGGTATCCTTCACAGACAAAACACACTTCTAGGGAGTGCATTGGACATTCGTTCCTAGGATGCTTGCTAGTGCACCTAGGACAAAATATGACCAAAAGCCCTCTTGGCTTCCTCTTACTTCCTTTGGATCTGTAGGGCATCCAGTTGCATGGCAAGAAAATGCCTCATATCGCTGTTGAAATCCTCTATCTGATTTGCAAATTCATTTTTGGATAAGGTACCACTCCCAACATTTCTGCTTATAGCCATTTGCTCCAGAGGAATGTTTCCTTCTTCTTCTCCCCTAGAGGTTCTTTAAATATGCCTTGATGTCCACCCAGGGGTTCTTCTTAGTCACAGCCATCGAAGAAGAGAGAAGGTTGGTTGTGTAAAGCAATGGGGGTTGTTGTGAATATATTTTTTTGACTTATCTCTACTCCTACAAGGCATGAAAGGAAATCTTTTTCGTTGATTTTTGTTTCTTTCTTCTGCTTGTACCTGTAAAAACTAAAATAGATTGAACTGCAACTAACTATCTTGCTGAAATGAAAATGCGGAATTGAAATGAAAGCAGGAAATGACTAATCTATTTTGCTCAAATGAAATTGCAGGAATGAAATGCTAGGCTACGTTTGCGGAATTGAAATGCTAATCTACACTTGCAGAAATGAAATTGCGGAATTGAAATGCTAATCTATGAAAGCAGGAAATATCTACTCTACTTTTGCGGAAATGAAATTGCAGAATGGAAATGAAATAAACTACTTAGCAGAAGGTTGTAGCGGAAAATAGAAGAAAAGCAACAATCACCAATACTCTGACACTTCCTCGGCAACGGCGCCAAAAAGAGTGGTGAGCCCCAGTATTGCAACAATAATGTTGCAACTCCTGGGACTCCCTTCTTTAATTTTATCAACCCGGTAGTTTGTAACAAACTTGGAAGCGACGGTGCTGTATGCACAAGTACTAGCTCTTGCCGCAGTTGTCACTTGGTCAGCTGGAACAAGTCCACTAGGAGCTTAATCCAACTTCTATGAGCTCTTAGAAGAAGCTTTTTAACTGATGGATAAAAGCTAACTCAAAGAAGGCTAATCTACTTGCAGAAAGAAACTGGAAAGCTGAAAGGAAATGTAAACCCTAGCAAACCCTAATTTTACCAGCTAGCTCTATTGATGCAAGAAAGAGGATGCAAGCTACTGGAAGAGATTCCATTGACTTCTAAGAAAATGAAATGCATGTGTCTAAGATAATTTTATAGTCAAATATCAGAGAACCATCTTTTTGTATTTTTGAGTAAGTTGGAAGAATTATTATGCATGCGATTTAACTGTTTTTGACTGTGTAGAGGTGGATTTGCGAGAGGAAATGCTTGGAGGAGGTCAAGAAGGTTTAGAGAGGGCCTAAAGGGTCCCTAACACCCTTTCAGAGAGTTTCACAGAGTTTGGCTACCAAGAAACCTCATTCGTGAGCTTCTACAGGAAGTCTACAGGGGTTCTACAAGATGTTCTGGAATTTCTATAGGATGTTCTGTAATTTTCTACAGGATGTTCCGAAAAGTGGATTTTTGAGGGTTGATGGAGAAAAAATGGTGGGAAAGTGGAAATGGAGGTTGGATAATGATGTTAAGGGGTTTAGGACCTGGCGCATGAGGCTAAGGAGCGATTGGATTTGGTTCAAGGATGGAGGAAGCGATGATGCACAAGAATGTAGAAATTAGGGCAAGGTGGGAAAAGTATGGCAAATGAAGGGTAGGATTCATGGATTAAGGGTTGGAGTAGATTATCTGATGGAGGAGAGGTAGATAGAGAGGTAATATAGGTGATTTGCACACAATTTTCTAGAACTGACCAAACAAAGACTATGCAAACCCAAGATCTAGCTATCTTGACCTAATTTGACCTAAATAATAGCAAGGAAAATGAACAACAGTTTATTTGCAACGAAATAATGTGAAATGCTATGCAAACTAAGTAATCAAGACTCTAAACATGTAACCAACTTCTTCAAATAAAAATTGAACACTAATGATTGCATGGTGAAGCAAAGACTGTGTTTTTGTGGGCAGCAAGGTCACCTTGATCCTAGCTCCTGATCCCACTGAGGGAGAGGTGAAATCAGAGGTGCTTGATGGTCTTTTTCTGAATCTCTTCCCCGTTAATAACCTATCAACTCAATATGAACATAAAAATCCTTTTTAATCATCAAAAGCAATCTAAATAACAAAGCAAGATTTCAATCTAAATAGCAGATTTTATTCTAAGAATGCAGCAAAAACAGATAAAGATAAACAAAGGAGGTATTGGGCACTTGAGATGGGCCCAATCCCAAGAGCTACAACCTCCTAAGAGAGATTTAGATCTAGTGCAAAGCTGGATTCATATTTATTGAGCAAGGAAAGAAGAGTTACATAAAAAACTGTCCACAAGGGAAAGCTTGAAAATGTGCTGAAATGCAAAGCTAATCTACTGACTAAAATCGAACTACAAACTAGCTAACTTCTACCTAAAAAGTGACTAACTGAAATGAGGCCCTAAGCCCTCTTATTTATACAAATTGAGGACCCCAACAGCCCTCCTAAACTTTAGGAACTCGACTGCCAAGACTTGTAGTTAACAACACTTTTACTAGCACTTGCTCGGCTGCCCTTGTGATAATCGATTTGGTGGCCCTTGAACTCCGAGATGATGGTGGATAATTCGAGGTAAGGGCCCATAAATGAAGGGTACACCTTCCTAAAAATCCTCTCCCTTGTTCTCCCACGAATTTGACTGCGAAGTGCTCATTAAAACCTTTGATTTTGTCTCAAAATTGACTAAAAATTTGCACAAAGCACCCATTAGACTTGTTGGCATCATGACTAACACAATTCACTCTATTAGCATAAATATAATAAAAAAAATGTAATAAACTAATGAGAATGGTGGATTAAGTCGAATTAGGAGGTTGAATGAGCCCATATAATTATCCATTTTTGGGGCTCATCAGAGACCCAATGGAAGTTCACCTTGAACTCCACATACTCTATTAGCTGATCATAAACTATTGGCGACAACCTCGACTTGTAGTTGATGGCCATGTGGCTATTCATCTCCATCAAGATCCAAAAGACCTTGCTATCCTTGACCCTTTGGGGGTCATTCGTAGCCCAAAGTGAAGCGAACTTCGCTGCTTTCGGTAGGTCCCACATGAACGGAGTAAACTGACTATCCTCTGGTAACTCCCACATGACCAACACTATGGACAACAACGACAATGCATAGTGAAACATTTTTATTTGATCCTGCACCTCTTTGTAGTTCACGAGGAATTCACTGTAGAGGTAGCGCACCAAGTTGAACTGTATGCCCTCGATCCACTAGGCCGCTATTGACACAACTTGTGTTGACACTTTATCTGCATGACACTTCCTCATAATATTTCCTCCAAGGATCTGAGCGGCTACACTAATTGCAGGATTGGTTATGCTAGTGAAGCTGCATGGATTCTTATCGAGCTTAAATTTATCCTTCATTGTTGCAGTGAGGTCGCGCCCACCTGTCTTTCCACCAAATTCCATGGCCAGATTATCTCCCACGTGCGATAGTCGAGTGATCGTATGGATCAACATGTTAGTGATCGGTATCAACTCCTCTAACCACAAGCACCCATCGTGCAATAATCACAATAGCTTCTTGATCACTATCATGGTTATGGGCATCCAGTTGTAATGCAGTACCGACATCATGTTTAATAGACCAGCCTTATCCACCCCTTTTACCCACTTTCTTGGCTCCAGTGTGGTCACACCAGAGTCTTTATAGAAGACATGGTGCATGAGTTGATCTGTGGCTAAGTGGGGAAAGCGCTTTGTATCAACCAAATCCCAATCCTCCAATTTTAAATGGGGGATGTGCCCCAGGTGTGATCCTTCAAGGATGATTTTTTTCTGGAAGCAAGGGTGTATGCAGCATGACCTTGCTTTCATTAATGTCCTTCAGAACCTTTGTCTTGCCTCTGTGTGAAGGAATGTACTTGGGAAGCTTAGAGATAGGGTCAAACCCCTCAACGCCAATATCCTCTGCCCCCATGTCAATGTCTACATCATCTCTATGGATTTCTTCAACATCCTCTTCAGGATCCAAGTCAATTATCTTTCCCTTCTCCTGCATGGTGGGCTTTTGCTTTTGCGGGTGCTTTCCGGGTGATGTGTGCACCGGCTATGGCACTTTCTACTTATCTTTTCTTTTTGGACCCTCTTTGGTCGGCGTAGGCCTCAGCCTAGGAGATCTCAGTGATTTAGGCACTTTTTACGGTAC
Source organism: Pinus tabuliformis (assembly GCA_031772625.1). NCBI lineage: Eukaryota > Viridiplantae > Streptophyta > Pinopsida > Pinales > Pinaceae > Pinus > Pinus tabuliformis. Next base: position 1,427,919,087 of record CM062816.1, read on the forward strand.
TTCAATGCTCGCAACTTTCGGGGTAGCTCCCTTAGTTGCCATTGCTACTTTTAGGGAAGTTCCCTCAGCTTCCATTACTTCTCCAGCAATCATGATTTTTGCGGGCACCGACATGATACTAGACAATAGCTCCTGCGCCTCCTTTGGCAACTTCTCAAATGCTAAACTCACTATCAAAGCTCCAAAGTACTCATAGTTCATACGCGCTTGAGAGCTCAACACATTAATTCTCAAAATGCAAAGTGTTTTCCATTGGGTAGCCACTTGTAATTTATAGGCATTTTCAAATTCAAATCTGACCATTCGCCCCAAAATTCATTCATAAATGTCAGATTGGCGAAATATTTTCACAGATTTCTCCCTGAAATTCCGACTTTAGTTCTGCCCCCGCCCACTCCATATAGTCATTTTCCCACTATCAAGTCATGAACAGTGACCATAACGGTCACTTTTCAGCTGCCCTGTGTGGTCCCTTCTTGGATAGCACAACTCCCCGTGCGTTTTTGCTGACACTGTGACATTCCTCCATTCCGCGTAGTTCCCCAATCACGTAGGTCCCCAACTTGAACAATGTAGTTTATAGTCTTGTGCCTCCTTTCAACTCCATGGAGCACTAAGACTATGCTTCCATCATGTAGTCATCTAGCTGGATCGCCAGTGTATGGATTCAATCAGCTGCCATTTACTCGCCCTAGGAATGGTTCTCCATTCAACTTTACCAACTGAATTGCTCCACCATTGATAATATCCTTGATGACATATGGCCCTAGCCAATGCATCCAAAATTTTCTTGGGAATTTATCAAACTTTTTGTCATATGATAAAACTAAATAATTTACCTTGAAGGTGCACAATTTGATGTGCCAATCGTGCCATGACTTTTCGCGCTCCTTTTGAACTTGTTGATGGAATCCATCTAGAAATCTATCTTCTTCAAGCTCTGTTAGCTGCACGAGCCTCTCCTCTAGGGCTCCGTGACCTACTTGCCATTGCTGTGAATGCCTCTATGCACAAGCTAGGTATAATTTAATCCATCAGCATCACAGCTTCCATGCCATAAACTAGTTTTAATGGCGTTTGTCCATTCAACTTCTTGCAGGTCATTCTATAAGCCCATAACACTGTGGACACGTGAACATCCCAGTCATTTCTTTGAGCATTGTAAAACTTTTTTAGTGCACTCTCTAATATTTTATTAAATTCTTCCACCATCCCATTAGCCTACAAATGATATGGTGTGCTCTTCTGATGGTAAAGCTGAAATTCCTCTGTCATCATGCTAATCGTCTCATTAAGAAAGTGTGTACCACAATCAGTCATTAAAATTTTTGGACAACCAAGCATTGTTAGCACATACTCAAAGATGAATTTGGCTACTATCATGCTTGTACATTCCTTCATAAGTTGCACCTCTGCCCATCTAGTTAAGTACTCAGTTGCTATGATGATGTATCATGCACTCGTCTTCTTCCTTGGAGGCTGAATTGGTCCCACAAAGTCAATCGCCCACTTCTCAAGGGCTATAGCAATATCTATGGATTCAACAGCATCTCATCCCTGCATGAGGGTCTTCCAATCCTTTGTCATGCATAGCATGCCCTACAATACGTTTTTGAATCCTTATGGAAGGTCGACCACCACAACCCATCACATAGAATCTTCTGCTCTGTTGCTTTTCCTGCATAATGACCTCGCATGGATCTACCATGAGCCTCAGTGAGGATGTTGTTTCATTCAAACTTTGGCACATAACATCGCAATATTTCATCTGGTCCCATTTTTTACAAGTGCCCTGCAATGACAGAAAAGTCTGTCGTGTGCACTACCAGTTCCTTTTTATGTTGGCTTGTATATCCTTCTGGAGCCATACCTATCATCAAGAAGTGTATAATATCTTCAAAGTGGCTATCTGTGACGTGCATTGTAAAGAGTTGCACGTTAGGCAATCCTTCCTCTAGATTAGTAGGCTCTTCGCTAGTTTCAATGTGCGACAAATGATCAAGTCCTGCATTCAATCATCCTGGTTTCACTATGACTTGAAAATCATATTCTTGGAACAACAACAGCCACTTGCATATCTTTATCCACAACACAAGCTTATTGACCAGGTATTTCAAACTAGAATGGTTTGTATACATCTTGAAATGTCTGCCCAACAAATATTGCCTGAACTTCTACAGTGCGTACACCATAGCTAATCCTTCGTGCTCTGTCATGGAATAATTTTTCTCAGCTTTGGACAACTTCCTACTTATGAACGCTATAGGATGATCCAAGTCCCCTTCACTGGCCTGTGTCAATACTGCTCCCAGCGTAATATATGATCGGTCCACATGCACATGAAATTCCTTCTTCCAAACCGGGAAGACTAGGATTGACACGGTGAACATTTTCTCATTTAGCACATCGAAGCTCTTTTGGAATTCTTCATTCCAAAAGAATGTAACATCCTTCTTTATAATTTTTTCCATCGGTGCAGTGATCTGGGCATAATTCTTGATGAATTTCCTATAGTATCCTGTATGCCCCAATGTTTCACGTAGCAGTTTCACACTACTTGGCACCTCCAAATTGATTATGACTGTGATCTTCGTTGGGTCTACCATCAAGCACTATCTACATAGCACATGGCCCTAAAAGATCCTAGAAGGGACACAAAACAAAAATTTCTTCAGATTGATCACGATATAGTACCTTCGACATCTATCTAGCATCAAGCGCAGGCTTGCCACCTGGTGCTTTACCAATCCAAACATTGTCTAATAGTCAAGGTACACTTCAATAAATTTATGAATGAAGTCCTTGAATGCAATGATGATTATGTGCGAAAATATCACCGACGCGTATTTTAGCCGAAAAGGAATCACCATATACTAGAAGCATCCCCATTCAGTCGCGAAGGTCATCTTAGTTCTATCCTTCAGCGCAATCTTGATCTGATGGTACCTAGAGAACCCGTTAGTGAATGAATATGCTTCTTGGATGCCAACATTATCCAGAACCTCATCGGTTAATGGAGTTGGGAAGGGATCATGAACAAAGGCATCATTCAACTTTCTGCGATCTACACATATCTGTATTTCTCCCTTATGCTTCTTTTCCTAAACCACTATTGGGCTCACCCAATCAGATTCTTCCACCTTTTCAATAATACCTATCGTGAGCATATTGTCTAACTCTAAGTGAACCCTTTCTTTGTACTTCGGGTTGAGGCAGTAAGGTCTTTTCTTCACAGGTTTTGCGTCCAGTTTTAGGGTGATCTTCATGACACCTAAGTCTCCTATTATCCCTTTCAAATTTAAAACTTGATGGGGAATAGATTTTGATATTCGCGGAGTAGTTCAGCAGCCTTATCTACTGTCGTGTCATCCCAATTGTCCCTATTCTTTGCAAAATTCAGCTCTGCCTCCATGTCAATGTTCACCTGCTGAGTTTTGAGAGGCTCGGTTATGTTTGGATTCTCTAGTTGTCGTCCTTCAACTTCACGATGACCTTCAGTCTCTAGGATATTAATCTTCCTGAGGTCTTCATCTTCTTCTTCCACTGTGACATTGTAGCACTCCAACATGTGACTCAGTTGGGTGGTCCAATTAGGTTGAATCAAATCTAGAGGATCCTGTGGTATCTTGAAAATTGTAGTCTTAACCTCCTGTAGTGCTTCGTTGATACATTCAAATCCATCCTCAAAATTGAACTTCATAAAAAATCCTTGGTGCAAAATATCCCATTCTTCAGTGCCATGGCGAAGTTCCATCTCCAAGTACCAATTCATTGGTATAACATCCAAGGTATGACAAAACAGATGGACCCATTCCAGTTGAGGCTTCACTCCATACACTTCAGTCCACTTGGTCAAATGGTCGCGCAGATCATTTCTCCCATCATATTTTTCTGTTAGTTGCACCTTCGGATGACCAAATCATACCCTCATCATCCTCCTATATTCGCGCCAATCATAAAAAATATCTTTGTGCATACCCCACCATCTTGTGGGCATAGCGCACAGTGCCCAATCCAATGCCTAGAAGCAATGCTTCTCTAGTACTTCCCTTTCAAATGCATTCAAAAAGTGATCAACATGAGTTAACCCATCATAGTGAGGTAGATTTCTTACCTCTAATGATACACAGTGCAATGACTTGGTCATCATATTACAATGCAGCATAAATACTTCATGCAGTTGATTTTGCTAGTCCTCTAGTTCTTCGCCTGAATCTGATGTGTAGGAGCTCTCATAGTCCCATGCAATACATCCATCTGTTTTCGGATTCACCCAATCCTAATCGCTTGTCATTATATTGTAAATCTTGTCCAAATCGTCATCACTTTCATAATCGCGGACCTATTCATTATAGCACGGTCCTTGTGTAGGGTCTAGTGGCACCACTACGCAGAGCAATTTCTTCTCAAATATCATCTTTCACTTCTTCATATTGATTACCCCATTCATGTTAGTGGCCCAATCAATCCCAAGGAGCACGCGGTAGGGATTGCTGTCATCCACAATCTCTATCACTTCAAAATCTGCTAATGCACTCATGCCTTCGATATCAACTATTACCCCCTACAACCTCCCCATTGGGATGATTTTATGCTAATGCGCCATCCTTAACTGAATCAAAAACTGCTGTAGCATAGGTCTCCCCATTTTTTCCCATGTCTGTTTCAGCAAAACATTCGCATTAGATCTTACGTCTAAGATAACTTGGTCCATTTTGTATTCTCCTATCTGCACAGTGAGTCTCACCTCACATCCAGTTTGTGGCTTATGCATACCAAGCTTCCTAACTACGTGCGACCCATCAGTAGCAGTTTCTGTGCCAATGCACCTATTGATCAACTCCTATAGTCCCTTCACAACCTTACTATCATGGAGTAGCTTCATGCAGGTCTCCAAGAAAGTGGTAATCATGGATGAGTCCATTTCTTCAGCCAGTTTCTCCTGACTCCCTTAGGTAGAGGCCCCAATGAAACTTTTCTTTTCTTCCATAAATGTTTCTTTTGTGTGCTCTAGATCAAACCCAGACTCCTTTTCTGGTGCTTTGTGGACCCACTCGCCTTCTTCAGGCTTCTTCACCTTATCCTCACTAGTCTTCACTTCACTCCACAGCACAATATTTACATTAGGGTCTTCCTCGCAAGGATCAACCCTCGTCATCTGCAGGTTCTAAGTCGATTTCTAAGGTTGTGCCCCCTTCTCAGTATCTTAGCTAACAATATAGGGAAATCCTTCGTCACATGGTCAAACTAAGTACAATAGTGGCATGACAACCGCGTCGGATTCGGGAAATCTCACACGTAGTGTCTTGCTCCTCCACAATTGTAACAAATAATCTTCCCTCAACCTCTACCAAGTCCTCCTCCACCTCAGCATCTTCCATGTCCATAATACTCACATCGCGTTCCTCTAGTTCCTTGGTCTGGGGGCCTCGTTTCTACCTGCACCCTATATTCAAGTGTCCTATCCATCATGAATTTATAACTCCGGAAATTGCACTCATCATGACCCACAAATTGATAGAAGTTGTTGAAGAGTTGTTGCAGTGTTTGTACAAATTTCTACAACAAATGGAAATTGTCTGTCGCATGTTTCCCAGTGACTTGACAGATAGCACACCATAGCGCGGGCTCTACACTTGGCCCTACTTTATCTTCTGGCCTCATAGGCATTGGTCCCCCTGCCGCAACATAATTCACAAAAACCAGACAGTGATCTTTTCCATGCCCCTAGATTTTACGATTTAGGCACCATATTTCTCCATGCGCCTCTGTCTGTGTTGTTCTGTCCTTTTTTTCAGACTTTGCATTTCGAGGAAAAGGTTCTACAACTGCGCATGAATATGCTGAACCCCCAAATTAGAATATTGCATCGGTCTCTCATGTAATCTCATCGTGATTTCCAAAGCTTCAGCCTAGGTCCCAATCTTCTGTTGTGATAGTGCAACCCTTAGATGAGGCAGGAGCGAGGCCATAAACCATTTGCGGGGCTGCCCATCAGTTAGATTCATGTTGGCTTCACAGACCGTACACTTCAATCTCTGATCCAAATCATAGGGTGTCTCACCAGGCTTCATCATGATCTCTTTGAATCCCACAATTGATTATGCCTTAGACTTAGGTCTACTAAATTCCTTATTCAGTGCAAGCTGGATATCTTCCAACGCGGACATCAGATTATCAATGTAGTACTTAATATACCAACTTAGTGCGTGGTCCTGCAAATCACTAAACAATGTTTCTTTATTCATTTGATTTTCTGTGATACCCTGATCTTCCCATATAGCCTTCGCGATGAACCAAAACTGGTCTGGATCTTCATTTACTACACCCTTGAACACAAGTAGCTTTACAGAGTTTGCCATGTTGAATGGTGGTGTAGGTGGTGGCGTTGTGGGTGAGGGATTAATTGGTGGAGGTGAGGATGGAGGCGGTGTAGGTATTCATGTGAATCCCCATCTTATTAACTGAATAGTGTTTAACAGAGAAGCATGTACTACCTCTTCATCATCACTCAGAGGAGGCTCAATTAGCGGGCTATATTCAAGTCCCTTTCTTCCTCCGTCTGTGAAAGTCCTTCCACTTCGTGTAAACCCAAACATCAAGGTAACTACATAAACTACTTTTCACACAAGAGCATCTTAATCCAAACATTTAACGATTTCAAATACTTACCTCGCGGCCCTTTGAAAAAGTGGCACTCTGCTTCACTGTAACTTATCAAAGTATCGACTGTGAACTCTGTCACAAATCCCCCTATGATGGGGTTGAGCCAATGATCGACAACGCGTGCAATCTTATCTTCAAAGGCTTCCAATTTCTGCACTAACTCTAGGGTCTATACAATTGGACCGTCAAGCCTCCACCTCCCTTGGCCGTCCACCAATTTTGTGATCCGGTATAGTTCAACTAGGAAGGAACAAAAGAAAATTTTGTGTATCTCTGTGTATAGATATCTTTCCAACCACTGTTCTTTTGTCAATTTCAAATATCTATTTTCTTGTACCGTGAATTCGTGGATCTTTCTATCCAACCAGCCTTCAATCTTCTTCTTAGTTGGATTCCAATGATGTGACATCACACATCCGGTTATGCAGATCTTGTTCCCAACAATGGAACCATTTTTTGGCTTGATGAGCCCTGACCCAAGTTCAACGTTAAGCAACCAAGCAAATCCCTACACTACTGGCTCTTTTGGCATCAGTCCATGGAGCATGGACTAAAGTCTCACCCAAAGTAGTATGGGGGGATGGAGGAACCAAGTTTCCGCACCCTGAGATGGTTGTGATATCAGTTATTTTCCCTAACCCTTCCTTCACATAGGCCGATAAGCCCTTTAGGGTTTATCAAATTACATCCCTTATTCGTCCTCGAAGCCTCCGAAAACATCTTCGATCATCCTCCGTGGACCCTAAATAGATAGATCAGGCACTTATGTGCCTCTACAAATAATCTACTTCTGTATTTACTCAAATTCGCTTAAGTATTGGTTAACTTTAACATGCATTACAGTCATCTTCATGTAAACATATATTCTTACTTGCACTCATATGACAAAGTAAAATACATAAATTTTCACATCAATATAGCATTAATTCGTAACCTTAGTATTCAACATAACATAATCAAAAAATTCATAATAGAAGTAAAATAACGTATACACATAATTTCAGAATACTTCTCCTTATTGATTATCCATATTTCTAGTATAGACTCTGACTACCCTACGCACACAACTGTAGGGGTTCGCATACTCAGATGTGGACTTCTACTCTAGGCCTCTGCACACTCAGCTACAAAGCCTCTTCCTATGCTAAGACTATTTTCTTTTAGCTCTCACAGACCCATGCATAAAACATAACAAGACTCAACTAAACTGAACTTCCTTAGATTCTTCTAAGACTCCTTGTTTATACAATCCCATGGTCTACGAACCATGGGTACATCTCTAAAACTAGCATGAATTATACAAAATAAGGGTGGAAAAACCTTAGTAACTCTTTACATCTTCGCATACTGCAACCACAAAATGCAAAGAATTTACATTCTTTACACAAAACTTGGGCCTTTAGCCCCAAAACATGGAATTTTAACCCCAAAATTGACCCTAGAGGACCCGTTCCCAACAGGATGGACTGGTTGAGTTAATCTCACAGGAAAGGGTGGTGGATTTATTTTGGGCATGCTTTCCTCTCTTTCCTCCTCACTCTCCCTAGGTGGAGGTGGAGGTTGGTTGTCCTGGAGTACTCTCCCAGATCTCAGGTTGATTTCTTGAATCTCCACAACATAAGCAAGACAGGATGTCTCTCCATTGTACACTTGTTGTTCATATCTGTTGTTCGCATTTGGATTTGGTTGGGCAGGCATCTAAGGTTGTTTAGGTGGAGTAGGGTGTAAAATATGTTGTTGAGTAGGTGGTGAAGGCCATAAAACTGGAGCATTGTTGTATGGGGTCCTCCACCCCTGGGGCAATGCAATCCACTGAGGCTATCACGAAGCATATGGTTCAAATGACAAGATGGTTGGCTGGGAATGGTACTAAGGTGCAAAATACCAAGGAGGAGGTGTAGACCAGGAGGGATGAGCACGGGGCCCCCAGGAGGGAATTGAGGTGGTCTGGTTAGGGTTGTAATATGCATGGGATGATCCTTGCATGCCTTATTGATATGGCTGACGCCCATGAGATCTCCTTTGGTTTATGTAGTAGAGTTGTTCAGTCACCCCTTCAGTTCCCTGATACACAACTTTTAGTCTAGGTACAGAAGGGAACTTTGTTATAGGGAAAAGTGTCTACTCAGAACTGCTTATCCCACTAAGGTGTGATAGCTACCTTAGAAACAAACAAAGTAAAGATACTTTCATTTTTCCTTTATGAAGTATAGATAGAGAAGAACAAAGAAGACCAACCTCTGTCTTGCGCTAATCTCCTGGTTCGATTCCTCTCCTTCTTGATAGTCTTTCGCTACTTGTTCCCTTGCATGCCCAGCTTCACAGAGTACCTGTAAGATCACAGTAGCATAGCACTATACAAGAACATGGATCTATAATCATAAACAATCTAGGATCAGATGTAAATTGACCATACAAATGCAGCAAACATAAATGACACAAGAGTATGGAGGAAAACTTGAATAGCTTTTATTGATAAACAAGAAAGAGCCAAGGGGAGTTACAACCAGTTGTTCTGACCCAGCATCATCCTCTCAGCAAGGAAGCCCCTCTTCACCTCATACAAAGCTTCGATCACCCAACAATCTGATGTTTTATCTCAAGAAACCAACAACAATTCCTTACAATATGCAAAATTCCAGCCTCTAGATCTCTGGGATGAGGGATCCATATATAGATATCTATAAGGGAGATGAGTCAGCTTGTTGTTACAGGGAAAAGTGCCTATATAGAACTGCTCTATCCCACTAAGGTGTGACAGCTGCCTTAGAAACAAACAGAGAAAAGCTACTTTCGTTTTTCCTTTATGAATTATAGATAGAGAGGAACAAAAAGACCAACCTCTGTCTTGCGCTAATCTCCTGATTTGATTCCTCTCTTCTTTGATAGTCTTCAGCTACTTGCTCCCTTGCACGCCCAGCTAGACAAAGTACCTGTAAGATCACAGAAGCATAGCACTATACAAAGACATGGGTCTATAATCATAAACAATCTAGGATCAAATGTAAATTGACCATACAAATGTAGCAAGCATCAATGACACAAAAGCATGGAGGAAAAATTGAATAGCTTTTATTGATAAACAAGAAAAGAGCCAGGAAGAGTTGCAACCAGTTTTTCTGACCCAGCATCAACCTCCTAGCAAAGAAGCCCCTCTTCACCTCAAACAAAGCTTAGATCACCCAACAATCTGATGTTTGTCTCAAGAAACCAACAACAATTCCTTACAATATGCAAAATTCCAGCCTCCAACCTCTGGATCTCTGGGATGAGAGATCTATATATAGATATTTGCAGAGGTGTGAGTTAGCTTTGGTTTTTTTATTAGCGTCTTCTCTCTAATAGTTCTTGATGCCACTTGGAGATCTCATTGATCTCTTACTCATCCTTGGGCAATTATGAGAGGCAAGTGTCCCAGGAGAAGTTTCTGGAAGATTCCATGATCATCCACCTCGCAAACTGTCTCCACCACTTGTCTTTTCTCGTCCATCGCACCCCATAGAAGGGATTTTTGAAATGCAACGCACTTCTCGTGTGTACAAGGTGCAATGCATTGCACCGTGGCCATGGAGCAAGCGAAATGATCCAGTTTTGACCAATTCTGAGCAGTTTTTCATGGAGAACTTCTGGGAGAAGCTGTAATCAGTTGACCTTGTTCCTTTAGGGGTTAGAACAACACTTTTAGGGACTTAGAAGCCCTTGGTTTATGGACATTTCATGCTTGGGGTTGTATTGCCCAAAAATGTCTATAACAGTTGCCCCCTAAAGCATGAGGCCGTTAATCTTTTGATGTCGGGTGAAATGCTTTATTATGAGGATCCGAAGTTCTTTCAAGCTGGGAGGAGACCTGTAATAAGATACAATACAATACATTATCTTCATAATATTTTCATGATCTAGCTGAGGCGGGCATTCCCATGCTCAGTTTTATAAATTCATTTTCATGTACATAGGACAGACAATCGTCTGAGTGTAGACTGATGATTCTGATAGAGCCATCATCCTTTTGATTGGATGATTATCTGTGTAGCAATGATGTACATTTGATGTCTTTATTTCCCTGAATATATATCATAGCCCGGATGGATGAAACTAGATCCGGGGTCTTCAATCTCGTTCAATCTTCACTCGAAGTACAAGTCGATCCATGTGAGAAATGTTCTGAAGTCGAACATGGAAAGACATCGCTTGATTACCAGCCAATGATGTAAACTGTTAACAAGTGTGAGAGGAATCACCAATAATGATAATGACCCTCAAGGTACTACAGTACAATTCACGCGGTGTGAATAAAGGACTTGGCGTCGAACACCACGCAAAATCTTTCAGTCGAAGGCCATTGATGTAATCCTGTCACCGGAAGTGAGAAACTTGCCATTGAGGCATGCAAGCTTCAAAGTACTGAATGCGGTGTTCCTAGATCGACTTCTTGGATAATGAGTTGATGTCGACAAGAAGTGATCCGTCACAGGAGGGCCTTAATGAATCCCACATCAATGACATGGAACGGAGCAAATGATTTTAATGGAGGTGAAAACGATCTGGTGATATAAGGTTCAGGGCGGCGGTCATGAAAGAATGGAGTATAAATGTATGGTAGTGGGTGAGACATAGGTGAATTCTCTGAATGACTTCTCTTGAACATATCGGCGACACTGATGTGATGGATTGGTAGCATTAACCCTAAATATGGATGGTATGATGGGACCATGGTGATGTGACCGGTGAATGAAACAACCCAACCCGACACGGACGCGGAGTGGAAGTGTCATGTTCAAGAGCGACTTGCTACCAACAAAGTTTTTTCAAGTTTTCTTCCCAATTTTCCCCAGTCATTGTTGACCAGTACCTCTTTATTTTTGTCAAGCTTGAGGAGGATAACATATGCTTGTTCTATAATTTGCCCTTCGGGCAAACCCATCGCTATGTTTTAACAAGCCTAGCAATAGTGAAACTCGTTCTCGTCTATAGACAAGTTTGTCACTATTACACTTTTAACGAGTTTAACGACAAAGATAACTCGGTCCTTTTCAATTTTAGAGAGTTTGAAAAAGAACGTAAAGGTAACTCCAAAATTCCTTTTTCGTCATCTAATCCCTTAAGTCCGAAAAAGTATAAAACAATACAGAAGGGATGAATTTTAGATACTTTTAACGAGCCGAACAAAACAAGCGCTCGATCTTTTTGTGTAATAATCCCTCAGGTCCAAAAAGATTAAAATTTAGAGGAGGGATAACACTTCTGGTCCCTTTAACGAGCTAGAGAGGCCAATGGCTCGGCAATGTTTTCATATTTTATGAGTCAATTGAAAAGAGCTTAAAGGAGACTCGTCTTTTGAGGAACGAGTGATAAAATGGGTAGCAACTGATTCCAGGTAAGGTTTGGAATTTTCCAATCACGGCAGTGTTACAAGGATGGCTAGTGAGATCACTCTCGCAGCTGTTCCTCAAAAGGGGTAAACAATCAAATGGAGGTGAATGATGGGCCAATATAGAGTGGAGGTGATGGTGAGAACACGACCAAGGCTTTTAAAGGCTGAAGTATTACATTCATGATGATGATTTATCGGGAAATAGTTCATTTTTAAATGAGCTTAAACGCGGGGGGGAACATTTGCTCATGGCTTATGTTTATTTTTTAACGAGCTTGAACTATGCGCTAAAACTGCTCGATGCAGGTTTATTTTTTAACAAGCTTGAACCCTGTGGTAACATTGCTCGTGCTGGGTTTATTTTTTAACGAGCTTGAACCCTGTGGTAACACTGCTCGTGATAAGTTTGCATGCCCCCAGCATAATAACGCAAATTGAGGTGCATGCCCCCCAAGCTTCATTGCATTCAACTTGGTGGTTGGAATGAAGGTTTACCTTTGAGATTTGGAAAGGGGATTTGTTTCATTTTTTAATGAGGTTGATAAAAGAACTATCCTCTTGACTCCTTGTTTCATTTTTTAACGAGGTCGACACGAGATAAGAACTGTCCTCGGAATCCACCGTATTTACAGTATTTGATAGAAAATCAAAAACTGAAGGGTGATTAAGGTCATTGGAATAATCTTCATTGTAATTCGGTAGATGGGAATGATGGTGGTAATCTTCCCACGGTGCCTCTCCTATTATCATCGATTGAATGATTCCTTCATCTGTAGAATGTACATGTGACCAAGGATCTGAAGAGGTGCCATATTCCTTAGACCTATCTATCCAAACACTCGATGAGTGTTGATTTGGGTTTGCCCCCCAAGCCAAGAAAATTGATTGCTACAATATTTCTAAAATGGCGATGATCCATGCTGACAAAATGTTTAGGAATCTTCTAAATCCATTAGATATAGAAGATTTCATATTATAGGTTTCCACTATGGCCACTTCTGCCAGATTACTTTGAGGCGGTAGGGCAAAAGTACCCATTAAGGCAGGGTCTTTTAGGAGGCCTACTCCAATATTTTGAAGCGAATGATTGCTTCCATGGATCATTGGAATGCTTCCCGTAACTTGTGAACTTTTGGGGAGAAATGTTTGTTGGTCGACGATTGTAATTCTTCCTTGGAAGGGAAATGCAATATTCCTGAAGTAGGTCGACACAACTGCGGCCATGGCATATATCCAGGGCCTTCCCAGTAGGATGTTGTAATCTAGGTTTCCGTCGATTACTTCAACATCAATTTCTATTGTTTTGCCCCCTAGTTCAACTTGCAAGTTACTTAAAATCCCGTATGGAGTGTATGATCGTCCATCAAGTGCTTTCAACATTGTTGATGATCGCGACAAGGGTGGTGAGCCTAAATTTTTCCAGCAACTCATCGACATAATACATGTAGATGCCCCCTCATCAATAATTGTTCAATGAACATTTTTGTTGAGGGCTTTCACTTGAATAAGGAAAGCTAGTTGAGCTGGTAATTGAGGGTCATATCCTTTGTGATTAAAGGATACAAGATTGGAATCCGTTGGGTCAATCCCACATATTACTGATAATAGATCCTGCTTTTGGGAGAGGCAATTTTGCGGTACCTTAAGTGTCGACATAGCAGACGACGATTGGGCCAGGTCCTCTATTATATTATAATTCTGTGCTACTTTTGCACGAGGATTAAATGTTGATTTGTGTACTACTCCCTTTGGTGACTTTATCATTGGTTCAGGAATGATGGGTGGCACAACTTCGGTCAAAGTTGTTGTTGAACTACTAGGTTGTTCATTAGCCTTGTTATTCGACAGCTGTGGATTCCCGTAATCTTTATTCCTTGTCATAGCATCATTTTGCTGCTTTGAGATAGACAACATAAGCACTTGGGATCGAGAAGCATTTTGATTAGTGTGGAGCACCTGGAAGGTATGCTTTTGACTAGCAATCTAGTGGTTTTTCAATAATAGTTATAACCTTTTCTGCATTATGAGTTCAAAGAAGATAAAGGGTTTTGATAAAATGTGCAACAATCGGTAAAGGAAGCTTAAGTGCTAATGATTGACGTTTTCCATGCAGGAAGACGCGAAAACAAAGGATCGGCGATTGAAAGCAAGAAGCAAAGGGAAAATAACTACTGTCCCGCCAACAGGGAACCAGATGCAGACAAGATCAAGTAAAATTAGAGCCGAATAGCCCAAAGAAAGAAGGCGGGATACTGAGACGGAGAACGCAAGAAGGGAAAGATAAGAATCGAACGATTAGCGAATCCCTCAGGATCCTTGATCCAGAGGGATCGCTGCTTTAAGTTATCTTTTGATTATCTAGATACCTCCGTCATTTCTGTTATATAAAGGCACCACGCTATTGGACGGGGGAGGACTGTCTTTTGTAATTTTCAATTTCAGAATCAACTGTAATTACTGAGTCTCTCTGAGACCTGACTTTGTTATACTTTTGTTGATGCAATTAATATAAAAGACTTGGTGTTCATTTCGTCTCTGCATCTGGAGTAACTTCAGGCGGTGTTCCATTGGTAGCCAAGGGCCCAGCTCCGACAGACACTTGCTTTTGTACTATTATACTGTGTGGTTTGTTTATTTCCATTATTTCAGTAATCTGATACATCTTCTATATGATATGCTATATTTCGTTATAACTGACATCTGAATGAGTTTTTTTATCTCATGTCTCTGCATTGTATAAGTGGATCCATTCGAATTACGTCTTTCAGCTATTTCTGTAGCGGAATGTTTGTATGAATATTATTGTTATCAGATCCATGTGAAATAGTATTTGCAAGACTTGAAAGCAATATTACCTTGTTCAGGAACATAGTCGTATCCTCCATTATTCTCAGATTTCTGTAGTAGTAGAGAACGTGTACATATGGTTAAGGATTGTTGTTCCATTATTTGTTGTTCCATTTATCATTGCTGTTCCATTTATTCTTGTTGTTCCATTTCCTTACTGCTGTTCCATTTCCTTACTGCTGTTCCATTTCTTTACTGCTGTTCCATTTCCAGATTGCTGTTCCATTTTACTTTTCGCTGCTTGATTTACCTGCCTTTGTTGTTTTAGTGTGAGAGCAGGCCTAAGGCTGTCGTGAGCCTCAACAAGACGCTGCCTAGCCCCAGACCTATAAGTCCATGCTCTGATTTCCTTTCTTTATCAGTTTCTAAAGGGATAGGTTATTGTTTCCATACCCTTGACTGATTAACTTCCTTGCGTGATTTTATCTTTTGGGTTAGTTTCGCATCTGTTTCCTTTCAGACCATTAGGACACTATACTACCGAGCATTACTCGGACAAATAGCCTCGGATTGAGTTACTCCTTGCAATAACAAAACGTTCCCGGATTGACTTATTAATGTAGGATAATTAACGGTGTGAGAGACCCTAGTTACAGCTCTACATTTTGGCGCCGTTGCCGAGGAGGAGTAATAGCCATTTGCCCTTTACAGAGTAGTGCGCAAATCTGCTAGGGGGGAGTTGGATTTTAAAAACGGAAGGTAAGAACCTGCGTACGGAGCATGTAAAAGCCCTGCTCCACCGTCCGCTCTCTTAGTAGAATTGCTGGTTGATAGGATTTAGTAGTTCTTAGAGTGCATGACTAAGCAGAAAAAATTAGAAAAGAATACCAAAACCCCAGCCAAACCTGAGAAAGCCAAAGGACCGGTGATCCTTGGCCGAACGACCTTCATAGACGAAATCTACAAGAAAACTGAATCTCAGCCGTCAGTAGGCCTCAAAAAGACTTATTCTAAGCAGCCTACCAATTCCCTTCAGGCTACAGCATCACCATCTGGAGCCTACGCTGAGGTGCAGAGTCAGACTGTTGAACAGGACTTCCAAGAAATTGAAAATCCTGTGTCTGAACGGCTGCAAGAAGGGAACTTAAGCAACCTTTGTGAAGGAGGGGGGGAAACAGGGGAAATAGAGGAACCAAAATCTCCCTCCAGGATAATCCAGCTGTTGAACAGCCCAGATAAGGGAAGCGCAGCCAGAATTAATACTGAAAGCACCCCATTCCTTCAGATAGAAATCCCTGATAAGGGAAGTGTCATCAAGGCAGCCCCTGCCAAGGCCGCCCCTTCTCAACCTAGGAACACCCTCCTAGAAATCTCGGAAGGTTACTGGCACATCTTCGATCCCATGGCGTAGAATTAGCCAAATACCCAAACTTCCACATTGCAATATCCGATAGTAGACTCTGCTGCGAATGCCCCCATGAAGGCAATTCCTCTTCAGCACATCCCAACGTTTCACGGACTGACATCAGAGGACCCTGATGCGTTCTTATTTGAATTCGATGTGTTATGTAGAGGGTATGATTACACCACTGATCCTCAGAAATTAAAGTTGTTTCCCTCTACTTTGAAGGGAGCAGCTCTGAGATGGTTTATGGGTCTAGGTGGTGGAGTCATAAACAATTGGGAGCAAATGAAAGAATTCTTTCTCAAGAAATATCAGGATTACTGTAGGTCAAGGGAACTGAAAGATGAAATCTTCCAAATGACGGCCAGACCAAATGAAACTCTAGAGGAATATGTAGAACACTTCCAGTATAATTTACAGAGATCCCCTTATGCATCATTACCTCTGCCTGACAATGTGTTGAAAACTGCATTAATTAGAGGTATGAAAGAACAGTGGATCGAAACATTGAATATCATGGGAAAAGGAGATATTTACCAAGAGAATTTTGCTGATATCATTAATTTATGTATTAGGAGTTCAAGAGGGAGCACAAGGATAAAACCAATGGAATATGATAGGTTTGTTAGAGATAACAAAATATCAACAGAAGGGGTAACACGGGTAGAACTTGGGAATTTATTAGAAAAATTTAAAACTGATATCCTAGGGACATTAACTACTCAGCTTGATATTGTGCAGGCTAAACAAAAGCAAATGGAGGCAGAGCAAAATCTGGCAATTTTTTGCCCCCGATGCAGAAGAAAACACAGCCACAAAGAATGTCCGCTAGATACAGTTCAAGCATGTGCCATCTGTACGAAAGACCACCTTACTGAAAGCTGCCCCTCACTTCCTGGATTGAAGGCTGTATACAAGGAAGCAAAAGAAGAATCAGAACTAGCATACTTTGTTAACCAACGTCGCCAATGGCAACCTAGGCAATTAGGTATGTTTTCGGATCCAGCTTCTTCTTTTCAACCTCCACAATACAATGCTCAGCAATATGGTATGTGGCAAAACCAATCTACACCCCCAGTCCCGAATTGGTCATCACAACCGTTTCCTTCCCCAAATCCATGGATGAACCAGACAAACCAATTCGGATGGCCAAAATTCCCCTACACCCCACCATATTGGCAGAACAATTCATACCCTCCGCAATGGATTCCCCCCACATCACAAGGTTCACCCTGGCGGACCAATTGGCCAAGATCGACATATCAGTCAACAGGAACTATTCCACTCCCTCAACCAACTCTGCCAGCCTTACAACAAAACCCCCAGTCTAATTTAAGGCCACAACTCCCAGCCCAACCCAACCCTAATCCTAATAATCGACCAGTCCAATCCATCCAAATCATAGACACATCAGAAACTGGACTTGACTTAAGGGAGTGTAATGACCTTCAGTTACGATCTAGACGTATCATAGAAACAGAGGGAGACAAAATAGGTCACATTGAAGATCAGTTACCAATAGAACAACCGCTACAACAAAAGGATGTAAATAAGGAACAGACCCCTCAACAAACAAATACATCCTCCCCTCCTTTCCCGGAACAATTAGTCATACCGCGGCCTGTGCAACATCCAGACTTTGACATTCTGGGAGAGTTACAAAATCTGTATATAAAAATTCCATTCCTCCAGGCCATTCAAGATATTCCCATATACGCAAAGACTATAAAAGAACTGTGCATAAAAAAATCAAGGAGGAATATAACTACTAACCCTAGAGTCCAAGTAGTTGGAACTTTATCCGACCTGTTATCAGGAAAAGAGACACCTATCAAATACGAAGATCCTGGGAACCCAATTGTAACTATCCAAATCTATGGTCAAACCCTGCCTAATGCTTTAGTCGACTTGGGAGCTGCAATCAATATTTTGACAACTTCCACCTGCCAAAATCTTGGCATCACATCGGTAGAACCTACTTCTACCTTGTTAGAATTGGCAGATCGATCTGTAGTTCGACCTGAAGGTACTCTATATGATGTCATGGTTTCCGTAGATTCCTGGGAGTATCCAACCGATTTCCTGGTAATTAATCCAAAAACCCGACTAGATGGACATCCGCTAATATTAGGAAGACCTTGGCTTGCTACTGCCGATGCCTACATTGGTTGCCGGCAGGGAAACATGACTATAACTAAAGGACCAGATGTTAAAAATCTCATTCTATATCCTCCAGCACAGCCAAGCCTGTCAATGATCAAAACCAATCAGTATCCTGTGTCATACCTTACTAATAATATCAGAGCCCCATTAACTGTACAGAAGGCTTTAGATTTTAAAGATCAGATAGAAGATGATGCTATCAATAACTTCATCAGTCAAACCGAATCTAGCTCTCACAAACAGTGTTTTATGATAGAGGCAACATTTGATAGTGAGCTAGAAGAAGACCCCTTAAAAGATCCGCATGACCAAACAATACCAGTAACTGTTGTTGCCAATAGTAAAGTAGTGGAAATCGAACCTGGTAAGACTTTAAATATTAACGCCAACCTGACACCAGATCAAGAAATGAAGCTTGTTAGTCTGTTACAAAAATATAAGGGAGCATTTGCGTGGGATTACCCTGACATGAAGGGGATTGATCCTCAATTATGCACCCACCACATCTATATAGAGAAGGATGCAAGACCTGTTCGCCAGCCACAAAGAAGACTCAACCCCCATCTAAAAGAAATAGTAAAAGCAGAACTTCAGAAACTTTTAGATATTAATTTTATTTACCCCATCTCCGACAGTAAGTGGATCTCTCCCCTAGTGGTGGTACCCAAGAAAAATGGGAAATGGAGGATTTGCGTGGATTACAGGGAGTTAAATAAGGCCACACAGAAGGATCACTTTCCCCTCCCATTTATAGATCAAGTACTGGACACTTTAGCAGGGAAGAAATTTTTCTCTTTCCTGGATGGCTTCAGCGGATATAACCAAATCCAAATTGCCCCTAAAGATCAGGATAAAACTACCTTTACTTGCCCTTGGGGAACGTTTGCCTATCGAGTACTACCCTTCGGCCTATGCAATTCCCCTGCTACATTTCAAAGAGCTGTTCTCAGCATCTTTGCAGACCTAATAAATGACGGACTTGAGGTGTATATGGATGACTTTACACCGTATGGAGATGATTTTGACCCAGCTCTGGATACCCTGGAGAAAGTCCTACAATGTTGTATCGCTACCAGACTTTGCCTGAGTCACGAAAAGTGTTACATGATGATGACAGAAGGGCTCATTCTAGGGCATTACATCTCAGCAGCTGGCATCCAGGTAGACCCGGCTAAAATTCAGATTCTTTTGCTCATCCCTACTCCCACTACTCAAACAGAGGTACGCAGTTTCCTTGGATTTTCTAGGTATTACAGACGATTTATAGAACATTACTCACGTATTGTTGCACCTCTATATGCTTTAACTGGCAATGTTGATTTCTTGTGGACAGAAAAATGCGACCAAGCTTTTAAGGAATTGAAGAGCCTGTTATCAACAGCTCCAGTCCTTCGAGGACCCAACTGGAATTTGCCATTTCAAATATCAACTGATGCCTCGGACACAGCAATCGGTGCAGTCCTGGGACAAGAAGAGGATAAGAAGCCATATGCTATTTACTATATCAGCAAAAATTTATCCTCTGCCGAACTTAATTATACCGTTACTGAAAAGGAATTCCTGGCTGTAATACATGCTGTTAACAAATTTAGACATTATATTACAGGCTATCCTGTTGTGTTATATACAGATCATTCTGCTATCAAATATTTGGCAAATAAACCTGTTACGAATGCTAGAATAACCAGATGGTTGATCTTATTGCAGGAGTTCGACATCACAATTAAGGATCGACCTGGCAAGGAGAACCTTGTAGCTGATTTCCTCTCACGGATGCCGAAAGCAGTCGAAACAGCAGCAGTAGACGATCAATTCCCTGACGAGCACCTTTTTGCTATTGCTATTCGAACACCCTGGTATGCCGATGTCGCCAATTACCTCGCAGTAGGTAAGTTACCAAAACACTTAACCCCTCAGGAACGCAAGCAGATTGTTTAGAAAAGCACTCACTTTTCATGGATTGGAGGCCATTTGTTCCATACAGGGGCAGACATGCAAATCAGAAGGTGTATTCGAGAAGACGAAATCTTCGACATTCTAAAAGCCTGCCATGACAGGCCATGCGGGGGACATTTCGCTGAAAAAAGAACAACACATAAAGTATTGCAGACTGGATACTATTGGCCTACAATCTTCAAGGATGCGAAAAAGTTTGCACAAGCCTATGACAGCTGCCAGCGAGCAGGAAAACCTGGCCAAGCCGATGAAATGGCTCTGAGACCACAATTGGTCATTGAGCCATTCGAACGATGGGCTTTGGACTTCGTTGGGCCCATCAATCCATCATCAAATCAGAGGACATACATTCTGGTGGCGACAAACTATGTTACTAAATGGGTCGAGGCCGAATCGTTACCTAGGGCTACAGAAGACTCTGTGATACAATTCTTGTTCCATTTGTTTGTACGTTATGGACTTCCGAGAGAATTAATCACCGATGGTGGACCACAATTTGTTGGAAATAAATTAGCTGCAACACTTAACAATTATCATGTCCAACATAAGATTACTACCCCATACCATCCGCAGGCAAATGGGCAAGTAGAAAGTAGTAATAAGGTAATAGAATCAATTTTAACAAAAACCATTGCATCGCATCAGCGAGATTGGGCCGCTCGACTACCTGAGGCGCTGTGGGCCTACAGAACCACATGGAGAAGCACTACAGGCTATTCACCCTATCAATTAGTGTTTGGAAAGCAGCCAATTTTCCCCATAGAATTCGAAATCTGAACGCTACGAACTGCACAAGAAGTCGGCCTAGATCTGAGTGAGGCACAAATCAATCGATTACAGCAGATTAATGAATTAGACGAGATCAGGCTCTCTGCATTACAGAATACAGTATTGATTCAACAGCAGCGGGCTAAATGGCATGATGCACTGATCAAGAATAAAGACTTTCATGAAAGAGACTGGGCTCTGTTATACGACTCTCGGTTTCAGGATTTCCCGGGGAAACTCCAGACTCGATGGCTAGGACCATATGAAATCCAGAAGGTACACGAGAATGGGACCCTTACCTTGGTCACAATTGACGGTTCTGGATATGCATTCAAAGTAAATGGCCACCGAGTTCGCCTTTATCGAAAGCCACTCACTCGGGAATCCTTCTGTCAATAGCTGCGACAAGATACTGATATGAAAATTTTAGGAGAGGAAGCGCAATCTTCCTCACCTATAGCTTAAGAAATTCATTTTATAACTTGTACATAGCATCTTGTATATATGTTTCCTTGATTTTTTTCTTTCCAAGTGTTCTTGCTGTTCCTTTGCGAAAAGGAACAACACTGGTGTGTTTTTGCTGTTCCTTTGCGAAAAGGAACAGCACTGGTGTGTTTTTGCTGTTCCTTTGCGAAAAGGAACAGCACTTGTGTGTTCTTGCTGTCCCTTTGAGAAAAGGAACAGCATTGGTGTGTTTTTGCTGTTCCTTTGCGAAAAGGAACATCACTTGTGTGTTTTGCTGTTCCTTTGCGAAAAGGAACAACACCTGCGTGTTTTGCTGTTCCTTTGTGAAAAGGAACAGCATTGGTGTGTTTTGCTGTTCCTTTGCGAAAAGGAACAACACTTGTGTGTTTTGTTGTTCCTTTGCGAAAAGGAACAGCACTTGTGTGTCTTGCTGTTCCTTTGCGAAAAGGAACAGCACTTGTGTGTCTTGCTGTTCCTTTGTGAAAAGGAACAGCACCTGCGTGTTTTGCTGTTCCTTTGCGAAAAGGAACAACACTTGCGTGTTTTGCTATTCCTTTGCGAAAAGGAACAGCACTTGTGTGTCTTGCTGTTCCTTTGCGAAAAGGAACAGCACTTGCATGTTTTGCTGTTCCTTTGCGAAAAGGAACAACACTTGTGTGTTTTGCTGTTCCTTTGCGAAAAGGAACAACACTTGTGTGTCCTGCTATTCCTTTGCGAAAAGGAACAACACTTGTGTGTCTTGCTATTCCTTTGCGAAAAGGAACAGCACCTGTGTGTTTTGCTGTTCCTTTGCGAAAAGGAACAGCACTTGTGTGTCTTGCTGTTCCTTTGCGAAAAGGAATAGCACTTGCGTGTTTTGCTGTTCCTTTGCGAAAAGGAACAGCACTTGTGTGTTTTGCTGTTCCTTTGCGAAAAGGAACAGCACTTGTGTGTCCTGCTGTTCCTTTGCCACTTGTGTGTCTTGCTGTTCCTTTGCGAAAAGGAACAGCACCTGTGTGTTTTGCTGTTCCTTTGCGAAAAGGAACAGCACTTGGATGTTTTGCTGTTCCTTTGCGAAAAGGAACAGCACTTCAGCGTGACTGCTGTTCCTTGTCAAAAGGAACAGCATTTGAGTGACTTTGCTGTTCCTTTCTCAAAAGGAACAGCATTTCCGATTTTCAGTGGCTCCTCTCAAAGAAATGGTATCCTATGAATGCCATTATCATGTTTTCGTCCTTATGGAGGATGCTTTGTGACCATGGTTTCCTCAATCTTTTAGATACAGCAATGAACTTATGCCGTGAAAATAAACCATGAGATACCGAAATCAGCACATCATAAATCGCTATCACTATGAGGCCAGTATGTATAAAAGAACAGGAGGAGGGACGTGAACTTTTAATCTTCACTGTCATTGTCATTTACCGGTACCATTGTTATTGGTGATCTTTATTTCCCTAAAATATTTTTTGATCACTACTTGGGAGTAAGAACGAATGATTTATATCTATCTGTTGGGATCGTAAGACTTCTTCCACCATTCCCCGCTCTTAAGGAGTGCGGAACCACCCTGATGTGAAAAGAAACAAGAGAGATGCTCTGCAAAAGAAAACAAAAACAAAATATGAAAGTTGTCAAATGCAGGATAGGAGGTCTCATTCAGAGCCGACCTACCATGATCATAAGGGTGGAAGCGAAGTGGCATTCCCATAATGGCCACCACACCAGGGATATGGTCCAAAAATAAATTAACAAGCAAATCTTGGAACAGGAGGTCTCATCGCGAGCCGGCCTAACCACGTTTCGCGCCTACCTTGTGAATGGCATTATGACTATCTGGTCACCAAGCCAGCATAATGGCCTGCATTTTGACAAAGCACTCTTCAAAATATACACAAAGGATCATGGTTCCGGAGGGTGAGATAAACAACTCTGCCAAGGTTATGAACACCTGTTGGTAGCAGAGCTCTGTTAATGGCATCGAAGTCGTAATATTTACACCAACAGGTATGATATTAAAATCTTTCTGTCTCTTATATCCTTCGCACGTATCATATGTCACACCCCGATATATTTATCGCATGAACATTACCACCAATAATGGCAATGGAACTGACAATGACTACTGGAGACTTCGTACAGTTGACAGACGTCCAATCCCCCGGTTCCTCATTATATCACGCAGGCTTATATAAAATGCGATCCACCTTTTTGCCTCGGTTTCGGCATTTCATTGTTCTTTTAAAACATGGCATACTTTCATATGATGTACTTGATGATTGCACTCCCAACTGGCTGTTGCTCCTCTCTTTGACGGCTGTGGGCAGCCTATCAGATTGCGGGGGGGGGGGGAAGTAACCTCATTACTCCATGGATTACGTGGCTGCATACCATTCGGGCAAAATAATGTACAAGGAAATGGCATGATTTAACGGTATGATGCTTCCATCTCACGAAGACTACCGTCCACGATCTCTTCTTTTTGTTGCATGCCCTGTGTAGTCCTTTCCTAAATTGGCATCGATCATCCTTTTTGCGTCGTAAATACCGCAAACAGTTGCTGTTCCATTTCTGAGTCCATTTCTGAGTTGAATCATGGGCGGAAGGACGGTCCGGAGCGAACCTCACAAGCTGACAGTCTCCGATGCTGCTCGCAAAATCCTGGAAAATGCAGGATGGTTGAATTACTTCAACCGCCTGCAAGAATCAAACGAAGCAATAGCGTTGGAATTCCTGCAGAATTTGCAGGAAAACTACTCCGTAGTAGGAGGAAAGCGGATAGAGGTTACAGAGGATATCATCGCCGAAGTCTCAGGATTACCAGCTGTTGGACCCAAATGGGGGCCGAAGAAGGAGAGATTACAAAAAGCTATGGAAATTTTCCAGGACGAAGGCCAAAGCTTGACAGTCAAAGGGAAAGGAGTTCTGCTGGCAGCACTAGGGGAACCCTGGACCGAGCTAGCGAAGACAGTACAAAGCTATATCACCTGCGAAGGGAGAAAAGACGTGGTAAGACCTCGTCATCTGAAACTCTTAGCAGTTTTAAAAGGAAAATGTTCTGTAAATCTCCCTGCACTTTTAAATTCGTTACTGCATGGCGCGGCCCAAAGCCTGAAAAAGGCCCAGCACATAGAAACAGTCGTTAGCCACCATGGGCTGATTCGGTTGATAGTGAGCCACGGTCTCACTCAACAGCAAAGCTCTTGGGAGGAATTGGTCGCAATAGTCGAAGGGGGAGCGGATGTACCACCCCCAAAACCTGAACAATCCTCTGGCACACCGGAACAATTAGAGAAACGCAAGAAGTCAGCAGCAGAGAGACATGCCGCTTCAAAACGGAAGCAACCTCCCGATATGCCAGAGCAACCAGAGACACCCGCAGAACCTACTGATACTCCTGACCAACTTGAGAGGCCAAGAAAGTCAGCTCGGCTGGCCCGGATATGAGGAAGGTTGGAAAGAATTCAGGGAACAACGGCCCAGCCAATTGAAATTGCGGATGAACCTCCAGAATCAGAGGGAAGACCCTCCGAAGGAAATGCTGAGCAATCGGAGGCTGAGACTGACCAGCTGGAAGGAGAAATTGAAAAAGGACATGAACCCTCGGAGGAAGAAGAGGCCACTAAACAGGGCAATCAGGAAGAAGAAATTGCACAGCCAGGGGGTAGCCCGCTGCAAGACCCTCCAAGTGAGGAGGAATTGGCAGCAGTTCTGGCCAATATGGGAGAATATGGCCAGGACTCCAGCACAGGAGGTGTCCCTGGCGGTCCCACAGAAAGAGAATTACCCGAGGAAATGCATGCAGAAGAGGCAGGGGGAGAAAACCTGCCTGGCTATGATAATGAAATGGAAGATAATAATCTGGGACAATCTGTCCCCAGGATGCCGGAAGATATCATAGAAGACGCAAGCCTAAGAACCAAACCCTCTGCCGAAACAAGGGAAATTGTGAAATTAAGAAAGAAGCAGTAGAGGTTGCTGGGCACTATAGCCAGACTCCGGCAGCAGATTCGAATGCTAAAAGCCAGTCTGAGGATACAAAAGACTACAGGGAAAAGGAAGAGGACCACGGTAGCAAGAACCCCAAGGACGAGAATTCGCTTTGATGGACGAAACCCCATCAGGAGACCTACTGCCGAGGAACAGTCTGCTGTTCCAAATAATAATGAGGAACAAACTGCTGTTCCAAATGACATGGAGGGACAAACTGCTGTTCCAAATAGCGCGGAGGGACAGACTGCTGTTCCATCTGGCCTTGAAGAACGAATGGATATCCCAATGGAACAGCAAGAGGCTCCGATGGCAGGAAGACCACAACAACCCTTTGTTCGCATTAAGAAGGAAACAGAAAACAAAGAAGTCCAAACAGAAGCACCACCCTCGGGCGTAATTCAGGTCCGAAATTCGAAGCAACGTAATAGGAAGGTCCAGGTTAAACTCCCAGCCTCTACGGCTGTGTGGAAGAAGGACCCAAAAACCAGAACCTTGCATAAAATGATGAAGGAAGCCCAGCAGGAAGCCCAGCAATTGCGAGAACAGACAGTCCCCAAGGAAAGATACGAAGAGCTCCAACAGCAACTTTGAGACATTAGTCAGTCCGAGAGCTAGGCCTTTGAAGGATGGCAGAAGGAGCAGGAAAAGGTTGCTAAGGTAACTCGTCGATTAGATAGTGTTGTTAAGCAGATGGACACCGTGTGTTCCTTATATAATGATGTTTTGACTTGTAGGGCCCCTGCTAAAAATTATGCTTTATTTTTGCTTGAACGATATCTGAGATTAAAAATAAAAGCCGTTAGGGCAAGAGCACCTATCCACATCAACACTGTTAATGATTTTATAGACTATTGCAAGCACTATGGAGTTAGAGTTCAGAGGTTATTATGCGAGTTTTACCTGCACAATCTTGTGCTAGACCAGGAAACTGATTTAAATCCTGGCCCTTTTGTTGGTGATGTACAATTCCAAGCCTTCATTTCATTTGGGGTTAATCAGGTGAAATGGCTTAGAGCTTATAACACCTTTCAGAGACAAGAGAATAGCCTAGACTTGTGGATACGAGCTGAACCTAGAGACCTAGTGACGCTATGGAGAAAGCATAGGAGTCTCATAAGGACCCCAGGAGTCATTGAGATAATAGGGCCCATGCACGAAGACTTGATCCGAAACGGTCTGGAATATTTCCTGACTATTAAAGATCTTGCCCTCGATGCTGCAAAATTTCGATACTGGACTTCTAGTCCAAGCATCCAGCTCAGGGAACCATTCAAATATGAGAATTTTGAGCTGGCTGCCAGCCGGTTGAACCTTTATGGGGAACGGATTCTGCAAGCAGGGCCATCCTGGTTAGGCTATCGATTTCGCAGTCCAATTATTTGGCACCCTGCACCCGGATATTAGGCCTTATATGAGATGCCTGCAGATCAAATAGACCAGTTCTTTGACCATCTAGTTGCTCATCACGGTTGCCAGCCTCCTCACGAGATCCCTTCTCCGGCCTATTCTCTCACCGCCTTGCATCTCAACTACAATGTTTTCATGAGGCCATGAAACAGGGTAAGCAGGGGGGTGTGTGGAGCACCTGGAAGGTATGCTTTTGACTAGCAATCTAGTGGTTTTTCAATAATAGTTATAACCTTTTCTGCATTATGAGTTCAAAGAAGATAAAGGGTTTTGATAAAATGTGCAACAATTGATAAAGGAAGCTTAAGTGCTAATGATTGACGTTTTCCATGCAGGAAGACGCGAAAACAAAGGATCGGTGATTGAAAGCAAGAAGCAAAGGGAAAATAACTACTGTCCCGCCAACAGGGAACCGGATGCGGACAAGATCAAGTAAAATTAGAGCCGAATAGCCCAAAGAAAGAAGGCGGGATACTGAGACGGAGAACGCAAGAAGGGAAAGAGAAGAATCGAACGATTAGCGAATCCCTCAGGATCCTTGATCCTGAGGGATCACTGCTTTAAGTTATCTTTTGATTATCTAGATACCTCCGTCATTTCTGTTATATAAAGGCACCACGCCATTGGACGGGGGAGGACTGTCTTTTGTAATTTTCAATTTTAGAACCAGCTGTAATTACTGAGTCTCTCTGAGACCTGACTTTGTTATACTTTTGTTGATGCAATTAATATAAAAGACTTGGTGTTCATTTCGTCTCTGCATTTGGAGTAACTTCAGGCGGTGTTCCATTGGTAGCCAAGGGCCCAGCTCTGACGGACACTTGCTTTTGTACTATTATACTGTGTGGTTTGTTTATTTCCATTATTTCAGTAATCTGATACATCTTCTATATGATATGCTATGTTTCGTTATAACTGACATCTGAATGAGTTCTTTTATCTCATGTCTCTGCATTGTATAAGTGGATCCATTCGAATTATGTCTTTCAGCTATTTCTGTAGCGGAATGTTTGTATGAGTATTATTGTTATGAGATCCATGTGAAATAGTATTTGCAAGACTCGAAAGCAATATTACCTTGTTCAGGAACATAGTCGTATCCTCCATTATTCTCAGATTGTTGTAGTAGTAGAGAACGTGTACATATGGTTAAGGATTGCTGTTCCATTATTTGCTGTTCCATTTATCATTGTTGTTCCATTTATTCTTGCTGTTCCATTTCCTTACTGCTGTTCCATTTCCTTACTGCTGTTCCATTTCTTTACTGCTGTTCCATTTCCAGATTGCTGTTCCATTTTACTTTTCGCTGCTTGATTTACCTGCCTTTGTTGTTTTAGTGTGAGAGCAGGCCTAAGGCTGTCGTGAGCCTCAGCAAGACGCTGCCTAGCCCCAGACCTATAAGTCCATGCTCTGATTTCCTTTCTTTATCAGTTTCTAAAGGGATAGGTTATTGTTTCCATACCCTTGACTGATTAACTGCCTTGCGTGATTTTATCTTTTGGGTTAGTTTCGCATCTGTTTCCTTTCAGACCATTAGGACACTATACTACCGAGAATTACTCGGACAAACAGCCTCGGATTGAGTTACTCCTTGCAATAACAAAACATTCCCGGATTGACATATTAATGTAGGATAATTAGCGGTGTGAGAGACCCTAGTTACAACTCTACAATTAGCAACCAGTTTGGTTCCTGGGTTTGGAAACGGATCAGTCAATACTGCTGAGGTTTTTGAACTTTTAAAGAGTTTCTTAACTTCAGCTTTATGTGGACAATCTCTCGTCCAATGATCCTCATCGCATATATGACACCCCGTAGGGGGTTTCCTTTGCCCAGAAGGGTTTGTAGAAGGTTTTTCAGGAGATGACTCATCCTACTTCTTTTTTCTCCCTTTCTTTTTCTTCTTGCCCCTTGGTTGCTTCAATTGTTTGCCCTTGTTGGTCAACACGGCATTTACTTCCGAGGCAAGAAGTTCCTCATTTGCATTTTTACTAGAAATCTTACGGGCCTTTTTAGATGTAGCCTTTGTCAATTTTGTGTCTGTTGTGCCAATCATGCCATTGTTGGCATGAGAGTCATTGTTTGATTTAGGAGGAGGAGGGACTGAGAATTCCGGTCTAGGAGCATCAGGTATTTTATCTTAGAGCATGCCAGATTGAGTGTAAATCAAGTCCAAATATTGTGCACGAGCGATAACCTACTCTTCGGTGACGACCCCCCCTTTTGCCACATCTTCCGTGAAGGAAGGCAATAATGACTTAATAAACCATTCAGCCAAAAGCTAATCAGGAACATATGTTTTTACCATTCTACGATGACGTCGCCACTCATGAATATGATCGGATATGTGAGTGGCCGTTGTTTGTTTGAAATTGGTAAGAAGTTCTGTTCCCATTTCGTACCTTATCGGTAACTGAAAATGGGTTAAAAAGGTTGTGGCTAGGGTCCTAAAGTTGTCAAACGAAGCTCTGGGCAAATCGATATACCATTTTGCTACCGGACCAGTTAACGTCCTCTGAAAAAGGCGAAGCCTAATCGAATCATCGTTTAGGGTGTTTGATGAACACCACAGATGAAATGTCATCACATGATTCGACGGGTCTTCACCCGGATTTCCATTAAATTTAGGAATATCTGACGGAAGTTTATGTGGAATCGCCGGCCACCAAGGGGCATAAGCAATTGGATCATTCGTCAGCCGGTTTAGATCTGGTAATTCTAGAGTTGCTACAAAGGGCAACTGTTGATTCAGGTTAGGTGAAGCATACCCAGGATAAGATGGAATTGCCTGAGCAATGGGTCTTTGCATACCAGCATAATGTATTTGATGCTGGCAACTTTGACAAGGTTGATGGGCATAACCATTATAATATGTTTGTTGATAACCGCTTTGGAAATGCGGTTGCCCATTACTTACAAAGACTTGTTGCTCAGGTCCTTGATATGATTTCTGGAATGGCGGTTGTTGAGATTGAATCAGCCATGGTTGTTGGACCATTTGCTGTTGCCCAATACTGGATGATTGACCAAGATGAGAAGTCATAGTACTTGTTTGAGCCTGAGTCGCTCCAGATAAGGAGGCACTAACCTAAGGTTGTGATTGAGTCGTTGAGACAAGAGGCTGTTGTATTGCAACTTGAGAAACTTGGGGTTGACATACAACAGGTAGCGCTTGTACTTGCGACACATTCACCACAGCAGGTATAGTGGGAATATTCGACACAGGGTGGACTGGTTGCATTGAATATACAACCCTTGGTTGCTGAGGCAGTATTGGTACCCAACCACTGGATGTAATTCCAGTTTGACCTGAACTTTGTTGTAAACTCTCATATGGTTGTTCTCCGGGAGGGAACAATGAAAAGGCATACTGCCCTCCATATGGTGGCAATCCAGTACTTAAAGGGTAAATTGGCCTTTGAAGACACATTGGATCAATTTGTTGATTTTCAACATAAGAAATACCAGATGATAATCCGGATGAAGAAATAGGAACAGACCATGTCATCGAAACAGTCCCTGATTGGACTCCGGCTTGTTGTTGATAACTTGCCGGGACAGATGGTATACCGGTGAACATTGTTGGAGTAGCAGCAGGAGATTCTACTGCTGCTGTGTCAGATGACACAGTCCTAGATGTCGACGGTTGTTCAGACATATCTAGTCTATCCAAAAGATTTCCGAACGATTCTATAAGAACTTGCGATGAAGGGAGACTAATTTTGAAGACCAACGAGGAAAAGGTGATGATTATTCCGTTTAAAATAAATTTTAGACACTTTGACACATCTTGTTTTTTCAATTTTTAAGAGTCGAGAAAAAACAAAAGATGACTCTAGTCTCCTTCGATTTTTAATGAGCCTGAAGTGACAAGTGCTCAGATAGACCTTTTCTGTTAAGGAGTTTGAAAAGGAACGAAAGGGACTGCTCTAGAAATCTAGGTAGAGGGATTACCAAACCAATCGCAAAACTGCAGAATACTTTTACGGTACGGCAGTCAATCTTCCCGAATGTTGTGTTCAGTGCATTGTGATTGATAGGGCGGCAGACACGGCTTCCTATGGATAAAGGATTAAGCCTATTGGGGTCTCCCAAAATATACTCGACGGTACGTGGGAGCACAAGTCCGTACTGGAACTTATCATCTCAAAGTGGAGGAATCACCCAACCATCAGTGAGAACAACAGTTACCAGGCTTTACGACGCCAGAATACGTCTCTAGCCTAGACTTCTAAATGTTGTGCGTTAAGTTCCAAAGCGTTGTTAGATTCATTAAATTTATTTTAAGTTGATCTTGTTTATGAAGTTTGCCTTTCAGGTTCACCACGCGATGTAGATGTAATTCCTAAAATGCAATCTAAGATGATAAACAAACTTTTTATCTTCTTTGTGCAATGAAAATCCTAGCTACTAAGGAAAAGAAAGACAGAATCTTTTCACAAAGAGCAAAGAGCACACTCTAAATGCACTTTCCTAAATCAAGCCAATCAGACTGTCTATATGCAAATGCACATGCATGTATTTGTTTTTGACTTTCTTAGTATATGAATGCTAAAAAGAAAGTTGATGCACAAATCTGAATTTCTTTTCAAGTGACAAATATCAACAAGTTTCTTTTCGAAATCAAAAATGGAGATGATCACAACACTTTACGATTTTGAACTGAATACTTGTTCTCGACACTAGAAAATTACAAATTCAGACCAAAAGAAATAGTAACAAGATAATGGACCATCAACAACAATCAAACTCTTTCCTACTATTGAAATCGACACTTGTGACAGTTTCAAATCAAAGGACGACAGTATGATTATGCTGCTTTTGCAAAGGAGAACTGAAAATGACTCAACAAACACACAAAAACATCTGCAGTTATTTTGTACAAGGGAGGCAGAATAACAGCAAGGAAAAGGGGTTTCATACAGACATATACTGATCACAGGCAACAAAATTCAGGAATAGAACTGGAAAGAATGAATCACAAAAGCCCAAACTGCACAGAGCTAGTCTGATCAGCACACCTGTAACACAAAGAATTTTAAATGCAGCGCAGCTTGTCCACTCGGGAAGTGCGCTGAAATTCAGATTCTCTGAACAGTACCTGCGCTGGGCCAGAAACGAGACTCTGTTCAGGTTCCGGGTCATAGTTTGCAGTTCAGTTCTTAGGTTTTGGCCGAGCAAAAGGCAATCAGTAATGCAACAATCAGGGGTAGATCTAAGGAGGATCTAAGAGCTATCACAAGGGCAATCAGATAGTTCGTGAATCAGTTGTTTAAATCATAAACATATCTAGTAGGTGGATTGAAGTAGCAATTATCTACTTTGCATTTGTTATGGCAAATGCAGTTCGAATGCTACCTGTAAGTTTATGAAACAAACAACAAAGAATGATAAACAAACCAACTAATTAGCTCCCCAGTGGAGTCGCCATTTTGTTACAGGGAAAAGTGTCTATATAGAACTGCTCTATCCCACTAAGGTGTGACAGCTACCTTAGAAACAAACAGAGAAAAGCTACTTTTGTTTTTCCTTTATGAATTATAGATATAGAGGAACAAAAAGACCAACCTCTGTCTTGCACTAATCTCCCGAATTGATTCCTCTCTTCTTTGATAGTCTTCAGCTACCTGCTCCCTTGCGCGCCCAACTAGACAAAGTACCTGTAAGATCACAGAAGCATAGCACTATACAAAGACATGGGTCTATAATCATAAACAATCTAGGATCAGATGTAAATTGACCATACAAATGTAGCAAGCATCAATGACACAAAAGCATGGAGGAAAACTTGAATAGCTTTTATTGATAAACAAGAAAAGAGCCAGGAAGAGTTACAACCAGTTGTTCTGACCCAGCATCAACCTCCCAGCAAAGAATCCCCTCTTCACCTAAAACAAAGCTTAGATCACTCAACAATCTAATGTTTGTCTCAAGATACCAACAACAATTCCTTACAATATGCAAAATTCCAGCCTTCAACCTCTGGATCTCTGGGATGAGAGATCTATATATAGATATTTGCAGAGGTGTGAGTTAGCTCTGGGTTTTTGATTAGTGTCTTCTCTATGATAGTTCTTGATGCCACTCGGAGATCTCATTGATCTCTTACTCATCCTTGGGCGATTCTAAGAGGCAAGTGTCCCATGAGAAGTTTTTGGAAGATTCCATGATCATCCACCTCGCAAACTGTCTACGCCACTTGTCTTTTCTTGTCCATCGCACCCCATAGAAGGGATTTTTGAAATGCAACACACTTCCTGTGTGTACAAGGTGCAATACATCGCACCCTGGCCATGGAGCAAGCGAAATGATCCAGTTTTGACCAGTTCTGAGCAGTTTTTCATGGAGAACTTCTGGGAGAAGCTGTAATCAGTTGACCTTGTTCCTTTAGGGGTTAGAACAACACTTTTAGGGACTTAGGAGCCCTTGGTTTATGGACATTTCATGTTTGGGGTTGTAGTGCCCAAAAATGTCTATAACACTTGTGACTTGATTAGTGTCTTCCCTATAATAGTTCTTGCTTCCACTTGGAGATTGATGATCTCTTACTCATCCTTGGTCAAATTCAGAGAGGCAAGTGTCACAGGAGAATTTTCTAGAAGCTTCCATTGCCTCTCCACCTCGCGGAATGACACTTCTATTTGTCATTTCTAGCCCATCACACCCCATAGAAGGGCTTTTTGAAATGAAATGCACCCACACAGTGTGTTTAGGTGAGATGCAACGCACTTTGCCTATGGAGCAGCTGAAATGATCCTATTTTGACCAATTCTGAGCAATTTTTCATGGAGAACTTATGGGAGAAGCTGTAATCAGTTGACCTTGTTTCTTTAGGGGTTAGAACAACACTTTTAGGGACTTAGGAGCCCTTGGTTTATGGACATTTCATGCTTGGGGTTGTAGTGCCCAAAAATGTCTATAACAGTTGCCCCCTAAAGCATGAGGTCGTTAATCTTTTGATGTCGGGTGAAATGCTTTATTATGAGGATTCGAAGTTCTTTCAAGCTGGGAGGATACCTATAATAAGATACAATACAATACATTATCTTCATAATATTTTCATGATCTAGCTGAGGCAGGCATTCCCATGCTCAGCTTTATAAATTCATTTTCATGTACATAGGACAGACAATCGTCTGAGTGTAGACTGATGATTCTCGTAGAGCCATCATCCCTTTGATTCGATGATTATCTGTGCAGCAATGATGTACATTTAATGTCTTTATTTCCCTAAATATATATCGCAGCCTGAATGGCTGAAACTAGATCCGTGGTCTTCAATCTCGTTCGATCTTCACTCGAGGTACAAGTCTATCCATGTGAGAGATGTTCTGGAGTCGAACATGGAAAGACATCACCTGATTACCAGCCAATGATGTAAGCTGTTAACAGGCGTGAGAGGAATCACCGATAATGATAATGACCCTCAAGGTACTGCAGTACAATTCACGTGGTGTGAATAAAGGACTTGGCGTCGAACACCATGCAAAATCTTTCGGTCGAAGGCCATTGATGTAAACCTATCGCCGGAAGTAAGAAACTTGCCATTGAGGCATGCAAGCTTCAAAGTACTGAATGGGGTGTTCCTAGATCGACTTCTTGGATAATGAGCTGATGTCGACAAGAAGCGATCCATCACAGGAGGGCCTTCATGAATCCCACATCAATGACATGGAACAGAGCAAATGATTTTAATGGAGGTGAAAACGATCTGGTGATATAAGGTTTAGGGTGGCGGTCATGATAGAATGGAGTATAAATGTATTGTAGTGGGTGAGACACAGGTGAATTCTCTGAATGACTTCTCTTGAGCATATCGGCGACACTGACCGGATGGATTGGTAGCATTAACCCCAAATGTGGATGGTATGATGGGACCATGGTGATGTGACCGGTGAATGAAACAACCCAACCCGACTTGGATGCGGAGTGAAAGTGTCATGTTCAAGAGCGACTTGCTACCAACAAAGTTTCTTCAAGTTTTCTTCCCAATTTTTCCCCAGTCATTGCTGACCAGTACCTCTTTATTTTTGTCAAGCTTGAGGAGGATAACATATGCTTGTTCTATAATTTGCCCTTCGGGCAAACCCATCGCTATGTTTTAACGAGCCTAGTGATAGTGAAACTCGTTCTCATCTATAGACAAGTTTGTCGCTATTAAAATTTTAACGAGTTTAACGACAAAGATAACTCGGTCCTTTTCAATTTTAGAGAGTCTGAAGAGGAACGTAAAGGAAACTCCAAAATTCATTTTTCGTCATCTAATCCCTTAAGTCCGAAAAAGTATAAAACAATACAGAAGGGATGAATTTTCGATACTTTTAACGAGCCGAACAAAACAAGCGCTCGATCTTTTTGTGCAATAATCCCTCTGGTCCAAAAAGATTAAAATTTAGAGGAGGGATAGCACTTCCGGTCCCTTTAACGAGCTGGAGAGGCCAATTGCTCGGCAACCTTTTCATATTTTACGAGTCATTTGAAAAGAGCTTAAAGGAGACTCGTCTTTTGAGGAACGAGTGATAAAATTGGGTATCAACTGATTCCAGGTAAGGTTTGGAATTTTCCAATCACGGCAGTGTTACAAGGATGGCTAACATGATCACTCTTCGCAACTATTCCTCAAAATGGGTAAACAATCAAATGGAGGTGAATGATCAGCCAATGTAAAAGTGGAGGTGACGGTGCAAACATGACCAAGGCTTTTAAAGGCTGAAGTATTACATTCACGATGGTTATTTACCAGAAATTGGTTCATTTTTTAATGAGCTTAAACTCTGGAGGAACATGTTCTCATTGCTTATGTTTACTTTTTAACGAGCATGAAGTCCGCGCTAAAACTGCTCGATTAATCCAGTCATGTAATAAGAATGTCCCATTTAAAATGACAATTTTTGGAATTTCGCCCCACATCCTTTCTTTATGCAAGTTAGGAAACAACCAATCCAAAAACCAGATAAATGATCGCTCTTTGCTTGCACTCCAAAAGGTTTGCATGCCCCTAGGTATAAAACAGAGTTTCAAGGTTACCCCTTCTTCCTTCCGTTAAAACATTTGTTTTACCGAGAGAGGTCTACCTCTTATAGGTTACCAAAGATTGTTCTATTCACGGCGTAAACAAAACACTTCTTCAGCGATGTCTACCGAAATAGACAAAGGTGAGTGGCAATGCCTGCCAACTCACATAACTTTGACAAGAGAATCTTATTCCAGTCCAACTCCCTCTTCCAATCACAGATGGGAGTACGGAGGTCATATACTCTCACGGAAACCTACCCTATACCCGAATTTTTCCTACCAAAGCAGACCAGGGTGCATGCCCCCTGGGTTTCAGTCATGTCCCCCGAATCACTCACGCTCATCGAGCAGATGGACTGGGGATTGAGATATTTCTTGCGTGAAAAGACCATTCAGGGATGGTATATGACTATTTGCTATGCGTGAACCGGGGAATGAAAGCTGGTCTACGAGCTTGACCACTCTTCCTTCGTGCGGAAAACACATTACTCTAAAGAGTGATGAGACAATCGCTCCCATGCAATAAATAAAGTCTCGTCCAAGGAGTAGATTATAATCCAGGGGTCTTTGAACTACCATTACGTTCATTTGAATGGTTTTCCCCCTCAATGTTATGGGCACATTGGGAAGGATCCCTAACGGTCGACTGGTTCCTTTATCAAAGCCTATTAGATTTCTCATCTCAGGCAACAGCGATGGCAAACCAAGCACTTTCCAAGCAGTCGAGGAAAGGATACTCACAGAATCCCCTTCATCTATGATGGTACCGGCCATAACCATTCTATATATTTGAACAATGATTCAGAATGGTATACTAGCCAGTAAATGGGGTCTGCCTAGTTGATTCCAGTCAAAGGAGACAACTAGGTTGCTTGGAGGTGGGACTGAATAGACGGCCGGTACGATTCTGACGAACTTCCTTCCTGCGGTAAAGGAATGGGTAAATTGCCCCCATGTTCATCGGAGTCTGTGCTTACGAAAAGAATTTGGACGGTGTCATCCTTGTTCTCTTCGGCGACTGTATCATCTGAAGATGGAACCTCTGAAGGCAAGAACGGGTCAACTGTCGCCTCGACCTTTTGACTTTCATCTGGTATGGGTTCAGATGGTTTGTCTTCAATGATAGATGCTTCAGCCGACCACCTGAGTGGGCCAGCTGGATTTTCAACTAGTGACGGACTTGGCAAGAGTTTTTTATATCCAGGAGGAAGTCGTAACGGTGAAACCGGACGATCGTCCAAAACTCTTTTAGCTTCATCTAAGAAGGGACAATGGTGGATGGCATGATCGCCTTCGCATAGTTTACAAGGAAATCTATATTTTCCTTTTTGTCCTGGGGCTTCACTTTCACTAGTAGGCGGTGTGTTTTCAACATGATCAACAGAGGTTAATGACACCGGGTTGTGCAAACGAGGAGACCAGTCCCTTAAGATCCGAGGGATGCAAGGAAAATCTCTATGATAGTGGTCTCCTTTACAAATGACACATGGCGATTTAGGCCTGGTCGGTGCAGTGTGTGGATTTTCGCTAGACGACGCTTGGTTGCCCCCTTTCGCTTTTGGCTCCTTCTTCTTCTTCTCTTTCTTATTCTTTTCCTTCTTCTTCTCAGATACTTGACTTTTGGCTTTACCAGCTCTATCAAGCGAAGAAGAAGGAGGAGAGGAAGAATTGGAGGAAGTAGAAGGTCGGTGGGTAACTCTGGACTCATCTAGTTGCTGACTCGATTGTTCAGGAATTGCGGTGTTCTGAATGACAGAGGTTGAGAAGAGCCATACAGGCAAGCTGATTGTCAGTCCTGGAAGCGACAATGTGGCCATATGTGGTGCACCAACATCTCCCCAAGAGGAGAAGGGACTAGGATTTCCCCAAGGGGAATTCCTTGGTTGGTGGATTCCATTTTCTCAACCCAAGATCAACGTAGGAAAGGGTGATGAATATTCCGTTTAAAATAAATTTTAGACGCTTTGACACAACTTGTTTTTTCAATTTTTAAGAGTCGAGAAAAAACAAAAGATGACTCTAGTTGCCTTCGATTTTTAATGAGCATGAAGTGACAAGTGCTCAGATGGACCTTTTCCATTAAAGAGTCTGAAAAGGAATGAAAGGGACTGCTCTGGAAATCTAGGTAGAGGGATTACCAAACCAATCGCAAAATTGCAGAATACTTTTTACGGTACGACAGTCAATCTTCCTGAATGTTGTGTTCAGTGCATTGTGATCGATAGGGCAGCAGACACGGCTTCCTATGGATAAAGGATTAAGCCTATTGTGGTCTCCCAAAATATACTCGACGGTACGTGGGAGCACAAGTCCGTACTGGCACTTATCGTCTCAAAGTGGAGGAATCACCCAACCATCAGTGAGAACAACAATTACCAGGCTTTACGACACCGGAATACGTCTCTAGCCTAGACTTCTAAATGTTGTGCATTAGGTTCCAAAGCGTTGTTAGATTCATTGAATTTATTTTATAGTTGATCTTGTTTATGAAGTTTGCCTTTCAGGTTCACCGCGAGATGTAGTATAATTCCTAAAACGCAATCTAAGATGATAAACAATCTTTTATCTTCTTTGTGCAATGAAAATCCTAGCTACTAAGGAAAGAAAGACAAAATTCTTTCACAAAGAGCAAAGAGCACACTCTAAATGCACTTTCCTAAATCAAACCAATCAGACTGTCTAAATGCAAATGCACATGCATGTATTTGTTTTTGAATTTCTTAGTATATGAATGGTAAAAAGAAAGTTGATGCACAAATCTGTATTTCTTTTCAAGTGACAATTATCAACAAGTTTCTTTTCGAAATAAAAAATGGAGACAATCACAACATTCTATGATTTGGAAATGAATACTTGTTTTCGACACTAGAAAAATTACAAATTCAGACCAAAAACAATAGTAACGAGATAATCGACTATCTTCAGCAATCAAACTCTTTCCTATGCCTGAAAACGACACTTGCGACGCTTTCAAATCAAAGGACGACAATATGATTACGTTACTTTTGCGAAGGAGAACTGAAAATGACTCAACAAACACACAAAAACATTTACAGTTCTTTTGTACAAAGGAGCGGAATAACAGTAAGGAAAAGGGGTCTCAAACAGAGATATACTGATCACTGGTAGCAAAATTCATGAATAGAACTGGAAAGAATGAATCATAGAAACCAAAACTGAACAATGCCTAGTCTGATCAGCGCACCTGTAACACAGGGAATTTGAAATGCAGCGCACCTACTACACTCGGGAAGTGCGCTGAATTTCAGATTCTCAGAACCGTACCTGCACTGGGCCAGAGACGAGACTTTGGTTGGGTTCCGAGTCACAGTTTGCAGTTCAGTTCATGGGTTTTGGCCGAGCAAATGGTAATCAGTAATGCAACAATCAGGGGAGATCTAAGGAGGATCTAAGAGCTATCACAAGGGCAATCAAAGAATTCGTGAATCAGTTGTTTAAACCATAAACAAATCCCAGAGATTGACTAAAGTGGCATTTATCTACTTTGCATTTGCATAGCAAATGCAGTTCGAAAGCTACCTGGCTCGACTTCAGGCTCCGTCTGTAAGTTTATGAAATAGACAACAAAGAAGATAAACAAACTAACTAACTCGTCCCCAGTGGAGTCGCAATTTTGTTACAGGGAAAAGTGTCTACTCAGAACTGCTTATCCCCCTAAGGTGTGATAGCTACCTTAGAAACAAACAAAGTAAAGCTACTTTCATTTTTTCCTTTATGAATTATAGATAGAGAAGAACAAAGAAGACCAACCTCTGTATTGCGCTAATCTCCTGGTTCAATTCCTCTCCTTCTGGGTAGTCTTTTGCTACTTGTTCCCTTGCATGCCCAGCTTCACAGAGTACCTGTAAGATCACAGTAGCATAGCACTATACAAGAACATGGATCTATAATCATAAACAATCTAGGATCAGATGTAAATTGACCATACAAATGCAGCAAACATAAATGACACAAGAGTATGGAGGAAAACTTGAGTAGCTTTTATTGATAAACAAGAAAGAGCCAAGGGGAGTTACAACCAGTTGTTCTGACCCAGCATCATCCTCTCAGCAAGGAAGTCCCTCTTCACCTCATACAAAGCTTAGATCACCCAACAATCTGATGTTTTATCTCAAGAAACCAACAACAATTCCTTACAATATGCAAAATTCCAGCCTCTGGATCTCTGGGATGAGGGATCCATATATAGATATCTGTAAGGGAGATGGGTCAGCTTGTGACTTGATTAGTGTCTTCCCTCTGATAGTTCTTGCTTCCACTTGGATATTGATGATCTCTTACTCATCCTTGGTCGAATTCAGAGAGGCAAGTGTCATAGGAGAAGTTTTTGGAAGCTTCCATTGCCTCTCCACCTCGCGGAATGACACTGCCATTTGTCATTTCTCGCCCATCGCACCCCGTAGAAGGGCTTTTTGAAATGCAACGCACCCACACAGTGTGTTTAGGTGAGATGCAACGCACTTTTCCTATGGAGCAGCTGAAATGATCTCGTTTTGACCAATTCTGAGAAGTTTTTCATGGAGAACTTCTGGGAGAAGCTATAATCAGTTGACCTTGTTTCTTTAGGGGTTAGAACAACACTTTTAGGGAATTAGGAGCCCTTGGTTTATGGACATTTCATGCTTGGGGTTGTAGTGCCCAAAAATGTCTATAACAAACTTGTCTGTGGAGTGATTTTATTCATAGACCTAGAAGACTTCAATCAAATTCAATGGAAATCCATTCCTAAGGTGCCTCCTTGTGCATATAGGGTAGAAAATGGCTAAGGCTCTCTCTCCTTCCTCCTGCTTTCTCTTGATGTGCATAGTGTCCATATGTAGGGAAAGGGTTTGCAACATTTTTCTCTTGAAATCTTCCAACATATTTCAAATTTCACCTTTGATGGATATGTTGGAAGACGATGGACTGGCCATTGGTTGACTATCGCTACCCTTTTTCCTAGATGCCTTAGAATGGTTCCTAAATATAGTCTTCATATCTTCATAGGGTAGCTGGTAGATGTCCCATCCTACTAGTAGGTTTAGGGTATCTATAAGATCTTCCCTTACCCTTTTGAGTAGCACTAGCTTTAGTGACTCAAGATCAAGTGTGCACCTGGCCCTTTTGTAGGTAAGCTGGAATATTTCTTCATAATCCTCTAGGGATTCATCATGCCCTAAGGTCATCCTAAAAATTTCCTCTTTAGTGTCTTTGGAGCTACAGTAGTCTTGATAGACTGAACCGGTCTGTGATTATGATGAGGAAGATGATATTGAGCAGATCTATAAGTTGACTGCATGGGATGAAGATTGGATCAACCCTGTGGTGGATGGGTGAATTATGTGGGAGTAATACAACTCTTGCAACTCAGATTTAGATGAGAAGCTTGAACATTGATGAAACTGGTTGCATGAGCTATCATGGCTGTGATGCAACAAGCTTACAAAGTTACTCCGATGTATATCCATTGAGGTACACAGCTGACCGTATTATGACAATTTAGAAGATGTCAATCTATTTTTGGATAACTTTGAAAGAGATGTACTAGAGGAACATTGGTTCTAGGCATTAGACATCAAACTGAGAGCTATGCCTACTAGATGGTGGGGTACACATAGGAACAACTTTACGGACTGGAAGGAATATTGATAGATGATGAAGCTGCGGTTTGGGTATGCCAATACCTGCATTGCAGAGAAATACACAAGGAAGGAAGATACATGTGAGCATATGGCTCAATGGACGAAATCATGGGAACAAGAACCACAACCAAAATGGGTTCATGTATTTTGCCACACTTTGGATACAATCTTGATGAATTGGTTTCTAGGAACGAAGTTGCGACATGGAACTACAAAATGGGATGTTCTCAAGGAATGTTTTTTGCTGACTTTTAGCTCTAAAGATATATTTGAATGTATTGACGAAGCATTACAGGAGATCAAAGCTACAATATTTTGAATGCTTGAAGAACATGTTGCATGGGTACAACTAGATTGGAGTACGCATCTACGCCATGCACTCGAATGTTACAATGTGACCACGGGAGAAGGAGAAGAAGATCCTAGGAACATGAACATTCCTGAGTCAGAAGGACAACGCGAAGACACAGGGCCTAAGTATTATTGATATTTCATAGCCCTTGAAAACCAAGTAGGTGAATATTGGATCAGAAGCGTAGCCTAAGTTTGTAAACATATGCGACTATTGGGATGA
The DNA here is from genome assembly GCA_031772625.1 of Pinus tabuliformis. Classification (NCBI taxonomy): domain Eukaryota; kingdom Viridiplantae; phylum Streptophyta; class Pinopsida; order Pinales; family Pinaceae; genus Pinus; species Pinus tabuliformis. The sequence continues at coordinate 1,427,961,278 of CM062816.1, forward strand.
AGACACAATGGAAAAAGTCACAGAGCTACTATGAGAATATCATGACTTGTTTCCCACCAAGTTCTCTAAATTGAAAGGGATAGTAGGAGATCTAGGCATCATAAAGATCACTCTAAATCCATATACGAAGCTAGTGAAGAAGCACCCCTATTGGTTGAATCCAATGTATAAAGAAAGGTGCATGAAGAATTAAATAAGATGCTTGCAGCCAAGACTATTGAACTTGCCGAGGAACCATATTCGATTAGTCCCATAGTGGTTCAGGAGAAGAAGACGTAGGGTGAAATCTAGATATGTGTAGACTTGAGGAAATTTAATGACGCTTGTGTCCACAATCCATTTCCTACACCATTCATAAACGAAGTACTGGAAAATGTTGGAGGCCAGGAGGGTTATTTGTTTACTGATGGGTTCTCAGGATACCATCAAATCAAGATCGTGTCGGAGGATAGAAGTAAGACTACCTTCACTACTGAATGGGGATGGTTTCAGTACACAGTTATGCCCTTCGGACTTAAACATCCCTACAATATTATCTAGGGTGGTAGTCACAAGCTTCAAGGAGTTTACTCACAAGTTTTTGGAGGTTTACTTTGATGATTGGACTGTGTTTGGGCTAGTTAAGAGACATGTTGTGAGTCTTCAACTCATGTTGGATACTTGTCGAAGGTATCAGATTTCCCTTAATTTGAAGAAATGTATATTCTGTGTACTGTATGGGATACTGTTGGGCCATGTAGTATGTAAGCAAGGGTTGACGGTAGACCCTACCAAAATTGTCATAATTATTAACTTAGAGCCTCCAAGGAATGCCAAACAACTACTCACGATGTTGGGCCACATACGGTATTACAGGAAATTTATCAAGGTGTATGCACAAAGCACTATTCCCATGGAAATATTGCTAAAAAACGATGCGACATTTTGTTGGGATGATGATTTCTAGAAGATTTTGGATGTTTTGAAGGAAAAAATGGTGACCGCACCCATTTTAGTTTTCCCCAACTAGAAGGAGTTCAAAATCCATGTTGATGCATCCTGCATAGCCATGGGAGCTATGCTGACCCAACTAGGTGAAGGTGATACTGATCATCTGATAAAGTTTGTGAGTAGAAAGTTATCGAAGGCAGAAAATAATTATTCCACCATAGAGCATGAAGGACTAGAAATGGTCTATGCGCTATATAAATTCAGGCAGTATTTGTTGGGTGCGCACTTTAAGATGTAAACAGACCATTTTTCTTTGATGTACCTGGTAAACAAGATTTTGTTGGGGGGGTGGGGGAATCTATCAATGGTTGCTTCTCTTCAAAGAATATGAATTTGAAGTAATTGTGATGCCAGACTAACAAAATGATGGACCAGATCACCTCTTGCAAACTGAGAATGGTGACGAACCTACAAGTCTATAGGAAGGATTGCTTGATGCGAAACTCTTTGTTGTGTGTGTCGCAGATGACCATTTTGCTGATATAATCCAGTTCTTATCCGCAGGTACAACCCCTGAAGGGTATTCCACATAGATGAAAAAAGAGTTGGTGGTTCAGGCTACACATTTCTTCATTATTGCAAAGCACTTATATAAAATGGGATCTGATGAGATATTGTGTAAGTATGTCCCAGAGTATGAATGACAAAGCATCCTTACTGAAGCCCATGGAGGGGTGGCGGGAGGACATTATGTGGGAAGAGAAATTGCACAGAAGATCCCATGAGTAGGACTCTAGTGGCCGACTATGCATAAGGATTCCAAGGCTTATTGTGGGGCATGTGATGTCTATTAGAGAAAAGGGAGACCATTGCGAAGGGATGAATTTCCCTTGAGCTCGCAAGTATCATTACAAGCATTTTATAAGTGGGCGATTGAATTTGTGGGGCCAATTTAGCCACTGGGAAAGAAGACAGGGGCTAGATACATCATTACAGTGACCGAGTATCTAACCAAGTTGGTTGAGGCACAGGCTATAAAGGATTGTGGCACAATGAAAACTGCAAAGTTTATTATTGAATACATCTTGTCTCGGTTTGGCTACCCTAAGATCTTGATGAGCGATCGAGAGTCACACTTCTTAAATGAAACAATTGCTACTTTGATCGAAGAATTCCAGTTGTATCACTATAAGAGTATGCCATATCATCCTTAAGCGAATGGCACAGTAGAAGAATTTAACAAAATCCTAGAAAATGCCTTAATGAATATCTGCAATGCAAAGAGAAATTATTGGGACATGCACATACCAGTTGTTCTATGGGAATATAAGACTACTTGCAAGAAGTTGATGAGACAAACTCCATTCTGGATGGTTTATGGAAAAGAAGTTGTAATGTCGATGGAGTACATAGTGCCAAGCTTGCGAATTGCTACAGTTATAGACATGACTAATCAAGATACCATGGAAGAATGCCTCGTGCAACTCGTTCAGATGTAGGAAGATCGCTTCTTGGTGGGTTTTCATCAATAGGTGCAGAAGGATTGTGAAAATGCATGGCATGATCACCATATCAAACAACACACCTTCAAGAATGAAGATTTGGTATTCCTATGATAGTAAGTTGAAGAAGTTTCTAGGGAAGTTCCAAATGCATTGGTTGGGGCCATATCTTATTAAGGATATTACGGATGGAGGTGTCGCTCAGCTCGTGAAGCGGAATGGGTAGCCATTTCTTGGAAAGGTCAATGGGATTCAATTAAAGTTGTACAGGGGTGATCCTGATTCTACACAATGACTATATGAAGGAGGGATAGTTTTAGTGTTCCAGGCAGTTGCAAGGGAATGCGGGACTATAAAATACATTTCCAAAAGGAAGGTTGGGTGAAGTGATTGGGTTGCACCATGAATCAAGGGCAGGTGTAGAGGAGAGTTGCGACGAAGGTGTTCCACTATGATGGTGGGTACCACATAGCTGGGCCAAAAATTAACCATTGGAAGCACTATAGTTGATTGGATGACCATTTTTCCATTAAAAGGAGTGGGGAGGGAGCATTTAATATGCATATGTTTGGAAATATGCTGCAAAAAATGCATTAATGACAGGGATTTGGAGGAAATAGACAAATTTGAATTCAAATTGAGGTATAAATATGGCATGCTGCTCCACATTTGAAAAATTTGCTTCCTAAGAATTTTTTGTAAGCTGTTGCGCTTTTGTTTGTGTCTAGAGCAGTGATGTATGTCTGACAAGGATTGGGAGAGAATTAAGGAGCAGATTTCATAGCCAGGGTTCACAAATTTGACTGATTGGTAGCGCGAGATTTCATCAGGAGAATGACTGCAACAAGACCTGAGATAGAGCCGACCCAACCTCTACCTACAAGGTTTCCTATTACACGCCTAGGTTGCTAAGGCCTAATCCATCTACTTCCATAGCAGGAGATAAGAAGTAGAAGAAGCCTAAGAAAGAGCTTGTGCGACAATCACTATAGAAACATCCTACAGAAATCTACCAAAAGGGAAACATGGATAGGTCCAAACACTCGACAAAGCCCCTGGACCCAGATTAGGAAGAACTACATGGAGGAATAGAGGAGATTGATGTAGAAGAGGCTGAGCCAATAACTCGACTACCACCATATATTCCACCACAAAAATCGATGGCTAAAATTCCCAAAGACCTTGATTCCACGAAGTTCATGGTTTCCACACCTTTGCTGCCAAAGATTGTGTTGTTTGACGGTAAATCGCTAGCCTAGATACCATAATTGAAAATGGAGGATTGGGACCTAGGGGACCATGAGAGGTTTCCACAATTGGCACCAAGAAAGTACCTTTAGAAGGTATACTTTTAAGAGTTAGATGTCACATGACCTGAGCTGATGAAATGGGTGGCTAGAGTTGGGTGCGCGAGGCTCCTAAATATGTTGTGAGTGAAGCATTTCATTTGCACCACTATTAATACAGTCTAAGTGTGCCAATTGTTGACGTTGGTGCACTATGGGTGCCTTTGGTTAGGAGGGCCCATCCCGATCACTAACATGTTAATCCACAAAATAAAGTTGTTGCCATACCAAGGGGTGGACCCTGCGAAGGCATTTGTAGGAAAATCGCAGGAGAAAAAGTTGGCGAACCAAATGAAGAGTGATTTTGGTTTGGTAAAGAAGTCACACAAGTATTCCATTAAGTCAATCTTAGATGGCACAATCCATTTTGCTACAAAAATATTGCCTAGAAAGATCATAAGGAAGTGTCGCGGCGATGAAGTGCGGATGCCAATATTCTATTTGGCTTCACAGTGCGCCAAGGGAGTCTAGTACAACTGGGCTTGATAATTGTGTCACAAATTTTTAGAGGATTGTAGAGAGGCCCAGGATGAGGGAAAAGCATTCCACTATGCGTGGTTATTTTTGTTGATCACACTGGTTACCTGGAGGATGACTGAAGAGAGCTAGCTCCCTTAGCAAGACTTGGATTTACCTGAGGCTATAAATTTTGCTTCGCTATGGGCTACCAAAGACCCTACATGAGTTATGGAAATGAAGATATATTGGGTCTTGTTTGAGTCAAAGCTAAGGATGGTGATTAACCAGTGGCCAAGGCTCTCACCAAGTTTGTATTCGCAGTACCTCAATGTCACCAATTTTAAGGTAGATTTCCATAGTCTTCACATCCACACGAAGAAATATGTGAAGGGAATATGACAAAAGTTTCCATGCTTAGTCACTGAGGACCATATTCTGGGGGTTGTCAATAAATGACCAAGTGACTGGCCGACCCCCTCTATTGTTAGTGCAGGAACTAGTAAGGCTAATGAAGATGAAACAACGCAGGCCTAAACAACGACAAAAATAGAAAATAAGAAGGAAGAACAGAAGGCTTCTGCTAAAGAGAAGTTCATGGAAAAATTAAAATCCGTGCAATAGAAAGAATTTTCTAAAAAGGGAAAAGAAGTTGCTACCAAAGGAAAGGAAGCAACAAAAGAAAAGACTACGATGCAGGCCACCATTGACCTTGGAAAATCTGAAACTGGGTGCATAGATGTGGAGGAAGAGATAAAGGGAGAAGAGGAAGGGGGTGTAGGCTTGGATTCCTCCTTCATCATCAAGAAGAGGTAGAAAAGGAGTTCGACAAGGTTGTGCAAGAAGAAAAAATCAGAGAAATCGGTGAGTGCGACACCTTTGGTCCTCACGAAGGGGGACCTAGATGAAATTGGAGATGTGGTCCATGGTGCAACGATGGATCTTTGGGGACACTTCGAAGAGAAGTACCAACAAATGCTAGGTAAGGTGTAGTAGGGCCTGCAATAATTGTGGGTCCAAACATGAATTATTCAAGTGAGTGTGGGATAGGCGAGCATGAAGCAAGCGAGCCTGAAACAAGTGAGCAGGTTAACCTTAGAAGCAAAACTCACTCTGTATCTCTGCACAATGCTGTTTCACAAAGGGGCCCGGTGCATCGACTCAGAAGTAGGTAGAGCACACCTCCTACACATGAAGTACTTGAGTATGAACATGGCCGCACTTGCTATTCATACACTGCATGAGCTACATGAAGGGGTGTCTAATGAGCTCAGAATTCAAGAGCAACGCGCACTGCTAATCATCAACGAGGTGAAAACCAATAATCAATAGATATTTTAGGAAAAGGGACAGGCCCTCAAGGTCAAGGAGGAGGTAACAATGTGAAGTCAGCAGTTGGAAGCAGCAATAGCACGGGCTTGTGGTGAGATTCTTGAGATCTGGATTCCAATTGAAACAGCCCCTACAGAAAATATTTAGAAGCTAGTTGCTGCAATAAAGGAATCAAAGGAGAAAATCGGTAGAGTCTGATTGAGCTACAATTGTAAATATTTGAACTATAACTTAAGTTGTATCCAACCACTCCTCCAGAAGTTAGAGAGCAGTGCGAAGATGCTATTAAAGAATAGATGGCTACCTTGGATGCTGCAATCAAAGGCTGCACTCAATTGTTTGAAAAAGCCATGGAATTATTGACCTTGTTGCAGGAGGATCAAACCCTATAGAAGATTGAAGTAGATATCAGAGAGAATCATAGATAGTTTGATGAAATTAGGTCAATAGCACACACCTTATCACCAGTGCAAAGGTTCACCAGATTATAGGAAGGCAAGCTCATCCTGAGCGAGATTGATGAGTTGCGTTGAAAGGAAGAAATCATATCTTCAAGGATGAAACCTTGGGCAGATGAGGGAATTCAGTTGACATTTTCAGTACAGGGAAAGCTGAAGGCCATGCAATAGACATAGAGAGTAGTGGGTTTTGTAATCGAAGGCCCCACAACTGAAAAATGGTTGAATAAATTCATTGGGCTTCTACGTAGGGGACAACAAACCCGCAGGTGTTAAAGATTGAATTTAGTGAGTTGCAAGCAAAGATCGAGGTGCCACCAGCAGAGTGACTCAAGGATGAGTAACGACTTTGGGTTGGGGGCTTGTTGGGATAGGGATCCCTGGGGCCAATTTTGTAATAGTTTTTGTTATTTTTATAAAGTCTTCGCATTTTGAGGAGCAGAGCATGAAGGTCGTAAAAGTCAAAGGGGCTTTAGGAAGGTAAAAGATCCTTAGTATGTTAGAGGTAAGATGATTTTGTGACCTGCCCATGGTTCGTGAACCATGGTATTGTAATGAAAGAAGCTATAAGAAGGAGTTAGAGAGGGTCATAGGAAGTATTCAATCAATATAATATCTATGTATGGGAAAGTGATCTAAGGTAGAAAAGTTTGTTTTCTATACTTAGGTGAAGGGGAAGGCTCCTGCAGCTATGTACGCAGAGACCTTGGTAAGTCTGCAGTTGAGTGTATGGGCCCCTACAACTATGTGCACATGGAAGAAAGAGTCTGTAACAGAAGGATTGAACATAATATAGACCATTTTGGAGCAATATCTTTGTATCTTTGCCTTTATGTTTACTTCTGCATTGTCTATGTATTTTCTTTGTTTTTTACATTTATCATAAGAAACAATTAATCGATTCATGAAAGTAGTAGATCTATTAGTTTAATTGATGTTATGAATGTTTAAAGAAATCGATGCAGAGTTAAAAGTTATGATATGTAAGTTATCATAATTTCTGCATTTCATAGGTTAGGGTTCGTGAAGGTCAAAATAAAGCCTAGGAATCACAAAAATCCATGACATAGACCTCTGGATGTAAAAACCTAGTTTTGTCATCTGCCAATACTGCCTCATGTGAGACTTCAACCTATGCTACATGGGTTGTTGCTGAAAGGGCCGACACTGTAGGGTTTTGTTGGTTGGCACAACTAGCTTTGAACCTAGGTCCAGACCCCCTCATGCCAACAATCCTTTATGGGATTGGCTGGATATTATAGGTAGTTCATTCATTATTTTTCGAAGATTGGATATCTAATCACAACCTTGCAAAAGAAAGGAATCAAATTTAAATGGACATTAGAGTGTGCATCTAGTTTTAAATAACTCAAAATATTACTCACATGTGCACCTGTTTCGAGGATAACATACCTATACAAGGATGTTTTACTCACATAGATTCTTTTAAGGAAGTATTAGTGAGATTTCGTTTGAAAACAGTACATGTATTTTGTTACAAATTAGGGAAACTAAATGAGCATGAAAAGAACTATGTTTCTCATCACTTGGAACTTGCAACAATAATGCATGCACTAAAGATGTGGAGGCACTACTTTCTTGGGAGAAAATTTATTTTGATGTCATATCATGGAGGGTCAAGATACTTGTTTGATTAGCCCAAACTAAATGCAAGACAATTTAAATGGTTAGCTCTAATTAGTGAGTTTTCTTTTGAGGTTAAGCATATTAAGGGTAAGGATAATAAACTAGTATATGTACTCAGTAGAAGTCTACAAGTGGCTTACTTAGAAGTAATAAGCACTTGCGAAGTTGAAATCAAAGAAAGGATAAAAAGGCATTGATACATGATGAAAAATTTCATCATGTGAAGGAATTCTCACAATAAGAACCAAAGGGATCAATGACCAAGAAGTATAGGCTCACTGATGATGGTATGTTTCTGTTCAAAGACAGACAATATATGCCCCATCTAACCCACTTGAAGAAGCTCTTAATGGGTGAGCTTCATAAGATGCCTTATTCAGGTCATTGTAGTTATAAAAATATGATAAAATCCATTAAAAAATCATATTATCAGCTGAGGATGAAGAAGGATATTGCTAAATATATTACTAGGTTCCTAGAATACCAACAATTCAAAGTGGAATGTAGTCACCCAATGATATTTCTCCAACCAATCCCAATTCCTGACTGGAATTGGGAAGTGATATCTATGGACTTCATCACAATATTTCCAAGGAAATCCAAGTATAATAAATGCATTATTGTGGTAGTGGACAATTTGAGCAAGGAAACCTACCTTATAGTTGTCAAGTCATCTCACAAAGCCAATGGAATGGATTACATTTTCATGAAAGAAATATTAAGACTACATGGAATAGCAAAGAACATCATCTTTGATTGGGTGCTAAGTTCGCATCAAACCTTTGGAAGCCACTTTTTGCTAGATTTGGGACTCTACTAGATTTTAGTACAACATATCATCCTTAGACAGATGGTCAAACAAAAATGGTAAATCGAATTTTAGAGAACACGATGAGGATGCATGCCATGCATTAGCCAAAGAGGTGGGAGGAATTCCTATCATCAATTGAATTTTCATACAAAATAGGGTATCAAGAGTCACTGAAGATAATATCTTTCGAGGAATTGAATGGAAAAAAAATCAACACTCCCATTAGGTGGGATGATTTAGTGAATAAAGTGGTTATTGGACTAGATATGTTAAATGAAATGGATTAAGAAGTGCTCCATATCAGGCATAAATTGAATGTAGCCCAGGATAGGAAAAATATTTATGCATATCAGTAGAGTGCACAAAGAAATCCAAGCAGAAGAGTATGATGTATATCTCTAGAATTGACTAAGGAAGAACTCACTAAAAGTGGGGTCATGTGCTAAGTTGGAACCCAAATATTGTGGACCATTTCAGATTTTAGAAAGTTGGAATAGTGGCTTATAGATTGGTCGCACCACCCACAATGAAATAACACAATGTATTTTACATTTATTTCCTAAAAATTATGTATGAGACCATAATCATGTGGTTTATTGGTCTGTAATATAGGTGGAATATGAGGAAGAATTCTAGCTAGAACCATTGTGCATCTTGGATTGGAGGTATACCATGATATCAGATCAAGTAATCAAGTAGGTCAAAGTGCAATTAATGCATTTTGGACTAGATAAAGCAATCTAGGAGATGACAAATTAAATAAGGGTACTCTACCCATTTTTGTTTAATGTATAAACCTATGTAATATCTATAAATATAAATCTTAACATTTATTCTTGTTTTCTATTATAGAAAACAATGAGGGTGGTGTTCCTTTAAACACATGGGGTTTTTAATATCCTTTCCTTACCTTGTTTTTGTAATTTAAAAATCATGACTAGACCACTAGCATGGAGGCATGACTTGCTAAGACAGTTGAATTTCAAACTCAGAAATTACATGTAATGTTAAATATTGGACTGTAGGACTGGAGGACTAGATGACATTGATCCATTGTCTAAGGGAGGAAACAAGCTCACTTGTTTGAAAATCCATGATATAGCTTTAGCGCTACTGTTGAAGTTGGTTATAACCCAATCAAACAAACATTGTTTGACAAAAGTTATGAGATTGGGCTTGAGCAGTAAAGGGGAGAGGATGGTGCCCATTCATCTCAAATATCGAGGAGAGATTAGGTAGGGATGACTCTTCAGAAAGAGAAGATTTGGCAAAAAATACAAGAATAAGAAGAGAAGAAAGAAAATTAAGAAGGATGAGATTGTGTTCTTTCCAAAAATGAAGGCATGTAAAGGAATTATAGATACACACAATAGGGAATAGGGAGGGTGTTATTTTCCTTATTTTCTTCATTAGTTGGTTGTTTGTCCTTGAATGCACAAGACTGGTGCGGTAATGTGGATCTACAAAGTATGGCAAAAGGAAGCCAAGGAAATCATGGAATAAATTACTAATCCTCGTGCTTTGTGAATTTTGGGTGTTATTCTCCATTTTTTGTGTTTAAGGCCCCTGGACTATTTTTATGAGCTTATGCAGCCAATGGAAATATTAGTGGATGATCAAATCACTATGGTGCTTGTAGTATGGTTGTTAAAACACTTGGATAGGGAAATATGGGCCATTATGGTGCTTGCTAGAAGAGATGTTAAACCAATTATATAGTGGACCACAGATCCCTATAGTGTTTTATATTAAGAGACAACTATAAAAACACCTAAATAGTGGATTCAATCTCCTAGAACTAAGAAATATAAAATTTTGACCTTAGGCCAAGCTCTATGGTTGAACTTAGATGTAAGAGAGTCATTGTGGTGCTTACTACTAGAGAGAAGTTTTTAAAACACCAGGACATTGAACTCCACCTCATGGGTTTATACCAATATTTGGAGTAAGTTTACTTTAGCAAGCATCCCCTCATACCTTGGATATAGCTTGGGCACAGATGCAATAAATACTATATTTTAGTTGGCTTATGGTTGGTTGGAGAGTTGAAGTCCCTGCTACAATTACTAACCATTCTAACGCACTTAGTTTAATATAAAGTCTATGGATATTTGGATCACATGTTGTGATAACCTCATTATGCTAATGACTATTGTATGGTCTATTATACATATTTTCTAATGCGTGATGGTTTTTTATATAATCACTATTATCTATCTTGTATGTTTGAGATTACAATTATTGGTAGCATCATGGAGCTTCTACCATACTCAGGATTTGTAAGTTATTTTATATGCTATGAGCTGAGTTTATACTTAGATTGTGTTGGTAGGTATTTACTTTATGAATCTTGTAATAAGTCACGAGTTTCTAAATTTTTGTTTATTGCTATGACTATGGGATGTAATCCATGTAAAATACTTAGAAGTTCATAGTTTTATGGAATGAATGATAAAATTTCTTAATGATGGGTTCCAAACCTGTGTGATTGAGCTACATATATATGTGATTTTGAAGGATCAAGATCCATTTTTGGACCATGTTTTTCAGGATGTTTTGATTCTGGGTTAGTTCCTCTTTCCTTAAGAAATTTAAGTATTTCCCCTTTTCCTTAGAGTGTCGACTGAATCAAGAAATTTGGAAGTTCAAGGGTTTGGAAAAAGTCACACCTTTTCCTTAGCTAGATTTATTGTTAAATGGATTTTTCATCATATTCAATATTCATAACATTTATGGGTGGAGAATGTTGTTCACATCTTGTGAGTATGGATTCTCATAGGCCTAGATAACTCCCTTTTTACATTTCATGTGGGGACCATAGTGCATAAGTAATATCAATGCTTGCAAACGTCTGTTGTACTATATTTGAATCTAGAGATCCAGTTTTGGTGAATGCCACACACCTTTCTATAGCTTGGATACAAATCATTATGGCCATAGGTTTATGTATTGGAAGACTGACCTTCTAGGGAACAATGCCTAGCAGAGCCCTTCAGCAAGCTATCCAGAGGTTCAGGAATCTGGGAGTGTCAAGAAGCTTTACAATTGTGCAGACGTAGATTTGGTTAGGGATGGATATAATAATACTATGGTCGATTATTGTCGTGGAATTTCCATGAGGGTTGGGTCAAGGTACATGTGGGTGCCACAGAAAGATTAACAGACCAATGTGGACCCTTCTTATTGGCAAAATTTGAATGGGAATAACTTTCAATACAATAGTCAAATCGAGATAAATTTTGTACAATCGGAAATCTCTAAAAAAGATAAACAAAATGGTGGTATTATTTTTAAGTTCCACAAACATTGAGGAAATGAGATCATGTAACCCCACCTTCATAATAAACCATGGATGTTAGGTAAACAAAAATAGGTAACACCTCCCACAACCCAAGAAAGCTAAGAGGGTGGGAGGGGTTGTTACAAAAATAGAAAATGAAGTAGGTGAGGTTTATGCTATCCAATATTTTCTTTAGTTATAAAAATGCACAAACAAAGGAATAGGAACTTGCTATGGTGTTACCTTTTAGCACTATGGCTTGAGTGGCTCATAAAAAATCCTTATCTTATTTTGTTAAGCTCTCAAAATACCACTCCTAGATGTTTTTATTAGCTATGGAACTAGTCAAAGGTTAAATAATGGAAGCCCTTCTACTCCTAGTAGCTTGAGCTTTAGTATAGCCTGAAAACCCTCTAACATTAAAGTTTTGTCTCCCTCAACCCTTAGCGATAAGGTTTTGGACCTTCTACAATCCTTTCCAAATTTGACATATGGTTAGCCTCACATGTGTGTGATGGGGGATAACATGGCATCCACTCATAACATGGTGGTCAACAAGGTAGGCCAATTCAAGGCATAAATTTCACATACAAGCTTTGCTTGAGGTCATTTTTCCACTGGTGGAAATGCATATCTATGTAAATCAATATCAAGGGTGTGTGTATAATTATTGGATGTTACAACCATAAAATTTTCTTAATGTCCCAAAATGGCTTGGAAAGGTTCTAAACCCTAATTTTCTAAACTGGGAAATGCCACTAAAATGGGCCATACATGTCAATTGCTTGAAATTTTCCACCCAAAAGATACCAAGATAGAAGAAAAAATGTATTATAATCTCATCCTAATTAGATCTAAAATAACAAAATGACATCATCACATTGGGAATATTTTTTAGTTGTTGTAGAGTAGGGAATTTGCATCAAATTATTTTTTCTTCTAAGTAATTTTCTTTCATTTAATGAGTTATACGAATAAATTCTAAAATTTTGAGGAGAAAATAAATGTTCTAAAGACATGTTAAAATAACTTTCTATGATGATTCCACATCATGGTTCTAGACCGTCTTTCATGATAAAATAATTATTTGATATAGTCAACCATTTCTCCTAAATTTTCGTTTAGCAAAAATTAATATGTAAATAGAAGAAAACATGTGTGCAAATGTTTTAATTGTATACCCATTTCTTGAATGCTATTGAAATCCTGCGAGAGACAATTACTTCCATGAATTCATGATCATGATCATAATGATTCTTATGTGAGTTTCGATTACTTTGTAAATGACACTTGAATCGTGAGGAAAAATCCATTCTCTACACTTTTACTTCTTAATTAATGAAGTACTTGAACTCTTTTAGTAAAAACATGGTTCTGGTTTTGGTTAAATGGATGGAAATATTTTGATCTGACCTCAATGCATACATATCATTTTTGTTTGGGCTCCCATAATTTGGTTGTTTCACATATAGAAATAACTCATTTGTGGCAAATTTCGTGGAATAATAAAACCAAATAAATAACTCATAAATAACTCTTATTCATTCATCCTCATTTTCGTGGAATAAAGTTTTTGGTTATTAAAGCTTAAGATCTTCTAGTTCTTATTTTCTTTGATGTTGATGATAGATACTGTAAGTCATCTATTGACGTTTAAATCCATTTAAATTTAAGCATATGTGGTGATGTTCCTTATTTTTGTTTGTATTTTATTAGAATGCAATTTTCCTAGTATAGTTTCATTAGTCTTCAATGATCTAAAACCTCATATTTAAAGAGGTATGCTAGGTTTTATTTCCCAAAATAGTGCAATAGAATGTCATTTCAAAAATGGTCAAAACTTGGGTTCTATAATATCATGAATAGTCACCTTTGACACAACACTCGGGGCTAGGATGATGGTGAGATGTTATCTCTCAAATGGCTTAAGTTAAGTTTAAAAGGGAAGATCAAATTTCTTCATAAGGGTAGATAAAATATTCTACCTTAATATTAGGATTTTAGGTGAAGAAAATACACAAGATCAAGTTTGAGAGTTATGTAGGAAGGTCGTTGAATCTATGGATTAATCCATTTTCTTTAGATAATGTTTTTGGTTTATTAAATCTAGAACTATCAAGATATATAGGGTTGGTGCTTCTCTTAGCATTATTAGTCTCGATGGAATTGTAGATGATTCCATATTGACACTATTATTATCATATTTGAGGAGAATGACCTTACATCTTATTTTATCTTCAATAAAAGGCTTGGATACATGGGAGATCTATTGGACCCCAACATTGATTGAGCACTTGAAGCTATTTATTAGGTTGTTTTGAAGGGAGGTCATAAAAGTGGGCTATATAGGATATAAACCTAAAGATCACATGACATCAAATCAGGTAGATAATGTTCTACCAAATTTTCTTAAAGAGACCAATACCAAATACAATAAATGAAACATTGTATAACACTAATTTTTGGGAGGTCATGGGTTTAGATGTTGCCTCCCCTGATTTGGCCTACTATGAAAGAACCATAATGGAAGTGACCTATAAATTAGAATTAAAGGAAAAAAATTAGGTTGAAAATATGTTGGAATCATAGATCTACAAGTAGCATGAAAATTCTAGTGAGGTGAAGAGGTCCAGTATGCAAAATTACATGGAGTAGTGATATAGGTCACATGAACGATGAGATAATCCTCTATGATAGATGTAAAATTAAAAATTATACATAGAATTATTGATGAATGTACTTTGACTATATTTGTGTTTAAAATATTTTTGTTTTACATAATCATTTTTTAATGTTTGATGTGATCATTATGTATTGAAAATGAACATATTGTGACATATCAATGGTAGTGGATATTAGGGTATGTGCATATGCCTATAATCTAATTTTAAAATGAATATGGATGAACTTCATGATTGAATTGATGTATTTTTGCAAAACTATTAATGATCTATAACACCCTAAGTCACCCAAGTTGAAAGCATTATTGTAAAATATATCCAATGGTACTATAATTTTGATTTCTATATGATTCTAGCAATAATCACATTGATAAAACCAAACAAAAACCAATTATATATAGTATGGTGTAATCCAACCATAACACTAAGCCCAACTTGTGACTAATACAGACTATGCTCCTGTTGATAGGGATAATTGACTCATTGACAATTAATAAGGGGTTCGTTCTTATATGGGGTCCTAAATAAACCTCGTGTTGGGTAATTTAATTGTTGGTTAAATCACTTGCATTGAATTATCTATCCCATGTTCCTATTCTTGCGAAGTATACTTGAACTATATATGCTATGCTATCAACTTTTAATTGAAAAGGAAATTAACTTATGGAAAGGATTGCAAAGTTCAAATGAAACCTATTCATGAAAAGATCTAAGTGAGCACACACACATATTCTTTCTCAAATACCATATCAAATAAATCATCGAATTCAAGACTTCAAAAGTAAAGGGGTTCAGAGCAAATATATTCCAGTTTTGTGCTATGAAAGCTTAAAAAATCTATTCTATTGAACAAGAAATGGAACTTATTCTATTGAGATTTTGAAAATAAACCTAGTCTATTGAACTTTGAAAGGAAATCTAATCTATTATGATTTTTGAAACAAATCTATTCTATGAATTCAAAGACAATTCTAATCTACTATGCTTGAAAGAAAATCTAATCTATGAATAAAAAACATATCTAATCTATGAGGTTTTGAAAGTAAATATATTCTAAAAAGCAATAGCAATGAAATTTTACTCTAAAGTGAAAAGAAAATGACAAGAATTAAAGTGCAAGAAGCCTAGGAGATTACTAATGTGTGCATCTAAACTAGAGCCAATCATAATTATCAACTTATAAATCTAAGACAAAGTTATAAAAGAACACAATAATTTTTTTTGGTTGTTTTTTATTTTTTCTCAAGCGCTTGACCTATGGGAAAGTAAAGTTGAGATGAAAGGGTGACATGAAATCCTAACTGAGAAAAAAAAGAATCAAAATAAGGTAGAATATTAATGTAAAGGTGTTGGGAATAACAATTTCCATTAGACCAAAACCTGCAGGTGTTAGTCAACAATCACATCGTCAGAGATAAGGATCCAAGAGAGGCAGTTAGTCCATGTTGCAAAACACACAGGGAGCATTGTTTTATCCAATGTCCAACAATCTCCCCCCAAACATGAGTCAGGTGTGTATTGAACTTGTGACCTATGCTCTGATACCACATGTTGGGAATCACGATTGTCGTTAGACCAAAACCTGCAGGTGTTAGTCAAAGATCATATTGTTAGAGATAAGGATCCACGAGAGGCAGTTACTTCATGTCACGAAACACACAGGGAGCGTTGGTTTATCCAATGTCCAACAAAATGTAGGAAATATAGAGCATCAAGAAATAAAATTAAGAGAATAAGGAGCATCAATACTATTGAAATCACAATTCAGGAGGGGGCACTCCTGAGATGTATGAGGTGAAAGGAACTTCAGATCACAAAAGTGAAATCACCAACAACAATTATATCAACACCATTATAGAGTTTTGCATTATATAAAATGTGTAAGACTTCTTCACAATACTAAGTTTTCAAAAATAATATCAACTTATGAATTATGTTTCACTTCCAATTGAATTTTTTATCCAAAGTATGAAATAAAACAACTTGAGAGTTTGTTGCCTAATAACTAGAATCGATATTGACATCTCGGTCTAAATAAAAATAGGAACATTTCTTCTCACGATTCACTATTGAAAGAGTGAATCATGAGAAGACACATCATCACACAACATCAGTTTTCAATTTAATCTTCAAAACTTGCTCGATTGATGATAAATCTGGAACTAATTCCCTGGATATTATGCATATTATAGGTGTCTCATGGCTACTTTGACCATATGTTTGACTTGAGAGTTGTGTTGAACCTGTGATATTTCACATGTGGCCAATAGGTGGATTTCCATCTTGAGGACATTTGGAAGCTTCCTACGTAATCCATCCAATTTTTAATATTTGGGAACCTTGGATCGAGCTGTGGAATATTAGATTAGCTACATAAAATGCATAATTTGGCAGCTATTGTCTAGTTAAACCAATTTTACGATGTAAAACATATATACTTGAGATGATAATGGACATTTACCTCATTTATGTATTTGCATGGACTACATGAATTTTGACCCATGGAGAAGATGAAATGGAATGGTAATAAATGAAAAGATAAGTGAAAAAGGGAAATATAAACTATCAAAAAGAGGAAAAATTTGGAGGCTCAACATTCCCCCATGCCAAAGGTTTTTCTTGACCTCATGCACCTATGACTGAAAAAATTCCAAAGTTGTAATGGTATCGTTTAAAGGAATTCCTATGAGGCCTGTACTAAAACATCCAAGATTGTCTGCACTCCCCTCACCTTTTCTTTCACTAACTCCACCTTGGCTTTCTCATCAATAGTTTATCTTTTTACCCTTTGATCTTATGTCTGAGCATGTTATTGTTTTCGTTAAGCTTTTGATTTTTCTTATACCAATAGCACATTAAAAGAAGCATAGTTTCATTCTTTGATTTGACTAGTGGATTTTCATCCTTTATATGACTATTCAATAGCTCAAGTTCAAAAATATCTTACTTTTACATTTTTATGGATTCTTGTTCCTTAAGAGAAGAAGGACTTGCTTCTAATTTAGGTTAATAAAAAACATGGATGTCATGATGAAAATATGGTTCAGGAGGATAATTTACCTTTTCCTTTTGTGCTTCTTTCTTCAGTGTTTCAAAGTAATCATAAGCTTGTTGCTGAATAAAGCACACTTCTAGAGTCTTTCTTGTAGAAAATTCTATCAATAACTTTGCTTTTGTGTCATAAATTTGTATGGTCTCTTGTGGATCATGGTTGAATTTTTTATTCATGATCCTTTCCAATCTTATTCTTTTCCTTTCTTGTTGTGTAGGCTCCACCGTCTTTTTCCATTCAATACCCTATTCTTGAAGCTTACCTTTATTTTTATTTGGATATTCTACTAGTTCAAATTTACTAGATTTCTTCTTTCTATCATTTTTTGGTTCATTCTTTTTTTTTAATTTCCTTGTTTTCTTCTTCGTCTACCCTTGGAGGGTTTTGCTCACTTTTCCAATTATTTGAGTGTGATATTATCTTTTGTATCTTCAATGTCTTGAAACTCTATCTTTGTTATGTATTCTGCAACCAAATTCTCATTTTCCTTAGCTTTAGGATCCAAGTTAGGGTTTGAATAAACCCTCCTTTGACTCCTTTTGGGTTTCTTAACATCTTCCTCATTTGCACTTTCTACAAAATGATTTATCATAAGAAAATATTTCCAATTACCACCATTAACTTTCAGTTGTTCCCCTACAAAAATTTTCACTAAACCATGATGATATAGAACCTAGTTTATGCTTCTAGAGTCTCGCTAGATGTTCAACACCATTTTCTTCAGGATCCACATAAGATAATAGGGAAAAATAAATTATTTTCCTCTGATGAAATGCATTAACAACCTAACATGATAAAAGAGAAGGAATCCATTCCTTCCTTCACAAGTGAGGAATTTTTGCAATATAAATAGAAAATTTCTCCATTTCAACTTTAGTGTAGAGATAGGAATACCTTTACTAAACGCTTAAATGTCCATATCTAGGTTGTGTAGGAACGATTTCAATTTTTCATCTTTTAACACCTGGTTCATGAACCAAATTTCTCCATTCCTAGGAAGTTTTGTAGCTTCGATAATGAAATACTCCATCAAATTTATTTTGATATCCTCAATTTCGGCTTGAACTCTATTAAAGGCTCTAGAAAAATCTTTGGTTACTTCCACCTTATACCCATCAAAATTTTCAAAAAAATTCAACCATGCTACCTTTTGCAACTTATCTATTACTTTAGGGTATGAATTAAGGAAATTTACACCCATAAGCTCATGATGAATGATGACACCCATGACTATAGAAGATGTCATGCTTCCAAATTACCATTTCAATAGTATATCAGTGGAAAACTATATGGTGAGATGGGTAAAATTCAGTGAAGAAGTCAGAATGAAATAGGAATGAATGTATTTTAGTGGTAGTATCATAATAAGAATCTCCCTTTAAAACTCATAATTTCCCATGATCTGATTAGATATGATCCATTGATATCATCATGAACTTAGGGACTTGAATTCTTTATATGCAATAAGGATATTTTCAATGCATGATGACTCGAATAGATACTGAGTGGGTTATAATAAATATCATCATTGAAATATATACAGGCCATGAGCTCTAGTTTAATATTCCATTGAGATATTATAATAAGTCCATCAAATCAAAGATCTATAGTATTTACTTTCATAAAACTAATTAACTATCCATGTAGTTACCTTTTGTTACATACCACACTTTAATGCTTTGATTTTACTTACTTGTTGGTTAAAATTGCTTTGCAGAGGAACCAACTATGGAGTGTTGAACTCGCTGCATAATGTTGACAATCTTCAAAATTTGCTTCAATTCTTGAGGACTCTTTACTTCTTTCTCCATGCTAATGATGGTGGATATTAATAATCACTAATGATGTTGATGATTTCTCTTTAAAAGAGAAGTAAATTCTTCAAACCACTTATTTTGTATTAAGAATTTATTTTTCAACAAGAAAGGGAAAAGAGAAATGGGAAAAAGGAAAGGGAAAAGAAAATCCATTTTGCCAAAGGACCTTTGGTTTTCAACTAAGATTTTTAGCATAGTGTGTAAATATTGTTGGTTTTCGTATATGTATATATGTATATGTATATATATATATACATATATATATATATATATACATATATATATATATATCTGTGTATATATATATATATATACATATATATATATATATATGTATATGTATGTATATGTATATATATATATATATATATATATATATATCTATATAGATATATATATATGTATATATATATATATATAATATGTATATAGATATATATCTATATACATATTATATATATATATATACATATATATATATCTATATAGATATATATATATATATATATATATATATATATATATACATATACATACATATACATATATATATATATATATATATATATATATATATATATAGTAAAGACATCAAACTTCTTTTGATAGTAGAGGAGAAAGATCTCCTTTTCCTACCAACTTTAAATCAAAAAAAAATTGTAGACTTTAAACAAACCCTTCTCTTGTCAAGGGCTTATGATATAACTTTAATATATGCCCATTGACAAGGAAAGAGATCCCTTATTCATCAATAGTCTTAATTCTAATTGCTCCATGGTCAAAAACAGTTTCTATCTCGTATGGAACAAGCCAATGTGTTTGAAATTTCCCTTGAAAATATTTAAACTTGGAATGAAAGAGAACGACCCAATCACCCACTTTAAACTTTTTCAATTTGATGAATTTATCATGTCACCTTGTACTATGTTGTTGGATTATGCTCGTCCTTTGTATAACATCTTAATGGATCTCATCTAGTTCATTTAGTTGTGCTAACCTTTTCTTTTGAGCTTTATAAATATCTAACCCCAATTTTCTTGTTGTCTTGTAGGTATCCACATTGAATTTAATAAGAATTAAAACTTTCTTCCCACTAAAAATCTCATTAGAAGTATTCCCAGTAGTATTTCTCCATGACATCTGGTATGCCTAGGGTGCTTCTAGAAGCCTATATGCCCAATCTCTTCATTATAGATGTAAAATCTTGGTCAGTTTAGGTTCAATAACTTTATTGCTGGATTCCACTTGTCCGTTGGCTTGTGGATGATATGGAGTTGATCTGTGATACCTAATCTTGTACTACTCCATAATCTTCTACACTATCTTAGATGTAAATTATGTTCCCTAATCTATTACAATTTCTCCTGGAACACCAAACCGAGTGACAATATCCTCTAAAAGAAATATAACAATAATAATTTCAGTAAAAAACATTGGTGGCTTAGCTTCTACCCATTCAGAAACATTATCTATGAAAAGACGTATATACCTATTTTTCTTGGATGGATGGTTGATGGCCTAACAAAATCTAGAGCCCATTTTTCAAAAGGGTCTACTAGTACAAGTAGTTGTAGAGGCATATCATCTTACTGAATAAGTCTCCCAATTCTCTTACAATTATTGCATCTTTTGACATATTCCTTGACATCCTTGAAAGTGGAAAGCCAATAATATCCCAAAATAAGTAATTTATATTTAGTTCTTATGTCAGCAAAGTGTCCTTCACATGGTTCATGATGACAAGCTCTCAATATCTTAGGTACTTCATCTTCTCAAACACACCTAAGAATGATAAAATCAGGTCCTTTTAGATACAATTATCCTTTTATCCAATAATAAGGTGAATTGGATTTGATGACTTTTTGTCTCTCTCTCTTATTGATAATTGCGGAGGAAATTTCCTTGTAGCAATATAGTTAGAAATATTTGCAAACCAAGGAGTTTTAGTAGAAACTACAAAAATGTATTTATTAGGAAAATTGTCTGCTATAGGAGTATCATTATTATCATTTTTCATCCTGGAAATGAAATTAACAACTGGGTTTTAATTTCCCATCCTATCTAAAATGGTTATATTGAATTCCTGCAACAATGAAAGCCATTTAGTAATTCTACCATTAGTAATAGGTTTGTTCATAATATACCTAATAGAAGAATGATTTGTATGGACAAAAGTATCATAACTTATGATGTAATGTCTAAACTTATTAATGGCATGAAAAAATCTAAAAACTCCTTTTTGGAAACCGTGTAGGAGTAAAATTTTTAATTTTATAATAAATAATATAAATATTTAAGTCCTTTTGTATGAATACAACTCCTAAATCTATATCTAAAGAATTAGTAGAAATATGAAATGGAAGGGACCAATTTGGCCCTCTTAAAATTGGTGCTTCAGAGATTTTTTGTTTCAACATTTTAAATCCTTTTGATAGTTAGGATTCCAATGGAATTCACAATCCTTAGTGAGTAATTTGATCAGTGGTGAAGCTATCATTGTGAATGTTTCTATAACCTTCTATAGTAACCTACAAATTAGAGAAAAGTTCTAACATATCTTTGGAATGTTGGTACTGAAATTTTTGGGATAACCTCAACTTTTAATGAATCCACTTTCATTCCAACAACTAAAATATGATGTCCCAAAACAATTCCTTCATTAAAATAATTCCTTCATTAAACATCAGAAATAAATTTTCATGACTTAATGAAATATTAAATTCTTTACATCTAACAAGGACTTTTTCTAATTTTTCCATAGCTTCTTCAAAAGTGTGCCCATAAGTGGCAAATTCATTCATATAAACTTCTACACAATCATGGATTAAGTTAGAAAAGATACATAATATCACTCTTTGAAATGTAGCAGACACATTACATAAACCAAAAGGAAATACTTTGTAAACATATGTACCCCATGGACATGTAAAAGTTTTCTTATAATTATCTTCAGGTGTAAGTTGAATCTAATTGTATCTGCTAAAACCATCAAGAAAACAAAAATATTTCTTCCCTCCTAGTGTATCTAACACTTGAACAATAAAAGGTAGTTGGAAATGATATTTTAGAGTTTATTTTTTTTTGTTCTCGATAATCTATGCAAACTCTCCACTTTCCATTTTTCTTAGGCACAATAACCAAAGGTGAAACCCACTGAATATCTAAGATTGGGTAAATGAAATTCATTTTGAGCAATTTATGTAACTCTTCTTTAACGCTATCCATCAGATTACAATTCACCCTTCTCTGAGGTTGTCTTGTTGGTTTGGCATTTTCTTGTGTATAAATATGATGCATACATCTATTTTCACTGATTCCTTTCATGTCAGTATATTCCCATGCAAATTCAGAGGAATGTTTTTCTAGCATATTTATTAATTGTTTGTTTTGAAATTCTTCCAAGTTATTATTAATGTTTAATGTTCTACCTAGATAAATTTCTACCAAATAATTGCTAATATTTTGTATATTAGAGTTTAATGATACCTTGGATTGTTGAGATGAGAAATATTCAATTCCACAATCTTCTTGAAAACTTTGATCTAACATATGCATACAAAAAGTTTTCTCACAATATGAAGAAAAGTCATAATTATTCATTATATTCATTAATTGATCTTCTTCATCATTTTGTGAAACAGGTAAAACTAGTTGAATATCTTCAAAGTCTTCATCATCATATTCAATCCACACTTCATTTTTTAACTCATTTATTACTCTTTCAGGTGAATATAATGTGAGATTTTTAGTAGAATTTCTATAAAAAATAAACATATCACCATTTATACAACTTATGAATGCATCAGTTGTAACTAACCATGGCCTTCAAAGAATCAATGGATGTCCTCCTAGATTTGTTTTGGGAGTTAATATAATAAAGCCAATAGGACACTTTCGTGAATCTAAGGATACCGACACATATTCTAATATACCTATAAGTTTAATAATAGGTCTATCTGCTAATTTCAATAAAGTGGGTGTATATTGAAGACTAGTTAATCTTAATTTATCCTTAGTATTCTTGGTCATGATGTTTATAGCTGCACCTAAGTCAATCAAAGTATTTGGAATTTCAATACCATTGACATGAATCTTTACAATGGGTCTATGTGGATTTATATTTTTCAGTTACTGGTTTTCCCATTATAATATCTGCAATTTTTCTTACCAATTGTATATATATATTTCTTTTCTTATAGATTTCTTGATATACAACTCCTTTATTTTCTTGGAAAAAATAGGTATTTCCTTAATAGCTTGAAGAAATGGAATCTTAATGTAAATATTTTTCAATTCATCAAGCATTTTATAATCAGGTAAAATAATTTTCCCCTCTATGCCTTTATCAATTTGGAATCTCTTAGGAAAGGGAGGATTTTATAAGGAAATAGAAGGTTTTTCATCTATAAGAATTGTATGAGTCAATTTTATTTTGTTGTCGTCTAATTGTATAGGAATGTATTCCTTTGGAAAAGATTTTCCTATTTAGGATATGTATCATTTTCAAGATTTTTCTCTTTTATGCAACCAACTCACAAAATATAAGAAAAGATAGATAACGACTTCAAAATCAGCCTCTTCGAGGGGGAAACCTCCTTTACATTACACAAATGAACAATTCTTGGATGATTCAAATGAAGAAACCTCCTTTATATATATAGGAGTCTAAGAGGTCACAATATAATGAAAGACAACATAACAATAATAATATAAGGGCACAACAATGACAATAGTGGGCTTATATGGGGCATAATAATAACAATATGGGGACAATAGGGGCACAACAATAATAATAAGGGCTACAATGAAAATAGTAATGGGGAAATCACTAGTATTATAGGGACATAACATGACCTTCTCCTTCAAAAAAGTGTTTTCCTTAATGACTGAGTAGTTATAGATGCTTTTGTATAGAATTCTCATCGTCCCATGTGGAATCTTCAGCGGGTAAGTTCTTCCACTTGACGAGATACTCTGAAGTTGATCTATTTCATAGTTTTCGAGTTCTTGTTTCTGTGATTGCTTCATGTTCCAATATGATATTTACTTCCTCGTCAAGTTCTGGCAATATTTTTTGAACTGGGATCTTGTCACCTATAACCTTCTTTAAGCATGAAACATGGAAAATTAGGTGCACTCAGGAAGCTGTAGGAAGCTCCAATTTCTATGCCCTAGTACCAATATTTTGCAACACCTTGTATAGACCATAATACTTTGGTGATAATTTATTATCATTCTTATATTGCTTGAGGGACATTTTTTTATATGGTTGTACCCGTAGAAATACCCAGTCACCTACATCAAAACTTCTTTCGTTGCGATGTTGATCTTCCTGTTGTTTCATTCTATTCTACGCCAAAGTGAGGTTATCCTTTGAGAGTTGGAGAACTTGTTGTTGATGCTCGATGTGATCTTCCACTTCTTGAACCTTAGAATTTTGTCTTAAATATGATGTGATGGATGGTGGATGATATCCATAAAGTTCCATAAATGGGGTCCTTTTTGCTGCAGTATGGAAGGAAGTCTTATACCACCATTTAGCCAGAGTCAAACATTTGATCCATTGTGTCTATTTATCAGATACAAAGTAATGGAAATATCCTTCCAAACACTTGTTTACTATCTGAGTTTTCCCATCAAATTGAGCATGATAAGATGAGCTATGAGTTAGTTGAGTACCTAGACACAAAAATAATTCTGTCAAAAAATTTCTAGTGAAAATCGGATACCTGTCACTTACAATAATCTTTGGGTTTGCATGTAGCTTTTGAATTGTTTCCATAAATTCAGTAGAAATTGTATTGGCTTTAAATGGATGATATAATGCACAAAAGTGTGCATACTTGGTAAGTCAATCAACTACCACCATGATGACACTCTTTCCTTGATGTGGGTAAACATGTGATAAAATCCAGTGAAACCTCCTCCCAACATTGAATTGGAATGGATAAAGGTTGTAATAGACCTAGGGTCTTAATTGTTTCAACTTTATTTTGTTGGCAAACCAAACATTCCACCACAAGATTTTGAATATTAGATTTAAGCCCATCCCAAAAAAATCCTTCATAACCCTATGGTAAGTTCTTAAAAATCCTGAGTGCCCTCATAAGGGAGATGTGTGCAATTCCATAAGAATCTTTTGTTTGATTTGGGAATTCTTACAGAGGTATAAGCGATCTTTGTACCATAACGAATCATTTTTCCAGCTAAATGTATTAGATGTAATGGGATCTTGTGATAGCTTTTGAATGAGTGCCCACACTTCTTCATTATTCTTCCATTCATCCCTTGCTTCATTTATCCAACCTAGTTGGATAATAGAAATGGCACAACGAAATTCTTCCACATCCTCATCCTTTCTTGAGAGTGCATCTGCAACAACATTTTGCTTCACTTTTTTGTAGGTGATTTCAAAGTCATAACCCAAAATCTTTGTGACCCATTTCTTCTACTCTTGTAAAGATTATCTTTGTTCTAAAAAGTATTTAAGACTATCATGATCCGTTTTTACCTTGAAGTGTCTTCCCATTAGGTAGGGTTTCCATTTCTTAAGTGCATGTAAAAATACTTTCCTTCTCATAAATAGCTATGTGTAAATACTTTCCTTTGATTGGATGACTTTCGAAAGCAATGGGTCTTCTTCTTGCATTAAAACAATACCAATTGCATTTTCTGAGGCATCGCATTCCACAATAAGGCTTTTTGTGACATCTGGTGCTTGGCACATTTCCTCTTTAAGATGTTTAAAGGCCTTCATTTCTTTTGGAGTCCATGAAAATGCATCTTTCTTCAATAATGTTGTTAGAGGTGTTGCTATTCTCCCATAATTCTTAACAAACCTGCAATAATGCCCTGTCAACCCGAGAAATCCTTGCAAATTATTTATGGATGTGGGGATTTTCCATCCCTTAATGGCTTTAATTTTGCTAGGCTCTACCTTAACACCTTCATGAGATACAATATGACCCAGATATTCCACCTCTTGTACTCCAAAGAAACATTTGGCATTTTTTTCATATAATTGTTTCTCCTCAAATAGTTTGAACACCTTGTCAACTTATTGAACATGATCCTTCCATGACTTGCTGTAGATTAGTATATCATCAAAAAATACTAACACATATTTTCTAAGGAAGGGTTTGAAAATGGAATTTATCAAACCTTGAAATGTAGAAGGTGCATTGGTAAGGCCAAAAGGCATGACCAAAAATTCATAATGACCCTCGTGAGTTCTAAATGTTGTTTTCAGAATGTCTTCAATCTACACTTTGATTTGATGATATCGTGAATGAAGATCCAACTTGGTGAAATAAATTTATCCATGTAATTGATCCAATAATTCATCAATGATAGGAACGAGAAATTTATCTTTAATAGTGAGTTTGTTGAGCTCCCTATAATCTAGACACATGGGCCATGATCCATACTTCTTGTGCACTAATACTACTGGAGCAGAGAAAGAACTTTGACTAGGTTGAATTATACCAGCCTCTAGCATTTTTGCAACCATACATTTAATTTCACTCTTTTTGGAATAAGGACATTTGTAAGGCCTTATGTTTGGAGGAACACTTCCAGGAATCAAATGAATAGCATGATCATGATCACGAATAGGTGGGAGGCCTTTGTGAGTCTCAAATAACTTGGAATGATTGTCCAAGAATTTTTGGAGATCTAGAGAGATAGGTGTTTTCGATGTGGGAACCTCTAGCAAACATAATTGTGCAGTTATGCGTCGTTGTTATTTCTTTAGAAGCTTTGTCATGTCGTTATAGCTGATTATCTTTCCCTATTTCCCTGCGATACCCCTTAATTCAACTTCCTTTCCTTCCAGATTTTTTTTCAAGAAAATTCTTAAAAAATAAAAGTTATCGTACCCAAATATGGTAGCCATTGGACTCCTAGCACAACATCAGCACCACCCATTGGAATGGAAAGCATTGGGATATTCAATACATATTATCCCATGCATAGCTTGATATTATGGCACTTTCCAGAGCAATTTATGGTTCCTGCATTTGCAACCATCACTTGACACTCTGGTGCTAGATATAGAAAGCAATTCAATTCTTTGGCTATCTGACAATGAATAAAATTATGGGTGCTGCCCAAATCAATTAACACTATTACCTTTTTCTTCCTGATATGTCCTTCTATCTTGAGAGTTTGAGGAGTGGTAATTTCGGCCAATGCATTACAAAATATGGTCAGATTAATTTCTTCTCTCTCTAGGGTTTGTTCCTGGTGTATATCCTCTTCTTTTGACGTTTCTTATTACTTTTCTTCCTCCCCTTCACAACCTATGTAGAATAATTTCTTCTCTTCACACTTATAACCTTTAGTGTATTTTCTATCACAACTGTAACAAAGCCCTTTTGCTCTTTTTTCTTCCAATTATTGTGGTGTCAACCTTGTAGGTTTTGGAAAGCTAGAGGCAACAAACTTCCATATTTATAGTTTTGAGTGGTAGGCTTCCTTGTTGCCATAATTTATCTTTCATTTTTTCTTGCCAACCTAAATTCCTTCTCCAATGAATTAGGTTCCCAAAGGCAAACCTCATGTTGGATGTTATCCTTTAAAGTCCCTATGAACACATCAATCCTATGCTTGTCTGGAATATCTTTTACCCTTATATTTAATTTTTGGAAGTCCTCAATGTGATCCATCATTGAACCATTTTGTTTGAGATTGATCAATTAGCTAAAAAAGGGGTTTCTTTTTGTATCCTCATAATGTGCTATCATTTCTTCCATAAAAATTTCCCAAGTGACAATTTCGTTATGAGAGCAAAGCCATCAAAACCATACAAACTGATTTGGTTCCAAATATAAAGTTACAATGCATACCTTTTGTGTGTTTTGCACATTATGGAGATCAAAATATTTCTCCATCTGTCGTATCCATGTTATGGGATCCTTGCCATCAAACTTCCTCATATTGATCTTTGGAACATGGTGGGTCTTCAATCCAACGTTAGAGTCTATGAAATCATGATTAACATTTATTTTGTTGTCATCATGAGTTTCCTTTACTACCCATTCACCATTAGTAAGCATTTATTGTAGCATTTTTTCAAATCTATCTTCAAATCTTCCATGTTGCCTTTAAGATTTGCTTCTATACCATGCACCTTAGCTTCCATGCCATCCATCTTAGCTTCCACGCCATCCATCTTAGCTTCCATGTCATTCATCTTAGCTTCCATGCCACCCATCTTAGCTTCCATTTCATTCATCTTACCTTCCATGCCTTCCATTAATCCATCCATCTTAGCTTTTGTTACATTTTGTCAGAGTGAAAATTGTTACACTTGGTCTTGTAACTTTGATATATCATGTTTCATTTCTTCCTCTTCTTCATGAGTCACGGTAGAGCTTTTAGGTTGTGATCCAAACTTAAACAGGAACACAACAACTTACAGATATCATCATAAATATAAAGATGCAGCAGATTCATTTCGTTAATAAAAAAATACTGAACTATGCTTACAAACAGAACGGAAATAAGATAGCTTGGGCGATGGTAGCTTATCTTTGAGAAGAGATGTGGCAGCGAAATTCCACTGAAGTTTGTTACAATGAGGCTTAAAGGCCTATTTATTATTGAGAAACAATGGAAAACCCTAAAAATCCAAAAACCTAACCCTAGGAGATGAATCACCAAAACTGTGGACCCCGTTTGGGTAAATTGGTACATCAACTTCCCGGGGTCGTAACTTTGGCATATGATCTCAGTTTGGCTATCATAATGCCTTGTTTTGAAAATCTTGAAGAGAAGGTTGAGAAAAAATGGGTAAGCTAGTTTGGGACATTTTCATTCTCTCCGCTTTCCCTAAAAACATCGTTTAAGACCTCAAAATGGCTCTTGAAGTTCAAGACCTAGAAAAATTCCAGAAATAGTAATTTGTGCTACAATTAAGGAAACGGAAAAACTAAAAGAGATAGTGTTGGGGGTCCAAGTGGAATAGGCAGGTTACCACCAATATCCACCTAGGTCAATCCTCCCCTCTTAGGAAGAAATGGTCCCCATTGCATTGAGTGCCTCCATGAGATGGGGAAACATCAATGGGACATAATGGCTAAAATCCCAGCCCTACCTAAAAGGGGTTGTGGCCTATTGAGCTGTGGAGATCTCTGTTGTAGCTGTGCTAGACATAGGGGATGCTTTCATCCCATGTGCATGGATGCTTCAAGTTATACATGCATAGAATCTACACGATCATCCTGTTCACAACCTCTATGTGGCCATCAATTTGGGAATGGAAAGTCGTGGACTTAGTAAGTTTTGTATCCAGCAATGACCATAGACTTGACCAAAATTCACTTAGGAATCTGCTCTCCCGATCTGAGACAATGGACTGTGGGATCCCAAATTGTACCCATACTCACTCAAAGAAGAGCTTAGTAGTGGCCTCTGATGTGATACTCTTCTTGCAAGCTCCCATGATGGCCATCTTGGATAATCTATTGACGACCAGGAAAACACAATCGTTGTTGTGCTTAGTAGAAGGAAGGCCTGACATGTAATCCACGGAGACAGATTTTCAGGGTCGACTAGGAGTAGGTAGAGCAGTATACATGCCTTTCTTCTTTATGGTTGGTTTTGCAATGGCACAGGCGGTGAAGGATCTAATGCACTTTCCAACATCCTGATGAAGTTTCGGCCAATAAAAATACTTCTGCAATACCGCCACTATTTTCTCTACTCTGAAATGTCCAACGATCTAACTGTAGTGTGCCTCCCAAATCATATTGGCACACTCACTTGAGGGAACAGAGATGTGTCTCAAGTGGCACACGAGTGCATCCTGAAGGTTAAAATTTGGAACTTGCTTCCCTTCAAGGACTGTCTAGTATGTGATGTCGAATTCTAGATCGCTCTTGTAAACATGTGCCCACCCAGATGTATTGTTCCCACAAGAGTCAAGCACAGTGATCAGTGCCATGACCGGTGGTCAGCTAAGGCAATCAACAACATTATTAGTGCCTCCCTTCTTATACTTAATTTTCAAATGGAATTCTTGTAGGTAGGTAGACAATTTCTGATAGCGATCGTTCTCCAACTTCCCTTATGTCTGTATGAACTATAGAGGTCGCTGGTCTATTTGGATGACCATTTCCTTCCCCAGAATGTAATGCTTCCATTAATAATAGACCTGCACAATGGAATACATTTCTTTATCGTAGGTGGGGTACTTTCAGACTATCTCTCAAAGTGTCTCACTATGGTAAGCCACTGGATGCCCATGCTAAGTAAGAACTGCACCGATAGCATAGTTGGAGGCATCTGTCTCAATCTCAAATGGTTGTTGCAGGTCTGGTAATGTGAGCACTGGTGCAAAACAGAGGCGATTCTTCAAATCAAAGAACGTTTGTTATTGTGTTTCAGACCAAAACAACTTTTCTTTTGCTTTGCCCTTGGTGACTCGACTTAAAGGCCAAGTGATATGAGATAACCCCAACACGAACCTACAGTAAAAGTTGGGAAGACCCAAAAAGCTATGAAGCTCTATTAGAGTGCTTGGGGCTGCCTAATCCCGAATGACTTGTATCTTGGATGGGTCCACATGTACACCCTACTCATCATTTATGTACCCAAGATATTGAACTTGTGTCAGGCCAAATGTGCATTCTTCTAAGTTAGCACACAACTTGTGTTGTCACAGGGTTTGAAGGACTTGTCGAATATGGTGGAGGTGCTCATCCCAACTCTGGCTAAGGATCAAGATGTCATCTAAATACACCACCACAAATGCATTGGTGAAGGGTCACAAGATATCTTCCATTAGTCTCATGAAGGTTTCAAGGGCGTTCTTCAATCTGAACAACATGACCAACCATTTGAAAATGCCCTCCTTGGATTTGAAGGCAGTCTTCCACACATCAGAGTGTTCGATAGACACCTGGTGATAACCTGACTTCAAGTCAATATTGCTGAAATTTTTGGCCCCTTTAAGCTGGTCAAGAAGGTCATCAATCCATGGGATTGGGTACCTATTCTGAACAATGATATTGTTCAATGCTTGGTAGTCAATACAGAGCCTCTAGGTCCCATCTTTCTTCTGTACTAATACGATCGAGCTCCCGCAAGGTGATGAGCTAGGTTGTATGTGCCATTTCTGCAATTGTTCCTGAATCTGCCTCCTAATCTCATCATTCTCCAGAACAGAGCATCAATAGATCAGCCCATTTGCTAGTAGCGCGCCCGGGTCAGATCGATGGAGTGCTTGACCTGAAAATGCAGAGGTACCCCTATAGGTGACGCAAAAATATCCCTGTACTCCTCCACAACTTTTTCCATCTACTACTGTTGTGCAGAGGAGCCCTTCCTGGAAGACATAGCCACAACTTTCTTCTTGCGCTAAGGGAAAATGATAAGGAAAACAAATTTCCTAGTCTGCGAAATGGTCTTAGTGCATTTCTTTGTAGTGATCAAAGAGATGGTGGTAGGCTAGGCTACCTTTGGTATCCTATACAACTTGTTGGCTAAGGTAATAATCACAGAGCGAGGTGTAGACTCATATACAACGTGTCGCTTCCACAAGTATGGTTCTCCTAACAATACATCACAAACTTCAAGAGGAGCAACATCACATAGTACCTCATCCGTGAAGTGCTTGATGTTGTAGGGAAGGTGACAATGTTGGTTGACGTGAAGATCTCATCCTTGGTGAAGCCAGCTGATGGTGTACGACTGTGGATGTGCTGTAGTCTTTAGGCCCAGCTACTTGATGACCTCTACTTAAATGAGGTTCTTTTGGCTCCCACTATCGACAATGAATTGCAGTGGAGAACCCTTCACCCACATCTATGAGTGGAAGAGGCGTCCCCCTCCTCTGGATCTTCAGGCTCAATCTTCTGGATCTTTGTAGTGGCCATGGTGGCACTCAGCTCTGCATTAATGATCTGCTTCCATTTGTAAGTTCCCTTCTCAGTTTCAGATTTAGAAGCCTTCAACTCGGCCACCAGTGACTACTTGGCCCGACACTCACTTATATTGTGAGTGGAGCTCTTATGGAACTCACACCATTTTCCCGTGTCCTTCTTTGTCTTCATCATGTTGTTATTTGCTTGCAGATTTGGTAGGCTATCCTGCGTAGCCCCGCCTTAGCTTGGTCCTTTGTTCTGTGGTTTGGGGGTGCCTTTTCCATGCTTTAGATTCGTAGATCCAAAGTCCTGCTTCTTCTGTTTAAACTTCTACTAAATCTTGACAATGTACTAGTATGTTGTGCTGAGCAAGGAAATGTCTAGGAACTCCATCTTGTCCTGAATGTACTTATGTAGATAGTCACGGTACTTGAGCACCAAATGCCGCTCCGTATCCTTGATACCAAACATCATGCGAAGGGTATGTAAAATATTTGTGAACTTCGACACATCTTGGTCCCTTCCCTGTCATAGCATGGTCCGCTTTATGTATTTATCTTCATAGCTCTCAACAGGGTAATATTGTTCCTTGATGGCGTCTCGGCAAGAATCCCAAGTGGGTGGGCTAAAAACATCGAGGGTTCACTCTTGTCCTTTTGTTCACAGTATGTTTCCCACCAGTTCTTGACATGTCGGGTAGCTTTGAGAAGTGAAAAAGTAATATTTTCCAAATTGGAAAAGTCATCAACTGAAAAATATCCTTCCAACGGATTTAACCATTAATTTATGATATCTACATCTATCAGGTCTTCAAATATGGGAACATCGAAGTTAACTTGTACCTTAAAAGGAGTGGTGCCTCCAGAGTGGCTACTGGATGAAGATGCATTACCTATGGGTAGTCGTCGAAGGATCTGGGTAAAGTTATCCATCATCGCATCCCTCTGTCGCTCGAGGGTTTCCTTGAGCAACATTTTCAAAGGATTTCCTAACCCCTCGTCTTTATTTTCTTCCACCATGGGATGTCTTCGTGTTTTGTGGGGTTGATATTACAACGGTTCAACCAGATCGGGCCCTAACTCCTTATACCCTGACCTCATTGGGGACATGCAAAGAAAATTAGAGAAATTGCTCTGATACCACTGATCCAAACTTAAACAGGAACACAACAACTTACGGATATAATCATAAATACAAAGATGCAATAGAAAAACACTTCATTTCATTAATAGAAAAATATTTAACTATGCTTACAAACAGAATGGAAATAAGCTAGCTTGGGCAATGGTAGCTTATCTCTGAGAAGATATGTGGCATCTACATGCCTCTAAACTGTGTTACAATGAGGCTCAAAGCCCTATTTATTATTGAGAAAGAATGGAAAACCCAGGGTTGTAACTTTGGCATATGATCTCCTTTTTTCTATCATAATACCTCATTTCAAAGATCTCAAAGAGAAGGGCGAAAAAAAGTAGGAAGCTAATTTTGGATGTTTTCAGTCTCTCTGGTTTCCCTAAAAACATTGTTTAGGGCCTCAAAATGGTTATGGAAGTTTAGGATCTAAAAAACTGCCAAAATTTGTAAACTGTGCTACAATTAAGGAAACCGAAAAACTGAAAGAGACAGTGTTGGCGACCCAAGTGGAATAGGTGGGTGGCCACCAATATCCACCTAGATTGGGTTTCTTACTAGGTGTTTCCATTTTATTTCTTTGGGGAATCAACTAATGATAATTATGCCTCACTATGCCCTTTGAATCAGTTCAAAGTAATTTTTCAAACCAAACTTATGAAAAATTAAATAAAAAAACTATACACCTTTTTTAGCTTTGTAAGAGATCGATATTGAATCTGTTGTATCTTTGTAATTTCAAATATCCAATGTCTGAAGTTGTGTCCTGTGGTATCCCTCAGAGTCCTCTTTCTAACCCCACTAGTTTGAGCAATATTGGATTCTTCAAGAAAGAGTTATGCCAAATCTCCCATGATGACCTAATTATAGACTGGTTCCGTAGAGAGTACTTGTACAGCTTGCCATGTGTCACTATTTAGACCTTCAGACATGAAAGCGATACACAGAAAACTACAAACTATCCTATTTCTGTAACTTCTTATGAAATTTTAGTCCGATGCTTGAGAGAGAAAGTTATGATGATTTTCCCAAGGTCACGTGTTTGGGATGTAATTCAGGAGCTTGTAAAAACCCTAACTTCCTTGGATCATATCTCCGAAAATATCATGTGAAAATATTTGAAATTTGGACCCAAGGTTCATCAAGATTTCAGCTCAAATGGGTTTAATTTTAGCTTCTGAAACATCATAGAAAAGTCCTTATAGCAAAAATTCCACAATGACCTATTTGGAGCAACAAAACCCTAGAATCCAAAGCTCGGATACCAAATGTTATGCAACCAGCTCACAAAATAGAAGAAAAGATAGATCAACAACTTCAAAATCAACCTCTTTGAGAGGGAACCTCCTTCTCGTTACACAAATGAATAATTCTTGGATGATTCAAATGACAAAACCTCCTTTCTATATATAGGAGTCTACGGGGTCACAATATAATCAAAACCGATATAACAATAATAATATAAGGGCACAACAATAACAATAGTGGGCTTCTATGGGGCACAATAATAACAATATGGGGACAATAAGGGCACAACAATAAAAATAATGGCTACAATGACAATAGTAATGGGGGAATCACTAGTATTATAGGGACCTAACATTCTCCTTTTATATTCTTGGATGACAGTTGGAGGTGTTTTCTCTTGTAAAACTTGACCAAATCTGAGTTGTAAATCATTTAAATTTAGAGGAGCTATCATATAAGCTTAAAAATTATGGGATTCAACATTATAAATGGATTTTTGAGATGATTTATTATTGTGATTGGCGAGTGGTTGTGTAAATAATTGATTTAATTTTTGAGGAAATGCAGATGGTGATGGAAGGTCTTGAATTGAATTCAATTGTGGTTGGAAAAGTTGTGGAGGTTGAGGTGGAGAATAGTACTAAGGTTGATACTAGGGATATTGTTGAAAAGATTGAGAATATTGGGGATTTATACCATAATAACCTTACCATCCTTGTGACCAAGATGAGTGTTTTGGTTGAGGTGGGCAATTTTTTCATGGTATAGGTGTATTCTAATTAATTTGTGGTTGTGAATAGGATTGAAATCATGCATTAGGATCATGTGCCATATGTGTTTGACTAGGCTACCAAGGTATTCTAGGAGAAACATAAAAACGTTGTTCTTCTTGACTTGTACAGACTTCCTCTCGGTAAAAAAAAATCAATCCATGTATAGAAGGGAATTCCTTTGTAAAATGAGTCTCTACACATATAACACAAATTTCAATACTGTCAAGAGGACAATCTCATAGTGCATACTTCCTTTTGCACCTAGCATAAAAAATGGACAAAGCAAAATTTTCATCTTTTTCCTTGTTTTGTACTCTTAGCATATCAAGTTGTTCACTAAAATTTCCAAGAATATCAATTTTAAAGTTATCAAGCAAATTACCAAGTTTTTTCTCTAATTATCATTTCGGATGGGGATTTACTTACTCTAGACATAATTGGACCTCTTGGATTTCTGCCATATTTTGAATTTCCTCTTGAAATATGTTTGCACAATTCAAAAATATCTTGAAAAGATAATTGAGACACATATACTTTACCAATTAGATTAAGAATATCAATCCATTCATCCCTTATAGCTTTTAGTAAGAGAATTTTTAAAGTTCCTAGTCCTAAATCATGTAATTTAGCTCTTTTGACATTGTAATTAAATTTTTCCGCTAAATCTTCAAGGATTTCATCCTCTTTTTGGGTAATCTTGAAAACATCTTCCCTAGGGTCATGATTTACGCAATAATGTTTGTATTTTTCTAAGAATATTCTTTTCATATCATCCCATGTACTTATAGAATTGGTTCCTAGACCCATGAACCATTTAAGAGCCCCATCTTCCAATGTAGGAGGAAAAAATTTCGGTTTTTGAGTATCAAGTAAAGATTAATAAGATCTACACAATACCTCAAACTCAAAAAGAAATGTTTTGGTTCCTTGCTTCTCATACCATGGAAGTTAGGAAGAATTAATGGAGAAATATTCTTCATAGTAGCAATAATATCGATATCTTGAATAGGGAATCCAAAAGGATCCTCTTCTTCATGAAAACCCCCATCATCTCATATTCCTC
Organism: Pinus tabuliformis; assembly: GCA_031772625.1. Lineage (NCBI taxonomy): Eukaryota > Viridiplantae > Streptophyta > Pinopsida > Pinales > Pinaceae > Pinus > Pinus tabuliformis. Next base: position 1,427,997,671 of record CM062816.1, read on the forward strand.
CTCCTCCACCTTGACCCCCTCTACCACTTCCTATTATTCTACTTAGTACCTCCTCTACCTCCACAATGGTGATTCTTTATCTTTCCTCTCCATTATATGCCTTGCCTTCTCCATCCACCATTGTAGATTCTTCAGAGACTATATAGGATTCCTTGATAGGATTGTTTCAACTAGTTCCTATTCCTATGGTTCCTCTACTAATTGTTCTTCAAGAAAAGTTCCCTCTTCTTCTTCTTCTTCTTCTTCTTCTTCTTCCTCTTCATGAGGTACTTCCAACTCTTGTCTAATGAGTTATTCACTTGTTGAAGAAAGGAATATGACTCCTTCAGCTAGGGATGTAGGTTCTTTTACCATAACTTTTGTAGATGAAGTTGGTGATTCTCTAAGTTGAATTTATAACCTTTGAACTGCAAGGAGTCTTGATCTACCTACAAATGATGGAATGTGTGTAACGGAAGCTGGCATGGCACTACATGGTCTAGCAGGGGATCACATTGGAATTGAACTACGTCCTCTAACAAATCTACCCCGCGAATATCATTCTCTAAATTTGCCTCCTAAATACTTTTAATATGAGTGTTATCACCAAAAAATTGTTCATCTAGCCTAATTTACTAGATGGATCAAAGTACACCATGTAAAGCCAATTTTACCATAATAAAATTGCTTTCACTGTGAGAAATTACTTAATAAACCACCTTTGTTAAGTAATTTATAGTTAAACCCACGAAGAAGAATTAAATAAATCACTACTTATTTGATTTTCTTCTAGGAATAATTAATTAAACCATTGTTCAATTATTATTTCTTGTCATATTTGACCAAATCATGGAAAATAAATAGATAAGCCATTAATTATCCTACTTTTTTCCAAGAATAATTAATTAATCACTAATTAGTTATTATTCTTTGTCAAAATTGACTAAATCCCTTAGGAATAATTAAATAAATCCTTATTTGTTTATTATTCCTTAACTAATTCCTTGAGACGAAAAATAAATCATTTATTTATTTATTATTTCTAAATAAAAGTTTAAATACTTTTTCCCTCCTGAACAAATATATTAAAATATTCTAGGTGGTTATTCCAAGAATGAAATCAATAATATTTTATTATTACTCATTATTCGAGGATAACTCAATATTTTGTTATAAATAGGAGGGTTTTCCATCCATTATTCACTTTTGATTATTTTCATTGTTGCACTCACTGTTGTAACTCTAGTTATTTTCATTGTTGCACACCATATTTTTGTTGGGTTTACACATTATCGAGGAGAGAGACTCTACACAAGCTAAAGATGTTTGAGGATAGCCAAGAACCTATCCCATAGATGGGGATTGGTAACATTTATTTGTTCCCTTCATAGATGTTATAATAAAACTATTCTTTGTATATCTAGTTTCCATTGGATGATTAGAGTTATTACTCTTTCTTTTCGCTATTTAACTATGATTGTGGTATAGATCTAGACTCTGACAGGTTTTGTTTCTATCAATTGCTACAAATATACAATTTTTAGCAACCATTTATATTGTTGAGATTGTTTGTCATCCAAAATATTAAGTGGGTTCTTTTCATACATCTTTGAGGAGAAAACACTACAACAATGAGTTCTAATTATGCATCTAATAATGAATAAAACTAACATGAAATGCAATTACAACAACTTTTCCTAGCAAAAACCCCACAATTGTGATGCACAAGTTCTTACCTTTCATCTTACTACTCCTCATACGAAGAGTTGTGTAAATAGAAATGCATCTTAAATTAAATGTGAACATCTATCTATACTTCCTCGGTAACGATGCCAAAAATGTTGTGTCATTGAATTTTTTGTTAAATCACTTGCATTAAATTATCAATCCAAGGTTTGTATCCTTATGAAGTATGATTTAACTTGTTGACAGTGCTCGACCCTCCAACATGTCAGGGGATCTCCATGGTAAAAAGTCCCAAGTAGACCTCAGACTGTTTAGTATAGGAGTCCCAGTAGTGGGTTGTATAGTATCTCCTTGACCACAGTTGCACACAGAGGCAAGTAAGATTTCTCTATTGGTAGCAAGGGTGTGAAATGTGAAACAAGCCAAGGAAGGTGCGTGAATGATTCTAACACATGAAAAGTGAGGTGAGTGTGCCCCTTGGAAACCTGTGGAAGTACGTGGCTTGGAAGGGAACACACGAGCAAAGATGCATCACAAACTGGAAAGCAAGTAAGCTAACAATCTAAAGTGATGGTTAAACCAACAACACATCTAAGTAAGATTCATACTTACTTATACAGAAAGAGGCCATAAATGCATGCGTAAGCAAACATATACATATATCATTAGAGTAAATAAGATGGCTGAAATACAATAATAGCATATGCTTGAAATATCTTGGCTCTATTATATTAAGAATTGCAATTTCCAATCATACATTACAACCATGACCAACCACTAGTCTCGATAGCAGAATATTACAGTCACTACCACCTACTCCTCCAAACACATGTACTAGCTCTACATTGTGGAGAAGCTAAGGCTCATTACAATACTCTCCAAACTTTCTCTAGGATAATCCTATCGAAAGCTTGGCTGACCAAAAGCCTATACAATGATTATGAGGGACTATATATAGCAAATGGTGGGGTGACCCTTGACATTCCCCTTTGTCACTGTTCATATACCCTCACGACCCTTCAACTACTCTAGGACTATTACATTTAGAAAATATTTTATAACAAGTATTGACAAAGGTTTCCGCTGGTGTACATGCCCACAATAAGCCCAAGAACTGTAGATGGGCACAAATTGCATCCAAGATGTAAGCGAACATGTAGATTGTTGCTTGCTTACCTTTGGGTGGCTACTGAGCTCCGGATACCTATTCCTTCAGTCTATGAGCCAACATGTTGGACCAGTTGCATGCTTTGTGTTCAATGGTTAGTCAGTCCAATGCGATCACCTAACACTATGGGAAGGTCTCCATGTTCTCTTAGCCATAAAAGCAACACGAAAAGATGACCAAGTACTGATACACCTTCCCCAGTATCTTTATCTTGTAAATCTAGTTGGGTTTCATCTTGAACTTGGCTGGCTCCTTCACCTAGTTCTTCAAGATATCCCTGGAGTTGGCATTGCTTCTGGGTATGCTAAAGGGTGTCTCCATGGTGATCACTGGCTTCGACAAGTGGTACATCTACAGATAGTTCTTTTCTCTGAAGGTAGCAATATGTGTCCTGCTAACACTGGTCAATACCATCATCTCGGGGTCAGTGTATGAGATGACCCAATGTATCATGTCCATGCATGGGAATGCAGGGTGTTTGCATGGAATCCGGTATAAGCCAGACTTATGAATGTTTACATAGACTTGCTAGTCTTCAAGGTCTTCCCCAAATGTGCCTGAGAATGCATCATAGACCTCTTTCCATTTCAGCTTGATGTCTTTGTCTACGATCAGCTTGGTGTCTTCGTATATCAGAAAAATCATAGACACTCACTCAACTGCTGCCACAGTTGCGCTTTTGTCGGTGTCCTTTGACCCTACTCTCTTGGAGGCCATTGACCCTAAACTATTGATAGACGAATGAACACCTGCTATACCTGGAGACATGGCGACATGCATGGCAAGAAATCTATTAGTTAAAACCAAAGCAAACTTGAGGAATGATATGCAGCACATTCGGGGAACTACTTGTAAGGATAGCGCAATTTTCACTGGGAGGCAAGGAGACTAACTGCCGGAACTATGCAAAAGAAATTTCCGACTGTCAGGAGGCTGGTTGATAGTTGGAATTGCGCAATGCACAATCTAGACTAGCATGTTGGGTGCTGAGATTGCTCAATTCACAATTTTAGTTGGCAAGTGATGTAGGACCAGGGACTACATTGTGCAATTTTATGGGCCAGCAGCCACTTCCTCTCAGAATTATGCAAAGCAAGACAGAAGGGCACTGATTGGCCAAATTTGCACATTTTTTGGGAGGAAGGCAGAGCCTTCCCTCTTAGAATTATGCAATGTTGTCCGGGTAAGGCAGAATTTGGGGCAAGGTTGCCCAGACCTGTCGACGGGCAACTGAAAGCACATGAAGATGTGAATGCATGGTGATAATGAGTGTAAGAAGGAGTGAATGATCATGCTTGCAAACAACGAATGCAAGATTCATAAATTGGAACAACATGCATGTGTGTGAAACGAGTCTCCGAATCGGCGACCATTCGTGCAAAATAGTGTCATGCATGCGACAAAAGTGAGATGCAAATGAAAACTAAAATGGTGCTTGTCCATGATAACATGCATGCAAATGACAACAAGTGTTCATAGAAATCAAGACAGCACTCACACAAGCCAAAAAAAGAAAGTGACAGAAATGCTACAAAAGATAAGCAAAGTAGAGTTACTCGAAAATAGTTGAGCAAGATTGCTGAAGACTCCTGGATGTGCTATGGGATGTCAAAGCTCCAAGGCTGATGTGAAGAGTGAGCTCTGAAGCATCGAATAAATAAGTTTGAGGCTCATGACAGACATGCCACAAATCGAGGAAAATGCAACACTTGGAGGAAAGTTTCTAAAATGATCTTTGCCTATAACCTCTAGCTGCTAAAAATATATCTCTAAAATATAGGCATGATTTTTGCATTTTTCTTTTTGATATTTTGGGAAAAAGACGCCCATTCATGCAAGTCAATTTTTCTCGGGATGGAACCAGTTAACTTGAAGGCACATGCAACAACCTGCTTGACTGTTGGAGAATTTTGCGCAATTTTTTGGAGGAGTTGGGCTGGTTGTCCAAAGTGATTACACAATTTTTGGGAGGAGTAGCTAACTGCTGCCCATAATTTCACAATTTCTAGGGTGAATTGCATTGTTGGGTCAGATTGCGCATTTTTCCTGAGGAAGGTTGTTTGATTGCATTATGCAATTTCTGGGCCCAGCAAGCGGCCAGTCAGATTTGCGTAATTTCTGGAGGGAAGGTTGGTTACCCTCCAGAATTGCGTAATTTTCTAAGGGAGTTGCTTAACCAGCAGCTGGCCCAAGTTTGAAGTGGAAGCCAGTGAAGGGAGTGAATCAAACTATCATGCATAGGCTAGCAAGCTGCTGAAAAACCAATGAAGCTTATGTACTTGATAATGCAAGACATGCTACGAATTATGGTTGTTAGGGAGGCTCCAAAACGAAGCTAAGGAAAAATTTTGGAGGGCGGTTATAGCTACTACAACACTTGGTGAGACACTAGTATAACTCCTGCTCATTGAATGGACCTTGTCTGTGGAAAGCAAGTCTAACACCTCCAGAAGTATTGTTTCGTTCTTTGTTCGTCTTGGTTTCCACACTGGCTTGATTGTAGGATGTAGCATCTGTCAAGCTCTTGGTCAGACAGAACACATTCCAAGTGAAGTCAACATAGTTGTTTTGATTGGGGATGAGGGGTATATTGGTGCAAAATAAGTATGATTTTCAGAGTTTTAGTTTCATCTCTGGTGTTGCTCTGTTCCTAGCAGGCCTGGACAGTACCTCGACAGAGTCATGTAGGAACCCAAGAATCATTCTTCTACCAGCGAGCCTGGTCAATACTAATGAGCACCAATATTGTAGCAAGAATGTTGCAACTCCTGGAGCTACCAGCTTTACTTTATCAGCCGGAGGTTCATACAAACTTGGAGGTGACAGTTCTGTATACACAAGTAAAAGTGATAGTTCTGCCTTTTTTCACTGTTCAGCTGGCGAGAGACCACTAGGCTTTTCAATATAGGCTTCTATGGATTCAGAAGAAGCTTGATTTCTAATGAAAGAAAGAGAATCTACTCTAGGAGAAATCTTTTCTACTACAAATAAGGAAAATGACTGAAATCCTATGCTAAAAACACACCATTCTCTAAATAATTGCTGAGAAACTATGCTTTACAAAAATGCCAAGCCAACATGTATGAAATTCTATTATATAAAGCATGGAAATTCAAGACATCAAACATCAATACTGTGCATGTAAAGGACTAAAATAAATCTGTTTTTTTCTTTTTCTAGAAAATCAATTGTAAACCCTAATCTCCTTTGGTGATGTAGCAGGTGGCTTTGTGATGCTGGTGGATGGTGGAGAGGTTTAGGAGATGGTTGGAAGGTTTGGGAGACCCTTGGGTGACCTGGTGTGGCTTCCTAGAAGTTTTCCCTCAATTCGGCCTCAAAACAGACCACTACAAGAAAACTTACATGATGTACTAGAAACCTACAGGATTCCCTGTATTTCCACAGGATACAGCCAAGAGAAAAATGATGGTTGTTGTAGGTGATGGAAGGCTTAGGAAAGGTGTTGGATCAGAGGAATGGAGTGAGAAAATGCCTAGGATCACTCAGAACTCAAAACCAAGGTTCAGAGATGGTTGGATTCGCTCAACGTGCTTGGAGGAATTTCTATGTAAAATGATGAGATTGGTTAAGATCTTGGTGAAAGCAAGGAATGATTATGAATGAATGAATTTGGAAGGTGGTTTCCTGCTATGATATCCATTTGTATTTATAAAGCACTTGCTCTTCATCAAACATTTATAATTGCCAAAAAGTCATGTAAACAAGAAGAATTCTAACAAGCTAGAAAAGCATAATTTAGTGAATTAGTTGTCTACTTCATGCGTGAGGAAAATTGCTGAATAAAATGGAATCATGGATGAGATCTACTGTAAGACTGAATAGGGAAGATATGGTAATTAAATCCTACACTTGCAAAAATGATCAAACACTGGTTCAAGTACAGTAAACTCTAAATCTTATGAGAAAATGGAAATCTATCCTTTTGGGGCTGCATAAGGGTTGTTTCCTCAAATCATGACCCCTAAGGGAAGAGATGAGGCCAAGAAACCTACTGAAAACTTTGTGGTGCTCCTTTTATCCCTTCTAACCTACTGCTGGAGTAAAGTACAAGTGGAAGCAAACTAATAAACAACTAATCAAATCCACAGTACTTGCAATGAAATACTTCTAGAGCCAATTTAACCATGAATATATGAAACTAAGTGAACCATACAGATACAAGAAGAGGAGCCTTTGCTACTAGGGTTGGGCCCTAACCCAAGAGCTTCAACCCTCTAAGCTAACTTAGTGCTGGACCAAGAGAAAGCTCATTTTCATTATCAAAACAGAAAATTGCAGTAATGTCTTCCACAAGTGTGGAGATCGAAAATAACTAGTGTTTTTACCACAAAAATTTGAATCCTAATGAGGCTCTAGGCCTCTCTAATTATAAAACTGAAGTCTCCAACAACTTCCTTAAATATAGGGAGGCTCGACTCCCAAACTAGAGATGAAATAACTCTTTGTCTATCACCTACTTGGCTGCCTTTTGATCTTCATGACTTGGTTGCTTGCACTCTGAGCTGGTGTTATTATTGGAGGAATATTTGATTGGGTGAGGAGTAAATGAGGAGGATTTACCTCCTACTATCTCTCTCCCTTGTCCCATTTGAGTTTCAAACCTTATTCTTGCCAAAATTCCTTGATTTTCTCTTCCAAACCTGCATTCAATGCATATTATTCCACTAGGCATAATATCTCAATTTAACTCATCCCATTAAACAAAATATAATCAAAACATGTAATAATTTGTCAGAAGAGTTGATTTGACTAAGTTGGGAGGTGAATTAAGGCCCATATAATTACCCAATGATGAGGCTCATCATCACCCCCTACTGAAGGTGTTGCTCATCCCATGCCTCTATTGTGGTTTCCTCTTCTTGTGCATAGAATCCTGCCTTCTTTTCTACCTCCTACCATTTCCTTCTTTCTTCCTCTTCTTTCCTTCCTTCTAACATCCCCAAGAGCAGCGAGGGATTGAGTCTCAAGCCAATCCAATTGACTTTGATCCTTTCAATGGATTGATTTTACATGGGTGTCATGTTCATTGCTTCTCTCGTCCTTTGAGGAGAGTGGTACTCTATGATCTTCAAACTGTATGGAAATTTATTCCATCTCCTTATGCAAGCTTGCATGCTATCATCCCCTAATAATATGAACATGTCCTAAAAATCTGTAATTGCTTGCTCTTGAGCAGAAAGATACCTGGGTGAAAGTTGAGGATCATTTGCAATTAAATTATGTATACTAATGAGTGCCATTCGATTTGACTGCTCAGTTCTAATCATAAGAGGCCCTATTTGTTCTCTTGCAAATATCTTCTTCATTTTTGCAGCCCTTGCTTCCTCATGGTTGATCCATGATGCCAAAGCCATCAACTATAAATCCCCTAGATTTGCATTAGGCTCCCATATGTTCATGTTTGTCAAGGCCATTTTATGAAAATAAAACTTAAACATCTTCGCCCTATCTTCCAATGTGCTTTGATCATAAATATCAATGAACTGTCTATAATCCTGGAATGACATAGTGCCTCTCTGTTCTAGGGTATTCATTTGGAACTGCAGCCACTGTTCCTTAAGCTATAATGCATATGACTTAGCTGACATCCTGCACTAGATTTCTTCCAAAGAGAGACGGGCCATGGATGCCAATTGATTCTCTCTTTCTTGCAATTGTCCTTTCAACCATGCATTTTCTGCCCCTAACTAATTTTTCATGATGGCCTCTATGTCTCTCAAGCTAGTTAGTTCTCTGCCCATATCTTTGAGCTTCTCCTCCATGTGACCAATGTCCTCCACTCCCTTGGACTTGACAATTTGCATCCATCTATGAGTTATGGCTCTCTCTTTCTCAAGTTCAAAGAAAAATGGAATGGAAATTTTTTGTGGAATGACCCTGCCCCCTCAATAAATCTATAGTAGGAGTCAAGGTTAGGTTGAGGACTAGGTTCCTCTAGCTCTGGGTCCTTTTTCTTTGTTTCTGGCTGCTTACTTCTTTCCTCATCCAATTTTTTAGTTTCTTGTAGGTTTATCAGAGTTTCCTATAGGAATGCCTCTGCTTCTTGAAGATCCTGCTGTGTATCCTGTAGGATGCTTTTCCTTTGGATGAGGTAGACTTGGTTACAGGCCTTCTCACATAAGTGATAGGAGACTTAGGGAAGGTTTGTGCCAAGGATCCTTCTTCTTGAGTTTTTATAGGAGGATCCATCTTCTCCTACTGTTTATGTGAGTCCTCAATAACAATGGGAACCTTGGCTGGAGTTTAGGGTTTTCCCTGCCTTATCCTTGTGCTTTTCCTTGTTCTAAGGTATAAGGGGGTCTACCTCTATCTTTTTCATTTTTGTTTAATAGGGGTGCTAAGGGAAGTGAGGGCAGCTACTGCCTCTCTCTCAGTGGGTTCTGGAGACACCCTAGGTGACTCCTCCTTGTCTTTTTCCTCCTCTTTTCCATTGCCCTTTTCACCTATGTTTTTCCCCTCTTCTTCTCCTTCTAGATCCTCATCTTGTTTATCAGTTTCCTCCTTGACATCTTCCTCTGTTTCTTCATCACCTTCTTTCTCTTTCTCCTCTTTTTCTTCCTCATCTATCTCATCTTCATCCCTCTCTTCTTCTTCTTCATCTATTTTAGTTTCTTCCTCATCCTTTTCACTAGAAGTAGGACTAATCTCATATGTGAGGGCTTTGATATCCTCCTCTATCTGCATGTCTCTGAAAATTTCCCATTGGATAGGAATTTTGAGGTTGTGGAGGGAATCTTCTATGATGATTCTAATTAACCCATGGTGGGCTAACTGTTGGTGGTTTCCCTCCTGCACCTTTATGCTTGTATCTATCAGTGATTGCAGAAGGAAGTATGGTATGCTGAGCCTGTGGTGAGGAGGTGTTTCTGCTCCAAACCTCAATTCTTCAAGAAGCCTAAAGTGATATCCATAAACCACACTATACCTACCTTCACATGATATGTATTTAATAAGGTGGTAGCTTACCTCATTCCAAGGGTATGGTAGGCTTGTTCTCCTTACTCCATTCTTGTCCTCAATGGGCTCTTCTCCCTCTAAAAATAATTTCTTCTTGGCAGTCTGGCTATCTCCCTTGTCTTCCTTTCTCTAAGGCACTCCTGACATGCAGAGACCTCCAATCGGGGGAAACTTCAAGCCAGGTGGGCTGAGGGATCGCATGCAGCCATACCTCTAGGTAGGAGGTGGGGTGATGTGGATTGATCGTTCCAAGGAGGAGGGGCAGGATCCTTGAGGTACCCAACCTCTTGGATGAGACCTTGCTACGGGAGCTCCGATGTGTAGTAGAAGGAACTGATTGATTGGGTAGAGATAGATGTGGATGGAGCAGCAGAGAGAGCGACAGTGCAGGGAATCCCAAGACAGCGCATAGTATGCATGCTGCAGCAATGCGAGAGGCACAAGTGTTTTTCACAGTGCTAGGTGGCACAGAGAGGTGTGCAATGGTGCGAGATGCATGAAGATGTTGCAGTAGCACAGATGTCAGAGAGGGAGCACTTGTCAGCAGCAAGTAGAGCTTCAACATCAGAGTATGTTCCTAGCCCAACAGAGTGGTCAGTTGGGAGTGTTGTTGGAGCAAAGTGGACCGGGCAGATGTGTTGCATGCAGAACATTCCAGAGTTACAAGATCGGGTTTGAGAGGAAGCCTTTCTTGTTGATAGGGAGTGTTGAAAAGTGTGCAACAAGAAATGCTTGTTGAAAATGCAACAAGATGATGGAGCTTAGTGGAAAGGAGTCACCTTCACTAAGTGGGCCCGTAGGCAAGTTTTGGCGCAAAGTCTATTTTTAGACTATGTCTATTTTTAGACATATGGATCATGTCTATGAGTTACAGGATGCCGTTTATGGATGAATGATAATGTTGGGAAAAATAGATGGACTTCTATTTTTGGATCACATCAGGAGTGATCAGAGTCTATTTTTAGACTGCTAGTCAGAAATAGAAAAGTCAAACATTATTGTCTCATAATAATATTTAGACTATAAATTTTATCTTATTCTCTTGGAGCACTTCAATTTGAGCTACAGATGTGGCACATGCACCTGTCAGAAGGAAATACACTTTCTTTGTGAGTCAGTCGAGCTATTGCATGCAGGACATTAGTTAGAACTCATGTGGTTGAGTTCTGTGGAGTTGGATGAGCAGTTAATGGAGTTGTGTTCAGTTTGACTTAGTTGAACTAGTTGTATTTAGTTTAACTGGCCAATAGACTAAGTGATGAGTTGTGTGAATTAGTTATTAATTAATTCACTAATTATTAACTCATAATGCAACTGAAGAATACATCAGTTAACTCAGTGCATGTACAGTTCAGTGGAGACAGGTGTTAGAGGTTGAGATTGCTATCAGTTGTGACTATAGTTGTGCATGAGACTTTGCACAAGAGATGTATTGAGTATGCCCATGAGAATGCCCAGTAATATAGCTTGTGCTCACGTGTTTTCCAGGGTGAGTGGTTTTCCAAGGTAAATAGAACTTGGAACGAGTTTGGATTAATTCATTCTCTTGCAGGATTGTGCAATGGAGGCAGGCAAAGCAGTGGGGGAGATTTGGAGATCAAATCTGAGCTGCATTATGTGTAATAGGTGGATATAGTACTGAGTACTTGTGAGGAGTATTGTACTATGTATTGTTACATGTTCTCAATCATTATAATATACAGATAGTGTGGGGTTTTCAGCTGTATGCTTTCCCCTGGTTACATACTGTGTTAATGTGTGCATGCAATTGATGTTTCATTGATTTTAATGCTGCTAAATTGATGATCAACATAGAGGAGGTTATGTATTGTGCATGTATTACGCAATAGTGTATAATCAGGATAATCTCTGTGAATAAGTGTCATATTATTCAAAATTTCTACATGGTATCAGAGCGGAGTTGATCATCAGATCTACTGTTCAGAAAGTGCTTACATTTTATTTCTTCAGGCAGAGTCTGTAATCAGGCCAGGTAGCCTATGGATTCATCCTTCTTTTGGAAGGTGAGACATCCGGTAAAAGCCCATACAGTCAATCTCTGTATGAGAAATACTTTGTTCTCACAAATTTTAGATCAGAAGCGGTTGAGTTTTTGAGTTGGTGGAATTCGAATTTGCAGTAGTGTTTTCTTGGTGTCAAAGTTGAAATGTCTTTCAACGCATTGCGATTGGAGTATGCTCTTGAGGGCAGCTCGAATTATATTGCATGGAAAGATAGGATGGAGGCAGTGTTAGATGATAATGGGTTGAAGGAGTTCATAGATGCAGATGTCCCAAAACCTACTGATGCTGCTCAAGTCGGGGATTGGCAAAAGAAGACAGCAAAGTGTCGAAGGATTTGGTTGGAGGGCATGAGAGATCACATTGTGTCCAGCCTCCATGGAAAGGCTTCTCCATATTTGATGTGGAAAACGTTGACAGAATTATTCCAAAGCAAGAGTGACCGGAGGAAGTTGGTGCTCAAGGATAAACTCAGAAACATTAGGTGTGAGAATGGAGACAGTATGCCCCAGTATCTCACGAAGTTCACCCAATGCCAGGATGAGCTAGGAAGTGTGGGGGTAACTGTTGAGGATGAGGATATGGTGATTCTAGCACTCCTTGGCCTTCCTAAGAGTTGGCATAGCTACCAGGACTTGGTGAATGGAAGGGAGAAATTGCCAGGATGGGAGAGACTTTGGTCGGATCTTGTGCAAGAGGAGATTAGATGGCGCACCAGAGATAGGTCTTCATCTATGCATGATGAGGAGAACTGTGTCTTAGCGAGTAAGGCGAAGAAGGGGAAGGGGAAGGTTTCTCTTTCTGAATCTAGTTCTTCCAATGACAGGAAGAAGGTTGACAAGTCAAAGGTGAGATGCTTTCGTTGTCATGAGTTGGGCCATTATGCTACTAATTACCTAAAGAAGAACTCCAAGATGGGATCTGGGGAAGGATTTGAAGGTGAGGCAACCTCACTTGATTCACAGTTTGAGTTGGACTTCACACTCTTCACATGCATGGTTTCATCCATGGTGGGAATTGGTTGGTCTCTTGACAGTGGAGCTTCTTTCCACATGACCGGTGATAAAAGTTTGTTTAGTACTTTGGAGGAGAAAGATCTCCAGATGCACATAGCGATGGGTAATGATGAGAAGTATAGTGTCTCAGGTGTAGGCATGGTTATTTTTCAGAGGGAGCATGGAGCTCAGCTTACCTTAATCGATGTCAAGTATGTTCCAGGACTGAAGAGAAACTTGGTGTCGATCACGATGCTGGAAGACAGAGGCTATGATGTAGTCTTCAGTAAAGGAAAGGTTTTCCTTAGACACATCATCACTAGACAGGTGAAGCATATTGGTTCACGGATCAAGAACCTATATGCTCTTGAGGTTCAAGATGCATGCAAAGCCTTGAGCAGTGAGACAACTGATGGAGACTTGGTGGTTGAGAGGTAGGGTATATTACCTCTCAACATGCAGAGCCAGAAGAAGTCTCAGACGATTGTGGAGGAGCCACGATTGGTGCAGTAGCTTCAGGAGGTTGTGGAGCAGTCACAACAAGGGAAGCTGAGAGGAGATTGAGTAGAGACATCTACTCATGCAGAGACCTCCAGTAGGGGGGAAATTCGAGCCAGGTGGGCTGAGGGATCGCATGCAGCCATACCTCCAGGTAGGAGGTGGGGTGATGTGGATTAATCATTCCAAGGAGGAAGGCTAGGATCCTTGAGGTACCCAACCTCTTGGATGAGACCTTGCTACGGGAGCCCCAATGTGTAGTAGCAGGAACTGACTGATTGGGTATAGACAGATGCGAATGGAGCGACAGAGAGAGTGATAGTGCAGGGAATCCCAGGACAGCGCATAGCATGCAGGCCACAGCAATGCAAGAGGCACAAGTGTTTTGCACAGTGCTAGGTGGCACAGAGAGGTGTGCAATGGTGCGAGATGCATGAAGATGTTTCAGTAGCACAGATGTCAGAGAGGGAGCACTTGTCAGCAACAGGTAGAGGTTTAGCATCAGAGTATGTTCCTAGCCCAACAGAGTGGTCAGTTGGGAGTGTTTTTGTACCAAGTGTTGTTGGATCAAAGTGGACCGGGAAGATGTGTTGCATGCAGAACATTCCAGAATTACAGGATCGGGTTTGAGAGGAAGCCTTTCTTGTTGAGAGGGAGTGTTGAAAAGTGTGCAACAAGAAATGCTTGTTGAAAATGCAATAAGATGATGGAGCTTAGTGGAAAGGAGTCACCTTCACTAAGTGGGCTCGTAGGCAAGTTTTGGCGCAAAGTCTATTTTTAGACTATGTCTATTTTTAGACATATGGATCATGTCTATGAGTTGCAGGATGTTGTTTATGGATGAATGATCATGTTGGGAAAAATAGATGGACTTCTATTTTTGGATCACTGGAAGAGTGATCAGAGTCTATTTTTAGACTGCTAGTCAAAAATAGAAAAGTCAAATATTATTGTCTCATAATAATATTTAGACTATAAACTTTATCTTATTCTCTTGGAGCACTTCAGTTTGAGCTACAGATGTGGTACATGCAGCTGTCAAAAGGAAATACACTTTCTTTGTGAGTCAGTTGAGCTATTTCATGCAGGACATCAGTTAGAACTCATGTGGTTGAGTTCTGTGGAGTTGGATGAGCAGTTAATGGAGTTGTGTTCAGTTTGACTTAGTCGAACTAGTTGTATTTAGTCTAATTGGCTAATAGACTAAGTGATGAGTTGTGTGAATTAGTTATTAATTAATTCACTAATTATTAACTCATAATGCAACTAAAGAATACATCAGTTAACTCAGTGCATGTACAGTTCAGTGGAGATAGGTGTTAGAGGTTGAGATTGTTATTAGTTGTGACTATAGTTGTGCATGAGACTTTGCACAAGCAATGTATTGAGTATGCCCATGAGAATGCCCAATAATATAGCTTGTGCTCTCGTGATTTCTGGTGTGAGTGATTTTCCAAGGTAATAGAACTTGGAACGTGTTTGGATTAATTCATTCTCTTGCAGGATTGTGCAGTGGAGGTAGGCAAAGCAGCAGGGGAGATTTGGAGATCCGATCTGAGCTGTATTATGTGTAATAGGTGGAGATAGTACTGAGTACTTGTGAGGAGTATTGTACTATGTATTGTTACATGTTCTCAATCATTCTAATATACAGATAGTGTGGGTTTTCAGTTGTATGCTTCCCCTGGTTACATACTGTGTTAATGTGTGCATGCGATCGATGTTTCATTGATTTTAATGATGCTAAATTGATGATCAACGTAGAGGAGGTTATGAATTGTGCATGTATTATGCAATAGTGTATTATCTGGATAATCTCTGTGAATAAGTGTCATATTATTCAAAATTTCTACAACTATCACCAGTGGGAAGACCCACTCACTGTTAGATATAGGATAGATAAAACGAACATCTAAGAGTTTTTTTAATTCTTCCTTAACAATGTCTCTTAGTGCAAGATTCATGCACCTTTGGGGTTGTTGAATAGGTCGGGCTTCCTCCTAAATAAAAATGTGATGAGTGCAAGTTTCAAGAGGGATGCCTTTCATGTCATCATAGCTCCATGCAAGGGCACCGAGATGGTCTCGTAACAATCTCACAAGCTTCTCTTGTTGAGATTGGTCCAGGTTTGAACTAATATATAAGGATTTTCCTGGACTAATTTCAACAAGAGTGGTCTCAGACTCGAGGATACTAGTAGATGCAGGTAAACTATGTAGTGGAAAGGGCTGAGAATCATAGTTTTCTTGGAAACTTGGGCTAAAAATATGAGAAAGTGAGTCAAAATTTGGCATAGTGTCCAAGTTGTTCAAGAAATCCCAAATCTCACCCTCCTTAGTTGACTTGGTATATTGATGGATCAAATAAACAAATTGAGTCTCCTCATCACTACTATCATAGTCTAGCCATAGGGTATCTCAAAGTTCCTGAATGGATCTATTAGGTGGGTATAGGGTGACCTTTTCATAGCCTCCCCATGAGAAATATACATATCACCAGTGCGACATCCTATGTAAGCATCTATTGTGGCTAGCCATGGTCATCCCAAAATCAAGGGATGTCCTCCAATAGGATTTTTTAGCTGAAGCACAATAAAATTCGCAAGTTATTCCCAAGAAGCAATGGAAACAACCATATCATCTAATACACCATCTAGCTTGATTTTAGATCGATTAGCAAGTTCAAGCACAGTAGGGGTAGGATGGATGTGGTCCAACCGAAGTTGTTCCATGGTTTGCCTAGTCATAACATTGATAGCTGCTCCTAGATCTATTAATACATTAGAGACAAGAACATCACCTATCTAAATAGAAACAACTGGGTTTCTAGGGTTGGTATATTTTTCCATTTGAGCACTCCTTTCCATTAAATCAATTGTTCTTCCAACAAAGTAGATGGTATGAGGCTCTACTCTCTTCCTCCCTAGTTTTCTAAGACAGAGATCCTTAATGATTTTGTTACAGATGGGGATTTATTTAATGACCTGAAGCAAAGGAACTTTTATGTAAATATTCCTAAGTTGGGTAACGAGGTTAGACTCATGAGTGGGGTCATATTTCTCCATAGCTAGCTTCTTTGGCAAGGGAGGTTGGTTTGAAGAAGATGATCAGGGCTCTCATTGTGTGGGAATGGGTTGAATGGTGACATCTACTTTTGAATGATTGGGAGTTTCCTCCTCAAGTTTCTCCTCGATGATCACCATAGGTCATTTTTTCTTTTGATTTTATAGATTTACTACCCTTCATGATCTTAGTTGAAGGTCACTAACCCCAATTGATATAGTTTGATAAATGGGGAAAGGAAGCAGTTTGATAGAATGGATCTTTTGCATGGCTTTATTATTTGGGTTTGGTACTAGTTGTGCATGCAGTTGAGGTGGTCGAAAGGGTGGTGGTAATGCTAATGATGGCATGGCCTAAGTTTGCTGAGGTAAGACTAGTGGCATTGTAGATTGGGTCATGGGATAAGGTGTATAAGTGGTGAGATATGACTTTGTCAGTGCAAAATATGGATAATGATAGTGTGGTAATCCTCTCCATCCTTGTTGCCAAGGTGGAGGTTATTGTCCATACTTAAATTGTTGCCCATGCTGCCAAGGTTGTGAGTAATTTACATTTTGATAGGAATATGGTGGTGCATTATAACCAAAAAAGTACGGAATATGTTCAGGAGTCATACCTATACTTACCTGAGGCCATGAATTTCATTCTACCATAACATGAAATGGATCATGTTGTTGTTGCTATCCTTCAAATGATGATTTCAATCTAGGTATCGAAGGGCACTCATCAGTAGGATGTTTTCATATACATATTACACATTTATTAGCACTTTTAATATCTACAAGACATTCACGAAAAGATGATTTTTCATACATTTAGGACAATAAATGGATAATATCTCTTGCTCTTCTACTAACTTTTGTTGAAATTTTAAAGAATCTATCTGTTTACTAACAGTTTTCATAATTTCATTTTTCATATTGTCCATTTTATTTTCCAAACCAATAATCATAGCATATGTGGATCCAAATATGCTATTTTTAGAATTACTTTGAATTCCTCTACCAAATCTAGATTTGTTTAATGAGAATTTCCTGCACAAGTCACAAATATGATCAAAATTCTTTTGAGCAATATCCCCTTGTCCTAGCAAGTTCAAATTGTTTCTAGCATCATCAGTAATTCCTTGCAAAAACAAAGTTATAATAGTACTTGGATCAAATTTATGTTTCGACCTTTGAAGAATATATAAAAATCTCTCTAAATAATCTTCCAAGGTCTCATCTTCACCTTGTGCAATAGTGAAAATCTCATCCTGCATCTCTCTTGTCTTGTAATATTCCTGATATTTAGTTAAAAATACTCTCTTCATCTCGTCCCAAGTAGCTATAGTATTCGCTCCTAGTCCCATGAAATATTGTAATGCTAAGTCCTTGAGAGTCGTAGGAAATACTTCTAGCTTTTGGGCATCCAAACAATAATCATAGCTCCTACATAGTATATCAAATTAAAATAAAAAATATTTTGGGTTCTCATGTACCCTATGATGGAAATGAGGGAGAATGGATGGTCGAATATTCTTAATTTGAACTACTCCATTCGAATCCACAATTGGAAATCCAAAAGTGGATTATTCCTCATTTGGTTGATTCTCACTAGTCCCTTCAGCATGATCCTCATTATTTTCCATTTTTCTTCTCCCAATCGAACCACTCTCAACAGAATGTGAAAATTGACTATGGTTTAGATTGATCTTTCGAGTAATAGTGGTCTCTTTTCTTCAACCTGCTTGCTATGAAACTCCTGAACTACTGTATCCATATTCTAGGTGAACAGTGCCAACATAGTGGGTCTATGTTTATTTGGACTTTCTGCCTACAAGAGAAGGCCCAATATGAGAAATTTTTCTGATTTATCACTATTTCATTGGCCCTTATTGGGCTTCGGACCCCTACCTCTTCTAGTCATACATTTTAAAATAAATCAAACAAAAAATAACAATTAAAAAACTTGACAAAAAGCTCAATCAAATGTTGCAGTAAAAAAAGATAACACACAAATTAATTCAAATAAAATTCCTTCAAACAATAGAAGCACACTGCATGAAAAAATAAAGCAGACTTACCCCTATTGCAGAAAAATAAAAATCCTTACCAGATTTCTTCAACGCCTCCCCGACAATGGCGCCAAAATGTTGGGTGCCAGAGTTACAGTTCAGTAAACTCCTTCAACACTTAATTTGTCAACCCGAGGCTATGTAAGCTTAGAGGCGTAGAGGAAATGCCAAGAATGTCTGGTTTAACTTCTGTAAATTCTACTTCTATTCTCTGACTAAATTTGTAGAATCAAGAAATGAAATTGCAAAGGAAACCTTTCAGCAAAACAACACCAAGCCACTCTGGGTACTAGATTCAATTCAAGAAAATACTCGCTAGAAACTTTGATAGAAAAATTAAAGCATGCCTTGCAATCAATCAAAAAGAATACTGGAAAATAAAATATATATTTGTGATTAAGCTCTAATGCTTAAAATGACATAAAGAATGGCTTTTTTTTATAGTTTTAAATCTATTCTTTTTACTAAAAATATCTCATTCCTATACTGGAGCACTCACGTTCCTGTACTGAAATGAGTTTCATTCCTGCACTGGGATACTTTGTTCTAGTATAGGAATGCCCTATTTATGTACTAGAATGTTCTCTTCCTATATTGGAATATTCTCTTCCTGTACTAGAATTTTATGTTCCTATACTGGAACAGTCTATTCCTGCACTAAGAACTCACTGTTCTTGCACTAGGACAATCTGGTTTCAATCACTTTTTCCTTCAGATATTAATGTGTTTTATCTAGAAAACTAGAAGTAAATGAAATAGAGAGAATAACTTCAACTTGAAAATTAATAAAAAGACTCCCAATCAAAACAAGCATTCAATAGAAATGACTGTGAAAACTTCAAAAGGAAATCTCGCAATGACAGGAAGGAAACACACTTGCACTGTAAATAAAATTGCTTATCCAAAAGTAAGAAAACTCTATCCCTTTTAGATTTTGGTCATGATAACAAGCAAACTCTATTTTAAAAGATATTCTTCATAAAATCATTAACTCAAAAAGATATTGTAACTGATTCCTGCAAATAATGTTTCACTTATAATAATATGCGAAATCGTCACAACTTAATCTTCACATACAAAGTTATTATTGGATCACCGAAGTTTATATTCATGTGAGGGTGTGCTTATGCTGGAAAGAAATGAATTTAAATTAAATCACCTAAACCCATAACTTTAACCAATCTTCTGGAAATAAACTTAGAAAATGTTTCTCAGAAAAAGGAAAGACCATTCAATGCTTCAGGAAAGAAATGAAATGCAAATACTGGAAATAAAAGTTAACCCAACACACAGAAAAGCCTCAGATCTGAGATCATGTGAAAAACACACACAAGGGTTTCACAAAATTGCAAGCTCAAGCATGTAAAAGGAAACTTCTCTGTTCACACCAACATAACTAGATCTAAACACTACAAAAATAGGGAGAACAAGCTGGGTTGGCTGGGCCCTAGCCAACCAACTCGTTTCCCTCTACGAAAGTTATGAAATCAATTGTGCAAAGAAACATTAAAAATGATAACAAGAACTGCAAATAGAAAATTGGCATTAGCTCCTTTTATTCAAAGTCTTCTACAAATATACATTGTAGAACCATGATCCAACCCAGAGAGACAGGGCGATACAAACTTACAAAATTTACAACAGTAATGTATAAAAAATTCTCCACAGTATCGCTAGCTAAGTCTACCCTAGAATCCCTAATTTATACATAAAACTCGACTCTCATCCGTAATGAAACTTAACAGGAAAATACGCTTGAACATCGACCGACCTCCATCTTTAGTTCATCCATAACGCTCCAAGCCTGTCTTTAGCCCATCCATAACGCTCCAACCCTAATACATAGAATGGAACAAACCCTCGACGAGAGATGCATGCCAATCTTTAACAGGTGTAGTATTTTTGGAGTCGATCCGAATTGAATGGGTTGACTATCCACCTGGTACATGAATAGTGAGTGGTATGGGAACTACGGACCCTGCACCAACCGAACTTTAGTTTCAGTTAATGACATCTACTCGTCATTCCTTAAGGAAATATGAAAATATAAGTTACAAAGAAATTTAAATATATTTAACCTTTTTAATAATGAATAAGCCCTTAATATTCATATCCAATAAAATCACAGAAAGGGACCAAAAATCATGTGTAAAGGTTTATTTTCAATTGTAAAATAGAGGCTTAGGTCATGTAGTTAGGACAAAGATAGGGTTAAAAGAAGGAAAATTATGGTGACCGACACTTCAAAACAATGCTTTGTTTCTATTCTGGCTAAGGAATTTAAACAATAATAATAAACTCTCAATACAGTCTCAAAATATTTTACTCGTGACTCGGCTTTGTTTTTAAATTAAAAAATAATATCAATGGCCAAACATTTAGTCAAAGAGGTTTATAAATATTATGTTCCTGCACTACAATAATATTAAACTGGTTCTTCAAGTGTTTAAGATCAAAGATTCCCAAGATTTCTTTGTATTCTCAGTCTTATGACCAAATTAAGTTCCCTTCAAATATTCAAATTGACACAAAGTTCCTTGAGAAGGAAACAATCTTCAAGATTATTATGCTTTCAACTTGTGACTAGACTAAGTTCCTTTCATTTATATGCTTAATTATTCAACAAGAGAGTCGAAGGAACAATACCAAATAATTCCAGAACCTTGAATTCAAAACCACTCAGAACTTAACAATGCAAACCTTATATCAAAAAATTTAAAATACCAATGCCACCTCAGGGTTGATTTAAGAAAACAAAGTATGCAAGCGAATGGCCAACTTAATGCAACCTTGAATGAAAATGAAATGTATATATTCCAATGGAAAACAAAGCATAAGGAACAAAATTGTGCAAAGTCTCAACAAAATATAATATTCAACTATAAAAACCACACCATGATGTCTTACTATGAATTTACAAGCCATACAATACTAAATAACAAAGGTGTGACAAGATGTGTTGGTTGGGCCCAAATAAAATAGTTTGCACCCTCTTTAAATAAATATTAAATTACAAACCAGAGAAAAGCATTAACAAAATGTAACAAAAATGAAAAGGAAACCTGGCATTGATGCTTGTTATTAATAGAAATCTCAATCCTTATATATTTGAGCTCAGTTGTCCATCTCCAACTGATCATAGTGAAAGGGGCAGATCCCACTAGAATTTACTCCAACAACATAAGAGTACATAGAATGGATGTGTCCCCCATTATAGAGCCATGATTTGGCTTTTATAAAATTTACAATTACATGACAAGCTTTGAACAAGAAAAACCAAGCAAACCATGAATTGGAGAGGATTGTAACAACTTCCCATCCAAAAGAGGTATATTACAACAAAATTATAATCAATGAGACACAAATCTGATACGTAAAATTTTCGATTTTTTGCAAATCTGGGCATATTTCGGAATTCTGGAAAAAACATCATTTTTTATAAAAATGCCTCAAAAATCCCTGTGTATCTCTTATACCAAGGTGAATTTTAGGAAAATTTTTGAAGGAAGCTTATTTTTCCATATTTTTAACAAATACATCTCTTGGAATTTTCTAATTTAACTCAATTTCCTTGGAAATTGTGTCCAAATTTGACTGCTTAGCTACTTTTTCAATTTTGGGTTTTACTTTATTTTTTACAAATATTCCTTAAGGAACCCTCTCGATATCCAAAATGATGGCGAATTATTTACTGAATTTCCTATGTTTGGAGAAAAGCACATGTTCCATAATTTCAATATTCGCCCTCACCTCCACGATAATGAAGGAGGAAGTTGGAAGTTTGAAAACAATGCAAATTTAGGGTTGTAGCATGATTAATTTCTAAAAATAAATCTATACAATTTGGATGCATTTTTACTCATGTGGTGGTGTTATTACATTATTTCAGATAGAGCCCATCTCCGATATTTCCCGAAAAGTAGCCAATGTATGTAAGCCCCAAATTAGTGCAAGCATGCTGGTGCCAAAATTGAATTGGGTGTGGGTAGAGCCAAAATTATTTGTTCATAACTCCAGATGTTTTACTAAGACCCTTGGCATTATAGATATGTGCAAAATTCTTAACACGACATGCATGATCTTCTATAAGTGTGGAAATCCCCAAGAGTATAGGATCATGGTACAAGATTAAGCTTGAAAGATCATGCTACATAGAAAAGGAGAAAACATCCATAATGACTAATGATATTATATAAATACTATAAAATAAATGAAACTTATCAATTTACCTCTTCATGCTTATGTTTAAGAGAATTAGCCCAGGAATGTGCAAAATGACAACAATAAGTATGAGAACTAGGTAACAAATGAGGGAAAACGATGTATTAAATATGACAAAATAGAGACCAAAAACTGCCAGGACTCTCTCTCTCTCTCTCTCTCTCTCTCTCTCTCTCTCTCTCTCTCTCTCTATATATATATATATATATATATATATATATATATATATGTATGTATATGTATATGTATATGTATGTAT
Organism: Pinus tabuliformis; assembly: GCA_031772625.1. Lineage (NCBI taxonomy): Eukaryota > Viridiplantae > Streptophyta > Pinopsida > Pinales > Pinaceae > Pinus > Pinus tabuliformis. The sequence goes on from CM062816.1 coordinate 1,428,020,594, forward strand.
GTCTGTATGTATGTATGTATGTATGTATGTATGTATGCATGCATGTATGCATGTATGTATGTATGTATGAGTGAGAAGTAAAACTGAATAGTAAGACATGACCAATACTCTTGTTTATGTAACAACCAGTGAAATATCGACATATGTATTATCTAGGAACAAAGATTTCATGTTGTAATTAACAGTTATTATATCAAAAATAATAATAATAATAAACAACTACTACTAATGGCCTGATAGCCATGTCATACATTAAGAATAACAACATTGTGGAATATATTACTTTTAAATAGTAAAAGATAAGATATATGTCAAAAAAAATATCAATTTTGGAGTATATAGCTTCAGTTCTCTTTTGATAGAGAAAAACAACATAATAAATTCACATACATAACAAGATTATAGCCAATAGTGTTGGAAACTTGACTAAACTGAGAGGAGGGATGGATCAGTTTTGTGCATTCATGGACATTGAATTCTATTTATTTTTCTTTTCAAAATTTATTTGAACTATTAAATGAACAATATAACATGATATAAATATCAGATTTAATCAACTTATTAAAATTACATGACAACATAAAATTATCACATAAAATTAACACGTATGGAGACTACACATAAAGCGATAAAACCATGAATTTGTTGTTGTTTGTTAAGTTATGGTATGTTCTATTCTTATAACAGTTTACTTCTTTTCCTTATTATATTTCACAGATTAGCAATCACATGTACATAAAGTAAAGTGCAGATAGAACATTAAACGATCGACAGAAAACAAGCCAAGACAAGAGGCACAAGATGTGGCGGCTAGCCAAGGACAAACCCCACAATGTGTGGGGAAACAATTTGATAAAATCTTCTTTTATCTTCAATAATTCAGTAGAGAGAAATAATACAATAAATCTAATTCATATCAACAGTAGAAAACCCTAGATTTGCAGCATCAGCATTAGTGGCTTCATCATCAAACTAGGGAAAACGATATCTCACAAACCGACCGTCGGATCGGCTTGATTCCACCACCAAAAGTTGCGGATTTTAGAGGAGGTTTAGATGAAACTATAACGTAGTTCACATGAGAATATATTCTAGTCCACGCAGGTCAATCTTTACTTCTGCAGTTGCAGTTTCAGTTTTGGTAGCTTCCGGCTTCAAACTAGGGCAGTCGATATCTTGCAAACCGTTTGTTGGATTAACTTGATTCCACCACCAAAAGTTGCAGCTTTCAGAGGAGTTTCAGATGAACCTATAACATAGTTTATATGAGGATATCTTCTAATCCACGTAGGTCAATATTTACTTCTACGGTTGTAGTTTCAGTTGCGACAGCTTCTGGCTTCAAATGTGTGAGGGAGAGACCCTTTTCTGTGCAGTAGAGAAGAGACTCTTTTCTGCGCAGTAGAGAGAGAGAGATGTGATGAGATGAGTGAGACAAAATGAGGAAAATTCCTCATGTATTTATACACAACATTGGTGTTTGAATAGATGCGACTATTGGGCTTCTGAGCCTACATGAGTTGTAGGTCGGCTTGATAAGAATTCCATAATCAAAATAAATTCATATCTCCATGAATACTTATCAGAATTGGATGATCTTTATATCAATCCTACACCTCTCGATGAGAGGAATCTAATAAAAATATTATCATCCATGAATAAGATGACCCACATGAAGTTTTTCCCTAGTTTCCAATTTTAACACTCCCTCTCAACTAGGGAGAACTTCATCTGCAATCTGTCTATCGGTCATTACTATTCATCCATCAAATGCATTGCCCTGTATATCCTGACCGTTGCCCTAATTTTCTCTATTCTACCTATTCTGCTTTGTATTTTTCTGCCTTGTACTGATTTATATTGTTTTGCTCTATTTTGCTCTGCTCTTGCATTGTTCTGTTCTGCTCTACTTTTGTCAGAATTATGAAGAAGAAGAAATGATCAAGGATGTATTACACTGACTCAAAGTCAATCTCAGAGTATGTACCACTGGTCCCAGACCAATCTCAACCAACTCGAAGTCAGTGTCATAGTGAGTACAACTCCACTGGTCCCAGACCAGTATCATCCTCCACTGACTCAAAGTCAGTCTCAGAGTGTGTACCACTGGTCCCAGAACAGTCTCAACCGACCCGAAGTCAGCTTCATAGTAAGTACCACTCCTACCACTGGTCCCAAACTAGTATCACAGTCTCAGAGAGTGTACCATTGGTCCCAGACCAGTCTCAATCGACCCAAAGTTAGTGTCATAGTATGTACCACTCTCACTGGTCCCAGACCAGTACTGCACTGACACGAAGCCAATCTCAGAGTATGTACCACTAGTCCCAGATCAGTCTCAAACGACTCGAAGTCAGTGTCATAGTATGGTACAACTCCTACCACTGGTCCCAAACCAGTATCATTGATCCCAGATCAATGGAGGTCATCCTAGCATAGGGAGTACAGTAGATACAACGATGCATCCATTGGTACTACTATGGTCCCTAACTTCATTTCCCTGCTCATTGATCAGATGAGAGGTACTTCCCATGAGTCCTAGACTGCATGGGTAGGATGACTCAACAAGAGAACTAATCAATCTTGTCCTCATAGGAGAACACATCAATCCTGCTACAATCGCCATGGAGAACACATCAATCCAGGCCTCACAGGAGAACACATCAATCCAAGCCTCACAGGGGAACACATCAATCTTGCTATAATCGCCATGGAGAACACATCAATCCAGGCCTCACAAGAGAACACATCAATCCTGCTACAATTGCCATGGAGAACACATCAATCCAGGCCTCACAGGAGAACTAATCATCTTGCTACACAGGAGAGTGAATCATCTTGTTCCACAAGAGAGCGAATCATCTTGTTCCACAAGAGAGTGAATCATCTTATTCCAGTGTGCACCACCAGGGGAGGGTGAATCACCCTGTGATCGTATGTTGCTCCAGTAAGAACCACAAGCCCTCAGAGCTCCCAGAGCTCAATGTATGCAACATGCAGGACCCTTGCACAAAGGTTTCTTGATGACTCCAAGTCGTTTGGGAAAATCACAGATTAGATCTTTCCTCGAGGCTTTGGCAATGTGTATCAACCTGTACATCATCTTAATGCGATGGAACCTCCTTGCTCATCGACTTACCATATCCCAGATGATGTCTATCTGCTGGAGCAATCAACGAATACGAGATTCATCAATAATCAAATCCCACCTCTGGTTGTTATAGAGAATCACAGTGGTATCCAATGTAAATCAAAATAGCTCACTGAAGAGTTTTTTCAACTAGACTACCTCACAGGAGGCCATGCTAGTAGCAATATATTCTGCTTCGGCAGTGCCCAAAGCCACCGACTTCTGCTTCCTGTTTATCCAGGATATTGAAGTAGATCCGAAGGTGAAACAACACCTAGAAGTGCTCTTACAGTCCACCACACTGCTTGCCCAATCAACATCAGTATATCCAAGTAGTCTCACATCTCCGGCAGTGTATCTTAACCCATTAGTAATTGTGCCACGAAGATATCTTAGAAGATTCTTGGCATCAATCCAGTGAGGCTCAAACAAATATGAGCTCACAATGCTAACTGCAAAACATATGTTTGGACAGAGGTTCACCAAGAGCATAAATGCGAATGAGTTTATGAAACTCAGAGGAATTTCCCAAATCTAGTCCGACATCACTACCATATAACTTCTAAAAGTTAAGATCACAGGCTTGCAGTCCATCATACCTAATCTTTCCAATATCTTTACCACATATTTTCCTTGAGATAGGAAAATTTCCCTTGGCTTCTACCACACTTCAAGTCCTTGGTCCTTCATTTCAAATTCAGAAGCCAACTCCCTCTTACATTTGTGAATGAGAGGGTGTGCACCTGTTAGAAAGAGGTCATCAACATACAGCACCAGTATGAGAGGCTTGTCATCTTCAACCTTAAAGTAATGGTTAGGATCGGCTTCACTCCTAGTGAATCCCAGCTTCATCAAGTAGCTATCAATCCTCTCATACCATGCTCAGGGTGCTTGCTTCAGCCCATAGAGAGCCTTCTTCAACCTACATACATGATATTTTCGATCATAAATCTGAAATCCTTCGGGTTTCTCCATGTAGACCTCTTCTTTGATCGAACCATGCAAGAACATGGTCTTGACATCCATCTAATGTAGGTTCCATCCTTGTGAAGTCGCAAGGGCTATGATCGATTGGATGGTCGTATATCTGGAAATAGGTGCAAATATCACATCATAGTCTATATCTTCCTTCTAGGAGAAACCACAAGAAACAAAACAACCCTTACACTTTTCTGTACTTTTATCTGCTGCATGCTTTATCTTGTAAGGCCATTTGGAAGTAACAATTGTCTTGTCCTGGGGTCTGGGAACTACTTCCCAGGCATCATTCTTCATAATAGACTCATATTCTTAGGTCATAGCATCCTTCCATACTTGATGCTTGACAGCATTTAAGAATGATGAAGGCTCATTTTGTATAATTGTGCTCATGATGGTCAAGTATCCCTGATACCTATTAGGTTACTTACTTTCACAGAAGGTTCCTCATGGTACAACATGTCCTTCAGCATCATCAAGTATCCCCCAAGCCATTAAGGCCTCCCTAGAAGAGGAAGGCTCAGGTGGATAAATAGGATCCATCGGTTCTTCCACATCATGCATTGTTACATCATCTACCCATAGAGACAACTTCCACACTCGTACAGTGCCACACCATTCTGCTCTGGAGTATGTGGTGTAATAGTCTCCCTCTTAATGCCAACCTCAGGTATGCTTGAGTGAAACAATTGTAATATATCGAAGGTTTTGCTTAGGCTTGAGGGGAATGGTCCCCTTTTGAGCTTTCCTTCGGCACATCCTGGACATACATTTTCTTTCTCTACTCGGAATTCAGGCATCCCTGTCACCATTTGTCTTACACTACGTAGAGATTTATAATGAAGGTCGGCGAACCTCCGATGCCAAAGTTTAGGCTGAAGAGATGTGTTATAAGATATGACACCTAGCGGACTTCCATCAACCTGATATAATGAATCAACATGAACCCAAGAGTAAAGGCATCTTTAACATTATTTTTCCATATACGTACCTTGCCATCGCTGAAGGTTACCTTGTAGCCTTTTTCTTCCATTCTTGAGATGGACACCAGGTTCTTTCTGAGGTCATGTGCATTTAATTCATCCTGGAATTTCTAGCCTTCTTGAATGGTTGTCCTTTTCCTTGATTTCTATCATTCCTTTTACCGTTGCTATTGAATTTGTCATTCCTTTGATTGCCATAAAAAGGATTTTGATCATCGTCCTGATGTGGGTCCTTTCTATCAGGGCACTCCCTTGCATAGCGAGTCAGTGACCTGCTTTATCGCAGATGTGACATCGTCCTTTCCTTCCACCCTTAGGTCCAGCCTTTCCTTTTGATTTAGTCCCAGAATTATTTATTTTCTTAGCATGAGAAGAAAAGGCAGTAGGAGGACCTTTAGGCATGGGCATTTCTTGCTCTTCTACCCTTGTTTCTTCTTGAATGCATCTAGCCATTAATTCCTTGAAACCAGGAATTACATTATGGTTCAGAAGAGTAGTCTTGAAAACATACCATTCAGATGGTAATCCTACAAGAGTCGTGAGTGCCATTTACCTATCAGTAATAGTCTCCCCAATAGATAGGAGATCATTCTTGATCTCGGTGATTTGAAGTATGCTTGCATACTCTCATCTTTACCCTTCTTGATTTCCCTCAGCTTATTTCTAAGAAACAAAACTTGATTTTAATCATTTACTTTAAATAAAATCACCAATCTATCATAGATTTCCTTGGAGGTGTTTAGGTCGGAGATGTAGGCCACCAAGTGCTTGTCGATAGAGTCCCAGATGATCTTCTTTGTTTTGACTTCTCTGTTTTTCCATTTGTACCTGGCAGCAGCGAATGCATTTGATGGAGGCTCAACAATATTGCCTCTTACATGATCCAACACTCCTTGATCCCCAAGGCTTAGATCAATAGACATCTTCCATCCATGATAGTCAGCTTTCTCACGAAGCTTGTCTTCGGCAAGAAAGAGTGTTGAGGACCCCATAGTTCTTTTAGGATAGCCTCACTAATCTTCTCTTTGGTGATTGCTCTTGCTCTTGCTCGGGATTTGTCTTCACCTAAACTCCAATACCATGTTTAGTTATGGTATGTTCTATGCTTATAACAGTTTACTTCTTTTCCTTATTATATTCAATAGATTAGCAATCACATGTACATAAAGTAAAGTGTAGATAGAACATTAAACGATTGACAGAAAACAAGCCAAGACAAGAGACACAAGATGTGGCGGCTAGCCAGGGACAAACCCCACAATGTGTTGGGAAACCCTTTGATCAAATCTTCTTTTATCTTCAATAATTGAACAGAGATAAATAGTACAATAAATCTGATTCATATCACCAGTAGCAAATCCTAGATCAGCAACATCAACATTAGCGACTTCATCATCAAACTAGGGCAAATGATATCTCACAAACCGACTGTCGGATCAGCTTGATTCCACCATCAAAAGTTGTAGATTAAGAGGAGGTTCAGATGAACCTACAATGTAGTTCAAATGAGGAGATATTCTAGTCCACACAGGCCAATATTTACTTATGCAATTGCAGTTTTAGTTTCGGCAGCTTCAAACTAGGGCAGTCGATATCTTGCAAACCGTCCGTCAGATTGACTTGATTCCACCACCAAAAGTTGTAGATTTCAGAGGAGGTTCGGATGAACCTACAATGTAGTTCAGATGAGGAGATCTTCTAGTCCACATAGGTCAATATTTACTTCTGCAGTTGTAGTTTCAATTTCAATAGCTTTCGGCTTCAAATGTGTGAGGGAGAGACCCTTTTCTGCACGGTAGAGAAGAGACTCTTTTCTGCGTAGTAGAGAGAGAGAGATGTGATGAGATGAGTGAAACCAAATGAGGAAAATTCCTCCTATATTTATAGACAACGTTGGTGTTTGAATAGATGTGACTGTTGGGATTCTGAGCCTACATGAGTTGTAGGTCGGCTTGATAATAATTCCATAATCAAAATAAATTCATATCTCCATGAATACTTATCAGAATAGAATGATATTTATATCAATCCTACACCTCTCGATGAGAGGAGTCTAATAAAAATATTATCATCCATGAATAAGATGACACACATGAATTTTTCCCTAGTTTCCAATTTTAACATTGTTGTGATGCAAAGGAAAGCTCCTACGTTCACTATTACATTAGATTTTAGAGGTTGCAACCTCTCTTCTAGTTTGCAAGCTACAACTTTTTGGGAAGCTCCTACTCCCACTTACAGAATTTTTCTTGAAGCTAAAACCTATAGGAGGCTGCTATATCAACTTGTTATACAAGCTACAACTTTCTTGGAAACACCTACTTCTACTTCAATAGGCTCCAACTAGATCTTTATCAGGATACAACTTGAAAGGAGACTACAATCCCATGATAGATGAAAATTCTAGCATACTAGTTTAGTTGGTCTTTAATTGTGCATTCCTCCATCTCTATCTCTGCATATTCTTCCTTTATTCTACTTCACATAAGCTCCTCTTCTTTTTTCTCATTGCACTAGGTAACTCACAATAACTCTTTCGTTTCTCTCACATACACTCTAACATTTCAGCCTCCCAAACTTATATATTTTATAAACAAATTTGTTGGATGTTACTATTAGACACAAGAATATGAAGTGAATAGTCTTGTCTCTTTGCATTCCACTTAGTATTTTCCAAATTCCTTCAACATTTTAATATTAAAATACCAAAGATGAATTTTGAAATATTCAATTGTCATGCATTAATATTAGGCACCTTTAAATATTACAACGACCAAAGTCCTCTTGCATCACAAGAGTTTAAGAACCTCTAATAGATCCTTAATCAACCTTTAATAAGCTTTACACAACGCACAAAAAAACCTTTAAATCATCCTTACCCACAAAAAATATGCAAGCATATTAGTGGCAATACCTCTGACAAGCAACATATAAACAACCCTTTATTTTATAATGTGTCAAATCGAATCATTAAACATATTGTAACTCTATTTGAGAATACCTCTGTAACTAAGCATATTGTTAATGAAAAAATCAACAAGAACTGAACTTAGTGGAATGTTGTCAATGAGAATTCACATACCTTCAAAACTGACCTCTGCAACATCTACAACATACGTGTTCAACACTGGGCTCTATAACATCTGAAACATACCTCTTTCAAGTAATCGACAACTTCATACTCACTCATACAACACTAAAAAAATAACAACCATAACATTTTACATTACCTTGTATCACAACCTTTTCATGCATCTTTAACAACACCTTCAACTCCTTCACCTACTAATTAGCAACACCTACTTAACACCAATCAAGCACTTCAACACTCTTTGCACCATACCTTGTTGCTCTATAAGCATAACAAGCATGTCATCAACTTCAATTGTGCATACATAAATTGACCTTTTTCCATCATACTCTATTGATCCTTTTCCATTAATGGAAACAATTCCATACATCAACTAGCCATTTTCCATCGATGAAAAAAATGCCTAAATTATCCTCCTCTAACATTAATGTTAAGGGATTTGATGGACAATCAAAATCAACAAGGATACTCCAGTGTGTATCATTCATATGCACATATGGCAATACATTGAACATTCATGGTATCAAATTTAGGAATAGTCATCAGATTGCAACGTTCTTACCCTTCCATGAGTCTAAAAGGAAGATATATCTATGGAAGAGTAGACATCACATTACAACTTGAAATTTTGACTTATTTTTAACTGATTGATCTTGCACTGGTGGTTTGGCATGCCAACTTCAACAACTGAACAAATCTCAATAAAAACAAGGAATTAACATTACTATTAATTATTTCAAGGATTCTTAAAAAAATCTTTATGTATAGTGAATGAGAGAAACATCTACAATCATCACCAATAGTTAGTTATCATTGTGACCATGGTTTATAACATTTATCTTGTTCAGTACAAACCAATACTCTTAGGTGTAATGAATCAAAATTCAAGTCCACTATTCAATTTGATTTAAAATAATTATGCCCATGTTATCAATCTGGTAATCCATAGGAAAATACACATCAAAGTTCTTAGATTTCCAGTGAAGCATATAGTTCCAACCCTAGCAATTCAAGAATGAAAAGAAAACACTTCATGGTCACCTCAATAGACTATAGTATAGTTCAGATGGTATGGTCTCTGCCCTTATCTCGATAAATCAAAGATCATGTTCCAAGATATATTTATGGGTATTTTGCACACTGTTCACCTTCTTCATGGATAGTAATCACTATCTTCCTTTATATTCATTAAAAATAAATGATTCAATTTTGTCCTTATCTGGGAAATCAACATCAAACATTCATTGAAAGAGTTTTTTGTGCCTTTCCTTTGATTAGTGACATGCAAAGCATAACTTGGTAGTAGGTGGAATATTTTGCAATGTTTTAGCTTTCAACTCAATCACTGAAGAATATGGCTTCGCAATAAATGTCATATTAACTAATTGTTTGGCCTCTGATGTAATAAAATGACTATCCATATGTGTAGTAGAGGGGACCATTATGGGATTATTAGGATTGTGTATTTTCCTTTCTGTCTTTGAGGGATATTTTATATGATATATATTAATTAGCAATAAATGTCGAGGTATACTTTTCTATCACTCATCGGAAAAACCAACTGCTCATGCTACCAACACCAGATATATAGTGCAAATTAATAGATTAAACTCCCAGGTCAAATCATTATTGGTTTTCAAGCAATAGATATACTAAATACTTTAAGAAAATCAACCCGGATGTTATACCCTGCTAAATAACATGCACACAACATAGTTTTTCAATATGGAGGGAGTGTGGCAATTGTGTTGGAAATTTGACTAGTTAAAAATCACTGGAAATCTTTTGATGTAGATTTATTGAAAAGTTAATTCATCCACCCCATAAGAATTGGGGATTAGAACCAACCTTTTTTTGAATGTATCGAGATATTTAATTATGCTTTTAGTTATTTAATTATGTTCACGTTATTATGCTTTTAGTTATTTAATTATGTTCACGTTGCTTTCCATTCGCTTGGAGATGAAATTAAACCACTTCCCAGATCTATTGAATTAAAATAATATTCCACTCCACCAAATAATACACTTCCACTTTCAATCATTCCACATAAATAAACAAACATGATGTTGATTGATCTTGAGTAGTAGGAGAAAAAAAATATGGTCTAGTCCAAATTTGGTGCTTTGTACAATATGACTCCATGTCCACGTAACACATGCTTATGTTTGTTGCTTTATATTGTTCGAATATTGTATTTCCACAAGTGACATGCACACTATGTCATCGATTGTAGGAAAAAAACATAATCAAAGTCCCTGTGTAATCTATTTCAATCCATCCTTTATGAATTCCCTACCTTTCATGATCCATCTTTACAACTCGGCCATGACACTATGCTTTGGATATCTAGCTCTAGATATCCTTCTATAAAAAACATCCCTTCTTACTTAGTTGAACACAACAGTGGATGAAGGATTCACACACATAATATCAACAAAAATTTCCTCTATATTGATATGCTAATATTATGTAACCCATGTGTTTTCACTGCCCAACTTGACTATTTTCAACTCCAAGCCCATCGATGAAAACGGAAAATTTTGTGGCCTACCCAAAACAATAAGGTAAGTTCATTTTGACCTACCCTTATGATGTTCACATCATTAATTTACATGACAAAGGGTTCATTTGACAAATAAATAAGCATCAAGTGGTCTAGATATAAATAATATCTCTATTGACTTGAATTTCTTTCTTCAGTCTACCCCAAGCTAGGTTGACAAAGTCAATGTTCTCATTTTTTCCTCCCAACAAACACCATGAATTGTTGTATTAGATACATTCCATCGATACCTGAATATTTGAGTTGCACCATGTCTATCAGAGATACCCTTCAAATGGTTTTTATCCTCCTTGGTGACTGCTTCACTTTTTACACTTGATTCTTTCAGTATTTCAGCTACAAAGTTGAAAATTTCATCTCCTAATTTCAATGGAATATCATGCCAAGGTGATATCTTCTTCCTAGACTTGTCAAAGAAGAAAAAATTGTAATCCAAAGTTTGTGTGGTGCCTTCCTCTTTTGTCTCATTATATAGCCTATATAGGTCCATACACATGAAACCTCTTTTCTTCACATGCAAACATCTCTTCTAATTGTTATAGACATATTTGGGCACTGCAACCTTAAAAACATATGTCCATAAACTAAGGACTCCTTAAGTCCGTAAAAGTGTTGTCTCATACCCTAAAAGATCATGGTCAACTGATTACATCATTTCCCAGAAGTTCCACCTAAAAAACTACTTAGAACTGACCAAAACTAGACCATATAAACTGCTCCATGGTCAAGGTACGATGCATACTAACTGACTCACTAGCCAGTTGCGATGCATACTGAAATGGCCTTCTATGGGGTGTGATGAGTGAGAATAGACAAATGGCAGAGACAGTTTGCTAAGTGGGTGATCATTGAATCTTCCAGAAACTTCTCCTATGACACTTGCCTCTCTGAATTCTCCCAGTGATGAGCAAGAGATCAAAGAAATCTCTAATTTGAGCCAAGAACTATCAGTGGAATGACACTAATAAAAAACCAGAGCTGACTCACACCATTGCAAGACATCCATAAATGGATCCCTCATCTGAGAGATCTAGAGGTTGGAATTTTGTATTTTGTAAGGAAGTGTTGTTGGTTTGTTGGTGAGAAGAGACATTGCATTGTTGGGTGATTTTCTTGTTCATGAGGTGAAGATGGCTTCCACACTGAAAGGATGATGCTGGATTATACAACTGGGTTGTAATCCTCTCTTTCACTACTATTAATAAAGTTCTTTGAGTTTTCCTCCATATAATCGTGTATTTGTGAATCTTATTGTTTATGAATGCAATTGTATAGTCAATGTGTTTTTGATTATGCATTGTTTATGATGTGTTAGGTGGAGATGCTTTAATGGTTTGCTGTTTCTTTGACTCTACAGGTACTATTTGAAGTGGGACAATTAGGAGAGGAGTGGCAAATTCTATCAAGGAAAGGAGAAATCAAGTTAGGATCAAAGAGGAAGATCCAGGTTGGTCCTCTTCGCTTCCCTCTAATCTATCACACTTAAAGGAACTCTCAAAAGGCTTTCATTGTTTATTTCTAAGATAGCTACCCATCTTAGTGGGACTAGCAGTTTGAATCGACACTAGTTTTCCCTGAAACACTAATAAATGCTTTCACTAGAGGAAAAGTGCATTGGGGAGCAAGGAAAGAATGACAACATATCCCAAGAGAATTTACATTGTGGAATACCAATCAAGACTGAACAATATTTTTAACATCTACATCTCTCAAGGTTTCCATTGGTAGTTTCATATAATATACTCAATTACCCCTTTTAGTTGCAAAAAAATTAATGATGCAACGATGGTGGCTATCTATGCACACTGTACTTTGATAACTGATATACATCAATAATGGAGTTTATTGATAAAATGGTTTGAGCAATCTAACATTTTATTGTAATAAGAGTTAATTGTTCATATTCTTCTAAAATGTAGGTCGAAGGACTCTTTTCTCTATGACTCATATACATGTCAAGACGGACATCATATGACACACTAAAACTTCTTGCTACATTCTTTACTTTGCAAAGTAGTATTCTCATATGCTGCCTCACTTTCTAGTATAAATTTAAACTGATATTAAAGAGGCAATAATGATTCATATCAACACAACAATATAGTGTCAAATTTCCCATATCCTATGTTGGAATGATGCTAAAATGATGTTGTGAGTTTGTTGAGTAAAACATACAATAATAGTGGTTCCTCCCATTAGGGGAATTTTGAGGTCTAAATTGGGCCTCCTAAGAAAAATGTACAACCAAAATAAATTTTATAAGAACCAATACAATTGAAGATGATGATGTCAACCATGGGGGATGATTCACCATTTTTGGAGTAAAAAAGTAAAAAGAATAAAAAATAATAAAATAATAAAACTACTTTTTCAAATCATATTTTTAACTTATCTTCCTAAGGTTTTACTCAAATTTTGATCGAGAGTACTCATTAGATGAAAAATGTAATTCCTCATTCAAGGAATACCCATGTTGCATACTTTCGATGGACCCTACTATATGAAAAATGAGAAAATAAATGAAAAAAACGTGATTGCAATCATGTTTTTCATGTATTTCTCATTTTTCGTGTAGCACGGTCCATCAAAAGTATGCAACATGCATAATCCTTGAATGAGGAATCAAATTCTACATCCAATGAGTGTTTCTCGAAATTTTAATAAACCCATAAGGAGATGAGTTGAAAATACGAGTTAAAAAATAGTTTTTTCTTTTTTCCCTCTAAAATTTGATGATGTAATCTTATCTTATTTTATTATTTCCACTATTATTTTATAATTTCCTTAGGAGGCCTATTTTATACCTCAAAACTCCCCTACTGTAATTTTTTAGTCCAAAACTATAATTGGAGAAGCAATCCTGTTTCCAAATTATCGATATGCTAGCAAGGACCCCCTCATCTAGAGTTAATTGGTCCCAAGTCATATCTCAAAACTTTTCACAAACAAGCAATCTAGGATTGTTCTAAACAACATTTCTTTGCTTGTATCTATATATGTGTGTGTGTGTATCTTCAAAGTGACCAACACATGATAAGTATGACCAATTGTAGGAGAGACAATATTGATGCTCACGTTGAAATGTTAAGTCTTGTTGAGTGATACCAATTCCTTCCTCTTGCTTTGGCTCTACTCAGGCTTTATTTGAAGAGTTTCCACTAACATTTTCCTAGTTTCCATGTCTCCGAGGAATACTAATGGGGTTTCTCTCCCCTCGAAACGCTTCACTCTTCATAGCTGATATTATGATGAAAACACATTGGATTTTTCTTTGCATCCTTGAATACTCCCCCTGAGGCCATGTTGAGTTAAATTCATCATTGAAGTAACTGACTGCTCATTCTTCCTTTTACAAAATTTTATGGTCTGCCTTCTTCTATATGGATTTTCTTTTGACTCAATGTTTGGTCTATTTTTAGTGACTTCTTCTTTATGTCTAGACTTCTTTAGGGTATAGGGAAACTTGTAATCTTTGGTTATGTGGCCAAGTTTGTTATATTTATGATACATTGTGTGGATAAGAAATGAAGGAATAATACATTGTTTTCCTATGTTATTTCTATTTTTTTTCACAATGATTGGAATCAACAAAGCTATGTGCAAATGCATTGCATGAGAACCACTAGCCATAAAAGAAACATGTGTACCTAATGAATGATGGTCTTCTCCCAGGTAGAGTTCTACTTTGATTACTTTCCTGATGTAGCTTCTTTGTCTTCTACATCTTTTGATGATAAGATTTGGTTTGATTCCTCCTATATTTTGCTGCTACATTGCCAGATTTATGTCAATGGATGTACATTACATTATTCCTCCATTGAATTCTTACAGGCTTCTTAATCTCATCTCTAGGAGAAGATTGCATTTTCTTCAACTCATTCTTTTACTAACTATTTTGTTGCTTGCCTTTATATTCCCTTATTAATTATGCTACTGGTACTTTCTTCTACATGCCTTTTTGTATCTTCTTTATTTCCTTCTGTTATTTCATTTGAGTTGCTGCACTTTTCAAATTTATTCTTCATGGAGAAAGCCTCCTCTTCTATCTTTTTATACAGTCTATTCTTTTCATCTAACTCACTTCTAGTTGAAACATTCTCAACCTCTAATTTTTTACACTACAGGTCTCTCTCCTTCAGTTGGCTACTCATCACCTTTCCAACCTTCCTTTCTTCTTCTAACTGTGTCCTCAGGCTAACAATTTATTCCTTGTACGTATATCCTCATTCATGACATATCTACAAAGTTTCCTTTGGCCTTCGATATCATTTTTCATTCTATCTATTTATATAAAAACTGAGTTAAGCTTGAATTGATCTTCATCTGTCTTTTCTTCATGTGAATCTGATACATTTAAATTAATAGAACATGTCTCATTTGATGAACACTTTTTCTCTAAGAGGAAATTTTCTTCTTCCTCTTTTTATTCTCCTTTTCTACACTACTACTACTAGCATATCCTTCATGCATGAGCTATAATCTATACCAAATTTCTTTTGTAAATATTATATCTATCACTGTCTCAAGATCCATAATGTGAATTTTATTATAAATTGCACTTTTTTCCCTAGAATTCGATTGTTTTTCTTCTATAGAGTGGGAATAATTGCTATATCCATCACATACTAACTTCCATACACCAGGTCCTTAGGTAATCAATTCTACTTTTACCTTTTCTCTCCATTCATGAAGGTTTGTTGTACTAAGCATATGTAGAATTTGATATTCCATGAATTAACCAAGTATACCTTCCAGTTGTTATGCTAGCATATAAGGAACCAAATCTTATACCAATTATTGGAAACGTGACTAAAATGGGTGGTGGTGAATCAGTTTAGTGCATTCATGGACATTAAATTCTGTTTAATTTTCTTATCAAAATTTATCTGAGTTCTTTAATGAACAATATAACATCATATGAATAACATATTTAATTAGCACAACAACATTCCGTGACAACATAAAATCAACACACAAAAGTAACACATATGGACACCAATAATTGGAGACCCATAAAGGGAGCAAACCATGAATTTGTTATTATTGTGATATAAAGAAAAGCTCCTACTTCCAATATTACATATGCTTTTGGAGGCTACAAACACTCTTCTATTTTTAAAGCCACAACTTGTTGGGAAGCTCCTAATTCCACTTACATAAATTTTATACAGGTTATAACCTACAGGAGGCTACTACCTCAACTTGTTTGACAAGCTACACATTGCATGGAATCTCGTACTTCCCCTTCAATGGGCTCCAACATGTTCCTTATCAGGCTATAACCTAAATGGATACTACAATCCGCTGATACATGAAAATTTCAGCATACTGGCTTACCTAGTCTTCATATCTTCTTACCTCAATCTTTGTCACCAGGTATTCTTCCTCTATTCTACTTCACATCAGCCCCTCTTCTTATTTCTCCTTGTACCAGTTAAATCAAAACAACTCTTCCATTTCTCTCACAAACACTTTCACATTTTAGCCTTCCAAAATCACATATTTTATAAGCAATATTTGTTGGTTGTTAGTATTCCACACAAGAATATGAAATGAACATTCTTGTCTCTTTGCATTCCACTCATTCATTTCCAAATTACTCCAACATTTGATTATTAAAATATGAAAGATGAATTTATAAATATCCAATTAACGTGCATTAATATAAGCCACCGTTAAATATTACAGAAACCAATGTCCTCTTGTGTCACAACATTTTAAGAACCTCTAATAAGCCTTTAATAAGCTTTACACAATGAAAAAGTCAACCTTAAAATTAGCCTTACACATAAAAGATATGAAACAATATTGATGACCATACCTCTGACAAGAAACATATCAGCAACCCTTTATTCAGTAACACCTCAACTCCAATCACTAAAGATATTGTAACCGTAACTAAGCAAACCTATGTAACTGAGCATACTATTGATGAACATTAATTGAGTGGAAAACTATCAACGAACATTCACATACCTTTAACACTAACTTCTACAACATCTCTAACATACCTCTTCAACACTGACCTATGAAACATCTACAACATACCTCTATCAAGAAATCAACGATGTCATACTCACTCATACATAGCAAGCATAATAGGCATAACATTTGTGATTGCCTCACATCACAATTTTTTCATGCATATTTACAACACCTCATCTCCTTCACCTCTTGACCAACAACACCTACTAAATGCCAATCAAGCACTTGAACACCCTTTGCACCATATGTTTTTTCTCTACAAGCATAACAAGAATGCCATAAAATTCAACTGTGCATACATAACTTGGCCCTTTGTTATAGCTCCAAATCTCACTCTTATGGTTTTTGATGCTGCACTCATGGCCTAGGGCAACCCCTCCTTCTAGACCTGGTCCTAAAATTTAAAAAAACAGTGTTTTATTCCCTATACGCAACATTGCCCTGAGTTAAACGCGTGTACACGCGGGTATGTGTATACCCAACCCGCGTGTATGTATTAAAACACTTAAAAAAATAAATAATTCCTTATTTTCGGGCGGAGATCGCGGGTTTTACCTGCTGATCACCTGTTAGTGCCCGTGGCCCAACTGTTCCCAACCAACTCCTAACTAAAAAACTACTTTGGAGATGGTATAAAAAGACATCAAAGGGAAGGCCAAGGGAGAGAGAAAAGAGAGCAAGATTATTATGCTGAGATTTTCCCCTTAGACCAGGTCTGAAGTCCTTGGTGCTTTCTGCACTTCCCCCACTTTGCATAGGAAACCCTTGTTTCCATGTGTATTGGTGATCATTCATCCTTTATATCACCATTGAGTAAGGCTTGGAAGGAGCTCTTGTTGGAGGCTTGAGGCTGGAACGAATCCGGGAGGAAGCTTTGCTTGGAGCCTGCTGAAGGTGTTTCAGGTGAAATCTTTCCGTTATATGTACTTTACTTGCCTTTATATAAAGAAACACGTCTTGGTTCCCGAAACATTCTTTCTTTATGCTTATGAGATTCATGTTTTGAATTCTTATGCAAGTAGTTACTTAAAGATTTTTATAACTAACTTTATAGCATGAAGATGGTTTATGTATAAGTATTTGTCCATGTACTGCTGTGTTCTTTGATTTGTTTGTTTTACAGGTCAAAGGAGAAGAAGGGAACTCCAAGAAGGGTTTGGACCCTAAAGGCCTTCTCGAACGTAGGACCTTAGGTACGTACCCTAAAACATTAGAATTTGCTTATAGTAAAGATAATGGCTGTGTGTGTGTTTCTTTGAATAAGCAATTTTCAGTCTGGTAGAGTCTTAACCCAAAGGACCCTAGGGGTACTTTCCCCTCAACCACCCTTTGCCATCATAGTTTTATTCTCCTTTACCTTCAATGACAATAATGCCAACAAGTAGTGGACTCTGCTCAACTTACCCCAGCATAACAATAGATAGTATTATGAAATAAATATAAAATATTACACTTTATAATCCACATAATGTCAATAGAATCAAGTGACCCTATGCTTGGACAATGGTAAGTATTCTACGGGTTGAAGGTTATATTATTCCTGGAATAATCTCTACATGCACATATAGTTAAGGCCTAGTCACTTTTGACCTAAGCCCTACGACAGGTTATAAAATCCACGCACTAGAAGGGACACAAATACAATAAGAAAATGAGTACATGGTAATCTAGAAAGTAAAAATATTTAGTGTCATGCCTTTAATAGCCTCTGAGAAGGAGAGAAATGGTACTTACCTAGAAAAAAAATGGGAGATAACATTAAAAACTACCATCATTCTGAAAAGAAATAACCTTGACAAATTTAAAAAGGAAACAACTAGGGTGTGTTGTGTCTAATTACTTGGTAAGAGGAAACTATGAGAAGTGAATTTCTACCCCTACAAGAAAAAGTAACCTTTATTAACAAGAAGATTTATCTCTAGTAAATAGTTTTGGAAAGAAGTTAATGAAATATGTTTAAAGGAAATACCAATTTTGGTTGGAAGAAACTACCTATAGCGATGCATGTCACTCATAGGAAACTATAAACTCCAAACCACAAGAATGAGTAAGGGGTTAATCCTCTTATGTGTGTTAACTAGAACTTGGAGGAAGGGGTTTTTTGTTATGACAGGGTTGAAAGAAACCTTGAGAGAGAGAGACCATGTATAATATAGCCCTCGGAGTACCATTAAGCCAACTTCCTTTCCACCCTAAACCTATAACCATAGTTAAGGAGCGATATTTAACCCTTATGAGTGAGAAGGATAAGAATAAGAAGAAATTAACTAAATGAAATGAAAAACCAAGAGATAAGAACTCATAAACTTATGGAGAATGGTTATCATATGATCATACCTGTGGGACAAGTTACAGTGTTGGTGCCATGGGAAAAATCCATCCTTTTAATTTACTCGAAAAAAGTAGGCAATGAAAAATACTCTATGTACTACCTCTGCGACCAACGAATTGAGGGAATGGTTTTCAACCAAAGAGTCAAGGAAAGGAAAAAATCTCAAAATCCTTCAGTGATGTAGAGCTCAGAGCACAAAATCAACTAGTGAAAATGACAATGGAGTTGAGAAATTGTGGGTAGGGTGAGCATAGTTACCCTAACGCCTTCTAAAAGAGATCTAAACCCTCCAAAAAATTTCAGTCGATCTGATTCATTCAAACCCTATTAGGCCATATGACCCAGTATAGGGTTGTCGGGAACCTCACCTTCTATGGAATTTCCCCTATAATGTGAAATCGTCTCAAAATTTGTAAAATATCCAAGAGGTTTCGACCCTGAATGATGTATCTAGAAGTGTTAAAAGAATTAACATGGCATTGGAGGAGTGTCAAGCTTAACACCAATCCAAGATGGTTGAGATAGAAGGTACTATTTTTAACCAACTTGTTTATGTTTTGTCAGAGAAAGGTGTCAATTTGAGTTATATTAATCCCTAGATCGTGTACAAATGTAAATTAGATTTAGAAAAAATACAAGAACCCTTGGTTGGTCCAATTGGATATTGGCACTAAAACAAAGGTTACCAATTGGGTAAAGGCATGTGCCATTGATTTAAATGGGAATAAAACAAACATAAATATAAAAAAATTTCCTTTAGGATCCTATGATATATTGGTAGGGATGAATTGGCTAGAGGGGCATAGAGAAATTGTTAAATATTTAGATAAAATTGTTACCTATACCATGGAGAATGGAGAAATACATATTGTAAAAGGCATACCCAGACCCATTCCTATCTCGAAAATTTCTTCCTTGCAGTTAAAGAGGTGTGCTAAAAAATGATGTGAGTTGTTTTCTATTCAAGTATAGAGGATAATTCACAAGAAACTAAAAAGATAACCTTATATGACTTAGAGGTGATACACGAATACAAGGATGTGTTTCCAGATGAGATTCCTTGATTGCCACTTAAGAGAAACATTGATTTCTCAATTGAGCTGGTGCTGAGGGCCACACTGGTGTCTAAAACACCCTACAAAATGAATGTTCCAAAGTTAATGGAGTTATAAATGCAAATCCAAGAATGACTAGATAAAGAATATATTATATCAGGCATTTCACCATGGGGAGCACTAGTTTTATTTGTGAAAAGTAAGGATGGTAATTTTATATTATGTATTGACTACATGCAGTTAAATAAGTTAACAATTCAAAATAAATATCCAATGCCTAGAATTGATGACTTATTTTATCACATGAGAGTGGTCATTTCCTTCTCTAAAATAGACTAAATGTCTTGATACCATCAATTAAGGAATAAAGATGAAGATTTTCCTAAAACAACTTTCATAACTAGGTATGGGCACCATCAATTTCTTGTGTTTCCATTTTGACTTACGAATGTGTTAATTACTTTTATGTTCTTGATGAATAATGTCTTTATTCAGTATTTGGATAAATTTGTGTTCACCTTTATTGACGATTTTTTGATTTACTCAAAGATGTTGGAAGAACATGAACAACACCTAAAAATAATGTTGCAAGTAGTTAGGGGGTATCAAGTTTATGCTAATATTCAATTAGTGTGAATTCTACTAGGATCAAATATAGTAACTGGGGCATGTAATTTCTAAGGATGGGATAGCTATGGATCTTGAAAATATTAAATCCATTATTAACTAGATGATTCCGAAGGATGTGTCAGATGTTAGATCATTTATGGATATTACAGGGCATTATCCTAGAATCATCAAGGATTTATCTAAATTGGATCATCCCATAGATTCCTTATAGAAGAAGGGGGTTAAATTTGAATGGGAAAAAAAATGTCGAAATAATTTTAAACAATTAAAGAATCTTTTCACTGTCACACTTCTGCTTAAAATAACTGACTCTAAAAAATATTTCAGAGTTTGTACTAATGTGTGTTTAGAAATCCTAGGAGCATTAATGTAGGAAAATAATCGGGTATCCTATGAGTCCAAAAAATTAAAATACCATGAAAGGAATTATGCAATATATGTTTTGTAATTAGCTTCAATTACACACACAATAAATATGTTGCATCATTATATAATTTGTAAGAAATTCACATTAGTCACTAATCATCTTAGTTTAAAATACGTGTTCAGTCAGCCTGACTTGAATGTTATACAAGCTAGATGGATGGCCTTCTTAAGCAAGTATGATTTTGACATTAAACATATTAAGGGGAAGGAAAATAAAGTTGTTGATGCACTAAGTCAAAGTTTGAAGTAGGTTTGTGAGGTATCCATAAGAAATGCTAAAATAGATTTCATACAACAAATAAAAACAACAACTTGGGAAGACAAAAATTACAACTAGATATGGGAAAGGATGAATAATGATGTTGATCAATTATAAAAATTAGAATATTTAATTAACGATAATCACCAGTTAACCTTTGAAGACTTAATTTATGTCCCTGATGTGCCCATGCTCAAATAGTTAATTCTTGATGAATACCATAAAAGGCCTTGCTCAACTCACTAACACTATTAGAAAATTATTTTATGACTTTGAAAATAATTTTTTTTGCCTAGAATGAAAAAGGAGGTAGTTGTGTATATAGTAAAATGCAAGGAGTGTCAAAAGGTAAAGGTAGGTAGAACAACAATATCCTTCACGTTTGATGAATCCTTTTCTTATACTAGAATGGAAATGGGAAATAATTTCACTAGATTTTCTCACTATATTACATAGGACTAAAAGGTAACATGGAATGATCATAGTTTTAGTAGATAAATTGACAAAATATTCTCATTTTATACCTGTGAAATTAACTTATATAACTCTTCCTGTGGAAAAAATAAATTATGGAGGAATTTTTTATATTACATGGAATACATAAAACTATTATATTGGATAGGATTTAAAGTTTACATCCAACTTCTGGAAAACATTGTTTATAGGAATGGGCACATAATTAAGCTTCATTATTGCATACCATCCACAGACAGATGGAAAACTGTAAGGATCAATTATATCCTTGAAGACATGATACACATATGCGTAATGCACCAATCCACGAAGTGGGAAGAGTATTTGCATTTAGTTGGGTTTTCCTATAATAATAGTTATCAATATTCCCTCAAAATGAGCCCCTTAGAAGTTATGTATGAGCGAAAATTCCATATTCACTTGTGTTGGAGTCAACCTAAAGATTTTCTTGTTCAGGGACAAAATATTTTGTAGGAAATGGAACAAGTAGTGAAGAAAGTAAAACAAAACCTAAAAGCATCTTATGATAGGTAGAAGAGTTATGCATATTTAAAAAGGACATGAAAACAAATTCAAGTAGTGGAACATGTATATATTAAAGTCAGATTGAAGAAAAGTGCCCTGAAATTGGGAATTTTTGCTAAGTTAGCACCTCAGTTAAGTGGACCATTTGGAATACTAGAAAGAGTAGGGTCGTTGGCCTACTATCTATCATACCAACTCAAATTAAGGTTCACAATGTATTTCATGTATCTCTTTTGAAAAATTATATTTGTGAACCAACTCACATTATCGATTGGAATGTTATATAGGTCGAAACGAAAGGTGAATTCCAGGTTGAACCTCTGTAAATGTTAGACTAGAGGGAAGCTATACTCAGGAATTGAGCCATCATCTATGTTAAAGTGCAATGGAAGCACTTTGGGCCTAAGGAGGCCACCTGGGAGATAGAGGATAAATTGAAAGTGGAATTTCCTATGATATTCAAAAAGGCATGAATGTAGAAAAAAAATGAGGATTGCAGTCCATTTAATGATATGGGAGATGTACTACCCCTTATCAATTTAATTCTTATCATACTTTTATGATTTTTATTGTCATAAGTAGGGATGATGGCTATGAGGCTAAAATGTAAAGTTGAACATTTTTATGAGAATGTAAATATTTATTACTATAGTGATTTTTTTAATTATTGTTATTTTGAAAATATTATAGGAGCCAAAATGTGAGTATTTAGACTCCCAACTGTCAGGAAATAGTTATAAATCAATTATGGTCTAAGAAAGGACAATTTACATAAAAGAGAAAAATATCGTCCATCTTCTAGGGGATGATTATTTTCCCTACCACCATAATTCTTCATGACATGAGAGAAAATTCATTCATGGAAGAAGGTGATTGAGAAAATAAGATTGTGAGAGAGAAAGGAAATCTAGAAAGAAAGGAGGTTCTAGTGGGAGAGAAATATTGGACCTGCATAGATAAAGATTCATCCTAAATTTATCAAGATGTTGCTAGCACTTAAGGAGGAAAACATATGAAAGAATAATGATTTTTTTTTTTGATAGAAAATGAGTCTAGAGCTCCAAGGGAATTTGTAAGACAATTTTTCATTGTTTGGAAGGACCATGGTAATTCCTAAAATATTTTTAGAAGAACAAATAAGTAACTGGGTTGTTTTGTTAATATTTATTAAGAAGTTGAATTATAAGATTTACTTATGTCTATATGTAGGAAGAAGGAATGAATGTAAGTACTAATGATTTCATGGTACTATAATAGGAAGGGTTTATTTTCTATTATCATTGGTTCTGTGAAAAGGTTTTCTATTTATGGTAAGGAAATAAAATATTTTAATTCTGAAATCAATCTCGTGCTGAAACATGCATCCAATGGGGAGAATTGTCTTAGATTGAAGTATGAAACCACATGTGATTGGGTAAGCGTGTTATTGGGATAATTCTCAAAAGGTCTCTCAGGTTATTGCTCAACCTACATCTAGCCCCCACCAAGTGACAAAATCCTTTAGAAGAATAGATGTCCAAAAACTCAAAACCCAAGAGTCATGTACTCTATCATCTATGCATAAGGACTACCATGGATACTACTACTACTACTACTATATATATAGAAATACACACACAAATAGAAATATAAGTATATTTCTATATGAACATAAAGTAAAGTAAGTAAAGTTGAATAGTAAGACATAACCAATACTCTTTTGTATATAACGACCAGAAAGAAAAATACTAAATAACAACTACCAATGTTTTTATAGTTGTGTCATACATCAAGAATAACAACATCCTAGAACATATTATTTTTAAACAATAAAAGGTAACATATTTCTCACACAAAATATCAATTTTGGAGTATATAGCATCAGTTCTCTTTTCATAGAGGCAATGCGCATAAGCGCTCCACATAAAGAACAAGAGGATAGTTAATAATGTACTATACTTGGGTTACTTCATGTCGAAAGTGCTGGAAATTCACCAACAAAATGTGTCTCCCTGATATGAAGTTTGTTACGGGTGAAGTCACCCTAGGATCTTGGGTTGAGAACCCCAACAAAGCGAAGGGCTTACAACATAAAGAGGCATGCAAATAGGCAATCCTAATACTTAAACTACTAAAGTAGGAAGAATAGGTATTACCCAGAGGTCCTACATTTCGGGTCATTCCCATAGGGTCCTGTTGGCTTGTAGGGGCCTGAGCTAGGTTCAGAGATGATTTAGCCAAACAAATCCCGATACTATTGGCCCTTTCGGCTATAGTTCGCAGAGTGCAGACTAAGGTCTCACCCGAGGTAGTATGGGAGGGTGCTAGAACTAGGTTTCCGCACCCTAGAGATGTCTGATGGTTTTTCGATGGTCCGCGGTTTGACCCTGCACACAAGTTGCTATGCACACCTATTAGTACCTAGCAACCTGAAATGTTGCCTTCGTGCAGCCCTGCTCGAGGCGTGATCCATGTTATTACTCAAGTTCCTTACTATTAACCCGATATTATTCAATTACTTAACTTATCTGTATGAGCTTGATTATACTTAATAGTGTCCAGTAATCATATAAGTGCGTGCGATAAACAAAATAGTATAAATGTATAGAAAATCATAAAAAAACAAATACACAATATTTAGAATCAAACTTCTCTTTATTATTCTTCTTCTTGGGTTACAGAGTCAACTTCACCCTGTGCACTCAGCTGGAGGGGTCCGCACACTTAGCTACGGACTCTACTAGGCCTCTGCGCACTTAGCTGTAGAGCCTCTTCCTACTACTACAACCCAAGACACTTAGACTTCTTCTCTATCTGCTACTAGATCATTACATCAATCCATCTCCTGTTACCTTTACAACTTACAGCCTCTCTCTATTTATACAATCCCATGGTCAGTAGACCATGGGTAGGTCGATATGACATTACATTACATTACAACACTTAGGGCATACAACCATATGAATCAATATACATTTTGTGCTCCGTGCCCGCAATTCACAGAGTCTTACAACATATTTGACCAAAACTTGGGCTTTGAGCCCCAAAACATGTTGTGGGGGGATTCCATGCCCAACAGGACCCCAACACAAACATCGTGACTCACCCTCGAGTCACTCTTTTGGCGGGGTGATCTTGGTGTGGAGTCCCTCCAACTGGTCCTGAACTGCTCGGAGGCCCGCAACACACTGCTCTGCAATTTGCTGGACTTGCTGCATGCGCTCCTTTGTGGCTGAACTATGTTCTTACCTCTGTATTGGAATCGTATGTTTATAGTCCTGCATCCTTGTCTGGCTCCTGCGGTTGCGAAGATTGTGCTCTGGTTAGTTAGTCAGATAGTCGGTCCACCCATGTAGGGCTTCAGGCGACTACCATTTATTTTTCCTGGGAAGGGTTCTCCATTTAGTTTAACTAGCTAGACCGCGCCTCTGTCAACAACTTCCTTAACCATGTATGGTCCCAATCAGTGCATTCTGAATTCCCCAGAAATTTTTTCAAATTTACTGTCATACAACAACACTAAGTCATTTACCTTGAAGGTCGGCAACTTCATATGGCGGTCGTGCCAGGCCTTTCATGCTACTTTTGTACCTGCTGATGAAATCTAGCCAAAAACCATTCTTCCTCGAGTTCTTCTAATTGTGCAAGCCTTTCTTCTAGAGCTTTACGGTCTGTCATGCCTGTGAGCGCTTCTATTCACAGACTAGGCACGATGTATCCCATCGATATGATAGCTTCTGTGCCATAGACTAACCAAAAAGGTGTTTGTCCCATCAACGTCTTTCATGTTGTCCTGTAAGTCCATAGTACGACAGGTATGCATAGCTCCTAGTCATTTCGCTATGCATTATACACTTTGGTCAGCACAGTCCCCAGTATTTTGTTAAATGCCTCTACTATCCCATTAGCTTGTGGGTGGCATCGTGTACTTTTCTGATGATACACCTTGAACTCTTCCGTGAGCATGTTGATGGCTTCATTAAGGAAATGTGTTCCGTGATCACTCATTAAGATTTTCGAACATCCAAATCATGTCAACACATTTTTAAATAGAAACTTCGCAGCCATACCAGCCATGTAGTCTTTGACTAGATGCGCTTCCACCCATCGTGTTAGGTACTCCATCGCGGTGACGATGTTGTGTGCAATCGCCTTTCCCTAAGGTTTGATCAATCCCACAAAGTTGATTGCCCATTTTTCAAACAGCTGCAGTGTCATTTGTGGATTTAATGACATCTCATCCCTCCATGACAGTTTTCCAGTCCTTTGACATATATCGCAGGCCTTACAGTGCGCTTATGAATACTAGTGCAAGGTTAGCCACCATAGTCCTATGCAAAGAATCTTCTGTGTGGTCGTGCATCCTACATAGTGTCCTCCTACAGTGCCCCCATGTGCTTCCATGAGGATCTAACCTCATTCAAATTTAGGTATGTATCTTCGCAATATCTCATCATTGCCCATTTTGTATAGGTGCCCCACGATGACAGAAAATTTTTCCGCGTGCACCACCAATTCCTTTCTCTATTTTAATTAGTATTCATTCAGTGCAGTTCCTGTTGTTAGAAAATTAATTATATCTTCAAAGTGTTCGCCCATGACACCCACTACAAAGAGCTGTGCATCAGGTAGTCCCTCCTCCAAATTCATTGGTTCCTCACCTATCTCAATTCATGACAAGTGATCTGGTCCTACATTTAGGTGTCCTGGCTTGACTATGACCTCAAAATCATATTCTTGGAATAGTAAGAGCCATCTGCAAATGTGCCCCCAAACACAAGCTTATTCACCAGGTATTTCAATGCAGAATGGTCAGTATACATCTTGAAATGTCCTCCAAGTAGATAGTGTCAGTATTTTGGAGCATGTACACCATGGCTAACCCCTTGCACTCGGTGGTTGAATAGTTCTTTTCTTCTTTAGACAATCTTCAAATTGAAAATGCGATCAGGTGATCCATGCCCTCCGCACCCTCCTGTGTGAGTATGGCTCCCAGCGCAATACATGACACATCAACATGTACATGAAATTCCACATCCCATTTTGGGAAGACTAGGATTGGAGCAGAGGCCAGTTTCCCCTTCAGGACATCCAAACTTTTCATGCAATCATCATTCCAGTAATATGTAACATCATTTTTCAATAGCTTTTCCATCGACGCTATTATTTGGGCATAACTTTTGATGAAATTCCTATAGTATCTAGTGTGTCCCAAAGTAGTGCACAGTTGTTTAACACTTCGCGATGCTTCCAAATTTAGAATAATGACAATCTTCACAGGGTCCACCATCAGTCCTTGTTTGCAGACCACATGTCCTAGCAGGTTTCCATAGGGAATGAGGAATGTGCACTTCTCAAGGTTCAGCACAATCTAGTGTTAGCGGCAAGCATCCAACATCAAATGTAGGCTTCCTACATGGTGCTTAACTAATCCAAAGACAATACAATCATCTAGATATACCTCCAAGAACTTATGGATGTATTCTTTGAACGCAGCCACAATGATGCACAAAAATATAGCTGGTGCATTCTCCAGTCAAAATGGCATAATGGTGTATTTAAAGTGGCCCCATTCTATTGCAAAGTTCATTTTTCTCCTATATTCCGACAGTATCTTGATTTGATGGTACCCTGAGAACCCATCCATGAATGAGTATGCTTCCTGACCGCCAACATTCTCTAGTACTTCATCTATGAATGGTGTCAGGAATGGATCATGTACACAGGCATCGTTTAGCTTCCTAAGGTCCACGCATATTCTTATTTTTTCCTTATTTTTTTTCTCCTGCGCTACCATAGAACTCACCTAGTCAGACTCTTCTACTGGCTCAATAATTCTAGCTACGAGCATTTTTTCTAATTCTTCATAGACCTTTTCTTTATATTTCAAATTCAAGTAGTAAGGCCACTGCCTAACTGGCTTCGCATCGGGTTTCAGGGTGATCTTCATCATCCCTAAGTCACCAACGATCCCTTTTAAGTCCGTAATTTTAGTCGGGAACAAGTCTTGGTATTCAAGAAGTAACTCAGCGACCTTATCCACCTTGGCATCATCCCAATAGTCCCCAAGAATTGCATATTTTGGCTCCGCCTCTGTTCCAATGTTTACCTACTTTGTTTTTAGCGGTGTGGTGATGTCGAGATCATCAATCGATGGTCCTCGAACCTCGCAACAGCCTTCCATTTCTAGAATGTTAATATTTTATGGGTCCTCATCATCCTCCTCAACATTTACGTTGTAACACTCTAGCACGTAGTTCAGCTGGGTCGCCCATTCCGACTGAAGTACTTCCATTGGCTGGACCTGGGGTATTTTGAAGATAGCCGCTTTTATTGCCTGTATCACATTGTGAATAGTATCCGACCAACGATCTTCAAATGTGAAAGTTAATAGAAATCCCTCATGCAAGGTATCCCATTCACTCATACCATGGCAGAGCTCCGTTTGAGTATACCAATTCATCGGTATAACATCCAAGGTATGATAGAATAAATGTACCCATTCAGGCTGTGACTCTTCCCCATAGACCTTGGTCCATTTCGTGAGGTGTGTATGTTGATCATCCCATCCATCATATTTGTCTACTAGCCATATCTACGGTTTCCAAAATCGCAGGCACATCATCCTCTTTCATTTGCGTCAGTCCTCAAAATAGCTCTAATGTGTACCCCACCATCTTGCGGGCGTCGCACGCAGTGCCCATTTCAGAGCATCGAACTGCTACTATTCTGGTACTGCACTTTCAAATATGTTCAGGAATTCATCCACCGTTGTCAACCCATTGTATGTAGGTAGATCCCTTGCCCCTGTTGTCATGCAACACAGTGATCTAAGCAATTAAGCGTTGTTACTTTGTGCAACAGATTATGCCAGCGCTCTACTTCTTCGTCTGAATCCGAAGTGTAGGAGCTTTCATGCTCCCATGAAATACTTCTATCTACAGTGAGGTTCACCCAATCCTGTTCTCATGTGGTTATCTTGTAGATGCAATCGAGACCATCATCACTATCATCATTGTGCACTAGTTTAGTGTATCGTGCTCCTTCGGCTGGATATAGTGGTACTACTACGCGTAGTGACTTTTTTTTCAAAAATCATTTTACGCTTCTTTAGATTGATGACTCTGTTCATATCGGTGGCCCAGTCTATTCCTAGTAGCGTGTGATAGGGATTGTTCTCATCGACAATCTCTATCACTTCAAAATCCACCTGCATGCTCGCACCTTCAATATCCATTGTTACCCCTTGCAATCTTCCCATGGGCAGGATCTTCTAGTGGTTTTCCATTCGCAACTGAATAGGAGACCATTGTAGCACGGGTCTACCCATGCATTCCCATGTTTTTTTCGGTAGTATATTCACGTCCGATCCGAGATCCAAGATTACTTGATCCATTTCATACTCACCGATTTGTGCAGTAAACCTCATTTCCCTTCTTGTGTGTAATGCATGCTTTCCAAGTTTCTGGACCACTCGCAGTTCTCTTGACCTCACACACCTAGTGATAGGTTCCTGTAGTCCTTTTACTGCCTTTTTGTCATGTAGCAGTTTCATGCATGTCTCCAAGAAGGTAGTGAGCATTGAAGGACCCATCCCTAGTTTTAGTTGATCCTTACTAATTAAAGTGGAGGCCTCCGTGAAGCTCTTCTTAGCTTCCATGAATGTCTCCTTTGTGCGTTCTAAATCAAATTCGAGTTCCTTTGTAGGAGCCTTGCAAACCCATGCACTTTCTTTTGACTACTTATCTTTATCATCGCTAGTGGTCATACCACTCTTGAGCACCATGCTTACATTCAGGTCTTCTTCCGTGGCTCAACCCTCATCATCTACAAATTCTAAGTCAGAGGGGGTTGAAGTACCCCTTTTTTGCGTAGTCTCGCTATCAATGTAAGGCAGTCTCCTACCTCACAATCAAACTGAGTACAGTACAAACATGATGTCCTTGTCAGGTTTGTACAATCATGGGCATAGTGCCATGGCCCTCCGCAATTGTAACAAATTAGTTGTCCATGACCCCTTCTTGGTCCCATTCCACCTCGATCTCGTCTGCGCCTCTGAAATCCAGCACGCGCCATTCCTACATTTTGGTCGAGGGCTCATGTTTTGGTCTACGCCTTGTTGCCATGAGTTTTATCCATCATTAGTTTGTAGCTTCTGCATGTGCATTCATCATGGCCTATCGACCTACAGAAATTACAAAACAATTGTTGGGACGTTTGTGTATACTTCTTCAATAGATGACAATTATCTGTAGTGTGTTTTCCTCCTATCTGGTAAATCGCACACCATAGAGCAGGTGTCGTGTTTGGCCCTACTTGTGCCTTAGGTCTTAATGGCATCAACCCTCCTCCTACCAAGTAATTCGCGAACACTTGACAATGGTTCTTATCATCCTCCTAGCCTTTGCATTTTATTCACCATACCTCCTCGCATGCCTCTGGTCGAGGTGTCCTATCCTGTTTCAAACTCTGCATCTCCAGATACAGATTTTGTAGTTGCACATGGATTTGTTGGAATCCCAGACTAGGGTCTTGTATAGGGGTCTCGTGTAATCTCATTTCCATCTCCAAAGTTTCGGCCTGGGTGGAAAGCTTTTGTTACGATAGCACCATCCTTAAATGTGGTGATAGTGACACTACAAACCATGTGCGGTGTTGCCCATCCATCAAAGTCATGTTGGCTTTGTGAATCATACTCTTCAGTCTTTGGTCTAGATCCCACAGGGTCTCACCCAGAAGCATCCCAATCTCCTTAAACCCGATAATTGATTGTGTCTCCAGCTTTGGCCTACTAAATTCCCTATTCAGCGGGGTCTACATTTCTATGATTCCTGCATTTGGATGGTCATTAGAATGCTTAATGTACCATGTTAATGCATGATCCTGCAACATGCTTACCAGCGTAGCCTTCTTGATATTGTCATCCACTACTCCTTATGGTTCCCATACCCCCCTTACCATGAACCAGAATTGGTCCGGATCTTCATTCCCTACTCCGCTGAATACTGGTAGTTTAATCACACTTGCCATATTATACTACAGTGGTGGCGGAGGTGGGGTGGGTGGAGATGGCGATGCAGAGGTTGAGACGGGTGGCAGTGTGGGTGGAGGTGGTAAGCACAGAATCCGCTGCCTTATTAGACTGGCCGCGATTCTCAGAGAAACTCTCGTGAGCTCTTCCTCGCTCTCCCATGAGGGTGAAATTAAGGAATTGGTTTCTAATTCTTCACTACCTCCGCTTCTGTAGGTCTTTCCACTTCACCTACTCCCAAACATTAATTTATTCACATAACCCACTTTTTACACAGTAGCATCTTAATCCAAGTGTTAAAAGATTTAATATACTTACCTCGCGGTCCCTTGATAAAGTGTCACTCCGCCTCACTATAGCTGATAGTTGTATCTACCACGAACTCAGTGATAAATCATTCTATAATTCAATCAAGCCAATGGTCCATAGCTCATGTGATCTTATCTACTAACACTTCTAGTATGCGCACTAATTCTAGAGTCCACACGATTGGTTTGTTGAGCCTACACCTTGCCTGACTGTCTACTAGCTTTGCGATCCACTCATATAGCTCAGAAGGAAAGGATGCAAAGAAAAATTCGTGGATTTTCATATACAAGTAGCATTCCAACAACTATTCCTTAGATACTTGTGGATTTTTGTTTTCCTGTGCCGTGAACTCGTGAATATTCTTTTCCAACCACCCTTCATTTTCTTTCTTTGTTGGATTATAGGGCCACGACATTAGACATCCCTTATGAAAATCTTGGTCCCAGCAACAGAACCATTTGTTGGCTTGTAGGGGCCTGACTCAAGTTTAGAGATGACTTAGCCCAACAAATCCCAGTACTACTAGCCCTTTTGGCAACAGTCCGTAGAGCACAGACTGAGGTCTCACCTGAAGTAATATGGGAGGGTGCTAGAACCAGGTTTCCACACCCTAGAGATGTCTGATGGTTTTTCGGTGGTCCGCGGTTTGACCCTGTGTGCATGTTGTTACATGCACCTATCAGTACCTAGCAGAGCACAATGTTGCCTTCACGTAGCCCTTCTCGAGACACGATCTGTGTTATTACCCAAGTTCCTTACTATTAACCCGATATTATTCAATTACTTAACTTATCTGTATGAGCCCGATTATACTTAACAATGTGCAGTAATCATATAAGTGTGTGCGATAAACAAAAAATATAAATGCATAGAAAATCATATAAAAATAGATATACAATATTTAGAATCAAACTTCTCTTTATTCTTCTTCTTCTTGGGTTACAAACTCAACTTCGCCCTGTGCACTCAGCTACAGGGGTCCATGCACTCAGTTGTGGAATCTACTAGGCCTCTGCGCACTTAGCTGTAGAGCCACTTCCTACTACTATGACCCAATATAATTAGACTTCTTCTTTATCCACTACTAGATTATTACATCAATCCATTTCCTGTTATCTTTACAACTTAGAGCCTCACTCTATTTATACAATCACATGGTCCACGGACCATGGGTAGGCCGACATGACATTACATTACATTACAACACTTAGGGCAGACAACCCTATGACTCAATATGCATTTCGTGCTCCACGCCCACAATTCGCGGAGTCTTACAACATATCTGACGAAAACTTGAGCTTTGAGCCCCAAAACATGCTGTGGGGGGGATTCCATGCCCAACAGGTCCAAACCCTCTACTTCTTCCAACACCTTAAAACCTGTAACTCATTCAAGTAAAGCATATACAACAGTAGTAATAAAAAGCATGTTCATGATATAGGTGTTAGTTCATATAAGCATGTCATCAAATAAGAATTAACATAAGATTCGTAAGCAAATCATAACATAGATTAATGCATTAAGACCATAAATATCAGGAACAAAGCAACACGTCTTTATTGATGTAAACTAAAAAGTAGTGAAGAACTACAATGATCTAAAAATGGGGCACTTAGGCTTCATGTCTAACTTACAAGAAACTCTCCCACTTCCAAAGCTTTAAATATTCCCAAGTCTTATTGATTAACCAATGCGAAATTGATAATAAGTGCTTGAAGATAAGGTGTATGTTGGTATTTATTTTAAGCTTTTTTTGTACTTTAAAATTTGTTGTTTATGCTGATATAACACATACATATAACAGTAAACAATGCAACAATAAAATAGACACATGGACAAAAATATTAACTTGGAGTTCACCCAAAACTCTTGGGATACGTCTCCTTGATCTTTATTCAACTTGACTAGGCTCTCTAGGATTATGGGAAAGTCCTTTTACAAGCTCCTTAGCTCAACTCCATTGGTTTTACATAGAAACCAAGGGTTTAGACACCATTTTATCCCCGAATCTTGAAGCACTCGACTTTCTGGCTCTTGGCTCTGGCTCTTACCTCTAGCTCTTGGCTCTGGCTCTCGCTCCCTACTTTGGCTTAGCTTTCTGTGCTACTGTCTTAGCACTTCCTTTTTTTTTTCTCTGTCATTCTGTGGCTTTTAAGCCAATCAGCGTTGTCTATTCATTTTCCTCTTCTGGGCTCTCTGGCTCCCGGCATCTGTCTACTCAAATCCCCCTCTGAGCGTTAGCAATCATTGCTAAACACCTTCAGGGATGGTGGCCACCTGTTATGTAACGGAAGGACCA
Source organism: Pinus tabuliformis (assembly GCA_031772625.1). Classification (NCBI taxonomy): domain Eukaryota; kingdom Viridiplantae; phylum Streptophyta; class Pinopsida; order Pinales; family Pinaceae; genus Pinus; species Pinus tabuliformis. The sequence goes on from CM062816.1 coordinate 1,428,054,646, forward strand.
TTGGTGCTCGAAATCCCTAGAAACAGTTGTTCCCTGTTTACACAAAGAAACACTATAAAACACGACAAAATTTGCCAATCTACCATTTATCGGACTTCAAAAATCATTGAACCCACCCTAGATTCCTTTCATGTCCGCCTTTAAATTGCTATCGCAAGTGGCATAGGCACAGGTTCCTTTGTATTTGGGTTTATTATGAAAAATCCCAAATACAAAGAAAATCCTGACAATTCTCCCCATATCGGACTTCAAATGTTATAGTATCCACCCTAATATCATATCGGGTCCACTTTCGGCTGCAGTCGCAATCTCCACTATTGATTTGTAGGATCTCTAATCCAATGGTCAATATCCCATTTTGAGCAGCTTAGGAGTATAGAAGTTACCCGCTCGAAAAGGTAGTTTTCCTCTCTTCTCCGCCAACCACGTGTCGACCAGTGTGTGCGATCGGACAGAGACAACCCAAAACTATTTACCGCTTGAGGCCCACCCGAAATTTGCGTTTACAGAACTCAATCTCTATGAAATTGGGCTTTTGAATCCTCCAGGTCTGGATTTATCACCTTTGGGTGTTTTCCTTTGTATTTCAGGTTTTTACACCGAAAAACATTAATACATAGAGAATCTGAATTTATGGATTTCAAATTTTATATAATTGGGATTTGAAATCTCATCGTGTCCATCCTTTTTATCAGCATCGGGGTCATCGATCCCCAATTGCTAATTTCAGAAATTGCAATGTTGCTCATGTTAGTGTCAGTCTTTGTAGCCTTCCTCTAGTGATCAAACATGCTCTTACAAAGTGATTTTAAGGTGTCAAGGTCAAATTTTGTCATTTCAGTGAGTCTTCAAGCAAAATTTGGTCACTAGGTATTAGGACTAGGGTTTGTTTTCACTCCTTTCAAATTTGTCCAAATGTTAGTCCATGTCACCATTCAGCTGAGCATACCATCATTCAGAGGGTTTTCATCATCATGTCAGGTTCCAATGCGTCATTTTACACCTTGTTCATGCTTCAGTTATGCCTAGGTAAGCTTCATTTCCCTCTCCTAGGGTTTTGAAGGTAATTTCTCTTGGATGGTAAAACCATCAGCAAATCTTGTATCCTAATGGTCATACACCTTCCCCTATCCTTATGTACCTTATTAAACACTTCCCATCACTGATATCCCTCAAATTCCTCATTTTTGCACAAACCCTAGTTTTTTGCTACAATTTGACAATTTTCTATGCTAGGCCTATGTTTTTCCCTTTTGGACCCCTTACCCTCACTCAATATTTGAAATTTCACTTTCCCCTACTTCCTAACATCCCTCCCTACTTCCCAAAATTTTCTCAAGAATTTAGAGGTCCCTTATCCCCTTCATTTCACTTCATTTCGACAAATCCCCTGTTCCACACATCGGGATAAGTTTTACTCCAATGATGTTTCTGAGCAAGAAAATATGAATTTGGGAAAATGAGAGAGCTTTCTATCCAAAATATACAAAGTAAGAAAAACCTCCCTCACTTTTACACAGCTGTCATGGTTTTAGAGAAATGTCAAAAATATAGTTGCCTCAGGAGAATTGATGCAGCTCTGAAGTGACCTTGGGAACATCAAGATTTATCTTAGCTTGGTTGGCCAAATGACTTGTTTGATGAGTCAAATGATAACTAGACATAAATGGATTTCCAATGAGCTATCATGAGCTCAATTTGGAGTTGAGGAAGACCTTCAAAAGTTGACTACAACAGAACTCTACCTTTAGGCAGCCTCATTTTGCACATTTTGACCAGTATTCAAAGATTTGACTTTTGACAGGGTAAATGAATTCCAAATTGGAAAATTCAAGTTTTTTTGGAAATTAGACTCAATAATATTTCCAATGAGCTATCTTGTGCCCAACTTGGACACCGGAAAGACCTCCAAATGTCTCCTGCAAAAAGCATGACACACCGGGGTTAGAGCGCAACACATTGAGCTAGTGCGGCGCATTGGGCAGTGATTTACAGTGTAATTTTATAACTGGCATAACGCATTGAGAGAGCATGGCGCACCTATGAGGTGGCATAGTACATAGGGCTACAAGGCCTGAAATCACTCCCAACCTCTTCCAAACTCACAAATTTGCTAAATTCCTCACTATCCAAGTAAGTTGTCACTCCTTCATGGCTAATGTATGAGTTTAGCTTGGTGTTGATGGTGATTTAATGGGAGAAAATTGAAACCCTACCTCCTTGTATTGCTTGTTAAAAACAATTGCATAGGGTTTATAAATTGTATTGCTTGCTGCTAATTCCACTCCTAAGCATTTCTCACTCCCTCACTCCATTCCTTCGTTCCCTCACTTCATTTTCTCCCTCTCTTTACATTCTCATCTACCCATTCCATATTTCCCATATCCCTAAACAACTAACCCTAAATACCTAATCCCACTATCCCAAAACCTATTCAAATACCTACAAACCCTAATTTCTATTCCCAAACATTAAATATCATCCCCTAAACCCTTCTATTCCCTTAAAACCTATCAGCAAACCAGCAAGCTGCTAAGAGGAGGAAAACCAAGTTGACAACACTTGAACAAGAAATTCAAGCAGATCGTGAATCTTGGCTTGAGAGGAAAAACTTGCATTTGGAGAGGATTCTAGAGAAGGCCAACAGTGATAAAAATACGTTGAGGAACATGGCATACCACTACTTGGCGAGAAACAAAGTGTGCCAAGCAAGAATCAAGGTTTTGAAGGCCAAGTTGAAGAAAGCCATGAGGAAGAGAGGAGAGCAAGATAGACTCCAAATCTTTGCTGAGGCTTCCTTAGCCAAACACAACACCTGATGAGGAACACTCAGCCCAAATTTCAAGAAATTTGGGAAAATTTTTGCAAATTTTGAATTTTTGTCCTAAAAAATAGGTTTTTCTGCCTGATGCGCCGCGCCACCTGGCACGCGCTTTTGCTAGAGACCTCCTTTGGAGAAAAAATAAGAATTTTTGGATTCTTCAGGAAAAAATATGAATTTTCACTCATGGCCAAGAAATTTTGTCAAGTTTTGAGCTTCCAAAAGGGTCAAAAACACCTCAAAAATGCCCTTTCTGCCCCTTTTTGGCCACACAAGAAGCAACGTTACGAGAACTCACTTTTTGAGGGGAAAATAGATAGAAAATTTAAAATTCCACCTGTTCTAGAACATAGACAAACAGACCTTTCCAACAAACCTACTTCGAGAAAATTTGGTGCATGGGAAGGCCTCTAAACTGCAAAAAGGTGCTACACATAGGGAAATCAGTGCGGCGCATAGGATGAAATTTGCTCATTTTGGCCAAAAGACTCTGTTTTTAACCTAGTTTCTTCACAGTTTGACTTTTCTCTTTCTACTAGTCAAAATTGTGATGTAATTTGATGTGAATTGATGGATTTAGATGTAACTATGCGAAATTTTCACTCATGGAGGTAGATACATCATGAAAAGGTAGTTTGCAACTAAATGAATCAGTGTCCTAGGTTTTAGAGGCAAGTTGTTCCACTGCCTACTTTTTAGTTCTTAGTTTAGATCTTGTTGAAATAGCTCCTAAACTCATGAATTCGACCGCTAAAGCCTGGCATGAGTTTTTTTTGGCCTATATTTAGTATTTTTTCAGTCATTGGTAAAGGTTGGACTCTTGCGAATGCTTTGAGCATTATTGTACACTCACTGCAGCAGTTTGGCAAAGGAATAGACCAGGGTTTGCAATACTTTGTGGGATTCGTGTGGCAACTTGAATTGGTATTGTGTTTCCTTCTATAATTGCAAGTTTATATGTCTTTTATGTATGCCATCGTCTCTATTTTTTCACCTTAACTAAATCAAACAAGGATAAAGGTAGAATTCATTGAAGTTGCAGTGCTCTACCTAGGGTTTGTTTAGTTATTGATGTTTTCATCTGTTTGAAGAGGATCCCTGAGACTTTCATGCCCTCTTCAACTCCTCACTAGTCTAAAAGCTCTCCATCTCACTCAATTTGAAGTGCTAAACCATTTGTCTACCTTGCCCCATAGAGATCTCTGCAAGACTGTGTCTATTCCTCGAACCCAAATCTGCCTTTCACATTTGAGCTAGCAAACCAACATTAAATTCAATCAAACTCCTCTGAGCATATACCTAGCCTAAAATTAGTCTTTACATCAGTCATCTCAAAGCTAATTGATCATATTTTCCTAATATTAACAAGGAGAGAGCCCTCTCCTGACTTGGTAGGGCTAGCTACCAGGTTAAGCATGGTTTGATGTTACCCTAGATCCTGCCTTTCTCAACCTGAGGTAGATTTACGCCCTAACATAGTGGCGACTTCACTGGGGAGACGAAATTTTTTTTGTTTTCTTTATAAACTATATATGGAGCCTAAAGTTAGCCAGGTAGCCTTCTAAACACTCTTGCTTTACATTAGCGAAAGTAGATGAATGCTGCTTCAGTCAATCTCCAGTTTAGTTTATGAACTAAACATCTGGTTTCCTCAGCAAAATGTAATCAAGTTCAGGTATGATTGTTGATGGTGGAAAACGATCAGACACCGCAAGGCTGAAATCATTCACCTGGAAACTCTAAATCAGTTTCGAGATTAGATCCAAGGACTCCACTGGAGGATGAACCTGACTAGCAGAAACGTGAAAGGACAATATGGATAGATCAGGTATTCAAGTTGGAATTTCATCCAAGACATTATGTTCTTTGTTATAAGTTATTTCTTCTCTTTTCCCGAGAATTTCAAGAAGGCTTTACAAAGTATATTGTATTTGAGAAAAGATCCCCAGCCTGCATTTGATTTCTTCCCTTTGAAGATTGTGAATACCAAAGATTTGCATGCCTTTGAGCTTGATCAAGACCCTTTTCCCGAATCTTGTGATGACCGTCTTCAAACTGATGAGCCTCAAGAGACCAAGACTGATTCTACACCTTTTGTACATACCCCACTACCTTGTAAAATTCCAGATCGATACAAGCCTCTGATTTTACCTCCTATATCCCATGATTTCCCTAAAAATCATGACCTATATCTACCAAGATTTGATGGTGAACGCGACAACATCACTGCTGAGAGACATGTATTGAATTTTGAGTCCTTTCTTGACCTTTTTGAGGTTGATGAGGAAGATGTCAGTATTAGGCTCTTTGCTCTTTCTTTGCAAGGCAAAGTCAAGAGTTGGTTCAAAACCTTGCCAGATGTGAGAATCTCAGATTTCCAGTAGTTCGTCAATGTTTTCTTCGACAGGTGGATGATCAGACAAAACCCTTTCTTGATTATAGAAGAGTATAACCAGCTGAAAAGATTGCCAGGGGAGATAGTACAACAATTTTCTGCTAGATTTAACAAAGTTTATTATTTGATGCCGGTTAATATAATACCTCCTCTTGGATTTTCTCTCTTGCACTACCTGGGTGCCTTTGATCCGGAAATGGAGTTTCAGCTGAGAGAAAGGAATCTTGCAACGCTTGAAGAGATGCAGAACAATGCAATAGATGTAGAGGCTCATTTGTTGATTCGAAGGGAAAAGTTGAAGGAAGAAGAGATGAAAAACATAGATTTGGAGGAAACAACATCTCTAGAGGTAAAGCTTGACATTTTGGTAAGTGCAATGGAAGAGATGATGCAAAGGATCATCACAAGGAATGAGTATAATGTTCAAGCCCATGGCTTTCTGATTGAAGAGGAACAAGTTGCTGATCCAAAACATTTTCTTTCTTATCCCAATTGTCATAGATCTGATAATGATTGTTTTGTAGATCATCTTAGAGAAGAGAGATCTATTGATATGACATGTATGCTTGATGATGTATTTTATACTGATGATTTTCCTCAATTTGATTAGTATGATGACGATTATTTTCTCCAAACAGAAGCTAATCTTGCAGAGAAATCAACAGCTAGTTTGTGGAAGGAGGAAGTTCATTTTTAGCAGATCAAATAAAATGTTCAACCATTACATATCAGCTATGGAAATGATGAGGAAAGTGCAGCAAATTTTGAAGTAAGTGAAGGATATTTTGCTTTTTGTTTTTCTTTGTTTCAATTAATCAGAGAGAAAATTCATGCAATTAGAAATCAACTGACAACAAGTCCTGATCTGGACCATTTTGAGAGCAATGAAAACCTTGTTCAAGACTTTTCATATCCAGAGTTGCAGCCTCTGAATGCCATTGATTGTCAAGTTGCAGATGAAGACTTGGAAGCTGGACCATATGATCAAATGATGCAAGATGATTCCATACCTTTTTTTTCGAATAATTTCAATTTTTGAAGGGAAAACTGATAGTATATATTCAAATGAGCAGCCTGTAGGAAATCATGTAATCTCATCGGAACCAATAGAAAATGGGTTGCAACAGTCTTTTCAATTTTTTCACAATCCAATAGCTGATGTGTTGGATGATGTCTGCAGTCAAAGTCCTTCTCTTATCTGTGAGTTTGACAAAAGTATTGATACAAACTTGATCTGGCAGCTGGTTTCTTTGTCATTTTCAGCAGGAGTCTCATCAGAAAGCTCAGATCAAAGTTTACTTTCATGGTATGAGGAGAAGAGAAGTAATCCATTGGATGAGCTAAGTCCCAGTGTGCATGAACTTTAATATCCTTATGCAGTGTTTTTGGAGGCGAATAGAAAATCCATATCATTCAACGGATCTGTTTCCAAGTTGTCATGGGAGTTACCTTTCAGTAGTTCTCTCTTTTTGTTCATAAGCAAGCACTTGTGGAGAATGAAAATAGCAGCTAGAATGCTTAGTAGCTTACTTGGTTGCATTGGTTGTTTCATTTCACTTGATCAGGTGATGAATGGAAAAACTAGAGTAGGTTGTATTGAATAAGCTCTACTTTGAGCATCATTTCTAGTTTGTTGGTTGTGTTTAAGTATCGAGTCATTTTTTAGTTGATTGAGAGTCAGTTTGTGTCGTCAAGTTGTCATTTTTTAGTCATGCATTTCAGCTTGAGCTTTTGACTCCATTGCTCAATGGATAAGGCATTGGTCTGCTTTCCCAAAGATATGTCGTTCTTGGCACCTCCAAGGAGATACCATCCCCATTGGAGCCAATGTTAGTGTCAGTCTCTGCAGCCTTCATCTAGTGATCAAACATGCTCTTACAAAGTGATTTTAAGGTGTCAAGGTCAAATTTTGTCATTTCAATGAGTCTTCAAGAAAAATTTGGTCACTAGGTATTAGGTCTAGCGTTTGTTTTCACTCCTTTCAAAGATGTCCAAATGTCGGTCCATGTCATCATTCAGCTGAGCATACCATCCTTCATAGGGTTGTCATCATCATGTCAGGTTCCAATGGGTCATTTTACACCTTGTTCATGCTTCAGTTATGCCTAGGAAAGGTTCATTTCCCTCCCCTAGGGTTTTGAAGGTAATTTCTCTTGGATGGTCAAATCATTAGAAAAACTTGTATCCTAATGTTCATACACATTTCCCTATCCTTAATGTACCTTATTAAGCACTTCCCATCACTGATATCCCTCAAATTCCTCATTTTCACACAAACCCTAGTTTCTTGCTACAATTTGACAATTTTCTAGGCTAGGCCTATGTTTTTCCCTTTTGGACCCCTTCCCCTCACTCAATATTTGAAATTCCACTTTCCCCTACTTCCTAACATCCCTCCCTACTTCCCAAAATTTTCTCAAGAATTTAGAAGCCCCTTATCCCCTTCATTTCACTTCATTTTGACAAATCCCCTGTTCCACACATCGGGATAAGTTTTACTCCAATGATGTTTCTGAGCAAGAAAAGATGAATTTGGAAAGGATGAGAGAGATTTTTTCCAAAATAGGCCAAGGAAGAAAAGCCTCCTTCAATTTTTACACAGGTGTCATGGTTTTAGAAAAATGTCAAAAATACAGTTGCCTCAGGACAATTGATGCAACTCTGATGTGACCTTCGGAAAATCAAGATCTCTCTTAGCTTGGTTGGCCAAATGACTTTCTTGATGAGTCAAATGATAAATAGACAAAAATATATTTCGAGTGAGATATCATGAGCTCAATTTGGAGTTGACGAAGACCTTCAAAAGCTGACTGCAATAGCACTCTGCCTTTAGGCAGCCTCATTTTGCACATTTTGATCAGTCTTCAGAGATTTGACTTTTGACAAGGAAAAGGAATTCCAAATTGAAAATTTAAAGTTGTGGTGGAAAGTAGAATCAATAATATTTCCAAAGAGCTATCCCATGCCCAATTTGGACACAGGGAAGACCTCCAAATATCTCCTGCAAGAAATGCGACGCGCCTGGGTTAGGGCGCGATGCAATGAGCCAGCGTGGTGCATTAGGCAATGATTTACAGTGTAATTTTATAACTGGCGCGATGCATTGAGAGAGCGTGGCACACCTATGAGGTGGCATGGTGCACAGGGCTACAAGGCCCTAAATCACTCCCAACCTCTTCCAAACTCACAAATTTTCTAAATTCCTCACTATTCAAGTAAGTTGTCACTCCTTCATGGCCAATGTATGAGTTTAGCTTGGTGTTGGTGGTGATTTAATGGGAAAAAATTGAAACCCTACCTCCTTATATTGCTTGTTAAAACTAATTGCATAGGGTTTATAAATTATATTTCTTGCTGCTAATTCCACTCCTAAGCATTTCTCACTCCCTCACTCCTTCATTCCCTCATTCCCTCACTTCATTTTCTCCCTCTCTTTACATTCTCATCTACCCATTCCATATTTCCCATATCCCTAAACAACTAACCCTAAATCCCTAATCCCACTATCCCAAACCCTAGTCAAATACCCCCAAACCCTAATTTCTATTCCCAAACTTTAAATATCATCCCCTAAACCCTTCTATTCCCTAAAAACCTATCAGCAAACCGGCAAGCTGCTAAGAGGAGGAAAACCAAGTTGACAACACTTGAACAAGAAATTCAAGCTGATCGTGAATCTTGGCTTGAGAGGACAAACTTGCACTTGGAGAGGATGCTGGAGAAGGCCAACAGTGAGAAAAATATGTTGAGGAACATGGCATACCACTACTTGGCGAGAAACAAAATGTGCTAAGCGAGAATCAGGATTTTGAAGGCCAAGTTGAAGAAAGCCATGAGGAAGAGAAAAGAGCAAGATAGACTCCAAATGTTGGTTGAGGCTTCCTTAGCCCAGCACAACACCTGATGAGGAACACTCAGCCCAAATTTCAAGAAATTTGGGAAAATTTTTGCAAATTTTGAATTTTTCGCCTAAAAAATAGGTTTTTCTACCTAATGTGCCGCGCCACCTAGCATGCGCTTTTGCTAGGGACCTCCTTTGGAGGAAAACTCAGTATTTTTGGATTCTTAAGGCAAAAATATGGATTCTCACACATGGCTAAGAAATTTTGTCAAGTTTTGAGCTTCCAAAAGGGTAAAAAACACCTCAAAAATACCCTTTCTGCCCCTTTTTGGCCACACAAGAAGCAGTGTTGGGAGAACTCACTTTTGGAGGGAAAAATGGACACCAAATTAAGAAATTCCACCTGTTCTGGAAAGTAGACAGGTATACCTTTCCAACAAGCCTACTTGCAGAAAATTTGGTGCATGGGAAGGCCTCTAAAATCAGCTGCAAAAAGGAACTACACATAGGGAAATCAGCGCGGCGCATAGGATGAAATTTGCTCATTTTGGCCAAAAAACTCTGTTTTTCGCCCAGTTTCTTCACAGTTTGAATTTTTTCCTTCTACTAGTCAAAATCATGATGTAATTTGATGTGACTTGATGGATTTAGATGTAATTATGCTAAATTTTCACTCATGGAGGTAGATACATCATGAAAGGGTAGTTTGCAACTGAATGAATCAGTTTCCTAGGTTTTAGAGGTAAGCTATTCCACTGCCTACTTTTCAGTTCTTAGTTTAGATCTTGTTGAAATGGCTCCTAAATTCATGAATTCGACCCCTAAAGCCTAGCATGACTTGTTTGTTGCCTATATCTAGTAGTTTTTCAGTCATTGGTAAATATTGGACTCTTGTGAATGCTTTGAGCATTATTGTACGCTCATTTCAGCAGTTTGGCAAAGCAATAGACTAGGGTTTGCAACACTTTGTGGGATTCTTGTGGCAACTTGATTTGGTATGATGTTTACTTCTATAATTTCAAGTTTATATGTGTTTTATGTATGCCATAATCTCTCTCTGTTCACCTTAACTAAATCAAACAAGGATAAAGGTAGAATTCATTGAAGTTGCAGTGCTCTACCTAGGGTTTGTTTAGTTATTTATGTTTTCAGCTGTTTGAAGAGGATCCCTGAGACTTTCATGCCCTCTTCAACTCCTCAATAGTCTAAAAGCTATCCATATCACTCAATTTGAAGTGCTAAACCATTTTCCTACCTCGCCCCATAGAGATCTTTGCAGGACTGTGTCCATTCCCCGGACCCAAATTTTCCTTTCACATTTGAGCTAGCAAACCAACATTAAATTCAATCAAACTCCTTTGAGCATATACCTGACCTAAAATTAGTGTTTACATCAGTCATCTCAAACCTCATTGATCATATTTTCCTGAGATTGACAAGGAGAGAGCCCTCTCCCACCCTGGTAGGGCTAGCTACCAAGTTAAGCATGGTTTGATGTTACCCTAGATCCTGCCTTTCTTAGCCTGAGGTAGATTTAGGCCCTAACAACTCGACGCGGTGTTCCTTGCATCGCCAATGCTGATTCGTTGATCCGATCATCAACGGTTGGTGTATCGCATGATCACAATCGCATGATCTAGGGTCCCGATATCGCATATGTGTCTGCCTTTGATCTGATACATCGGGTCGACGGATCGGGGGTATCTCTCCTTTCCGCTTAAGTCTGCTTTTTTTCCCTGGTCCGATGCGATTTCCCTTTATAAGGGTTTTTTTTGGCCTACTTTAGAGGATTTTTCCTCTTTTTCTAAAGAACATAGGGCATCTTCTTTTGGTGATAACTTCTACATCCTAAGTCCATTTTTGCCCATTCAAGTTGCAGTAGATTTAGAATGGAAAGATCTCTGCAATGGGGATTTTTCTAGGAACTTCATTGGACTTTAATTTTCCTCAGTGAAGAACACTTAGACTTAGGAGTCTATAAAAAATCCATTTTAGATCACGCCTTCCCACTAAAAGCACTTCTGGTCTCCAAAAGACTGATATATTGATCTGAACAGTAAATAAGAGTAACATCACCCTCTTCTTTCAACCTCCATACACTTGCCTTGCATAGTGCCTCTAAACCAAAGTCTTTGACCACTTTCCTTCCTTGATATGTTGGTCCTCCTAGGAAGCACTGCCTTCTTCTTTGCCTTCCTGCAGAACTCCTGCTTAGATGACCACATAAAGTAGTTTGAATTTCTTTGCCTTGATCATTGATCCAAGGTGGCTCAAACAAATGTGAGGTACACCTGCTCCACAAAATTCTCATTTGTACCTATTTGAAAAGATGTTCAAATACAAGGAGAACATTAAAATCCCTGTGTTGATGCACACCATGCTTATACATGCATTTCATCCTTCAACTTTCACTTAAGTACACTGTACTTTCGAAGCTAAAATGAAATATAATGTTGCAGCAATGAAGTGAGTCTCCTACCCAACCTTTTTCCATTCACCTTCTTGGTAGAAACCTACAACTTGCATCTCATCAACAAAGAAATGCAAATAGATGCATCAATAGACATGCAACCTTAATTGGAAAAGAACTCCAACCATTTCTTACCAATCCATTTCAAAGGTATTTCCTTTGTCTGCACATCATCTTCAACATGTGAATCACCCTGAAGCACATCATCCATGGAAACTTCATTTCCATTTCTGCCATCTTCCCTTTCTACTTTCTTCAACTTTTGTGGAAGCATTGTTGGATTCAGAATCCAACACCTTTCAGCAAGATGTCCTTGCCTATGGCAGTAAGTGCAACACATGTGCATCCTCTTGATAGCATGATTTGCCTTCTCCAATGGACCTTTGGCTCTTTGCTTCTTTTCCTTCAAAAGTTTCTTGTATGTGGCTATTCTCTTCCAACCTATAGAAACATGATGGTTATCCAAACCATAGAAGGAACATGAAATTCTTTTCCCATGCTTATGTCGAAATTTACCATGCTTTGCAAAATCAAAAGGGATGTGATTAGAACTAGATTTATACCTACCTCTTTCACCTTTATTGCCTTCATGAGGAGGTGAAGCAAATGAAGAAGTGGCTCCCTTTGGAACACCATCAATCTCTTCAAGACTGTTAGAGTTTCCAAAACTATCTAGTTCCAGTGTTCTGAACACCTGCATCCTGCAAATGATGCTTCAATCTATTGCATTCCTCCTTAATACAACCTTCACACTCTTGAAGGCCTGCAATGTAACTCCTACTTGGATCTATTTTAATGGCCTTCATGGCAGATTTGGAAGTTTCTCCATAAGCTTGTCCATAGCCAAGACCCAAATACTTAGGCCTTTCCTTAATTATTATTGGCTCAACAATACCTTGTGCATGTCTACCCAAGCCTTTTCCTTCATAGCCCATCTTGGACATTAACTTGGAACCTATGCCTCTAGTATGTTTTTCAAAAGAACCAATATAAGCATTCTTAGAAGAATTTGAAGAAAAACTAGAATGGTTTACCTCTTCTTCAAGCTGATACTTTACCAAGTATTCTTTGGAAACAAAGAGCTGTGACTCCAACTCATGCATCCTTTTCAGGTTCATATTTGCAATATGAAGTTGCCTCTCCATTTCCTGCAGTCTGTCGGAAAGAAACTGCTTCTCTTCCTTCATGGAATTCAATTGCTCTCTAAGTACGTTGTTCTTCCTTCCATCCTCATACATTTCTCTCACCTTGTCCATCATGATGAACAATTCTTGCTTCAATTCTCCATCATAGAGTCTTCTGATGAAGGAGGAATTTGAGGATTCAGTTGTAGAAGATGTCATTATACCAATGAATAAAAGAACTTCAAACAAGATTAATGAAGTTCTTTAATAAGAAAATTTTTGAAATAAACCTCTTGGGCTTCAAGGATTGCTTTGAGGTCCTTTGGAATAGAAGAATTCCTTCAGCCCTTCTTCCTTCTCGTCCTTCCTGGACTGAGCTATCAACAGCTTTCCCTTTTCCTCTACAAACTCAAAAAATAGTCAGTCTGCAACAAGCATACAATCAATCAGACAATCAATCCTTGACTGCCCAAACACCTTCAATATAAGCAATATTTGCTATGTCAATCAAGCATTCTGATATAACCTTCTTTGAAGGTGTGGTTAGTCAATTTCAACCTCTGATACCACCTGTTCTGAAAATGGGGCACTTAGGCTTCTTGTCTAATTTATAGGAAACTCTCCCACTTCCAAAGCTTTAAATATTCCCAAGTCTTATTGATTGACCAATGCAGAATTGATAATAAGTGCTTGAAGATAAGGTGTATGTTGGTATTTATTTTAAACTATTTGTGTACTTTAAAATTTGTTGTTTATGCTGAAATAACACATACATATAACAATAAACAATGTAGCAATAAAATAGACACATGGACAACAATATTAATTTGGAGTTCACCCAAAACTCTTAGGCTACGTCTCCTTGAGCTCTAGTCAACTAGACTAGGCTCTCTGGAATTATGGGAAAATCCTTTTACAAGCTCCCTCACTCAAATCCATTGCTTTTACACAGAAACCATGGGTTTACACACCATTTTATCCTTGGCTCTTGAAGCTCTCGACTCTGGCTCTTGGCTTTGGCTCTAGCTCTAGCTTCCTACTTTGGCTTATCTTTCTAAGCTACTGTCTTAGCAATGCCTTTTTTTTGTCTCTGTCATTTTGTGGCTTTTAAGCCAATCTGCGTTGTCTGTTCATTTTCCTCTTCCGCGCTTTCTGGCTCCTAGCCTCTGTCCACTCAAATATCCCTTTGAGTGTTAGCAATCATTGTTAATTGCCTTCAAGTATGGTAGCCACCTGTTTTGCAACGAAAGGACCATCGGCGCTTGAAATCCCTAGAAACAGTCGTTCCCTATTTACACAGAGAAACACTATAAAACACGGGAAAATTTGCCAATCTGTCATTTATTGGACTTCAAAAATCATTGAATCTGCCCTAGATTCCTTTCGGGTCTGGCTTTAAATTGCTATCACAAGTCGCATAGGCGCGGGTTCCTTTGTATTTGGGTTTATCACAAAAAAATCCTAAATACAAAGAAAATCCCGACAATTTTCCCCATATCGGACTTCAAATGTTATAGTATCCACCCTAATATCGCATCGGGTCCACCATTGGCTGCAGTCGCAATCTCCACTATTGATCTGCGGGATCTCTAATCCAATGGTCAATATGCCATTTCAGGCGGCTTAGGAGTACAGAGGTTACTCACCCGAAAAGGCGGTTTTCCTCTCTCCTCTGCCATCCACGTGTCGACCAGTGTGTGGGATCGGGCGGAGCCAACCCAAAACTATTTATCGCTTGAGGCTTGCCCAAAATCTGCCTTTACGGAACTCAATCTCTATGAAATTGGGCTTTTAAATCCCTTCAGGTCTGGCTTTGTCACCTTCGACTATTCTCCTTTGTATTTCAGGTTTTTACACCGAAAAACATTAATACACAGAAAATCTGAATTTCTAGATTTAAAATTTTATACAATCGAGCTTTGAAATCTCATTAGGTCTGACCTTTTTATTGGCATCAGGGTCGTCAATCATCGATCGTTGAATTTGGCAATCGTAATGTCACTCGGCTCGAGGTTCTGTGCATCGCTAGTGCCGATTCACCGATCCGATCATCGGTGATCGGTGTATCACATGATCGTAATTGCTCGATCTAGGGTCCTGATATCACATATGTGTCTGACTCTGATCCAATACATCGGGTTGGCAGATCGGGGGTGTCTCCACTTTCCACTTAAGTCCACTCTTTTTCCCTGGTCCGATGCGATTTTCCTTTATAAGGGTTTTTTTTGCCCATTTTAGAGGCTTTTTCTTCTTTTTCTAAAGAACATAGGACATCTTCTTTTGGTGATAACTTCTACATCCTAACTCCATTTTTTCCCATTGAAGTTGCAGTAGATTTAGAATGAAAAGATATCTGCAATGGGGATATTTCCAGGAACTTCCTTGGACTTTCATTTTCCTCAGTGAGGAACACTTAGACTTAGGAGTCTATCCAAAATCCATTTTGGATCATACAACCTGAGTTGTCTGCCAGCTCCAAGAAAAACCATCCTCCATATCTGTCATGCCTAGGATTCAGCAATCCTCCTCCATTGGTATACATTTGGATGTCATAAAAGGGATGAAGGACATATCGAGAAGGAAACAAGGGTTTGCTATGACTTGGGAGTGCAAAAGGCACAGGGATTTCTTCAGGCTTGATCAAGGATGTAATCAACTATAATATCAATATCCAATGTTTTCTCCTCCTTCAAGTCTTCTGGTGGAGGTCTTTTTATACTTCTCCAAATTAGTTTTTCAGTTGGGAAATAGTTGGGCCACAGGCTATAGTAGGTGAGTAACAAGTAAAACTCATAAAATCCACCCAAATTTAAGGATATTAGATATTTTTAATGTTTCAACATATATAAATGGGTTGGGTATAGACTGGCCTGCGTGTACATGCGATTTATACAGGGAAAAATTATGTATGGGATTTAAAACATTATTTTTTAAAATTTGGACCAAGTCTGGAAGGGAAGGGTTTCCCTAGGCCATAACACAGAGCATCAATTCAACCAAGGGTGGTAAATGGTGCTATAAAAAATTCCCAACTAGACCTTACACAGTTTGAAGTAGGAACCCAATATGGATAATAACCATGGACACAATTATTCTTAGGTATTTTCTTTGCTTGAAATTATCAACATAAGAGATTATAAAAAAACAAGCAAGTAATTTGACATTGTGAGGCATAAAATTGCAATGTATATAAGGTACCTTCATGGAAGGAAAAGAAATAGTGAGCCTCTAGAAGAAAATTAATAATACTATCCTAAAAGAGACACACAAGAGCATAGAAAGAATCGGTGATTAACCTACAAAGTAGTTCACAACATAACAATGATCATACAAGAAAATAACAATGCACATTCAATAAGATGCATACCAAAGCCAATGAAACGGTTCATTTTCATTAGTGTGTGTAAATGTAAACATACACCACAAACAAGGAAATAATAGTCTTACAATCATCCATGACATACGAATCAAAGTGCATCATCTCTAAGAGATTCATATATTAAGTGAAATTTCCAAGATACACAATCACAACAATGAAACACTAGCCCCAATAGTGGAACATTAATTCATCACTTGCTCCTCCAAAGAATGATATTTTCTCCTATGCCAATTTAGAGAAACCAAGGTGAAAAGTCGCTTGCTTGAGGCATGTGCATTTATTTATAACAAATGAGGTGACTCTTTACCTCCCAATGTGACTCTTGACCTCTCTCATGAGTCTTAGACTTCCTAATGATCGTTCATGTCCCAAGTGTGACCCTCCTACTTCCACACATTTTACATTTTGTTCATTTTTGAACATACAAATGTACATTCCACAAATTGTAGCAAACTACATGGTCACATAAGACTTTATGATGACACTTTAAGAGGTCATAATTTGGCAACTATGACTAAGATGTCATTGTAATGTATCAATGCTTTTTTCCTCTCTTTGTTGTTGTGTCTTTAGTTATTCACGATATATTTGACTTCTACTTCATCTTTTCCCTCCAAAGGGTTTGGATAGGAAGTGGAACCTTCTGCATCAACATGAATTTCCATCTCTCTATCATGATCCAGGATTTGTTTACTCCTACATGATAACATCTTTGTGACTTGTCTCCACAAGTGTTCTTCTTGTAACCTCCCTTGCTAACCTCCTTGATCATCATCTTTCCATGATAGGATGATGACACCTACAAATGTAGTTCACTCATGATAAGAAAACATCAGTCCCAAAATCACCTATTCTATCTTTGTTTGCTCAGGTGATGCTAACTATGATGAGGCACTGTAAAAGAACTGAGGGAGAAGCCTAGAATTTCACAGTGTAGAGAGTCACAAGGCAAGGATTTAGGGTATGGACATTGTGATTGTGCAATACGCAATAGTAGGGTATAGAAAAGGCATGTATTATGTATTGGGAAATTCTAGAGAGAAAGGAGAGAATGCTTAGGCCCTGTGACTGTGCAATGCATAGTGTTTGAGGGAAAGGATCCATGCATTGTGAAGCTAAGAATTGCATGGATAAAGAATGGCCTTGCTTTCCACTGAGACTATGCAATTTGTAGTGGAGGAAATATTAAGTCAAGGAATTACACAATTGATCTTTCTAGGAGATAAGAGTGATAGGCCTAGGCACTATGATTGCATGTGTGTAGTGGCTGAGGAGAAGGGTCAAGGGGCTACATAGTTGAGCATTTCAAGGGTCCAAGGATGGCCTCACTAGCCACTAAGAATTCCTAGTGTGTAATTCATGGTAGGGTTGATCAAGATTTTTTAGTCAACCAAGTGTATCAAACAACGAGTGGTTTTTCTCTGAGGTTGCTCCATGCGCAGTTGTACGAGGTTGTCCTCTATAATTCTATAATGTGTATTTCTAGGAGGTAGGAACTTCATCACTATGGATTAGGAATGTGTAGCAAAAAATGATATGGGTTGGAGGATTGGTCATTTATTGAGCAAGTTGTGAGGAAAGAGAAAAATCAAGAAAATGACTAAGTAGGGACCAATGAGACTAGAAGGTGAAAGTAAAAAAATATAATGAGTATTGAGCCTGATAACACACACATATACACCCAAGCACATTACAAGAAGACACACAATACCAAAAACCAAAAATCATATAGTGAAAGGACACTTATCCCGAATAGCGACACTTAAGATGTACATTTATGACACAAGTGTCGCAATGCAACCAAAAGGTGTGATATACCATAAAAATGTGTCAAACATATGGTTCTAATGATAAATAAAATAAATTAGCGCAAAAGAGTTTTTTGGAGCCACCTCTAGGAGGTGTGCCATGGTGCTCTTAAGATGTGTGAAAACAAGCGAAAGCGACATATACAAGAGTGAAAGCGACACATGCAAACATAAAGAAAAGAAACGGTGCATGCAAGAATGAAAGAGGAAAAAATTGACACTTGAAAAAGATAGATCAAGGAAAAATAACACATGTAAGAGCAAAAGAAAGAAAAATTTACACTTGAAAAATCGAAAGTGACATTTGAGAAACTCACTTAGAAGATATCATTTGCAACCACAAGTGAGAGAATTCTCCTTATAAGCCAATAGTGCAAAAAGCTCAAAAGTGAAAGATGAATGTGAATGTGAGCTATGGATGATAACTTTTACATAGGTAGAGTAGACATGGGTTAATATTGGTGAGTGTGCTTTGTGCATGACAAGAAACTAGGAGCCAAGAGTGAATTAACTGACTTGAAGATGTACAATTTTTTTGTCAACAAAGAGGGTGCAATCACTATATGAAAGGTGTCCTTACACTTTCATTGTCCATCAGGATTGCACATTCTCTATCTCTACGAACTACACAACCACTATAACCAATGGATGCACAATAATTTTCATCAAGGACTACACAGTCACCATCACTAGAAGTTGTGCAATCACTGTCATTAGGAACTACACAACCACTACCACCAAGAACTACACAATGACTATCATTAAGGTCTAACCACTCCTCTCACATTTGCCCACTTTTAATGGCCTGCCAAGGTAAACATGAGTTGAGGACTACTATGACATGAAATGACCTCCTAGATTTCCTTAAGGATGTGGAGTCGACAAAATGAAACCTTACTGACCTTCCTCAAGAGCTCCAAGATCCCTAAGAGCTAAACAACCCCTCTAGGTGCCCAAACCCTGAATCAGATTTCTTTTTCACTAACCTGGACTCCCATTCACATGCATAATATTGCATCCAAGCAATTGTAGGCCTCTATTCACATGCATAATCCTACAATCCAGTAAGTACAGTCCCAAATTCCTAGTTCTATGCCCACAACTGCGAAATCTATGCCACATTTTCAGGGCTAGACTCCAGATCACTACCCCAGAACTTGATAAAAATTTCCAAATCAATAAATGACACAAAGACAAAGCCTCTAACACAAAACTTGATCAATAAATTGAATTAACCAATCCTAACCATGATAGACATTTCATCAAACATATTGGGAACATGTAATCTACAAGTCAAGAATGCTTATATGAACATAGGGATCTGATACTTATCTGAGAATAAAAAAGAAGGTCTAATGCCCTCTCACAATAGATTCCATAACATATATTAGGTAATGCATTCAATGACAATACATTTACCAATCAAAACATGATAAGATCCATAACTATATTATGTCATGGAACCATTCTTATAACCATCATATAACCATAATAATAACTGTGATAGAAAAACTATCAAATCCACATCATAACAAGTACATTTACTCATAAAATAAAAGAGGAAAAGACCTCTTATTAACATATGGAAAATTCAACCAAGACAAGGACTTCTAGGTACCACCTGATCATATATTGTGATGAACCAAATCTTTCGTTAAGACAATTACCCCTGTGCCATGTTCCAAGCATGAATGTGGGACTCAAGTTCCTTGGGCTTTACCGCAATCCCACCAAAATTCATCTAGAAACTCATAAGATGAAAACAAGCATCTACACAACCAAGATTTACCACGATCCCACCATTGGTAGTCAAGGGATTCCTATGCCCAAACAATAAACATACACTACCATAAGTTACTGCAATCCCATAAAAAATGGTCAAGGGATCACTAGGCCCTAAAGAAGCTTGGATTCCTCCAGATTTCTTCACCAATACCTTGAGGAATTTAATCATATCCACTGTTAGGATTTACTACAATCTCACCATTACCAGTCAAGGGATTCCTAATCCCTTGGGAATTTTCTTGAGACCACCTTACACAGTTCCAAAACCATCCAACAATCCAAAGCCCAACCAAATGAAGGAACCCCATCACACCACGGTGATCTGGAAATGGAAAGGAAAAGATGAAACCACTGTCACACCTAGAAAAACCCATGCCAGTGACAACATGACAACCAAATACACGCATGCATGTACCATGCATGCTAAAAGAAGCAAGGAAATCATACATGCAACCCAACATCCACAAGTAATCCCCCTATAACCTCTTGATCCAACTCTTCCTTTCTTGACCCTTGCTTCCCTTTTCTTTCTTGTACTTACTTTGCCTTCCTTTCTCCAATGCTAGAGTACTCCAAGAATTCTCTAAGTGTGCAAGAGTATGAGAGAAAAAAGAGATACATCTCCAAGCTAAAACTATCAAAAGGCTATTAGCTAATTCTCAAAAGCCTTTGTATGATTGAGGGCTCTAATTTCTTCATTTTCCTTCATTTTTCCTTCAATTTCCCTCTCATGCAAACATGTTACCTTTCACCTTCCCTTTCTCCTATTTTCCTTTATTTTCATAAATAAATGCCAATTAATGCCTCTTTGCCTTTGCTAATGCCTTTTCTAATTTCCTTAGCCATAATAAACCAAAATGAATACCCAGTAGATGTTTTTCCAACCATTCAAATTGGAATATGTGTCCCATGACCTTGGTCTTATTTTTTCCTTTATTAACTTTATTACCTAAAATTTTAACCTAGGGCTATTACACAAGGGTTGTGCAGCGCTTGACTTCTAAGCAACATTGACTGTTAGGCTTTCTTAGAGGAAGTGTGCTATGAGGGGGTTATGAGGTAAGCACGTGTAAGGAAGTTTCTTAAACAGTTAAAATATTTGAAAGAAGAATCAGTCACTTAGTAAATTATTAACCAATCATGAAGCGATTATGAAGCAACAAATCATGATATCATAAGGAGGCTCCAAATTTTAGATGTAGGAAAATATTTGGAGGGTGTTTGTCGCAATAAAAATACTTGGCGACACATTTTAAGAACTCCAACTTCTCTATATAGGGCGAACATTAAGAAGGAGTTCTATTCTTCTAGAAGTATTGTCTAATCCTATTGATCATCCTAGATTCCTTACTTATCCTAGTTAAAGATGCAGTCTCTTCTATTCTTCTGTTCATCTCAACGCATTTCATAAGACTAGTCAAACTTTAGTGGTTTTGATTAGGGAGTAGGAGTACGTAAATTCCATGAGTTTAATATTTTCATAGTTTTATTATCACCTCTGGTGTTTCTTTGCTTCCAGCGGGCATGTTTAGCACCCTGACAAAGTCACTTCAAGGAATCACAAGCATTAATTCACTGCTAACAAGCCTATTCACTACCCTGACAAAATTTCTTGCTTCTCCTCTCTATGCAAGTAACCTTTCTCTTCTTTCACCCTTTCTTTATTTTATTACTTTATGCACATTGGAATTTTATCGACGTTTATTTCTCCATGGTGGAAGAGGTATCCTGATATATTTTATAGGCAAGAGAGTTTGTTCCTTGTTTTGCAGAGACTCTTATGTATATACCTATGAAATTTGTTTTCTTTCCTAGGTTTTATCCTTTCCCTTCTCTACTTGACTGAGTCGACATGTCAAAACCAATTAATATAAATGGCCAATTCAAGGAATGAAGATTCTATTGCAGATATAGGCAGGATAATTCCACTTGAGCTTTCATTTAGGATGAAATGTATTTTCAATACAAGAATCATTAACATTAGGATACTTTTCACCCTAAATAAAGAAGAGGATCACAGATCATGAACCTCTTTGAGCCAAAAGACATAATTTTCATACACAATATTATTAAACAAATAAAAAGAAAAGAGACATGACATAACAAAAAAGATAGGAAGCAAGAAAACAAAGCAAATGTAAATACTAAAATGAAATATAATGCAAGGATAGTGCAATGAAAAAGGAAAATGAAAATGCACCTAAACCTAAACCTAACCTAACTAGCTAGAAGGTCAGGGCTTGGTGAAGTGAAATCTCCAATGCAACCACATAAGTTTTTCTTGAATAATAATTTGAAAGATATGGATTAATAGCAAAATAAATCAACGTGTAGAAATGAAGATATTTACTTGACTTACCTGAACATGAGGGTGGAGGTCAAGGTTGCAAGCATTAAGGTGTCCTTTGAAATCCCACTCTATCCAACCTGTAAACTTACCACAATATATAGGATGATAAACACAAATACCTTGAAGACATTTCTCAAACATACATCCATACATTTTGAGCTCAAGATAACATTGGAACTTATTATTAACAATTGAACTATTGAGAAATGGCAACAAGAATTTCTATTTTAATTTTTCCTTGAAGTAAATTGAGAATTAAAATCGAATTATATTCTCACAGCAACTTGTAAATAGTTAATTGAGTTTAATTAACTTAATTAGCTTAGGAATTTAAGTTGGAAGTCTTTCTGTAGTCATGTATTTGTTCTCACTAAACTTTATGGGTCCAATATGGGTTTAAATTGAGTTGGAAATTATATCACTTAGTTTACTGAGTTAAGTTTAGTTAAATTAGTTGTAAATTGTTTTTGGAACTAATAGAGGACTAACAATTAGTTGGTGCACTAATTCCTCCACTAGTGCTACTCCAGTTAACTAAAGATTCCATCATGAGAAACTCATGCATGTCAGTTCAGACAAAGACCCAGTTGAGACTAGAGTGTAGGGACAATGTACTATGAGTGGCATTTGTTATACAACAAATTGACCTCCTCATCAACTCAGAGGGGAAAGATATCGTAGCTAAACCAAAGACCAAGATCACATGCCTTGTTTCCACACTAAAGATGGCTATACACTGACAACCTGCTTTACAAAGCTTCTCTGCAAGCCTAATGGTGTGTTAGTGGCCCAACTAACTCAAGTTACTAGTTCAGGAACAACGTTAGTGGATCCTAGTGAAGTTCTAAGGGTTAAAGGAATGAATTGACTCATAAATATCTAGATATTTGTTCCTAAAATCACTCAAGAAAAGCAAGGAAACATCTAGATTCGACCTATTTGGAGAATTTCTAATCCTAATGAAGGAGGAAAATGGGAAAGGGTTGAAAAGCATGGAAAGTTCATTGCTTTTTCCCTAGGGAACTCAAGGAGGAAGTTGGCAACCCTAACTCAATTGCTACATATGCAAAGCTAGGGCTATGGTGATAAAGGTCAAAGAATTTGAAGGAATAGCATACTTGATTGTTGAGCATTGTATCAAATCATACGAAGTTGGCAAGAAGGGGGGAGAGAGAGAAGCTGGAGGAGTAAGGGAAGGCTGATGTTGGGTCGTTAATATGCCATTATTATTACCACTTTTCAACACCTATCCCACCCATTTCCACTATTCTTCATCATATCATTTGTTATAATTTATCATTTAAATCCATTTTATAAATGATTTATGCTCTCATGGATGAATATTATTTATTTTCCTTTATTTCTAATAAATTGATGATTATGCATTATTTTATCAATGATAGTTCTAATAAGTTGGTTATAACATTATTCACCATTTTTAGCCCCCAAGGTAACTTCCAGATTGAAGATTTGATTTTTAAATCTGCCAACTCAGAAATTCGCTGGTTTAAGGAGTGACAGTTTTGCGGTTGAGATTCTGAGCAAATGAAGACGAATTTGAGAAATCTGGAACATGGGTTTTGTCCAGAACGGGCCCAATTAACTTTATAAAAGAATGGTTTGCCCAAATTCGGCTTTTACAGAGAGAAACGTAGGGTTCTTTGAGCACGATTTTCTCAGATTTATAGTTGCGGCCGTCTTCCAAATCTCAGCTGCAAACCCAAATTCGTCTTGCTTTTGTTGAGAGATGAAAGGAAATATATTTTCTTGTTGATCATCTGGTTAGAATCAACCCAAATTTGTAAAAGAAATCATGTTGTAATTATCCATGTTATAATTGCTCTCTGATCTTTCTCTATTTAAATGAAAACAAAGATCAGAGAGGGAGAGACTTCAGGATGACTTTGGGGATTCGAATGATGGCGAATTGATGATTTGAATTAGAGATTCAGAAGCAAGGATTCATGATAGGATAGGAGGAAGGAAGGATTGTTTTATGTTGTAAGTCTCAAAGCTTCAACTATTGTAATGATTTCACTATTTAATGATTAATACATAATTTGGGCGTTGCTGTTCACTCTTTTCCTTCTGAAGTAACCCAGCAGCGTCCGCTGGCGGCTAAGGGCCCAGCCTCTGGTGGAGTACGCTGCTGCTGCTACTGTATATTATATTCTTTTGTTTTATGCGTGGTTTGCTTATCAGTTTTATTTGGTAATCTGATATGTTATGTTATTTTACATCACAGCTCCGTTACATTTGATTTACTGAGTAATATCATTTCTGAAGACAGAACCGTTATATTAACTTTGCAATGCATTGTTGTTTCTTTAAGTGCTGATATAAATGGTTTTTATAGGATACCGTTGCTATTCAATTATGGAATGACTGTGTTGTAATATTTGACCATTGGTATTATTGAATTCATCTTAGAAATTATATTTCCTTGCAATTGTTGAATCTATGAACGTTGCTGTTACATTCTAAAAGACAATCGTATTATTTATAACTAAGACTGGCAATTGGATTACCAAGATCAGATTACTATATTAGTGTGAGGTGTGCATATATGATTGATCCCTGCTGTTCCATAAAGTATATTCCATCCAGTTTGCTTGAGGAGTGAAGAGTGTTATTTCATAGCAGAGTGTGAGTAAGTTGGTTTTGACTCACGAGATTTAGTTCTTTTGATTGCTGTTTCATTTACTGCTGTTCTATTTCCTTCTGCTATTTCATTTTACTTGCTGCCATTCCATTTCCTTGCATTTACTGCTTTGGTGTGAGAGAAGGTCTAAAGCTGTAGTGAGTCAGCAAGTCGCTGCTTAGCTCCCAGATCTTTGGTCCATGCTCTAATTTCCTTTGCATCAATTTCTAGAGGAGTGAGTTATTGCTACTGTATCCTCGATTGATGGTTGTTTGAATGAATGATTTAGTTTAGAACATTTCAGTTTCTTGTTGTTCCAATTAGATTTCTTTTTCAAGCATTTATTTACCTTTTGGTTTTAAGTACTATACTGCAAAACATTACTCTTGAGTAAATAGCCGCCTCAGACTGAGTACACTCTTGGAATAAAAAGTCGTCCCTGGGGTGATAATTAATGTGAAGGTAATTAGGAGTTCAAAAGACACCTTTTTATCGCTCCACAGCTGATACAATAGATGGTTGTAATCACTCTTCCAACATTAATATAGAACTACAGTTGTACTGTCTACTCCATGGTGTTGGTACTATCATTCATTCAGTTGTTTGTCCAATACCTTTTAGCATGAGTAGCTTAGTTATGTGCAAATAGATGTTCTTTTATGTATTCATGTATTAGTTATCAAAGTTGTATGCTATGATTATGCTTGTCTCTTCTATGTGCAGGACTTGATCTGGAGCCAGCTTAGGGGATTTCCACCTGGCTGCATTGCGCTCTCCAACAAATCTACATGGAGGCTTGAGGTAATCTACTTCTCATACTTTGATAGTTAGTTAATGTTTATGAACATGCATGTAACTTTGTGACAGTTGCAGATAATCTTACAGTCTGTCAAAGGTCCCGGGAAGACCTTTGAGGGTATCTTCATTCTCCATACACCATGCATTTTATCCTATGGTGGTATTATTTACTGGAGTGTAAATATCATGCATGCATCAAAGATTGATCCTATGTTTGGGTTGCGCAGTTTTGGAAGCATGAATTCCCTTTAAATATGGTCTATTCATCCTAGGAATTACGCAAGAGATTAGGGGCTTGGAGAGTTGCTGAATAGGCTAAGGATTTGGCTTGAGCTAGCTTGTGGGCTGAGAGAGTTGAGCATACTTGTGTGGAATTGTTCTAGTGAGAAAAATATTTGTATCTTCACTCATATTTCTAATATATGCAATATAGATAATGGGCTTTTGAGTAGTTGCTTTCCCTAGATACATCTTGTGTTATGTGCCATTCATTTATCTTCTTCTTGTTCATATTGTTTTCATCGATCTATAGGCTTCTGCTCGTTGAAAGTAGAAGTAGATTCTTGTCCTGTGCTTTAATACATTGCATGAGCTTGTGAATCTACAAGATTTTCTATATGGTATCAGAGTTGAGAACAATATAATAGAGGAGATTTCAAAGTTTTGAGTTTTGGGTTAGAGGTGAAATTCAAATTTGCAATATATACTTCAGGATCATCAAATGGCATTATACAGTTTGCTTCTCAAGTATGCCTTGGAAGGAAACTCAAATTTTATATCCTCGAGGGACAAAATGGACGCCGTGTTGGAGGATAATGGCTTGAAGGAATTCGTTGATCAAGAAATTCCTAATCCACCAGCATTGGATGGAAAATATCTTCCTGAATGGAAGAAGTGTGTGGCGAAGGAGAAGTAGATAATCCTTGAGGGAGTTCGAGACCACATTGTCTCAAGTATCCATGGAAACGAAACTTTGTATGCGATGTGGAAAACATTAACGAACTTGTATTAGTTGTTGGTTGCTTGGGGCCTGACCCAGGTTCAGCGTTAGTTAGCCAAACAAATCCATACACTGCTAGCCCTTTCAGCATCAATCCGTGGAGCACGGACTGAAGTCTCACATGAAGTATTATGGGGGGATGTTGGAACTAAGTTTCTGCACCCTAAGATGGTCATGATGTCACTATGTTCTAGGGCTCTGTCAGTCTAGCCCTTTATTCTGCCCTTCATTACCTCTATGAAGGAGTGAGATTGACCTTCGTGCAACCTTAACCTGCGATCCAAGTACTTTCCTACTGCTATGACAGCGTATTGTACAGGTTCCCAAGTTATCTTAAGTGTTTTACTTATGTTACTAAATAATCACAGTTAGCGTTCTGTGATCTGATATTCTTACTTGCATTCATTTACCCAATATAATCACATATATTCAGACATTACATAAACATTGTAAATTAAACCCAAAACGCAATATAAATAGATGCATTAACAGGTAATAAAGACACAGAACTTGTAGAATACTTGTCTTTATTGATATCTCCATATTATTACAGACTCTATCTGCCCTATGAACATAGTTGCAGGGGTCCACACACTTAGCTGTGGAATTCTACCCTAAGCCTCTACACACTTAGCTGCAGAGCCTCTACCTACGCTAAGACCCGAAACTTAGACTTCTCGACCAAGACTCCAAGACTTATCTTGTCTTTTTCTTAACTGAAGACTACTTAGAGCTTACTTAGATCTTTTTATACAATCCCATGGTCCGTGGACCATGGGTAGATCTTTACAGCCAAATTTACACTTTACAAAATAAGGGTGGATAACCCTTTATGACTCATGAAACCTGCACACTCCACGAACACAAAATGCGGAGACTTTACAACTTTATTACACAATTGACCCAAAACATGGGCTTTTAGCCCCAAAACTATCCTTGGGGATATTGTTCCCAACATCATAACAATAGCGACCAAAGGAAATTGGCACTGAAGGGCACACTTCAAAAAATCAAAATGGAGAAAGGCGAGACTATTCCAAATACTTGACTAAGTTCACTCAATGTCGTGATGAACTTGCATGTGTTAGAATCATAGTTGTCGAGGATGATATGGTGAGTATTTCTCTTTTAGGACTCTTAAAGAGTTGGCATAGTTATTAGGACTCTATCAATTATTGGGAGAAGCTGCCAGATAGGGAACAACTGTGGTCAGATTTGATGCATGAGGAGATCAAGAGGAACACCAAGGATGGATCTTCATCAAATACTGATAATGAAGAGAACTATTCCTTAGCGATTAATGTGACGAAGGGGAAAGGGAAAGCTTCCCATTCCAAATCAAATTATTATCATGGAGGTAAGAATAAAGACATGACAAAATTTAAGTTCTTTCATTGTCATGAGGTGGGCCATTTCACTACAAATTGTCCACTCAAGAAGTCCAAGAAGAAGTCCTCAGGAGGAGTTGTGGGTGAGGCTTTGGCCTCTCAATTCAAATTGGAATTTTACCTGATTGCATGCATGGTGTCATCAATGATGGTAAGTGTATGGTACTCAGACAGTGGAGATTCATTCCACATGACTGGTGACAAAGAGTTATTCAGTGACCTCGAGGAGAAAGATCTCTAGGTGCATGTCAAGATGGGTGACGATGGGAAGTATAGTGTTATTGGATTGGTCACGATTACTTTTCAGAGGGAGCATGGGGCTCCACTCACCTTGAAGAATTTTATGTATATGCCCAGGCTGAAGAAGAATTTGGTATCCATTGCTATGCTTGAATATAGGGGCTGTGATGTGATATTCTCAAAAGGAAAGGCGTTCATTCGACACATAGCCACAAGTCAGGTAAAGAATATAGGGATGGAGGTGAAGAATCTCTATAAGCTGGAGGTAGAGGAGTGTGCTACTTTGAGCAAAAAATCAGAAAGGGTGCAGAGTCAAGACATTGGCGAGTTGTGGCACAGGCGATTGGGCCACTTGTATCATGGTGCTTTGAAGATATTGCAACAGATGTCTACTGACATTTCCAAAGGTACACTTGAGCAAGTTGGTATGTGCAAGGGGTGTACTTTGGGAAAATACACCAATTATTCCTTTCATGACAGAGACAGTTGAGCAGAGGCTATTATAGAGCGATTCCATTCCAATGTGTGTGGACAACTCTCGACAACATCCACTAGCAAACAGAAGTATTATGTTATATTTGTTGATGACTATTCTCGTAAATGCTGGATATTTTTCATTTAGAAAAAGGATCAAACTTTCACAAAGTTTTTTGAGTTTAAAGAATTGGTGGATAAAGAGTTGGGGGAGAAGGTTGAATCTCTACAGACTAACAATGGTGGTCATTATGTCTCAAATGATTTTAATAACTTCTATGCAGGAGAAGGGATTAAATGGGAGTTGATGACACCCCATAACCCGTAGTAGAATGGGGTGGCCGAGAGGAAGAACATAATCATAGTAGGGGTAGCAAGGGTGATGTTTCATGATCAGGGCATACCACTACACTTGTGGGTTGAGGCATGCAACACAATGGTTTATGTTCAGAACCGTAGACCACATTGGATACTTGGGATGAAGATACCATAGGAGGCTTATATCGGTAAGAGGCTAGATGTTGGTCACTTCAGGATTTTTGGGTCATCGGTATATTTCCATGTGACCAAAGATGCATAAAAGAAGATTGAGATGAAATTAGAGTTGGGGATATTTATAGGGTACACTGATACACCTCACAACTATCAGGTGTACTTGTCGACCAGCAAGATGACAGTGGTTTGTAGGGATGTCAGATTTGATGAGGAGAAGGTCATGAAAGTTTCCCTTGAGAGGGAGCTTGAGCTACATACACATGAGGAAATTTTAGATCCTAAGGTTGAGGAGCCTTAGATTGATGTGGAGCGGCCATATGCAAAGGATCTAGCAGTGGAGACATCCACTCAGGTAGATTCTTCTAGAGAGGGAAGAAAGTGCACTAGAGAGGCTGACAAATTGTTGGATGATGCATAGGAGAATGTGGGAGCAACCACTTCTCAGCATAGGCAGAGGTGGTCACCTGAGAGGTACACTAGATACATGGCTCTTATTAGCGAATGTGTTGTGACAGAGCCATATTCCTTTAAGGAAGCAATGCAGCAGCTGGTTTGGGTTGATGCCATGGTGGAGGAGTATGAATCCATAGTTCGTAACAGTGTTTGGGATGTGGTCCCATGATTAGAAGAAAAGTCAGTGGTGAGCTCCTGTTGGCTTTACAAGGTAACTCAAGTTGTAAATGGTAGTGTGGAGAAGCATAAGACTAGATTTCTGGCCCATGGCTTTTCACAAGTAGAGGGGATTGACTATGATGAGACCTTTTATCTTGTTGCAAGGTACTCGTCGATCA
This sequence comes from Pinus tabuliformis, assembly GCA_031772625.1. Lineage (NCBI taxonomy): Eukaryota > Viridiplantae > Streptophyta > Pinopsida > Pinales > Pinaceae > Pinus > Pinus tabuliformis. The sequence continues at coordinate 1,428,084,446 of CM062816.1, forward strand.
GATCTATATTGGCACTATCAGTGCAGATGGGTTGGAAGAAACATCAGATGGTTGTGAAGACAACCTTCTTTAATGGCATGATTAAGGAAGAGGTGTACATAGAGAAACTTGAAGTTTTTAATACCTTTGACCATGAGTCGCATGTGTGCTGGCTCAAGAGATCATTGTATGGGCTGAAGCAAGCACCCTATGCCCAATACACCATGAGAGATAGCTACTTCACTGGGTTGGGCTTCATGAAGAGTGAAGTAGATGTGAACCTATACCACATAGTGGTGGAAGGTAAAATTTTGATTATTGTACTTTATGTTGATGATCTCATACTGACAGGCGATGATTAGTTGATCAAATCTTGCAAGGAGGAGTTTGCAAGAGTGTTTGAGATGAAGGAAATGGGGCTCATGCATTACTTTCTTAGCATGGAGGTATGACCGGGAGATGGGCAGTTATTTGTGTATCAGGGAAAGTATGCCAATGAGATACTTAGGAGATCCCACATGGAGAGAAGCAAACCCATGGAGACTCCTCTAACAGGTAACTAGAGGAAGGAGGATGCTACTTCAAGGAAAGTAGTGGAAGCTATTGTTTACATGTAGCTTATGGATTCACTCATCTACTTGGTGAACACATGAACGAATATGTGCTATGTAATTGATGAGCCTCATCATTGGGTAACTATATGGACATTAATACACCTCCAATCTTACTAAAATCAACTCTTATTTTTCTTAATGAGATGAGTAAAAGTAAGATGTTATGTCTTGCGGTCTAATGTACATTGATTGGAGGTTTTTGCGAGCAAATAATGACAATTTTGGCTAATTAAGGGCAGGAACCCGAATGAGACAAGGAGGAGAGATTATAGGAGATAGATCCTCCTCATTAAATCCTCACTCATTCGAATATTCCTCAATCAAATCACACTAGCTCAAAGTTGCAAGTAGCCAAGTCATGGAGATCATGGGCAGCCGAGCCAGTGACAATTAAGAACCAATTCATCTTGAGTTTGGGAGCCAAGCCTCCCTATATTTAATGATTTTTTTGGAGACTTAATTTGTATAAATAAGGAGTCCTAGAGCCTGATTAGGATTCAAATTTTTTATGTAAGAGCATTAAGCATTTTTGAGTTAAAGGATTGTGGAAAAATATTGTTATGCAATTTTTGATATGATAATGAGAATGAGAATTTCCTTAATCCAGCACTGAGTTGACTTAGAGGGTTGAAGCTCGTGGGTTGAGGCCAAACCCTAGCAGCAAAGCCTCCTCTTCTTGTGCTTGAGTTCTTAGGTTATTTTATAGATTAATTGTTGAATTGACTTTAGCATTGTTTCATTGCAAGTAGTGGTGAAGTTGATTAGTTTGTTTTGATTTGTGCTTACCTTTAGCAGTAGCTTTAGAGAGATAAAGGAATACAAAAAAGTGTGATAGAAGGCGGATTTGTCCTCACTCCTCCCTTCAAGGACCATGATTTTAGTAAAAACTCCTATTTAGCCCCAAAAATATAGAATTTTCATTTCTTATGGAATTTATGGTTTTCTACTACTTAGGCCAGGATCTTTTCAGTTTTCAAAATAGGTTTAAGTTTTTATTTATGAAATCTCCAGCTTTGTATTAGATCTCATGGTGTTTCACAATATTATACAAATATTCCCATGCATGAACTAGGAAACTAAATAATGGAATTATGTTTCTTATGTTGATTAGAAATCTTCTTTGTGTAACATGATCCATTGGTAAATGTCAGTGATGTATGTATTACAAGAGATTTCAATAGTGCAGGAAGATCTCATGTTAGTAGCCCCAGGCTAACCTCATCCATCCATGTTCACCAAATGCCACTAAGTCCATCAACCATTTCATCATTCCATAAGAGCAACTTTCCAGGTTTGTTGAGAAAATCCAACCATCTTAGAAACCTTGATTTGGGTTTTGGGGAAGTCCTAGCCACTCCCTTGCCTTGTTTCTTCCATCATTCAGTTTCCCTAAGCCATATACCATCTTTCAAATCACTCCTATTGCTCTATGTTGGATCCTGTAGGAATACATGGGATCCTGTAAGAGCATTAGGACATCCTGTAGGAAACATTAGGACATCCTCTAGGACAACCTGTAGTGGCCTGTTTTGAGGCCAAATTGTGAAAAAATCATACAAGAAGATAGGAGAGGATCCCCACTTGCCTCCCAAGCCATCTGACCATTCAAAACCTCCTCTAACCCACCTACCACATCTTCAAGAAGATTTAGCATTCACATTTTCACCAAAAAAGGACAAAAAGGAAAAAAGAGTTATTGTGTCCATTCATATGCACAATAGTAAAATGTTTGGTTATTTCAAATTGCATGCCTAGGATAGTTAGGATTACACATATGTTAGCTTAGAATTATTATGAAGAAATATATCTTAACAAATAGTTACATGAGTTGTGTGTTAAAAGCATTTATTTCAGTCTTTCATTACTACAGTAGACAATATTTCCATTCTTCGAATTAGGGTAAAATTCCACGTTCTTCATTAGTAATCAAACTTCGTCTAAATCAATAGAAGGTTGGTTTGAGAGACCATAGTGGTCTATCACCAGCTTAGCAATGACAAAGAGTGGAACCATTACATCTTCTTATCTATACAACACTATCACCTCCAAGTTTGTACGAACCTCGGGTTGATAAAGTAAAGTTGGTAGCCCCGAGAGTTGAAGCATTCTTGCTACAATATTGGTTCTCATCACTTTTTGGTGTTTTTGTTGAGGAGGTGTCTGAGTAGATGTGATTTCTGCTTTCATTCTTCCATCTCTTATCTCTTTCATTCTGCTATTAGCTTCATTTCTGCAAAATTAATTGTAAGTTGGTTTTCTTTCCTTTCCATTCTATAAGTAAGATTTCATTTAGCATTTAGTTTCCATTCAGTTTGATATTTTAGTTCTGCAATTAGTCTTAAAGCTTGAAAAAACCAAAAAAAACGAAAACACTTCTTTCATGCCTTGTAGGAATAGGGATAACTTAAGGAAATTTCTGCCAAATATCGCCACCACTTCCAATAGCTGACCTTCCCTCTTCTTTAGTGGATGTCAATTGGAGGACCCCTTATGTTATGAAACCAGCTTAAGAAAAGATAGAAAAGATAGATCAACGCCTTAGAATTCAGCCTCTTCGAGGGGGCAACCTCCTTTATATTACATAAATGAACAATTCTTGGACGATACAAATGACAAAACCTCCTTTCTATATATAGGAGTCTAAGGAGTGACAATATAATCCAGCCGACCTAACAATAATAATATAAAGCCACAAAAATAACAATAGAGGGATTCTATGGGGCACAGAAATAACAATATGGGGGTAATAGGGGCACAACAATATAAATAAGGGGTATAACTACAATAGTAATGGGGTAATAACTAGTATTATAGGGACCCAACATGCCCCTCTCCTTCAAAAGGTGTTTTCCTCAACGCTTGAGTAGTTTTGGATACTTCTGCATAAAAGTCTCATCCTCCCATGTGGAATCTTCAGCGGATAAGTTCTTCCACTTGATAAGATACTCTGAAATTGATCAATTTTGTAGCTGTCGAGTTCTTGTTTCTGTGACTGCTTCCGGTTCCAATATAATTTTTCCTTCCTCGTCAAGTTCTGGCAATATTGTTTGAATTGGGAGCTTGTCACCTATAACCTTCTTTAAACATGAAACATGGAAAACTGGGTGCAATCGAAAAGCTGCAGGAAGCTCCAATTTGTATGCCATAGTACCAATCTTTTGCAACACCTTGTATGGACCATAATACTTTGGTGATAATTTATTATCCTTCTTAGCTTGCTTTAGGGACATTTTCTTATATGGTTGTAGCCGTAGGAATACCCAATCACCTACATCAAAACTTCTTTCACTGCGATGTTGATCTGCCTGTTGTTTCATTCTATTTTGTGCCAACACGAGGTTATCCTTTAAGAGTTGGAGGACTTGTTGTTGATGTTTGATGTGATGTCCCACTGCCTGAACCTTAGAATTTTCTCTTAAATATGATGTGATGGATGGTGGTTGATACCCATAAAGTGCCATAAATGGGGTCATTTTTGTTGCTGTATGGAAGGAAGTGTTATACCACCATTCAGCCAGAGGCAACCATTTGACCCATTGTGTCTGTTTATCAGATACAAAGCAACGAAGATATCCTTCCAAAAATTTGTTTACTATCTCAGTTTGCCCATCAGATTGAGGATGATAAGATGAGCTATGAGCTAACTGAGTACCAAGACAAGAAAATAATTCTGTCCAAAAATTTCCAGTGAAAGGGATCTCTATCACTTACAATAATCTTTGGGTTTCCATGTAGCTTTTGAACTGTTTCCATAAATGCAGTAGAAATTGTACTGGCTTTAAATGGATGTGATAATGCACAAAAGTGTGCATACTTGGTAAGTCTATCAACTACCACCATGATGACACTCTTTCCCTCAGACTTGGGTAAACCTGTGATAAAATCCATTGAAACCTCCTCCCAACGTTGGCTTGGAATGGATAAAGGTTGTAATAGACCCGGTGTCTTAATTGTTTCAACTTTATTTTGCTGGCAAACCAAACATTCCACCACAAACTTTTGAATATCTGATTTAAGGCCATCCCAAAAAAATTCCTTCTTAACCCTGTGGTAAGTTTTTAAAAATCCTGAGTGCCCTCCTAAGGGAGAAGTGTGCAATTCCATAAGAATATTTTGTTTTAGCTGGGAATTCTTACAGAGGTATAAGCGATCTTTGTACCATAACGAATCATTTTTCCAGCTAAATGTATCAGAAGTACTGGAATCTTGTTGTAGCTTTCGAATAAGTGCCCACACTTCTTCGTCATTCTTCCATTCCTCCCTTGCTTCGTTTATCCAATCTGGTTGGATAATAGAAATGGCACACAACAATGCTTCCACATCCTCATCCTTTCTTGAGAGTGCATCTGCCACCACATTTTGCTTCCCTTTTTTGTAGATGATTTCAAAGTCATAACCCAACATCTTTGTGACCCACTTTTGTTGCTCTTCAGAGGATAATCTTTGTTCTAAAAAGTATTTAAGGCTATCATGATCCGTTTTTACCTTGAAGTGTCTTCCCATTAGGTAGGGTCGCCATTTCTTAAGTGCATGGAGTATTGCCAACATTTCCTTCTCATAAATAGCTTTGCTTAAAAACTTTCCCTTGATTGGACGACTTTCAAAAGCAATGGGTCTTTCATCTTGCATTAGAACAACACCAATTCCATTTCCTGAAGCATCACATTCCACAATAAAGGTTTTTGTGAAGTCCGGTGTAGCTAAGACCGGTGCTTGGCACATTGCCTCTTTAAGATGTTCAAAGGCCTTTGTTGCTTCCGGAGTCCATGAAAATGAATCTTTCTTCAATAATGTTGTTAGAGGTGCTGCTATTCTCCCATAATTCTTAACAAACTTGCGATAATACCCTGTCAACCCAAGAAATCCTCGCAGATGCTTTATGGATGTGGGGATTTTCCATTCCTTAATGGCTTTAATTTTGCTAGGGTCTACCTTAACTCCTTCATGAGATACAATATGACCCAAATATTCCACCTCCTGGACTCCAAAGAAACATTTGGATCTTTTTGCATATAATTGTTTCTCCTCCAATAGTTGTAGCACCCTGTCAACATGTTCAACATGATCCTTCCAAGACTTGCTGTAGATTAGTATATCATCAAAAAATACTAACACAAATTTTCTAAGGAATGGTTTGAAAATTGAATTCATCAAACCTTGAAATGTTGAAGGTGCATTGGTAAGGCCAAAAGGCATGACCAAAAATTCATAATGACCCTCATGAGTTCTAAATGTCGTTTTCGGAATGTCTTCAATCTTCATTCTGATTTGATGATATCCCGAACGAAGATCCAACTTGGTGAAGTAAATTGATCCATGCAATTCATCCAGTAATTCATCAATGACAGGAATGGGGAACTTATCTTTAATAGTGAGCTTGTTGAGCTCCCTATAATCCGGACACATGCGCCATGATCCATCCTTCTTGTGCACCAATACTACTGGAGCTGAGAAAGAACTTTGACTCGGTTGAATTATACCAGCCTCTAGCATTTCTGCAACCATACGTTCAATTTCACTTTTTTGGACATAGGGATATCTGTACGGCCTGATGTTTGGAGGAACACTTCCTGGAATCAGATGAATAGCATGATCATGATCACGCATAGGTGGGAGACCTTTGGGAGTCTCAAATACCTTGGAATGATTGTCCAGGACTTTTTGGAGATCTGGAGAAATAGATGATTCCAATGTGGAAACATCTAGCGAACATAATTGTGCAATTACACCTCTTTGCTCCTTTTTTAGAAGCTTTGTCATGCCATTAGAGCTGATTATCTTTCCTGGTTTCCCTGCAATACCCCTTAATTCAACTTCCTTTCCTTCCGTAGAAAATTTGATGAAAAGTTCTTGAAAATTAAAAGCTATTGTACCCAAGGATTGTAGCCATTGGACTCCTAGTACAACATCAGCACCTCCCATTGGAATGGAAAGCATTGGGCTAGTCAATACATATTCTCCCATGGATAGCTTGATATTATGGCACTTTCCAGAGAAATTTATTGTTCCTCCATTTGCAATCATCACTTGACACTCTGGTGCTGGATATAGGAAGCAATTCAATTCTTTTGCTACCCTACAATGAATAAAATTGTGGGTGCTTCCTGAATCAATCAACACTATTACCTTTTTCTTCTTGATTTGTCCTTCTATCTTGATGGTTTGAGGAGTGGTAATTCCCGCCAATGCATTACAAGATATGGTCGGATTTATTTTTTCTTCATCTAGGCTTTGTTCCTGGAGTATATCTTCTTCTTTTGACCTTTCTTGCTCCTTTTCTTCTTCCTCTTCACAATCTATGTAGAATAATTTCTTCTCAGCACACTTATGACCTTTAGTGTATTTGCTATCACAACTGTAACAAAGCCCTTTTGCTCTTTTTTCTTCCAATTGTTGTGGTGTCAACCTTATAGGTTGTGGAAGACTAGGGGCAACAACACTTCCGTCTTTATAGTTGTGAGTGGTATGCTTCCTGGTTGCCATAATTTTGCTTTCCATTTTTCTTGCTAACCTGAATGCCTTCTCTAATGAATCAGGTTCCCAAAGGTAACATCATGTTGGATATTATCCTTTAAAGACCCTATGAACACATCAATCCTATGCTCCTCTGGAATATCTTTTACCCTTATGTTCAATTTTTGGAACTCCTCAATGTGCTCCATTACTGAACCCTTTTGTTTGAGACTTATCAATTGGCTAAAAAAAGTGTTGTTTTTGTATCTTCATAATGTGCTATCAATTCTTCCGTAAAAATTGCCCAAGTGATAAATTGTTTACGAGAGCAAAGCCATTGATACCATACAAACTGATTTGGTTCCAAATATACAGTTGCCATACGTACCTTTTGTGCGTTTTGCACATTATTGAGATCGAAGAATTGCTCCATCTGTAATATCCATGTGGCGGGATCCTTGCCATCAAACTTCCTCATATCGATTTTTGGAATATGGTGATTCTTCGATCCAACATTAGCGTCTATGGAATCATGATTAACATTTCTTTTGTTCTCATCATGAGTTTCCTTTACTACCTTTTCACCATTAGTGACCCTTTCTTGTAGAAACTTCTTCAATTCTTCCATGTCTGTCTTCAAATCTATCTTCAAATCTACCATGTCTCTCTTCAAATCTATCTTCGAATCATCCATCTTAGCTTCCATGCCCTTTATCTTAGATTCCATGCCATTTATCTTAGATTCCACGCCACTTATCTTAGCTTCTGTTAGCTTTTGTGAGCGTGACATTTGTTGCACTTGTTCTTGTAATTTTGATATATCATGTAGCATTTCTTCCTCTTCTTCATGAGTCATGCTAGAGCTTTCAGGTTCCTTACTAGGTGTTTGCATTTTCTTTCCTTGAGGCATCAGTTACCGATAATAATGTTTTACTATGCCCTTTGAATTCCGTTAAACCAAGCTTACACAAAAATTTAAAAAAAAACTACAAACCGTTTTTCATTTTATAGAAGCCTGATATTGAATCTGATGTATCTCTGTAATTTCGGATCATCCAGTTCTGAAATGGCTACCTGTAGTATCCTTCTACATCCTCTTTCCAATGCCACAAGTCTGAGCCAAATTGGATTCTCCAAGGAAGAGTTATGTGAAATCTCCCACAGTGACTTGCTTTTATACTGGTTCAGTAGAGTGAACTTGTACGACGTACCACGAGTCACTGTTTCAACCTTTGAATCTGAAACACACACACAAGAAACTACAATCCGTCCTCTTTCTGTACCTTCTTATGAAATTTCAATCCGATCCCCAGAGAGAAAGTTATGATGATTTTCCCCAGGTCACCTGTTTTGAATGTAATTCAGGAGTCTGCAAAAAGACCAACTTCCTCAGATCATATCTCCACAAATATCGCGTGAAAAGATCTGAAATTCAGATCCAAGGTTCAACATGATTTCTTCTCAACTCGGTTTTTTTTGTGACTTCTGAAACGCTACAGAAAAAAAGTTATAGCAAAAATGCCACGATGACCTGTTTGGAGCAGCGAAACCCTAGAATCCAAGGCTCTTATACCAAATGTTATGAAACCAACTTAAGAAAAGATAGAAAAGATAGATCAACGCCTTAGAATTCAGCCTCTTCGAGGGGGCAACCTCCTTTACATTACATAAATGAACAATTCTTGGATGATACAAATGACAAAACCTCCTTTCTATATATAGCAGTCTAAGGAGTCACAATATAATCCAGCCGACCTAACAATAATAATATAAAGCCACAAAAATAACAATAGAGGGATTCTATGGGGCACAGAAATAACAATATGGGGGTAATAGGGGAACAACAATATAAATAAGGGGTATAACTACAATAGTAATGGGGTAATCACTAGTATTATAGGGACCCAACACCTTAGGTGAGAAAATAGATATTTTCAAAGAGCCCACAGGGGGAGAAGAAGAAGGAGAAACCATTCCAACTGACCTAATGGATGAAAAAAAAATGATAGTGGAGATAGAGAAAGAATTGAGGGTGATTTTCCCATTATAGAAACCAATGGGGATGCCAAGATGAAAAACATAATCCCCTATGCTCTTCCTCACTTCCATGGCCTGACCTCAGAAGACCGAGATACTTTCTTGTTTGAATTCACTGTCATATCCAGAACTTATGATTACACCACTGATGATCAAAAGTTGAAATTATTCCCATCCACTCTCAAGGATGCAGCGCTGCACTAGTTCATGGGTTTACCTAGGGATAGCATCACAACCTAGGCTCAGATGTAGCAAGCCTTCGACAACAAGTATCAAGACTACTGTAGGTCCAAGGAAACTAAAGAGGAAATTTTTAGAATGATCTTAGGGCATGATGAGTCCTTAGAATATTATGAGGAAAGATACTAGCTTAGCTACAAAAGAGCCAAGTGTACACTTGATCCTGAGTCACTGAAGCTAGTCCTACTCAAGGGGGTTAGAGAAGATCTTCTAGATACCCTAAATCTACTAGCAGGAGGGGACATCTGCCAACTACCCTATGAAGATATAAAGACTATCTTTAAGAACCATTCTAGGGCAGCTAGGAGAAAGGGTAGGGGTAGTCAACCAATGGCCAACTCATCCTCTTCCAACACATTCATAAAAGGTGAAATTGGAAATATGTTGGAAGATTTCAAGAATGAAATGCTACAAACCCTTGCCCTACAGATGGAAATTATGCACATCAAGAGAAAGTAGGAGGAAGCAGAGAGAGCATTAGCCATTTTCTACCCTAGATGCACAAGGAGGCACCCTAGGAATGAATGTCCATTAAAACTTATAGAAATATGCTTAGTTTGTGAAGAAAACCACTCCATAGACAAGTGCCCTTCTCTACCTAGATTAAAATTTATGTCTCACAGAACTAAATGGGTGACTAAATAGCTCTGCTACATAAATCAAAGGAGGCCTCATGGACCTCGACCGTACAAGCAGGGCCTGCAAGGGTCATCTTATGCATATTATAACCCTAACCAAAATACATCCATTCCCTATTGGGGGCCCCTTGCTCATCCCTCCTGGTCTACACCTTCTCCTTGGTATTTTGCACCTTAGCACCATTCGTAGCTGATCAACCAGCTATTTCAACAATATACTCCTCAACAGCCTCAGCGGAATGCACAACCCCAGGGGTGGAGGCCCCCATACAACAATGCTCCAACTTTATCGCCTTCACCTCCTACTCAACCACAGGTTTTACACCTTGCTCCACTTAAAAAATCTTATATGCCTTCCCAGCCAAATCTGAACCCAAACAATAGACAGACACAAAAAGTATACAATGGAGAGATCCTACCTTGCTTATGTTGTGGAAATTCAAGAAATCAAGCTGAGGTCTAGGAGAGTACTCCCGGACATCCAACCTCCATCTCCACCAAGGGAGACTGAGGAGGAAAGAGAGGAAAGTATACCTAGAGTGAATCCACCACCCTTTCTTGAAATATTAACTCATCCAGTCCAACCTACCCCAGAAGAGAATGAACTTCTTGGTGAATTGAAAAATCTACGTGTCAAAATTCCACTTCTTGAATCCATTAAGGATGTACTTATTTACAACAAACTGATTAAAGAGAAGTGTTTCAAACATCTAGGGAGGTGAAAAAGAGACACACCTACCATTAATGTCATTGGACAATTGTCTAAATTAATGTTGGGGCAGGTAATGTGCCCAAATTATTTAGACCCTGGAAGCCCTGTAGTTTTTATGCACATCAATGGCACCATTGTCCCACATACCTTGATTTATCTTGGGGCTTCCATTAATGTAATGACTAAGGACACCATGCTCAAGCTAAATCTCTAGGGTTCATTAAGAAATACCACAACAGTCTTGCAGCTTGTAGACCGTTCCACAGTGAACCTTGAGGGGATTGTTGAGGATGTGATGGTTTCCATTGACTCCTCGGAGTACCCTGCAGACTTCCTAGTTCTACAGCCTAAGGCCAAGCTTAATGTTTATCCTCTCATACTTGGGAGACCTTGTTTAGCCACTGTCGATGCCTACATTAGCTGTAGGGATGGAAACATGACTATTAAAAATGGGCATCTGTCCAAGCAGTTAGTCTTGTAGCCTCATGATCAGCCATCTTTAGAACATGATTTACCTTTATGGCTAGAAGAGGAGTAAGAAGATGAAGTCTACTTAGCCCAACTCTATACCCTAGAAGTTGCCATGGGAGGACGACAACTGGATGAAGATGATTTTATTGAACACATACTCCAAAATCCAACTCCCAACACCTTGTCTTTAGAGGAAGTAGTAAAGGAAACCAAAAGCATCCATGGAATTGATCTATGATTAGCTGATTCAAACCCTACTTGTGTCAAGGCAATATAATTTGGCCCTGAAAGAACTTTGAAAATCAACCCCTCTTTTTGTACACCAACAAGAAGAGTTGTGCAACATGCTAACGGAACATCTAGATGCCTTTGCTTGGAGTTACAAAGAAATGAATGGAGTGCACCCCTCAATGTGTACTCACCACATTTATATCAAAGAAGGTTTCAAACTAGTCTAACAACCCCAAATGAGAGTGAATCTAGCTCTCAAGGATATAGTGAAAGAAGAACTCCAAAAGTTGTTGGATGCAGGATTCTTTACACTATCTTGGATAGTGAATGGGTTTCTCCTTTGGTGTTGGTTCCAAATAAAAATGGGAAGTTGAGGATTTGTTTTGATTATAAAGAGTTAAACAAAGAAACAAAGAAGTACCATTTCCCTCTACGTTTCTTGACCAAGTGTTAGATGGTCTGGCAGGGGAAAATTTCTTCTCTTTCTTAGATGGGTTTAGCGGATACAATCAAATCCAGATTAGCCCAGAGGACCGGGATAGAACCACCTTCACCTATCCGTGGGGTACTTTTGCTTACAGGGTACCTCCTTTTGGCCTGTCAAATGCCCCTGCCACTTTCCAGAGGGCAGTCCTAAGTATCTTTGTCGAGATAGTCCATGATGTAGTGGAAATTTATATGGATGATTTTACACCCTATGAATGTGATTTACAGGAGGCTCTCTCCAACTTGGGTAAGGTGCTGAACAAATGAATTGAAATGAACTTGTCCCTTAGTCTTGAAAAATGTGAGTTCTTGATGAATGCAAGGACTTTTGGGCGCGAGATCCCCCAAGGAAGTTTTGGGGCTTAGAGCCCATATTTTGGTCAAAAATTGTAACTTCAATGTAAAGACTCCACATTTTGTGGGTGCAGAGCACGCAGCTTGTAAAAGAGAAGTAGGGTTGTCCACCCTCAATTTTGTTACTGTAATGTTGGCCGTAGAGATCTACCCATGGTCCATGGACCATGTGATTGTATAAATAGAGTGAGGCTCTAAGTAGTTAAGACACAAATCTAAGGATCAAGAGTTGAGTCATATCTGAAGTGTAAAGTCTAGTTTTGGGTCATAGAGTAGGAGAAGGCTCTGTAGCTGAGTGCACAAAGGCCTAGTAGTCTACAGCTGAGTGCGCGGGTCCCTACAGATGAGTGCATAGGGCGAGTCAAGTTTGTAATAGTTGGAGCATTAATAAAGAGAAGTTTCATATCCATTCTGCGTATTTATTTCTTGTTTTATGCATCTCATACATTGAGTATACATTGCACTTTTAATGCTTATATGATGTGCGAATATGTATGAATGTGTTGATTAAGTGAATACAAGATAGAATATCTGTCCATGTGAAGTTGACTAAAATTTGTAAGAATATAAGTAAGATTAGCGGTGTAGTTTTGGGAAATAGTGCAGTTCGTTGCCATAACAACGCGAAAGCATCTCAGCCCCTAGTTAGGGCTGCCCAAAAGGCGATTATAACAAATCACGTGGGTATTGAAGGTTAGAATAGTGTGTGAAGTAGCCTACGCAATGATAAGCATAGTTGGAGTAAATCGTCACCACAAACATCTCAAGGGTGTGAAAACTTGGTTCCAGCATCCCCCCATACTGCTTCGAGTGATACTTTAGTCCGTGCTCTATGGGATGATGCTGAAAGGACCAATAGTGTAGGGATTTGTTTGGCTAAATAACTCCAAACCTAGGTCAAGCCCTCTCAAGCCAACAAATGGTTCCGTTGTCCGGACCAGAATATTCATAGAGATGTATGATGTTGTTGTTGGCTTATTAGGACCTGACCCAGGTCTGAAAGAGTTTTTAGCCAAAAAAATCCCGTACTATAGCCCTTTTGGCAACAATCCACAGAGTGCGGATTGAAGTCTCACCTGCGGCAGTATGGGAGAGTGCTGGAACTAGGTTTCCATACCCTAGGGATGTCTTGATGAGGTCTGGATGGCTCACAACTCGATCTACGTACTTATGCTAGTCCGCATAGCAGTGTAGTCTTTACGAAGGGGTATTTCTTATATCCTTAGTCTTATTGTGGTTATCGTAGATCTGACTTATTCTTTAAGGTCTTTAAGCGAAAATTTAATAGTTAAACCTAGTGCGCGTAATCATAAAACTTAAATGTATTCATAAAACCATAACATAAGCATAAACATTCAGACATGCAATCAAATACACAATAATTTAGAAATACTTAACTTTATTAATCCTTCCATTCAATACAATCCAATTCCCCCCCTGCGCACATAGCTGCAGGGGTCTACGCACACAGCTGCAGACTCTACCAGGCCTTTATGCACACAACTGCAGAGCCTACTCTACCCTATACTACCCACGACTAGAACTTACAGACTCATAGCACTTTCGCTTTTGACAAACCCATACACTTTTGATTCTCAACAAAGCTACCATTAAGAACTGCCTTCAAAACCTAGATCCTTGCTCTATTTATACATTCGCATGTTCCACGGGCCATGGGCACGCTGACACATTCTAGATTAGTCTATAATATTTTAGGGCGGACTACCCTTGGACTTAACCCATTACAATTCATGCTCCACACACTTCGCGGAACCTTTGCCATAATTTTACCCATAATTGCAGACTTTGAGCCCCAAAACCATTACAGGGGGGGGTCCACTACCGAACAGGCCACCAACACAATCATCGTGACTCGTCTCGAGTCACTTGTCAGTGCAGCTGGATGCGCTACCAAGGCTTCGTGGTTCACCATCCCTATGAGTGACATACTGCACCTTGTCGTTCCATCCTTGCTTCTTGCACACTTCTTCAAGCTCCTACTCCATTGCCCCTACTAGTTTGTTGAACCGATGATGCTCATTCTACTCTGCTCAGTTAACACAAAGCAGATCCTTCTAGGATTTTAGCTCTAGCTGAGACGCCAAAGCCATAAACTCTTTGTGTAGATACAACAAGTTTGCACTTTCTGGTCCCGTATACTCAATATATGCTACACCTTATGTTGCAATTTTGCAAGAAAGATGTTGTTGTCCATGAGATCCAAATCTTCAAGGCTTGTCAAAGATGAACTTTTAAGCAGAATTTAGTCATTTGTCTCAGAATCCACAGTCATTCCCATAGCTTTCGTAGACTGCTTGCCAAACCATGATTTATGGGGCGACATCTGGACTGGTCCTGCTACTTGTCTGAAAATTTCTAGTGCATCTCCCACCGTCGGCGTTGAGCGCAGCATGGCACTCCAAGCTTTTGACATTGCACTGTTCAGAAGGTCATGCATATCTTTTGAAAAAACCCAAGTTACTACCCCACCGTCGAGGTTCACCAATTCCATATCTAGTGGAGTTCACAACAGCTTCAGTATCCGGATACTACAATTTTTGTGGTAGGTATCTCACTGTGATTTATAGGCCTGTGGGAATTCAAATTCAGCTGTTCCCTCCCTTTTTGGACCATTAATGCTAGATTGACCGTAGATCATTCGTACTTCATAACTTTAATGCCCACCACCCACTCCTTTTCGCCATAAATCTAACATGTTGTCATGAATAGTGACGACAACAATCACTTCCTTGCTTATCCACATAGCAACACAAACCCTCCCGTGTAACCGCGACCCTTATGACGTACCAATTCTACACGCACCCTTGTTGTCACGCAACTCCCTTACAAACGACTTTATCATCCCGCATTCTCTTTCAACTGTCTGGAGTGGTGAGACTATACTTTGGTCGGTTAGTTAGGTCGTCAGCCCACCCATATAGAGCTTTAGGTGGCTACCATTTACTCTTCCGGGGAATGGCTCGCCATTAAGCTTGCTGAGCTAGATTGTGCCTCCATCCGTGACTTCTTTGATGACATATGGTCCTAACCAATGCATCCAGAGTTTTCCAAGGAATTTCTCGAACTTGTTGTCATATAGTAATACTAAACCATTTTATTTGAATGTGTGTAGCTTGATATGGAGATCATACCAAGCTTTTTCGTGCCATAAACCGTTCCTCATCTAGTTATTCCAGTTGCGAGTTGCTTGAACCTTTCTTCCAATGCTCCACAGTCATCCATGCATGTTATTGCTACTATTCTCAAACTGGATACAATGTATTCCATTGGCATGATAGCTTCCATGCCATAGACTAACTAGAAAGGTGTCTGACCCGTCAATTTCTTGCAAGTGGTTCAGTATGCCCATAGCACAGTAGGTATGTGAAAATCCCAATCGTTGCGCTTCACGTTGCAGATCTTGGTCAATGTAGTGTCTAAATTCTTGTCGAAAGATTCCACTATCTCATTCACTTGTGGGTGATATGGCGTACTTTGTTGATGATATACCTGGAATTCCTCGGTATGTGCACTGATAGATTCATTGAGGAAGTGTGTTCCACAGCTGGTCATTAGAATTTTTGGGCATCCAAATCGTGTCAGTACATTCTTGAATAAGAATTCCATAGCTGTAGCAGCCATGCAGTCCTCAGCTAGTTGTGCTTCCACCCATCAAGTCAAGTATTTTGTCGCAATCATGATATAGCACATACCCATCTTTCCCTGACGCGTGATGGGCCACCCAAAATCGATCTCCCATTTTTCGAATGGTTACAGCGTCACCTGTGGATTGAGCAGCATTTCATCCCTATGCAATGCTTCCCAATCTGTTGACATATGTCTCAGGCCCCACAGTATGATTTTGAATCTTGATGTAAAGTTGGCCACCATAGTCTAGCGTGAAGAATCTTCTACACTATTGCCCGTCCCACATAATGTCCTCATGCAACCCCTCCTTGTGCTTCTATGAGGATCTGTCCCCATTCAAATTCAGGTACATATCTTTGTAATATTTTGTCATTTCCCATTTTGTAGAGGTGTTCCGCGATAATAGTGAAATCCGCCACGCGTATCACCAATTCTTTCTCCTGCTAAACTAAATACCTCTGTGGCACAGTCCCTGTGGTTAAGAAGTGGATTATATCTTCAAAGTGACCATCCACGATGCATACTGCATAGAGTTGTGCATCAGGTAGTCCTTCCTCTAAATTTGTTGGCTCCTCACCGTTCTCAATTCGAGACATGTGATCTAGACCTGCGTTTAGGTGTCCTGGCTTTACGACAACCTCAAAGTCATATTCTTGGAACAGTAATAGCCATCTATAGATGTGCCCCCCCAACACAGGCTTGTTCACTAGGTATTTTAATGCGGAGTGATCAGTATACATTTTAAAATGCCCACTAAGTAGATAGTGGCAGTATTTTTGGAGTGCATATACCATCGCCAATCCCTCGCGCTCAGTGGTGGAGTAGTTATTTTCTGCTTTTGACAGTCGCCAACTTGCGAACGTGATCGGGTGATCAATGCCTTCCGCTCCTTCCTACATGAGTACAGTGCCCAGCGCGATACATGACGCATCCACATGTACATGAAATTCAATGTCCCATTTCGGGAAAACCAAAATGGGGGCAGAGGCTATTTTTTCCTTTAGAATCTCCAATCTCTTCTTACATTCCTCATTCCAACAATATGTGGTGTCCTTTTTTAACAAATGTTCCATTGGTAACATGATTTGTGCATAACCCTTAATAAACTTTCGGTAGTACCCAGCGTGTCCCAATGTGGTGCAGAGTTGTTTGACACTACGCAGTGCTTGTAGATTAAGTATGATAGCAATTTTCATAGGGTCCACTATTAGGCCCTATCTGTAGACCACATGGCCAAGAAAATTTCTGAAAGGAATGAGAAAGGTACACTTCTTAAGATTTACTGCAATCTGGTGTGTTCGACACATATCTAGCATCAATCATCAGCTTGCCACATGTTTCTTGACTAGCCCAAATACAATCTAATCATCAAAATAAACCTCCAAAAACTGATGAATGAATTCCTTGAACGCGGCCACTACTACGCGTGAAAATATCATGGGCATGTTCTTCAATCCAAAGGGCATCATAGTGTACTGAAAGCATCCCCATTCGATCGCAAAGGTGGTCTTGCTCCTATCTTCTGGCGCGATCTTGATCTGGTGATATCCTAAGAACCCGTCTGTGAATGAGTATGTTTCTTGTCCACCAACATTCTCTAGGACTTCATCTGTAAACAGGGTTGGGAACGGGTCATGAACGTAGGTATCATTCAGTTTTCAGTGATCCACGTAGATCCGAATTTCACCCTTCTGTTTCTTCTCTTGTACTATCATAGGACTCACCCAGTCAAATTCTTCAATAGGTTCAATAATTCCTGCTACAAGCATCTTGTCTAATTCTTCACAGACTTTTTCCTTATACTTCGGATTCGAACGATAGGGACACTATTTAATTGGCTTCGCATCCAGCTTCAAAGTTATCTTAATCACCCCTAGGTCACTAAGAATCCCCTTCAATTTTGTCAGTTTGGTCGGGAATAAGTCTTGATATTCACGTAGTAACTCGACGACTTTATCCACCGTGGCATCATCCCAATAGTCCCCTAGAGTCACATACTTCGGCTCCTCATCTGTACCAATGTTCACTTGTTTCATTTTCAGTAGCATTGTGATGACAGGATCCTCGATCGTTGGTCCTCGAACTTCGCGGCTCCCTTCTATTTCCAGAATTTTAATGTTTCGGGGATCATCATTATCATCCTCCGCTTGCAGGTTGTAACATTATAAGGCACGGCTTAACTGATGTGTCCATTCCGGTTGAATGATTTCCTCTAGTTCTTGTGGTAATTTGAAGATAGCGACTTTTACAAATTGTAGTGCATTGTTGACGGTATCCATCCATTGGTCCTCAAATAAGAACGTTAATAAAAACCCTTCGTGCAAGATATCCCATTCTCCCGTACCATATTGGAGCTCTGTCTCAGTATACTAGTTTTTGGGGATGACATCCATGGTATGATAAAATAAATGTACCCATTCAGGTTGGGGATCCTCTCCATAGGCTTTTGTCCATTTTACGAGGTGCCTGTGTAGGTCATCACATCCACTGTATTTCTCGGTTATTCGTAGTTCCAGTTTTCTAAATCTTAGCTGCATCATCCTTTTGCAGTACTTCCAACTTTAAAAATTCCCTTCATGTGTTCCCCACCAACATGCAAGAGTCATGCGCAACACCCATTTTAGTGCATTGAACCTCTAGTTTTCTGGTACTGCACTCTCATACTGGTGCAAGAATGCTTCCACCACTGTTAATCCATCATAGGTTGGTTGATCCAGCATCTGGGTAGCTACACAACACAAGGATTTGGTCATAATATTACAATTTAGCATCATCACTTCCCTCAACCGATTGTGCCATTGCACGTCATCTTCATCGGCCTCTGACAGGCAAGATTCTGTGAGCCTCCCTGGGGTCCTTTCATCTACAGTAGAGTGTAACCAATCCTAGTTCTGCATAGTTATTTTGTAGATACAATCAAGCTCTTCATCACTTCCATCATCGCACACTGGCTTTGTGTAATGTTGTCCTTCGGCGGGTCTAATGGCACGATCACACGTAGGGACTTTGTATCAAAAATCATCGTTCACTTCTTTAGATTAATAACTCCATTCATATCTGTTGCCAAGGGTAAGGGTTACTATAATCCACAATTTCTATTTCCTCAAAATCTGTCAGTGTGCTCGCGCCATCAATATCCATTGTTACTCCTGTTAGTCTTCCCATGGGCAAGATATTTTGTTTTTTCACCATTCATAATTGGATGGGAGACCATTGTAGTGCTGGCCTGCCCATCTGCTCCTAAGTCTGCTTCGGTAGTATGTTCGCGTCTGACCCCAAGTCTAAAATTACTTGATCCATCTCATATTCACAAATTTGTATGGTCAACCTCATTTCTCATCTGGTGCGTAGGGCATGCTTCCCCATTTTTCAGAATACGCGTGGCTCCCTGGACCCTGCGCACCTAGTGATAAATTCTCGTAGCCCTTTGATTGCCTTATTATCGTGCAACAGTTTTATACATGTCTCTAAAAAGGTAGTTAGCAGTGAGGGCTCTAGATCCATCTCTGGTTGATCCCTACTACTTTAAGTAGAGACCTCTAGGAAGCTCTTCTTAGCTTCCATAAACATTTCT
The DNA here is from genome assembly GCA_031772625.1 of Pinus tabuliformis. Classification (NCBI taxonomy): domain Eukaryota; kingdom Viridiplantae; phylum Streptophyta; class Pinopsida; order Pinales; family Pinaceae; genus Pinus; species Pinus tabuliformis. Next base: position 1,428,103,883 of record CM062816.1, read on the forward strand.
TTTGTGTGGTTTAAATCAAATTCAGGTTCCTTTGTAGGAGCCTTACGTACCCAGGTGTCTTCTTCAGGCTTCTTCCCCTTATCTTCCCCCGTGGTTGCACCACTCCTGAGCATCATATTCACATTGGGGTCCTCTTCGCACGGTTTGGATCTCATCATCTGGATGTTTTGCATCGAAGTGGGCTATAGCACCCCTTTTCCATGCATTTGTGCGATCAACGTCGAATAGATTATCATTTCATGATCGAATTCTTCAAAGTATGGGTAACTTATTCTGGTTGGATTCGTACAGTCACATGCGTAGTGCTCGAGTACTCCACAGTTGTAGCAGATTAACTGGTGTTGAAGGGTGACTTTGGGGTTTGAGGGAATGTAGGATCATGTGGATTGGTCCTAGGAGGTCTCAGGTGGCCTTTTGGAGGCTTTTCCCACACTCGACCTTCAAAAGAAAGCCTACAGGAAAATCTACAGGAGGACACAGGGGATCTACAAGAGGTTTATAGGAGGTCTACATGAGAATACCAAGAGCAGTTTTGAAGGTTTTGAGGGTGTGAGAGTGGGTGGAAAAGGTAGGTGAAGGTTGGTATAATGTGTTAGGGCACCTAGGGTCCACCAAGAATCACTGGGAGAGGGAAAGATGATTGGGAGAGAGGAAGAATTCCTATGGAAAAATGCCGAAAACTAACGTAGATTTGAGGTGAACTTTGGGTGACTTGTAGGACATGGATCAAAGAGAGAATGTGATGACTGATAGGCTGACCTACTGTGAGAAGAGATCTTCTACAAAAGAACAGACAGTCAACCAATGAGATCAAGCAAGCAAGGAAATGAGTACATCAAAAAAACAAAATTTTGCATCAAGCTAGTCTAAATTATGAGGTATGGAAGTAAATGCTGAAAAATGCTATAGGGAGAGAAAGCATGGAAGAATACTTATTGCAAATACAGAAATGAGCATGGTGGAAGAGATCTAAAGAAAAGCATTAACCTTCTAACAAACTGCAAACACTAGAAATCCTATGGAGAAGGAAAATATGTGTTTTTGGGGCAGCAAGAGGGTCTTTGCCTCAATTCATAGTCCCAAAGGGAGGAAAAGAGGCCAAGGCACTATTGCTAGCCTTTTTAATCTTCTTTCTATCACTTCTTAACCTACTATAGAAAACACAAATGAAAGTAAACTATTAAACCATCAAAAACAACCTATTCTTATCCAAAAAAGAAATTCATCTAATAACAACTAATCCATAAACTGAAACAAAGCATATAAATACAAACAAAGAGGAGCTTGGCTGCTTGGATTGGGACCTAACCCAAGAGCTTCAGCCCTTTGAGGTAACTCAGTGCTAGCTCAAAAAGGATCTCATATTTATTATCAAAACAGTAATAGGATTACATGAAACTGTCCACAAAAGTAAGCTCGAAGTTGAGCATAGTTTTACAATAGCAAAAGTACAATAAAAATCCGACAAAAATTCAACCCTAGTGAGGCCCTAGGCCTCTCTACTTATACAACTGAAGCTCCCAACAACTTCCTTAAAATCAGGGAGGCTTGGCTCCTAAAAATCAAGATAAACATAAGTTATCCTCCACTTGCTCAGCTGCCTCCTAGTGCATTGATTTGGCTATTTGTACTTTGAGCTACATGAAGGGAAATTCAAAGTGGGGAGTAATAAATGAGGGGGATTCCCTCCTATAAATCCTCTCCTTTTTTCACTTCGAATTATTGTTGCCAATTCTCCATTGAATCTTTGACTTTGTCTTCAAAATTCAACAAAAATCTGCATTAAACACATATTAGACCTCATGGCATCATAACTAACTCAACTCACTCCATAAGCATAAATATAATTAAAAAACATGCAATAAGCTAAGTGAATGGTTGATTTGACTATGTTAGGAGGCAAAATGAGCCCATATAATTACCCATTTATGGGGCTTATCATCGCCCCCCTACTAAAGGTGTTGTTCATCCACTGAGCAACTTAGTTAATCTCCTCATCTTTGATGGCACTGGTGGCCTCTCTAGCATCGCAAGCTTCTGCTGTTGTTTCCTCTTCCTTATCATAGAATCCTGATATTCTGTCTATCTCTTCCCACTGCCTCTACTCTTCTTCTTTGGTTTTACCCTCTAGCATTCGTAATAGTAGTGGTGGACTTAGTTTGAGGCCAATCCAATTGACCTACAGCCTCTGCATTGAGTGCTTGTACATTGGCACTCTCCTTAGTGCCTCCTTCATCCTCATTGTGGAATGATATTCCCTGATCTTCAGACTATGTGGTAAGGTGTTCCATCTCCTCATACATGCATGCACAAAGTCATCTCCGAGTAACCTTTCCACGTCCGCAAAATGTTCAATGGCTTGTGCTTGATCACTTATATATCTAGAGGCAATTTAAGGATTATTTGCAAGCAGCTGGTGTGTGTTGATGAGAGCCATGGGATCTTATGGCTTAGCTTTGATCATTGGTGGCTCATTCTGCTCTCTGATCATCAATATTTTTACCTTAGTTGCCCTTAACTGCTCATGGTTCATCCATGAAGCCATGGCCATTAGTTGTAGGTCCCCTAGCCTAGAATTCCAGTCCCACACATTCATGTCTGTGAGGGCCATATTATGCAGGTAAAATTCTGCCATTTTTGCCTTATCTTCTACTGTGCATTGGTCACATAGGTCCATAAATTGTATGTAATATTGAAAAGGCATTGTGCCTCTTTGTGCCAAAGTCTTGATCTGAATCGTAGCCATTGGTCCTTGAGGTATAATCCATAGGATTTTGCTGGTGTTCTACATTGTAGTGCCTCCATGGATAAGCTAGCCATGCATGCCAGCTAGGTCTCTTTCTCCTTTAGCTGCCTCCTTAGCAATTCATTTTTAGTTTGAATTTGGTTTCTTGCAATTGCTTCTCTATGTCTGACAGTGCTTAACTCTCTGCCCATTTCTCAAAGTCTGTTCTCCGTATGGCCAACATCCTCAACTCCCTTGGATTTGGTTATTTGCACCCACCTTTGTGTTCTTATTCTTTCCTTTTCTAATTCGAAGAATAGCGGGGTTGCAAATGTTTGTGGAATTATCCTTCCTCCTTCAAGGAGATGGTAATAGAAGGCAAGACTGGGCTGGTGATCAAGTTCTTGTGGCTCTGTAGCTTCCTCCTTACCCTTTGGTTGCTCTATTTTCTCAAGTTATTGGGTCTCCTGTAGCCTTGATAGTGTCTCCTGTAGAACTATCTGTGCCTCCTGTAGGATTGTTTTTGGGTCCTGTAGTTGCACTTTTTCCTTCCACATGGAAGATCTAGGAGTCCCTCTTTCATATGTGATAGTGGTTTTAGAGGGAGATTCTTCCCCTTTGATAGTAGGTGAATCTTCAATTGTAATGGGCACTGTTGAAGATGGTTGGGGTTTTCCTGTTTTTATCCTTGTGCTTTTCCTGGCCTTGAACTACATGGAGGTCTGCCTTTTTCTCTTTTCTTTTGGTTCAATTGGTGTGCTCAGGGCTGTGAGGGCAACTGCTGCCTCCATTTCCAGTGTCTCAAGGGACCCTTCTCTTTGTTTTTCCTTTTCTGCATCTTTTTCTCCTCCTTCTATCTCAGTTTTATATATTTCTTCCTTTTTCTGTCTGTTCATCCTTCTCCTATTTGATCGTAGTTTCTTCCTCCTCCTTTTCTTGTCCTATCCAGTCATCATTTGCTTCACCTTCTCCCCCTTTTTTCTATTCTTCCTCACTGTCAGAAGGACTAATATCATAGGTGAGGGCCTTTATGTCATCTTCTGCTGTCATGTTTCTAAAGACTTCCCATGCTATAGGGATTGTGAATGTATGGAGGGCTTCTTCCACTAAAATTTTTATTAACCCATGGTGAGTCAGCTCATCTAGACTCCCTGCCTTAAACTTAATGCTAGAGTCTATGAGGGACTGCAGGAGGAAATAGGGGATGTTGAGTTTCTGGGGTGTTGGAGTGTCCATGCCATATCTCAGCTCATGAAGGATTCTAAAATTGTAGCCATAGACTATGCTATACCTCCCCTCATAGGAAATATATTTGATGATTTGGTTACTAACCTCATCCCAAGGGTAAGGTATTCTTGTCCTTCTAAAGCCATTTTTATCTTCTATAGGATGTTCATTGTTTTGGAAGAAGTTTTTCTTGGCAGCCTGTCCAATTGGTTTTTCATCTTTTCTCCAAGGTAATCCAAGAGGAAGGGTAGTAACCCTACTAATAAATTCTGGGGTTATTTCCATGAAAATACCTCTAAAAGTGATAGTGGCATGGGTTCTTGAGTGAGGGACTAAAGAAAGGGCAAATTCCTGAGCAATTTCCTCATCAAACCCTCAGAATTTCTCAGAAAAGGTCATCCAATTTTCCCTTGTGAATATGGATACTACTTGGGGATGTTCATGGAGCCTGGTTGAATTAGTGGGCTCCTTCCTCATGAATCCTCATGTCATTGTGCTTATACCCCTTTTGAACACCAAATGTAGAGATGGAGACAAGAATTTTGAAGAAACAGGAAAACAGAGGAAAACTGTGTTTTTTTAAAAAATAGGCAGAATTTTTTTATGTAATTCCTCTTCTTCTATGGACTCAATTCCTCCTTAAAATGATATCATTTCTTGCATATGCTAATAATCAAGGTGGGTATGCATGGAACCTACCTCCTCAAGCCATAAATCGAGCAAAAAAACCCGTGTTTTCCTCTTAAAAACAGCTCACTACCCCTCTTCTAGAACTGCCTATAGGTGCTCCTGTAGAACCTATAAGTGCTCCTGTAGACAACGCCGAGAGTAGGAGGATGGGTGAGATCGATGGAAAATGATGGTTTCAAGGTTGTGGGGTGACAAGGAGTTTGTTGCAGCTAAGTTTACGAGGACAGAATGAGGGAAAAGGTGGTGAGAGTGCTCAAGGGGAAGTACTTATTACTTCTTTTAGATATTTCTGGTGATGGGGTGAGCTGGAAAAAATCTACTTTGGCCATATTTGGACCGTTGGTCCCCAATTGCCTTGTCATAATGGTTCTTTCCCACAATCACCTCTCATTATTGCATCGGAGTTTACATACCCTCCACTACCTGTCCTTGGTATCTTTCCCTGAGTTGACTATGTGCACGTGTGGGTGACATCTTCGAATGAGTGTAGTCAACTAGATGAAGGTGGCCAAGTTAAATGGCCACATTTTCCTTGTTCAACCTCAACCATCTCATTTTCTCATGCATATCTTTCAATTACACAAATGCAAATAGACGAGTGGGTTAGTCACTTACCTGTGAGTTGAATGTATGTGATGTGAAGTATTTTGGCTCCTTTTACTGCTGCATGCTATTTGCTTTCTGATGTGTGGTTGTTTTCCTTGTGTAGGTTTCCTTTGGCTAGATCTAAGCTTCAGATGTCTCCTTCAATCCTCATGGCTTCACTTCTTTTACTACTGTAGCTTGATTCTAATGGGATCAACTACTACAAGAATTCCTATAGGAACTACTGTAGCTGCTTCTCCCTTTGAAATTTCAACTTATTTTTGTGCTAGGAGCTATGAGGATGATGCTAGAGATCTAGATGGAGATGGAGAGATACTAGGTAAGCTACAGGTGAGATTTGAGGTGTTGCTTCCTATCTTATTTTGTTTTGTTTTATTTTTTTTTTACTAAAAACTGGTTTTCTGGGTTTTTCTGTGATAGGAAGGGAAAAAAATGATGATGATGATGTGATGGAGGTGTGGAATGGATGGCAAGGGGGGTTGATAGCTGTAGGATGGTTTACATGTCCTTTATAAAGCTTCCCTACCCATCAAAATTCTTTTTGGAACCATTTCTAGCTCTCTGTAATCCCTATAGGAGCCTCCTGTAGAAGACACAGGGCCTCCTGTAGAACACGGTTTCTGAGAAAAAGAGCACAGTGGGGTGGAATAAAGGTCGAAAATGAGGGAGGAGAGTGTGTAGGAGATGAAATAGGTGCTGGTGTGAGTGTCAGGGCTCTGTGGCATCTTCTCTTTCTCCCTGTGGTCCTCCTACAAACCTGCAATGCACATTAAAATTCAATTTTTCTTTTTCTTCTTTTTCTCTTTTTTTTTTATTCTAAACAACTAGGGTGCCTCAAGGAGGTTTTCACCCTAATTTCCTTCCTTGGGCACCTCCAAGGGAGGTTTTCACTTGAGTCCTTATTTTTTTTATTTTTTTTCTTTTCCTTTAGTGAGTGGGTGAAGTGGAGGCTAAGACATGCTCCACTACCATCACTATCTTATTTAAATCTTCAATGAACTCTTGCTGGAGAGGGGCTTCTTGTAAATTTTCAACCTACGTCCATTGACAAGCATGGGGATGGCTTCCTCATCAATGGTTCTGATTAAAACTGAACCATTGTCATTACATTTTTCCACAGTGTAGGGTCCCAGCCATCTTGTCCTCAACTTGCCTTTGAAGTCTCTATACCTTGAATCATAGAGAAGTGCCCAATCTCCTTCTTGGAATTGCTTCTCCTTGATATTTTTCTCATGCCATATCTTCCTCTGAAGCTGAACTACCTCTGTGTGGAGAAGGGCCTGCAATATTTGTTCATCTAATCCATTGAGCTGGAGTAATCTTTCCTTCCGTGCATGGCTAAGGTCTAGGTCCAGTTGAGCTACCATCCTTAGTGTATTGAATTCAAATTCTATTGACATCAAAACATTCTTCCCATAGACCAGTTCATAGGGTGTGAACCCTGTAGTGGTCTTCTATGTTGTGTTGTAGGCCCAAGTGGCCTCAACTAATATGTTTGCCCAATCTTTTCTGTTGTTGCTTACTACCTTGGTCAGAATTCCTTCCAAAGCTCTATTAGTGACTTCCACCTGCCCATTGGCTTGTGGATGGTAAGGTGTGGAAGTCATGTGCTTGATTTTATGATGTGTGAGCAAGTCTTCAATAAAATTGGAAGTGAACTGACTGCCTTGATCTTTGACTAATTCTCTTGGATACCCGAACTTGTAGAATATGTTTTCTCTAAAAAATGTAGCTACTTTTTCCTCTGTTGCTGCTTTGATTTCTTTTGTTTTACCCACTTTGTTAGGTAATCGGTGCACACAATGATGTATGTTTCTGCCTTGGAGGAGGGCTGATAGGACCCATAAAGTCCATGCCCCACTTCTCAAATGGCTTAAAGGTCACTTGATGTTGCATGTGCATCTCATCCTTTGGAGTAGGTTTCCCCATCCTTTGACACCAATCACATTTGCTGGTGTATCTCCTCACATCTTGATGAAGAGTGGGCCAATAGTAGCCTGCTTGCAATATTTTGAAGGTAGTTCTCTTTGCTGCAAAATGACCACCATAAGGCCTGTCATGATAGGTTAGGAGAATGTCAAAGACTTCCTCCTCCCTGACACATCTTCTCAAGATCTAATCTGGGCCAAGTTTGAAGAGATTAGCCCCAATCCAGGTGAAAGGGGCATTTTTCCTTACTATCTTGCTTTTCACTTTTGAGGACAGGTATGGTGGAAACTATGCTGAAACCAAGTAGTTTGCTATATCAGAAAACCATGGAGAGAGTACTGAAATAGCAAACAGATGTTCATCTGGCATTTGGTCATCCACCATTCCTTCTTCACCTGTAGGCAAATTTACTCTAGACAAAAAGTCAACAACAACATTTTTTTTACTAGGCTTATCAATAATGGTTAGATCAAACTGCTGCAGTAAAAGCAACCATCTAATAATGCGAGCATTTACATCTAGTTTGTTCATCAAATATCTAATTGCAGCATGATCAGTGTGCATGAAGGTTTGATAGCCTGTAATATAATGTCTGAATTTGTTTAAGGAATGCACCACATCTAGGAGTTCCTCTTAGTCACTATGTAATTTAACACTACATTTGACAAATTTTTTCTTATAAAGTATATGGCATAAGGCAACTTTTCATAAATTTGTCCTAAGGCTGCTCCTATTGCTTGTTTCGAGGCATCTGTGTGAATGTGAAAGGGTAGGGCCCACTTTGGGCCTCTAAGAATTGGGGGCAGTTACCAACTTGCTCTTCAAGGTATCTAGGGCTTCTTGATAGTTTTTGGACCATATGAACTCAACATCTTTGCCTAAAAGGCCAGACAAAGGAGAGGCGAGCTTACTTAAATCCTCAATGAATCTCCAGTAATATCTAGCTAAGCCTAGGAAACTTTTGACATATCTCACCTTTTGAGGAGGTGGGACCCTTTGGATGATGCCAACCCTTTTGGGGTCCACCTGTAGTCCTTGTTGAGATATTCCATGACCTAACACGGTCCCTTCAATCATAAAAAATTTGCATTTTTCCGGACTGAGGGATAGGTTCATCTCAATACACTTGTCTAGAACTTTTCCTAGGTTAGATAAAGCTTCTTGAAAGTCAGAACCAAAAGGAGTAAAATCATCCATATATATTTCCACTACATCATGAACCAGTTCAGAAAATATACTCAATACTGCTCTTTGGAAAGTGGCTGGAGTGTTGCACAAACCAAAAGGAAGGACCCGGTATGCAAAGGTACCCCAAGGGAAAGTGAAAGTGGTCTTTGTTATACAACAAAATGATCTCCTCATCAACTCAGAGGTGAAAGACATGATGACTGAAGCAAAGACCACAATTGCAGGCCTTGATTCCACACTAATGCTGGTTACACACTGAAAACCTGCTTTATAAAGCTTTTTACCAAGCCTACGGGAGTGTTCGTGATCCCACTAATTCTTGTTACTAGTGAGGGGACAATGTTAGTGAAACTTGATGAAGTTCAATGGGTCAAAGGAACGAATTGGCTCATAAATATCTAGATATTTGTTCCTAAAATTATGCAAGAAAAGCAAGGAAACATCCAAAATCAAGATATTTAGAGGATTTCTAATCCGAGAAAAGGAGGCAAATTGGAAAGAGTTGAAAAACATGGCAAGTTCATTGCTTTTTCCTTAGTGAACTCAAGGAGGAGCTTGGAAACCCTAACTCAATTGCTATATAAGCAAGCTGAGGGTTATTGTAAAAGGGGTCAGAGCATTTGAAAGGATAGCCTAATAAGCTATTGTGACCTATCACATACTTGAAGAAGTGAGCCTGAAGTCAAGCCAGCTAGCCTTAGAATTGCATTTGCTATGCAAGTGCAAAGTATATCAATATCGCTTCAGTCAATCTCTGGGTTTGTTTATGAAATGAACAATTGACTTGCAAACATCTTAAGTGCCCTAGAGGTAGCTTGAGTAACCTCATTAGATCAGCCCTATACTTTGTAGTTACTAACTATCATTTGCTCGGCCTAAATCCCTGGACTAAACTGCAAACTGTGACCAGAAACCAAGTTAAAGTCTCATTCCTTGACCATCGCACCCTTTCCTTCAGGGAATCTAGATGCATCGCACCTCCCACATGTAGTAGGCGGGATGCATCCCTGTTTCCCTGTGTTGCAGGTGCGATGATCAGACAATACTAGATCTGCCTCTAGATTTTGGTTTCCTTCACTGTCTTCAGTTTTATTCAGGAGTTTTGTTGTCTGTGATCAGTAGACCACTATTGAAACGCCCTTATTTGCATCATCCAACCTCTATTGTACAAAGAATTGTGAATGTTTTTATGTATTGTGCGCCATTTACAATTCTCTTTTAAAAGGAAGTAGCTTAATCGAACTGTCGTCTTTCGATTTGGAAGTGTCGCAAGTGTTTTTTTCAGTCAAAGAAAAGAATCCCATTGTTATTGATAGTCAATTATATTGTTACTCTTGTATTTGATCTGAATTAGTAGTATTTCAAGTGTCGAAAGCAGTTTTCAATTCAAAATCGTAAAAGTGTCATCTTGTCTCCTTTTCGTTTTTTGAAAAGAAAATCGTTAGTATTGTCGCTTTGAAAGAAGGAATAGTTTAGATTTGTATTTAGCATTCTTTTTGTCATTCACACATTAAGAAAGCGGAAAACAAATACATGCACGTGCATTTGCATTTAGACTACTTGTTGATTTTGATTTAGGACAGTGCATCTAGTGTGTGCTCTCTGCTCTATGCTGAAAGGATTTCATTTCTCTTTCTTTAGTAGCTAGGATTTTCATTGCAAAAAGAAGATTAAACGGTTGTTTATCATCTTAGGTTGAATTTTAGGAATTATATATCTACATCACGCAGTGAACCTGAAAGGAAAATTTCTTAAGAAAGATCAATTGTAAAATAAATTTAATGAACATAAAAACTCTTTGAAACCTAACGCATAACATCTAGAAGTCTAGGCTAGAGATGTATTTTGGCGTTGCAAAGCCTGGTAACTGTCGCTTTCATCGTAGGTTGGGTGATTCCTCCTCTTTCAGATGATAAGTTCTAGTACGGACTTGTGCTCCCACGTACCGTTGAGTATATTGGGAGACCACAATAGGCTATATCCTTTATCATTAGGAAGTCGTGTCTGCCGCCCTATCGATCGCAATGCACTAAACACAGCATTCGGGAAGATTGATTGCCGTAACGTAAAAAGTATTCTGTAGTTTTGTGATTCGTTTGGTAATCCCTCTGTCTAGATTTCCAAAGCAGTCCCTTCTGTTCCTTTTCAGACTCCTTAAAGGAAAAGGTCCATCTGAGCACTTGTCACTTCAGGCTCATTAAAAATCTAAGGCAACTAGAGTCATCTTTATCTTTTTCTCGACTCTTAAAAAGTGAAAAAGCAAGTTGTGTCAAAGCGTCTAAAATTTATTTTAATTGGAATAACATCATTGTTCCCTCATTGGTCTTAGGTTGAGAAAATGAAGTCCACCAACCAAGGATTTCCCGTTGGGGGAAGTCCTAGTCCTTTCTCCTCTTGGGAGATGTTGGTGCACCTCATATGGCCACATTGTCCCTTCCAGGACTGACAATTGGCCTGCCAATATGGTTTTTCTCGACCTCTATCGTTCAAGGCACCGTAATTCCTGAACAATCGAATCATCAACTAGATGATACTAGAGTTTCCCCCCAACCTTCTACTTCGTTTGTCTCTCCCTCTCCTTCTTCCTCTTCGCTCGGTAAAGACAGTAAAACTAAAAACCAAGTAACTGAGAAGAAGAAGAAGGGGAAGGAGAAGAAGAAGAAGGAGCCAAGGGATAAAAGGGGCAACCATACATCGTCTAGCGAAAATCCACACACTACACCGTCCAAACCTAAATCTCCATGTGTCATCTGCAAAGGAGACCACTATCACCGAGATTGTCTTTGCATCCCATGGATCCTAAGGGACTGGTCTCCCCGCTTGCACAATCCGGTGTCATCAACCTCTGACGATCATGTTGAAAGTACACCGTCAACTAGTGAAAGCGAAGTCAATGGAAAAAAAGGAAAATATAAATTTCCCTTCAGACTATGTGAAGGTGACCATGCCCTCCACCATTGTCCCTTCCTGGATGAAGCTAAAAGAGTCTTGGATAATCGTCTTGTTTCACTGCAGCGACTCCCTCCTTGGTACAATAAACTCTTGCCGAATCCATTGCTATTTGAAAATCCGACTGACCCACCTTTGCAGTTGGTCGAAGCACCTATCATTGCAGATAAACCCTCTAAGTCCACATCAGACCAAAGCCAATAGGTCAAGATGGTAGTCAACCCCATCTTGACTTCAGAAGATTTACCTTCAGATGATACAGTCACCGAAGAGAATGAGAATGACACCGTTCAAATTCTTTTCGTAAACACAGACTCTGATGAACATGGGGGCAATCTACCCATTCCTTTACTGCAGGAAGGAAATTCGTCAAAGTTGTATCCGGCCATTTATTCGGTCCCACCTCCAAGCAACCTAGTCATTTCCTTCGATTGGAATCTACTAGGCAGACCCCGTTTACCATCTAATGTACCATTTCGAATTATAGTGAAAACTTACAAAATGGTCATGGTTGGTACCATCATAGATGAAGGGGCTTATGTGAGTATCCTTTCCTCAACTGCTTGGAAAGTGCTTGGTTCACCATCGCTTTTGCCTAAGATGCGATATTTGACAGGCTTTGATAAAGGAACCAGTTGGCCGTTAGGGATCCTTCCAAATTTTCCTATAACTTTGAGAAGGAAAACTGTTTATCTGAACGTAATGGTAGTCCAAGGACCTTTAGATTACAATCTACTCCTTGGGCACAACTACATTTATAGCATGGGAGCCATCGTCTCCTCACTCTTTCGAGTAATGTGTTTTCCGCATGAAGGCAGAGTGGTCCAACTCGTAGACCAGCTTTCATTCCCCGGTTCACACATAGCTAATAGTCAAATTCCATCCCTAACAGGTCTTTTTGCACAAGGAATGTCTTGTCAATCTCCAGTCTGTCCACCTGATGAGTGCGAGTGATTCGGTGGTCAAGACTGAAACCCATGGGGCATGCACCCTGGCCTACTTTGGCAGGAAAACTTCAGGTATAGGGTAGGTTTCCACAGAGGATATATGACTGGTCTGACACACCCATCCGTTTAGGAAAATGGGATTAGATTGGAATAAGATACCTCTATTAGAAGGTAGGCCTTTCCCAATAGAACAAATGTTTTGTCTGCAAATTGAAGGGTAACCTAGAAAGGTAGGCCTTTCCCGATAAAACAAATGTTTTGTCTACAAATTGAAGGGTAACCTGGAAAGGTAGGCCTCTCCCGATAAAACAAGTGTTTTGTCTGCAAATTGAGGGGTAACCTGGGGAAACTCTACTTCGCTATACCTGGGGGCATGCAAAATTTTTGTGTGAAAGTGAAAAGCGACCATTTATTTTCTTAGTTTGTAGGTTCTTAACCCTTTAAACTCGTAGGATTGGTCGTTCCTAGCTTACATAATGAAAGGAGTCGGAGCATAATTTCGAATGGTGCAAGCTCCCTAAAAAATGAAACTATCGATGAGACATACTTATTATACGATTGGCACGGTAGTTTTACGCGAAGTTCAAGATCGTTAAAAGTTAAACCTAGCTGTCGCACAGAATGAGTCGATCTTGTGGACAAGATAGACCTTCCTAGAATCTAAAGAAGACCTAACGACAAGCAAACCAACCAGACACTATCTTTCTCTAAATATGCTTCAATAAACAATGGCAAACAAGTGTTTTTAGGGCCTACCTTTGGTCCAACGCAAGCTTGTGGATGCCCTCTCTCCTTTGATCCAAATGAGCTCCTTATCACGAATCTGCAAACACAAACAAGGCAAACAAATTAAATAGCACCTGAAAAACCAATTGCATAAAACATATTTAACATGAAAGTCAAGGAGTCCATGAAAAAAATAACATAAGATACTTGTTGAGAAAAATGAGTTTGATTGTATTAATTCAAAAGAAGAAGAACTTTACAACCTTTGCCTTGACGCTGTACAAGCTCCTCCCAGGGTCCAACAAGATGTCTCCTCTACTTTGACAAGTTTCACTCACTCTCTAATGGAACCAAGAGGTATGTGTTCTCTCCTCTCAAGCTCAACCAAAGAGTCTTAATTTCACCAGCATTTACCCTCAAAATGTTCAGCTTCTAACCTCCCTAGTCCTCACCCCAATGCCTGTATTTATATTGTAATGGAGGGAAGTTTACAAGGTCCTCCTTCAAAGGGATAAAGCCCTCCTTCAAAGGGATAGCTCCTTTAGTCAAGGGATTAGCTCCTTCTCTTTTGGGATGCATGAACCTCCTCAGAGCAAACAATCCACATCAAAATTCCTTCTAGAAAACTCTAGAATTAACCCAAAGTGAGTTTTTTAAGATAAAACTTGCGCCTTTTGACTTTCACAAGGGTCCACACCTACACCGTTAGGGACAGAGCGGGTAGGTACGTAGCTTTTGTACACAGAAGGTGTGGGACCGCATGTGACCATGAGAGAAAGTGCGGAACCAGAGTTACATTGATTTTTAATGTCTTTCTCCCATTTCCAAAGCTTGATTTGAAGAGCTGAGGTCTTAGACTTGCTTAGGAGGATAGTACAAGTGATGATAGACCCATACTGACTGTAAATGATCATAGTGACGATATTTTTGTGTAATAGATTGCCCCATAAAGTGCGAAGTCTGTAGTAGATGAGGATTTCATTTATCATATATGAAGAGCGAAGTACTTTATCATTTCGAGGATCATCTTGTGGAGAGCTCGGTCGGAACCTGTAAAAACATTCAATGCAATATATATATATGAGATCATATCATCGCTGAGGTAGGCATTCCCATACTCAGATCAAAACTAACTAGAAAACTATCTACTGCTCTGATATAGGAATGATCTTGTAAAACATCACAAGTATAGACTCATGTGAACACAGTATGGATGCAGCCATTTGTTTATGAATAGTCCACAATATAATGAATACAAAATTCCTCGCAGCCTGGATGGTGGAAACTAGATCCAGGGTCTTCATTTCTACTTCCCGAAATAGTACGATTCTATCCATGCGAATAAATGTGTTGATGTCGAACATGGTAGAAACCACTTGATTACCAATCAATGATGTAAAATTTTAACAAGTGTGAGAGAAACCACTAGTGATGTCAATGGCTCTCAAAGTACCCAGTACAATCCATGAGATGTGAATAAATGTGTTGATGTCGAACATATCACGGAATCCTTCGATCGAAAGTCAATGATGTAAACTGTCGTCAAAGGCGAGAAACCTGCCATTGAGGCATGCAGATCTCAAGGTACTGACGATTCCTAGATCATCTTTCTAGATAATGTGCTGATGTCGATAGAAAACGATCTGTCACAGGCAAGCCCACAACACGAAATCATAGATCAAGTTGAAGAAATTTAGTTGCAAGGACTGACTCAGGGATGGTCAAGATGGATGACAGATATTTTACATATGAATGGCTTATTGGCAGTGACCTCTTGGACACATAACGACATGACAGATAGCTTGGTGACAATTGACCCAAAGTTAATACCCAGAAACCAGCTGAAGACTTTCAATGTGATTTGATCAACCGTTAGGCAAAGGATTTCCCATCCAGGTGAATAAAAGTGTCGTGTTCAAGAGTGGTTACAAAGTATGACAAATTGACTCATTTTTCTCTCTTTTCCCCCACCATTTTTGGCAAGTACCTCTTTATTTTTGACAATCTTGAGGAGAATAACATTTGCTTGATTATAAGCTCATCCTTCGGATGAGTCCAACTTAGTTTAGATTCGAACCCTAAGAAGGAATGGTTCGTTCCTGTTTGTAATTGAACAGGTCCTTTACTGTGAAATTTTAATGAGTCCAGTATAGGAGAAACTCGGCGTTTTTCAATTTTAGAGAGTCTGAAAAACTTAAGAAGACTCCAGGGTTGACCTTTTTTGTAAATTTGTGTCTCCCAAGCCCGAAAAAGTATAAAATAATACCTGAGAGAACCGCTTGATCTTACAACCAAGGAGTACTTTTCGTCATTAGTGTCACTGATCCAAAAAAGTAAAAAAGCGATCAACGACACGTCGTTTTATAACCAATATCGAATTTGAAACGACAAAAATCCGGCAATCTTTTCATGTTTTTACGGTCGGAAAAGAGCTGTAAGTGGACCGTCTTTTAAATCCATTTTAACGAGTGTAAAAGAAACGCTCGGCAATCTTTTCATGTTTTAGGAGTCAGAAAAGGGCTTAAAGATGACTCTACTTGTTTTTCCGTTGAAAATGGTAGATTTCACCTGAATAATCCGTTATTCTGCACAAAAACACAAACATTACTCATACCTGTTTGAAATAGATAAAAATGTCATAAAATACCTTTTCAAAGTGAAACATAAACAAATTTGCAATTCATTTACTCAAAAAACTTATAAAAAGGGGTTTTGACAATTCATTTTTACCGTTTGAGTTTGGGTGAGAAAATAGTGCTTTTGCTCAAAAAACTTCTCGTGAAGATTGCGGAAAATCCAACCGTCGGAATCGAGTGCCGTCTTCTCCAGGTAATCCACATCATCCTACTCTTCATTTTCAACCGTTTAGTTTTTTGATTTAGTCCTTCATTTCATTTTTTGGGAGGGTTTTTAGGTGCAAAACCCGCGCACGGGGGTCCGTAGGTTTACCATTGCGGACCTGCAGACCCCGACTTTTTCTCCATTGGGAAAAAGCTCGGGGTCCGCACCTCCCGTGTAGACAAAGTGCGGACCCACGCACTGTGTCTAACTCGGAGGGTGCGTACCCCACCGCAAGGGTTTTGAACCCAAAAATTCTAAAAAATGGACCAATCAACATGTTTTCTAGCAATTTAATTAATCTTTATACTTGATGCAGAGAGTACATCATGCTAGATTGGCGTGAATGAGAGCATGAGGACGTGGATGCTGCTGCATGGAATCATCAGCCTTCACTTGATGCTTTGAGGGAGTGCGGACTGTACAAATTTTGGACCATTCCTGGCATGAGGGCTTAGGTGGATTTCTTACAGTGGCTGGTTGACAGATGGAGCATACAGGACCAGTGATTTTTCATTGGCAGCCACCGGCTCGAAATCGAGCCGGCAAACATTTATTTCTTGACTGGTTTGCCTAAGAGAGGCGAAGACTTGACTCTGCACGGGACTAGGCCAGGTGGCCAGTCTGTCGATAGCCTCCGGCTAGAGTACTGCAACAGCCAGGTTAGAGACAAAGGGATAGACATAAAGACCATATCCCGTCCTGAGCTCACGGTGATTGCATTTACTGTCACCAGACTTTGCGGAGCTGCCGCATTACATATTGCCACTGGATCCCAGATGCATATGGCAGTTGATTGCTTTCGAGGTGCCATCTTCAACTCGTGCAATGCTGTGCTGGCCAATGTGAAAGGCCAACTGACCAGGGCCAAGAGCGGATGACTAAAGACCTTTGGTTATGGGGCTTTGGTCGTGAGTTTTGGCCTGGAGAGGGTTCCTATGCTGATCCCACAGCACCTTACTGTTGGAGCTGGGCTTCCTCGAGAGCCCAAACTGATGCGATGGGTCACAGTCATGGCCCGTCACCCGGACGAGAGGACAGAGGTTGCCCGGTTCAAACCTGAGTATTTCCAATGGTTGGAAAACTAGGTCTTTTCTATTCAGGACTTCCCTTACGCTGGGATAGATTTCCGTGGTGACCCAGACATGGCTCTTCCACCAGGAGAGCAGTGGGACGAGTCAAGTAAAATCCTTTTCAACTTTTCCTATTTTAATTTTTTTTAATTCTTTTTTTTTTCCATCATCTCAAAACTGATAGTAAAAATTTCAAATGCAGATGTGGGTCCACAGCGACCAGCCGCTCTCCGGCCTTTCAAGAGGAGGCAACCAGTTGCACCCGCGCCAGCCCCAAAGGATGAATCGGTAGAGGTTTTGGCCGAGTTAGAGGGTCATCTTGAGCGCTTGACAGGGGATATTCCTGAGACTACGATAGACGACATTCCTCATCGACTTTAGCACTATGTGATTGGAGTCCCGGGACCTTTTAGGAGGTTCCTTTGCAAGGTGGCCCAGACAGTGGTTTCTTATAGAGATCATCACCAGTGATAGGATGATCGCCTATTATGGGCACATGTGACATTTTTGTTTTTTGTACTTATCATTTTTGCCAATCATAAGGTGTTTTTCAACCTATGATCGAAGACGATGCATTTTTTGACACACTCCTATATATATATCACTATTACCGGCTTATCTTGTAAATCATGTTATGGAATGTTTTTAAATTTACATGTATGATTATTGCAAATGTCTATTTAACATTCGAGAAGCAATTGCATCTGCTAATGTATTTAAAGACCTTGGAATATGCTGATATTCAATGTAATCAAACTCACGTTCCAAGAGACGCACTCTCAAAAATAATCTTAATAACACTGGATTTCTAATGGCATACACTCTATTAAGTTGTAATACAACGAGTTCAGAATCTAACCTCACTATCAAACTCTGAATCCCAAATGAAATAGATTCAGACAATAACTCAATCACTGCACTATACTCTGCAATGTTGTTTGTTGTTTGACCGAGGCTTACCCCATGCATAGAAACTAACTCGTCAGAGGGCGAATAGATAACCCAAGCTGCGGAAGAGATGTTCTATGTATTACGACAAGCACCATCAGCAAATCCAATGTATGTTTGGAGAGGCATCGACATCTGCAATATCAAGAGTAAAACCAAGATAAGCAGGAATAATGAAGGGAAAAACACTCTCTAAGCTAAGCACACTTTTTAAACTAAAACACACAAGCTAGAAAGAAAAACTATCCTAACTAAAAATCTCCATACCCCATTCTTTTAAGCGTAATACCTCTTCAAGTAAAGGCCATTTCTGGGTTTACCCAAAGAGTCCCCATCAAAGTCTACCAATTCATAAGCCCCTTTGGCTAGCTTTCGCTTGACAACATAGGGACCATGCCACATAGGAACAAATTTTCCAGCGCCTAATTTATCATTAGCTTGATCATAAACTAAGACTAGATCCCCTTCCGAAAAATTTCGAGGGGTCACATTTTGATCATACTGAGCTTTCATTCGTTTTTCATGAGTCTCGATCGCCAATGCAGCATCATGTCGATTCTCATCTAATTGAGCCAAGTATAACAAACGCTTTTCCTCTTCGGAAGTGGCTGGAAGTAACTCAATGGCCATTTGCAGTGACGGGATTTCGCATTCAATGGGTAACACGACTTCCAAACCATAGACTAGTTGGAAAGGAGTGAACCCTGTTGATGTTTTTACTGAGGTTCGGTACGCCCAAAGCACTGAAAATAGCATGTTGTGCCAATTCGACCGATGAATCCCAATGATTCGTTGGATCATGATAACTAAAACTTTGTTGATGGATTCAACCAGACCATTCGCTTGTGGATAATAAGGGGTTGAACTATCGTGACGTAAACCAAGCTGGCTTGTAAGTTTGGTCATCATAACGTTTCGAAAATGGCGCCCATGATCAGTGATTATCGCTTGTGGGACACCAAACCTAGCAATTATATGATTGAACACAAAAATTGCAGTTGTTTTGTCGTCTGCCTCGAATGTAGGCATCGCCTCGGCCCACTTAGTAAAATAATCTACCGCAAGGATGATATACGCATGCCCCCCGCCCGAGTGAGGGTTACATGTAATAAAATCGATACCCCATTTGGCGAAAGGACCAACGGCAATTATAGGGTGGAGAGGAGCAGGTGGAGCGTGCATCTTACGATAAAAAATCTGGCAGTTGTGGCATTTTCGGACTGCCGTAATACAATCTTTAAACAAGGACGGCCAGAAATAGCCAGTGCGCAATATCTTTTGGGCTGTGGCATACCCAGACATATGACCGCCACATGCTCCAGAGTGACAGTCATTTAGAACCCTTTCAGCCTCTTCGTGAGTTAAGCAACGTCGAAAAATAGAGTCCGCCCCACGGCGATAAAGAGT
Source organism: Pinus tabuliformis (assembly GCA_031772625.1). Taxonomy (NCBI): domain Eukaryota; kingdom Viridiplantae; phylum Streptophyta; class Pinopsida; order Pinales; family Pinaceae; genus Pinus; species Pinus tabuliformis. The sequence goes on from CM062816.1 coordinate 1,428,123,136, forward strand.
ATCTCCAATAATTTTGAATTGTTGGGACTGGAATCGAATTTTCTGACGTTCCGACCTTGAAATTTCTGGCTGAAAGGATTGGGTCTGGAGATAGACGATGATATCCCCATACCACGGATCTAAAGTGCTGATTAGAAACAAAGATTCGTCCGCAATGGGCTCCTCTGCCACAGTTTCTGTGTCAGCAAGCGAGAAGTCACACATTAACTCTGCAAAAACTAAAGATTTCTTAGACTTAGATTTCTCAAATTCCAAGTCGAACTCCTGCAGGATAACGATCCATTTAGAGTACTTGCCCCCTAGCAATTGTTTGGTCAAAATGTAGATCATAGGGTTGCAATCCGAAATTACTGTAGTTTTACGTAGTAAAATGTAGTGACGAAAATGTTGGACAGCTTGAACGGCTGCCAATGCCAATTTCTCCACATGTGAGTATTTTAGCTTAGTTGGATTTAACGTTCGACTAAGGTAATATATCACATGTTCCATTCCGAATTCATCTTCCTGAACTAAGACCATTCCAATGGTGGAATGGGAGACAGCGAGATACAAGAAGTAATCCTGGTTGTAGTTGGGAGGATGCAACAACGGTGCATGGGTCAACGCGTGTTTGAGTGCATCAAAAGATTTCTGAGCTATCTCATCCCAAGAGAATTGAGTATTTTGTTTCAACAACCAGGTAAAACCCTATGTAACCTCGGCATAGTTAGGAATGAATCGTCGTAAAAAGTTTGCTTTCCCCTGCAAACTTTGGAGTTGGTGAAGACTCGAAGGAGGAGGCAATTTGATGATAGCTTCGACCTTTGAGGGATCAACGCGAATGCCGGCTTTCGAAACTACAAATCCCAGCAATCGACCCGTTTCTATACAGAAGACACATTTGTGTGGATTCAACCAAATACGATAATGCCTACACCTCATAAAGATTTCTTGTAAATGGACGAGGTGATCAGCTCGATGTAATGAATGAGCAGGAAAATCATCGAGATACGGTTGCACAATGTGTTTGATGTCATGAAACGCATAAGACATCGCCCTTTGAAAAGTTGCTCCGGCATTCTTAAGCCCAAAAGGCAATTTTCAATAAGCAAATGTCCCCCATGGACAAATGAAAGCCGTTTTTGGTTGATCGGCAGGTAGAATGTTGATTTGATTGTATCTGGAAAAACCGTCCATAAAGGAAAATATTTCGTTGCCGGCACAATCGTCAATGATTTGATCAATATAGGGGGTTGGGTAATTGTCCTTTGGACAGGCTCGATTAATGTCCCTGTAATCAATGCATATTCTTATTGTTCCCTGATTTTTGTTAACCGGAACAATGTTCGATGCCCAATCCGTTAACGGGATCGGATAAATGAAACCTGCTTTCAACAGTTTCTCAATTTCTGCTTTAATTATAGCAGATTTTCGTGGGTGAATCTGACGCAAATGTTTCCGGACGGGTTTAGCATCCAGGTAAGTCTTGATCTCATGAACAACATCACGGGATCAATTCGTGGCATTTCCTCATAGGACCAGGCAAACACGTCGCGAAATTCTTGAAATAGGGCCTTATATAATTGAATTTCGTCATCTGTACACGAGGCACCTATATGAATGTTCTCAACAATTCCGGGCTTTATAACCGAAATGTCAATGGGAATAGTTCGAGAGATGTTTCCCAAATTTAACTCTGAATCGGGGTGTTTCATTGGATTCTGAGGTTCCTTGACATATTCAGTCGTAAAGATTGATGAGAAATCATTTTCAAAATGATCATCCTTAGGTAAAAACGAAGATCTGTGATGGAGATCTTCCCATGGTAAATCATCTACACATAGGATTTCACGAATTTTCTCATCAGAGTGAACAAGTTCAGAAAACATAGATAAATCCGAGGTTGATGTGAAAAATGATTCCTCACGGACCACATTCATTAAGTCATTTTCAGTTGAACACGGGTCGGCAAAAGACTGCACGGCTTCATAGGCAATTTCATATGGACTCAAAGGCATGGAATTACCAAATGAGTCTATTTCAGATTCAGAAGGAACAATCCAAGGATCGTCATAAAAAATGGTGTCTGATGTAATCATATGAATGGTTGCAAATGAAGATGATGCGTTGATTGGAGGAAAAGGAAAATTTCCAAGTAAACCGGCATCTTTAACTAATCCTACTCCAACATCCTTATATGGGATAGTCGATTTACCGACATGCTGAATACTCTCCGAAGAGGCTGGGTCGGATGAAAAGTAAGCCAGCTGGTCTATTGTTACGATCTTTCCATTATGTGGAAACTTTATTACTCAGAAGAGCGATGAAACGACCGCTATCATAGCGTAAGACCAACTTTGACCCAATAGAAGGTTGTAATCTAGAGGGGCATCAACCACCTCCATGTCTAGATTAACGATTTTTCCTTCAACCCCTATATGCAAATCCTGTAGAATGCCAAAAGGATGAAACCCACGGCCATCAAAGGCCTTAAGAATTGTCGGGGATTGATTTAGTGAAGGAGAACCAAGCGATCTCCAACACTGTATCGACATAATACACGTTGAGGCTCCCTCATCAATTACAGTCTGATGAATAGGCCTGTTTTTGACTATCACTGGGATCAGGAAAGCCATTTGATGAGGCAAACGCAGTGTACTATTTTCTAGATCAAAGATTATTAGGTTCGGGTCCTGAACGTCAACAACTCCTATAGCCGACAAAAGTAATTTACGCTGTGCTGGGCATGATTGCAGCACTTCCAAAACCGACATTGCTGAGGGTGAAACAGCTAAATCCTCAACAATGTTATAATTCTGGGCCGCTCTCGCATGTGGATTGAAAGCAGACTTTCGAAGTATACCCTTGGTGGGCGGTTTGATTACTAAGTCCGGGTTAGGTTTCTCGATCTGTAGTGGATCGGAACCTGGAGCTGAGGTTGATGGGTTAGAATGAGAAGATTCTGCTTCTTTACCATCAACAGGACTTTTACTACCATAATCTTGCGATCGAGTCACAATCCTTACATAGGACATCATTAATATGGGTTCTTCATTGGCATTCAAGGATGAACCTATCATCTTACTATCTTGACTTAGAAATGGATCCTTCAAGACAACAGGAGTTTGGGAACCTTTGACAATCTTTGCAACCTCTGCACGATGAGGGCAGTCTCTTGTGAAATGTTCTTCATCACAAATGAGACAAGGATAATGAGGTTTGCGCTTTTCATCATTGGATTCTGATTTTTCAGGTTTCTCCTTTGAATTTTTGTCCGTTTTATTTTTCTTCTTTCCTTTCTTATTCCCACCGGATTTTGATTTAGCCGTAGATGACTCTACAACGTGAATATCGGTGGAAACCTCTGTAGAAGAATCTCCTGCCGGGGAATCAGGCAAGGTTATAATAGGAGAAGAATTCTTGGAGGATTTCTTCTTACCTTTAGTGTTAACCGTGCCAATCATACCGTCAGCGGCATGAGATCCCGAAGGAGCTGCAGCGATTTGATTTGACTTGGGAAGATCGAGGATCTTTTCGTGTAACGTACCTGACTGAGTATAAACCAAGTCAAGGTATTGTGCTTGAGCAATGACTTGCTCCTCAGTAACCACTCCAGCTTTAGCAACATCTTCAGTGATCTTTGGCAACAAAGATTTTACAAACCACTCGGCCAAGATTTGATCTGGAATAAATACCTTCACTAAACGATGTCGACGTCTCCACTCATGAATATGATCTGAAATGTACGTGGATGTTGACTGTTTTAGCGAAGTTAACAATTCCGTGCCATTGTCGTATTGGACTGGCAACAGGAAATGAGTTAAAAACGAGGTAGCTAACTGACTAAAATTTTAAAAAGTTCCTCGTGGTAACTCAATGTACCACTTGGCCGCGAGACCAATTAGAGTGTGCTGGAAAAGTCTAAGACAGATCGAATCATCTGTGATGGAGTTAGACGCACACCAGAGGTGGTAAGTCATCACATGATTCGACGGGTCCTCTCCTGATTTACCTTCGAACTTGGGAATGTCACTGGGCAACTTATTCGGCATTGGCGGCCAAAACGAAAGATAATTAATCGGATCGTTCATTAGGCGCGACAAGTCTGGTAAGTCCAAAGTTGCGATAAACGGTAACTGCCGATTAGGATCCCTAAAACTCTGGGCCATGAGACCAGTCCCAGGAAGAGGATATCTGGGATAACTAGGAATAGGAATCACGTTCGGGATATTGTACCCTCCCAGAAAACAAGGATTAACCGGACCGTACTGGGGTTGTTGAGGTTGTTGATAAGTGTACCCAGGATACGGTTGATACTGATAAACTGGCTTCTGGATAGCAGGACCAAATTGGTACTGTCCCTGGTACGGTTGATAGGTGAATTGAGGTTGACTTGTGACAACCGTACTTAAACCAGGTTGTCCTACAGGCATCTGAACCGTATTTTGAATCGTGGATTCAGACAGTGGTAAAGATGTCTGAGGAGTAGATATAGGAACAGTAGAAACCGGAGCTGTCGATACTCCAAAAGTAGATGGGGTAGATTGAACAGATGTTGCGGCAGTTGCAGCGGTCGTTTGAGATGGAGTACGAGGCGCAGTAGGCCTAGACTGAGAAACTACCGAAGGTACAGAAGTTTGAATGTTAGACTTGACTAGTTGCTGGGGTGAACCAGAAACTAAGGGTTGTCTAGTTTGAGATGACAACTGTACACTTGGCTGCAACACGTGTTGAGTTTGCGATGGATCCCACATTATGTTCATTCCGGGGTACTGACCCATAACAGGCTGAGAATATTGAGGACCATAACCGGGTTGAGGGTAGGATTGATAATTGAAAGGTACATTTCCCATTCCTTGAACATAAGATTGACCTTGGGGTGGTTGGAAACCTTGGTTCGAGTACTGACCTTGGGGTAGATACCCCTGAGGCACGTACTGATACTGGGGTTGACCTTGAGGTATAAATTGATACTGTGGTTGACCTTGGGGTACATATTGAATCTGGGGCTGACCTTAAGGAACGTATTGTACCGTATGTACATACTGTCCTTGAGGTTGCCCCCCAGATGCAAATTGTGTACCTTGAGGTTGCCCCCCAGGCATTGATTGAGGCTGCCCCCCAGGCAGTAACTGGCCACCTTGAGGTTGCCCCCCAGGCATTGATTGAGGCTGCCCCCCAGGCAGTAACTGGCCACCTTGAGGTTGAGAATTGGGAATAGAACCTGACATCATAAGAATGTCTTCTACACTCAACGGCTTTGCACCATTGCTTCCAGTAAATAACCCTTGTTCAATGGGTTGAGGAGATGCTCTCGAAAAAGTACCAGAAAGTGACTGATACCCAAAGGGAACAGAAGGACCGCCGTACAAAAAAGATTCAGGCGATTGACTAAACATGGACGACTGACCTGACATATTTACAAGAGTATAAAATCCTCTAGGATGATAAGGAGTACGAGGTGACGAAAAACTTAACCCTGAGTTTTCCAAATAATGAGTCAAAGAAAGATACCAAGTAGTACTTCTAGGTGGACTGTAAAAAATTGATTCACACTCCCTTAGATCAATAACAGGTTGATTTTCAGGGATAGGGATGCCTACTTCTTCTTCCGGAGCAAGTTCTTCAATAGCTATCAAACCAGAAGGAAGATTTTTGGTGATTACGCTCTCTACCCTACGTGAATTAGGAGCACTAGAAGTTGGAGAGACAAACCCTGATGTTGGAGTAATAGGTTTAGATATCTCAGGTTCTTCACCTATATCACTAGTAGATGAAAAGCTACCAGCAAGTTCGGAAACCGAAATAGATTCAAGATTATAACCTGTTACTAGAGTTTGGTAATTAGGATGTACAACCAATGAAGACTCTCCTTCTTTAGGTGACCCAACTTTACTACCACTAGGAGTTACGAGGACTTTCAAGCCTTCAAGCTGGCTCGGGACTTCTTTAGGAGGTTGGCCCTGAAGTCTACGGGACTTCCTCAATAAATCAGCCACGGTTACAAACTCAGGAGACTGGCCCCGAAGTCTACGGGACTGTCTTGGTAATTCAGCCACAGTTAAAAACTTTTAACTACTTCACACGCAAACAAAGTAAAATCTCAATGAAAACCACCTAAAGCCTCTAAAGAACCAAACAAATTTGAATCACACGCCTAAAGAATCTAGAGATCAAACACACACAAACAGTAACTTTCCGGACCGAAAACACTAGTTGGTGATGAAATCCAATGTCGCAGAATTCAGTACAGAAATGGTGGTTGGAACAGTTACCCCGACAACCTGCTTAATGAATAGACTGGACCAAGTTCCTCCACTTAACCGTCTCGAGTGAAGTGAACCCCCCAGAAAATCCAAGTGAGTCTAGCCGACGTCTGCTCCAGGTACAGTGGGATCTTCCCACCACTGTCACCTTAGGAAGAATCCTAAAGAATATGGTCACTAAGGCTACCAACTGAGACAAATACACCTGGGGGAACAGTCTATGATCCGATACGCATGCAAGGGCAGAGTAGCAAGCTCAATCCCCTTGAAGGCTCCTTGACATAATCCAAGGTTTACCAACAAGTGACCCCAGGCTCCTCGACAATGGTTAATCCGAGGTTTACCGTTTTTAATACGTGAATATCTGGCATCGTTCCCAATGAGGAAGGATTGATTCCCACACTGGTTCGGACACGATCTCGTGCTTCTCCTTTAAGAGTAGCTTTCCCAGAGCATAAATGCAACAATTGGATTTCTTCCTACCACAAGATACAGCTACTTGTTTGTTTTTACTGTCTTGGAGAGTTAATTACTCTCCTACTCCAAGACACTAGCCTAAGCTAAGTTGGTGTATCAGAGCCCTAGAAATAAAATGTTACTAGGTGAATTTTACTTTAAGCGTTAATTTTAGTGGTTGTTGTTTAAGTCAAGAGGTGGTGGAGATGAAACTCATGGTGTAAAGACTCGACTCGAAATCACTAAAAATATGCACCTAAGATGATTTAAACAATCTTTTCTCTTCAATGAACTTCTACACTAAGAAAGAGTTTGAGAATGCAAATACTTTGTAAAGACAAATCTTTCTCAATTATACAAATTTAAAGAAGAGCTTTTCCTTTCCAAAGCACTCAAAATGAGACATCTAGTTATTTCACAAAAATTTCCCTTTTCTTTTCAAAGCACCCAATCACTACAAAAACAAACTTTTTCCAAAAGAGATTTTTTATATTTTGTAAATAAAACACTCAAAACTAATGAAAATGACTAACTTTGAGAGCTACAAACTATAAAAGCTACTTAAAGTCAAAGCCTACTAAAAGTCTTTTTGAGGATGTTTTACTTAGCTAAATGTGAGCTAAGGACTAATTTATGCAGAATCACAATTAGTCAAAAAACAACCAATCTTTCGTTTTTCTTTTTTAAAAATGAAAATTCCAACTTTCAAATACAAGTTTTTTGAAATTTTGAAATGAGAAAACGCAAAGCGGATTCCTCAACAAGGGGAGATTTCATAAATGGTCAGACTCATAAGGAGATTGGTAGACACCAAGGTAATCTGAGGTCCCTACGGCTTCTAAGCTCAGAGCCACTACACAACCAAAAACGAAAAACAAACCCAACAAGCAAAATTCCTAGGAATTCCACCTAAAACCCTAACACTAATGAAATTAAACCAAGGAAAGTTTTTGACAGGGAACAAGCAGGTCTGGGCAATGGCTAAAACCTATAAACAAATTCTAAACTGATAAAAAAGAGAAAAATTTAAAATTTTTCAAATTTTTGACAAGGTACGCAGGCAACCTGTTTACACAGGTGCGTCCACGCTCTGTGTACAAAGGAAAAGTGCGTACCTGTGCTTAACTCAGAGGGTGCGTACCTCTCCCAAAACTATGAAAAATAAAAACTGACTCAGAATTAACTAAATTCACCCAATCCCACAATCATCAAGTCAAAAACAGAAACAGAAAATACAGTTTCTCAGGTCAAAGTATAAACAAGGAAAACAATCAAGTCCCCAGCGGAGTTGCCATTTTGTCGCACGGAATGAGTCGATCTTGCGGACAAGATAGACCTTCCTAGAATCTAAAGAAGACCTAACGACAAGCAAACCAACCAGACACTATCTTTCTCTAAATATGATTCAATAAACAATGGCAAACAAGTGTTTTTAGGGCCTACCTTTGGTCCAACGCAAGCTTGTGGATGCCCTCGCTCCTTTGATCCAAATGAGCTCCTTATCGCGAATCTACAAACACAAACAAGGAAAACAAATTAAATAGCACCTGAAAAACCAATTGCATAAAACATATTTAACATGAAAGTCAAGGAGTCCATGAAACAAATAACATAAGATACTTGTTGAGAAAAAGGAGTTTGATTATATTAATTCAAAAGACAAAGAACTTTACAACCTTTGCCTTGACGCTGTACAAGCTCCTCCCAGGGTCCAACAAGATGTCTCCTCTACTTTGACAAGTTTCACTCACTCTCCAATGGAACCAAGAGGTATGTGATCTCTCCTCTCAAGCTCAACCAAAGAGTCTTAATTTCACCAGCATTTACCCTCAAAATGTTCGACTTCTAACCTCCCTAGTCCTCACCCCAATGCCCGTATTTATAGTGCAATGGAGGGAAGTTTACTAGGTCCTCCTTCAAAGGGATAAAGCCCTCCTTGAAAGGGATAGCTCCTTTAGTCAAGGGATTAGCTCCTTCTCTTTTGGGATGCATGAACCACCTCAAAGTGAACAATCCACGTCAAAATTCCTTCTAGAAAACTCTAGAATTAACCCAAAGTGAGTTTTTAAGATAAAACTTGCGCCTTTTGACTTTCACAGGGGTCCGCACCTACACCGTTAGGGACAGAGCAGGTAGGTACGCAGCTTTTGTACACAGAAGGTGCGGGACCGCAGGTGGCCATGAGAGAAAGTGCAGAACTAGAGTTACATTGATTTTTAATGCCTTTCTCCCATTTCCAAGGCTTGATTTGAAGAGCTGAGGTCTTAGACTTGCTTAGGAGGACAATACAAGTGATGATAGACCCATACTGACTGTAAATGATCATAGTGACGATATTTTTGTGTAACACTAGCAATGAGCATATGTTCCACCAGAGTTTAAGCTCATTAAAAAATGAACCCATCTCCAGTAAATAACCATTGTGAATGCATTGTCATCAGCTTTTGAGCCTTGGTCGTTTTCTTACCATCACCTCCACTCTGTTGTTGCTGATCATCCACCTCCATTTAATTGTGTACCCCTTTTGAGGAACAACTATGATGAGTGATCCTATTAGCCACCTTTTTACACTGCCATGATTGGAAAGTTCCAAACCTTACCTGGAACCAGCTACTATCTGAAAACGTCACTCATTCCTCAAAAAACGAGTCTCCTTTAAGCTCTTTTCATCTGACTCATAAAATATGAAAAGATTGCTCAGCAATTGGCCTCTCTAGCTTGTTAAAATGATTGGAAGTGCTATCCCTACTCTAGATTTTAATATTTTTGGACCTGAGGGATTATTACACAAAACGATCGAGCGTTTTTCTTGTTCGGCTCGTTAAACTATCGAAAAATCATCCCTTTCGCATTGTCTTATACTTTTTCGAACTTAAGGGATTATGTTATGGAAAAGGAATATTGGAGTCTTCTTTCCATCTCTTTTAAGACTCTCTAAAATTGAAAAGGACCGAGTTATCCTTGTCGTTAAAAAAATAGTGACAAACTTGTCCATTCAGACAAGAGTGAGTTTCACTGTCACTAGGCTCGTTGAAACATAGCAACGGGTTTTCCTGAATGGAAAATTATAGAACAAGCATATTTTATCCTCCTCAAGCTCGACAAAAATAAAGAGGTACTAGTTAGAAATGACTGGGGAAAATTGGGAAGAAAACTTGAAGAAACTTCATTGGTAGCAGGTTGCTCTTGAACATGACACTTTCACTCGATCACCATGATTGAGTCGGGTTGGGTTATTCCATTCACCGGTCATATCAACATTGGTCCACTGTACCATCCACTTTTGAGGTTAACACTACCAATCCATTTCAGTGTCGCTGATATGTTCAAGAGAAGTCACTAAGAGAATTCATCTACCCAACTTGTGTCTCATCCACTACAATACCTTCACGCTTCATTCTTTCATGACCGCCACCCTGAACCTTGTATCATCAGATCGCTTTCACCTCTGCAAAATCATTTGCTTCGTTCCGTGTCATAGATGTGGGATCCATTAATGCCCTCCTACGACGAGTCACTTCTTGTCGACATCAGCTCATTATCCAAGAAGCCGACCTAGGGACAACCCTTCCAGTACTTTGAAGCTCGCATGCCTCAATGGCAAGTTTATCACTTCCGGTGATAGGTTTACACTAATGGCCTTCGACCGAAAGATTTTGCGTGGTGTTCGACATCAACTCATGTATTCATACCACATGAATTGTACTACAGTACCTTGAGGGTCATCATCATTATCGGTGATTCTTCTCGCGCCTATTAACAGCTTACATCATTGGCTGGTAATCAGGCGATGTATTTCCATGTTCGACATCAGGACACCTATTCACATGGATCGACTTGTACTTCGAGCAAATATTGAACGAGTTTTGAAGACCCTAGATCTAGTTTCATCCATCCAGGCTGTGATATATTCAGGAAAATAAAGACATCAAATGTACATCAATGCTGCACAGATAATCATCCAAACTAAGGGATGATGGCTCCACCAAAATCATCAGTCTGCACACAGACGATTGTCTGTCCTATGTACATGAAAATGAATTTATAAAGCCAAGCATGGGAATGCCCGCCTCAGCCAAATCATGAAAATATTATGAAGATAACGTATTGTATTGTATCTTATTACAGGTCACCTTCCAGTGCAAAAAACCTTGGATCCTCACTATAAAGCATTTCACCTGACATCAAAGAATTTACGACCTCATGTTTTAGGGGGCAACTGTTATAGACATATTTGGGCACTGCAAACCCAATCACATATTTCCATAAACCAAGGAATTCTAAGTCCCTAAAAGTGTTGTTTCATATCCTAAAGGAGCAAGGTCAGCTGATTACATCACCTCCCAGAAATTTTCCATGAAAATCTACTCAGAACTGGTCAAAGCAGGACCATACAGACTGCCCAGTGCTAAAGGTGTGATGCATCTGACCTACCACATGCAATAAGTGCAATGCATACTGGAAACCCCTTTCATAGTGTGTGATGAGCGAGAGAAAACAAATGGCACAAGTAGTTTGCTAGGTGGAAACCCAGAGAATCTTCTAGAAACTGCTCATTTGACACTTGCCTCTCTAAGTTCACCCAAGGATGAGTAAGAGATCTAAAATATCCATGTGGAACTAGGAACTATCAGAGAGAGGATACTAATCAAAATCCCAGAAGTTGACTCACCCCCTGCAAATGTCTATAAATGGATCCCTCATCCAAGAGATCCAAAGGTTGGAATTTGGTAATTTGCAAAGAGGTGCTGCTGGTTTCTCTTTGAAGACATTGTTGGGTGATCTTGCTTTGTGTGAGGTGAAGAGGGCTTTCAAGCTGGGAGGATGGCACTGGGTCAGACCAAGTGGTTGTAATCCTCTCTTCTATGACTTTTATTAATAAAGCTATTTGAGTTTTCCTCCATATTCTTGTGTATCTCTGAATATTATGTTTGTTATATGCATTTGTATGGCCAATATATATCTGATCCTATATTATTTACAGTGAAAGATCTCTATGCTTTGATGGTATTATGCTATTGTGAATCTACAGGTGCTCTTTGAAGCTGGACAAGTAAGGAAGCAGTGGTGAGATTCTATCAAAGGGGAAAGGAAACAAGCAAGGAGCTAAGCAGAATACTGAGGTTGGTACTCTCTGCTTCTTTCCCATCTCCCTCTCGTAAAGGAAAAACAAGTGACTTTAATTTGTTTGTTTCTAAGATATTTACCCATCTTAGTGGGACTAGCAACTCTACATAGACACTAGATTTCCCGATAACAACACCCCTACAGAAGACAATAATCAAGTACACATAAAATTTACATTAAAATCAATCAGTTATTCTTCTGAGCAAATGAACATTAGCTAGGCTAGGATCTTGGGATAAGCATGTGAGTGAACTGCCCAAGGTTGAAAACAAAACTAGTGTCATTAACGAGTGAAAAATTCCTTCTGCACTCATGCTACCGGGACCACTCCAGTAAAAGTGGAGAAAAATACGAGACAACATCGGACTATAAGTGAAGGTAGCCCGCCTTCTCTTACAAATCCTTTGGGAATTTTGTGTATTGGGGTTCCCTTTGGGGATTTTGGAACTGATTCGAGGACTCAGGTATCATGCCCACACAGCGTGCTATCTATGACTGTGTCCCCCTCGGTGGTGTCTATGATCTGAGGTATCTCTAGTGGCCAAATTTATAGGGACTTACACAAGGTGACTGGGACGGGCTATCCTGGTACCTAACACAGATAGATCTACTTTGTATTCAGTTTTTGGGAGGGTGCTCGTATTCACAAGAGTACTTGGCCCCTTAATATGAGGTTTAGGTGAAGCTCTAAAGTAACCATAACTGTACATTTGGCCATCCTTATCTGTTATTCATTGACATACTAAGTTTCATCTCCGGTGATCGGTGCTTATCAAATGAGGTAATTCCCTCCATTTTCTAATTGATCCCTTTAGTGTATTTTTTATATATATTTTCAGGTACCTGAGTGCTATCATTTTGAGACTTTAAAAGAATATCACAATAAAATTTATTGATAAAAATTAACGGTCACTGTGGCTGCATCCGGCCCTCGTCGTCACTCCAAACAATTGTTAGGACTTCCTCCACTCATTGTGGAGGATCCGCCGAGTTCCATTGAACTCGATTCCCCATCTTTGGGGGATCAGTCTCCTAGATCTCACATGGGATCTGTTTGGACAACTGACAATTCAAGTTTGCCAATGGATTTCTTTACCGAAGGATTCCTTCCTTCCTTTAATACTCCGCTCATGAATTTATTGGAACCTATCTCGGCTCTCGTGGTACTTGTACTTCCTACTTCAGTAATTGGAACATTTCCATCTATCTAGTCGGCGACTAACGGGTTGTGGAACTTTAGGGACACTTTTGGTCCTTCAACACTCCCCCAATCGACAGTCATCACAACACTGATAATGGCGAATCCCGCTATCCCATTTGTCCTAGGTACAACCACTCACATAACACCCTCTATGACTGGAACCCAGAAAATGCCAAGTTCCACCGATATGGTTCCAAACTGCATACCTTCAATAAGTGCCACATATAGTGCTCCCTATAACACTCAATGTGGCACTATGGGTGCGATTCTCATCTACCAAAAACATGGTCGACCACTGTTGTATAGTTCAAACCCATAGATTCATATACCTTGGGGGGTTCCCAATATGCACATGCTAGTCGGGAACAATTCCCCCTCCGTTCTCTGGCATGCATGGTCAGTCGCTAATTGACATGAGAATTCCCTCCATCAATCAAGGGAAAATGGTTAGTTCTGTATGGGGCGGTGTTGTGGCCACCAACAACCCCCCTCTTTGTTTGGTATTAGCAATAACACCAAGCAAATGGGGACCCTTAATAAAAAATCCAAAAAACATTTTTTGAAAATTTTTGTATTCAACTCCTTAAAGCTGTATTGCATCACGAGAAGAGAATAAAATGTTTTCTTATGAGCATAATAAACTGCGAAGAAGCAACACAAAATTCATCGCATTGCATACATTGTGAAGCGCTCTTAAATGAAAAATCTTAAGAACTCTCCGACAGCCGATATGCAACGTCGCATATCGCAACATCGCTTAAGCAGCACACAATGATTGAATGACTAAGCGCGATCTGCGATGAATGTGATTTGCGATAAATGCGATCATGAATTTCTGCGATGACACATCTTAACGACGCGATCCACGATGCTGCGATGCGAGTCGCAGAAATCACCCATCGCAAATTTTCCTCGGCGCAGTATTCAAGGAAAGCTGTCCATAAACCAAAATTGGGCGCGCGCCTTAAAAGGAATTAATGAATGTATGCCAAAGTATTCAAGAAGGACAGTTTTGTGTTTTTCAAAGAGTCAGTTCGTTATGGGTATCATGATTTTATGCATTCATAAGAGCTTAAAGCTTTCATGTCAATCTTTATTATCATTATTCTTTTCCTTTGCGTAAACTGTAAGACAGGAAATAACATGAAGCAATGTGCAGGAAACATCTAAGGAAAAGGGGAAAGCGTCAATGTTCAGAGAACAGAGAAGAGATGCCTTCATAAATGGATGCCGCATGCAACAGGACCACAGATTCCAGAGTATCACTCAACAGATGCTGATGTCAATAGGCCATCCAAAGCTCAGAGTCAAAGGCGCACAAAAGCAGCATGTTTACAAAAGATCCTGAAGCTTATGCCCGGTAAAAAAAAAAGGGCGCTAAAGAAGGAAAATGCACCAGAAAAGCCTGGAACAAAGAACGGAGGCAGTTGTCAATGCAGAAAATTGTTCAGAGAGCAAAGTCCCTAACTCATTCAGTCATTTGCAAGGCTGGAAACTGAAATAGCAAAAGCAGAATCAGTTTGAGAGAAATTTGGGTTATTACCAAGTATACACGCAGTGAATACACCCAGCCAGAGGAAGATTCTCGAAAATATCTTCTAGTTTACCAGAAAGTGGTGCCAGCACTTGTTATTTCTATTTTCATAGCTCAAACGAAAGTAGAAGGAGACTAGTCGACTCTTCCCAGGCGAATGTTGCATGCTTGCAACACTAAGGAGCAAATACAGAAATGGTTAGGAATTAGATTCAATTTTTAGAAATAGTTTTGCTTTAGCAGAAGGGCAGTCATTTAAAACCGTATCCTAAATTTATGTAATTAAGTTAATTAGTTAGCAGTATTTAAACCCTTCTCAGGCATTTGGAGAAGGGTCCAGAAATTTGTCAAAAAACTTATCCTCAGAACATGCACTTTTGTACCCTCAGAGGGGGTTTTGATGAATGGATGGATCAAGGTTTATTAATGTTTGCATTTGATATCTCCTACTGATGTTGCACTGCTGTACTCTTAGTAGATGTTAGAGCAAGGAGAGATAAATCATTGTTGCTTGAAGCTTATGAGTGGAACCAGTCATAAATGGTACTTTTATCTCTTGACCATTTCTGTTTATATTCTTAAAGTGATATACAGTTTTTAGTTGTTTATATGTTATTGCATGAATGTGTGAGTTACCATTTGGCACTTTTGTACGGTGGAGCCATTTATTTATGTCTGATATATGAATAACTTATTATGCGATATGCTGTTCACAACTGTTTTGCCTAACTTCTTATGCAAAGTGGTTTATCCTAATTGATTTCTATTCTTATGATAGCTGAATGATCTTTATTACCAGTTATTGTTTGAAATCTCTTTAGATCGCATAATAGAAGAAATACACCCCGGGTTAGTGTAGATTAGATCTGTTGTTTCTCATTAGATTACAATAGCATAGAGTTAGTTTAAAAGTTTGAATTAAATTAGCTTTAAGTACTCTTAGATCAGCATCATCCAACTCTGTACACACACACACCCTTAAATTGGGAAACTAGTCCCGTTATCCCGAGTCGGACCCGCTATACCAAATGGATAAGGAGCTGCCAACCAAGGCCCGAACTGGGTGGGTATCCCCCTTGTTGTCGACCCGATTTTTGGGGCTTCAACATATTTGGCGCTAGAAGGAGGGCCCGAACTATGAATGGCACCTAAATCAAAATCTAAATACCATTCTGAGAGTAAATCGCCCTCATCAACTCCCCCGACTTCCCCAGTACGTTTAAATCCAGAGTCAGAAGTCACTCGAGTATTAACCGTTGCTACATACCCTAATATTTCAGACCAATCTACCATTGCACCCCCTGAAGTTCAAACTCTGATTCGCAAACTCCAGGGATTTTCTATTTCTACACAGAGTTCTGATAAATCTCCAAGCAGCGTGACTTCGCAGTACAATCCTGCTCATCCCCTAACCAGATTAAAGAGTGAAAAATTTGGCATCCAGCCAACTGAACTCCCTCTCCCCACCAGGAAAAGAGCAAGGAAAACACCACAAGAGTCTGATAGTGAGACTCTTTCATCTACATCATCCATTTCAACTCCCTCACCGCGAAGTCAGCCACCCACATCTTCATTCCAAACCACACATCCATCTTCCACAACCCCTCTTCTTCAATCATCTGAGATCATAATATCTTCATCTTCCCAGCCTCAGGGATCATCCTCTGCACTTTCATTTACTAGCAGCTCAACAATGGCCCAGTCTCCATGGAACAATCCTGGGGCAGTTTTAATGCCTCCACCCCTGAGCCAAATACCAGCTCATCCTGAGAAATGGCTACCCAAATTCAATCCAGAAGCAGGCATGCTAGCTGAAGAGCACATTAACAATTTCATGCTTTCTGTCAATCTCAATGGAGTTACCAACGAGGATGCTGTTGTCCGGCTTTTTCCCTATACAATGCAAGGAACAACCGGGTCATGGTACTTTTCATTACCTTCCGGGTCTATCACAAGTTGGGACATTTTTCAAAGTAAATTCCTTACCAAGTTTGGTGATGACAGATCAACGGCAACGTTAATCAATGACCTATCCAATCTTAAAGCCGAGGCTAGGGAACCCATCAAAGATTTCAATTTACAGTTCAATAAAATCCTCAACAAAATTCCCACTGCTTCCCAACCCAGCGAAGAAGTACGATGTGAATGTTATATTACGGCCTTACCATCAAACTTAGCAATCTTCGTGGATAGGGCAAATAAAACAACCTTAGTTGAAAACCTGACAGAGGCGATAGCAATAGAGAAACGCGTAGTAGCCCTAGAAAAGAGATCTACGATAGAGGAACACAAATCTAAAAAAGTCACCTTCAAGGAAGACTCCAAGAAGAAACAAACGAAAGACCCTTTCGATTTGGAAGGATTGCAAAAAGTATTAAAGACCACGTCCAATGAGATGATTGACATAAAAAAACAAGTAGCAGAAACTTCTTCAAAAAATCCCTACAGAGCTTTTAAAAGAGGCCCTTCAATGGATGTGAAACCACCCATCGCTATCTCAAATGTCGAATCTGAAGAAGAGAGTACCATTGAAGGGCAGACCGATGACGAAGAGGTTGTGGAACTACAAGGAATGTGGGATTTCATCCTCCCACAAGAAGAAGATCAAGAAGCATTTCTGGTTAGCACACGAAGCAAAAATCAACTTGATCCTCCCCAAACTACCCCTAAGAAGAAGGGCGCAAGCCCTGCAGCAAAAGATAAAGTCGCAACAAAGAAAACGACCGCTAAAGCGACTCAATCTAGCCCAGTCCAACCAGATCAAACAACTCCATCAAGAACACTGATAGTGTCGGATGAAATGGAATACAATATTATTGATGACATGAAAAAGACTAGGGCTAATATCACTCTTTATGAATTGAGCAAATTGAAACATCAACAGAAGATAATGATGAAAGAATTACATGCCGTGCCTACTACATCTTTGCCTACAGCTGTAGCTTCCCACAACATGGGAAGACCTCCAACCAACATGATCAATAAGATTGATCCAAATGACATCGCCTTGATTGGAGGAAGATCAAGGTCTCACACTCCCCCTTTTCTTCTCACTTATGAGATTTTCAATAAAAATGTGCACAATTGTTTGGTAGATTCTGGTGCTTCAATGAATATTTTACCCAGATCAATATGTGCCAAGTTGAATGCTCAACCCAAAATATCCGCAGTGCGCATAGTTCAGCTTGATCGATCTCAAGTCAAAGTGATTGGTGAACTTAATCAAGTGACCATAAGATTGTCGTCTAACCCGAAGGTATGTCAGGTTATTGACATTCTAGTAGCTGATATCCCAGAATTCTATGGCTTGATTCTTAGCAGGGATTGGTCTGAAAAACTCCATGGATACTTCTCAACCGACTGGTCGCACATGTGGTTACCCTACAATGGTAAACCGAATCAAATAAAGGTTGAACGAGAGTTACACCAGAAGTACATAGTAACGGAATTGGAGGGAGAAAATGAAGCAATAGCATATAACAACAGTATCATAGGCAATTACTCGATAGATTCTTTCCTCAGCAATTTCAATGCTCATACATCACCTTACTTAGAAAATTCAGTTTTGTCCCAAGTCGAAATTTTTTCCCAAACTGATAATTCAAAGTGTGTTAATTTTGTAGATAAACCTGTAAATACATCTTTGTTTTGGAAATTATATTTTGGTGGCTCTAAATCTAACGAAGGAGCAGGAGCAGGATGCGTTCTGATTAGTCCAGAAGGAAATAAGACCATGCTTACGTGCAGACTTGAATTCGATTGCACAAACAATACAGCGGAATATGAGGCCTTGGTGCAAGGCCTATACAAAGCAATCGGGTTGAACGTCAAGTATCTGCAAGTCTTCGGAGACTCCGAGATTGTCGTCAAACAGGTACGTAACACCATACACTGCCTATCAGGTCATTTGAAACACTATCAATCTTTAGTACAAGATCTGACTGAGCATTTCATAGCATTCAATATTTCGTCAATCCCAAGACTCCAAAACGCAAGTGCAGACCTTTTAGCTAACGTAGCCTCTAGACTTATTCCCCCCGAAGATTTTAGCCTAGATAGATTCTCAATAGAATTAATCTTTAGACCGTCCATCCCTGACAACATTACAAATTGGAGAGTATTCAATGACGATCCTGATATTGTAAATTTCCTCACTTCTGAAGGATCCTACTCCAATCAAATAATTGACGAAGACCATCACGATCGACAAATACAACAAGATAGCACTAATAATGCTATACCTAAATCGGTGGTTAAATTGGAAGACTTATACGACTTGAAAAGTCGGTTTAAAATGTTTACCAATTCTAAGCTCTACAGTTCAACTCTGAACTACGAATTAGTAAACCTAGGAACCGATGATAATCCACAAAACGTTAATCTAGGCCACGGCCTAGCCCCTGAAGAAAAACTAGCGTATATTTGTCTTTTGAGACAATACAAAAATGTTTTTGCTTGGAATTACGATGAGCTGAAGACATACGACACTTCTATTATTCAACATACTATCCCTATGATTGACAACGAAAAACCTGTCCAACAGAAACTCAGAAAAATCCACCCCAATTTAGAAAATCAGATAAAAACTGAGCTAAATAAGTTATTAAAAGCCAGAATAATTTTCCTCGTCAGACATTCCAAATGGGTCTCCAATATGGTACCCGTTAGAAAGAAAAATGGAGATATTAGAATCTGCATCGATTTTCGGAATCTCAACAAAGCCTGTCAAAAAGACAATTTTCCCCTCCCACCTATGGAGCAGATATTACAGGCAGTAGCAGGCTCAGAACTAATGTCTTTTTTGGATGGATTTTCAGGATACAATCAAGTGCTGGTACATCCTGATGATCAGTTAAAAACCACATTCCAAACTAAATGGGGCACATACGCATATCGGAAGATGCCATTTGGTTTGATCAATGTCGACGCTACATTTCAGAGAGCCATGGACATCGCATTCAAGGGTTTAGTCAATAAATCTGTAGTAATTTATTTGGATGATATAACAGTGTACTCCAAGAAGCGAAGCGACCATCTCAAAGACTTGAAACAAATCTTTCAACGATGTTTAAGGTATGGGATTTCACTTAACCCAAAGAAATATTTTTTCGCATTAAGTGAAGGAAAACTTCTAGGATTCATAGTGTCAAAATCTGGTATTCACATTGAGCCTGACAGAATCAAAGAAAATTTTGAAATATCCCTACCTCATAATAAAAAAGCCATGCAATATTTCCTTGGTCAAATCAATTTTGTGAAGAGATTTGTCCCTGATTTTTCACGAATTGTTTCTCCTTTGCAAATGATGATTAAAAAGAATTCAAATTTTAAATGGGGTCAAGATGAGCATGAAGCATTCACCCTGATGAAACAAGCTATCATTAACGCTCCATCTTTAGCAACCCCGAGTTTTTCAGAATCTTTTATCTTATACACATTTGCCTCAGAGAAATCATATGCTGTGACTCTAACTCAAGCAAATCAAGAGAAAGCGGAAGCTCCAATCGCATTTTTTAGCTCGAATTTACAAGGTGCTGAACTCAACTATTCAGACGTGGAGAAATAGGCATATGCTGTTTTCAAAGCAGTCAAATATTTCAGACCTTTCTTACTTAAAACCCATACTAAGGTCATAGTACCATTTCCAGCGCTAAGAAATCTTCTAGTACAGAAGGATGTGGGTGAAAAAAGAGCAAATTGGATCACTACTTTACAAGAATACGACCTTGAAATCAAACCAGCAAGCATTGCAAGAGGTCAAGGCTTCTGCAAAATGTTGGCTGGAGCATCGCAAATTCCTGAAAATTCATCTGAAGAGGTACAAATGTATGAGGTAAGCCTAAACGATGCAGAATCATTATATGCTGACACCATTTATTATCTTAAGAACGGGTATGCTCCATCACACCTGGATCACACCAAGAAAAGAGCTCTGAGATTGAAAGCTAAACAATACCAGCTCATAAATGATGTTCTGTTTAAAAAGAATTACGATTCTATTCTTCTTAGGTGTCTTGAGAAAACTGAAGCCGAAAAGGTTTTGCAGGAACTCCACGATGGACCAGCAGGCGGACACTATGCTGGAGATGCTACTACACATAAAATCTTACGTGCAAGATATTATTGGCCCACGCTGTTCAAAGGCTCACACAGTTACGTGAGGAAATGCCAAGTCTGCCAAACTACTGCAGGGAGACAAAAGAAACCGTCCATGCCACTACAGCCGGTAAACATCGAGCAACCATTCAGTCAGTGGGGCTTGGACATAATAGGTGAGATCGTTCCTCACTCTTCTAAGCAGCATAGATACATCCTCACGGCAATAGATTATTTTACTAAATGGGTAGAAGCAGTTACTCTCAAGACAGCTAATTCTGAAAACATCATTGAATTCATAGATCGATTTATAATCACTAGGTTTGGATTGCCAACGGCTTTAATGTTTGATAATGCCTCATACTTTTCTGGGAATGCAATGACTGAGTTTGCACTTAAAAGAGGGTTCAAACTGAAATATTCGGCCAACTACTATCCGCAAGGTAATGGATTGGCTGAGTCAACAAATAAAAACCTAATCAGGATTATTAAAAGAACAGTTGACCAGAACCAAAAGAATTGGCACAAGGCTTTGGTAAATGCTTTATGGGCAGATAGAATAACGAAGAAAGCTTCAATCGGCACTTCTCCCTTTAATTTAGTTTATGGGAAAGAAGTGGTTCTTCCAACTCACTTAGTCATCCCCTCTTTGTCTTTAGTACAATACATCGATGAAGTATCTACTTCCTCCATACAACTAAGACAAATGGAAATAATTAAATTAGAAGAACAACGAGAACAAGCTAAGAAAACCCATGCTCATCACCAAGCGCTAATAAAATCCTCTTTTGACTTGAGCATAATGACCAGAAATTTTTTTCAGATGGGAGATCTAGTTTTGAAATGGGATAAGGCTCATGAAGAAAAGGGCAAACATACAAAATTTCAGAAGATGTGGCTTGGTCCTTTTCAGATTGTAGAAGTCATAGGTCCATCAACTTTTGTGTTGCAGGATTTAGCAGGTAGAAGGGATTCTTTGCCTGTTAATGGACAAATCCTTAAAATATATTTTCCATAGAAGATTACTCTTCTATTCTGTAGGATAGTTTTAGTTTTTCTTTTTCCTTTTTTCATAATAAAACCAGTTGTAGATGGTTACTACAGGTATTCACGAAAAAGACACCAATTCTCTTTCAGATTTTGAGCTTTTTCGCTTGTACAAGTAGCAATTTTTTTTTGAAAATCTGATCTTTATTATTGACAGATAGAGTTAAAAAAACTTTAGCCTAGATATGATACTAGTTTCAACTTTAAAAATTTGATGAAAGCAACCTTTAGCGAAGAAATTGTTTTATATCAGCACAATGAAAGGTATCAATAATAAAATAAAGATTCTCTGTAAAACTGCTGTTTTCAAACTCTATTATTGTCGTCCAGAGCTTTCTTAAGGAAAAACAATGAATTCCTCCCTGCTAAAGGAAATCGTAGCATTCAGAGGAACAATCCGAGAAAACACTATATCTCAAAGAATAAGAGGTCTCATCACAAGCCGGCTTATCATGATCACAGATATTATAACTTGCTGACTTTGCCAATACTATCCACCAAAACAGGGCAACGACTCAAGATTGTTGCAATCAAAAGACAAGGGGTCTCATCACGAGCCAGCTTGTTCAGCAAAAGTGTAAATCAAGTGAATGACTGTGTCATAATTTGGCCACCAAACCAAGACATTGTTCTTTAGAGAATTAAAAAGGAAAAAAGTGTCAAAATGGGTTTTTCTCTGAAAAGTTGTAAATAGCCTTAAGCAGGATAAAGGATCATTGCTGGGTAACAGGTAACCCTGTCGAGGCTATGGACACCTGCTGGCAGCAGAGGCTCTACCTACGACAAATGAGCATATTTTAAAAAGCCAGCACACAGAGAAGACCTTATTTTATCTTTAAAAGACCAAGTAATGGCTGATGTAAATAAAAGAACAAAGCCTGAGGAAGCAAACAATTGGAATAGAAAAAGGTTGAAACAAAATATCATTGATAGGATAAGGCATAATGTACTCTATCTGTCCATAACGAAATTTAGACTTATGAAAATTTTTCTGCTTTGGAAGTTAAAATTCAATAGAAAAGCAGAGATAACTGGTTCTTCCCAGTGAATTGCCATTGTTGTGGCCACCAACAACCCCCCTCTTTGTTTGGTATTAGCAATAACACCAAGCAAATGGGGACCCTTAATAAAAAATCCAAAAACATTTTTTGAAAATTTTTGTATTCAACTCCTTAAAGCTGTATCGCATCGCAAGAAGAGAATAAAACGTTTTCTTATGAGCATAATAAACTACGAAGAAGCGACACGAAATTCATCGCATCACATACATTATGAAGCGCTCTTAAATGAAAAATCTTAAGAACTCTCCGATGGCCGATATGCGACGTCGCATATCGCAACATCGCATAAGCAGCACACAATGATTGAATGACTAAGCGCGATCTGCGATCTGCGATGAATGCGATTTCTGATAAATGCGATCATGAATTTCTGCGATGACACATCTTAACGATGCGATCCGCGATGCTGCGATGCGAGTCGCAGAAATCACCCATCGCGAATTTTCCTCGGCGCAGTATTCAAGGAAAGTTGTCCGTAAACCAAAATTGGGCGCGCGCCTTAAAAGGAATTAATGAATGTACGCCAAAGTATTCAAGAAGGACAGTTTTGTGTTTTTCAAAGAGTCAGTTCGTTATGGGTGTCATGATTTTATGCATTCATAAGAGCTTAAAGCTTTCATGTCAATCTTTATTATCATTATTCTTTTCCTTTGCGTAAACTGTAAGACAGGAAATAACATGAAGCAATGTGCAGGAAACATCTAAGGAAAAGGGGAAAGCGTCAATGTTCGGAGAATAGAGAATAGATGCCTTCATAAACGAATGCCGCATGCAACAGGACCACAGATTCCAGAGTATCACTCAACAGATGCTGATGTCAATAGGCCATCCAAAGCTCAGAGTCAAAGGCGCACAAAAGCAGCATGTTTACAAAAGATCCTAAAGCTTATGCCCGATAAAAAAAAAAAAGGGCGCTAAAGAAGGAAAACGCACCAGAAAAGCCTGGAACAAAGAACGGAGGCAGTTTTCAATGCAGAAAATTGTTCAGAGAGCAAAGTCCCTAACTCATTCAGTCATTCGCAAGATCAGAAACTGAAATAGCAAAAGTAGAATCAGTTTGAGAGAAATTTGGGTTATTACCAAGTATACACGCAGTGAATACACCCAACCAGAGGAAGATTCTCGAAAATATCTTCTAGTT
The DNA here is from genome assembly GCA_031772625.1 of Pinus tabuliformis. Classification (NCBI taxonomy): domain Eukaryota; kingdom Viridiplantae; phylum Streptophyta; class Pinopsida; order Pinales; family Pinaceae; genus Pinus; species Pinus tabuliformis. The sequence goes on from CM062816.1 coordinate 1,428,147,044, forward strand.
TACCAGAAAGTGGTGCCAGCGCTTGTTATTTCTATTTTGATAGCTCAAACGAAAGCAGAAGGCGACCAGCCGACTCTTCCCAGGAGAATGTTGCATGCTTGCAGTACTAAGGAGCAAATACAGAAATGGTTAGGTATTAGATTCAATTTTTAGAAATAGTTTTGCTTTAGCAGAAGGGCAGTCATTTAAAATCGTATCCTAAATTTATGTAATTAAGTTAATTAGTTAGCAGTATTTAAACCCTTCTCAGGCATTTGGAGAAGGGTCCAGAAATTTGTCAAAAAACTTATCCTCAGAACATGCACTTTTGTACCCTCGGAGGGGTTTTGATGAATGGATGGATCAAGGTTTATTAATGTTTGCATTTGATATCTGCTACTGATGTTGCACTTCTGTACTCTTAGTAGATGTTAGAGAAAGGAGAGATAAATCATTGTTGCTTGAAGCTTATGAGTGGAACCGGTCATAAATGGTACTTTTATCTCTTGATCGTTTCTGTTTATATTCTTAAAGTGATATACAGTTTTTAGTTGTTTATATGTTATTGCATGAATGTGTGAGTTACCATTTGGTACTTTTGTACGGTGGAGCCATTTATTTATGTCTGATATATGAATAACTTATTATGCGATATGATGTTCACAACTGTTTTGCCTAACTTCTTATGCAAAGTGGTTTATCCTAATTGATTTCTATTCTTATGATAGCTGAATGATCTTTATTACCAGTTATTGTTTGAAATCTCTTTAGATCGCATAATAGAAGAAATACACCCCAGGTTAGCGTAGATTAGATCTGTTGTTTCTCATTAGATTACAATAGCATAGAGTTAGTTTAAAAGTTTGAATTAAATTAGCTTTAAGTACTCTTAGATCAGCATCATCCAACTCTGCACACACACACACCCTTAAATTGGGAAACTGGTCCCGTTATCCCCAGTCGGACCCGCTATACCAAACGGATAAGGAGCTGCCAACCAAGGTCCGGACCGGGTGGGTATCCCCCTTATTGTCGACCCGATTTTCGGGGCTTCAACAGGCGGGAATCCTCAAGGGGTTCCCAACCAATCCATGGGGGCACCCTACTCACATACTCAAATAAGTCAAGGGGGCACCACTTATACTAGGGGCAATAACATACCCCAGTATCAAAATCCTCATGGAAATCCACTCTACAACACCATACCTCAAAGCAACTGCTACACCACACAACCCATGTATAATATGGGGAACCAAACGATGGGAGGAGCACAAAGCTCCTCAAGTCATCTGTCATCACCATGGTCCGAGTTGGGGGCACCTAACTCTCTCCCTTTCTTGGCAACATTGGATATACCCAACTTATACATGTTGACAAATGACCCCATCTATCACAACTTACAATGGCCACCAATCCCACATAAAATACGAACAGACATCCCAAAGTTCGATGGAAAATAAGGGGGAGGATCCGGGCACCCATATCACCATCTACCATCTCTGGTGTGTTTCAAACTCTGGTGGATGATAGTGTCTGGTTACGTCTTTTTCCCCACACCCTCACTGGCAATGCAGAAAAATGGTATATTGTGCTGCCACGTGTGTCAGTAAACACCTTTGACACTTTAGCGATGGAATTCCTAAAGCACTTCCAGCTACCCATTCGCTATGAGACTAGGAAAAATCTATTCACTTCATTTCTTCAGGATACCGCCACCCACATCTTTGATCATATTCATGAATGGAGACGTAGGTAGAGGTTAGTCAAAGCTCCCATCCCAGAATTTCTCCTAACGGACTGGTTCTGCAAGTCCTTACTTCCTCAAATCTCTAGAGATGTCGCTATAGGTGGTGTAGTCACATAAGACCAATCCATATGTCATGCCCAGCACTTAGATTTGATATATTCACAATCTGGACTCTTTATGACATAATCCCCAATGCCCCTGGCAACCCAAATGCTTCCACTACTACCAAATTGACTGCTCTTCCTACCATTGAGATAAACTTTGTGCGGTCTACACAAAATCTCAGTGGTAAGAAAAAGAATAATAAGAAAAAAAATTGCTCCGTCTGAGGAGCAGTCAACAAAGAAGCCAAACCCAAAACAGAAGGTTGATGTGCCTACTGACGAGGAAAAGGATAAACCCACCAGATATCTACTATGGGATAAAATGCATGGGATGAAAACTACCCTCAAAAGTCTTCCCGGGACTTTCTGAGGACTTTCGACAGACCGTAAGGTTATCTGCAAAAGCTACCTGTTACACACATGTTTATCTATTAGACATATATTAACAGGGTATGGAAAGAGGATTACCTTTAGTTCTTTCTAGATTTGCTTGGGGATCTCCGTGTGGTAAGAAGAACTCCTCCTAACTAGCTCCAAGATGATTCTTGCTCAAAAGGATGAAGCAAACCAATCACAGCATACACTTCTGACAATCAATGTAAGAATCTGTAACAAACATGTATAAATGTATAACTTATCTACTCAACACAACAAGTATCATAATGAACAAATAAATGCACAATATCACCGACACTTTGGAGTAAGGAACACAACTGCAGTCCTATATTGAGAATAGAAGAGTGATTACAACAATCTTGTTGTATCAACCTTCCTTACCCCTTCTTCCTCTCTCTCTCTCCTTCTTTTAGCTAGCTCCTTCAAGAATATGACAGTTTCACAATAGCACTATGTACTATCCTTCTAAATGCTTTGACCTTTTTGCAATGGCCCTCTCATTTCTTATATAGCAATCAAAGTAGGGTTGCCCAACTCCACCTATAGTTCATTATGGCAATAACCATGAACCTACCCTGTTTACAAGCTTTTTCACATTTTCCTTTATTCTCAGAATAGAATTTCTCCAAATATCTTGATTTTTGGAGTTTCCCTGCTTTTCTTGCACAAATTTAGGGATTTAATATCTAGATATTTATCAGTGGATTCGTTGGCATAACCTCTTAAACATCACTTAAGTTCACTAACGCTCTCCTTGGTCTAACAACATGAGTTAGCAGGTTGACTAATGCCCTTTATGCTTGGTAACAAGATTTATAAAGTAGGCAGTCAGTGTACAGAGAGCGTTAGTGTGGATTCTGGGCTTGCAACTGTAGTCATTGATTTAGTCATCTTGTCTTTCTCCTCTGAGTTGATTAGGTGGTCAATTTGTCCTATAGCAGATGCCCCGTAAAGTATGAGATCAGAAGCAGAGACGATGGCTGAAATACTTTATGAAAATACAGTAATCCACTGTCAAAATCTTTGTAGAGAGAGAGAGAAGTTTCGGGCAGTAAGGAAAACATGATACAACAAAAGTACATATATATAAACTACTAAAATCATGTCCTGAGTCAGGCATTCCCATGCTCAGTAGCTATGTTAGAGTAACTTTCTCCTCGAAGATACAACAATGTTGGCCACCAATATGGCACAGGGCGGATCCAGTGTCATAATAGATCATCCTGAAATAGCTATCTCCAAAGAACAATATCGCATCTTGGGAGAGGAAAAAGGCTGAATGATGCAAGCCTCTACCCAATGTCTTAATTCCCGTTTTCACTGAACAACAGAGATCGGTACATGTGATAATATGTGTTGATGTCAAACATGCACAAAATCATCTGATTACTAGCCAATAATGGAGACCGTTAATAGATGCGAGGAAGGCCACCGATAATGGTGATAGTCTCCAAGATGCACAGTGCAAACTAGCAAGTGTGAAAGATTTTTTTGTCATCGAACACTCGTAGAATTGCTTAACCAGGAGCCAATAATGAAAACCTGTGATCAAGCACAAGGTAACCTGCCACTAATGTCTACAAACACCAAGGCACTGAATGTGTTTCTGGGTTATCTTCCTAGATAGAGTGTTGAAGTCGATAGGAAGAAACCTATTGAAAGGTAGGCAATGATGTGTCCTACATCAGTCGACACAAAACCGAAAAAAGATGATTTTGTTTTTTGAAGAATCTTTTGAGCTTTTGGGTCTAAACAACGAAGGGCATGATGAAAGGATATGTAGGATCAGTTGATCGAGGAAGCAAGTAGGGATGCTTGAACAATAGAAGGCATGACAACAGTTTTAGCTAGACAAGACTAGACTCATGAACACTACAGAGTGTTTAAGATATAGAGATGCAATGACATCAGGGTATATAGGAAAAAAACTCATAGGTTGGTAGGGTTCATATTGAGAGGCTATCAAAATGACGGTTTATCTGAGGGAGTGCCATGTTCAAGGAATGTTTGCTGCCAAACCACACTTCGAATATAGGATACAATTGTATTTCCACTTTCCCCATCTGATTTTTAATGAGTCCAAACGGGTAAACTCAGCGATCTTTTCATGTTTAGAGAATCCGAAAAGGATCACAAAAAGAATGACTCTTTGCCCTATCTGATTAGTTTAATGAGTCCAAATAGGTAAACTCGTCGATTTTTTCATCTTTTGAGAGTCTGAAAAGTATCGTAAAAAGAACGACTCTATATCTTGTTTGTGTATTTAAAGAGTGCAAACTAGACAACTTAGTGATCTTTTCATCTTTAGAGAGTCTGAAAATATCGTAAAGAGAGACTCCATGGGGGTCCCTTTGTCATAGTTGTTAACCGGGTGCGACAAAAGGTTAATAGTATAGCTAGATTGGTTACTTTTCCGTATTTAATCTATTGAACCCAGATAAATAGAAACATTTTTCCAATAGATGTCAACCTCATTTTGTTACGAGTACAAGGTGGCAGACTAAACGCGTATTTTGTTGTGACACTTTAATGAGCTCAGTAACAAAAACTTGGGATTTTTCATTTTTTAATGAGCTTGAAAAAAGTACTTGAAAGAATGCTCGGGTCATCTTTAGCATGTTTAACGAGTAGCAAGACACAGCTTGGGATTTTTTTAGTTTAAAGAGTGAGAAAAAGGTGCCTTAAAAGGATGCTCTATTGGTCTTTTTCAGTTTATGAGCTGGAACGAGATCAAAAAAGAGGTGCTCAGAGCAGCATTTGCATATATTTAATGAGTGCAAATGATGAAAAACTCAGATATGGTTATTATTTTTTAAAGAGCGATAAAATATCATAAAATGTGCTCTGACTAATTATGGTATATATGTTTAACGAGCCCTACTACAAAAAACTCGGAGATGTTTATATTTTTTAAAGAGCAATAAAATGTCTCCAAAAGTGATCTATCTATCGTTGCATAGATTTAACGAGCACAACGACAAAAGCTCAGGGATGTTTATACTTTTTAAAGAGAAATAAAATATTCCTAAAATTTCTCTATCTCCAAAGTATATGCCTAGTGAAATACTTGTCATAATACTTCTTTAGGTAGAGTCCATTCCTGGGCTCCTTGAGCAGCACTCCTTCCCAGTCTTGTAATTCATATGCCCCTTTTGAGAGGACTTTCTTGATGATATAAGGACCTAGCCATAATGGTTGGAGTGTGCCTACCCCCAAGATATTGTGTTTTTTATCATAGACTAACACGAGGTCGCCCTCTTGGTAAGAACGAAGCTTAACTTTTTTGTCGTATTGGGATTTGACCCAACACTTGTGAGCTTCGAGTGCCAGTTTGGCATCTCGATGGGTTTCATCCAACTGAGCAAGGTATAGTAAGCATTCTTCTTCAGCAGTAATGCCGAGTAGGAGTTAAACAACTAGTTTTAGGGAAGGGATCTGACACTCAATGAGTAGAATGGCTTCTAGGCCATACACTAGTTGAAAGGGTGTAAAGCCTGTGGCAGTCTTTACTGAAGTTCGGTATGCCCATAATGCTGAATATAACATTCGGTGCCAATTGGTTTTATGGTTTCCTACCAACCTTCGGATCATGGTTTTCAAGACACCATTTACGGCTTCTACTTGACCATTAGCTTGGGGGTAGTAGGAGGAAGATTGATCCTGACGGAATCCAAGTAGCGACGTTAAATCAGACATCATATGGTTCTGGAAGTGAGATCCATGGTCTGTAATGATTGTACTGGGTACACCAAAACGACAAATAACCTGATTAAACAGGAATAGCACCGCATTTTCTCCATCAATGCTATAGCTAGGAAGGGCTTCGGCCCATTTCGTAAAATAGTCCACAGTTACTATGATATAGTTGTTTCTAGTAGAGGAAACAAGATTACAGGTGATGAAGTTGATCCTCCATTTAGAAAATGGGCCAATGGAAACCATAGGTGGAATAGGGCTGGAGGGGTGAGCATTTTCTTTGTGAATATTTGACAGGGATGGCATTGTTGTATGGCCTTTACACAATCTTTGAACAAGGTCAGCCAGTAACAGCCTGCATGTAGGATTTTCTATGCAGTAGATATGCCAGAAAGATGACTACCACATGCCCTAGCATGGAAGTCATTTAAAACGTGCTCTACCTCTTTGTGAGTGAGGCATTGTAGAAGAACTGTATCCACACCGCGACGATATAATATATTGTTAAGCACTAGATAGTGTTTTGCTTCATGACAGATGCGATGACAGTCACCTGACGTGAGTTTAGGGTGGAACCGTTGTGCTTGGAGGTAGACAAGAATGTCTCCATACTAAGGATCGGTGGTGTCGATAAGATAGTGTTAGGTAAACTTGACTCGAGATAGAGTCAAAGTTGACTAGGTTAAATAGTGATGGTTTTTGGGCACATGGTATTGTGCACCCATATTATTCTACCTATGGTATTATATGTAATGGAGCTTAGAAAAATCTGGAAGGACTTCATTGTAATGTAAGGCCTGGAGGTGAGCAGTGAAGGCTCACTTGGTCGAATTGGCCAGGGTTTTGGCCAATGCTAATGAGATTTTATTAGGCTGGGTTTTTCCCCGGATTTGGGGTTTTCCCAGATAAAAATTTGTGTTTATGTGTTTATGGTTGTTGCTGGTTATTTTCTTATATATATTCCTCTCGGTAATTATTTATGTTATGCAGTAAATTTCCTAACAACTGGTATCGGAGCCAGATATTGGCTTCAAAGGGATTCTTTGATGCCAGGGGTTTATAGTGCCTGATGAGATCAATGTAGCCCTTTTACAGATCTGGGTCTGAAAATAATGGTGGAACAATCATATGCAGAATAACCTAGAGGAGAATGTGCAAAAGATAGTGCTATAACTGCAAGGGATTGCAGTGCATTTACGATATTTTACCGGTTTGGAACATGCTGAGGAATTGTTTGGGATTCATCCGGCTATTTAAAGAAGGTTAGCAGAAAATTGTTCATGCGGCTTCAAAAATTGTTTGTTTTCTACTATGTGAGGCCACGGGTGTTGGATTCTACGAGGCTCTCAGGCTCACAGTTGGAGCGATTTGATAGAAGTTTTTGAGAAAATCAAATTGAGAAAGGATGGATCAAAATCGCAACAGCAATAAACAAAAAAAAAAATAATGAAGTCAAAATGATTGCATGTAAATGGGCATACTACTGTAAGACCTGGTAAAGCATGTGTACCCCTTGGGCATACTACTATAAGACCTGGTAAAGCATGTGTACCCCTCGGTGATCACCGGTAAAGTTTGGGTTAGACCTAGGTGATAGGGGGGATGTTGGGTTAACAATACCCTGGGTAAAAACTCTGAGGGGGGTAAGAGCTAGAGTAAACAGGATTGTCTCACTTAGCAAGTTTGGCTGGAGTTAGTCAAGGAACCAAAAGTCAAGTTTAAGGGGGTAATTGTTAGGTAAACTTGACTCGGGATAGAGTCAAAGTTGACTAGGTTAAATAGTGATGGTTTTGGGGCACATGGTATTGTGCACCCATAGTATTCTACCCATGGTATTATATGTAATGGAGCTTATAAAAATATGGAAGGACTTCACTGTAATGTAAGACCTAGAGGTGAGCGCTGAAGGCTCACTTCATCGGATTGGCCAGGGTTTTGGCCAATGCTAATGAGATTTTATTAGGTTTTGTTTTTCCCCAGATTTGGGGTTTTCCCAGATAAACATTTGTGTTTATGTGTTTATGGTTGTTGCTGGTTATTTTCTTATATATATTCCTCTTGGTAATTATTTATGTTATGCAGTAAATTTCTTAACAGATAGATAGCTTCATCTGGTAAAGGATCGTGGGCTATCTCATTCAGATCGATGATGGGAAGATCCGACAAAAGCTCGGCGAAGACTAATGAGTTTTTTTCCTTGGCTGTTATAAAAACTAGATCAAATTATTGGAGGATGACAATCCATTTCAAATATTTTCCTCCAATTACTTGACAAGACAAAATATGTCTCATGGGATTCTCCAGGGCAATAACAGTGGTCTGTCGCAACATGATATAGTGTCAGAACCGATTGACAGCAAAGACGACTGCCAATGACAACTTCTCCACATGTGAATATCTGAGCTCAAGTCTAGCTAGGCCTTTGGACAAATAATAAATCACATGTTCACTCCGGTCATCATGTGTTTGAACCAAGACCATTCCAAGGGAGGATGGCAAGGCTACCAAGTAAATATGAAAGTCGCGACTATAGTCGAGAGTGCTGAGGAGAGGAGCGGATATAAGTGCCTTTTTCAACGCATCAAATGATCATTGAGCTTGCTCATCATATATATACAACACCTCTTTTTTAAGTAGGCGCATGAAGCCATTCATCAATTCAGCATAATTGACAATGAATCATCATAAAAAGTTTGCTTTCCCTTGCGAACGTTGGAACTGAAGGACATATTATGGTTCTGGAAATTGAACAATTACATTTACCTTATCGGGATCAACCCTAATCCCATACTTGGAGACAATGAATCGAAGTAAGCATCCAGATTTGACGAAGAAAACACATTTATGCAGATTCAGGCGGATGTTGTAAAATAGGCACCTTAGAAAGATTGGCCTTAAATGATTAAGGTGTTGCATTCATAACCTAGAATGGGCTAGGTGGTCATCCAAGTAAGATTGAATGATATGCCTGATATCGTGAAATGCATAGTCCATGGCTCTTTGAAAAGTTTCTCCTGCATTCTTTAAACTAAATGGGAGTTTTCTATAGGAAAAGACACCCCAAGGGCACACGAAGGTAGTTTTATGCTAGTCATTGGGTTTTGTAGCAATCTGGTTATAACCTGAGAATCCATCCATAAATGAAAATGATTGATAGCATGCACAATCATTGATGATTTGGTCGATGAACGGTGTCGAATAATTATCCTTTGGACATGCGGTGTTCAAGTCTCAGTAATCGACACATACATGGATGGTTCCTTGTTTTTAATATACAGGAACTAGATTGGAAACCCATTCTGTTAAAGGAACGGGATAAATGAAACCAGCATGTAACAATTTTTCAACTTCGGTTTTTATTACTACCATTTACGGGGATGGACCAGTCGAAGTCTTTAACGGACAAGTTTTACATTGTCGTAAAGCTTGATCTCATGCTCGACGATAGAAGGATCTATGTTGGGAATTTCCTCATAAGACCAGGAAAATACATCACGGAATTCCTTAAATAGGCAGGTGAAGCTTGCAATTTCCTCAGGATCACAATCAATTACAACCTGGATGTTTTCCACAATGCCTGTCTTGATAAAAATATCGATGAGTAATGTCTTTGAAATGTTTCCCATGTTTCCTTCCGCATCCAAAGTTTTGATGGTGGTGTAGGGAGAGGAAATGATTTCTGGTATGTCAGGAGACAAGATTTGCAAAGGCACCATGTTCGAATCAGAGATCAACACACGATGGTGCCAATCCTCCCAAGGTCGATCTTCTAAACTCATGACTTCTTGAATAGCTTCGCCCATAGGTAGGACTTGATTGAGGAGATCGAAAGAAGGTGCGGTTGTGGAAGGGGCGGTGGTACCATCAGCCGTAACCGACATGACAAGATGCTCAGATGCGGATTGAATGGCTTGGCAGGCCAACTCAACTGGTGACAACAGAATCTGGTCTCCGAAGGTGTCCAGGTCTAAAGGAGCTGGCAGGATCCATGGATCAGTTGTTTCATGAGGAATAGATGAAAGCATGTTGACTGATTGCAGAACCTGGGGTAGCTGCAGAGGAAAAAAACCCATCAAGGAGGAAGCCTTCAACAGACTGGTACCTAAACTGACATAGCAGCCAGTTCCACCTCCTACTAGGGGTATAGAGCCACTTGGTAATGGGGAATAATCAGGGGTGCAGAAAGACAACTGATCCACTATAATGACGTTTCCATCCAATGGAAATTGGATGATACAAAAGAAAGTGGACACGACGGTGGTCATGGCATAAGTCCAACTGTGACCCAGCAACAAATTATAGTCGACTTCCTTGTTCATGACTTCTATGTCCACCATTACTATTTTCCCAGCAAAGGTGATGGGAAAATTGGTTAAGTATCCTTTTGGGACAAAGGTGTGGCCGTCAAAAGCTTTAAGGGAGTTCGACAGTGGGGAGAGGGTTGGGGAACCCAAGGTGAGCCAACATGAAGCCAACATGACGCAAGTTGAAGCACCTTCGTCGATGACAATTCAGTGTATACCTTTACCTTTCGAAGTGATATGCACCTGAAATGCAAGTTGGTGGGAAAGGGGAGGTTTACACTTGTCCATGTCAAAAATAGCTAGCATGGAATCTGCAGGGTCAATACTCCCGATAGCTGAAAGCAAAGCTTTCCTTTGGCTAGGGCATGTTTGCAATACTTCGAGTGTTCACATGGTCGATGGAACTTGCGCCAAATCCTCTACGATGTTGTAGTGTTGGGCAGCACGTGCAGATGTGTTGTGCATTGTGTGTCGACGTTCCCCCTAGGGGGGTCAAATTACAAAGTCCTCAACCAGCCTTTCGATTCACAAATCATTGGGCGGCAATGGGTTTTGACCTGCAGATGGTTCTGCTGCCGGAGTGACAAGAGCTTCATAAGATTTGGCTCTTGTTGTTAGTTCTACCATTTCAAATGTGTAAATGGTAGAACTTCCTTCACCAGCTGAAGGGTGTTGCGAATCATCGCTGCTACCTGATGTGGGTTGCAGTTGGTTGGCAATGAGATGTTTTTGCTGTTGATTAGGAAAAGGATTTCTAAGGACAACAGGCATCTTACCATAATATTTCTTGGTAAGGTAATCCGTTCATTCTTGAAGACGCGGACAATGCCAGGTTATATGATCTTCAAGATAGAGTTTGCACGAATAGTTGGTGCCTTTATCCTTTTCCACATCAGTAGGTGTAGCGACTTTCTATTTCAGGTTGGGCTACTTAGATGACTGCTCCTCAGAAGGAGCGGTCTTGTTCTATTTCTTCTTGTTCTTTCCACTAGATTTCTATGTAGACTGCATAGAGTTAATCGCAGTGGTAGGAAGAGCAGTCGTTTTGGTAGAGGGGTCCACTACCAGCTTGGCAACGGACCCACTAAGTTGTTTTACAGCAACCCCGGAGGTTGTACCAACGATCCCATCGGCATGCGCTCCAGGGCGTTGAGTGGTGGGAGGATTGGGGTTACTGGGAGCATAGGGGATAATTTCATAAAGAGTTCTAGACTGTGAATAAAACAAATCTAAGTGCTGGGCATGACGTATCGATTAGTCCTCTGTGACCGCACCACCTAGAGCGACATCTCTAGCGATTTGTGGGAGCAATGGCTTATAGAACCAGTCTGTTAAGAGAAAATCATGGATGGTAGCATTGACTAACCTCTGCCTACGTCTTCATTCATGGATATGATCGGAGATGTGGGTGGCGGTATCCTGATGAAATAAAGTAAGGAGCTATGTCCCTATCTCATAATGGATAGGTAACTGAAAGTGATTTAGGAACTCCATCACTAAAGCATCAAAAGTATTCACTGATGGGTGTGGTAACTCAATATTCTACTTTGTAGCATTGCCAGTGAGGGTGCGGGGAAAAAGACGCAACTGGACACTATCATCCACCATGGAGTTAGAAACACACCATAGATTGTAGGTGGTGACATGAGTGCCTCAATCCTCCCCTTGTTTTCCATCGAACTTAGGAATGTCCGCCGGTATTTTATGTGGGATCAGCGGCCATTGTAGGTTGTGGTAGATGGGGTCATTTGTCAACTTGTATAAGTTGGGGATATCCAATGTTGCCAAGAAAGGAAAATTGTTGGGTGCCCCTGACTCAGACCATGTTGATGACGGATGACCTGAGGAGTTTTTCGCTCCTCCCATCATTTGGTTCCCCATGGTGTACATGGGCTGCGTGGTGAAGCCGTTGCTTTGCGGTACGGTGTTGTAAAGTGGATTCCCATGAGGATTTTGATACTGGGGTATGAAGTTGCCCCTAGTATAAGTGGTGCCCCCTTGACTCATCTGAGTTTGTGAGTAGGGTGCCCCCTTGGATTGGGTGGGTATCCGTTGTGGATTCCCAATTGACACAGAACTAACCATATGACTTTGATTGATAGAGGGTACACTTAAGTCAATCATTGGTTGTCCATGCATGCCTGAGAAACGATGGGGGAACTATGAGATTCCCCGCCGGCATGTGCATATTGGGAACCACCCCAGATATCTAAATCTAGGGGTTAGAACCATACATTTGTGGCCAACCTTGGTGTTGGTAAACTTGAACCACGCCCATAGTGCCACATTGAGTGTTATATGGAGCACTATATGTGGCACTAGTTAAAGGTATGCTTTGGCGCACGATAGGACTGGGACCTAGCATCTGCTTGGTTCCACTTATAGAGGGTGTTATGTGAGTTTCAGTACCTGGGATGAATGGGATTGTGGGGTTCCACATTACTGGTGTTGTGATGACCGTCGACTAGGGAAGTGGTAGAGGACTCACAGTGTCTCTATAATTCCACAACCCTTGAGGTGTCGACTGAATAGATGGGAGAGTTCCTCCTACTAAAGAGTGGAGTATAGGTACCATGAGAGCAACAATAGGATCTGATGGATTTGTGAGCAGAGTGTTAAAATGAGGAAGAAATCCTTCTGTGAAGAAATCCTCCAGCAAACTAGAATCTTCGGTCATCCAAACAGATCCCGTGTGTGATTCGGGAGACTGATTCCTCAAAGATGAGGAATCTGACTTAGTGGAAATAGGCGGATCCTCCACAATGAGTGGAGGAAGTCCTAACAATCATTTGGATTGACGATGAGGGCCGGATGTAGCCACAATGAATGTTAAGTTTTATCAAATAGATTTTAATGTGATATTCTTTAAAGTCTCGAAAATAAGAGCACTTAGGTACCTAAAAAGAAAAAATACACTAAATATGTCAATCAGCAAACAGAGGGAAATTACCTCATCTGATAAACACCGATTATTGGAGATGAAACCCAGTTTCTCAATGAGTAACAGAGAAGGATGGCCAAATGTATGGTTACGGTTACTTTTGAGCTTCGCCCGAACCTCAGATTAAGGGGCCAAGTACTCTCGTGAAGACGAGCACCCTCCCAAAAACTAAAGACAAAGTAGGTCCGTCTATTTGAGGTACCATGACAGCCCATCCCAGTCACCTTAGGTAAGTACCTAGAAGTATTAGCCACTAGAGGTACCTCAAATCACAGACATTACCAGGTGGGACATAATAGTAGATAGCACGCTATGTGGGTAGGATACCTGAGTCCCCAATTCAATTCTGAAATCCCCGAAGGGACCACCAATACACAAAATGCCCAAAGGAGTTATAAGAGAAGGCAGGCTACCTTCAATTACAGTATGATGTTGTCTCATATTTTGATCCGTTGTGAGTGGAGTGGTCCCAGTAATATGAGTGCATAAGGATTTTTCACTCATTAACGACACTAGTTTTCATTTTCAACCTTGGGCAGTTGACTCACACTGTTATCCCAAGGTTCTAATCTAGCTAATGTTGGTTTGTTCAAAAAAGAGTAACTGATTGATTTTAGTGTAAATTTTAGTGTACTTGCTTATTTTTCTCCGAAGGGGGTGTTGACGTATGAATATGATGAGACTCTCGACTCAATAAACCATGCAGAACAATGCTTTGATTTTTTTTTTCAATTTCTTATGCAAACAAGTCTTATTCTACACACATATTATTTCACATATTCATGGATTCGTCAGTGCATCTAAAGCTGTTCAACACTTTGCATAACCGAAAGTTTCTTTTCTCAATATTCCCTAACGACTATTGAACCAAAACAAAGTAGCCTACAACTATTTCGACATAACAAGATGTACAGTTTATCAGCTTTTCTTTCAACAAAAATTTCTTTTATGAGAGAAAAACTAAAACATTTTCTTAAAAAATAAATTTTAAGACACCAAATTTGTTAGCATGATACTATTGCAAATCTTACTTTAGCCTGTGAGACAAGTTTCCCCCCCTTTTGGTCCACAAAATCTCTTGAAAAACATGGAAATGGGAGACTAATGCTTTGTCTGTGAGTAAACAGAGCTTTAGTTTGGCCACTAATGCTCCCTGTGCACAGTCAAAGAGATTTATAAAGCTCTGTGTAGACTAGCAACCTACGTTAGTGAGGGAAAGAGCTCAAAATGTGGGCTTTTGGGATCATTTTCTGAAGAGAATTCAACTTTGCAGGATGCAACAAGTTAGATGGTGGATCAAAGAGGGATATGAAGAAGCAGGAAGCTCATAGAAGAGAGAAGAGATCTAAGAGGAGTTTGGGTAACCAGGAACTAAATGTATAGTCCCTAGCGGAGTCGCCAAATTTGCTATGGGGTAAAATGCATTGGATGAAAACTACCCTCGAAAGTCTTCCTGGGACTTTCGACAGACCATAAGTTTATCTACAAAAGCTACCAATTACACACATGTTTATCTATCAGACATATATTCACAGGGTATGGAAATAGGATTACCCTTGGTTCTTTCTAGATTCACTTGGGGATCTCTGTGTGGGAAGAAGAACTCCTCCTAACTGGCTCCAAGACGATTCCTACACAAAAGAACAAAGAAACCCAATCACAACATACACTTCTGACAATTAATGTAAGAATCCGTAACGAACATGTATAAATGTATAACTTATCTACTCAACACAACAAGTATCAGAATGAACATATAAATGCACAATATCACTGAAACTTTGGAGTAGGGAACACAACCGCGGTCCTATATTCAAAATAGAAGAGTGATTACAACAATCCTATTGTATCAACCTTCCTTACCCCTTCTTCCTCTCTCTCTCCTTTCAGCTAGCTCCTTCAAGAATATGACAGTTTCACAACAACATTATGTTCTATGCTTCTAAATGCTTTGACCTTTTTGTAATGGCCCTCTCATTGCTTATATAGAAATCAAATTAAGGTTGCGCAACTCCACCTGTAGTTCATTATGGCAATAACCATGAACCTGCCTTGTTTACAAGCTTTTTCCCATTTTGCTTCATTCTCGGAATAAAATTTCTTTAAATATCTTGATTTTTGGAGTTTCCTTGCTTTTCTTACACAAATTTATGGATTCAATATCTAGATATTTATTGGTATATTCATTGGCATAACCTCTTGAACATCACTTAAGTTCCATAGTGCTCTTCCTGGTCTAACAACATGAGTTAGTAGGTTGACTAATGCCACTTTATGCTTGGTAACAAGCTTAATAAAGCAGGAAGTCAGTGTACAGAGAGCATTAGTGTGGATTTTGGGCCCGCAACTGTAGTCATTGATTCAGTCATCTTGTATTTTTCCTCTGAGTTGATTAGGAAGTCAATTTGTCCTATAACAATATCCATGCAAACTCTATGTTGAAGACCACACAACTTGGCATTGTTCACGGCTTCAGGAATGCACATAATACCTTGCCAAAAGGGATTCTGGGAAGGTCCTCGCTGTCCTTTGAAATCCTTTGCCCACTCAATAGCAACAAAATATTATTGCAAACCAACTACAACCCTCGCATGAGAGCAATGATGGTTCGCAACATCCTTCAGCTGGTGGAAGATCTTCTACCATTTTCACATTTTAAATGGTAGAACTTGCCACAAGAGCCAAATCTTATGGAGCTCCTATCGCTCTTGAAGTAGAACCTTCCTCAAGTCCAAACCCATTACTGCCCAATGATTTGCATATCGAAAGGCCGGTTGCGGACCTTGTAATTCGACCCCTAAAAGGGGCACTTTGACGCACAATGCACAATACATCTGTACATGCTGACAAATACTACAACATTGTAGAAGATTTGGTGCAAGTGCCATCAGCTATGTCGGCACTTGAAGTATTACAAACATGCTCAACACAACGGAAAGCCTTACTTTAAGCTATTGGTGGTATCGACACAAAGGATTCCATGCTTGCTATTTTTGACATGGACAAGTGTAAATCTCCCCTTTCTCACCAGCTTGCATTCTAGGTGCATATAACTTTGAAAGGTAAAGGTATACATAGAACTGTCATCGATGAAGGTGCTTCTACCTGCGTCATGTCACCTTCATGCTAGCTCACCCTAGGTTCTCCAACCCTAACCCCACCATTGAACTCCATAAAAGCTTTCAACAGCCACACCTTTATCCCAAAAGGATACCTTGCCAGTTTTCCCATCACTTTGTCTGGGAAAATTGTAACAGTGGACATAGAAGTCGTAGACAGAAAGCTCAACTATAATATCTTGATGGGTCACATTTGGACATATGCAATGACGACCATCGTATCTACTGTTTTTTGCACCATCCTATTTCCATTTGATGGACAAATAATTATGGTAGATCAATTTTCTTTCTGCACCCCTGATTATTCACCATTACCAAGTGGCTCTGTACCCCTAGTAGGAGGTGGAATTGACTCTTATGTCAGTTTAGGTACTGGTCTACTGAAGGCTTCTTCCCTCGTGGGTTGTTTTCCTCTTCAGCCGCCGAAGGTTTCACAGATGCTCAATATGCTTTCATCTATTCCTCATGAACATACTGATCCATGGATCCTACCAGCTCCTTCATACATTGACACATACGGAGAGAAAATGCCACTGTCACCAGCTGAATCGGCCTACCAATCCATTCAATTTGGATCCGAATCTCTAGTCACTTTGGTTTCAGCCAATGGTACCACTGCCCCTCCCATAATCACTCTTTCTTTCGATCCACTCAATCAAGTCCTACCTATGGATGAAGCCATTAGAGAGATCATGAGTTTAGAAGAGCGACCTTGGGAGGATTCGCACCATCATGTTTCGATATCTGATTCGGACATGATGCCTCTTCAAATCCTGTCCTTTGACACACTGGAAATCGTTTCCTCACTGTATATGACTATCTAACCTTTGGACTCGAAAGGAAATATGGGAAATATTTCAAAAACATTGCTCCTCAATATTTCTATCATGACAGGCATTGTGGAAAACATACAGATTGGAGCCAATCGCAATCCTGAGGAAATTGTGAGCTTCACCTACCCGTTTAGGGACTTCCGCAATGTTTTTCCTTGCTCTTATGAGGAAATGCATGGCATAGACCCTTCTATTTTAAAGCATGAGATCAAGGAAGGTGGAGCATTATTTTTATGGTATTTTTCTTGCTCGTTAATCCGAAAAATCCTCGACTCTCCTTCTTCAGGCTCGTTAAACTATCATGAAGAAGATCAAGCATTCTTTTTATGGTATTTTTCTTGCTCGTTAATTCGAAAAACATCGAGTCTCCTTCTTTGGGCTCATTAAACTACTAAAATGAGGGTTAGAGAACTTTTAGAGATATTTTATTGCTCTTTAAAAAATATAAACATATTTGAGATTTTATTGTTGAACTCGTTAAATCTATGCGATGATAGTTAGAGCACTTTTTGTGATATTTTATTGCTCTTTAAAAAATATAAACATCTCTAAGTTTTCATCGTCAAACTCGTTAAATCTATATGATGATGCTCTGAGCAAACTCTTTTTTGATCTTTTTCTAGCTCATTCAACCAAAAAAATACCAAAGGAGCATTTCTTTTTAGGCACTTTTTTCTCGCTCTTTAAAACTGAAAAAATCCCAAGCTTTGTCGTTAGGCTCTTTAAACTTTATAAATATGACCCAAGCATTATTTTAGGTAATTTTCTCACTTGTTAAACTGAAATATCCCAAGTTTTTGTTACTGGGCTTGTTAAAAACATAGCTTCCAGCCAGAGCATGTTCTTTTTTGGGACCATTTCTCACTCTTAAATCGAAAAATCCCCGAGCTTTTCCCCTCCTTCGAGCTCGTAAAACTAAGAAGAAGGGATGATCCATTCTTTTTTGTCTTTTTCTCACTCACTAAACTGAAAAAGATACCCTAAGTTTTCTTCATTTGACTCATTAAAATTTTTTGACGAAGGTATTGAGTTTGTCATCCCGTGACTCATTAAAAATTCATGACAAAAAAAAAGTTTAGTTTGTCGCCTCGTACTCGTAACAAAATGAGGTCAACATATATTGAAAATAGGTTTCTCTTTATTCAGGTTCAATAGATTAACTAACGGAAAAGTAATTGATCTGGGTATACTATTAACCTTTTGTTGCACCTGGTTAACAACTATGACAAAGGGACCACCATGGAGTTGTACTTTACGATCTTTTCAGACTCTCTAAATATGAAAATACCACCGAGTTGTCTAGTCTGGACTCTTTAAATTACACAAACAAGATATAGTGTCATTCTTTTCACGATACTTTTTAGACTCTTAAAACATGAAAAAATCAATGAGTTTTCCTGTCTGAACTCATTAAACTAATCAGACATGGCAAAGAGTCGTTCTTTTTGCTGTCCTTTTTAGACTCTTTGAAAATGAAAATATCAATGAGTTTACTCGTCTGGACTCATAAAATTAATTAGATGGGGAAAGTGGACAATACAACTGTATTCCATATTTGAAAGAATGGTTTGGCAGCAATCATTCCCTTGAACATGGCACTCCCTCATATAAACCTCCTTTTGATGGCCTCTCAATATGAACCCTAACATCCTATGAGTTTTAGCCTATATACCCTAATGTAATTTCATCTTTGTATCCTAACACTCTGTAGTGTTCATGAGTCTAGTGCTGTCTAGTTAAAACCGTTGTCGTGCCTTCTATTGTTCAAGGGTTACCCATTTGTTTCCTCCATCAACCGATCAAACATATCCTTTCATCACACCCTCCGTTGTTTAGACCCAAATTCTCAAAATATTCCTCAAAAGACAAAGTCATTCTTGTCCTGTTTCGTGTCGATTGATGTAGGACAAATTATTGCCTACCTTTCGACAGGTTTCTTCCTATCGACTTCAACACTCTATTTAGGAAGATAACCCAAAAACACATTCAATGCCTTGGTACTTGTAGACATTAGTGGTAGGTTTCCTTGTGCTTGGTTAGGGGTTCTCATTATTGGCTCCTAATCAAGCGATTCTACAGGTGTTCAACAATGAAGACATTTTCACACTCGTTAGATTGCATTGTGCATCTTGGAGACCATCACCATTATCGGTGGCCTTCCTCATGTCTGTTAATTGTATCCATTATTGACTGGTAATCAGACGATTCCGTGCATGTTCAACATCAATGCATATATTCACATGTATTGATCTATGTTGTTTTATGAAGTGGAAATCAAGACCTTGGGTAGAGGCTTGCATCATTTTGCCTTGTTTCCTCTCCCAAGCTACGGATATTGTTTTTTGGAGATAGTTGTTTCAGGATGATTCTATTATAACACTGGATCTACATTGTGCTTATCGATGGCCAGTATTGTCATATCTCTTTGAGAAAATTACTCCGACATAGCTACTGAGCAAGGGAATGCCCGACTCAGGACATGATTTTAGCAGTTTTATATATATGTGTTGTATTAGGTTTTCCTTGCCGCCCGAAGCTTTTCTCTCTCTCTACATTTTGACAGGAAAAATTACAGTTTCATTAATGTATTTCAACCATCGTCTCTGCCTCTGATCTCATAATTTTGGGGGCATTTGTTATACAACAAAATGACCTCCTCATTAACTTAGAGGTGAAAGACATGATGATTGAAGCAAAGACCACAATTGCAGGCCTTGATTCCACACTAACACTGGTTACACACTGAAAACCTACTTTATAAATCGTGTTACCAAGCCTAAGGGAGCGTTAGTGGCCCCACTAACTCATGTTATTAATGAGGGGACAACGTTAGTGAGACTTGATTAAGTTCAATGGGTCAAAGGAACGAATTGGCTCATAAATATCTAGATATTTGTTCCTAAAATTATGCAAGAAAAGTAAGGAAACATCCAAAATCGAGATATTTGGAGGGTTTCTAATTCGAGAAAAGGAGGCAAATTGGAAAGAGTTGAAAAGCATGGAAAGTTCATTACTTTTTCCCTAGTGAACTCAAGGAGGAGCTTGGCAACCCTAACTCAATTGCTATATAAGAAAGGTGAGGGTTATTGTAAAAGGGGTTAGAGCATTTGAAAGGATAGCCTACTATGCTGTTGTGAATTGTCACATACTTGAAGAAGTGAGCTAGAAGAGAGAGAGAGAGAGAGAGAAGCAGAAGGGGCAAAGGAAGATTGATACAATAGATGGTTGTAATCACTCTTTCGTTATTAATATAGAACTATAGTTGTGTTCCTTACTCCATGTTGTTGGTAACCTTGTTCATTAAGTTGTTCATTCGATACTTGTTTGGATGAGTAGTTTAGTTGTATGCAAATAGATTTTCATTGTGCATTCATATATTAGTTTTCAAGATTGTATGATGTGATTGTGTTTTCCTTTCCTTTGTGCAGGAATTGATTTGGAGCCAGATTTGAGAGAGTTCTTCTTGGTTGCATTGAGATCTCCAAACAAATGAAGAAGGAGACTTGAGGTAATCCTCTTTCCATGCTTTGTTAACTAATATTTGATAAATGAACATGTGTATAACTTGGTAGCTTCTACAGATAATCTTACAATCTGTCAAAGGTCCCAGGAAGGCCTTTGAGGGTTTTTTTCATTCTCCATACACTGTGTATTTTACCCCACAGTGGTCTTATCTTGGTCTTCCAGGCTGATTTGAATATGATTGTACCCGTTGAACCCATCTAGGGAGGAGAAAAACTTTTTCGCCACCACCATCTGACACTTGATCTATGAATGATAAAGGAAAATGGTCCTTTTTAGTGGCTTTGTTCAATTCCTAATAGTCGACATAGATTCTCCACTTGCCATTTTTTTTTTGGTACTAGCACCAAAGGAGAGACCCATTCACTGTTAGAGATGGGGTAGATGAATCCTGCATCAAGCAATTTTTGCAATTCTTCCTAAACAATGTATTTAAGTGTTGGATTCATCTTCCTTTGAGGCTACCTAACTGGTTTGCAATCTTCCTTAATATATATATTATGAGTACATATCGAAGGGTGCACTCCCTTCATCTCCTTATAACTCCAGGTGACGGCATCTAAATGCCTTCTCAATAAGCTGCATAGCTCCTTCTCCTAGGAAGTGGATAGGGATGGATTGATTTTCAAGGTTCTTTCTGGGTCGAACTATATATTCTTAACACAGAGAGAGGTCAGGTCGGCCACACAGAGATCAGTTAAGGGGTTGTTTTGAGTTTCTCTCACTATGTCCTCTAATGGTAAGATACAAGGGGATGGATTCTGGATCAAATTTTCAATCATATCATCCTCATCTTGCAGTTTTCCCCCTATGGCTGTTTCTAATGCACAAAGTGGTGTAGAATAGACTTCATCCTCATCCTCCTCCTCCAACCAGAGAGGTAGATCATGTTATAGCAATGGTTGGGAAGGAGGGTGTAGGACTAACTACTTGGACATATGCCCATTCTTGATGGTCATTTTCCCATCTTGACAGCTGATGTAGGCAATGGCAGTAGCCAACCAGGGTCTTCCCAAGATGACAAGATACCCAGTGAGATTTTCCTTTGGCTGGAGAACTAATAAATCAACAGGGTACTCCGAAGAATCAATGGAGACCATCACATCTTCCACAATCCCTTTAGGGGTCATGATGGAGCGGTCTACTAGCTATAGTACTGTCGTGGTCTTCCTCAAGGAGCCCTAGAGGTTAAGTTTGAGCATTGTGTCCTTTTTCATCACATTAATGGCATCTCCTGAATCAATCAAGGTATGTGGGATCATGGTGCCATTGATGTGGACATCAACTACTGGGCTTCTAGGGTCCAGATATTTCAGACAGATTACCAACACGAACATCAGGTTGGACAATTGTCCTATGACATTGATGGTTGGGGCATCTCTATTGCGCCTTCCTAGATGCCTAAAGCACTTCTCTTTGATCAACCTATTATATATAGGCACATCTTTAATGGCTTGGAGAAGTGGTATCTTCACACATAACTGATTCAATTCTCCCAGAAGTTTAGTTTCTTCTGGGTTAGGATATGTTGTCCTAGATAGTCTCTCAGGAAATGGTGGAATTGGTTTAGGTTCACTTTCCTCTTTATCTTCCTCAACCTCCCTAGGTGGAGGTTGGTTATCTGGGAGAACCTTCCAAGATCACAGGTTAATCTCATGAATCTCCATAGCATAAGTTGGGCATGATGGTTCCCCATTATATACTTGCTGATCCTATCTGTTGTTCAGGTTCGGGTTCGGGTGGGTAGGCATTTGGGGTTGACTTGGTGGAACAGAAGGTAATGGTTATGGTTGAGCAAGTGGTGGAGGAAAAAGAGCGGGAGGAGAGTTGTACTAGGGCCTCCATCCTTGATGAGATGCATTCCACTAAGGTTGTAGCTGAACATAGGATTGAAATGAATGAGCGGGTGGTTGGGCATGATATTGAGATGGGAAGGACCAAGGAGGAGGCGTGGACCAAGAAGGATGAGCAAGAGGGCCCGAAGAAGGTATGGAAGTGACTTGGTTGGGGTTGTAGTATCCTTGAGATGTCCCTTGCATCCTGTTAGGTCCCTATAATAATAGTGATTACCCCATTACTATTGTAGTTGTATCCCTTATTAATATTATTGTGCCCCTATTGTCCCCATATTATTATTACCGTGCCCCATAGAATCCCTCTATTGTTATTTTTGTGCCTTTATATTATTATTGTTAGGTCAGTTGGGTTATATTGTGACTCCTTAGACTTCTATATATAGAAAGGAGGTTTTTTCATTTGAATCATCAAAGAATCACTCATTTGTGTAATGTAAAGGAGGTTTCCCCCTCGAAGAGGCTGAATTCTAAGGCGTTGATCTATATTTTTTATCTTTTTGTGAGCTGGTTTCATAACATTTGGTATCAGAGCTTTGGCTTCTAAGGTTTCGCTGCTCCAAATAGGTCATCGTGGTAGTTTCACCATAAAAAAAATTTCTGCAACATTTCAGAAGCAAAATATAAAACCCATTTGACATGAAATCGCACTAAACCCCTGGTCCAAATTTCAGAGTTTTTCGCACTATATCGGCAAAGATATGATCTGAGGAAGTTGGTCTTTTTTTAGATTCCTGAATTACATTCCAAACAGGTGACCTGGGGAAAATCATCATAACTTTCTCTCTGAGCATCGGATTGAAATTTTGTAAGAAGGTAGAAAAATAGGATGGACTTTAGTTTCTTTTATATATTTTTCATAGCCAAAGGTCGAAACAGGGACATGTGGCATGTTGTACAAGTTTGCTCTACTGAACTAGTCTGTAATCAGGTCACTATGGGAGATTTGGCATAACTCTTCCTTGGAGAATCCAATTTGGATCAGACTGGTGGCATTGGAAAGAGGACATAGAGGGCTACTGCATATCAAAATTTCAAAAATGGATGATCCAAAATTACAGAGATACATCAGAGGCAATATCAAGCTCGTACAAAGTGAAAAAAAAGTTGTGTAGATTTTTTTAAATTTTTGTTTAAGCTTGGTTTGAAAAATTATTTTGAAGGAATTCAAAGGGCATAGTAGAGAATTATTATTGGTAACTGATTCCTCGAGGAAAGGAAATGCAAAAACCTAGTAAGCAACCTGAAACCTCTAGCATGACTCATGAAGAAGAGGAAGAAATGTTACACGATATATCAAAATTACAAGACCAAATGCAAAAAATGTCACTGTCACAAAAGCTAACAAAAGCTAAGATAAATGGCGTGGAATCTAAGATAAAGGGTGTGGAAGCTAAGATGAATGGCATGGAAGCTAAGATGGATGATTTGAAGACAGATTTGAAGACAAACATGGCAGATTTGAAGACAGATTTGACAAATTTTCTACAAGAAATACTTACTAATGGTGAAAGGGTAGTAAAGCAAACTCATGATGCAAACAAAAGAAATGTTAATCAGGATTTCATAGACTCTAATGTTGGATCTAAGACCCACCATATTCCAAAAATCGATATGAGGAAGTTTGATGTCAAGGATCCCGCAACATGGATATTACAGATGGAGCAATTTTTCGATCTTAATAATGTGCAAAACACACAAAAGGTACGTATTGCAACTTTATATTTGGAACCAAATCAGTTTGTATGGTATCAATGGCTTTTCTCTCATAAACAAATTATCACTTGGGCAATTTTTACGAAAGAATTGACAGCACATTATGAGGATACAGAAAGCAACACTTTTTTTAGCCAATTGATAAGTCTCAAATGAAAGGGTTCAATAATGGAGCACATTAAGGAGTTACAAAAATTGAACATAAGGGTAAAAAATATTCCAGAGGAGCATAGGATTGATGTGCTCATAGGGACTTTAAAGGATAATATCCAACATGTTCTCCTTTGGGAACCTGATTCATTAGAGAAGGCATTCAGGTTAGCAAGAAAAATGGAAAGCAAAATTATGGCAACCAAGAAGCATACCACTCACAACTATAAAGATGGAAGTGTTGTTTCCCCTAGTCTTCGACAACCTATAAGGTTGACACCACAACAATTGGAAGAAAAAAGAGAAAAAGGGCTTTGTTACAGTTGTGATAACAAATACACTAAAGGTCATAAGTGTGCTGAGAAGAAATTATTCTACATAGATTGTGAAGAGGAAGAAGAAAAGGAGCAAGAAAGGTCAAAAGAAGAGGATATCCTCCAGGAACAAAGCCTACATAAAGAAGAATGAATCCGACCATATCTTGTAATGCATTGGCTAGAATTACCACTCCTCAAAAAATCAAGATAGAAGGACAAATCAAGAAGAAAAAGGTAATAGTGTTGATTGATTTAGGAAGTACCCACAATTTTATTCATTGTAAGGTAGCAAAAGAATTGAATTTCTTCCTATATACAGCACCAAGAGTGTCAAGTGATGGTTGCAAATGGAGGAACGATAAATTTATTTGGAAAGTGCCATAGTATCAAGCTATTCATGGGAGAATATGTATTGACTAGCCCAATTCTTTCCATTCCAATGGGAGGTGCTGATGTTGTACTAGGAGTCCAATTGTTACAGTCCTTGGGTACAATAGCTTTTAATTTTCAAGAACTTTTCATCAAATTTTCTGTGGAAGGAAAGGAAGTTGAGTTAAGAGGTATTGCAGGGAAACCGAGAAAGATAATCAGTTCTAACAGTATGACAAAGCTTCTAAAAAAGGAACAAAGAGGTGTAATTGCACAATTATGTTCGCTAGATGTTTCCACATCGAAATCATCTATTTCTCCACATCTCAAAAAAGTATTGGACAATAATTCCAAGGTATTTAAGACTCCCAAAGGTCTCCCACCTATTCGTGATCATGATCATGCTATTCATCTGATTCTAGGAAGTGTTCCTCCAAACATCAGGCCGTATAGATATCCAAATTCCCAAAAGAGCGAAATTGAACGTATGGTTGTAGAAATGCTAGAGGCTGGTATAATTCAACCTAGTCAAAGTTCTTTCTCTGCTCCAGTAGTATTGGTGCATAAGAAGGATGGATCATGGTGCATGTGTTTGGATTATAGGGAGCTCAACAAGCTCACTATTAAAGATAAGTTTCCCATTCCTGTCATTGATGAATTACTGGATGAATTGCATGGATCAATTTACTTCACCAAGTTGGATCTTTGTTTAGGATATCATCAAATCAGAATGAAAACTAAAGACATTCCAGAAACAACATTTAGAACTCATGAGGGTCATTATGAATTTTTGGTCATGCCTTTTGGCCTTACCAATGCACCTTGTACATTTCAAGGTTTGATGAATTCCATTTTCAAACCCTTCCTTAGAAAATTTGTGTTAGTATTTTTTGATGATATACTAATCTACAACAAGTCTTGGAAGGATCATGTTGAACATGTTGACAGGGTGCTACAACTATTGGAGGAGAAACAAATATATGCAAAAAGATCCAAATGTTTCTTTGGAGTACAAGAGGTGGAATATCTGGGTCATATTGTATCTCATGAAGGAGTTAAGGTAGACCCTAGCAAAATTAAAGCCATTAAGGAATGGAAAATCTCCACATCCATAAAGCATTTGTGAGGCTTTCTCAGGTTGACAGGGTATTATCGCAAGTTTGTTAAGAATTATGGGAGAATAGCAGCACCTTTAACAACATTATTGAAGAAAGATGAATTTTCATGGACTCCAGAAGCAACAAAGGCCTTCGAACATCTTAAAGAGGCAATGTTCCAAGCACCAGTCTTAGCTACACTGGACTTCACAAAAACCCTTATTGTGGAATGTGATGCTTCAGGAAATGGAATTGGTGCTTTTTTAATGCAAGATGAAAGACCCATTTCCATTGAAAGTCGTCCAATCAAGGGAAAGTTTTTACATAAAGCTATTTATGAGAAGGAAATGTTAGAAATACTACATGCACTTAAGAAATGGCGACCATACCTAATGGGAAGACACTTCAAGGTAAAAATGGATCGTGATAGCCTTAAATACTTTTTAGAACAAAGATTATCCTCTGAAGAGAAACAAAAGTGTGTCAGAAAGATGTTGGGTTATGACTTTGAAATCATCTACAAAAAAGGGAAGAAAAATGTGGTGGCGAATGCACTCTCAAGAAAGGATGAGGATGTGGAAGCATTGTTGTGCACCATTTCTATTATCCAACCAAATTGGATAAATGAAGCAAGGGAGGAATGGAAGAATGATGAAGAAGTGTGGGCACTTATTCGAAAGTTACAAGAAGATTCCAATACATTTGATACATTTAGCTAGAAAACTGATTCGTTATGGTACAAAGATCGCTTATACCTCTGTAATAATTCCCAACTCAAACAAAATATTCTTATGGAATTTCACGCTTCTCCCTTAGGAGGGCACTCAGGATTCTTAAAAATTTACCATAGGTTTAAGAAGGACTTTTTTGGAATGGCCTTAAATCAAATATTCAAAAGTTTTTGGTGGAATGTTTGGTTTTCCAACAAAATAAAGTTGAAACAATTAAGACCCTGGGTCTATTACAACCTTTATCCATTCCAATCCAACGCTGGGAGGAGGTTTCAATGGATTTTATTACAGGTTTACCCAAGTTTGAGGGAAAGAGTGTCATCATGGTGGTAGTTGACAGACTTACCAAGTATGCACACTTTTGTATATTATCACATCCATTCAAAGCCAGTACAGTTTCTACTGCATTTATGGAGAAAATTCAAAAGCTACATGGAAACCCAAAGATTATTGTAAGTGACAGAGATCCCATTTTCACTGGAAATTTTTGGATAGAATTATTTTCTTCTCTCAGTACTTAGTTAGCTCATGGCTCATCTTATCATCCTCAATCTGATGGGAAAAATGAGATAGTAAACAAATGTTTGGAAGGATATATTCGTTGCTTTGTATCTGATAAACAGACACAATGGGTGAAATGGTTGCCTCTGGCTGAATGGTGGTATAACACTTCCTTCCATACAACAACAGAAATGACCCCATTTATGGCACTTTATGGATATCAGCCACCATCCATCACATCATATTTAAGATAAAATTCTAAGGTTCAAGCACTGGAACATCACATCGAGCATCAACAACAAGTCCTCCAACTCTTAAAGGATAACCTTGTGTTGGCGCAGAATAGAATGAAACAACAGGAAGATCAACATCGCAGCAAAATAAGTTTTGATGTAGGTGATTGGGTATTCCTATGGCTACAACCATATAAACAAATGTCCCTCAAGCAAGCTAAGAAGGATAATAAATTATCACCAAAGTATTATGGTCCGTACAAGGTGTTGCAAAATATTGGTACTATGGCATACAAATTGGAGCTTCCTACAGCTTCTCAAGTGCACCTAGTTTTCCATGTTTCATGTTTAAAGAAGGTTATAGGCAACAAGCTCCTAGTTCAAACAATATTGCCAGAACTTGATAAGGAAGGAAAAATTATATTAGAATCGGAAGAAATCACAGAAACAAGAACTCGACAGCTACGAAATCAATCAATTTCGGAGTATCTCATCCAGTGGAAGAACTTATCCACTGAAGATTCCACAGCGAGGATGGGAATTTTATACAGAAGCATCTAGAACTACTCAAGCATTGAGGACAACACTTTTTTGAAGGAGAGGGGTATGTTAGGTCCCTATAATAATAGTGATTACCCCATTACTATTGTAATTTTACCCCTTATTAATATTATTGTGCCCCTATTGTCCCCATATCGTTATTACTGTGCTCCATAGAATCCCTCTATTGTTATTTTTGTGCCTTTATATTATTATTGTTAGGTCGGTTGGGCTATATTGTGACTCCTTAGACTCCTATATATAGAAAGGAGGTTTTGTCATTTGAATAATCAAAGAATCATTCATTTTTGTAATATAAAGGAGGTTGCCCCCTCGAAGAGGCTGAATTCTAAGGTGTTGATCTAACTTTTCTATCTTTCTGTGAGTTGGTTTCATAACACATCCCCTGCTGGTATGGTCTAGGTCCATGTGGTCTCCTTTGGTCCATGAAATAGATTGGTTCAGTGGCTCCTTCGGCCCCTTGGTATATAGCTTTAAGTCTGGGCAAGGAAGGGAACTTATCTGTAGAATGATCTTCTTCACAGACTGAACAAACTTCTATAGAGTTCAATGGACATTTGTTCCTAGGATGCCTCCTGGTGCATCTAGGACAAAACATGGCAAAGCCCTCTCTTCTTCCTCTTGTTTCTTTTTGATATGCAAGGTATCCATTTGCATGGCAAGAGTCTGTAGCATCTCACTTTTGATGTCTTCCAACATGTTTCCAATTTCACCTTTAATGGATGAATTAGAAGAGGAGGTACTGGCTATGGGTTGACTCCCCTTACCTTTCTTTTTGGTTGCTCTAGAATGGTTTCTAAAAATAGTATTTATCTCCTCATAAGATAGTTGGTAGATGTCTCCCCCAGCCAGAAGATGGAGGGTGTCTAGAAGGTCTTCTAGAATTCCGCTAAGCAGGACCAACTTCAGAGATTCAGGGTCAAGTGTACACTTGGCCCTTCTGTAGCTGAGATGGAACCTCTCTTCATAATCTTCCAAGGATTCATCACTTCCCATGGTCATTCAGAAGATTTCTTCTTTGGTATCTTTTGACCTACAGTAGTCTCAATATTTTTAATTAAAGGCCTGCTGCATCTCAGCCCAAGTTTTGATGCTATTTCTAGGTAACCCCATGAGCCAGTGCAATGTTGCATCCTTGAGAGTAGAAGGGAATAGCTTCAACTTTTTCTCATCTTCTACATAGTCATAGGTTCAAGAGATGACTGCAAACTCA
This sequence comes from Pinus tabuliformis, assembly GCA_031772625.1. Classification (NCBI taxonomy): domain Eukaryota; kingdom Viridiplantae; phylum Streptophyta; class Pinopsida; order Pinales; family Pinaceae; genus Pinus; species Pinus tabuliformis. The sequence continues at coordinate 1,428,176,426 of CM062816.1, forward strand.
AATAAGAAGGTGTTGGGATCTTTTGTAGTCAAACCATGGAAGTGAGGTAGGGCTAAAGGGCTCATATTCTTCATTTTGGTGTTCCCATTGGTCTCTCAAATGGGAAAGGTACCCTCTAGTCTCTCTCCATTCCCCTAGCATTTCTATTTTCAGCCATTGGCTCTGGAGGGATGTTTTCTTCTTCTTCTTCCTCTATAGGTTCTTCAAATATCTTTGGTTGTTCACCTAAACATTCTTCTTGATCACTGCCATCAAATAAGAGAGAAGATTGGCTATGAAAGGTAGTGGCGGTGTTGGGAAATAATTTTCTTGAATTATATCTATTCCTATGAGGCATGAAAGGAAATATTTTTGGTTGGTTTTTGTTTTTTTTTTCACACTGATTGTACCTGCAAAAATGAAATGGATTGAACAAAACAAATTGCAACTAATTGAAATGAATTTCCTGAAATGAAATTTGCAGAATTGAAAAGGAAAGCAAGGAAATGCAAAACTTAAAAGAAATGACTAGCCCACTCTTGTTGAAATGAAATTTTCAAAATTGAAAAGGAAAGCAAGGAAATGCAAAAGATGAAAGAAATGACTATTCTACTTTTGCTGAAATAAACTATTTAGTAGAATGTTGCAATAGAAGATAGAAGAAAACAGTAATCACAAAATACTCTGACGTGTCCCCAGGAAATGTTGCCAAAAAGTGGTGATCACCAGTATTGCAGCATTAATGCTGGAACTCCTCGGCTATCTAATTTACTCTTATCAACCCGGTAATTCGTAACAAACTTGGAAGCGACAGTGTTGTATGCACAAGTACTAGTTCTTACTATAGGCTATCACTTGGTCAGCTAGTGCAAGATCACTAGGAGCTCAAGCCACGATCCAAATTGGATCCATAGAAGACTATCAAAGAACCATGATTGTATCAGGTTGAACAAATCTCTAAAGAATTCCAGAACAACGATCGAAGACACCCTGAACTAGTGGAAATGGCAGCCAACGTGGAACGACAATGACCTAGGTTAAAGCGCGTTGACCGAGGCGCATGGAGACCACACGGGAGGCAAAAGTAGCCCCTGGGAGCCCCAGAATGGGAAAAAGAGTTGATTTTTGATGCGCAATTAGCGCTAAACACGCATTGCTGGGTGAACAGGGCTGAAATGGGGAAGCCTGAGCACTAGGTCGAATTGGGAGCTAGAGAACCATGGGCAGAAAAGGAAAAAAGGCATTAAACGTACAAAGGCGGGACCCATTCTCTGGAGACCGACGGTTTGGATCGGGGTACCCTTGAATGGTAAGAGGTTTTGTACGAAAGAAAAACGATTCCATACACCGATCGACAAGTGGCAGGTGGAGGTGAGAGAAAACCATCATTGTTCATGCGCTATCAGTTGAGCAAGTCAACCATGTGAAACGTGCATATGGCGTCAGATCTAGAGGGCTCAGATTGGACGGCTGAGATCGCGCCTGACAGAGGAAGTGGAATCGATAAGGGAATACGCCACATTTTAAAGGGATTTGAAATTCATTTGACCACCGCAGTGGAGGAAGAATGCATCCACGATGTAACTAAAGAAACGAATCGACGAAACATGCTAGCACCGTTTAGAAGAGGACAAGTGGCCACTCCCTGAGCGTTGATGATGACGCTGAACAAGGAACTCCAAGCACAGTTGTAGAAGGTGAAGAGAGAGAGGCGGAAGAGGAGGTGAATAGGCATGGGGTTGAATGGCTAAAGCCATGAACAGAGTGTTATCACTGAAAATTCTGTTGCCAAAATTGCTCAGACTAGCTTAAGGACAAAGTGTTTCCGCAGCGCATGGATCCCTTTATCAGTTTTGCAGCGCAACATCTTTTAGGTGATTTCGTAGCGCATTGGCTGCGCTACGAAATTGGGGATTTTTTCGAATCCATAGCCATTTTCACCCAGCTGTCATACTTATCAGAATCTACTGTGTTTTAGATCGTTAGGTGTTGTGGTACTGACACATGTTGCAGTTGTTGCTGAGAAGGTGATAGTTTTAGTGATTGCAAGGTACTACCTCAGGTTAAAGGCACCCTTGTTGTTTGTCCCATGGTAGCTGTTATTCAATGAAGGAACGAGATTGCTCGGTTCACTGCTGAAAGAAGCACTAAAGTTTTGGTTTATCATGGCGCAAATAGATGTAAAGATGTGGCCGAGCCTTCTCAATACGATTTTGTTTTGACTACTTATTCCATTGTTGAGATAGAACACAGAAAGCATTTGATGCCTGCAAAAGAAAAATGTCAATGGTGTCTAAATATTCAATGTTGAACAATTTCATGTCAAATGGAAAAGTCATTGCAGTAAAAGGAAAGACACAAGAAAGTTAGATTTTGATCCTAAGCTGTGTTTTTGAAATTACACAGCAGTTTCGCAGCGCGCTGCGAAACCCCTGTAGCAGCCTGTTTCAGCATAAAAAACTCTGTTTTCTGCGTTTACTAGTAAACTTACAGAAGGGGTTCTGAGCAGCTGAAAACTAAATTTTGAAAACGGAAAGAGGTTTTTATTCCTAACAGACTGAAATAGAAAAACCTCCTTCAGTTTCCTCAAATCCATTACGAGCTGAGAGAAATTAATGACCAAAGTTGCGCTACGAAACTGCTGTAGGTGCACTTTTTCATCTTCTGTTTTACACCTCTTTTTCAAAGACAGATTCTGGGCAGCTGGAGTAGTGTTTTAAAAAACCAAAAGAGGTCTTTGTTAAGCACGGATTGGTTCACAAAAACCTCATTCATTTTTTCCAAATACATTTTGTACGAGAAGTTATGACCTCTGTCCCAAGACCTATTTTTCAGCCAGAACAGAGCAAATCAAGCATAAAGACAAGAATAGAACAGTCTTTATTTCTCAAGGAGGTAATATCATAGCCATAAAGAACCAGATGGAGGCAGAAAAAGATGAAATTGCCAAAACAAAGAATGTCACTAGGGAGCTTGCAGTCAGGTATGCCAACTATCGAAGAGCTGTGTTAAAAGGTAGTAAAAACCTAGTGAGTCAAGTGGATTTCAGTGGCTGATGTGTATACATGGACAGTTCCAGCTCTCAAACAAGCTAAACTCATCAGAAAAATGAATATGCGTTTAAGAGCTGAAAACAAAGCTTTAAGGAGAGAGGTTGCAGATTTAAAAGCACAGCTAGGTTAACTAGTTGCTCATTGATGGTGAGAAAGGTCATATTCTAAATTTTGTTTAAGTTCCATTATTTTGAAGACGTATAGGTCTCTGCCACCTGTAAAGGAGTTTTAAAGAGTTAGAAGTTCAAGCAAAAAATTCCTTAATGCAAATACACTCTGTTTTAGCAAAAACAGCAGTTTCGTAGCGCGCTACGAAACTGCTGTAGGTATTGTTTTATGATGAAGACAAACAGTTTGATGGTAGGATCAAGATTTTGCTAAAGGTAATACCTAAGGAACATTAAGGAGACCACGTGAGGCTAGCCTAGCCCTTCAGATAATGACAAGTGTACCTTTTTTGAAAAGGTGAAATATTTTGTCTTTAGTGAAAGCTTTGATAAAGGTACTTTATTACCGGTTGTTAGGGTTCTGATAGGAGATGCATACAGAGATTTTGGGTTATACACCTGTTCAATCAACAAGGCTTCCAGCACATTGGGGAATATGGTGATGCTCGTAGTTTTTGAGGAATTAAAGAGCTGGGAACATGTTACTTAAATTGTGAAGAATGATGGGAGACAAGGACCAGGAAAACAAGGGACTTATCTTGATGATTAATGAACCATCAACGCATCCAGTATCCAAAGCCAGCTTGTTCATTGCATTCTCCTCTAAGCTATCTCGGCCAAAACAGAAAGAAGACAGGTGTCAAGAATCAAGAAGGAATCATGCTACGAGGAGGACAGAATTTGAGTTTTGATTAAATTAGGACTCTTTGTAATTACAGTTCAGCACTTAATGTATTTAATGAATTAGTTAAACAGTAGATAGGAGTAGTTAATAGCAGTCTTCGAGCTCCCCTCATGCTGGAGGAGGAAGCTCAAGGTGGTTAAGAATGTATCCCTATATATAGATCAGACTTGGATGTAATAGGGGTTGGATGTTTTGGAGAAGACTGTTTTGGTTTATGTATAAACAAATTTCAGTAATGCAAATGACTGTTTTTTCTTCTCAGGATTCACAATGGATCTTCTTGTTCAAATGTGTGATGGTATATTTTCTTTAAGGTTCTTTTACAGTTTTGTTAATGCATAATCACTCAGAACTCATGGATCATGCTCTGACTTCCTGTATGCCTTGGCAAACTGTGGTTTCAAAGTTATGTTTGAACATTTAGATGTAAAGTGCCCTGATTTCTATGAAAAGATAATGTTATTGTTTACTGAGATATGAGTGACTCCATAAGCCCAATGGGAATCAATTCAATGTTGTCCAGCCAAAATACTTGTTCATGTGTCTTATAAGAGTTAGCCATCTTGTCATTATTCAACATTCATAACCTTTGAGAGAGCCCTCTCAGACTAAGGAGGCTAAGCCTTAGTCAAAATCCTAGTTTGAAATAGTTACACAGAGTCTTACTGATTGGCAGCCTTCAGTGCTTGATTTTGTGATAACACAAAGGAAGAAGATAGTTAGTGGAGTCATCAACAAGAAGCGTTGAGAGATGGAAGAAGTGGAACAGTGAACCCTGCGAAGAGGAGTGAACATAGAGAACATTAAGGCAAAACAGAAGAGATAGAGGGCCAAGCTGACTAGAGGCAACATCAAGCACCAGAGAGCTTGAAGATTCAAGCCTTTCCATAGAGGAATCTATCTAGACTGAGCATCACATTTGGCTCTTTCCACTGTAGACCAGAAGGTCACAGAGCTGGTAGGAGAAGAAGTGTATGTGTACTCAAGTATCTTGGGGAATCTAAGAACCACCCTACCAAGCAAAACCTGCTTCATGAGAACTCACATTGAGTCCCTATATTGTAATTTCTCTACTTAAAGGCACAATAAAATAAGGCCACCACTGAGAGCTAGACCGGAGATGTAGCCCTGGAGAATAGGGTGAACTCCTTATTAAAATTACTTGTTTATTTATGTTTGCTTACTGTATTTCTTTGCTGTCTTTCCATTTAAATGCCTGTGTATTGGCAATCGGATCGATTCGTTGCTTAAATAACACAGAACACACACCAACACATGAGTCTGTAATACCTTAGTTTAATAAATCTTTAACTGATGTCACTCATAGGGTTAATATTAGATCAAATGGTATCAAAGCACTAGGTTGTAAGGTTGGATAAGCTTGTGTTGGTTTAGCTATGAATGCTCACAAGATCAAAGCTCAAATTAGGAGAAGGAGAGTTGGTGGAAACTAATCCTGAAATTGGGAGAGTCTATTCTCGGAAGACAATGTCAGAGGAAGGTTCTATTGGGCCAGACCCTCAATTCATAGAGAGTTTCCTAGCTATAAAGTCTATGGTAGAAGAAATGTACAGAGACTTTAGGAAGAAAAAGGTTGAAGATTCATTAGGTTCTAAACAGGATAAAGAAGAAGATGAGTCTCATTGCCATGACCACTCCAAAGGGAAGGGGAAAGAGGAAAGCTTTCTCACACCTCCTAATAGCCTTGTGCATAATAAGAAAGCATCTTTGATTAAGCTAGATGTTAAATTTGAATTGCCTATATATGAAGGAGAGCTAAATGCTGAAAAGTTGGACAATTGGATTAGACAAATTAATGTGTATTGCAGGGTACAGAACATAAACTCAGACAAGAGTAAGATTTTGCTAGCAAGCCTATGCCTAGGAGCCACTTCCTTGGTTTCGTGGGAAGGCATAACCCAAGTTGATATGCAAAGACATGGTAATACCATCTCTGTTTGGAGTTAGTTTGTTTCTGCAATCAAAAAGCAGTTCTATCCATTGGCCTACATGCAACAAGCCATGATGAGTTGGAAAAATCTTCGACAGTTGAAGGGGAAAAGTGTGCAAGGGTATACTCAAGAATTCAGAAAGAGAGCATTGATGTTGGGTATCTCATTAGACTTACCAGAGACTCTTTTGAAGTAAATTGGTGGTCTACATAGCTACATGAGGCATACCATCCTCATGTTTAATCCCACTAGTATAGATGAGGTATCTGTACAAACTACACATCTAGAAGCTAGAGGAAAGAATGGAAATCCAGAAGTTTGGGGACCATCCCACCCCACTGTAGGCAAGATCAAGGAGAAAACAAAACAGAAGTGGAAAGCAAGGAAGGCTAACACTGCACAGATAGCCAACACTTCATGCACTCATTGTAAAAAGGAGGGGCATGATGATCAGCATTGTTGGATTCTGCATCCAGAGCTGAGACCTAAGAAGTTCGAGGGCAAGAAGAAGAAGACAACTGCAACTATTCGGAAAGATTTGGGGTCAGACTCAGGAGATGAAAAAACTACAGTAGCCATAGGTATAAAAGGTAAGAATTCTAAAGCATCTACTAGTAATTCTGCTTAATCTGTTATTGATGAAGAAAATGAGAGAAAAAGACATGAGCTTTTCTATATTCGAGTTATTTCAAAAAATCAAAATATTGATACTTTGTTTGATAGTGGCTCACAAGTAAATTTGATTTCTCAAGCAATTGTAAAGAAATTGGGATTAGCAACTACACCTCACAAGAAACCATGCCCATTAGGATAGTTGAATGATAAAGCACAACTACAAGTGACTAGACATTGCAAACTCAAGTTTTCTTTTGGGTCAACATTTGTAGATGAGGTTGAGTTAGACATAATTCCTTTGGATATATGTGGAATTGTTTTAGAAAGTCCTTACTTGTATGATAGAAAGGCTATTTTCTATAGAGCTGAGAACAAGTATCAACTTGTTAAATATGGAATCGAATACTTTGTAAGAGCTCATAAGCTCAAGAATAATTATACTCTCATAAAGTCAGGATAGATATAAAGAATGATAAATTCATGCAAACAATTCTTAATGATGGTTGTAAAGGAAAAAAAACCTGATAAAACTAATGTATTTGAGGGTTGTAATGATGAGCAACAAGCTGATATAGAAAAGGTTGTTTCAGAGTATGATGTCTTGTTTCAAGAACCTAAAGGTCTGCCACCCAAAAAGGGAATAGTACATGATATTATTTCGCAGCAAGATGTTCCTTTACATAACATTGGGATGTACAGGTTGTTTGCTTTAGAGAATTTTGAAATCAAGAAGCAGGTGCAGGATTTGCTCGAGAAGGGCTTCATCAGGCCTAGCACATCATCATGTGGGTCACCAATCGTTTTGGTGAGGAAGAAAGATGGCTCTTGGAGAATGTGCATTGATTACCAAACACTGAATAAGATAACAATAAAAAATTGTTATCCCCTTCCTCACATAGATGATCTTTCAGATTAAGTGAAGGAAGCTGTTTATTTCACCAAGCTAGATTTGCACAGTGGATACCATCAGGGTAGAGTTGTAGAGCAAGATGCATGGAAGACTACTTTCAAGACAAAGAAAGGATTGTATGAATGGTTGGTTATGCCTTTTGGATTAACTAATTCTCCTGCTACTTTTATGAGATTAATGAATGATGTACTCAGACCTTTTCTTGATGATTTTGTTATTGTGTATCTGGATGACATTCTGATTTTTAATAAAACATGGGAAGAACATTTAAAGCATGTTACGTACACATTAGATGTTTTGAAAAGAGAAAAACTTTATGTTAAACTCTCAAAATGTGAATTTGGCAAAACATCTCTAAACTACTTGGGTCATATAGTAAGGGGAGGTGAATTAAAAATAGATCCCTCTAAAGTGGCAGTCATTGTGAACTGGCCTAAGCCCAGGTCTGCTACAGAAGTGAGAAGCTCCTTAGGAGTAGCACAATATTGGAGGAAGTTCATTTCTAACTTCTCCTCGATTGTAGCTCCCTTACGTGCTTTAACAGGATTGAATAAGGTGTTTCAGTGGGGAGGCAAACATCAGAAAGCCTTCGACACTTTGAAAGAGAGAATTAGTACAGCACCTGTACTAGCATTGCTAGATTTACAAAGACCATTTGAGATCCAAACTAATGCCAGTGACTATGCCATGGGAGCAGTGTTGACACAACATGATAAACCCATATGTTATCATTCTGAGACTTTTAATCCTGCAGTAGCTAACTATCCTACATATGATAAAGAATTGTATGCATTAGTTCAAAGTGTGAAAAAGTGGAAACATTATTTAATGGGCAAAAAGACAGTAATACATACTGATCATCAGCCACTTCAATATCTACAGTCCCAAACTAAGTTGCAACAATCAAGACATTACAAATGGATGGGTTTTCTACAACAGTTTCACTTAGTCATCAGATATAAAAAGGGTATACATAACAAGGTTGTAGACATGTTTTCTAGACCCATTATAAATGCATCTACCATGCTTAAGCATAATTTTGTACTACATGAAAGATACATAGAACAATATGCTCAGGATTTGGATCTTAAAGATGTATATGCAACTTTAAGTCAAGGCAAAAGAGTAGAAGAATTGGACTATCACATAAAGGACCAACTCTTATACCATTGTGGGAAACTATGCATTCCACAAATGAAGAGGATAAAGATAATTAGGGAAGCACACACTTCTCTGATATCATGTCACTTTAGGGTAAGCAAAACAGTTGCACAGCTACAAATATTCTTCTATTAACCGAAAATGAATGAGACGGTTTCTAGATATGTAAGAGGGTGTGCCATGTGTGCTGAAATCAAGCCCAACAATAGAAAACTAGGCTTGTACACTCCATTGCCAATTCCTTCTCACCCTTGGGAGAGTATTTGGATTTTGTTGGAGGACTGCCTAAATCTAGGAAAGGTCATGACTATCTATATGTTGTTGTGTATAGGTTCAGCAAAATGTGTATTTTGATACCTTGCAGTAAACAGATCACAGCTAAACAGACTGCAAAATTGTTCTTTGAACATGTATGGGTTCATTTTGGATTACCCACTTCCATTGTATCTGATCGAGACACCTAATTTGTGGGGAAGTTTTGGTCTAGTCTGTGGGAACTGATGGACACCAAGTTATTGAAGCAAAAATCCTAAGCTTTGGGATGAACACTTGTGTTATGTGCAACATGCTTACAATAGAGCCAAGCACTCTTCTACATAGAGATCTCCTTTTGAGACCTGTTTTGGTTTCACACCAAGGTCTCCTTTGTATTTTGTCTTTGGTAAAGATACCATGGTTGATGGACACAGTGATGTGGACAAGGCAACTAGGTTCATTGAACAGATCTAGGAGATCCACCAGGTAGTACAGGAATAGCTGGAAAAGAGCCAGGCCAAGTATAAGGCTAGGCATGACAAGCATCGGATGGAGCATAGTTTTCAAGTTGGAGACCAAGTCTGGCTGTATATCAACAAGGACAGGATGCAAGGTGAAGGTAAAAAGCTAAAGCCTATTAGGTATGGATCCTTTAGGATACTTGAGAAGTATTGGTGAAAATTCTTTTCGCCTTGATTTACCAGCTTACATGCACATCTACTCAGTCGTAAATACAGATAGCTTGAGATTGTTTGAACCTTCAATGATTGAGGACACTAAAGAGCAGAGTCAATTGCCTTCTATCGATGACCTACTACTTGAATATCTCAATGAGTTATAGGAAGACATAGTGCTTGACAGGAAGGTAAGGAAAACACATAAGGGAAATGTGGAGTATATCAGGATTGGGCTCAAAGGTTCAAGGCTGAGCAGCACAAAGTGGATTGAGATTGGACAAGTGAAGAAACAGTATCCTCACTTAGTCGATGCTTAAAAACCAACTTTTGGTGGTCCAAAAGCTTTTTTAGTGGGAAGGCCGTGATCCGAATTGGATCCATAGAAGACTATCAAAGAACCATGACTGTATCAGGTCGAACAAATCTCTAAAGAATTCCAAAACAACGATCAAAGACACCCTGAACCAGTGGTAATGGCAGCCAACGTGGAATGACAAGGACCTTGGTTAAAGCGCGCTGATCGAGGCCCATGGAGACTGCGTGGAAGGCCAAAGTAGCCCCTGGGAGCCCCGGAATGGGAAAAAGAGGTATTTTTGATGCGCAATTAGCAGTAATCACGCATCGTTGGGTGAATAGGGCTGAAATGGGGAAGCCTAAGCACTCGGTTGCATTAGGAGCCAGAGGACCACGCATAGAAAAGGAAAAAAAATCACTAAACGTACAAAGGCAGGACCTGCGCTCTGGAAACTGGTGGTTTTGATCGAGGTGCCCTTGAATGGTAAGAGGTTTTGGATGAGAGCGAAGCAATTCCATACACCGATCAATGCATGGTAGGCGGAGGTAAGAGAAAACTACCGTTGATCGCACGCTATCAGTTGAGCAAGTCAACCATGTGAAACATGCGTATGGCATTGGATCTAGAGGGCTCAAATTAGACGGCTGAGATCATGCCTGATACAGGAAGTGGAATTAACAAGGGAATACATCGCGTTTTAAAGGGATTTGAAATCCGTTTGACCACCATGGTGGAGGAAGAATGCATCCATGATGTAACTAAAGAAATGAATTGACGAAACTTGTTGGTGCTGTTTAGAAGAGGAAAAGTGGCCACTCCCTGAGTGTTGATGATGACACCGAATAGGGAACTCCAAGTGCAGCTGCAAAACGTGAAGAGACAAAGGTGGAAGAGGAACTAAACAGGCATAGGGTCTAATGGCTAAAGCCATGAATAGAGGAAGAAGACAGTCAGTGGAGTCATCGATAAGAAGCGTCGACAGATGGAAGAAGTGGAACAATGAACCCTGAGGAGAGGACTGAACATAGAGAACAGTAAAGCAAATCATAAGAGACAGAAGGCCGAGCTAACCAGAGGCAGCATCGAGCACCAGAGAGCTTGAATATTTAAGCCTTTCCATAGAGGAATCTGTTTGGACTGAGCATCACATTTGGCTCTTTCCACTATAGATCAGAAGGTCACAGAGCTGGTAGGAGAAGAAGAGTCTGTGTACTCAAGTGGCTTGGGGAATCTAAGAACCACTCTACCAAGCAAAACTTGCTTCAAGAGAACTCACATTGAGTCCCTGTATTGTAATTTCTCTACTTAAAGGCACAATAAATAAGGCCACCACTGAGAGTTGGACCGGTGATGTAGCCTTGGAGAATAGGGTGAACTCCTTATTAAAATTTCTTGTGTCTTTATGTTTTCTTACTGTATTTCTCTACTGTCTTTCCATTTAAGTGTCTATGTATTGGAAATCTGATCGATCCGTTGCTTAAATGACACAGAACACACACCAGCACATGAGTCTATAATACCTTAGTTTAATAAATCTTTAACTAATGTCACTCATAGGGTGAATATCAGATCAAGGCAACTTCTATGGATTCCAAAAGAAGCTCTATATGTGATGAAAGAAAGGAAAGCTTACTCTACAGAGGCTACTCTAATTGCAGAAAGGAAAAAGACTGAAATGTAAAGTAAACCTAGCAAACCCTACTTAACCAACTAATCCTAATTTCGCAGAAAGCACTATGAAAACCATGAAATGAATGCCATTACCTACTTAAGGAAGTAAACAACATCTACTCAAGCTATTTCTAGAAGTAAATGAGAAAAAAACATCTTTTTGGATTTTTATGTATTTTTGTGTGAGATTAACATGCATGTATTTTATTGTGTGTGAAGGTGGAAGTGAATAGGTGGTGTTGAAGGGTGAATTTTGGGTTTGAGGGAATGTACAATGGTGTGGATGGGTCCTAGGAGGTCTCGGGTGGCCTTCTGGAGGCTTTTCCCACACTCGCCCTTCAAAGAAAGCCTACAGGAAAATGTACAAGAGGACATAGGGGATCTACAAGAGGTCTACAGGAGGTCTACAAGAGGATGCCGAGAGCAGTTTTGAAGGTTTTGAGGGTGTGAGAGTGGGTAGGTTAAGGTTGGGATGATGTGCTAGGGTGCCTAGGGTCCACCAATAATCACTAGGAGAGGGAAAGATGATTTGGAGAGAGGAAGAAGTCCTATGGAAAAATACAGAAAACTAAGGTAGATTTGAGGTGAACTTTGGGCAACCTATAGGGCATGGGTCAAAGAGAGAATGTGATGACTGATATTCTGACCTACTGTGAGAAGGGATCTGCTATGAAAGAACTAACAGTCAACTAATGAGATCAAGCAAGGAAGGAAATGAGTACATCAAAAAAATAGAATTTTGCAGCAAGCTAGTCTAAATTATGAGCTATGGAAGTAAATGCTAAAAAATGCTATAGGGAGAGAAAGCATGGAAGAAGATTTATTTCAAATATAGAGATGAGCATGGTGGAAGAGATCTAAATCAAAGCATTAACCTTCTAACAAACTACAAACACTATAAATCCTATGGAGAAGGAAAATCTATGTTTTTGGGGTAGCAAGAGGGTCTTTACCTCAATTCATAGTCCCAAAGGGAGGAAAAGAGGCCAAGGCACTATTGCTAGCCTTTTGAATCTTCTTTCTATCACTACTTAACCTACTATAGAAAACAAAAATGAAAGAAAACTACTAAACAATAAAAAACAACCTATTCTTATCCAAAAAGGAAATTCATCTAACAACAACTAATCCATAAACTGAAACAAAGCATATAAATACAAAAAAATAGGAGCTTGGCTACTTGGATTGGGCCCTAACCCAAGAGCTTTAGTCCTTTGAGGTAACTCAGTGCTAGCTCAAAAAGGATCTCATCTTTATTATCAAAATAGTAATAGGATTACATGAAACTGTCCTCAAAAGTAAGCTTGAAGTTAAGCAGAGTTTTACAATATCAAACGTCCAACAAAAATCGGACAAAAAATTGACCCTAGTGAGGCCCTAGGCCTCTCTAATTATACAACTGAAGCTCCCAATAGCTTCCTTAAAATCAGGGAGGTTTGTCTCCAAAAACTCGAGATAAGCATAAGTTATCCTCCACTTGCTTGGCTACCTCCTAGTGCATTGATTTGGTTGTTTGTGCTCTGAGTTGAATGAAGGGGAATTTGAAGTGGGGAGTAATAAATGAGGGGGATTCCATCCTATAAATCCTCTCCTCTGTCCACATCGAATTATTGCTGCTAATTATCCATTGAATCTTTGACTTTTTCTTCAAAAGTCAACAACAATTTGCATTAAACACATATTAAATGTCATGGAATCATAACTAACTCAACTCACACCATAAGCATAAATATAATCAAAAAACATGCAATAAGCTAAGAGAATGTTTGATTTAACTATGTTAGGAGGTAAAATGAGCCCATATAATTACCCATTTATGGGGCTCATCAGGTGACAGTGGTCCGTCGCATGCTTTCCTCCTACTTGACAAATCACGAACTAGAGAGTGGCGGACGCACTCAGACCAGTCGGCACCTCTAGTCTCAATGGCATCGGTGCCCCTCTTGTCGAATAGTTCACGAATACAGGACAGTGATCCTTATCGTGACCCTAGCCCTTACATTTTATACACCACACCTCTTCGCATACTTCTGGCCATGGCACCCTATCCTTCTTCAAACTCTGCATCTCTAAACATAGATTTTGTAGTTGCGTGTGGATTTGTTGGAATCCCAACCTAAGATATTGTATTGGTGTTTCATGCAACCTCATCGCTATCTCTAATGATTTGGCCTAGGTCGAGATCTTTTGTTGTGATAGTGTTGTCCTTAGGTGTGGTGTCAGGGATGCCACAAACCTGGAGCGGTGATGCGCATCTGAAAGCGTCATATTTGCCTCACGGATCATACTTTTCAGGCACTAATCCAGATCCCACGGTGTCTCACCTAGAAGCATTGAAATTTCGTTGAATCTAATGATTGACTGAGTTTCTAATTTTGGTCGACTAAACTCTTTGTTCAACCCATCCTGGATCTCTGTTGTTCTAGCATTTGGATGATCGATGGAGTGCTTAATATACCACGTCAACCTGCAATCCTGCAGTGCACTCACCAATGTGTACTTTTTAATGTTATCATCCGTAACCCTGTGCGCTTCCCATATTGCTTTCACTATGAACCAAAACTGATCGGGATCTTTGTTTCCGACTCCTTTGAATACAGGCAACTTGATTTCGTTCGCCATACTAAACCACACTCCTTGTGCACTCCACTTCACTTACAGTGGTAAAATTAACCCTTCGATCCTTTTGAAGCTTCTTCTGCTCGCGATTCTTTTGAGAAAATGTCTTGTGGCTTCGTTGTTGCTAATAGTTGCGTCTATCACGAGTTCAGTGATAAACCCTCTGATCCCACCAATCTTCAACTTCTTTCTTTGTAGAGTTCTAGCATTCTGACATCAGACATCCCTTAGGCAGATCCCGGTCCCAGCAATAGAACCATTTGCTAGCCTATTGGGCCCTGACCCAGGTTCAGAAGAGTTTTTAGCCAAAAAAATCCCGTACTACCGGCCCTTTCGACAACAATCCACAGAGCACAGACTAAAGTCTCGCCAGAGGCAGTATGGGAGGGTGTTGGAACTAGGTTTCCGCACCCTAGGGATCTCTTTATGAAGTCTGGATGGCTTGCAACCCAGTCTACGTACTTATGCTAGTCCACGCAATAGCTTGGTCTTTGCAAAGGGGCATTTCTTAGATCCTTAGTCTTATTGTGTTATCATATATCTAACTTATTCTTTAAGGTCTTTAAGCAAACATTTAACAATTAAACCCAGTGTGTGCAATCATAAATCTTAAATGTATTCATAAAACCATAACATAAGCATAAACATTCAGATCTTAGATCAGATACACAATAATACAGAAATACTTAACTTTATTAATCCTTCCGTTCAATACAATCCAATTACCCCTTGCGCACACAGCTGCAGGGGTCTGCACACATATTTGTGGACTCTACTAGGCCTCTATGCACATAGATGTAGAGCCTACTCTACCCTCTACTACCCATGACTTGGACTTATAGACTCGGAGCACTTTTTCTTTCACAAACCCATACACTTTTGATTCTCGACAAAGCTACCATTAAGAAGTACCTTCTAAACCTAGATCCTTGCTCTATTTATACATTCCCATGGTCCACGGGCCATGGGAAAGCTGACACATTCTAGATTAATCTATAATATTTTAGGGTGGACTACCCTAGGACTTAACCCATTACAATTTGAGCTCCATGCACTTCACAGAACCTTTACCTTACTTTTACCCATAATTGTAGACTTCGAGCCCCAAAACCATTACACGGGGGGTCTGCTACCCAACAGTCGTGTCATTGGAATCCAACTAAGAAGGAAATTGAAGGTTGGTTGGATAGAAGATTTCACGAGTTCATAGCGTAGGAGAACAGGAACCTGCGATTTTCAAGAGAAGAGTGGTTAGACTGCTACCTATACAAGGAGATCCGTGAAATGTTCTTCGCATCCTTCCCTACTGAGCTATACGAGTGGATTGCGAAGCTAGCAGATAGCCAAGGGAGGTGGAAGCTTGACGGTCCTATTGTCTGGACCCCAGAGTTAGTGCGAAGGTTGGAATCATCGAAGGATAAGATCACGTGCACCATTGATCATTGTCTTGATCATATTATAGGATGATTCATTATTGAGTTTGCGATTGACACCTCAGTTAGCTATAATGAGGCAGAGAAATGCTTTCTCAAAGGACTGTGAGGTAAGTACGTAAAGTCTTTGAATACTTGCATTAAAATGCTATTGTGTGAAAATAGGGTTATGCGGTCACCTTGATGTTTGGAGCTACGTAAAGTGGAAAAGATTACAGGAATGAAGGGAATAAGGGACTAGAAACTAGCCCCTTGATTTCATCTCTTTGAGGGGACGAGGAAGAGCTCATGAAGTGCAATCCATCTGATAAGGCAAAGAATTCTACGAATACCACCTCCACCCACACCACCACCAGCTTCACCACCATCACCTCCATCTTCACCCATACCACCTCCACCACCACCACGATTCAATATGGCAAGCAAAGTGAAGTTGCTTGTCTTCAAAGGTTTGGGAAATGAAGATCCGGACCAATTCTGGTTCGTGGAAAGGGTTGTATGGGAAGCACAAGGAGTTACAGATGACAATATAAAGAAATCAACATTTCTTAGCGCACTGCAGGACCATACGTTGACCTGACATATTAAGCACTCCAATGATAATCCAAATGCAAGAATCACGGATATCCAAGTAGCGCTAAACAAAGAATTTAGCAGGCTGAAGTCTGAAGCATAGTCAATCATTGGATTCAAAGAGATCATGATGCTACCAGGTGAGACTCCTTGGGAGCTAGGTAAGAGGTTGAAATGTATGATTCATGAAGTTAATATGAATCTGATGGATGGATAACATCGCAAGTGGTTTGTAGCTTTGCTAATGCCACATTTAAGAAGTTTGCTATCGTAGAAGAAGATAACAACTCAGGTGGAGACCTTAGAGATTGCTATGAGGCCACATGAGACCCCGATGCAGGATCCTAACTTAGGAGTTCAGTAGATCCACACGTAGCTGAAGAATTTATGCCTTGATATGCAAAGTCTGAAACAACATAGGACAACTTGAGTAGAAGTGCATGAAGAGGTATGGTGCATAAAATGCAAGGATCAGGGTCATGATAAGGACCACTGTCTAGTTTTTGAAAATTATGTTGTAGGAGGAGGACCAATGCCCTTAAGACTAGAAGTGCAAGTAGGACCTAGAGTGACACCTAATTTGTGGTGCACAATTTTTCAAATAGCAGGAAAACATGCCATGGACAATTGTCACTTGTTACAGAAGTATATGCAAAATTCGCAATAGTTGTTCTACAACTTTTGCAGGTCAGTGGGACACGATGGATGCACTTCTAGAAGCTATAAGTTAATGATGGATAGAACTCCCACCTGTATAGTTCAAGCCGAAACACGACCCCTTCACCAAAATGCAGGAATGGTGCGAACATGATTTCAGGGCTATAAACGAGGCCGAGGTAGAGGAGGACCTGAAAGAGGTCGCAGACAGTTGATATGCTACAATTACGAAAGGCCAGGACATTATGCCCTTGATTGCACCAATCCAACATGCCCGCCAAGTTTGTATTGCAACTTGTTTGATCGTGAGACAAAATATTGTCCTATTCTGATAGCTAGGATATGCAACAAAGGAGCGTTATTTCCTCCCCTGACTCAAAACCTACAGATGATGAGGTTTGAGCCGTGTGAGGAAGATCCGAATTTAAACATCGTGATCCAAAGTGGAATCACGATGGGAGATGACAAAGGCAAACAACCATAAGATAGTACTTAGGTTTGCAAAGCTCTGGTGAAGGAAGCAGAGTTTGATTTGGAGCGCACTCAAGAAACCTTCATGGAAGCCAAGAAGAGCTTCACTGATGCCTCCGCTTCTGGAAGCAAAGATAAACCGGAGTCGGAGATGGACCCATCTATGCTCACAACATTCCTGGAAACATGTGTGAAGCTATTGCGTGATAGTAAGGTGGTAAAATGGTTACAAGAACTCATTAACAGATGCACTGGGACCACGCCAGGAGAACCGCACATAGTCAAGAAGATCACAAAACATAAGACAAGAATGGGAAGATAAATGAGACTGACCGTGCAAATCAGAGAATATGAGATGGATCAAATCATCCTGGATTTAGGATCGGATGTGAATGTTTTGCCGAAACAAACATGGGAGTGAATGGGGTGACCTACACTGCAGTGGTCTCCAATTCGGCTGTGAATGATGAATCAATAGAAAATAATGCCCATGGGGCGATTGCAGGGAATAACCGTGGATATTAAGAGAGTGAGCACACTAGCAGACTTTGAAGTGATAGAGATTGTTGATGACAACAATCCCTACCCCGTGCTCTTAAGAATTGATGGGGACACTGACATGAATGGGGTGATCAATTTGAAAAAGCGAAAGATGATTTTTGAAAAGTAGTCACTACGCGCAATTATACCCCTGGACCCGACTGAAGGATTGTGTTCTACAGAGCCAGTGCGTGACTATGAAAGTGATGATGATTTAGACTGCATATATAAGATAACAATGTGAAACCAAGACTAAGTGAATCCCACCATGGATGGGTGGATTTCATGGGAACATGAAAGCTCCTGTACTTCAAATTCAGATGAGGAGATGGAGCGATGGCAGAATCAATTACATGGGGTAACTACACTGAATTGTAATATGATCACAAGGTTGTTACGCTGCGTATCGATAGAAGTAAGAGACCTACCTACTTATGATGGTCTAAGTGAGGTAGCCGTCTTGAATAAATTTGAATGGGAGATGCCAGAAAAGCAATGCTTCTAGGACTTGGACTGGGTACTGCATGCTATGCTCACAAGATGGTGGGTACGCACAAAGAGAGCTTTGACGACTGGCACAAGTGTACGAGAATGATGCGCACATGATTTGGGAAGCTTAGGGTGTGACAGATAGATAAATATAATGGACAGGATGATCCACATGCACGTCTGGCCAGGTTGCCATAGGCATATGGAAAACAACCTATGCGGATGCACATGAACTCCATGCTGAAGTGTATGGTCAATAAGCATGTGTTAGGGGGGAAAATGTGCAAATGGCTCTTAATTTTGGGAAGACATTATGTAGGAAGAACAGTCATATAGAAGGTTCTCCATGCAGAAGTGCTCAATAAGGTATGCAACGCACTGAACAAGGTATGCAATGTGCAGTGAAGTGATTGGGGCCTACGTGTACCCACAATATTATGGGCTTATAGGATGACATGCAAGAAACTGATGAGATAGACACCTTTTAGGCTTGTCTATGGAGTGGAAGCTATAATTCTTATGGAATACATCATGCCTAGTCTGTGCATAGCAGCAGTCATAGGTATGACAGACCACAGAGCCTTGGAGGAGAGGCTTGTGCAGTTGGAGGAGCTCAAAGAAGAATGATTTTTGGCTAGATTTCACCAGCAGGTCCAAAAGCAACGCGAAAAGGCTTGGCACGATTGACATATTAAGCTGTGCACCTTCAAGGGGAATGATTTGGTGTTGTTGTATGATATTAAGTTTGATAAGTTCCCAGGCAAGCTCGAATGCATTGGCTGGGACTGTATGTCATTAAGGAGATCACAGATGGTGGCGCAGTATAGTTGTTAAGGTTAAATGGAGAACTCTTCCCAGCAAAAGTCAATGGAAGTTGGTTGAAGGTGTACATAGGGGGCTCAACCATCTGACTAGCTAAAAAAAGCACAGTCTTAGTGCTTCAGGTAGCTGAAAGGAGGTGTGGGACTATAAATTACTTTGCGTGGGAGTTGCGTGATGTCAGGACTGCATGCAATAGTGAAGTGTCATAGGGTCCACGACAATGCAAGGGTAGCTACATTGCCACGTGGGTTGGCTAGAAAGTGACCATTACAATCACTACTCGCGATGTGATTCTTGGTTTAAGACCAAATGGAGCAGATGACATGCATTTAACGTGAAATTTATGGGCTAGATTCTTGAAAATATACCACCAATTGAGCATTAATAGACCGAATGTGGGGGGAACTGTCAAATTCAAATTCAAAAGGCACTATAAATTACAAAGGGTTATCTAGCAAACAACATTTGGCAATTTAAGGACTGAGTTGTTGCACGCACAGAAATTAATGAACCCATATCTATTCGATCTTCTGAAGGCGAATTCATTGTTTGAGCAATTACCCGAGCCGTTAAGAGAATTGTGGAATAGCACTATGGCAGCACCTGAGGAAGCCATGGATACCAAAGTAATGACCGTTAAGGAAGCCGCACAAGTAGAAGTCCCATAAAGTGTTGGGATAGTCAGAGAAATCCCTAAATCACTGCGCACGCTGAGACCCAAGAAAGACAAGAAGGCTATGGTACCAGTGCGCATATCCCTTAGGAACTCGTTAAGGACTAAGCTTACCATGGAAGGAAAGGGGAAGGCTATTAATTTGGAGGCTGATGAGGAGGAAGAATTTGAAGAAATCCTAGTAGAAGAGGAGGAGGATGTAGAAATGGAGGTTGACACCTAGGGTGCGAACCCTCTTACCAAGTTGACCACATATGTTCCTCCGTGGAAGGGTAAAGAAAGGGTGCCCAAAGATCTAGATGAGAGAAAGAGCTCTACGTAGACTCTACTGCTCCTAGACGACATCATTTTTGAAGGAGCGCACTTGGGGCGAGTGCCTCTACTAAAATTTGCAGACTAGGATCTTGAAGGCCATGAGAAGTTCCCACATTTGGCAACCACGCAGGTAATGTGCCAAAATAAATAATTATTGACTAGACTCATAGAGTTGGAACTGCGTAAGTGGTTGACAGGTGTAGAAAAGGCATGATTATTAAACCTGCTCTAGGTGCTGCATTACCATTGCACCCCAGTGACCATTTTTGTCAGCAGGCAGCTACTCTACTTGTGCATGATGGGTGCTTATGGTTGGAGGAGCCCATCCCCATCACAGACCACTTGTTTCACAGAATTACCTGGCTCCCTTGCAAAGGGGAGGACCCAACGAACATCTCAGAAGTTAAGAGTGATGATTTGGCCATCATGGAGGCCATGAAGAAGAAGTTCAAGCTAGAGAAGAAGAAGAGAGGGTACGTGATCTCGAGCATCAATAACACTACGGTCAAAGTTGCGACGCATATATTGGTAGGGAAGGTTATGTGGAAGTGCCTCGCGGATGAGGTGCTCGCACTGATGGTTTCTCTTGCACCACAATGCATGGAAGGGTTCCAATTCAACTGGTAAAACTACTTATGTGGAGACTTCTTTGAGAACTGCCGCGAGGCACAGGAGTAGGGGAAGACTTTTCAATATGCCTGGCTTCTGTTGTCCATAGTACTGGTGGCATGGGAATTGCCTAAAGATAGCCAATTCATGATGATCGTGAAGGACCTTCCAGAGGCAGCAAAGTACACTTCACTGCAGGCAACCGAGATGCACAGAGGATAAGGGACAGTAAAATCTTCTGGGTGTTCATGGAGATGAACATCAGAATGGGGATTAATCACAAGCCGTGATTATCACCCACCATCTACAATAGTGTGTAGAGCTTCACAGAGTTCAAGGCATATTTCCGTCATGTTTACATCATGGTGTTGAAGGACCCCACGAAGACATGGCACAAGCTACCCTACCTAGCGACATGCGACGTCACCTTCTTCACAGTCCTTGAGTTGTGGCCACCAGAGTGGCGCGCTCCAGCGAGCTCCAGAATGGAAGCAAAAAAATCCACCACAAAGTGGAAAAAGGACGAGCCAAAACTGTGGATGGTGCAGTTGGCAGAAAACGCAGGAACGAAGTGGCAGAAACTAAGGCCCAAGCGGCATGCAACACTACAAAGCTTGTGGAAGAACAACAAAAGGACACCGAGGAAAAGCGTAGGGGAGAAAATTCACCTTCACTCGAATAGGAGACAGATATAGAGCAAGGTGGTGTGGACCCATAGACAGTGTCCACCCAGCTGAAACGACTGTGCCTAAGAGAGCAGGTAGGGTCGTGGAAGAAGTTGAAGGCTTCAAAGACTTCTTTTGACCCGATCACCCTGATTGAGGGTGATCTGCATGACATTTAGGGAGATGTTGGGGGCATCACGACAGAGACCCTTGAGTAGTTCATGGAGGAACACTAGATGGTGTTAGGGGCTCTCCGAGTGAACAAATGTGCCTACAAGAGTAGGTAGGGCCATGGAAGAAGTTGAAGGCTTCAAAGACTTCTTTTGACCCGATCACCCTGATTGAGGGTGATCTACATGAAATTAGTGAGATGTTGAGGGGCATCACCACAGATACCCTTGAGCAGTTCACGGAGTAACACTAGATGGTGTTGGGGGCTCTCCAAGTGTAGATATAGGAGTTACAGGCGCACACTCCACAAGATGGCACTGTGTCAACTAACCTCGCACTAGGCACAGCTGAGGCCGAGGAAATGTTGTGTGCCCTAATGACTAGCACAATAGTGTTACGAGAAGGAGCACTAGTTACAAAAAATGAGGCTGACAAGCCTATGGTCAATGGGCTAAAGGGAATTGGGATAAATATGGTTGCGCTCCCTTGGGAGATGCTCTATGTTTTTCAAGATATAGTTACTGCCAAATTGTGAGCAAGGGAGGGTCGTACGCTCTAGGTAATGAGCGAGCAGTGCATAAACATCGAACATTTGAGCATGCAGTGAAATGAGGTAGTGGCACAGAAAAGATAGCTCGTACAAGTGGTGGAGGAAGTTTGCCAGATGGTCTCACAGTTGGCTATCCAAGAAGATGAACCAGTGGAGGTGTGCATTCGGAAGCTAGAAGTCAGGGTGCATGAGGCAAAGGAAGAGATGGCTAGGGTTCAACTCAAACTAAACCTTCAGATAGCTGAACTACAATTGAAGATGCAACCTTCAACTCCACCAGAAGTTAAGGAACAGTGCACCAACATGATTACAACAGCGATAGTGGAGGTTAACAGTGTAGTGACAGACTGCACAAAGCTGTTCAAGTAGTCGTTCGAGGTTCTCATCACCCTGTAGGAGGACCCAAACATACAGTGCCTAGAGACAGAGGCACATAAGCTACAGTAGAAATACAATGAAGTAAAAGGGACCGCGTAGATAGTTGCTCTTACACAGAGGCTCGCAGGGATGTAGTAGGCGAAAGCACTCAAGGAACAGGTAGATGTTGCTCGAAATAATCAAGTTGTTTTGAAGGCACGCTTACAACCATGGATTGATGAGGCATACATCATTACTACCTCCATTGAAGCAAAGCTCGCATAGCTACAAGCAACACAGGAAAATGTTCAGGGCAGCAGTTCAGCTACAACGGTTTTTGAATAATGCATCAAGGAGGTACAGTAGGAAGCTGCTTAGTGCGTTGTCAATCTTGCAGCAATCTAGGTAGAATTGGGAGGCCTTCACATAAAGATCTCTACACCAATAGAGTGACTCGAGGTTGTGTCACGATGTTTGTGTTGGGGGCCTGTTGGGTGTGATATCCCCCAAGGAAGTTTTGGGAATTAGAGCTAAGATTTCGGTCAAAAATTTTAACTTCAATGTAAAGACTCCGCATTTTGTGGCCACGGAGTGCATAGCTTGTAAAAGAGTCATAGGGTTGTCTGCCCTCAATTATTCTATTGTAATGTTGGCTGTAGAGATCTACCCATGGTTCACAGACCATGTGATTGTATAAATACAGTGAGGCTCTAAGTAGTTAAGACACGGTTCTAAGGATGAAGAGTTGAGTCATATTTGAAGTGTAAAGTATAGTTTTGGTTCGTAGAGTAGGAGAAGGCTCTGTAGCTGACTGTGCAGAGGCCTAGTAGTCTGCAACTAAGTGCGCGGACCCCTGTAGCTGAGTGCACAGGGCGAGTCAAGTCTATAACAGTTGGAGCATTAATAAAGAGAAGTTTCATATCCATTCTGCGTATTTATTTCATGTTTTATGCATCTGATACATTGAATATACATTGCACTTTTAACGCTTATATGATGCATGAATATTTATGAATATGTTGATTAAGTGAATATAGGATAAAATATCTGTTTATGCGAAGTTGAATAACATATGTAAGAAGATAAGTAAGATTCCCGATGTAGTTTGGGGAAATACTGCAGTTCACTGCCATAACAATGTGAAAGGATCTCAACCCCTGGTTAGGGCTGCATGAAAGGTGATTATAATAGATCGCAAGGGTATTGAAGGTTAGAATAGTGCACGAAGTAACCCGTGCGAAGATAATCACAGTTGGACTAAATCATCACCACATACATCTCAAGGGTGCAGAAACTTGGTTCCAGCATCCCCCAATACTGCTTCGAGTGAGACTCTAGTCCACGCTCTGCGGGCTGATGCCGAAAGGGACAGTAGTGTAGGGATTTGTTTGGTTAAATAACTCTAAACCTGGGTCAAGCCCACTGAAGCCAACAGGGACTGTTCTATTTCATTCAATATCCCAGAAAGGATTGCAGGTAGACCCAAATAATATAGCCATCATCTAAAGGGCCCCATCTCCACAAAAACAGAGGTATGTCAAAAGTTTTCTAGGTTTAGCTAGATACTATAGGAGTTTTATAAAATACTTCAACAAGTTAGCTTCTCCTCTATTTGGGTTATTGGCCAAAGACTTTCAATTTTTATGGTCAGAAAGCTATCAAGAGGCATTGGACACCCTAAAGGACAATTTGACTACTGGACCTATTCTCCGAGGCCCAATTTGGGCTCTTCCTTTCCATATACATGTTGATGCCTTTCACAAAGCTAGAGGAGTAACCCTAGGTTAGATAGATGAAAAGATACCTTATGTCATTTACTTCATCAGTAAGAATCTGTCAAAAAGCCGAACTGAACTACAAAGTGACTAAAAAGCGGCTCCTAGCTATTGTGAACTCATTGAACAAATTTAGGAATCACATTATAGGTTACTGAACATTTGTATATATTGACCATGCTCTAATTAAATACTTGATGAATAAACCTGATGTCAATGTCTGGTTTATTAGATGATTACTTTTATTGCAACAGTTTGATTTAACTATTAATTATAAGCCTGGAAAGGAGAATGTTGTTGCAGAGTTTTTATCCAGATTGACTTTGCCTGTAGGGGAGGAAGAAATGGTTGATGATTAGTTACTAGATGAACACTTATTCGCCATTTCAGTTCTCTCTCCATGGTTTGCTGACATAGAAATTTACTTGGTGTCTACACAGTTTCCACCAAATTTGTCCTCCGAGGAAAAGAGAAAGATTGTAAGGAAGAGCACCCCATTCACTTGGATTGGGGTCAACCTCTTCAAACTAGGCCAAGATCAAATTTTGAGAAGATGTGTCAGGGAAGAGGAAGTCTTTGACATCCTTATGACCTGTCATGATGGGCCTTGTGGAGGTCACTTTGCATCCAAAAGAATAACATTCAAGGTACTACAAGCTAATTATTACTGGCCCACCCTTCACCAATATGTGAGGAGGTATACTAGTCTGTGTGATCGGTGCCAAAGGATGGGGAAACCTAGCCCAAAGGATGAAATGCCTCTACAACATCAAGTAACTTTCAAGCCATTTGACAACCGTGGCATGGATTGCATTGGACCCATTGACCCTCCATCTAGGAGAAAGAAGTACATCATTGTGTGTAATGACTATTTAACCAAGTGGGTTGAAGCCAAGGCCATAAAAGCAACAACAGAAGAGAAAGTGGCTGAATTCTTAAGGAAAAATGTATTTTATAAGTTTGGGTACCCTAGAGAACTAGTCACTAATCGAGGCAGTCAGTTTACATCTCACATGATTGAAAATTTGTTAAGCCAGGACAAGATCAAGCATAAAACATCCACTCCTTACCACCCACAAGCTAATGGGAAAGTGGAGGTAACCAACAGGACACTGGAATTCATTCTGACCAAAGTGATTAGTATCAACAAAAAGGATTGGGTAGAAAGATTAGTTGAGGCCACTTGGGCCTACAATACCACCCGGAAGGCCACTAGATTCACTCCTTATGAGCAGGTCTATGGGAAGAAGGCCATGTCATCCATTGAATTTGAATACAATACCTTAAGAATGACATAGCAATTGGATCTATATCTCACTAGGGCACAACAAGAAATATTGTTCTAGTTGAATGGGTTAGATGAATTTAGGATGTTGGCCCTCCTGCACATAGATGTGACTCAATTTCAAAGGAAGATTTGGCATAACAAGAACATAAAATAAAAATAGTTTTAAGAAGGTGATTGGGCTTTATTGTATGATTCCAGATATAAGTATTTTAAAGGCAAGTTAAGGACTATATTCTTAGGGCCTTATGTCAAAGAAAAATTTCATGATAATGGCTCAGTACAGATAAGAACCATTGATGCAGAGGCTATCCCTTTAGTTGTCAATGGGTACAGATTGAAGGTCTACAAGATGCCCTTGTCAAAGCAAGAATTCGTCAATTGCATCAACAAGACAGTGATGGTGGTGGATCAAGTCTCAAATTCCACCCCATCAAGTCCCTAAAAAAAAAAGGAAAACAAAAAAGAGAAAAAGAGAAAAAAAGTAAATAAATAAAGAGACTTAGGTGAAAACCTCCATGAAGCACTTGAGTCCCATTTTTGGGTTGAAAACCTCTGGGGGTGGCCAAATGGTGTTGAAAAAATAAAAAATAAAAAGATCTCTGGGTGAAAACCTCTTTTGAGGCACCCAGGGCAGGCACCTGGGATGAAAACCTCCTTGGAGATAGACTAGTTGTTTTAAGAAAAGAGAAAATAAAAAATAAAACAAAATAAAAAGAGAGAAAATAAAAACTTTTGGAAATGTTGTTTGTAGGTCAGCAAAGAGGAGGATTGACGCATCTTGAAAGGAATAAAAGGACCTACAAAATACATGTTTTAATCCCTCCATCTCATATTATTCATTATTTCATCCATCCTTGTTACCGGGAAAAGTGTCTATTTAGAACTGCTCTATCCCACTAAGGTGTGACAATTGCCTTAGAAACAAATAGAGAAAACTACTTTTGTATCCTCTTTATGAACTATAAACAAAGAGGAATAGGAAGAACCAACCTGTGTCTTGCGCTAGTCCTTTGATCCAATCTCTCTCCTCTTTGACAGTTTCCAACTACCTACTCCCTTACTTGCCTAGCTTCACCAAGTACCTGTAAGATCACAGAAGAAGAAAACTATACAAAGACATGGATTTATATTCATAAATAACTTAGGATCAGATTTAAGTTAACCATACAAATGTAACAAGCATCAATGATACAAAAGCATGGAGAAGAAACTCAAATAGTTTTTATTGATATACAAGAAGATCCAGGAGGAGTTACAACCGATGATTCCTGACCCAGCATCAACCTCCCAGCAAAGAAGCCCCTCTTCACCTCCAACAAAGCATAGATTACCCAATTCTCTGATATGTGTCTCAAAACCAACAGCAATTCCTTACAATGTGCAAAATTCCCGCCTCTTGATCTCTGGGATGAGGGATCCATATATAGATGTATGCAAGGAGGATGAGTCAGCTTATGATTTGATTAGTGGCTTCTCTCCGTCAGTTCTTGCTTCCACTTGGAGACTGAAGGCCTCTTACTCATCCTTGGTCGAATTCAGTGAGGCAAGTGTCATAGGAGAAGACTCTGGAAGCTTCCATTGTCTCTCCACCTCGTGGAATGACACTGCCATTTGTCATTTCCCACTCAACGCACCCTGGTAGTGCATTTAGGTGTGTTGCAACGCACCTAGCTAGTGGATTTAGGTGCTATGCAACGCACTTAGCTAGTGGAGCAGCTGAAATGATCCTGTTTTGACTTATTCTGAGAAGTTTCTGGTGGAGAACTTCTGGGAGAAGCTGTAATTTGTTGACCTTGTTCCTTTAGGGGTTGGAACAACACTTTTAGGGACTTAGGAGCCCTTGGTTTATGGACATTTCATGCTTGGAGCTGCAAGGCACAAAAATGTCTATAACAGTTGCCCCCTAAAGTATGAGGCCGTTTATCGGGTGAAATGCTTTATTAGGAGGATCCGAAGTTCTTTCAATGCTGGGAGGAGACCTGTAATAAGATACAATACAATACATTATCTTCATACTGTTTTCATGATCTAGCTGAGGCGGGCATTCCCATGCTCTACTTTATAAATTCATTTTCATGTACATAGGACAGACAATCGTCTGATGTTAGACTGATGATTCAACCATCATCCTTTTGGTAGGATGATTATCTGTGCTGCAATGTTGTACATTTCAATGTCTTTATTTCCCTGAATATATATCGCAGCCCCGATGGATGAAACTAGATCTGGGGTCTTCAATCTCATCCGATCTTCACTCAAAGTACAAGTCGATCCATGTGAGAAATGTTTTGAAGTTGAACATGGAAAGACATTGCTTGATTACCAGTCAATGATGTAAACTATTAACAAGCGCGAGAGGAATCACCGATAATGATAATGATCCTCAAGGTACTGCAGTACAATTCACGTGGTGTGAATAAAGGACTTGGCGTCGAACACCATGCAAAATCTTTCGGTCGAAGGTCATTGATGTAAACCTGTCGCGGGAAGTGAGAAACTTGCCATTGAGGCATGCAAGCTTCAAAGTACTGAATGGGGTGTTCCTAGACCAACTTCTTGGATAATGAGCTGATGTCGACAAGAATTGATCCGTCACAGGAGGGCCTTAATGAATCCCACATCAATGACATGGAATGGAGCAAATTATTTTTGATGGAGTTGAAAACGATCTGATGATATATGGTTCAGGGTGGCGGTCATGAAAGAATGGAGTATAATGTATGGTAGTGGGCGGGACACAGGTGGCCTTTCTGGATGACTTCTCTTGAAAATATCGGCGACACTGATGTGATGGATTGGTAGCATTAACCCCAAATGTGGATGGTATGGTGTGACCATGGCGATATGACCGGTGAATGAAACAACCCAACCCGACTCGGGCACGGAGCGGAAGTGTCATGTTCAAGAGCGACTTGCTACCAATAAAGATTCTTTGAGTTTTCTTCCCAATTTTTCCCCAGTCATTGCTGACTAGTACCTCTTTATTTTTGTCAAGCTTGAGGAGGATAACATATGCTTGTTCCATAATTTTCCCTTCGGGCAAACCCATCGCTATGTTTTAACGAGCCTAGCGATAGTGAAACTCGTTCTCGTCTAAAGACAAGTTTGTCGCTATTATCCTTTTTAACGAGTTTAACGACAAAGATAACTCGGTCCTTTTCATTTTTAGAGAGTCTGAAAAGGTACGTAAAGTTAACTCCAAAATTCCTTTTTCGTCATCTAATCCCTTAAGTCCAAAAAAGTATAAAACAATACAGAAGGGATGAATTTTCGATAGCTTTAACGAGCCGAACAAAACAAGCGCTCGATCTTTTTGTGCAATAATCCCTCAGGTCCAAAAAGATTAAAATCTAGAGGAGGGATAGCACTTCCCGTCGCTTT
The DNA here is from genome assembly GCA_031772625.1 of Pinus tabuliformis. Classification (NCBI taxonomy): domain Eukaryota; kingdom Viridiplantae; phylum Streptophyta; class Pinopsida; order Pinales; family Pinaceae; genus Pinus; species Pinus tabuliformis. The sequence goes on from CM062816.1 coordinate 1,428,205,234, forward strand.
AACGAGCTGGAAGGCCAGAACTCGGCAATCTTTTCATATTTTACGAGTCAGAAAAGAGCTTAAAGAAGACTCGTCTTTTGAGGAACGAGTGATAAAATGGGTAGCAGCTGATTCCAGGTAAGGTTTGGAATTTTCCAATCACGGCAGTGTCACAAGGATGGCTATTGAAATCACTCTTCGCAGCTGTTCCTCAAAATGGGTAAACAATCAAATGGAGGTGAATGATCGGCCAATGAAAAAGTGGAGGTGACGGTGCAAACACGACCAAGGCTTTAATGGCTGAAGTGCTACATTCACGGTGGTTATTTACCAGGGAATAGTTCATTTTTTAACAAGCTTAAACACGGGTGGAAACATTTGCTCGGTCCGGGTTTATTTTTTAACGAGCTTGAACCTCGCAGTAAAAACTGCTTGATCCGGGTTTATTTTTTAACGAGATTTAACCTCGCAGTAACACTGCTCGATTAATCCAGTCATATGATAAGAATGTCTCATATAAAAAAGGCAACTTTTAGAGTTTTGCCCCACATCCTTTCTTTATGCAAGTTAGGTGACAACTAATCCAAAAAACAGATAAATAATCGCTCTTTGCTTACACTCCAAAAGGTTTGCATGCCCCCAGGGATAAAACAGAGTTTCAAGGTTACCTCTACTTCATTTCCGCCAAAACATTTGTTTTACCGAGAGAGGCCTACCTCTTACAGGTCACCCAAAGATTGTTCTATTCACGGTGCAAACAAAACACTTCTTCGGTGATGTCTACCGAGATAAACAACGGTGAGCGACGATGCCCGCCAACTCACATAACTTTGACAAAAGAATCTTATTCTAGAATAACCCCTCTTCCAATCACGGACGGGGTACAGACTAGTCATATTATCCCGCGGAAACCTACCTTATACTCGAAGTTTTCCTGCCGAAGCAGACCAGGACGCATGCCCCCTGGGTTTCAGTCATATCCCTTTGAATTACTCGCGCTCATCGGGAGGACAGACTGGGGATTGAGACATTTCTTTTGTGAAAAGACCATTTAGGGACGGTATATGACTATTTGCTATGCGTGATCCGGGAAATGAAAGCTGGTCCATGAGCTTGACCACTCTTCCTTTGTGTGGAAAACACATTACTCTAAAGAGTGAGGAGACAATCGCTCCCATGCAATAAATATAGTCTCGTCCAAGGAGTAGGTTATAATCCAAGGGTCCTTGAACTACCATTACGTTCATGTGAACTGTCTTCCTTCTCAATGTGATGGGCACATTGGGAAGGATCCCTAAAGGTCGACTGGTTCCTTTATCAAAACCTGTCAGATTTCTCATCTCAGGCAAAAGCGATGGCGAACCAAGCGCTTTCCAAGCAGTTGAGGAAAGGATACTCACAGAAGCCCCCTCATCTATGATGGTACCAGCCATAACCATTCTATATATTTGAACGATAATTCGGAATGGTACGCTAGCTGGTAACCGGGGTCTGCCTAGTTGATTCCAATCGAAGGAGATAACTAGGTTGCTTGGAGGTGGGACCGAATAGACGACCGGGTATGGCTCTGACGAACTTCCTTCCTGCAGTAAAGGAACAGGTAAATTGCCCCCATGTTCGTCGGAGTCTGTGTTTATGAAGAGAATTTGGATGGTGTCATCCTTGTTCTCTTCAGTGACTGTATCATCTGAAGATGAAACCTCTGAAGGCAAGACCGAGTCAACTGCCTCCTCGACCTTTTGAATTTCGTCTGGTATGGATTCAGTTGGTTTATCTTCAATGATAGGTGCTTCAGCCGACCACCTGATCGGGCCAGCCAGATTCTCAACTAGTGACGGACTCGGCAAGAGTTTTTTATATCCAGGAGGAAGTCGTAACGGTGAAACCGGATGATCATCCAAAACTCTTTTAGCTTCATCTAAGAAGGGACAATGGTGGACGGCATGATTGCCTTCGCACAATTTACAGGGAAATCTAGCTTTCCCTTTTTGTCCTGGGGCTTCACTTTCACTAGTTGACGGTGTGCTTTCAACATGATCATCAGAGGTTGACGACACCGGATTGTGCAAACGAGGAGACCAGTCCCTTAGTATCCGGGGGATGCAAGGACAATCTCTGTGAAAGTGGTCTCCTTTGCAAATGACACATGGCGATTTAGGCCTGGTCGGTGCAGTGTGTGGATTTTTGTTAGACGACACTCGTTTTCCCCCATTCGCCTTTAGCTCCTTTTTCTTCTTCTCTTTCTTCTTCTTTTCCTTCTTCTCCTTAGGAACTTGGCTTTTAGCTTTACTAGCTCCATCAAGCGAAGAGGAAGGCAGAGAGGAAGAATTAGAGGAAGTAGAAGGTTGGTGGGCAACTCTGGACTTGTCTAATTGCTGATTCGATTGTTCAGGAATAGTGGTGTTCTGAACAACAGAGGTTGAGAAGAGCCATACTGGCAAACCAATTGTCAACCCTGGAAGTGACAATGTGGCCATATGGGGTGCACCAATATCTCCCTAAGAGGAGAAGGGACTAGGATTTCCACCAAGGGGAATTCCTTGGTTGGTAGACTCCATTTTCTCAACCCAAGGTCGATGTAGGAAAGGGGTATGAATATTCCGTTTAAAATAAATTTTAACACGCTTTGAAACAACTTGTTTTTTCAGTTTTTAAGAGTCGAGAAAAAACAAAAGATGACTCTAGTCTCCTTCGATTTTTAATGAGCCTGAAGTGACAAGTGCTCAGATGGACCTTTTCCGTTAAGGAGTCTGAAAAGGAACGAAAGGGACTGCTCTGGAGGTCTAGGTAGAGGGAGTACCAAACCAATCGCAAAACTGCAGAATACTTTTTATGGTACGGCAGTCAATCTTCCCAAATGTTGTGTTCGGTGCATTGCGATCAGTAGGGCGGCCGACACGGCTTCCTATGGATAAAGGATTTAAGCCTATAGAGGTCTCCCAATATATACTCGACGGTACGTGGGAGCACAAGTCCGTACTGGCACTTATCCTCTCAAAGTGGAGGAATCACCCAACCATCAATGAGGACAACAGTTACCAGGCTTTACGATGCCGGAATACGTCTCTAGCCTAGACCTCTAAGTGTTGTGCGTTAAGTTCCAAAGTGTTGTTTGGTTCATTGAATTTATTTTAAGTTGATCTTTCTTATGAAGTTTGCCTTTTGGGTTCACCACGAGATGTAGATGTAATTCCTAAAATGCAATCTAAAGATGATAAACAAACTTTTATCTCTTTTCAGCAATGAAAATCCTAGCTACTAGGGGAAAAGAAAGACATAATCTTTTCACAAAGAGCAAAGAGCACACTGTAAATGCACTTTCCTAAATCAAGCCAAACAGACTGTCAATATGCATATGCACATGCATGTATTTGTTTTTCACTTTCTTAGTATTGATGCTAAAAAGAAAGTTGATGTACAAATCTGAATTTGCTTCTAAGCGACAAACACAAACAAGCTTCTTTTCGAAATCAAAAGGTAGAGATGATTACGACACTTTATGGTTTTGAAATAAATACTTGTTTTAACACTAGAAAGTCAAAAATTCAAACCAAAAGCAATATTAAAAGCATAATCGACCATCAACAGCAAATAAACTTTCTCCTATGATCAAAATTGACACTTGTGACAGATCTAAATCAAAGGACGACAGTACGACTATTCTACTTTTGCAATGGAAAACTGTAAACGACTCAACAAACACACAAAAACATCTACAGTTCTTTTGTACAAATGAGGCGGAATATCAGTAAGGAAAAGGGGTTTGAAATAGTCATATACTGATCACAGGCTGCAAAAATCAGAGACAAAATTGGAAAGAATGAAGCAAAGAACCTCAGCTGCACAGGGATAGGCTGATCAGCGCACCTGTTACACAGAGAAACTGCATTGCAGCGCAGGTTTCCCTCTCGGGAAGTGCATTGAAATGCAGAACCTCTTCACAGTGCTTGCGCTGGGGCAGAAACGAGAATTCTATCCGGGTTCTGGGTCACAGTTTGCAGTTTAATCTTTGGTTTTTGGTCGAGTAAAAGAAATCAGTAATGCACAATCAGAGGTAGATCTAAGGGGGGTATAAGAGCTATCACAAGGGCAATCAGATAGTCTATGAATCAGCTGTTCAAATCATAAACAGATCCAGTGAATGGATTGAAGCAGCAGATGTCTACTTTGCATTTGTGATGGCAAATGCAGTTCGATTGCTACTTATAAGTTTATGAAATAAACAACAAGAGAAACACAAACAAACTAATTAGACACGCTCCCCAGCGGAGTCGCCATTTTGTTACCGGGAAAAGTGTCTATTTAGAACTGCTCTATCCCACTAAGGTGTGACAACTGCCTTAGAAACAAACAGAGAAAACTACTTTTGTATCCTCTTTATGAACTATAAACAAAGAGGAATAGGAAGAACCAACCTGTGTCTTGCGCTAGTCCTTTGATCCAATCTCTCTCCTCTTTGACAGCTTCCAGCTACCTGCTCCCTTACTTGCCCAGCTTCACCAAGTACCTGTAAGATCATAGAAGAAGAAAACTATACAGAGACATGGATTTATATTCATAAATAACTTAGGATCAGATTTAAGTTAACCATACAAATGTAACAAGCATCAATGATACAAAAGCATGGAGAAGAAACTCAAATAGTTTTTATTGATATACAAGAAGATCCAGGAGGAGTTACAACCAATGATTCCTGACCCAGCATCAACCTCCCAGCAAAGAAGCCCCTCTTCACCTCCAACAAAGCATAGATTACCCAATTCTTTGATATGTGTCTCAAAACCAACAGCAATTCCTTACAATGTGCAAAATTCCCGCCTCTTGATCTCTAGGATGAGGGATCCATATATAGATGTATGCAAGGAGGATGAGTCAACTTATGATTTGATTAGTGGCTTCTCTCTGTCAGTTCTTGCTTCCACTTGGAGACTGAAGGCCTCTTACTCATCCTTGGTCGAATTCAGTGAGGCAAGTGTCATAGAAGAAGATTCTAGAAGCTTCCATTGTCTCTCCACCTTGCGGAATGACACTGCCATTTGTCATTTCCCGCTCAACACATCCTAGTAGTGCATTTAGGTGCGTTGTAACGCACTTAGCTAGTGGATTTAGGTGCTATGCAACGCACTTAGCTAGTGGAGTAGCTGAAATGATCTTGTTTTGACTTATTCTGAGCAGTTTCTGGTGGAGAACTTCTGGGAGAAGCTGTAATTTGTTGACCTTGTTCCTTTAGGGGTTGGAACAACACTTTTAGGGACTTAGGAGCCCTTGGTTTATGGACATTTCATGCTTGGAGCTGCAAGGCACAAAAATGTCTATAACAATCCTTCCATTTATGAACTCCTCCAACTTCATTTACACAGGCTCTGTGTTTTCTATAGGATTCTCTGTAATCCTACAGGATTCCCTGAAAACCTACAGGAGTTTCCTGTAGGAATTACAGTGGTTTTGAAATCCCAAGAAAAGTGATCCTAGATTAAATATGAATAACCTATGTGTAAAAAAATAAAACATTCACTCGACCTCATCATCACCATGCCTTTCAACACCATGTTACCCCTGCATCCATCCAATAAGTCAATTAAAAAAAATATACAATTTCCAAAAATAAAAGAAAAATAAATAGAAGAAGGTGAGAATAGAGGACAGAGGGTGTTAAGTTATGGTATGTTCTATGCTTATAACAGTTTACTTCTTTTTCTTATTATATTCCACCGATTAGCAATCACATGTACATAAAGTAAAGTGCAGATAAAACATTAAACGATAGACAGAAAACAAGCCAAGACAAGAGACACAAGATGTGGCGGCTAGCCAGGGACAAACCCCACAATGTGTGGGGAAACCCTTTGATCAAATCTTCTTTTATCTTCAATAATTCAGCAGAGAGAAATAGTACAATAAATCTGATTCATATCAGCAGTAGCAAACCCTAGATCAATAGCATCAGCATTAGCGGCTTCATTATCAAACTAGGGCAGACCATATCTCACAAACCGACAGTCGGATTGACTTCATTCCACCACCAAAAGTTTCGGCTTTCAAAGGAGGTTCAGATGAACCTATAGCATAGTTCCAAAGAGGAGATCTTCTAGGCCACGCAAGTAAATCTTTACTTCTGCAGTTGCAGCTTCAGTTTCAGCAGTTTCCGGCTTCAAACTAGGGCAGTCGATATCTTGCAAACCGTTTGCCGGATTGACTTCATTCCACCACCAAAAGTTGCGGCTTTCAAAGGAGGTTCAGATGAACCTACAACACAGTTCCAAAGATGAGATCTTCTAGGCCACGCAAGTCAATATTTACTTCTGCAGTTGCAGCTTCAGTTTCAGCAGTTTCTGGCTTCAAACTAGGGCTGTCGATATCTTGCAAACCATTCGTCGGATTGACTTCATTCCACCACCAAAAGTTGCGGCTTTCAAAGGAGGCTCAGATGAACCTACAATGCAGTTCCAAAGAGGAGATCTTCTAGGCCACGCAAGTCAATCTTTACTTCTGCATTTGCAGCTTTAAATTCAACAGCTTCTGGCTTCACATGTGTGAGAGAGAGAGACCCATTTCAGCATAGTAGAGAAGAGACTCATATCTGCGCAGTAGAGAGAGAGATATGTGATGAGATGAGTGAGTCCAAATGAGGAAAATTCATCTTATATTTATACACAACATTGGTGGGTGAATAGATGCGACTGTTGGGCTTCTGAGCCAACATGAGTTGTAGGTCGGCTTGATAATAATTCCATAATCAAAATAAATTCATATCTCCATGAATACTTATCAGAATTGGATGATCTTTATATCAATCCTACACCTATCGACGAGAGGAATCTAATAAAAATATTATTAGCCATGAATAAGATGACCCACATGAAGTTTTTCCCTGGTTTCCAATTTTAACACTCCCTCTCAACCATGGAGAACTTCATCTGTAATCTGTCTATCGGTCGTTACTATTCATCCATCAAATGCACTGCCTTGTACAGCCTCACCCTTGCCCTGCTCTGCTCTATTTTTCCTGTTCTGCTTTGTCTTGTTCTGCCCTGCACTGATCTATACTATTTTGTTCTGTTCTGCTCTGCTGTTGCATTGTTCTGTTCTACTCTGCTTTTGTCCGAATTATGAAGAAGAAGAAATGATCGAGGATGTATCATACTAACTCAAAGTCAGTCTCAGAGTATGTACCACTGGTCCCAGACCAGTCTCAACCAACCCAAAGTCAGCGTCATAGTGAGTACAACTCCAATGGTCCCAGACCAATATCATCCTCCACTGACTCAAAGTCAGTCTCAGAGTATGTACCACTGATCCCAGACCAGTCTCAACCGACCCGAAGTCAGCGTCATAGTATGGTACAACTCCTACCACTGGTCTCAGACCTGTATCATTGATCCCAGATCAATGGAGGTCATCCTAGCGTAGGGAGTATGGTAGTTACAACGATGCGTCCATCGGTACTACTATGGTCCCTAACTTCATTTCCCTGCTCATTGATCAGATGAGAGGTACTTCCCATGAGTCCCAGACTGCATGGGTAGGATGCCTCGATAGGAGAACTAATCAATCCTGTCCTCATAGGAGAACACATCAATCCTGCTACAATTGCCATGGAGAACACATCAATCCAGGCCTCACAGGAGAACACATCAATCTTGCTACAGAGGAGAGCGAATCATCTTGTTCCACAAGAGAGCGAATCATCTTGTCCCACAAGAGAGCAAATCATCTTGTTCCAGTGTGCACCACCAGGGGAGGGTGAGTCACCCTGTGGTCGTATGTTGCTCCAGTAATAACCGTAAGCGCTCAGAGCTCCCAGAGCTCAATGTATGCAACATGTAGGACCCTTGTACAAGGGTTTCTTACCGACTCCAAGTCGTTTGGGAAAATCACAGATTAGATCTTTCCTTGGGGCTTTGACAAGGTGTATCAACCTGTACATCATCTTAATGCGATGGAGCCTCCTTGCTCATCAACTTACCATATCCAAGATGATGTCTATCTGCTGGAGCAATCGACGAATACGGGATTCCTCAATAATCGAATCCCACCTCTGGTTGTTATAGAGAATCACATTGGTATCCAATGTAAATCCAAACAGCTCTATGAAGAGCTTTCGCAACCAGACTACCTCACACGAGGTTATGCTAGCAACAATATATCCTGCTTCGGCGGTGCTCAAAGCCAGCGACTTCTACTTCCTGCTCATCCAGGATATCGAAGCAGATCCCAAGGTGAAACAGCACCCGGAAGTGCTCTTACGGTCCACCACACTGCCTGCCCAATCAACATCAGTATATCCAAGTTGTCTCACATGTCCAACAGTGTATCTTAATCCATGAGAGATTATGTCCTGAAGATATCTCAGAAGATTCCTGGCATCAATCCAGTGAGGCTCAACCAAATATGAGCTCACAATGCTAACTGCAAAAAATATGTTCGGATGGAGGTTCACCAAGAATATCAATGCGAATGAGTTTTTGAAACTCATAGGCATTTCCCAAGTCTGGTCCGACATCACTACCATATAACTTCTAAAAGTTAAGATCCTCGAGGTAGTCATAGGCTTGCAGTCCATCATACCGAATCTTTCCAATATATTTACCACATATTTTCCTTGAGATAGGAAAATTTCCCTTGGCTTCTGCCACACTTCAAGTCCTTGGTCCTTCATTTCAAATTCAGAAGCCATCTCCCTCTTACATTTGTGAATGAGAGGGTTTGCACCTATTAGAAAGAGGTCATCCACATACAACACCAGTATGAGAGGCTTGTCATCTTCAACCTTAAAGTAAAGGTTAGGATCAGCTTCACTCCTAGTGAATCCCAGCTTCATCAAGTAGCTATCGATCCTCTCATACCATGCTCGGGGTGCTTGCTTCAGCCCATAGAGAGCTTTCTTCAACCTGCATGCATGAGATTTTCAATCAGAAATCTCAAATCCTTCGGGTTTCTCCACGTAGACCTCTTCTTTGATTGAGCCATGCAAGAACGCAGTCTTGACATCCATCTGATGTAGGTTCCATCCTTGTGAAGTGGCAAGGGCTATGATCGAGCGGATGGTCGTATATCTGGCAATAGGTGCAACTATCTCATCATAGTCTATACCTTCCTTTTGGGAGAAACCTCGAGCAACAAAACAAGCCTTATACTTTTCCGTGCTTCCATCTGCTGCATGCTTTATCTTGTAAAGCCATTTGGAAGTAACAACAGTCTTGTCCTAGGGTCTGGGAACTACTTCCCAAACATCATTCTTTATGATAGACTCATATTCTTCGGTCATAGCATCCTTCCATACTTGATGCTTGACGGCATCTGAGAATGACGAAGGCTCATTTTGTATGATCGTGCTCATGATGGTCAGGTATCCTTGATACCTATAGGTTTCTTACTTTCACGAAAGGTTCCTTGGGGTGCAGTATGTCCTTCAGCATCATCAAGTAACCCCTTAAGCCATGAAGGCCTCTTCCTAGAAGAGGAAGGCTCATATGGAGGAGGATCAATCGGATCCATGGGTTCTTCTACATCAGGCATTGATTCATCATCCTTTTCTTTCGGTTCCCTGGTGTCGGCTTCTTGAGAGCTCCTCAAAGTCAGAAGATTGATCACCTTGCTGAGAGCCATATCTTCGTCAAAGGTGACATCATGACAAATTATGACTTCCCTTTGACCAGCTACATAGATTCTATAGCCTTTAGTATTTTCACCATAGCCCACGAAAATTCCCTTCTTTCCAGATGCTCCCAATTTATTTCTTTTCTCTTTCGGCACATGAAAGTATATAGGGCTTCCAGAAAGTTTAAAATGAGAAACATCAGGTTTCTTACCGGTGAATTTTTCTTCAGGAGTCTTGGAACCCAATGCTTGATGAGGGCATCGATTTTGTACATATACGGCAGTGTTTGCAGTTTCAGCCCATAGAAACTTTGGAAGTCTTTGATCATGTAGCATGGCCCAGACAGCTTCCATCATCATGCGGTTCTTCCTTCCCACCACACCATTATGCTCAGGAGTATGTGGTGTAGTAGTCTCCCTCTTAATGCCAACCTCAGGTATGCCTGAGTGAACCAATTGTAATATATCGGAGGTATTGCTTTGGCTTGAGGGGAATGGTCCCCTTTTTAGCTTTCCTTCGACACATCCCAGACATACACCTTCTTTCCCTACTTGAAATTCGGGAAACTCTATTACCATCTGTCTTACATCGGGTAGAGCTTTGTAATGAAGGTGGGCAAACCTCCGATGCCAAAGTTCGGACTGAAGAGATGTGTCATAAGACATGACACCTAGCAGACTTCCATCGACCTGATATAATGAATCAACACTAAACCCAAGAGTAAAGGCATCTTTAACATTATTTTTCCATATACATACCTTGCCATTGCTGAAGGTTACCTTGAAGCCTCTGTCTTCCATTGCCAAGATGGACACCAGGTTCCTTTTGAGGTCAGGTGCATTTAATACATCCTAGAATTTCTAGCCTTCTTGAATGATTGTCCTCTTCCTAGATTCCTAGCTCTCCTCTTACCTTTGTTGTTGAATTTGTCATTCCTTTGATTGCCATCAGAGGGATTTCGAGTTGCACCACTGCATACTGTACCATGCTTCTCTAATCATGATTATCATCATGCTGCCCATGTCCATGATTTTATCCATCATAATGCTGCTCAAACTAGTGTGCATCATCATCATGCTATCCTATATGTGCATGATCTCATGTTGCCCTTTATGTCCATGATCTCATTCATCATGATGCTCATGATCTCATACATAGTGACTTGCTTTATCGCAAATGTAACATCGTCATTTTCTTCTAGCCTTAGGTCCAGCCTTTCCTTTTGATTTAGTCTCGGAATTATTTCTTTTCTTTGCATGAGAAGAAAAGGCAGCATGAGGACCTTTAGGCATGGGCATTTCCTGCTCTTCTACCCTTGATTGTTCTTGAATGCATCTAGCCATTAATTCCTTGAAACTAGGAATTACATTATTGTTCAGAAGAGTAGTCCTGAACACATACCATTCAGATGGTAATCCTTCGAGAGTTGTGAGTGCCATTTCTCTGTCAGTAATAGTTTCCCCAATAGATAGGAGATCGTTCTTGATCTCGGTGATTCTTAAGAAGTATGCTTGCATACTTTCATCTTTACCCTTCTTGATTTCCCTCAGCTTATTTCTAAAAAACAAAACTTGATTTGCATCATTAACTTTAAATAAACTCACCAGTCTGTCGTAGATTTCCTTGGAGGTGTCTAGATCAGAGATGTAGGCCACCAAGCGCTTGTCGATAGAGTCCCGGATGATCTTCTTTGTTTTGACTTCTCCATTTTTCCATTTTTTCCAGGCAGCAGCAGATGCATTTGATGAAGGCTCAACAATATTGCCTCTTACATGGTCCAGCACTCCTTGATCTTCAAGGGTTAGATCGATATACATCTTTCATCCGTGATAGTCAGCTTTCTCACAGAGCTTGTCTTCGGCAGGAAAGAGTGTTGAGGACCCCATAGTTCTTTTAGGATAGCCTTGCCAATCTTCTCTTCGGTGATTGCTCTTGCTCTTGCTTGGGCTTTGTCTTCACCTTAGCTCTGATACCATGTTAAGTTATGGTATGTTCTATGCTTATAATAGTTTACTTCTTTTTCTTATTATATTCGACCGATTAGCAATCACATGTACATAAAGTAAAGTGCAGATATAACATTAAACGATCGACAGAAAACAAGCCAAGACAAGAGACACAAGATGTGGCGGCTAGCCAGGGACAAACCCCACAATGTGTGGGGAAACCCTTTGATCAAATATTCTTTTATCTTCAATAATTCAGCAGAGAGAAATAGTACAATAAATCTGATTCATATCAGTAGTAGCAAACCCTAGATCAGTAGCATCAACATTAGCGGCTTCATTATCAAACTAGGGCAGACCATATCTCACAAACCGACAGTCGGATTGACTTCATTCCACCACCAAAAGTTTTGGCTTTCAAAGGAGGTTCAGATGAACCTACAACGCAGTTCCAAAGAGGAGATCTTCTAGGCCACGCAAGTCAATCTTTACTTCTGTAGTTGCAGCTTCAATTTCAGCAGTTTCTGGCTTCAAACTAGGGCAGTCGATATCTTGCAAACCGTTCGTCGGATTGACTTCATTCCACCACCAAAAGTTGCGGCTTTCAAAGGAGGTTCAGATGAACCTACAACACAGTTCCAAAGAGGAGATCTTCTAGGCCACGTAAGCCAATCTTTACTTCTACAGTTGCAGCTTCAGTTTCAGCAGTTTTCGGCTTCAAACTAGGGCAGTCGATATCTTGCAAACCGTTCGTCGGATTGACTTCATTCCACCACCAAAAGTTGCGGCTTTCAAATGAGGTTCAGATGAACCTACAGTGCAGTTCCAAAGAAGAGATATTCTAGGCCACACAAGTCAATCTTTACTTCTGCAGTTGCAGCTTCAAATTCAACAGCTTCCGGCTTCACATGTGTGAGAGAGAGAGACCCATTTCAGTGCAGTAGAGAAGAGACTCATATCTGCGTAGTAGAGAGAGAGATATGTGTTGAGATGAGTGAGTCCAAATGAGGAAAATTCCTCTTATATTTATACGCAACGTTGGTGGGTGAATAGATGCGACTGTTGGGCTTCTGAGCCTACATGAGTTGTAGGTCGGCTTGATAATAATTCCATAATCAAAATAAATTCATATCTCCATGAATACTTATCGGAATTGGATGATCTTTATATCAATCCTACACCTCTCAACGAGAGGAATCTAATAAAAATATTATTAGCCATGAATAAGATGACCCACATGAAGTTTTTCCCTGGTTGCCAATTTTAACAGAGGGACAATACCTGAAGGCTATACCTCTCACCTACCATTCACTAGAACCCTTCTCTACTCATGTCAACAATCATCATGCTCCAGAAGTGAAAAAGTATGAAAGTTTAGGGGAGAGGTAGCTACAAGACATCCTGTAGGTTTCCTATAGGAAATCCTATAGCAGCCTATCCCACAAAGGAATCTTCTCAGGGTTGCATCCATCTTCAGCACAAATATTCGAAGGTTGATGAAGCTCGTCTGGAGCTTAGCAACAACATCAAGATCACCACATCACTCTCCAACCCTGCACATCAAAAGAAACCAACATCAAAAGAGGGCAATACAAAGAAGTATATGCATGAAATACATAGCATTGGAAATCATTCTCCAACATGCATCATCATCAAAGAATCTTACCCACAAGTGTGTCATCTTACTCATGCTCTCTCATTAGCATGATATAATAAAAAATGTAGGATTATGTAAGAGTTGGTTTTATAAGAAAAGGTGGCCAGTTAACTTGGCCACCTTCAGCCAGTCGATGAGGAAAAAATAGTTAGACCACCCCACACGTGGCAGTAGTCAAATTAAAAGAAAAAGGAGATAAGTCCAAAAATTGTTATGTTATGGAGGAATGAAGTGGGAAATGATTACGAGGTAAGGTGGAATGATGTACTGATAGGGGGAATGATGCCTCACCCCTTGGCACCTTCATCTGGATGTACAATGCGGAGAAGGCTCTGCATGTTTTACTGAAGTTTTCCATGGATACAATGGTGATGTAAGAAGTCACATATCACATATTGTCAGGGTTGTCAATGAGATTGCATAGGAAGAGAAAGGGACATTGAACCTTTCTTCCTTTGCAAATCGAGTTGTATGAGATCCAGAATATCAAGTATTGCTGACGTTAAGAAATTATTCAGAGAACATAAATTAATATTGAAAATTACTGAGAGGAACAAGTATAAAATATTAACTAGAAACAACCATAAACACATAAACACACATGTTTATCTGTGAAAAACCCAACCTAATGATATTTCATTAGCATTGGACAAAACCCTGGCCAATCCGACCAAGTGAGCCTTCACCACTCACCTCCAAGCCTTGCTTTACAATGAAGTCCTTCCAGCCTTTTATAAGCTCCATTACATATAATACCATGGGCAGAATATTATGGGTGTACAATAACATGTGCTCCAAAACCATCACTATTTAGCCTGGTCAACTTTGACTCTATCCCGAGTCAAGTTTACCTAACAATTCCCCCTTTAAACTTGACTTGGGGTTCCTTGACTAACTCCAGCTAAACCTACTAAGTGAGAAAATCCTTCTCACTCTAGCCTTTACCCCCTTCAGAGTTTTTACCCAGGGTATTGTTAACCAAACATCCCCCCTATCACCTAGGTCTAACTAGACTTTACTAGTGATTATCTAGGGGTACACATGCCTTACCAGGTCTTACAATAGTATGCCCATTTACATGCAATAAAATTTGACTCCAGTGTAATATTCCTTTTTTTTTGGTTTATAAGTTTTTGCTATCTCAACACATCCTCTCTTGCTTTTATATACTCCATGACTGATACTTTCCTCAACCATGTATCACCACACTAAATATTTGATTGACGCATTTCGTCTAATACTCTATTTGCATCCTCACCTAGCTCCCCAGCTAGTGAATTTCATGAATGTTATGATTTTAGTCCTCAACGCTCTACTTGACATCAGTGCAAGTGGTTTAATTTACTTGTAGAGCACTAAAATTTCTGGCATGGCCATCTATCATCATTTATGTGCATGAACGTCTACTTCATAAAACCACAACAAGAACAAAATTCCCATCTCTCCCTAGATTTCATTTGAATGACTTGGAGACAATAAATGGATTTATCTTCCTGTCATGTCCTTAGACAAAAATGTGAGTGTTTCCACTTGGGAAATGAACCAATCCTCTTAGATCGTCCAGATCCGAAAACGCCAAGTTTTCATAAATGTGTCGCCACAACAACCCTATGCTCCGTGTAACCAAACACAAAAAAACCATGACCTGATATTGATTTTTCTGGTACAGATCTTTATGTTCACGTCCACCATCTTGCTTTCATCCAATCATAAGTGGAACGATCAACAACATTTCATATCCTATATTAAGCTTCAAAGAAAACATTTGAACCCTCGTAGTTTTTATTTTTGGACAGAGACACGGCTATCTGCTCTGTCTGCCCCACTAGACCTGTGTCTTCATTTTCCAATGTTGGGATCTTCATATCCAAAACTTGCATCACCTCTCTCCTCAATAATTGATGCCTCAGCCATGGATTTCCTCTTCATGATTATCTCTTCAATCATTGCCCACCTGGCGATGACTTCCAATAGCGGACCATCAACATTACACCACAGGCTCTAAATCTTGTTAGTCTTCTTCATGATTTCTAGGGTTCAGCTCCTGGAGCCGTATTTTGACCCTGCACGACATCCATGTTATCATCTGCATCAGGTGGCTGCCACTTGAACTTAGGATCTCCTTCCCGCAAGAAGTCCTCATACTCAACGGCTCCACTAAGTAGGGCCCACATCAGATTCCCCTCGTTGTAGGTCTCGTCCCCGCACACAACTAGTAATGGAGCTTTGAATCCACTTCACTGCTTTTCTGCTATCAACCCCAGCACCTCTTGCAAAAGTGTAAAGAATTCCTAATCCACCAGTATAGCGACAACCCTGGAATGTTCAAGCAGTAAAGCGATCGTGTGGGTGTTAAGGTAGATGTTGATGCTGTTCAGCACGGACCCTGCCATGGGAATCTTGAAATGGGCCTCGTAGGCGACCAACACATTGGGTGCGAGCACCCCAACTATAGCGCCAGGGCTAATGGAGTGCTTGGCCAGGGCGAATGCGAGGCACCTGCATCTTTCATACATTTGATCCCATGTATATTGTTGGGCACCATGGATGACCTATTTTCACTTCGAGTGCACGAGAGCTACGCTCTCTAGGAACCAGAGCGGCGTCAGGGACATGTAATTTGCAAGGTTCCTCGGTAGATCATCGATATCCTTACCATTCAGGTGTGCCAGGATTCTTTACAGAATCAAAGAATCCAAGCAATTATCTCCACCCGATCCTGTTGCCACACTCCCACGCAACTGTATGTGGTGCCCAGATTGATTCTGATGGCCTTGCCTTCTGCCTTCTTCAAATACAAATATTGTACCATTATTTTCCAGACCTAGATCTGTAAAAGGCTGCATTGATCTCATCAGGACTTATAAACCCCTGGCATCAAAGAATCCCTTTGAAGCCAATATATGGATTTGATACCAATTGTTAAGAAATTATTAAGAGAACATAAATTAATATTGAGAATTACTGAGATGAACAAATATAAAAAGTTAACTAGCAATAACCATAAACACATAGACACACATGTTTATTCGAGAAAACCCCAAATGTGGGGAAAAACCCAACCTAATTATATTTCATTAGCATTGGCCAAAACCCTGGCCAATCTGACCAAGTGAGCCTTCACCACTCACCTCCAGGCCTTCAATTACAATGAAGTCCTTCCAGCCTTTTATAAGCTCCATTACATATAATACCACGGGCATAATACTATGGGTGTACAATACCATGTGCCCCAAAACCATCACTGTTTAACCTGGTCAACTTTGACTCTATCCCAAGTCAATTTTACCTAATAGTTGAGGCTGAGACGAAGGAATTCAAGAGGTTCACCTTTAACACCAAAAGTTTCAATCCATATGACCCACATTTCTTACGGAAGGATCACTATGCGAGAGTGTATCATCCTTGGATCCACGGGGCATCTCGTTGGCCTGAGGAAGGCCCATGGAGATATTGGTAGAACTTCTCCAAGCTCAATGAACTGGTCAAAATGGTTGTAGAGTTGTTATTAGTGTAGAAGGAATAAAATTTCAGAGAGCAACATCATTAGCAACAGTAGAGGGTAACAAACCTATTTGACAAAGGGAAGATGAAGGTTGCTAACAACGCAAAGGTGAAGCAAAGCTGCAAGTTCAAAGCACATCCACTTGCGTTGAAAGAAGCTTTGGAGATTGAGTCAAAGAGGTGATAGCACAACAAGAGGATCGTGAAAAGGCAGACCAAGAAGCAGAAGTTGAAGGAAGCAGAAAAGGAGTTGTAGGAGTTGAAGAAGAAACTCAGGGAAGGACAAGAGTTACATAGAAGAGAGAGTGAAGCATGGTAGGAATAGGAAGAGAAGGAGGTGCATCATGCACATATTGATGAAATTTCGTCCATACAGGTTATCGATTCATCCGAGAAACTAGCACATATTAGACAGGGTGAGCAATCGCGGAACTAAATAGATGTTAGAGTAGAACTTTACTCAGGAGACTAAATAGATGTTAGAGTAGGTGGTTCAGCCAGAGTTAGATTAGGACATTGACCTCATCCCTCATAACCAAATGGTCACCCCACTGACTTCACCAGATTCGGGAGTAGAGAAAGTCCCAAGTGATCAAGGAGACACTGAAATCCTTAAGGACAATCTGAAAGCAGATGTGCACAACATATCTTTTGATGAATCAAAACACAAAGGTGTGATTTCATGCATAGTGCACTCTAGATGTTCATGTATCTCTTATGAAGTTTGAAGAATGAGTGATTGTGTTCAATGTGCACAAACATCCAGCTGCATTGGCTGATGCTACCAAGGCATATGCTGAAGCCACCAGCTTGAGTGTTAGATTCTTGATTGCTGAGAACGAGCTCATGGCCAATGAGCTACAAAAAGCCAAGTAGGGAGAAGAGCAAGTTATAAGATCCACTAGAATAGAGTTGAGGAAAGTGATACTTGACGAAGTATCGTCTCTCAAGATAGTCATGTAGAAGTTTCAATTCAAGTTCATCACTGTGCATAAGTCAGTTGTCCATATTAACTGTTGGCAGTAGCGCTATGCTAGGAGAGCACACATCTTGTCAGACATACACACTATTTTTTATCACATGCAGATATGGAAAATGAGGTACAATGGAGCCCCATTGCACTTGCTAAATATGATGAAGCCAAAGGTAGTGGAGTTGAAGGCAGGCATCCAGAGTCAGATCTGGAACTATGAGGAACTCTCATAGCTAATCACTAGCTTGAAGGCTTCACATGCATGAGTGTTCAAGAGCATGGATGTCATTGTGCACATGCATGTGATCCCATCCATTATAACACTCACTGAGGCAAAGACAAAGAACCAAGTTTGACTGGAGCTAGACATGTACTTCGATCAGTTGATGCACATAGCCACTAGCCCAGACTTGCTGATGAGCTCAAAAACTATGCATGAGTATGTTTTTTGTCTGGTGACAATCAATAGGATGATGCGCATGCTATCTTATGAGTTGGAAAGAGGTCCCAAATCAGTGTACCCCAATGCAATATAGGCAAGAATTTTCTTTCAGAAGTATGTCATCACAGAGTACGTGGACAACATAACAGACTACCAAGCTTGGCATCAGTTCACCACTGTTGATCATCGAGAGGATGTCGAAGAGTTAGTCTTCCCACAAATATTCGAGTCTTAGTGATGTATTTCACATCTTACTCACACATGGGTACATGTGCATATTTTATTGTAAACACGTTGTAAAGTGAAAGACCAAGTGTCAAGAGTAGAATGTAATAGTCATGTGTAAGTTGGAGAGTCATGAGGGTAGGTGAAGTGTAACAAAGGGTAATGTCAAGGGTCACCCCATCGTTTAATATTTATAGAACCTCAAAAATCATTGTAAGGGATTTTGGGAGCCAAGTTTCCTATAGGTATAACTTAGAGAAAGCTTGGAGTCTGTTGTAACAAGCCTTGGCTTCTCCATAGTGCAGAGCTAGTACATCTCTTTGGAGGAGGAGATGACAGTGACTGCAATGTTCCACTATTATGGTTGTATGTATGATTGGATGTTTCACTCTTTCAATATAACAGAGCTAATGAATTTCATGCATATATTTTTATTGTAGTTTGGCTATCTTGGTTACTCTAATGATGTATGTAGTTGTAACTTACGTATGTATGTATGGCCTATTTCGTATGTGTTTGTATGAATCTTATTGAAGGGTGTTGTTGGTATAACCCATCACTTTGGATCATTGGTTATCCTTCTTTCCATATTGTGATGTCTTTCTTCTCATGCGTTCCCTTTCAAGCTGTGTGATATCATAGGTTTCTAAGGGGCACACTCTTGCCCCCTTCCATGTGTTAAAGCCTTTCATGCACCTTCCTTGACTTGTTGCAAGTTCACATCCTTGCTTCCAACAAGTACATCTTAGTTACCTCTACATCCAACCATGGTTAAGGCGACACCGCACTACCCATTACTAGGACTCCTACTCCAAATGGTCTGAGGTCGATTTGGGACTTCCTATCTGGGTGATCCCCTTACATGTTGGGGGATCCAATACCATCAATAGACAACAAAGCAAGTAATCAAATATAAGTTGTAATTAAAAATATAAAACTCAAATGAAAGCATGAGTACCTGGGTAGTGTAAGATAAGCTGCTAATATTTTAGTAGGGAGGCTACAAAATGAAGTGAAGGAAAAAATTTGGACGGTGGTTGTCGCTGCTACAACACATTTGGAGATAAGTCACCTGTTGCTATCAAAGGAAAAGGAATTGTTTTGCTGAACAAAAAGATTAAAGCTGGAAATGTTTTGTTTGTTGATGGGTTAAAACATAACTTATTAAGTGTTAGTCATATGTGTTATCAAGGGCATGAGGTGGTTTTCATATCAAATAATTGTGTGGTGCGAAATCTCGATACAGGTAAGATCATAAGAAAGGGAGAAATAACTCTAAGTAATTTCTATTTCTTGGAAGGTGGTTTATAACATTTTTACTTGAGAAAATCAGAGGAAATTTGTCTCTCGCAAAGAACATTGGGACACATAAAGCTTCATTCAACTACATAATTCAAGAAAAATGGGATAAGTTCATGACTTGCCTAACATCTCTCTACCAGAAAGTGCCATATGAAAATCATGCCAATTCGGTAAGAAAACTAGGGTGCCCTTTAATGCCAAAGAAGGTACTTCAAGTAAGCCACTTGAACTTATTCATATTGATTTGTGTGGTTCTATGAAAAATAAGTCTCATTAGGGGGAACAATAATTCATATTATTCATTGATGATTTTACTCATTTGTGTTGGATTGGCTTATTAAAACATAAATATGAAGCATTTGATAAATTTAAAGTTTTCAAATCTCTAGTAGAAAATGAGTTAGATTTGAAAATAAATTGTCTTAGATTTGATAGAGGAGGAGAATTTATATCAGATGATATTTTCAACTTTTGTGAATAGCATGGCATCAAGAGGAAGTTTTCTATATCTAAAACTCCTCAACAAACAGAGTGGTATAAATAATGAACAGAACAATCCAGCAAATGGCACATGCCATGCTTGATGAGTCCAGAACACCTCATACCTTATGGGGGGGAACATCACATGCAATAGTAAATATCCTCAACAAAGCTCATATTTGGGTAAATAGTGACAAAAGTCCTCGTGAAATATGGTTTGGTAAACCTCCAACTGTCAAGCATTTTAGAGTCTTTGGTAGTAAATGTTACATAAAGAATAATGATGATAAAATTGGAATGTTTGAAGCTATAGCCAATGAAGGAATTATCCTTGGATACTCTAGAAGAAAAGGATATAGAGTCTATAATAAAAGACTTCAAAATATTGTTGAATGCATTAATGTTGTTATTGATGAAGCATTCACAGGTACCAAAAAGGAAGCACTAGAAGATGATGAAGATACTCCTACAACAAGCCAAAAGGATGTTGGAGAAGGAATCAATGAAGCATTAGAAGAAGGAATTGGCAATATAGAAGCATCAGATAAGAATCCATCAAGGTATGTTTAGAAAAATCATCCAGAATCTCAAGTTCTAGGCGATAAGGATGTTGGACTACAAACTAGAAGAACTCTTGTTGGAACTTCTAGTTATCTAGCCTTATTATTCGCAATTGAACCATAAAATGTAAATAAACCTAGCAAAGATGAATGTTAGGTTAAGGCTATGGATGAAGAACTTAACCAAATAGAAAAGAACCATACATGGGAATTAGTACCAAGACCTCATGATAAAAATGTAATTGGGACAAAATGAGTAGTCAAAAACAAACTAAATGAAAATGGAGAGGGAATTAGAAACAAATAAAGACATGTATGTAAAGGATATGCCCAACAAGAAGGAATAGACTTTGAGGGAACATTTGCACCTGTAGCTAGGCTTGAAGCCATAAGAATGTTCATTTTATTTTCAAGCTTTTATAACTTTAAAGTATATGAAATGGATGTTAAATTTGCATTTCCAAATGGGGACCTAGAAGAAAAAGTTTATATTGAGTAACCTGAAGGGTTTATTCTAGGAAAGGATAAAAAAATTTATTGCAAACTCAAGAAGGCATTATATGGGCTAAAACAAGCTCCTCGTGCATGGTATTATCATCTTAACAAATATCTTCAAGAAAAAGGTTTCACTAAGGGATTTGTATATAGCAATCTATATATAAAGATGGATGATTGTAAACTTTTAATAGCTTTTGTTTACGTAGATGACATCATATTTGGAAGAAATGAAGATTCTATGAGTCAAAGTATTGCTTTAGTGATGCAGCAAGAATTTGAAATGTCATTACTTGGTGAACTAACATACTTTCTTGGTCTTCAAGTTCAGTAAGAAAAAAATGAAATCTTTCTCTTGCACACTAAGTACCTCAACCATATTTTAAAGAAGTATGGAATGGAAGACTACAAACCTGTATGCACACCAATGGTAACAAGTTGTAACCTCAATTCACATGATGTTTCCTCTTTAGTAAATCAACAAGAATACAAATCTATGATTGGGAACTTGATCTACCTTATAGGCACAAGACCGTACATCATGCATTGAGTTGGAATTATTGGATGATTTCAAGAAAATCCTAAAGAAACTCATCTCCATGTAGTCAAGAGAATATTCAAGTACCTACAAGGAACTCAAGATTATGGTCTATGGTATCCCAAAAATGAATATTTTTCTCTTCATGCTTACACAGATGCAGATTGGGTAGGTAATGTTGATGATCAAAAAAGTACTAGTGGAGGAGCATTCTATTTGGGACCTCGCTTGGTATCGTGGTTAAAAAAATAGCAAATCTCCATTGCTTTATCTACTACTAAGGTAAAATATGTTGTTGTTGCATATTTTTGTACTCAACTTCTATGGATGATGCAAACATTTCAAGATATTCAAATCACTTATCCTCAACCTATACCTATTTTGTGTGATAATACTAGTGCCATAATTATTTCTAAAAATCCTTTCATGCACTCAAAAACCAAGCATATTCCAATCAAATATCACATTCTGAGGGAACAGGCACATGAACAAAAGGTCAAACTAGATTATGTTCCTTCAAAGGAACAAGTTGTAGATATATTTATAAAGCCTCATCCACATGATTCGTTTTAATATGTCAGAGAGAAACTAGGAGTGGTATTTCCTTCATTACTTCATTAATTATTCTGACATATATTTCATATTTAGGGGGAGAGATACATATGTTTTTTTATAATGTCTCCCATGGTTTTTTTGATATTCATGTTTGTTATACTACTCATAATACATTTGATGTAGTAACAGTGAACATATACAAATAATACAGGCTTAGGGGGGATTTGTGGTTATGAAAAAATCAACATTTTTCTTTTTGTATGCAGATATTATGGAGTAGAGTCACATATATATGTGGGTTCTGATCTAGACAGTCACATATGTTTCTCTATGATCAAGAAATGGTGGGACAGACTCAGGGAAAGGATCTAATATGCTTTAGACAAATATTGTTTGGCATTTTGGCCTTGATGTTGATTGCTTCTATTTAGAAGTGGTGTTGTCTTATGATGGTTTATCAGATGCTGCAACATGACATTGATGCTTTGATGAACTTTATGATTGATGAAGATACATTGATGGCCTAAATTAATGTGATCATATATGACGGTGAATAGTTGGCACATGTTTAGGTGGAGTTATGCTTCTAATAGTGCATTATTTGCATTACAACTTATTTAGCATTCTGGATAGGTTTATATCATGCATGATGTTGCTAAAGACACATATGTTGTTGAAGTGTTTTTTGTCACACTTAATGCTTATGGTGGAGATCTTATATGGTGTATAATAGTTTTTTATGACTATCATGGTCTTATTGAGGTATTTTTCTTTGGTTATAAATGACCTATCTGTCTTTTGATGTAAAGGTCATGTAAACACCTATGTTATAAATCATTGTAAAATTTAGTCATGAATGGACTATTGTGGTCAAGTCATATAATCTCATAATTTTGGGAATTGATGTAATGTTGATTCTAACATGTAACCCCACTATGTTGGGTAATCAATGTAAACATGAGTCATTGGTGACAGGAAAGGTCATGTCTAGTTTAGTCATAGAGTCACATACTTCTTTGTATATCTTCAGAAAATTCAACATGTGCTCAGGGTGAGCATGGTCAGTATTCAGTGTTCATACTTAGTAGATCAGCTCTACAACGCTCATGTCAACAGAGGGAGAGAAGCCTTCATTCAACATTAGTCATCCCTTTGTCCCTAATGTTAAAGGTAGAGAGCAGCTTGGTGTTTATGGTACCAAACACCAAAGCAGTTTCTATCAAGTCTAAAGGGGGAGATCATTGACATTATGACAAATGTGTTGTCCTTGATGGAAACCTACTCAATAAAGTTGTCAACATGATAATAGTAGGATAAGTATTCAAGTCAGTACATATGTGATAGAAAGATTGGAAAAATAAATATCAGTTTAGAGACAAAGGAATGATAAAGATGATTTTTTAATAAGTATATGTGGCTCTTGTGAACAAAGGCCACGTAGATATGCGGGAATGGTGAAGAAAATTCATGCACATTCTTTTGCACCATGGTATTCTAAATAATAAGGGTCTTTACCATGGTATTGACTGATAGTAATGTGCGACAATATATTTTTGATTCCATTAAAGAACACCATGGGCATAAGTATGGAATTGGCCTAAGGTATTGGCTAAGGCCTAAGCTATATAAGGATATGGAGATCAAAATGCTAAGTGTGCATGTATTGGGTTTTTGATGATTGGTTTGATCTGAAATAAGTGTGCACCAAGGAGTATGATGATGGATCAAATATATTAGATCTGAAATGACTATATATTGAATAATCTGCTTATGGTTTAATAGATCTGTGGTGATGATTTTATGATGTGTATCTATTATGTGGTGTGATGATATTTGAATTTGATAGGTGTTTTGATGTAGCAAAGATTCGACTCTATAATTAAAGGTCTCTACGTAGGTGTGCTTTATAAAAATCACATACATACATGGATTAGGTTCTAGATAGTCACGTATATATTCTGCAAAATAGATAGATGTGTACATAGATGTCAAGTATAAAAGTAGCGTACATATGCAAAATTCTTTATAAGAGTCGAGTACATACGTAAAAGTACTTTATAAGAGTCGAGTATATCTGTTAGGGTTTTGAAGTATGAGCTAATAATAATGGTTGATCTATTTTATTATGTTTGTTGTTGTCTTTTGATGAAGTCTCTTATAATTATCTATATTTGATAGTATTGTTTGGCATGAATTGATTATGAAGTATCGACTTGTGATGATGTTGATAGATGATAATCTGTATTTGGTTCTGTGATTTATGTTGTTTTTAGTATCTGCTTGGATGATTGATTTAATGGTATAGTGATACTGAATCAACTATCAATATTTTGAGATATGTACAAGAGTATGCTCCACAAGAAACACGTACATACATAGGTATGAGTAATAATAGTAGTGTGTAAATTTTGACATGTGTATAGACAGAGTTTGCGTTGACAAAATCTAGTTTTAGTGATGAACAATATGTGGTCTGGTATTCTAATGAATGAGAATACAGTGATATAAATTGGTTAGGTTATTTGAACAAGTTGTTTATATGTTTGACCTAGTGATACAGATGATTTAGTGATTAAGTGACTTGGTACAGTGTTGGTTTCAGCATTGTTGTTTGATATTTGGAACAGATCCAGTTTGAAACATTCTAAAAATTGATCCACAAAGAACAAACGATAAGGGGGTTGTATCTCCTTTCTAGTAGAAGGTGTAAAAGGAGAGAAGGTTGTAACATTCTACAGGTGAGTGCCTGCGTACTAGTATTAGTCTATGCAAGTACAAGTGTTTGGAACAAATTCCCCCAAGGGTAGTTTTGGGGCTAAAAGCCCATGTTTTTGGACAATTTTGTGATAAAATTGTAAAGTCTCCACATTTTGTGGTCGCAGAGTGTGAAGGTGTCAAGAGTCATAAAGGGTTATCCACCCTTATTTTGTAAAGTGTCAAGTTGGCTATAAAGATCTACCTATGGTCCGTAAACCATGGGATTGTATAAAAAAGAGATAATTAAGTAAGCTCTAGGCAGTTAAGGAGAGATGAGAAAAGCATTGGAGTTTTGGTAGAGAAGTCTAAGTGTTTTAGGTCTTAGCATAGGTAGAGGCTCTACAGTTGAGTGTGCAAAGGCCTGGTGTGGAATTCCACAGCTGAGTGCGTGGACCTCTATAGCTGTGTGTGTAGGGCGGATAGAGTTTGTATTAAACTAGAAGATATAAATAAAGAGAAGTACTCTGCAATTAATGTGTATTTAGTCTTTGTTAATGCATCTGATTATATTGTGTTTTGGGTTTAATTTACAATGTTTATTTGGTGCACAAATGTATGTGATTATATTTTTTAATTTAATGCATGTAAAGATATTAGTTTACACGATGCTAACTTTGATTGATTAGTAAGATAAGTAAAACACTTGAGATAACTTCGAAACCTATACAATACATTGTCATAGCTGCACGAAAGTACCTGAACCACGGGTTAGCACTACGCGAAGGTCAATTGTACACCTTCGTGGAGGTACTAAAGGGAAGAATAAAGGGGTAGATTGATAGAGCCCTAACACCTAGCAACCTACATGAAAGTAGCGGCAGAGGGTATAAACCGACATCACAACCATCGCAGGGTGCAAAAACTTGGTTCCAGCATCCCCCCATACTGCTTCAGGTGAGACTTGGATCTTCGCTATATAGGTTGATGTCAAAAGGGCCAATAGTGTAGGGTTTTGTTTGGCTGACTAATGTTGAACCTAGGTTAGGGCCCACAAAGCCAATAAATGGTTCCATTGCTGGGACTGAAATCTGCATGAGAGATGTGTGATGTCGTATCACTAGAATGCAACTAAGAAAAAGGTCAAAGACTGGTTGGATAGGAAGATCCACGAGTTCAGGCACAGGAGAACAAAAATCCATGACTGACAAAGGAACAATGGCTAGATAGGTATCTATATATAGAAATCCATGAGATATTTTTATGTTCCTTTCCAGTTGAGTTATACGAGTGGATTGCGAAGCTAGCAGATAACCAAGGATATGATGAAGGCTGAGCCTCACGAAGAGGATCCAAATGTGAATATAGTGTTTTGAAGTGGAATTGCATCAGGTGATGATAAAGGGAAATAGCTTGAAGACATTGCATGGGTTCGCAAAGCTTCAGTGAAGGAAGCTGAGTTTGATTTGGAGTGCGCACACGAAATGTTCATGGAAGAAAAGAAGAGCTTCGCTGAGGCCTCTACCTCAAGGAGTCGAGATAAGCCTCTTTAGGAAATGGACCCTTCTATGCTTACGACCTTTCTAGAGACCTGCATGAAGCTACTACGCAATAGCAAGGCTGTGAAAGGGTTACAAGAACTTATAAATAGATGTGTCAGAAACACTTCGGGTGAACCCTGTGTGGTACAGAAGATTGGTAAGCAAGGATAAGATGTGAGATGAGGCTGACTGCATAGATAGGAGAATATGAAATGGATCAAGTTATTCTATACCTGGGGTCAGACGCAAATGTTTTGCCGAAGCAGACTTGGGAGCAGATGGGGAGACCTGTGCTGCAGTTGTCTCCAATTCAGTTAAGGGTGGAAAATTAGCAGAAGATCATCCACATGGGATGGCTACAAGGAGTAACTATAAATATTGAAGGCGCGAGTGCATTGGTTGACTTTGAAGTAATAGAAATTATGGATCACATCAACCCCTACCCTACATTCCTTGGCATTGATTGGGCTACTGACATGGACGGGGTAATCAACCTAAAGAAGCGAAAGATGATATTTGAAAATAAATTGATTCATGTAATAGTACCCATAGATCCTACTAAAGGATCACACTATACTGAACCAGTCCATGATTACGAAAGCGATGACAATTTGGACTGCATAAATAAAATTATAGCGTGATACCAATATTGGGTGAATCCAATAGCAGATGGATGAATTACATGGGATCACAAGAGTTCTTGCAACTTAGACTCGGATGAAGAATTAGAGCACCGGTAGAATCAGCTACATGAAGTAACCACGCTGAGCTGTAACATAATGACTCAGTCGCTGCACTGTGTGTTGCTAGAGGTAAGAAATATACCCACTTTCGATGGCTTGAATGATGTGGATGTGTTTTTGGATGCATTTTAGAGGGAAGTACTAGAAAAGTAGCACTTCCAGGCTTTGGACTGGGCACTGCATGCTATGCCCACGTGATGGTGGGGTACGTACAAGGGTAGTTTTGACAATTGGCACCAGTGTAGGAGGATGATGAGAACACGCTTTGAGAAGCTGAAGGTATGAGTGATAGAGAAGTATGATAGGAAGGATGATCTGCATGCACACCTAGCCAAATGGGCTAAGGCCTATGGAGCAAAGTCCCAACTTGAATGGGTGCACTTGTTTTGTCGCACCTTGGATGTCATTCAGATGAATTGGTACTTGGAGAAAGAGCTCTGCCATGGCACAAGAAAATGGGATATTCTGTGTGAAGGGTTCATAATGAATTTCAGCTTCGAAGACAAGTTTGGCTGTATTGACGAAGCGCTACAAAAAGTTAATGCAACAATCTTTAGGATACCACAGGATCCTTTGGATTGATTCAACCTGATTGGACTTCTCAGTTGAGCCACACATTGGAATTCTATAATGTGGCTGCTGAAGAAGAAGATGAGGACTGATGAAAGATTAATATCCTTGAAACCGAGGGTCACCGCGAGGTCAAGGGATCGCAGATCAAGAATCTTGATATAACCACACCATTAAAAACGAAACTGGTAAATATTGGTATAGAGGCGGAGCCCAAATTCGTGAAAATTGGAGATTATTGGGATGGCGTGATGGTAGATAAGGTCGTTGAATTTCTCCGCGAATACCAGGACATGTTCCCTACCAAGTTTATGAGGTTAAAGGGGATAATAGGGGACTTGGGAATTATGAAGATCACGTTAAAACCCAATGCAAAGCCAGTCAAGCAAAGACCTTACCATCTCAACCCAAAATATAAGGAAAAGGTCTGCTTAGAGTTATATAAGATGCTCGCAGCAAGCATATTGAGCTCGTAGAAGAATCTAATTGAGTGAGCCCAATGGTGGTACAGGAAAAAAGGTAGAAGGATGAAATAAGGATATCCGTAGATCTCAAGAATTTGAATGATGCTTGCATGCATGATCCTTTCCTGACTCCATTCATTGATGAGGTATTAGATAATGTAGGTTCCTAGGAAGCGTACTCCTTCACTGATCGGTTTTCTGGGTACCATCAAATCAAAATCGCGCCTGAAGATAGAAGCAAGATGACCTTTGAGATTGAATGGGGATGTTTTCAGTACAATGTAATTCCTTTTGGATTAAAGACTGCACCTGTGATTTTTTCATGCGTAGTCATTGTTGCATTCAAAGACTTCATTCATAAGTTTTTGGAGGTGTACTTTTATGACTGGACTATGTTTGGGTTGGTAAAATGCCATGTGGCAAGTTTGCAGTTAATGCTAGATACTTGTTGAAGGTACCAGATTGTGCTCAATCTGAAAAAATATCTGTTTTTTGTTCCTTTTGGGACTCTGCTAGGTCATGTGGTTTGTAGATAGGGACTGATAGTAGATGCCACGAAGATCATAGTGATACTTAGCTTGGAGGCGCCGAGAAGTGTGAAACAACTACGCGCAACCTTTGGACAAATTGGGTACTACAGGATAAGCTATTGAAAAAGGATGTCACATTCTGTTGGAATGAGGACTATCAGAAAATCTTGGATGTGCTAAAGGGAAAAATGGTCACCATGCTGATTTTAGTCTTCCCGGATTGGAAGAAGTAGTTTCATGTACATGTAGACACATCATGTATAGCACTGGGAGTAGTACTGACATAGGTCAGCGAAGGATAATTGGTCCATCCTATAGCATTCACAAGTAGGAGGTTATCCAAGGTTGAGAAGAGCTATTCCACCACTGAGCATGAAGGATTAGGCATGGTATACGTGCTATAGAAGTTTAGACAATATTTTTTGGTGGACATCTTAAGATGTATACGAATCATTCTATGCTGAAATACTTGGTCAAGAAGCCTGTGTTGGGGGGCAGAATATGTACATGGTTGTTATTTTTCTAAGAGTATGATTTTGAAGTTATTGTGAAGCCTGTATTACTGAACATGGGACCAGACCATCTGTCATGCATCGAAATGGGGGAAGAGCCCACTAATTTGGAGGAGGGATTGCCTGACACATAGCTCTTTGTAGTGCGTGTCGCGGATGTTCACTTTGAAGATATCATACACTTCCTAATGACAGGAACTACCCTAGAAGGCTACATCGTCCAACATAAAAAGGAGTTAGTGGTGTGTACAACAGACTTTTCTGTAATTATCAGACATCTATACAAAATGGGGTTTGATGAAGTATTATGTCGATATGTCTCAGAGTTTGAAAGGAGTAGTATCCTCGCGGATGCTCATGGGGGCACCGCGGGAGGGCATTACAGAGGAAGGGTGACTGTACAGAAGATTCTACATGCAGGATTGTGGTGGCCAACCCTCCATGAGGATTCAAAATATTACTGTAAGGCGTATGATGTGTGTCAAAGGAATGGCAGGCCATCGCGGAGAGATGAGCTTTCCCTCAACCCAAAAATGACGTTACAACCTTTCGAGAAATGGACAATAGATTTTTTGGGACCCATTCAGCCCCAAGGAAAGAAGACGAGAGCACCATACATTATCACCACGACTGAGTATTTGACTCAATGGGTGGAGGTATAGCCTATAAAGGACTGCACAGGTGTGACTGTTGTGAAGTTTCTCTTTGAGTATGTACTAACGCGATTTGGGTGTCCAAATTTTTTGATCAGTGATCGTGGTATGCACTTCTTGAACGAAACGATTAGTGCGCTAATGGAGGAATTTCAGCTGTATCACCAGAAAATCATGCCTTATCACCCACAGGCTAATGGAATGGTGGAAGCATTCAATAAGGTACTAGAGAATGTGCTGACCGAGGTTTGAAATGCTCAACAAAGTGATTGGGACCTATGCATACCTGCAGTACTATGGGCCTATCGAACGACATGCAAAAAGTTGACTGGACAAACACCCTTTAGGTTTGTATATGGTGTTGAAGCAGCGATGCCCATGGAATAAATTGTGCCTAGTCTGCAAATAGCATCACTCATGGGTATGACAGATCACCTAGCCCTGTAAGATAGGCTCGCGCAGCTTGATGAGCTTGAGGAAGAAAGATTTCTAGGTGGATTTCACCAACAAGTCCAAAAGTAGCGTGAAAAAGCATGGCATGATCGGCACATTAAACTGCACACCTTTAAGGTAAATGATCTAGTTTTTTAATATGACAACAAGTTTGATAAATTTCCAAGGAAATTCAGAATGCATTGGCTAGGGCCCTATGTCATTAAGGAGGTTATCGATGGTGGAGAAGTTCAGTTGGTTAAATTGAACGGAGATCCCTTCCTAGGCAAGGTGAACGGTAGTCGATTGAAGCCATACACCAGTGATCCTGCCAGGTGACTATATGAAGGTAGCATAGTCTTAGCACTACAGGAAACTGAAAGGAGGTGAGGAACTATAAACTACACTACCCAAGTTGGGGAACTGCACGATTGGAGGATTGTGTGGAACGAGGAGATGTCACAGGGTTCACAACATCAGAGAGCGAGCTGCACTATCTGGGGAGAGATCATGTAGGTCAGCCGGAAAGTGATTGTTAAAGTCACTATTCATGATTTGAAGATAAGAATGTGGCCAAATGGAGTGGGTAGCCGACATTTAAGACAAAATTTATGGGTAAGATCCTTGGAAATCTGCCACCAATCCCACATTATTGAATGAAATTTTGGGGGGAGCAGTCAGATTTGAATTCAAAATGGCCTATAAATTATAGGTGGAGGCCAAACCGAAAAACACTTGGTATTTTTAACATTGAGTTGGTGAGTTGTTAGACATGCATGATCTGCACATTCTTGACTAACCAGTGTTTGATCAATTTTTATAGTCCAACTGCAATTTCATCTGTGATTTTATCCTAGGATCCAAATCTATGGATGCCGAAGTAGTGACAGTCGAGGGGACTATGTGGGAGGTTGTTATGGAGGAAGAAGGAGCTGCTCTAGAGATTGTAGAGGTACTAGCTAAAGTCCCCAAGTCACCACGGACGCCTAGATCGAAGCCTACCCTGACCAAGGAGAGTGAGAAAGGTAAGAAGGGCAAGTAGGTTGTGATACTGGTGTGCGCATCACCTACAAGAAACTCACAGAAGGACAAGCCCATCGCATAGGAAAAGGGAAAAACCATTAACTTGGAGTTGGAGGAGGAAGAGATTGAGCACATCCTATTGGATGATGAGGATTTGGGGGTGGAAGTGGAGGACGTTGAATTCGAGGATTCTGACCCTGTTACTAAGTTGCTTGAATACGTCCCTCCGCGCAAAGGCAAGACCAAGGTGCCAAAGGACATCAATGAATGGAAGTTTGCCCTGAGCATACCTTTGTTGCGGGATGATATTGTCTTTAAAGGACCGTGCTTGGTGCAGGTTATTCTGTTGAAACTAGAATATTGGGACTTAGCTGACACTTAGAAGCTCTCGCACTTGGCGACAGAACAACTAATGTACTGCGTTGTTCACACAATCACCGAGATGACTACATTGGAACCATGGAAGTGGGTCAGGGGAGTAGACAAGGCAGGTCTGCTTAACCTTCTATGGGTGTCACGCTACAATCACACACCCATTATAGTATTGGTCATCAAGCAGCTACTATGCTTGGTGCATGATGGGTGTCTGTGGCTGGAGGAGCTGATACCCATCACCGAAAAGTTGATCCATAGAATCACGTATCTGCCCTATACAGGGGAAAATCCAACCCTGATGTTTGGCAGAAAAGATGGTGAGCAGGCCCTTGTAGAGGCCATGAAAGAAAAATTCAAGCTCGTGAAGAAATCGGGAGGTTATGCCATATCGAGTATCTGCGACCCTATAGGTAAGGTAGCCACGTAGATCTTGGCAAGAAAAGTTATGCGGGAGTGTCGTGCAGATGAAGTGCCGACACCGGTCATTGCTCTAGCAGCCTAATGCGCCAAAGGAGTCGAGTTTAATTGGGCATGCTATCTCTGCAGTGAGTTCCTTGTGAACTACCGCAAGGCACAAGAGCTTAGCAAGACCTTCCACTATCTGTGGCTCTTGCTGTCCATTGTGTTGGTAGCCTAGGAGCTGCTAGAAGACATTCAATTCCCCTTAGTTGCGTTGAACCTTCCATAAGCAATGAAGTATGCTTCACTGTGGGCGACCAAGGATGCTCAACGCATAAAGGACAACAAGATCTTCTAGATCTTGATGGAAATGAATATACGCATGGCTATCAATCGCAAACCGCTATTTTCGCCTACTGTGTTTGCCAAACTGCAGGAGTATGTGGAGTTTAAGGAAAAATTTTAGTGCATCATGATTTGGGCATGGAAGGACCCTGAGCGGAAGTAACATGAATTTCTTTACTTGGCAATGGATGACATGATCGATGCAGTTCTTGATCATTGGCCGACAAAGTGCTGCACTACCTCAAACTCGGTGGTGGGGTCGAGTAAGTCTACCACACAATGTAAAAATGAGGAGGCCAAGATTAAGATGGAATTATTGGTTGAGAAGAGGAAGCAGGAGGCCATTAACAAGGCCCAGGCAGAGCGTGATGCGGCACAACAAGCAAAAAAATAGATAGGCAGAATAGAGCATGACTCTGACAAAGGTGCAAGGTCTCCTTCTCCTGAAACAGAGGAAGAAACAGACGAGAAAAGAAAGCAACATGGAGCGGACCCATAGACAGTGTCGTACCACATCAAATGTCCAAGAGAACAAGAAAAAATTGGGGCTGCAGAAGAAATCCAAGGCCAGTAAGATGTCGCTGGACCCAATCACCCTAACAGAGGGAGATTTGAATGCCATTAGAGACACGGTGTGGGATGTCACTGCGAAGGTACTGCAACAGTTTGAGCATCGACAACAACAGCTATTGGGGGCCATCCAGATGGGTCTGTATGATCTGCAGATCTGCACATCATAGGCTAGCATAGTGTCCACCAACCTCACCATCGGTACTTCAAAACTCGGCGAGATGTTGCGTGCGAAGGACTCCCAAGCGATAGTGCTGTCGAATGGAGAACTAACTAGAGGAAACGAAGATGATAGGCTTGCTATAGGTGCCCTCAAGGGAGTGGGGTTGAACTTGGTAGCGCTTCCCACGAGGTGCTCCACCCACTACAGGATGGGGTGATCGCGGAGCTAAGGGCCCGTGAATAGTGCGTTGCGCAGGTGATCAGTGAACAACAGATCAATAATGTGTAGTTAGCCTTACAATGAGACTCTTCCATCACCATCGTGACTGAAGTAACCGACCGAAAAAAAGCGCATTGTTCAGGTTGTGGAGGAAGCATGTCGAATGGTCCCGAAGTTGGCCATTCTTGAGGGAGAACCAGTAGAAGTGTGTGTTTGGAAGCTTGCTACAGGAGTGTGCGATGCTCGCATAGAGTTGGCTAAGGTTTAGCTAGATCTGAACCTACAGATTGTAGATTTGTAGTTGAAGGCCCAGCCTTCAACTCTACCGGAAGTGAAGGAGCAGCACACAACCATTATCACTGAGGTGATAGTAGTAGTAGACAGTGCAGTAGTAGACCGTACACATCTATCTGAACATTCATTCAAGGTCTTGACAAGTCTGCAGGAGTATCCTAATGTACAATGTCTAGAGACAGAGGTGCACGAGACCAAAACATTGAAGGAACATGCAGATGTAGTGCAACACAAAAAGGCAGTGCTGAAGGTGTGCTTGAATCCCTGGTTGCACAAAGCTTATTTGGTCACAACCTCCATTGAAGGCAAGATTTCTAGTCTACAAGCAACTCATTAAAAGATTTAGGCTAATAGTTTAGGACCAATGATAGAGAAGTTGGTTGAAGAAGTGAAGCAAGCAGCCACACAGTGCTCCACCAAGGTTCTATCATACAGGTCGAGCTAGGAGGTCTTCATGCCAAGATCTCCGTGCCCGCATAGCAACTCGATGGAGAGTCACCATGTTTGTGTTGGAGGCCTGTTGGGAATGGGTTCCCTTAAGGGCAGTTTTGGGGCTAAAAGCCCATGTTTTGGGACAATTTTGTAATAAAATTGTAAAGTCTCGGCATTTTTTGGTTGCGGAGCGCAAAGGTATCAAGAGTCATAAAGGGTTTTCTGCCCTTATTTTGTAAAGTGTCAAGTTGGCTATAAATATATACCCATGGTCCGTAGACCATGGGATTGTATAAAAAAGAGATAAGTAAGTAAGCTCTAGGTAGTTAAGGAAAGATGAGGAAAGCATTGGAGTTTTGGTAGTGAATTCTAAGTGTTTCAGATCTTAGCGTAGGTAGAGGCTCTATAGCTGAGTGCGTAGAGGACTAGTGTGGAAGTCCGCAGCTGAGTGCGTGGACCCCTGCAGCTATGTGCGTAGGGCAGATATAGTCTATATTAAACTGGAAGATATCAATAAAGAGAAGTACTCTACAATTACTGTGTATTTAGTCTCTATTAATGCATCTCATTATATTGTGTTTTGGGTGTAATATACCATGTTTATTTGATGCGTGAATGTATGTGATTATATCTATTAATTGAACATGAGTAAAGATATTAGTTTACATGATGCTAACTATGATTAATTAGTAAGATAAGTAAAACTATTGAGATAACTTGGGAAACTATACCACACATTGTCATAGCTGCGTGAAAGTACCTGAACCATGGGTTAGGGTTGCGTGAAGGTCAATCATACACCTTCGTGGAGGTACTTAAGGGCAGAATAAAGGGGTAGATTGATAGAGCCCTAAGGCCTAGCAACCTATGTGAAAGTAAGGGCAAAGGGTATAAACCGACATCATGACCATCTCAAGGTGCAAAAACCTAGTTTCAGCATCCCCCCATACTGCTTCGGGTGAGACTTTGGTCAACACTCCATGGGTTGATGTCGAAAGGGCCAGTAGTGTAGAGATTTGTTTGGCTGAATAACGCTGAACCTAGTTTAGGGCCCATAAAAGCCAACAAAAAGTTTGTAAGAAATTTCTCTTTATAATAAAATAAGAAGACACAAATGAAAACATTGGTGGTTTTTTCCAGATTGGGTTTCCACCTAAAAATCATCATGTTCATGTGTTGCTTGTGTGTGATGACTTATTCTATTCTTTCTCCACATCATTACTGTTTAATTGATTTTTAATGAAGTACTGATATACTGGTTAAAGTTAAACAAATGATGAATTAACTGAAAACATTAGTGAACTCGATATATGCTACTTGTCTTCATCACAGTCATGTACATATGTAGGTTTACTTCATAATAGTCACATACAAAAATCTGAATAACAAAAGAAAATTTTAAGTAGTTTAAAATAATGATTCACCCCCCCTCTTAGTATTTTCCCAACAAAAAATGTTGTATTTCAAGCTCCTCATAAAATTTCTATACCATGCAAGTGTTGGGCATGGGATTCCCCAAGGGAAGTTTTGGGGCTTAGAGCCCATATTTTGACCAAAGATTGTAATTTCAATGTAAAGACTCTGCATTTTGTGGGCGCGGAGCGCGTAGTTTGTAAAAGATTCATAGGGTTGTCCTCCCTTAGTTTTGTTATTGTAATGTCAGCTGTATAGGTCTACCCATGGTCTGCGGACCATGGGATAGAGTGAGGCTCTAAGCAGTTAAGAGAGAAACAAATTGATAAGGAAAGATGAACATATGATGTATGTGAGATAGATCCGTGGAGTAAAGACTATTTTTTTGGCGTAGAGTAGGATAAGGCTCTATAGCTGAGTGAAAAGAGGCCTAGTAGTCTGTAGCTGAGTGTGTGGACCCCTGCAGCTGAGTGCACAGGGTGAGTCAAGTCTGTAACACTAGAAGTATTAATAAAGAGAAGTTTCCTATCATTTGTGTGTATTTATTTCCTATTTTATACATCTATTATCTTAGGTATGAAACTCACTTCTAATACTTATATGATATGTGAATGTGTAAAAATGTATTGATTAAGTGAATTCAAGATAGAATATCTATTTACACAAAGTTAAATAATATTTGTTAAGAAAATAAGTAAGATACACAGTGTAGTTTTGGGAAATAGTGTAGTTTGCTGCCCTAGCATGACGAAAGTATTCAGCCCCTGGTTAGAGTTGCATGAAAGACTATTATAACATATCATGAAGGTATTGAAGGTTGGGATAGTGCGCGAAATGACTTGTGTGAAGATATATCTAGTTGGAATAAATCGACATCTCAAACATCTCAAGGGTGCGGAAACTTGGTTCGAGCATCCCTTCATACTGCTTTGGGTGAGACTTTACTCCGCGCTCCTTGGGCTGATGCCGAAAGGGCCAGTAGTGTAGGGATTTTTTTGGCTAAATAACTCTAAACCTAGGTCAGGCCCCCATAAGCCAACAAATGGTTCCATTGCTAGGACGGGGAATCTGCATAGAGATGTCTGATATTGTATCATTGGAATCCAACTAAGAAGGAAATTGAAGGCTAGTTAGACAAAATAATTCACGAGTTCGCAGCGCAGGAGAACAGGGACTCGTGACTATCAAAAGAAGATTAGTTAGACTGCTACCTGTACATGGAGATCCACTAAATCTTCTTTGTGTCCTTCCCTACTGAGTTATACGAGTGGATCGCAAAGATAGTAGATAGCCAAGGAAGTTGGAAACTTGACAGTCCTATTGTGTGGACCCCAAAGTTAGTGCGAAGGTTGGAGGCATCGAAGGATAAGATCGTGCATGTCGTTAATCATTGGCTTGATTGTATTATAGGAGGATTCATTACTGAATTAGTGGTTGACACCTTAGTTAGCTACAACAAGGTAGAGTGACACTTTCTCAAAGGACCGCGAGGTAAGTACGTAAAGTCTTTGAATACTTGGATTAAAATTCTAATGTACGAAAAGAGGGTTATGCAGTTACCTTGATGTATGGGGCTACACAAAGTAGAAAAGATTATAGGAATGAAGGAAATAAGGGACCATAAACTAGCCCCTTGATTTCACCTCCTCCTGGGGATAAGGAAGAGCTTACGAAGGTCTCACTGCGAAGTGTGATCCATCTGATAACACAAAGAATTCCGCGAATACCACCTCCACCCACACTACCACCAGCTTCACCATCATCACCTCCATCTTCACCCGCACCACCTCCACCACCACCATGATTCAATATGGCAAGCACAGTGAAGTTGCCTGTGTTCAAAGGTTTAGGAAATGAGGATCTGAACCAATTCTGGTTCATGGTAAGGGATGTATGGGAAGCACAAGGAGTTACGGATGACAATATAAAGAAAGCGACATTGGTTAGCACCTTGCAGGACCATGCACTGACTTGGTATATTAAGAATTCCAATGATAATCCAAATACAGGAATCATGGATATTCAAGTAGTGCTAAATAGAGAATTTAGCAGGTCGAAATTTGAAGCATAGTCAATCATTGGATTCAAAGAGATCACGATGCTACCAGACGAGACTCCTTGGGAGTTGGATCAGAGGCTGAAATGTACGATTCATGAAGCTAATATGAATCTGATAGATGGACAACATCGCGAGTGGTTTTTCGCTTCGCTAATGCCACATTTAAGGAGTGCTCTATCATGACAAAAGATAATGACTCAATCATAGGCCTTAGAGATTTCTATGAGGCCACATGAGACCCCAATGCAGTATCCTAACTTAGGAGTTCAGCAGATCTACGCACAACTGAAAAATT
This sequence comes from Pinus tabuliformis, assembly GCA_031772625.1. Lineage (NCBI taxonomy): Eukaryota > Viridiplantae > Streptophyta > Pinopsida > Pinales > Pinaceae > Pinus > Pinus tabuliformis. The sequence goes on from CM062816.1 coordinate 1,428,243,217, forward strand.
TATGCCTTGAGATGCAGAGTCTAAAACATGATAGGACAACTCGACCAGAAGTGCGCGAAGAGATATGGTGTGTAAAATGCAATGGTTAGGGTCATGACAAGGACCACTACCCGATTTTCAAAAATTACCTCATGGGAAGAGGATCGATTCCCTTAATACCATAAGCACAAGCGGGACCTAGTGCGGAACTTGCTTTATGGTGCACTATTTGACAAATAGCAGGAAAACATGCCACTGAAAATTGTCACTTGTTATAGAAGTATACGCAAAATTTTCAACAGTTGTTCTGCAACTTTTGTAGGTTAGTGGGACATGATGAGCACACTTGTAGAAGCTATGAGTTAATGATCGATAGAAATCCCACCTCCAGAGTTAAGGCAAAATGCGAACCCTTGACCAAAATGAAGGAATGGTGTGGATAGGATTTCAGAGGCGCGGACGAGGGCAAGGAAGAGGAGGACCTGGAAGAGGTCGCGGATAGTTGATATGCTACAATTACGAAGGGCTAGGAAATTATGCCTGCGATTGCATGAATCCAATGCACCCTTCATGTTTGTATTGCACCTTGTTTGATCATGAGACAAAATATTGTCCTACACTGTTAGTTAGGATACGTGACAAAGGAGCGCTACCACCTCCCCTGACTCAGAACCTACAGATGATGAGGTCTGAGCCGCGTGAGTAAGATCCGAATGAGAACATTGTGCTCTGAAGTGGAATCGCAGAGGGAGATGACAAAGCCAAAAAACCAGAAGATAGTACTTGGGTTCACAAATCTCCGATGAAAGAAGCAGAGTTGTATTTGGAGTGCATTCAGGAAACCGTCATGGAATTTAAGAAGAGCTTCGCTGATGCCTCCACTTCAGGAAACAAAGATAAACCGAAGCCAAAGATGGACCCATCTAGGCTCACAATGTTCCTGGAAACATGTATGAAGCTATTGCATGATAGTAAGGTAGTGAAAGGGTTACATGAACTCATTAACAAATGCGATGGGACCACCCCAGGAGAACCATGTGCAGTTAGGAAGATCGAAAAACATAAGACAAGAATGAGAAGGGAGATGAGACTAACCGCGCAGATCGGAGAATATGAGATGGATCAAGTCATCCTAGATTTAGGATCGGATGCAAATGTTCTGCCAAAATAGACATGGGAGCAAATGGGGTGACCTACACTGTAGTGGTCTCTAATTCAGCTAAGGATAGAAAACCAACAAAAAATAATAGCCATGGGGTGATTGCAAGGAATAACTATGGATATTGAGGGAGCGAGCGGGCTAGTAGACTTTGAAGTGATAGAGATTGTTGATGACAGCAATCGCTACCCTGTGCTCTTAGGAATTGATTGGGCCACTGACATGAACTGGGTGATCATTTTGAAAATTAGAAAAATGATTTTTGAAAAGGAGTCACTACACGTAATTGTACCCCTGGACCCACTGAAGGATCGTGCTATATGAATCTGGTGCACGACTATGAAAGTGATGATGATTTGGACTGCATCTATAAGATAATAGCACGAAACCATGACTGGGTGAATCCCACCGCAGATGGGCGGATTGCATGGGAGTGAAAAAACTCCTGTACTTCGGATTCGAATGAGGAAACAAAGCGATGGCAGAATTGGTTACATGAGATAACTACCCTGAATTGTAATATGATGATAAGGTCCTTGCGCTATGTATCGATAGAAGTAAGAGACCTGCCTACTTATGATGGTCTAAGAGAGGTAGATAACTTCTTGAATAAATTTGAAAGGGATGTGCTGGAAAATCAATGATTCCAGGCCTTCGACTGGGTACTACGCGCTACATCTGCGAGATGGTGGGGTACGCACAAAGGGAGCTTTGGTGACTGGCGCGAATGTAGGGGAATGATGTGTGCATGATTTGGGAAGCCTAAGGTGTGATTGACAGATAAGTACAATGGGCAGGATGATCTATGCATGCATCTAGCCAAGTGGATGCAGGCCTATGGAGAAAAGCCACAACTTGAGTGGGTGCACCTGTTCTGTCATACCCTAGATGTTATACCAATGAAATGGTATATAGATATAGAACTCTGCAATGGGACAGGTGAATGGGATGTTCTACACGAAGGGTTCGTGATGAAGTGCTACAAGAGGTAAAAGCAACCATCTTTATGATACCACAGGAGATAAGTTATGCGCTGGAATGTTATAATGTAACTACTGAAGAAGAAGATGAAGATCCATGAAAAATTAACATTCCAGGGATGGAAGGCCACTGCAAGGTTTAGGGACCATAGATTGAGAACCCTGACATAACCATGCCGGTGAAGACTAAGCAAGTGAATATTGGTACGTATGCGAAACCTAAATTTGTGAAGATTGGAGACTATTGGGATGACGCAATGATGATAAGGTCATTGAATTACTCCACGAATATAAGGACTTATTCCCTAACAAGTTTACATATTTGAAGGGAATAATTGGAGATTTAGGGGTAATGAAAATCATGTTAAAACCCAACGTGAAGCCAGTTAAGCAGAGGTCGTATCGCTTAAATCCGAAATACAAGGAGAAGGTCCACGTAGAACTAGACAAGATGCTCGCGGCAGGCATCATTGAGCCTATGGAGGAATCCGATTGGGTAAGCCCAATGGTGGTACAAGAGAAGAAGCAGAAGGATGAAATAAGAATATGCATGGATCTCAGAAAATTGAATGACGCATGTGTACATGATCCATTCCCAACTCCGTTCACAGATGAGGTATTGGACAATGTAGGTGGTCATGAAGCATATTCTTTCACTGATGGGTTCTCAGGGGACCACTAGATCAAAATCACGCCAAAGAATAGGAACAAGACAACCTTCATGACTGAGTGGGGTTGCCTTCAATATATTGTCATGCCGTTTGGATTGAAGAATGCCCCTATTATCTTTTCACATGTTTTTGTTGCGACATTTAGGGAATATATTCATAATTTGAGGTCTATTTTGATGATTGGACTGTATTTGGGCTGGTTAGGTGCCATGTAGTGAACTTGCACTTGATGCTGGATACATGCCAAAGATACCAAATCATGCTCAACCTCAAGAAGTGTTTGTTCCTTGTTCCTTTTGGGAACCTATTGGGGCATGCGGTTTGTAAACAAGGGCTGATGATAGACCCATGAAAATCGTAGTGATCTTGAATTTGCAAGTGATGTGGAGTGCGAAACAGCTATGCATTACTCTAGGAGATACGGGGTACTACAGAAAGTTCATCAAAGGCTATGCTTAGATCACCGTGCTGATGGAAAACATGTTGAAAAAGGATGTCACGTTCTGCTGGAATGATGACTGTAAGAAAAGCCTGGATGTATTGAAAGAAAAGATGGTTACTGCGTTGATTTTGGTCTTCCTGAACTGGAAAAAAGAGTTTCATGTCCATGTTGACACGTCATGTATAGCATTGGGGGCAGTACTAACACAAGATGGTGGAGAAGTCTTGGATCACCTTATCGCATTCGTGAGTCGTAGATTATCTAAAGCTGAGAAGAACTATTCCACCACTGAGTGCGAGGGACTAGCCATGGTGTATGCACTCCAGAAGTATCTACACTACTTGCTAGGAGGACACTTTAAGATGTATATAGACCATTCTGTGCTGAAAGACCTAGTCAATAAGCATGTGTTGGGGGGCAGGGGGGAGCTTGCAGATGGCTCTTAATGTTGGGAAGACATTATTTAGGAAGAGCAACTGCACAAAATATTTTACATATAGAAGCATTCACCAAGGTATGCAACGCACTGAACAAATTATGCAACATGCAGTGGAAGAAGGAAGAGAAGAAACTGTAGATAGCACAGTTCGCAGAGAAACATAGGAATGAAGATGCGGTGGCTAAGGCCCAGGCGGCACGTGACGTTGCGTAGTTAGCTAAAGAGAAGTAGAAGACAATAGAAGAAGTGAGTGAAGGACAAAATTCGCCTCCACCTGAGCCAGAGACTGATACAGAGCAAGGTGTTATGGACCTACAGACAATGTCCACTCAGCTAAAATTTTTCACCCAAGAGAGAAGGTAAGGCCGTGAAAGAAGTCGAAGGCTTCAAAGACTTCATTCAACCCTATCACCCTCACTGAGGGGGATCTACATGACATTGGCGGGATGGTGAGGGACGTCACCATGGAGGCCCTCCAGTAGTTTGAGGAGGAACACCAGATGGTGTTGAGGGCTCTCCGAGCATAGATACAAGAGTTGCAGGTGTTCAATCCACTAGATAGCACTGTGTCAACCAGCCTCGTAGTACGCACGTCCACAGACGAGGAAATGTTGCGCATCCAGATGACCAACACCATAGTTCTTCCAGATGCAGCACTCGTTATAGAAAATGAGGCTGACAGGCCTATGGGCAGCTGGTTGAAGGGAATCGGATTAAAAATAGCTATGCTCCCTCAGGAGACACTCTATATTTTGCAAGATGGAGTTACTGCAAAGCTACGAGCCAGGGATGGTCACACACTCTGGGTAATGAGAAAGTAGTGCATCAACATTAAATAGTTGAGCCTGTAGCATGATGATGTAGTGGTGTAGAATAGAAAAATAGTACAGGAGGTAGAGGAAACTTGCCAGATGGTCCCAGAGTTGGCCATCCAAGCAGAAGAACCAGTGGAAGCATGAGCCAAAAGAGGAAATGGCCAGGGTTCAGTTGGAGCTAAACCTTCAGATAGCAGAACTGCAATTGTAGGTGTAGCCTGCAACTCTACCAAAGGTTAAGGAACAATGCGCCATCACGATTACAACAGTAATAGAAGAGGTTAACAATACAGTGACAGACTCTATAAAGTTGTTTGAGTAGTCATTGAAGGTTCTCACCACCCTGTAAGATGAACCGGACATACAACACCTAGAGACAGAGGTGCACAAGTTACAATAGAGATATGAACGAAGTAAAAGGGACAGCGCAGACAGTTTCCCTTACACAGAGGCTCACGAGGATGCAGCAGGATAAAGTTCTCAAGGAGCAGGTGGATGCTACTCGGCATAAGGAAGCAGTTTTGAAGTCGCGCTTACAACCGTGGATTGATGAGGCATAAACCATTACAGCCTCCATTGAAGCAAATCTCACGTAGTTGCAAGCAATGCAGTAAAGGATCCAGGACAGCAGTTTAGCCAAAGCAGTCATTGAACAGCGCATCGAGGAAGTACAATAGGTAGTCACTCAGTGTGTTGTTGAGCTTGCAGTGATCCAATCAGAGATGGGAGGTCTTTGCACAAAGATCTTCGCACCAATAGAGTGACTCGGGGGCGAGTCATGATGTTTGTGTTGGGGGCTTGTTGGGCACGGGATCCCCAAAGGGAATTTTTGGAGCTTAGAGCCCAGATTTTGACCAAAGATTGTAATTTCGATGTAAAGACCTTGCATTTTGTGGTCGCGGAGCGAGTAGTTTGTAAAAGATTCATAGGGTTGTCCGTCCTTAGTTTTGTTATTATAATGTCGGCTATAAAGATCTACCCATGTTTTTTGGACCATGGGATTATATAAATAGAGTGAGGCTCTAAGTGGTTAAGAGGGAAATAAATTGATAAGGAAAGATGAACATATGATGTATGCGAGATAGATCTGTGGAGTAAAGTCTAGTTTTTGGTCGTAGATTAGGAGAAGGCTCTGCAACTGAGTGCGTAGAGGCCTAGTAGTCCACAGTTGAGTGCGCGAATCCCTACAACTGAGTGCATAGGGTGGGTCAAGTCTATAACAATGGAAGTATTAATAAAGAGAAGTTTCCTATCATTTTTGTGTTATATTTCTTGTTTTATACATCTGTTATCTTGGGTATGAAATTCACTTCTAATACTTATATGATGCGTGAATGTGTATAATTGTATTGATTAAGTTAATGCAAGGTAGAATATCTGTTTACTCGAAGTTAACTAAGATCTGTTAAGAAGATAAGTATGATACACGGTGTAGTTTGGGGAAATAGTGTAGTTCACTGCCCTAACAGTGCGAAAGCATCTCAACCCCTGGTTAGGGCTGCGCGAAAGATGATTATAACAGATCACGAAGGTATTGAAGGTTAGAAAAAGTGTGTGAAATGACCTGTGCGAAGACAGATCTAGTTGGACTAAATCGACATCTCAGACATCCCAAGGGTGTGGAAACTTGGTTCTATCATCCTCCCATACTGCTTTGGCTGAGACTTCACTCCACGCTCTGCGGGCTGATGCCGAAAGGGCCAATAGTGTAGGGATTTGTTTGGCTATATAACTCTGAACCTAGTTCAGGCCCCCATAAGCCAACAACAGGCCCTTTTTTATCTTGCTTTGATGCGCTTCTGTTTTTAACACCCATGAATGATCAACTTTCCTAGTCTGAGGTTTTATATGAATTATAGTTTTTTTCATTACTTTCAAGATTTTACTACCCAAAGTTCTGTCTCTCTCTTTTCCCAAGTAGTTAGTCAATACAAATATTTGAAGGTTTATGAAATTGACAAATATATTAAAATCCACTGTAAGTAATAAGATGATGATAGGTTATGGGTGACATTTGTTCTCTCTCTATCTTCTGTAATTTCAATATAGGTAATTTTTTCTACTATTTTGATTCTCATCCCAAGAAGTATATAAATTCTTTTTCTTTACCCATAAAAACCTTCTAGTTATGAATTCTATACTTTTTAGTTTTTCTTTATTGTTTTGTATACTTTTCATGGTAATGCATACATTTTATGGTGATTATTTGTTTTGTACTCATGGTTAAATTATTTCCTTCATTTTATGTATTTTCCAACTTGTGGCATTTCAAATGATGCATGCATGTTTATGTTTTACTATTGATTTCTTACCTATTGCTTTTATGTGGTGACATCAGTCGACTTTGCTTGCTTCTTCAGATGCAGATGTAGTATTTGATAGTCTATAGACATTGGCTACATTTGTAAATAAACCAGTGGGAAAATGCTCAATTAGAGATACTTCTCTTAATGCAAAGTTGTTTGCCTTATCTCAAGGATGGGGTGGTAAAGAAGAAGTTTTTGGGTTGTTAGCTTGTTCTACTAAAAATGGGATTGACCCTATTGCATATTAGCTAGGTTCTTCCCTTCATTTTGAATCTTATGCTTATGAATTTGCTAAAAAGGGATATTCTGAAGTGGAACTATCAAGACACCTATGGATGCAAGTAATTCATATACCTGATTTGAGTATGAATTCTGTAAGTAATCTCCATCTTTTGAAGCATATAGTAGATGAATATAAGGTGCCTGTTGGCCTTAGATTCTCCTTACTAACAAAATTATATTTTGCAAGAGCCTTTTCATGTCTAGACACCATGCAACAATACATTTGTATTCATCTTGTGGATTTTACAGTGCAAGGAAGTAATGACTCCAATGATTTATCTTCTTTTTTCACCAATGAACTTGAGTTTGTGAATGAAATTGTAACATTAGTATGATTTGATTATGTGGTTCCTGAGAATATTCAAATTTTGGAAATATTGGCATTGGGGGCCCTCTATTAGGATAGGTCTTGTCAGTCAAAGGTTTTAAATGTCATCACATGAGGAGGACATCATGGCATCTTACCTAGTCTAATGCAGAAGAAAATAAGTTCCCTTTCTAGTGAATCATCCTATTGTTTGATATCTTTCCTAGAAGCACTGCTTTCTCTTGTAACAGTTCTAGTTTCTTCTTCTTCTAGTTGCACTGCTTTAAGGGATGTGGGTTTAATGCCAACTTTTCTCCCTCTTCTCAAAGATTTGGATCCATAATACATACACTTGTTAACATTTGTTGTGCATGTTCTTGATATTTTTATGGACCAAGTAATCCTGCTGCAACCTCCTTTAGGGATTTAGGAGGCTTGGATAGCACCATAGCATGCTTGAAGCTTGAATTCTACCATTTTGAGGAGAGATTAAGGAAGTAGAGTGGAGAATCACAATCAAGTTCCAAGGGAAAGTCTCCTCATAATGATGTTGGTGGGTTGGAAGCAACACAGATAGCTCAACCTGACACATTGGTTCCTTATCATAGAAGAATTCTTATGAAGGATTTGATTCAGGCTATATCTCTTAGCACATATGCTCCTAGAAATACTACATGGCTATATGGATCTAAAGAGAGTTATTTGTCATTTTTCTTGTGCACTATATTTAGAAGATCAAAGGACTTTGGTGGTGGGGTCTTTTCACTTGCAGCTACAGTCATGAGTGAGCATATTCACAAAGATCCAACTTGTTATTTTGTACTATATGTTTTTGGTTTTCCTAATACTTTTTTGGATGTCATTATGGTTGGTGTCATCCATTTTGCAGATGCAGTAGCTTGTATACAAAAATTCTTGGATGCTTTGTGTCATTAGTAGCTTGGTATTCAAGCTATTAATGATCATGGTGCTCTAAGATGTTTTGTGAAAAAATTTACATCAAAAACCTACTTACAGGATTTGGTAGGTGACACTCCTAGGGTCCTTATCATCTACCTTGGATATGATGATGTGACATGTTTCTTCTTTGAGGGGGGATAGGGTGGATGTATTGATTGAAATATTAAATACTATTACAAAACTTGGATATGGTACTGAATTGTCTTCCTTGTTGCAAGAACATACCAGTGCTTCTATGTGTGCTCCCATGGAGAATGATTTAGAACATAAAACAATTAGTTCAATGGATGTAGATGAATCATTGAGTGAAACATCTAAGCTAGGGGTTGATGCATCTGCTAATTTTTTTTCTTCAAACATGTAATCCTTTCTCTCAGATTGTATAAGCAATGCTACACATCTCTTAGAAAATATTTTACATAATACAGATACATGTGCAATGTTCGTTGATAAAAATGGTATAGAGGTTGTGTTGCAACTATTGGATTCACCCCTCTTACCATTGTAATTTGCAAGTGGCTAGAATATTGTTGTCGCATTTAATATTTTTTCACTATAGAACTCATCTCTTCTCTCAAGGTTTCATTGTACAACTCTAAGGGAACACATGAAACCTGCAATTGAATTTATGGATTTGTTGACTGGAACAAATATGGCATATATTGAGGTAGAAAAATGCATGAGAATTTTGATATTCCTTTCAAATATAGATGGTGTTTTATCCTTTTCAATACATCTTCTATAAAGCACAATAACAATGATGCCTAAAATTGGTTTTGGGGATGTATATATATTGAAGGATGTAGGGAAGGTGTACAAAGAAATATTTTGGTAGATATCGCTTGTTAGTGATTAAAAATTATATGCAAAGAAAGAGGCTAAAGAAGGACTTACAATTGGAAATTTGGCACCAAATGTGATAGGTACAGAAGCCGGTAGTGACACTAACACATTTTTAGTTTTTTGGTATGTGAAGCCAGTGTCTATGAGGAACAGACTTACTTCTGATTGGTCCATTGAACTTGAATATATTTATATTATACAAAGAAGAGTGTATTTCCATAGAGGAAGGGACCATGGTATTGAATGGATTTCAAGAATGCATCTTGATCAGCTTGGGCGACATTCATATGCATTAAAGCTTGACATTGGAGGCTCTTTAAGTGCAGGGAAAACATCTCAAGACCCAGGAAATTAAAAGGAGTTCACCTGATCTCCTAGAATTTGAGACTATGAATAAGGTTGCATCTACAATGCGATCATTCTATGTTACTTTTGTGAAGGTTTTTGAAGTGCTTAATCAACGTCGTGATGTTATAATATTTCTTAGTACAATAGCCAAGAGTGTGGTGGTTATTCTTGCAAAAAAAATCATTGCAGTCTTGATGTGGATGAGAACTATATCTCATCTAAGTTTGAGTAATTACTTTATTCAAAGTGTCAATAGCATAGGAAAGTTGTGGATGACATGACAACAGTTGTATGTGACAACCATAAGTGAATACACAATACAATGGGGGTTTACTGTTTTTATGCTCATGGTGCAATTAAAAGTATTTTGAATGCTTTTGAAGCAACAGGTTATTCACTGTGGACAATACCATTTACGTCATAGCAAGGAATGGTAACAAAAAGTGGTAAAGGTATTGAAAATGACAACCTAGAGCATGTACCTTGGTTGTTAGATGCATTACAAAGCTATTGCAGGATTTTGGAGTACCTTGTCAATTATTCTTCATTGTTAACTGGGCCCTTTACATCACAGTTATTGCGACCATTTATTGGAGGCTTTGTCAATGTTCCAAGGCATCCAAAGTTTTTTCCCCACATCACAAGATCAAGTTATCAATGTTTTTCTACCTATCTAGAGCAATACAATGTTTTGTTGCTACAATCCATCTTTGATTACCTTTGTTTTTTCCATTATTACCCATGTACACACTGCCATAGGTGATGTTAAAGGAGGAAGAAATGGTATTCCTGAAAGCACAGGTCAACGATTTAAAGGTCATCCACCTGATGAGGCTACCATTTATATGATGGTTGACACAGTATTTCCAAGATCTAAGGCAAAGGACGCATTGAGGCGTGTTGAAACAAATAGTGTTGAACTAGCCATGGAGTGGCTCTTTAGTCATCCCAAGCTCTTTCCTTGTCACTGGGTAATTTTTAGGTTCCCAAAAACAACACCAATTAAAAAGGAATAAATGTTTCTTATGAAGATAAGCCTCTAGAAAATCTTCTCGTTGAGGATATCTTAACTACATGTATGAATTTTTTGCAAAGTATAGATGTGATTGCTTTTTCCATGAATAATTTTATTATGACTTTGTGCAACCAAAATGAAGGCCAATATCATCTGAGACTTGTTTCCCTTCTTATTCAATAACTAAATCCTTGTAAGGTTGATGGATTTCAAAAAGACACTAGGCCATTATCAACTATTTCTCATATTTTGGCATTAGTTTCGAGTGAAGACAAGAATACTAGAGATACAGGAGCCAAGAATGGATTTGTTGATATACACACTACAAGAAAAAAGGTCATTAGTGAGGGTAAAAAAATGTCGCCATAAGTCCACTGCTTACGGTCAAAAGAGCCTTTATAACCAAAAACTGAACGTCACCAAAGGTGGCATCGCCAAAAGTATAGGTGTTGTAGTGACATTCAAGGTGTGTCACCAATAATGATTTATAATGACGGATAGTGATCGTCACCATTTCATATGAGCAATGGTGACAGATCTTAGCCTCCATCACCAAAAAAATGAACGTCACCAAAGGTGGCATCACTAAAAGTGTAGGTGTTGTGGTGACATTCAAGGTCCATCACGAATAATGATTATAATGACGGATAGTGACTGTCACCATTTCATATGAACAACACTGATTTATTGTGATGGAATTTTCATGGTTGTCACTATTAATTCATATATATGGCGACGTTCATTGACCATCACCATTTCATATGAACAACAACAATTTATGGTGATGAACCTTTCATGGCCGTTACTATTGATACATATATATGGCGGTGTTCTTTGACCGTCACCATTTCATATTTTGGTGAGGATAAAAAAATGTCACCATAAGCTTATCAGTGATGGTCAAAAGAGACTTCATCACCAAAAACTAATCGTCACTATTTCATATCAATATCAGGGCACGATGGAATCGAACCACCAACCTTCTGCTTGCAAAGCAGGTGCTCTTCCATTGAGCTAGCACCCTTTAAAAAATTATACCTTGAAACTTTATAAATTGTAAATTCTACAACTTTCAACAAATTATAAAACTTTGTAAAGTCTTGGAAAATCTCTTACTAAACAAATAAAATAGCATCGAAGTTGTAGGTCCCTACCTATTGGTTATGGAAGTTATGAAAAGTGGGTGGAAGGAAAAATAAGTACATATAAGATACTAAATATGTTTAGTTGAATACTCAATTAGAAGTGAAACTTTGAAGATATTTATAACCTATAAATGACCTATAATTATCAAACCTAAAATATGCAGTTACATCAAATATTGATTTCTCACCTTGTGAATCATGTAAATATGTTGTAACTGATTTGCATGCCAAAAAGTAAGAGAAATGAATATTCATGATCGAATTATGACTAATGACCTACATGCTTGAATCCTACTGGCTATGGGGTCTAGAAAACTAATTGGGAGTGCTTCTCATTATTAATTAATTCAATATGTCAAAATACAACAATCAACAACAATGATCCTGAAATGTAACCAATAAACATATCTTAAAATTGTAAGTACAAAAGTTTAGCTAATATTTGTAGTGCACACCAGGATACACAACAAAAAATAACACCTACACTCCATAATAAATAAATAAATTAATACTACAATTTCTTTAGCACTTAACATATTATATTAACATAAACGATGCACAATAGTTCACAAGTTCCAAATGACATGCATAGTTTCTAATTTATCTGTTAAGAAATTATAAGTAATTGAAGAGCCTACCATAGGACAAACTTGAAATAGAGAAGCATAAATCACATTAGTATAAAGTACAATGATATATATATATATATATATATATATATATATATATATATATATATATATATATATATATATATATATATATATATATATATATATATATATATATATATATATATATATCATTGCAAGGACATCAAAGCACTTATTTTCACTTTGTAGCAAAACTATTCCATTCCATACATTACCATATCTATCTCATCATTACTAGTTTTCATTTTCACTTCCATCTCATTCTATTTTATTTCCATTCCATATTCATCCTTGTTCATTTTTAATAACTTTTCATTAAACCCTATCCACTCAAGAAAAAATTCCATCTAATTGTTCACCAACAAGATAATTTTGCAAATTTTGTTTAGTTCTATAGGGAGGCTATAGGATTGAGGAAAAGCTACAAGTAATTGAAATTTTCATATCCAAGCCTTCCAATTTTAAACAAAATATCCTAGAGGCATGACTTATACTGAACAAAAAATGAAAATTTGGAGTATCTCAACTTCTGCATGGTACCCTGTACCTCCATAGGAATCCCTATAGGTAGCCATGTAGCAGCTTCAACATATAAAATGCAACATTGTACATAGTATAAATCACACCATTATTCACTATGGGGCTCATGTCTTACGCGTAAGAAGTGACATGAAGAAATTATATAAATGTTCTCAGAATTGGCAGAGATACCATAGTCATGTGAGACAATCAATGATATTCATCAAAAAGATGACACAGTGTCACGTCACCAATCAAGGATAAATGAGAAAAAATAGAGTTTAACCAAAGAGTTCATTAAGTAATGTGAAAGGATAACTAAAGACAATACATTACTAAAGGTTATGATTATATTCTCGGTGTTGATCCATTTCATTTTCACCACCCTTTTTTCTCAACCATGCCTACATGCCATTTTACTTCTTGTCAATTTTCTACAAGAAGAATAATTATTTCTACGGAATTAGTTACATGAACGACTATAAGATTGAAATGATCTATAAGAAACTCTATATAGGAAGTACAATAAGTTCAATAGAATAAAAGCACAACAATGGAAAGTCATTTCATTTTGTTTTCCCTCTTCTTTGACTTTTTTTGGGATTCTTCTACTACAATTGTTGCTAGAATGCATATGTTGATTGTTCAAAATTTAAAACCCTTCCTATAAGAATTTCCATAAACAAAACTACAAGATACTAAAATCAAGTTTATAAGGCAAGGAAAAACAAAGATAAAACAATAGGATAACCCCCTTTCTTTCCAAAAACAACCTTCTATGTGTTCTTCTATGGAATGGGAGTAGGGTTTAATGGAAGAGAGCCCACAAAAGCTACTAGATTTTATCAGAATATTAGGGTTGTAAACATTTTTTAGAGAAGTTGATGGTTGGGGTATTTTAAGAAGATATTATGATGATGATGATGCGGCCCTTGAATTTTCCTCAACTTTCAGAATGACGGGGGGGGGAGTATGTCACTGTAGTGAGAAGCAATACATAAGGACTACCACTAAATATTGGAAAGATTTTAAAGTTGATATTGCAAGGCATGAAATCATCTAACAACAATTATTCTTTACCTTTTTGGGCTTAGATATCATTGTCATATTTTCTACTTGAAGTGGACGAATGAAAGCCATGATTGAACAAAAAAATGGAAACAGAGGCAATGTTGAGAAGCCAAACTCAAACTGCACAACAAACACAATATTATATTAGTCTCCAAAAGCATACAATTTAGTACACATATCAAGCTAAAATTTATATAAAGTCCATGAAATAAAAAAACCTAAAATAACAACAATACAACTCATGAAAGGAGCTTTTCTTTAACAAATATGAATCCTTTCCTTTTCTTGAGTCACACTTACTACTTTTATGCCCTAGTGTCGCATTTTCTTGAGCCAAAGCATGTAGTCATCTCAGGGCCCAAACCACTTAGCAAACAAGAAATAAAACAATCAAGCAGCCAAAAAATGTATTGGATTTTGGATATGCAGAGACAAACTGAAATATGTTGAAGCACAACAAATGCATCCCAACATATATCCTCTTTTTGTTAAACAATCATGTTCTTTTAGGACACTTTCCACTCATAATAATTCAAAATCATGCTAGCAAACAAAACAAACTCCAAGCCTATCACACAAAGAATAAACCTCCTTGGAGTTACCAAATCTTGTCCAACACTATGGTTTTGATTTCAAGTCAATGTTATAAGATACAACCAAACTAATAAAACATACATCAAAATACATCAAAATTTGAAGTAAAACAGTGAATTTAAAAACTCTAACATACACCACAAAAACTCTATGATAAAAGAAAAAGAAAATATGGCAATCAACATTGGCTCAAATAGAATCCACCGTGAGATGAGCTCTAACCGGCAACAAAGAATAGAAAGAGATATGCAAAACATCCTGATCTCGTTATGAATGCATAAGTAAGAACAATATTGAAATGAAAATAACAAAGCCATAAGATAAAATCACAACCTAACACTAAAGATGGACTACCAATTCATTCTGAGTTTTCTCCACTTCTTGCGAACACCTTTTTACCTAACCGCTTTCATACAATTCAATATTTTCTGGAGTGCTTATTTGCACATAGCTTAACAACTGGTAATTTAATAGTAAAATAAGTTAAGATAACATATTTTGAATATGAAACACATGCTAAAATGTACTCTGTAAACCAAGTGCCCTTTATGCCCATGACATCTTGCCTACAATTGCCCTCACATATAGTAATCGTACACCATAATTATAACACAAATTTTCTCTATGATTTGGCCAACCTAACTTTAACTCCATACTTAATACCAACTTGTATCCTCAATTACCACAATGACTTATGTTTATTCTCATCACATCCCATAAAGCAAGAAGCCAAGGTATTTGATTATTCAAAAGGGTACCTTTTGAAAAGTAGTTACAAGAAACTAAAAACAAGACACAAAATGCTAGAAACAAGTTATTTTGCAAACCTTGCTCCAAACTTATTCTCATCAATTGCCAGAGAAAGATGTTAGAAGAAAAATAATAAAAGAGATCCAAAGAAAAATGCTGGCAGATTCATAAGTGGTGTTTGACATATACTGGAAAACAAAAGATTAAAACAAACATTTAAAATATATATAAATACAATTGAAAATGAACTAAAACAAATGGGAGAAGAAGAATAAGAATGAGCACAAACCTAGGATGTGTAGTAAGACTGCATGCCAGTTAGAACTCCTGATGATGGAGATGTCCCTGGGAGTTTACTTTGATGAAATGTAAGGGGGAAATGACTTGCTCCATCATATGGAGTAGTTTGGGAAATGAATGAACTTGAATAAATCCCATAGTGAGATGTTGCACCTCCAAAACTACTATATGAGTGACTTCCATATCCGGAGGATCCATATGGACCAAGACCATAATTCCCTGCACCTACTGATGCCTGACCAGAAGTTGTTCCTTGGAGAAGAAGTTGGCGGCCCAAGTCTAACAGTGTTGAAGAGTTAATGAATAAGGGAGGTTTATTGCAACAAGGTCTATAGACAAACTTGGTAGTGCTGCATCACTTAATCCACATATGGATTTAGACTGGTAACTGGTACTGATGTTGGGTTCACAATATTCTGATTACCAATAAGTGGTGGGTTGAATGGCCCATGACCCAATCCACCATATTGTGAAACATGATTTACATCACCTTTATCCTTCAAATCAGGAACAACTTGGCCCTGGTTTGTTGCAACTTTCTGCTTTTTCCCTTCAAATGTTGATTTACAAAAAAGTTGATGCCCATCTATTGATTTAACAACTTCTTCCAGGGTTCAATTTGTTGCTTCAATTATTTTGTAAAGAATAAGGGGGTATCCTTTAGACTTACTAGTTTGTCTGTCAACCACCAGGGCCTTCTTCAATGTCTCCATAAGGAGAAAAAATTAGTCATTCTAGCATGTTGCATGTGTTCAGGAACATTACCCACATAGACCCTTCTTAAGTTAGGATCCATTGTAGCTGGTTGAAAGGGATTAGCTGGTTGTATGGGTTGTACAAGTACCATGGGTGGAAGAAGGTGTTGTTGGAGTTGAAAGGGATTAACTGGTTGTATGGGTTGTTGAAGGAGTTGGTTCAACTATGATTGTTGCTGCCCAACAGCAGCCAGATTACGGACAACCATTCTATCATCAATCATCTTGATGCGTTCTTCCAACACACTCAAGGCACAATCAACATGTTTATATGTGATAAATCCAACACACTCAAGGCACAATCAGCATGTTGGAAAGATTTTAAAGTTGATATTGTGAGGCCTGAAATCATCAAACAACAATTATTCTTTACCTTTTTGGGATTAGATATCATTGTCATATCTTTTGCTTGAAGTGAACGAATGAAAGCCATGATTGAATAAAAAACTGGACACAAAGGCAATGTTGAGAAGCCAAACTCAAACTGCACAACAAACATAATATTATATTAGTCTCCAAAAGCATACAATTTAGTACACATATCGAGCTGAAATTTATATAAAATCCATGAAATAAAAAAACCTAAAATAACAACAATACAACTCATGAAAGGAGTTTCTATGTAACAAGTATAAATCCTTGCCTCTTCTTAAGTCACACTTACTACATTTATGCCCCAAGGTCACATTTTCTAGAGCCAAAGCATGCACCCATCATAGGGCCCAAACCACTTAGAAAACCAAAATTAATACAATCAAGCAGCCAAAAAATGTATTGGATTTTGGATATGCAGAGACAAACTGAAATCTATTGAAACACAACAAATGCATCCCAACATATATCATCTTCTTGTTAAACAATCATGTGCGGACACTTTCCACTCATAATAATTCAAAATCATGCCAGCAAACAAGACAAACTCCAAGCATATCACACCAAGAATAAACCTCCTTGGAGTTACCAAATCTTGTCCAACACTATGGTTTTGTTTTCAAGTCCATGTTATAAGATACAACCAAACTAATAAAACATACACGAAAATACATCGAAAGTTGAAGCAAAACAGTCAATTTAAAAACTCTAGCATACACCACAAAAACTCTATTATAAAAGAAAAAGAAGAGATGGCAATCAACATTGGCTCAAATAGAATCCACAGTCATATGAGCTCCAGCTCGTAGCAAAGAACAAAAATAGATATGAAAAACATCCTAATCTCATTATGAATGCATAAGTAAGAACAATATTGACATGAAAATAACAAAGCCACAAGATAAAATCACAACCTAACACTAAATATGGACTATGAATTCATTCATAGTTTTCTCCACTTCTTGCAAACACCCTTTTACCTAACCACTCTCATACTTGAGTGCTTATTTGCACATAGCTTGAGATAACATTACCCTGTATAACAAAAGAATCACGAACAAGATTACTGTAAAAAAATTGAACATTTTGAGAATATAAGAAAAGTTGACTGTCAACTTTACTTTATATCTATATATATATATATATATATATATATATATATATATATATATATATATATATATATATATATATATATATATATGTGTGTGTGTGTGTGTGTGTGTGTACCTATAAAATTTAACATCTATATACAAAACAACAATCATATAATATATGAGATTTGCTGAGTGAATCTGAAATAATATATATTATGATATCTATAGAGTATATATTATTATGAAAGTTCATGTCCACAAACAAACATAAATTTATCGAGAGAATCCCACCAACGATAAAAAGCCATAGATTTTACAAATGAATCCAAATCCAACATATACACATTATAAAATCCCCCAAACAAAAAATCTCATGTCATAATTTATCTAATGAATCCAACAATGCTATATCATGAATTTACTAAATGAATCCAGCATATACAGACATGGCTTAAAGAATCAAACTTCTTAAAAGAGAAATCATGAGCCAACTTTCAGTAATAATAGATAAAAACTCTGAAATATAGAAGATTTTATCTTGGCCCCTACGTCCCAAACAGTGAAGCTCAGATTCTTAAATATTACAATCTCTATATTGAATACTATAGTGGACATTGTTCTCACGAACTCCCCTAGTTTGAATTTTCAGAGAATTGTTGTATTTCCTGTTTACAAATCCCAGTATTACAAAGCCATTCAACACCATAATTATATAACATATAATACAGAGGAGTGTCCAAGCATGATTGAATTTCACATATAATTTTGACAAGCAGTTACATCTTCTCAATATTTCAATATGATCAACAAAACCAAGGACATAATGTAGGAGTTGTATACAAAGTTTATGCATTCAATGCCAAAACCTTCGATGAGAACAAAGTAGACCATGAAAGAATAAAAAATGCAAATGAATTCCACAAACAAACAACTATTAGGCATTGAAACAACTACCGATTGTCGATGGCATTATGTAAGCTTTTGCCCTAGCGTTCTTGAGCTGATTCTTCATCATCATAGTATTCATCATCCTCTGCACTAACATCCTGATATTTCATGTATTCAGACACCAAATCATTCATGTTGCTCTCTGCTTCAGTGAATTCCATCTCATCCATGCCTTCACCAGTGTACCAATGTAAGAAGGCCTCCTCCCTCCTAAATATGGCAGTGAACTGCTCGCTCACTCTCCTGAACATCTCGTGAATGGATGTTGAGTTCCCAATGAACGTGGATGACATGGACAGATGTTAAAATTGGAAACCAGGGAAAAAATTCATGTGGGTCATCTTATTCATGGCTAATAATATTTTTATTAGATTCCTCTCGTCGAGAGGTGTAGGATTGATATAAAGATCATCCAATTCCGATAAGTATTCATGGAGGTATGAATTTATTTTGATTATGGAATCAAGCCGACCTACAACTCATGTAGGCTCAGAAGCCCAACAGTCGCATCTATTCACCCACCAACGTTGTGTATAAATATAAGAGGAATTTTCCTCATTTGGACTCACTCATCTCATCACATCTCTCTCTCTCTACTGCGCAGATATGAGTCTCTTATCTACTGCGCTGAAATGGGTCTCTCTCTCTCACACATGTGAAGCCGGAAGCTGTTGAATTTGAAGCTGCAACGGCAGAAGTAAAGATTGACTTGCGTGGCCTACAAGATCTCCTCTTTGGAACTGCACTGTAGGTTCATCTGAACCTCCTTTGAAAGCTGCAACTTTTGGTGGTGGAATGAAGTCAATCCGACGAACGGTTTGCAAGATATCGACTGCCCTAGTTTGAAGCCGGAAACTGCTGAAACTGAAGCTGCAACTGTAGAAGTAAAGATTGACTTACGTGTCCTAGAAGATCTCCTCTTTGGAACTGTGTTGTAGGTTCATCTGAACCTCCTTTCAAAGCCGCAACTTTTGGTGGTGGAATGAAGTCAATCCGACGAACGGTTTGCAAGATATCGACTGCCCTAGTTTGAAGCCGGAAACTGCTGAAACTGAAGCTGCAACTGCAGAAGTAAAGATTGACTTGCATGGCCTAGAAGATCTCCTTATCTGAACTACGCTGTAGGTTCATCTGAACCTCCTCTAGAAGCCAAAACTTTTGGTGGTGGAATGAAGTCAATCCGACTGTCGGTTTGTGAGATATGGTCTGCCCTAGTTTGATAATGAAGCCGCCAATGCTGATGCTACTGATCTAGGGTTTGCTACTACTGATATGAATCAGTTTTATTGTACTATTTCTCTATGCTGAATTATTGAAGATAAAAGAAGATTTGATCAAAGGGTTTCCCCACACATTGTGGGGTTTGTCCCTGGCTAGCCGCCACATCTTGTGTCTCTTGTCTTGGCTTGTTTTCTGTTGATCGTTTAATGTTCTATCTGCACTTTACTTTATGTACATGTGATTGCTAATCGGTGGAATATAATAAGAAAAAGAAGTAAACTATTATAAGCATAGAACATACCATAACTTAACATGGTATCGGAGCTGAGGTGAAGACAAAACCCGAGCAAGAGCAAGAGCAATCATTAAAGAGAAGATTGGCAAGGTTATCCTAAAAGAACTATGGGGTCCTCAACACTCTTTCTTGCCGAAGACAAGCTCCGTGAGAAAGCTGACTATCACAGATGGAAGATGTCTATCGATCTAACCCTTGAAGATCAAGGAGTGCTGGACCATGTAAGAGGCAATATTGTTGAGCCTTCATCAAATGCATCCGCTGCTGCCTGGAACAAATGGAAAAATGGAGAAGTCAAAATAGAAGATCATCCGAGACTCTATCGACAAGCACTTGGTGTCCTACATCTCTGAACTGGACACCTCCAAGGAAATCTACAATAGACTGAAATGGCACTCACAACTCTCGGAGGATTACCATCTGAATGGTATGTGTTCAGGACTACTCTTCTGAACAATAATGTAATTCCTAGTCTCGAGGAATTAATGGCTAGATGCATTCAAGAAGAAACAAGGGAAGAAGCGCAAAAAATGCTCATGCCTAAAGATCCTCTTGCTGCCTTTTCTTCTCATGCAAAGAGAAGAAAGGACTCACACCGGGACGATGATCAAAATCCCTCTAATGGCAAATTAAAGGAATGACAAATTCAACAGCAAAGGTAAGAGGAGAGCTGGAGATCGAGGAAGAGGACAACCATTCAGGAAGGCTAGAAAGTCCAAGATGTATTAAATGCACCTGACCTCAAAAGGAACCTAGTATCCATCTTGGCAATGGAAGACAGAGGCTACAAGGTAACCTTCAACAATGGCAAGGTATGCATATGGAAAAATAATGATAAAGATTCCTTTACTCTTGGGTTTAGTGTTGATTCATTATATCAGGTCGATGGAAGTCCGCTAGGTGTCATGTGACACAACTCTTTAGTACAAACTTTGGCAATAGAGGTTTTCCCACCTTCATTACAAAGCTCTACCCAATGTAAGACAGATGGTAACAGGGATGCCCGAATTCCAAGTAGAGAAAGAAGGTGTATGTCTGGGATGTGTCGAAGGAAATCTCAAAAGGGGACCATTCCCCTCAAGCGAAAGCAAGACCTCCGATATATTACAGTTGCTTCACTCAGGCATACCTGAGGTTGGCATTAAGAGGGAGACTACTACACCACATACTCCTGAGCAGAATGGTGTGGTGGGAAGGAAGAACTGCACGATGATGGAAGCTGTCCGGGCCATGCTACATGATCAAAGACTTCTGAAGTTTCTATGGGCTGAAACTACAATCACCGCCGTATATGTACAAAATCAATGCCCTCATCAAGCATTTTGGTTCCAAGACTCCTGAAGAAAAGTTCACTGGTAAGAAACCTGATGTTTCTCATTTTAGAATTTTTGGAAGCCCTGTATATTTTCATGTGCCGAAAGAGAAAAGAAATAAATTGGGAGCATCTCGAAAGAAGGGAATTTTCGTGGGCTATGGTGAAAATACTAGAGGCTATAGAATCTATGTAGCCGGTCAAAGGGAAGTCATAATTAGTCATGATGTCACCTTTGATGAAGATATGGCTCTCAGCAAGGTGATCAATCTTCCGACTTTGAGGAGCTCTCAAGAATCCGACACCAGGGAACCGAAAGAAAAGGATGATGAATCAATGCCTAATGTAGAAGAACCCATGGATCCGATTGATCCTCCTCCATATGAGCCTTCCTCTTCTAGGAAGAGGCCTTCATGGCTTAAGGGGTTACTTGATGATGCTGAAGGACATGCTGCACCTGAGGAACCTTTCGTGAAAGTAAGAAACCTAATAGGTATCAAGGATACCTGACCATCATGAGCACGATCATACAAAATGAGCCTTTGTCATTCTCAGATGCCGTCAAGCATCAAGTATGGAAGGATGCTATGACCGAAGAATATGAGTCTATCATAAAGAATGATGTTTGGGAAGTAGTTCCCAGACCCCAGGACAAGACTATTGTTACTTCCATATGGCTTTACAAGATAAAGCATGCAACAGATGAAAGAACAGAAAAGTATAAGGCTCGTTTTGTTGCTCGAGGTTTCTCCCAAAAGGAAGGTATAGACTATGATGAGATATTTGCACCCGTTGCCAGATATACGACCATCTACTCAATCATAGCCCTTGCTGCTTCACAAGGATGGAACCTACATCAAATGGATTTCAAGACTGCGTTCTTGCATGGCTCGATCAAAGAAGAGGTCTACGTGGAGCAACCCGAAGGATTTGAGATTTATGATCGAAAATCTCATGTATGCAGGTTGAAGAAAGCTCTCTATGGGCTGAAGCAAGCACCCCGAGCATGGTATGAGAGGATCGATAGCTACTTGATGAAGTTGGGATTCACTAAGAGTGAAGCTGATCCTAACCTTTACTTTAATGTTGAAGATGAAAAGCCTATCATACTGGTGTTGCATGTGGATGACCTCTTTCTACAGGTGCAAACCCTCTCATTCACAAATGTAAGAGGGAGATGGCTTCTGAATTTGAAATGAAGGACCAAGGACTTGAAGTGTGGCAGAAGCCAAGGGAAATTTTCCTATCTCAAGGAAAATATGTGGTAAAGATATTGGAAAGATTTGGTATTGGACTGCAAGCCTGTGACTACCTCGAGGATCTTAACTTTTAAAAGTTATATGGTAGTGATGTCGGACCAGATTTGGGAAATGCCTCTAAGTTTCATAAACTCATTCGCATTGATGTTCTTGGTGAA
This sequence comes from Pinus tabuliformis, assembly GCA_031772625.1. Classification (NCBI taxonomy): domain Eukaryota; kingdom Viridiplantae; phylum Streptophyta; class Pinopsida; order Pinales; family Pinaceae; genus Pinus; species Pinus tabuliformis. Next base: position 1,428,266,212 of record CM062816.1, read on the forward strand.
CCTCCATCCGAACATATGTTTTGCAGTTAACATTGTGAGCTCATATTTGGTTGAGCCTCACTGGATTGATGCCAAGAATCTTCTGAGATATCTTCATGGCACAATGGGTTAAGATACACTGTCGAAGATGTGAGACTACTTGGATATACTGATGTTGATTGGGCAGGCAGTGTGGTGGACCGTAAGAGCACTTCCGGGTACTGTTTCACCTTGGGATCTGCTTTGATATCCTGGATGAGCAGGAAGCAGAAGTCGGTGACTTTGAGCACCGCTGAAGCAGGATATACTATTGCTAGGATGACCTCGTGTGAGGCAGTCTGGTTGCGAAAGCTCTTCAGTGAGCTGTTTGGATTTACATTGGATACCATTGTGATTCTCTATAACAACTAGAGGTGGGATTCGATTATTGAGGAATCCCGTATTTTTCAATTACTCCAACAGATAGACATCATCTGGGATATTGTAAATTGATGAGCAAGGAGGCTCCATCGCATTAAGATGATGTACAGGTTGATACACCTTGTCAAAGCCTTGAGGAAAGATCTAATTTGTGATTTTCCCAAACGACTTGGAGTCATCAAGAAACCCTTGTACAAGGGTCCTGCATGTTGCATACATTGAGCTCTGGGAGCTCTGAGGGCTTGTGGTTCTTACTGGAGCAACATACGACCACAGGGTGACTCACCCTACCCTGGTGGTGCACACTGGAACAAGATGATTCACTCTCTTGTGGGACAAGATGATTCACTCTCTTGTGGAACAGGATGATTCGCTCTCCTGTGTAGCAGGATGATTAGTTCTCCTGTGAGGCCTGGATTGATGTGTTCTCCATGGCGATTATAGCAGGATTGATGTGTTCTCCTGTGAGGCCTTGATTGATGTGTTCTCCATGGCGGCCTGGATTGATGTGTTCTCCATGGCAATTGTAGTAGGATTGATGTGTTCTCCTGTGAGGACAGGATTTATTAGTTCTCCTGTCGAGGCATCATACCCATGCAGTCTGGGACTCATGGGAAGTACCTCTCATCTGATCAATGAGCAGGGAAATGAAGTTAGGGACCATAGTAGTACCGATGTACGCATCATTGTAACTACCATACTCCCTATGCTAGGATGACCTCCATTGATCTGGGATCAATGATACTGGTCTGGGACCAGTAGTAGGAGTTGTACCATACTATGATGCTGACTTCAGGTCGGTTGAGACTAGTCTGGGATCAGTGGTACATACTCTTAGACTGACTTTGAGTCAGTGGAGGATGATATTGGTTTGGGACCATTAGAGTTGTACTCACTATGACGCTGACTTTGGGTTGGTTAAGACTGGTCTGGGACCAGTGGTACATACTCTGAGACTGACTTTGAGTCAGTATGATACATCCTCGATCATTTCTTCTTCTTCATAATTCGGACAAAAGCAGAGTAGAACAGAACAATGCAAGAGCAGAGCAGAACAGAACAAAACAGTACAAATCAGTGCAGGGCAGAACAAGACAAAGCAGAATAGGAAAAATAGAGCAGAGCAGGGAAAGGGTCAGGCTGTACAAGGCAGTGCATTTGATGGATGAATAGTAACGACCGATAGACAAATTGCAAATGAAGTTCTCCATGGTTGAGAGGGAGTGTTAAAATTGGCAAGCAGGGCAAAACTTCATGTGGGTCATCTTATTCATGGCTAATAATATTTTTATTATATTCCTCTCGTCGAGAGGTGTAGGATTGATATAAAGATCATCCAATTCCGATAAGTATTCATGGAGATATGAATTTATTTTGATTATGGAATTATTATCAAGCCGACCTACAACTCATGTAGGCTCAGAAGCCCAACAGTCGCATCTATTCACCCACCAACGTTTTGTATAAATATAAGAGGACTTTTCCTCATTTGGACTCACTCATCTCATCACCTCTCTCTCTCTCTACTGCGCAGATATGAGTCTCTTCTCTACTGCGCTGAAATGGGTCTCTCTCTCTCACACATGTGAAGCCGGAAGCTGTTGAATTTGAAGCTGCAATGGCAGAAGTAAAGATTGACTTGCGTGGCCTAGAAGATCTCCTCTTTGGAACTGCGCTATAGGTTCATTTGAACCTCCTTTGAAAGTCGCAACTTTTGGTGGTGGAATGAAGCCAATCCGACGAACGGTTTGCAAGATATCGACTGCCCTAGTTTGAAGCCGGAAACTGCTGAAACTGAAGCTGCAACTGCAGAAGTAAAGATTGACTTGCGTGGCCTAGAAGATCTCCTCTTTGGAACTGCGCTGTAGGTTCATCTGAACCTCCTTTGAAAGCCGCAACTTTTGGTGGTGGAATGAAGTCAATCCGATGAACGGTTTGCAAGATATCGACTGCCCTAGTTTGAAGCCGGAAACTGCTGAAACTGAAGCTGCAACTGCAGAAGTAAAGATTGACTTGCGTGGCCTAGAAGATCTCCTCATCTGAACTGCACTGTAGGTTCATCTGAACCTCCTCTGGAAGCTGAAACTTTTGGTGGTGGAATGAAGTCAATCCGACTGTCGGTTTGTGAGATATGGTCTGCCCTAGTTTGATAATGAAGCAGCTAATGCTGATGCTACTGATCTAGGGTTTGCTACTACTGATATGAATCAGATTTATTGTACTATTTCTCTCTGCTAAATTATTGATGATAAAAGAAGATTTGATCAAAGGGTTTCCCCACACATTGTGGGGTTTGTCCCTGGCTAGCTGCCACATCTTGTGTCTCTTGTCTTGGCTTGTTTTCTGTCGATCGTTTAATGTTCTGTCTGCACTTTACTTTATGTACATGTGATTGCTAATTGGTGGAATATAATAAGAAAAGGAAGTAAACTATTATAAGCATAGAACATACCATAACTTAACAATAGACCTTTTGGTAGGATATCACATGCACTGGATTTCACATTGTTGGGGATCCACTCCACAAAGTAGGAGGAATTCTTGTTCTGAATATTCATCATCTGTTCATCCACCTCTTTGGTGCTCATCTTGCCTCTGAACATGGCAGATGCAGTAAGGTACCTGCTATGACGTGGATCTGCAGCATACATCATGTTCTTGTAATCGCACATATGTTGTGTCAGTTCCCGAATGGTGAGGGCTCTGTTATACTCATCCTTCCAACCAAGCAACCTTACCTGCATTGTAAGATCCAGACTTTGAATAAAGAGGCTCAGGAAAGCGTAGATCCATTGATTAAGTCTGCAAAATTGAAGGAGGGAAGAGGAAAATAATTATGCTCAGCAGAAGAAAATTAAGTTTGAAAGTTGAAACAATCATTCAAAATTCATGTGGCCTCCGCCTGTAGAGAGGACATTGGGAAAAAGCTAGGCCCGACATTATAAGTTGAAAAAAAAGTAAAAAGAGGAAAAGAAAAAACGCTCCTCCTACCATACATTTCTTCTGCTTTTATGTGGCAACTATACAAAATACGGTAGCATAGAGGACATTGTGCAATATTGATAGATAGATGTGGTAAATAATTTTGTCCTAGAAGAATCTTTTCCAGGGACATTTTTAATGAAACAATAGCACGGATATTTACGAATTGTAGCTGCCTCCTTCCTAACGACATCAAACAGGAAATCGATGAGCTCAACCCCTTCGGTATAATGGCCCTGTTCCAGTTATTTCTAGCCCTGGACTGGCCAAAAGCAAAGTTATCAGGCCTAAAGCCCTAGCCATAAGCCCCAGTTCTCACATTGTCCATAGTCCCATAGTCTCAGGCTCAAGATCCATAAGCACAGCATGGGGAACAAGTCTACCACAGCTCACCTCATTGTAGTAAACATTAACCCTTTCGAGCTGCAGATCGGAGGTGCCCTGGTATCTCCCAGTGGGATCGATCCTGTGGTCATCACAAACAACTTCCCAAAACTTGGCACCGATTTGGTTGCCACATTTCCTGCCTTGAATGTGCAGGATCTCACGCATCTTTGAAATTTAAAACTTGCAACATGAAAGACCAAACCCTAGAATAAAACCTCAACTAAAGAAAAAATGATTCACAGAAAACCAACACAAAAAGGAGACAAAAAGAAGAGACAGAACAGGGCAATGGGCAGTTACATCTACCAGCCAGAAAAGCCAATCTAGAACTATGAGATGGGTGTGCTCTAGGTGAGGCTATAACTGTTGCAGCTAAAAGAAGGTAGTATATAGGTGTCTATGGTAAGATAGACAAGAGAAACACATCGCCTCAAACCCTTATGGGTTATAAGTGTTTAAATGTTTTAGGTTTTTAATATTTTTAAGTATATTTTTCTATTGGTTTTTTAAAAAAACTCACTTAAAATTTACAAAGATTATTGGAATTGCAAATAGAATTGTTTACAAAGATTATTGGAATTGTAAATAGAATTGGATATCAATGATAATTTCTTTAAAAAATTCAAAAGCAAAAAAAGGTTTAGACTCTTCTTGCATAGATATATCTAATATATAAAGTAAAAAAATTTGTATGTGTGTATTTTGTGTATAATGCATATTTTTAGTTGAGCATAATATGTTTTTGGTTGGAGACATAGACTATGTGGGTATATGTTTGCTTAAGGAAGGTTGATTGTGTCTATTACAACAATCTAGCACCCTTCTATAATGTAAATTCCTAAGCATTAAGGGGTTAGTTTTTTTCACCTAGGAAGGTTACCTATAGTGACCACAATAATTCTTCCACAAATTTCTATTTGAATCTTGTCCAACTTGAGTGAGGCATCTCTAATGAGATGATTAGTAAAGTTGCCGAGTGGAGGCAAGAGTTGAATTTGGAAGAGTGAGCCTTAACAAAATGGGCAGTAGTAGCATAATGGAATAGTGAGTGGTATGGCAAGTGAAAGATGAAGAAAAATAGCAAAAATAGTGTCTACCAAATCTAGGGCAAATAGAGTCAAGGATATCACTCTAAAAAGGGTTGTTTGGTGAATAGTTAAGGAGGAGAGGTTTGCAAATAACATGCAAAAATCAAACTTGATAATGTATAAAATAGTTATGGTAGTGAGTCTTGGAGAGTCCTATTAGTACTACTTTTCAACAAGTTGGAGGACATGTTGCCCTACAATGATATATTAATTACAATAACAACTCCTTTGATAGTGAGGAATTATTATAGATAGCATCGAGGTGGATTGACAATATGGTAGGAAGGGTAGGTTTTGCACTCTCTCCACCAAATTTCAAATCCCCAATGAGACTTTGGCCCATTGTGATAAAGCTAGAAGGGTAGATGCCCCTCAAATAGAGGTGCACTCCAATGTGCCTTGAGACACCTCAACCCTTGCTAAGTCACAAGTTATTGGCATACATGGCTTTTGGGTTGTTGAATATACTCTTAGGTTATAGTGCATCCAGTTGGTTTAATATCAAGCCTAGCCTAGGTCATTATAATGAGTTACCAATTCCCATGGTTCAAAAAAATGAATTAATATATGCAAATTATATATAACAATAAAAAGAAAATGAGAAGGAGAATCCCCATACAATAATCACATCCAAATGATAAATGCCCCATTATAAATCCTTCACAACATATTCTTTGCAAGAGATTCCTACAACTATCCAACAACATTAAATGCATGCAAAAATTAAGCCTCTCATATGATATAATGATACCTCCAATCTTATGTTAAGATTGAAAAATTCAAATAAAATCTAGCCCAAGGGGGGACCTCCTTCATCCAAAAATTCTCCACCATTATAATGGTGAAGGAGATCACCTTAGAAAGAGAATATCTTCTCTTATACAACAAAATGTTATATTTTAACTAACTCCATGACAAGTCAAAAAAATATTATAGTGATGGAGTAATTAGATCCCTCCTAAATTTGTGGTGGACCACATTACAACATGTGGAAACTAGCCCTTCCTCACAATTAGCTCCCATCCAAAAATAGTAGTAATATGCCCCAAATAATGCTCTTTAAGGGGATGCACCACCACATATAGGCATCAAACCAAGTCAAATACATGTGTCCACATAGAATGCACCCTCTAAAGCTATGCATGCATCCAACCACTATGCATCTCTGAATTCCAAGGTAATCAACACCATAGATTTTTTTTATCACGAAAGTTGATAAACTTGTCGCCTATCACTGAGGAGACATGGGAACAAGTCAATGGAATTTCCATTATACTCCTAAGCCTAGCGCAAATTCCCACAAGCCTCACTAGACATGTAAACCAAGTTTTGAACCTGGTTGGGCCCCTATATTGGTTGGCAAATGCCTTCTAGTGCAGGATATACATCCACCATTTGCCCTGTCCCAATGGGCTAACTACATAGATAAATGTGCAATATGCCAAGTAAATAGAGCACTCCATGAGAAGATAAATGCTCAAAATACTAAAATATAAAGTGGTTCATCTCCCCAAAGCAAATCTAAGGAGATGAGGGTGAATTAGATTTTTTTTGTTGGAAGAATCAACGCACCTCTATAGAATACGTGATTTCCACCCCGGGGATCCTAGTTACTGGTTTGTAACGTTTACCAACACCTGCAGGTTTTGGTGTAATGGCAAACCTCCACATTTTTACCATGCCAAAACTCCATGAGATTGTGTGTGTGTGTGTCCAATAATAGTAAGAAATGTCTCCACGAGTGTGCCCTCCTAGAATATATAAAAATAGCAAGAAGAGACCCTTTGCAAGTTCACCCTACAAGAATAATCTCCCAAAAATAGGAAGAAGACTAAGTACAAGAGCATGTTAAGTCACATGTGTGGCCCTCCTCATGTGCCACAAGTCTTCCAATAGAAACCTCCATAACCACCCCAAATTAAATAATAATAATAATAATAATAATATTCTAACTTTAAGGTCACATCCAAACCAAAAACCAAATTAGTGTATGAGACCCCCTTATTCATGGTACAAGGGACTCCCTTGTGCATAGTGATTTGATTGCAAATATCTATGAAGGTGCAGTCTCAGGGTGGAGGCTAGAGTGGTTGAGAGAACAATTTTCTCTCTCATCCACCTGGGTTCAATTCCAAGGGACATGTTTGGTCTATTGTGATAATGCTCAAAGAGTAGGTGCCTCCACCCACACGACGTCTCAATTGTTGCTAAGTAATAGGATATTGGCATATGGATTACACATTGTTGGATATACTCTTGGTGATATAGTGGCAAGTGGAAGATTTGATCTTGGGCCTCACCCATATTACTCCAACGTGTTATTGAATCACCATAGTTAAATTATAAAAATTAAAATCTATGAAGGTGTACATACTCTAGCAACTACAAATTACAACAAGGAGCATATTTTGAGACTCATGCCCAAATGTTATCTGGGCCCAATGAGTTATTTGGTTAACAAGTAAATATGGGTTCAAACATATGTGACCCTTGTCGAAGTGCACAATATGGTAACTAATAGAATCATCTATATCTCCATATCTAACACGAGAGAAAAAGGTATCTAGGTCTCTAAGACTCTAGATTAAAGAGTGTTGAAGTAGACATCTAGATATGTATATTCTATATTTTATCATTTGGTTTTAGGATTTGTGTGAAGAGAAAAGGAGATTTTAGGCTTTTATATTTATTAAGAAAATTCGAAATTACAAAGGAAATTGACAATTAAGTCTGGAATGCTATTGTGGATGTAAAAACACAAAGAAGTCATCCATGAAGAGGAGAGATTACAGATCTCTCTAAGGAGAAAGTATTCAAAGTACCGACTTAGGAATAAAATTACCTCAATAGGCATCAATTTAGGGAATTCCAAGGAAACACAAGGGAGAACTAGGTCAAAATAATGCATGCAAATGAACGATTAAGAGTTTGTGATAGGAAATGTCAGTGAGTTCCAGATGTGCTAAGGAGGGAGTGACAACGTATGCTAGGTAGTGATAGAGGCCAGGGAAACATGCCAAGATGTGTCACATGCTAGGGTGTGTTAATGCGTGCCAAGGAGTGTTATCGAGTGCCAGACAAAAACAAGGGATCACTAGTTTAAAATGCATGGAAATGAATGAATAAGAGTATGTGACAAGGAGTATCAGTGAGTTCTAGGTGTGATAAGGAGGGAGTGACAAGGTATGCTAGGTAGTGACAAGGAATGCCAGAGTACCAGGGAAACATGCTAAGATGTGCCAAGTACCAGGGAAACATGCCAAGATGTGCCAAGTACCAGGGTGTGCCAATGCATGCTAGGGAGTGTTAGGGAGTACCACAGAAACACAAGGGAGAACTAGTTCAAAATGCATGGAAATGAATGGATAAGAGTGTGTGATAGGGACTATCAGTGAGTTTCAAGTGTGCTAAGGAGGGAGTGACAAGGTTATATGTTAGATAGTGGCAAGGCATGCTAGAGTTCCACGACATGTCAGGGAGCGGTAGGGTGTGCTATGGAGTGCTAAAGCATGCCAAGGAATGCAGGGGATGCTAACACGTGCCACATAGTGCCAAGGGATTGTTAGACGTGCCAATTGTTATGGTATGTCAAGATGTAAACTATGTTGCTTGGTTGTTTTATGGCCACGGTTGGATGTGAGCCTTGACTTGGTAACTTATTAAGTGGGATGAGTTGAGATTGGACATGAGTATCCTAAGATGAGTTATAGTAAGTTCTTAGGTGAACAAGGCATAGTCTAGTTGTAGTAACCGTAACTTGTTCAAGTTGTTGTAGTTGAGGCAAGACTTGGTTGGGTTCGAAAGTCACAAAAAAGTAAGGATAGTTTTGAGGGCATGATAGATAATGAGTGTCAGGGTGTGCAAAGGAATGAAAAGGCATGTTGACACATTCTAGATAGTTCCAATGCATGTTGAGGAGTGTTAGGGAGTGTGAGGGCATCACAAGGGATAACTAGGTCAAAATGCATGGAAATGAATGAATAAGAGTGTGTGGCAATGAGTGTCAGTGAATTCTAGGTGTCCCAAGGACGGAGTATGTTAGGAGAAGTTTAGAATAGGACTTGCAGGAGGAAATACTATGGTTGCAATAAGGGGTTGGACAAAGAAATTTCAAACAAAGGGAGACTTTGGGTTGGGCACAACATTATTTTTCCAATGACATGGTTAGGTTCCCAATCCACAAAAAAAGTAAGGCTATCTATGAGGGCATGACAACAATGGAGTGCCAAGGTGTGCCATGGAATGCTAGGAAGTACTAACACATGCTAGGTAGTTCCAAGGAATTTTAGGCATGCCAAGATGTGCTAGGTTCCAGGGTGTGGCGCCAACACATGTTAGGGAGTGGTAGGGCTAAGTGTCAGGGAAACACAATGGAGCATTAGTTTCAAATGCATGGAAATGAATGAATATGAGTGTGTGATAGGGAGTGTCAACGAGTTCCAAGTGTGCTAAGGAGGGAGTGACAAGGTATGCTAGGAAGTGGCAAGGTATGCTAGGCAGTGCCAAGGCATGCTAGAGTGCTAGGGAAGCATGTCAAGATGTGCCAAGTGACAAGGTGTGCCAATGCGTGCTAAGGAGTGTTAGTGAGTGCTAGGGAAACACAAGGGAGAACTAGGTCAAAATGCATGGGAAATGAATGAATAAGAGTGTGTGTGAGGGAGTGTCAATGAGTTCCAGGTGTGCTAAGGATGGAGTGACATGGTATGCTAAGCAGTGCTAAGGCATGGTAGAGTGCTAGGGTAGCATGCGTCCAAGATGTGCTAGGTGCAAGGGTGTACCAATGCGTGCTAGGAAGTGTTAGGGAGTGCATTGACTTGGTAACTTGTTAAGTGGGATGAGTTGAGATTGGACATGAGTAACGTAAGATGAGTTACGGGTAGTTCTTAGTTAAACAAGGCATATGTTGAATTTTCATGACACGTGAGAATATGGGTTTGGTCTTAGAATATTTGATGCAAACACTCTCAAGTGCCACAACAAATATACTTTGCACAAATAAATCTACGCACATCAGCTAATCAACTAGCGCACATGAAAATTTTTAACTTTTTCAAACCCTTCTTTGTTATATTACAAACTTTAATAGAAAAGGCTAGAGCTCCCATACGAGGGATCATTTCCCTTTACAATCACATTGATACAAGGAATACAATTAGGGCTTGGTGTTAGTCCTTTGACAACCAATCTACCTTGAACAAGACAACACTTGACCTACTTGTTGATGTTGGCCACACACAAACCTTTCAGTCCACGTGTCCCAAACACATCTAGCAAGTCGTATTGCCTCCCATTCCGTAACTCCTTAATCTACCTCTATCAATAAACATAACTCCTTTAGGTTATTGAACTCATCTCAACACAAGTTTCCCTTTAACTACCTCCTTTTTCCTTCAAGGTCTGCAACACTTAGGGTATTCGATCAGTTGCTCACAACTCTGTTTGTGAACAACTCTTTGGTCTTCTAACTTTTTCCATACTGCTTCTCCAAGATGACAAGTCTAGGACTATGGTGGCTTCCCTTGTTCTCACTAAATCAATCCTCTACAATAGTGTGAACTAGGGCTAGTTGGCTAGCCCACTTGATGGCTACTTTAGTCCTTCAAAGTTTGCATGTCCTTACGCCCAATACACCTACCCTTCTACCAGTCTTGTTGTCCTTCACAAGTATAGGACTTAGGGATCTTCTTTGATAGTCACCTAACAACCATCCAATTGTACTTGGACTACCATCAATTTTACCAACCACATTCAATTCTTTTGTTGATCCAGGGGCCACAACACTGCCCTCATCTACAGATGAGGTGATCCTTTAATTATAGTATCTCATGTATATGGACAAGCTAGCATATTAAGAACAGGAAGGTCATTATGATTAGTTTCAACTCGACGCGAATGTAAACCCACTTTGAATGCACCAAGGGGGATCTGAAGGGTAGCATCTGGTGCTCTTGTGCATATGTGGTTAAACAAAAAGGCCCCCTTTCATTTCCATGAAGTGTTCTTGGTACAAATCAATGTTAGAGTCGAGGCCATAGAAAGATGAAGTCTAAGTACATTGAATGTATTGTCTATAAATAACCTCTCTAAAAACCTGACACAAACATACAATGATGTCATTTACATTGGAGGTGTAAATCACTAGAATTGTCTTACAACTTTAATCGCTCCCCCACAAAAATGTGTCATGCTGCCTTGTGATGATGCTTCAACCCTATTAGAGAATAACCTCACAATGTAAAACTAATTTAAACATGATGTAACTTTAATAGTTCCCCACATTCACCCCCTGGCTCACCACTCATGGCTAATTTAAGGCTATTTCAAGCATTGATGTGGATAGCATCATTTTATTTTCTCTTATATATATTATTCTACATTGACACAATTGAGTTTAGAGGTTAAGGACTTAAGAATTAGGGGATTTAGGTGTTAGTGGTTAAGGGGTTAGTAGCTAAGGTGTTTAGGTGGTGAAGGGTTAGGGTTAAGGGTCATAGATTAAGAGGATAAGGAGTTATGTATTAGGAGTTAGTTCATGAATTATAGGTTAGGAGTTAGTGTCATAGGATTTAATGAGTCAAGAGGTTTATGGGTTATGAGTTGTGAGTGTATGGGTTAAGGGATTATCAATTGGGGGTTAAGGAATAGGGAATTTAGTGGTTATGGGTTAAGGTCTTATGGTTTGTGATAATTGGACTCTTAATCCCCTTATCACCACTATTGGGGGTTCCCCTATCAATTTCTCTTTCTACCTTCCCTCTAGGTCCCCTACACCCTATGAAATTAAGTCTTAAGCCCCCTTCTCATTCTCTAATGCTAGGATTATAGATATTAGTAAACTATGATTTAACCTCCAATTTCCTATCAGACTTCAAAATATTACCGCAATCACCCTAAAATCGCATCGGGTCTACCTTGGGTTTCTTTCACAATCCCCACTGTCGATTTGCTAGATCTCCGATCAACGGTCGATATCCAATCTTGGGTAGCTTAGGAGTAGGGAGGTTACCCACCCAAAAAGGTGGTTTTCTTCTCTCCTCTGCCAGCCACGTGTCAACCAGTGTGTGGGCTCGGGCGGAGCCAGCCCAATACCGCTTTCCGCCTAAGGCCCACCTAAAATCACACCTTATCGGAACTCAATTTTTATATATCATGCCTTTAATTCCCCTTTGGGTTCGACTATATTGCTTTGTGACTTTTTCCTTTATATTTTAGTTTTTTTTCCGAAACGCTCTTATACACAGGAAAGTCCCTTTTTCCGGAACTCAAATATTATGATGCTGGGTTTATAAAACCCATCAGGTTTGGCGATCGCATGTGCATGTACTATCGCCCATTTTATCACCGTGATACGACATTGTGATGCGATATATTGCAATCGCTTGTCGCTTGGCCCCAAGGGTCCGTCCCTTGTCTTATGCCATCACCAATGTCGATCCGCTGATCGGCGATCGCAATGTCGCATCGGCCCGAGTCCTTCCCTCATGTTATATGCACCAGCCTACCTTTGACCAGATATGTCAAGGATCGACAATCATGGGTGGCTTCCCCTCTCCGCTTAAGTCCACTTTTGGCCCTCTCTAATGTGATTTCCCTTTATAAGGGTTTTTTGTCCATTTTAGAGTATTTTGCCTCTTTTTCTAAAGAACAAAGGGCATCTTCTTTCTATGATAACTTCTGCATCCTAAGTCCGTTTTTTCCCATTCAAGTTGCAGTAGATTCAAAATGAAAATATCTATGTAATGGTGCTATTTCCAGGAACTTCCTTGGACTTTCATTTTCCTCTGTGAGGAACACTTAGACCTAAGAATCTATCCAAAATCGATTTTGGATCATGCCTTCCCACTAAAAGAAATTTTGGTCTCCAAAACACTGATACACTGATCTAAACAATAAATGAGAGTAACAACACCCTCTTCTTTCAGCGTCCACATGCTTGCCTTTGCATAGTGCCTCTGAACCAAGTCTCTAACCACTTTCCTTCCTGGATGTGCTAGTCCTCCTGGGAAGAACTATCTTCCTCCTTGCCTTCCTGTAGAACTCCTGCTGAAATGGTCATAGAAGGTAGTTTGAACTTCTCTGCCTTGATCGTTGATCCAAGGTGGCTCAAATGTGAAGTACACCTGCTCCACAAAACTTTCATTTGTACCTGTTTGACAAGCTGTCAACAACTGTTAACAACAACAAAAATACAGACAATAACTGGATGGCCTAACCTCCTGCTTCAACAAAAGAAACAGATTTTCACATCTTGTGAACACCTCCATGTCTTACATCTTCATACAAATGATGGACTAGACAACAAGCCCACAAAACATGCCTTTAAAACAAATTACCCTTCGAGTCAAGCATGTAGAAAAAAATACCATTAGAACTCTTTTTCAAAAGATGAAACACTTCATCATTATCTCTATCTTGGAGACCAAATCAACCTGTCCCAAGTCAATATTGTGTTACATGCATGTTTGAAAATAAAGAAATCAACCCTTCAAGTCAATTACATATACGTGTTTAAATACAAGGAAAATATCAACATCCCTATGCCCATGCACATCATGCTCATGCATGCATTTAATCCTTCAACTTTCACTTAAGTATACTATACTTTCAAAGTGGAAATGAAATATAATGTTGCAACAATAAAGTGAGTCTCCTACTCAACTTTTCCATTCACCTTCTTGGTAAGAACCTACAACTTGCATCTCATTAACAAAGAAATTCAAATAGATGCATCAATAGACATGCAACATTAATTGGATAAGAACTCTAGCGATTTCTCACCAATCCAGTTCAAAGGTTTTTCATTTGTCTACACATCAACATCAACATGTGAATAATTCTGAAGCACATCATCCATGGAAACTTCATTTCCATTTCTACCATCTTCTCTTTCCACTTTCTTCAGCTTTTTTGGAAGCATTGTTGGATTTAGAGTCCAACACCTTTCAGCAAGATGCCCTTGCTTATGGTAGTAAGTGCAACACATGTGCATCCTCTTGATAGCATGATTTTCCTTGTCCAATGGACCTTTGGATTTTTGCTTCTTTTCCTTCAAAAGTTTCCTGTATGTGGCCATTCTCTTCCAACATCTAGAAACATGATGGTTATCCAAACCACAAAAGGAACATGCAATTCTTTTCCCGTATCTATGTGGAAATTTATCATGCTTTGCAAAATCAAAAGGAAGATGCTTAGAACCAGATTTATACCTGCCTCTTTCACCTTTATTGCCTTCATGAGGAGGTGAAGCAAATGAAGAAGTGACTCCCTTTGGAACACCATCAATCTCTTCAAGGTTGTTGGAGTTTCCACAACTCTCTGGCTCAAGTGTGTGCTTTTGAACACCTGCATCCTGCAAGTGATGTTTCAAGCCATTGCATTCCTCCTGAACACAATCTTCACACTTCTGAGGTAGAGGACATGAAATGAAACTCCTTCTTGGGACTGTTTCAATGGCCTTCATGGTAGCTTTGGAACTCTCCATAAGATTGTCCATAGCCAAGACCCAAATACTTAGGCCTTTCCTAAACCATTATTGGTTCAACAATACCTTATGCATGCTTGCCCAAGCCTTTTCCTTCATAGCCCATCTTGGACATTAGCTTGGAACCTATGCCTCTAGTATGTTTTTCAAAGTAACCAATATAAGCATTCTTAGAGGAATTTGAAGACAAAATGGAATGGTTTACCTCTTCTTCAGGCTGATATTTTGCCAAGGATTCTTTGGAAACAAAGAGCTGTGACTCCAACTCATGCATTATTTTTAGGTTCGTATTTGCAATATGAAGTTGCCTCTCCATTTCCTACAGTCTGTCGGAAAGCAACTTCTTCTCTTCCTTCATGGAATTCAACTGCTCTCTAAGTATGCTACTCTTCCTTCCATCCTCCTATATTTCTCTCACCTTGTCCATGATGATGAACAAGTCTTGCTTCAAGTCTCCATCATAGAGTCTTGTGATGAAGGAGGAATTTGAGGATTCACTTGTAGAAGTTGTCATTATACCAATGAACAAAAGAACTTCAAACAAGATTAATAAAGGGCTTTATTAAGAAACCTTTTGCAACAAACCTCTTGTGCTTCAAGGATTGCTTTGAGGTCCTTTGGAATAGAAGAATGCCTTCAGCCCTTCTTCCTTCTTGTCCTTCCTAGACTGAGCTATCAATAGCTTTCCCTTCACCTCTACAAACTCAAACAATAGTCAGTCTGCAAACAAAAATACAATGAACCTCTGACTGTTTAATCACCTTTTAGACAAGAAATCTTTGCTCTGTAAATCAATCATTCTAATATAACCTTCTTTGAAGGTGGGGTTAATTAATCTTAGGCTCTGATACCACCTGATCTGAAAATGGGGCACTTAGGCTTCTTGTCTAACTTACAAGGACCTCTCCCACTACCAAAGCTTAAATGTTCCCAAGTCTTATTGATTAACCAATGCGGAATTGATAATATGCTTGAAAATATAGGTGTATGCTTATGCTTGTTTTAAATTGTTTATGTGCTTTTAAAATTCTGTTGTTTGTGCTAATATGTAAATACATATGACATAGACAAATGCAGCAATAAGCAAACACATAAAACAACAATTTAATATGAAGTTCACCCAAAACTCTTGGGCTACATCTTCTTGAGCTCTAGTCAACTCAACTAGGCTCTTTGGGATTCCGGCAAGTCCTTTTTACAAGCTCTTGGCTCAGCTCCACTTTTTCACATAGAAACAATGGGCTTAGAACACCATCTCTCCATGGCTTTGAAGCTCTCGACTTTCTGTCTCTAGGCTCTCGCTCTCAGCCTTTGCATGCGTTTGTGATTCGCTTGACCTCCAAGTGATCATTGACAACCTTCCAGTGACCTTTTACAGCTCTGCTTTCAGCTTTCTCTGGCTACTTCTGATAGCTTCTTCCCCTTGTGCTCTCAATCATTCTATTTGGCTATTTTGAGGCATCTTCCCAGCTTTTTGGCTTCCCTGGACGTTTCTCTGTGATTCGTTGTCCCTCTATAGCCTTGTTGCTTCACAATGCATCATTGCCTATAAAAATGCCTGTTGCGACATGGCACAATGATCAAGAGCATTACAGAAGGAATTGGGGCCATTTCATAGGCAAAAACCCAAAAATCTAGAAAATCCCATTACACAGGGAAGGCCCGCAAAATACACTATCGGATGTGATTTTCAGACGCGAAATCCCATTCCAACGCCCATAAATCCCTATCGGGTCTGTCATTAAGCATTATATCGCATCGCATTAATGTTTTGGGTGAGATCCCTAATACGTAGGAAAACCTTCAAAAACTTGACAAAATATATCGTATCAGAGTTCAAAATATTATCACAATTTCCCTAAAATCGCATCGGGTCCACCTTGGGTTGCTTTCACAATTCCCACTGTCAATCTGCTGGATCTCTGATCAATAGTCGATATCCAATTTCAAGCAGCTTAGGAGTAGGGAGGTTACCCACCTGAAAAGGTGGTTTTCCTCTCTCCTCCGTTAGCCATGTATTGACTAGTGTGTGGGCTCAGGTGGAGCCAACCCAATATCGCTTTCCGCCTAAGGCCCGCCTGAAATCGTACCTTATTGAAACTCAAATTTTATATATCGCGCCTTTAATTCCCCTTCGGGTCTAGTTGTATCACTTTGGGGCTTTTTCCTTTGTATTTCGGTTTTCATGCCAAAACGGTCTTATACACAGGAAAGTCCCTTTTTCCGGAACTCAAATATTATGATGTTGGGTTTATAAAACCCATCAGGTCCAGCGATTACATGTGCATGTACTTGTTGAGCCCCAAATTTGCATCTTCACTATACACCTTTCTAGCCTTTTTCCATTTACCTGGACCTCCTAAGCTATCAAATCATTGCATATTAGTTTAAAAAGAGCATATAAAGTGGTTTCCTAACTATGTTTTGTGTCTGTTGTTTGAATTAGATTTTTGGTCATTCAGCTGCGGAATCTTGTCACTTTCCGCAGCCAGTTCAACTTTCCGCAACCTTTCTATTAAAGTCTATGTTACAGGTGTCTTCAGGAAAATCTAGCCACATGGGCAAGTTGCAAATGATGTGGACATGGGCCAAGTCCTATTGGCTCAGTCGAATTCACCAAAGAAGGTTGTGGTCAAAGGTAGTCAAGCGGTGGTCAACGTAAGAGTCCTACGATGACAGAACTCTGTTTTTCACCACATGAAGACTTGTGTGGCCGTTCCTAGATTTCTGGGGACATATCAACACCTATGGACTGCTCCATGAACTGAATCCAACAACCACCCTCCATAGATTTAATCTTCACGGTTGCCATAATGTTAGATTCCTAGACATGGTTGTTCACGTGTCTTTTATTAGCGCAGATTTTAAGAAAGTAGTTATGTCATCCTATGTTATAAATAAAGCGTTATCATACGCATAGTAGCTAGCTTTGGTAATGTAATTTTGACTATTAACGAGCTCATTGTGCCATGACTTTATTTCTGTGTTATGACTGCATTTTAATACATGAGAAGACTCTGTTTATAAGCTCAATTCGTGGTTGATTGCTAATTGCTTGAGGTTGTGCAGAGGGCCCCTGTACACACCGAGGTTTTGTTAATTGTTGTATAGTTTCATGCTTTATTTCTTTACATTCCTTATGCCATAATCATTCACTTGTATATATTTCACTTCTTATGGTATTAACGTTGATTGTTGTCCATAGTTTTTATGCTTTACAATGCTATTAACTGATTAGTGTCTTTGCTTCATATTACAGTAGGCAGCCCGGGCATTTGCACATAGTTTTATAATGACTAATGACATGGAATTATTCTTGTCCTTCTGCTGATTTATTTTTCTTAGTTCTTAGTTCCAGCACTGTTTTATTTATTTCAGTTTTGCTCATTTACTTTTCTACAAGATAGATATTAAATTACTCATGTCATTTTCAGTTACCTCCAAAAGCCATAGCAAGACTAATGGTGAGGGATTGAAGTATGAGTGTGTAGTTTGGTATTATTTTACTTTTCTACAAGATAGATATTGAGTTACTCATGTCATTTTCAGTTACCTCCGAAAGCTATAGCGAGACTAATGGTGAGGGATTGAAGTATGAGTGTGTAGTTTGATACTAGTTTTATTTTTTACAAATTAGATATCAGATTGCTCAAGTTGTTTATGATTACCTCCGAAAGCCAGAGTGAGACGAATGGTGAGAGGTCGGAATATGAGTTAATGTAATTTGATTTTAGTTTACTTTGCTTGCAATGTTTTTGGATTTCTTTGAGTTCAATTTCTTTTATATTTATACAGAAGCAAGGATACTAGGTTTCATGATCAATAGCTCACTGTTTGTTTAATTAGAATAGTGGCATATTTTCATTCTCTTTTAGGAATTAATTTCATCATTGCATGTTTTAAAACCTTTTTGCAAGTTTGATGTTTTGGAAATCATTTTAAAGGATATCATTGCCTTGAACATTTTTATCCATACCTGTCTTTTAGAATTACCATCTCACATTAGGGAATCAATGAAGATAAAACCAAAAACAAACTAAAAATCAAAAATGACAAAAAGTAAGAAATTGGTTATCTTGCATATATAGTGTGCCTCATTTCAGCAGTTTACGGCTCCCAAATTGACAATTAATATAGAAATTTAGGATACTCTAAATTGACCAAATAGTACTATCACCCCTTTTATTGCCACGATACCATGTTGCGATGCGATATATCGTAATCGCTCGTTGCATAGCCCCGAGGTCCATCCCTTGTCTTATGCCATCGCTGATGCCGATCTGCTGATCGGTGATCGCAATGTCACATCGGCCTGGGTCCTTCCCTCACGTTATATGCACCAGCCTGCCTCCAACCCAATATGTCAGGGATTGGCAATCGGGGGTGGCTTCCCCTCTCCGCTTAAGTCTGCTTTTGGCCCTCTCTGATGTGATTTCCCTTTATAAGGGTTTTTTGCCCATTTTAGGGGATTTTGCCTCTTTTTCTAAAGAACAAAGGGCATCTTCTTTCTGCGATAACTTCTGCATCCTGAGTCCATTTTTTCCCATTCAAGTTGCAGTAGATTCAAAAGGAAAAGATATCTGTAATGGGGCTATTTCCAGAAACTTCCTTGGACTTTCATTTTCCTCTGTGAGGAACACTTAGACTCAGGAGTCTATCCAAAATCCATTTTGGATCACAGATAAGGCATGCCAGGGAATATCAGGGCATGTCAAGAAGTGCTAGAGTGTGCTAGTTAGTTATGGGGTGTGCTAACATGTGCCAAATAGTTCCAAGGCATTCCAGGTGATAAGACATGCTAGGATGTGTAAGGTGTGAGAGTATATGAATATGCGTCAAGGAGTTTCAAGGCAACAAAAGGAATAACCAAGATAAAATGCAAGGAAATGAACACATAAGAGGGTTAATAGGTCAGGACTTTATCTTTTTCAAAAGGGGAATGCTAGGCACACTAATAATATGTTCCAATACATGCCAAGTGCCAATGTGTGCCAAGTGCTAATGTATGTCAATTCAATATTATCCCAAGGTGTTCCAGGGCATGCTAGGGACTACAGGGCATGCCAACACATGCTAGGGGAGTGTTATTCTATGCTAGGGAATGCCAACATGTGCTTGGGCATCCTACTCATGGCAATATGTTCTAGGTACAAATATGTTCCATGTACAAAGATGTTCCAAGACATATGAGGTGCCAAGGAATGTTAGTATGTTCCAAAGTAGGTTAAGGTGTGCCATGAGTGTTGAAGAGTGCTAGGTCTCTCTCATTAATAGAATTGACAGAGCTTGATTATGTATTAAATAATATATTTCCTACACACACTAGTGGAACTTTATCTAAATGGAATTTGCAAGATAATAAACCAAATAGAGATGAATCATGTGTTCACTAATAGGAAAACTATATTCTTATGACTTGAGGGATACACACTAATTACTTCTTAACAAATTGACTAACTCTAACCACTATGGCCTTGGACACATAATGAAAAGGACTCTAGAACAATGGTCTTAAATCATTATCTTTTGACAAAAAATATAGTAACATGTACATAGCGTCATCAAAAACTCATTGGAATGATCAATGATGATGAACATTTTTTGACCATCACCAAAAGTAACAAAAAAGAGCACTGGTGAGGGTCAATAAAATATCATCACTAGAAGTGTCACCAAATAGAAAATTAGTGATGGGACTTTAATGACCCTCACCAAAAGTGTCACCAAAGAGAGAATTAGTGATGGCCCTTTAACGACCCTCACCAAAAGTGTCATTGAAAATGGCTTTGGTGACAAACCTTAAGGGACCATCACTATATACACTTACAACAACGTTTTTTTAAGGACCGTCACCATATGCAACATTGGTGATGGACCTTAAAGGTCTGTCACAAGCATGACCCTCATCAATGACCTTTTTTCTTGTAGTGACATTGGAATTACTAAGATATTTTATGCCAAATAATATGATAAGGGAAAAAATTTTAGTTCCCAAGTGGATGACAGAGTTATTTCTCATACTTGACCATATGTTGCAATGAAAACTTAAAATTACTATAAATGTGCAAAACAATGGTGCTATAGGAGGAACTTCACTTGTCTCTGATTTTGAAGATACTATTTTAGCTAGTGCAAGTGTTGTAGATAATAGTAAAAAGTACTCCTTTGATGACAACATTAAAGGCAATAATCCATTCATGAATATTTTGGGAATTCCTTTGGGATACATGGCAATAGATGAACAACATAGAGTAATGATTATATTTCACAAATATTTGCAACTACACCTTCCAACAATTATAATTTAGGTCGTTCTTTAGTTGTGTATGTCTTACAAAGTCACATTCGATGGCAATGCAATTTCTTGAGAGAGGTGGTTTGTCTTCCCTTTTGAGCCTTCCTAGAAGTTGTTTTTTCCTAGGTTTTAATCATGTGTGTTATACAAGAAAATGACTTCCTCATCAACTTAGAGGACAAAGACATGATGACTAAAGGATTGACCAAGTTCATAGGCATAATTATCCAGCTAACGATGTCTAGACACTATCAACCTGCTTTATAAAGCTTCTCAGCAGCCTAAGGGTAACTCTACTTGCTACCTTGGGAACATCGTTAGTGACGCTACATCAGTTTTTATGGGTCAAAGGAGCGAATTGATTGAGAAAATATCCCTAGATTCTCTCCTATGCCAACTCATAAAAGCAGGGAAACATCAGAACCTGACTTGTTTAGGGGAATTACTAATTCCTAGTGGAGTATGCAAATGGGAAAGAGCACTAAAGCATGGAAACATCACTGCTTTTTCCTAATGGAACTCATGAAGGACTTGGCAACCCTAACCCTACATGCTATATATGCAAGGCTTGGGCCATTGTGAAAGGGGTCAAAACATTTGAAAGGATTGCCTATGTGACTGTCAAGTAGAGTCTAAGATTAAGGCATCAGAAGAGGTTAAGAAGGGAGAGAGAGAGGACATGGGGGGGTAAGGGAAGGCTGATGCAACTAATGGTTATAATCACTCTTTCTACATCAATATAGAACTGTAGTTGTGTTTTCCACTCCGTGATGTTGGTAATATAACTTGCTTATACACTGATCTAATATACTCTAGCATGAGTGGATTAATTATATCCAACTAGACATCTTTTATATGTTCATGCATTTGTTTATCAATGTTTTATGCTGTGATATTACGCTTGTCTTTGCTATGTGTATGTTTTTATCTGGAGCTGGCTCAGGAGTCTTCCACCTAGCTACATTGCGCTCTCTAGCAACACCACACTAATATTCGAGGTAATAATTCCTTCTCGCTTTAATACTCATTTGTTAAACATAGATATGCATGTACCTTTGTGATAGATGCAGCTAATCTGACTATCTTCTGAGGATCCCAGGAAGATCCTTGAGGGTTTTCTACATCACCAAACACCTGTGCATTAATCCCTATAACATAATTGGTGACTCTACTGGGGATTGCACTTAGTTCCCGGTCTTTCCCAAAAAGTTCCTAGATCTCTCTTTCTTACAGGCCTTTCTGTACTTCTTCATTCCCTTTCAGACCACTCAAGACCATAAAACACCCTTCTCTCAGTGTGCAGCCCTAGATCTGATCTCCAGCCTTTTTGTTTTTAGTGTTTTCCCTCACTAATACAGGTTACCAGTGAAAATAGTACTTTATAAAACACTGTGCCCTAAAAAATAAAGCGTTAGTGCTGAAACTAACTCTATGTAGCCTCTAGTATAGAGCGTTAGTCAACCACTTCTTGATAAACAACTTACCCGGTGAACTCATGGGTTGGGAAATTTTCTTGTAGACTAATTAGGCATCTACAGTTGCACTTGTTTGACTGATCTGTGTCCTGGAATTTTTTTTTTTAAGAAAATAACTTTACTTCTTAAAGTTTTTGTTTTCATTAAAGAAAAAAATACAATTTTTTTTTATTGTTTTCTGCTTAGCTAGTTAAGTTTTGCATTATTTGGTTTCAATAGTTGTTAGTGAGAATTGAAGTTATGTCGGTTATGCTAGTTTTGTATTGAATAGGATGCATGGAATAAATATTGATATATGAATGACTCTCCCTTTGTAGAAGCATCTTATTCATCGAAAGTGAAAATTTACAACCATTGTTTTTGCATGATTTGAGTCAGAGTCCCATATAATTTCATATGTCAACACCCCTACCTAAGACTCTAACGAAGTACATTTAAAATCTACCTAATGAAATCAATCAACAACTATTTTTAGAGTAAACACACTAGTTTAGGCTAGGATATTGGGATAGGCAGTGTGAGTTAATTGCCCAAGATCATACACCGAAACTAGTGTCATTAAAGAGAGAAATCCTTCTGCACTCATACCATTTGGGACCACTCTAGTAAAAGTGGAGCTAAATATGAGAGAACATTGGAATTTAAGTAAATATAGCTTGCCTTTTTTTACATCTCCTTTGGGTATTCTAGGTATCGAGGATCCCTTCGGGGATATCAGAGCTAAGTTGAGGACTCAGGTATCCTGCCCACAGAGCGTACTGTTTGCGACTATGTTCCCCAATGGAAATGAGATTTTGGGTGTTAATCAAAATCCCATTTCCTTAAAAAGTTGATCTTGAGGCCTGTGGGTTATAGCCCAAAAAGCCTATCGGAAGCGTTCATTCATCTATTTAAACCGTGGACTTACATTGGACTGGCCCCATATAACTTTATCGGGCTTTTATACCATATCTATTGGGACTTTTATTTCCATTGGAAGCATACATATGGGCATTAAGCCTTAAACCCCTTTCAACCATTAACTATTGGAATATGGGAAAGTTATAGAAATCCCGCTTCGAACCTTTATACTAGACTCTAAAATATATATACCCGATTCTATACATAGTTGGGTCTGCCATACAATTGCCACTATAAGAGTTGTTCCTTTAGGCCCCTGATACACCCAATCTTTGATAACTCCTCTTGGCCCGATCGCCGATCTCCAATTTATCAGCGATCACTATATCGGTGTCCCGATACTCTATCCATCGATACTCCTATCCTATGATAAGCGACCAATCCTTCGTCGTTCAATCATATGTGATCCAATGGTCTACATTTTGTCGCACTATCGCACTTAGCATTCCGCCATTCCGCTTTCATGGGTCTTTTCACTGGCCGATCTGCTATCAATCATCTAGACCTGATAAGCTATAGGCCATACTTTATAAGGGTTCAAGTCCAGATTCTTTAATCTGACTATGTTTTTATTCGTTTTTAGTGTGATTTGAATTCAACGTTAAAGCCAAAATTCTACCATACACCATTCACAAACGACATGTATATATATATAACAATAATCTATTGGATTGCCATCGATCCTATCGTAGTCGATGGTCAATCAAACCACTCAAAATTGGCATTTAAACCCTCACACAAACATATGAAATAGAATTGAAAGGAGACATATTACACAAACATGTTGGAACCACAAAACACATATATATTATAATATACACAGCAAGATTACAACTAAGGCATTTCAGCCTTAGAACAGAGTCTCCTCTCGACTACATTGGATCTATCTCACTCTCTCCATCTACTTTAACACATAGGTCCATATATATATAATAGAAGTATTGGATCGGATCACTATGAAGGATTCAATCACATTCCCTCCTTGATTTGCTCCAACAAAAGCCCTAAAGCTTCATAATGCATGCATATGTGACAGAATACATATTGATAAGTCTCCTCAAGACTTTTATCCATCTTCTCCCATCTTTAAATCTATTTTAAAACATATTTTCCTTGTTTTTCTCCCCTGGTCCACGTCTACTTTCTATTTTTGCTTCGGATTCCTCCCTTCATCTAAGGGTGCTAGATGCTCCTGCATCAGACTCCTGAGGCACAAAAATTTATGACATCTTGGTCATATGCTTCTCCTTGTCCTTAGTAATACTACCCACCGTTTCAATTCTTCAGTGGAACTACCTTCATGGTCTTCTATGAGCTGCAACCAAACCTTTATAGTAATAGTCTTCCTCTGTTACATGATACCTCGCCAAGCCCTCCTCACTCGGTCTTTTGGCATCCTTCAAGTTCTCCCCTCTGGAACCATATGAGCACTCCATGCTCTAGGTTTACTGCAATCTTCTCACCTTCCACTGCCACTATCTACTTAATAGTAAGACCATAAACTCCCCAGCTTTATCAATTGTACCTCTTTCTTCTTCTTCTTTCTCTCTAGAATCCTTTAATATTCCTTTGCATGCAGAATCTTCTTCTGCTCTGATACCAAATGATGGAAATGAGATTTTGGGGGTTAATCAAAATCTCATTTCCTTAAAAAGTCAATCTTGAGGCCTGTGGGTTATAGCCCACAAAGCCTATTGGAAGTGTTCATTGATTTATTTAGGCCTTCAGCCTTTAAACTGTGGACTTACATTGGACCGGCTTGATATAACTTTATCGGGCTTTTATACCATATCTATCAGGGCTTTTATTTCCATTGGAAGAACACATATGGGCGTTAAGCCTTAAACCCTTCTCATAGAAATCCCGCTCCAAACCTTTATATTGGACTTTAAAATATATATACCCGATTCTATACATCGTCGGGTCCACCATGCAATTGCCACTATAAGCGTTGTTACTTTAGGCCCTCGATACACCTGATCTCTGATAACTCCACTTGATGCGATCGCCAATCTTCAATTTATCAGCGAATGCTATATCGGTGTCCTGATACTCTGTCCATCAATACTTCTATCCTGCGATAAGCAATCAATCCTCCACCATTCGATCATCTCCAATCCAATGGTCTACATTATGTCACACTATCGCACTAGGTGTTCCGCCATTCCATTTTCATGGGTCTTTTGACTGGTCGATCTGCGATCAATCTTCAGGACCTGATAAGATATAGGCCATACTTTATAAGGGTTCAAGTCCAGATTCTCGAAACCGACTGTGTTTGCATTCATTTTTAGTGTGATTGGAATTCAGCGTTAAAGCCACAATTCTACCATACACCATTCACACGTGACATGTATATATATAACAATAATCTATTAGATTTCCATCGATCCTATCGTGGTCGATGGTCGATCAAACCACTCAAAATTGGGATTTAAACCCTCGCACAGACATATGAAATAGAATTGAAAGGAGACATATTACACAGACATGCTGGAACCACGAAACACATATATATTATAATATACACAATAGGATTACAACTAAGACATTTCAGCCTTAGAACAGAGTCTCCTCTTGACTACATTGGATCTATCTCACTCTCTCCATCTACTTGAACATGTAGGTTCATATATATAATAGAAGTGTTGAATCAGATCACTATGAAGGATCCGATCACATCCCCTCCTTGATTTGCTCCAACAAAAGTCCTAAAGCTTAATAATGCATGCATATGTGGCAAAATACGTATTGATAAGCCTCCTTGAGACTTTTATCCATCTTTTCCCATCTTTAAATCTGTTTTAAAACAAATTTTCCTTATTTTTCTCCCCTGGTCCATGTCTACTTTCTTTTTCCGCTTTGGATTCCTCCCTTCGTCTAAGGGTGTTGGATGCTCCTGCATCATCACCCCCGTTAGTGTCTGTGATTTGAGGTATCCTTAGTGGCCATACTTTTAGGGACCAACACAAGGTGACTAGGGTGGACTACCCTAATACCTAACACAAACGAACCTACTCTATCTTCGATTTTTGGGAGGGTGCTCTTCTTCATGGGAGTACTTGGCCCCTTAATATGAGGTTTAGGCAAAGCTCAAGAGTAATCATAACTGTACATTTTGCCAACTCTCTATGTTATTCATTGTGACATTGGGTTTCATCTCTAGTGATCGGTGCTTATTAGATAGGGTCATTTCCCTCTGCTTGTTGACTGAATTCCTTAGTGTATTTTTTATTTTTTAGGTGCCAGATTGTTATCACTGAGACTTTAATAAACATCACTGTAAAATTTAATGATAAAAATTATCATCCACCATGGCTACATTCAGCCCTCGTCATCAATCTAGATGGTTGTTAGGACTTCCCCCACTCACTGTGGAGGATCCATCGAGCCCTAGTGAACTAGATTCCCCGTGTTCAAGAAATCAGTCTCCGAGATCTCACACAGAATTAGTTTGGACATCCCATGATTCAATATTATCGGAGGATTTCTTTACTAAAGGATTTCTTCCTCCATATAATCCTTCGATCACGAATTCATTGGGCCCACTCTTGGTTCACGTTGCATCTGTACCTCCTTTGTCTTCAATTGGAACATTTCCAACCATCACGTCGATGACTAACATGTTGTGGGATTTTTTGGACACTTTTGGTCCACCACCACTTCCCTAGTGGACAGTCAGTACCACACCTCTGATGGAAAACTCCACTATCCCATTTGTCCAAGGTTCAAACCCTACTGTGACACCCTCCATGAGTGGAACCCAGTACATTCCAAGTTCCCCCCTTTCGTGTCAACCCCTGGACTTTTGACAAGTGCTACATATAGTGCTCCTTATAACACTCAATATAGCATAGTTAGCACAGTCCCTTTGACCAATAATATGGTTGGCATCCATTATATAGTTCTAACCCACAGATTCATGTATTTGGGGGGCACCATTCGTAATATGCATATACCAACCAGGAGCATAATAGTTCCCCCTCTGTTTTCAGGTATGCATAGTCAATCATTGATTGAAATAAACCTTCCTTATGTTAGTCAAAGACATATGGTTAGTTATGTGGCTACTGGGAACCCTCAACAATCTCCCAATCAATCTATGGGGGCACCCTACTCATAACCTCAAATGAGTCAAGCGGTAACTACTTATCCTCGGGGCACTTCTATCCCCTAGCCTAACAATCCATATGGAAACCCACAATACAATACCATACCCCAAGGCACTTACTATACCATGCAACCTATGTATAATATTGGGAACAACATGATGGGAGGACCGCAAGGATCCTCAAGTCATATGTCATTGCCTTGGTCTAATTCGGGGGCATCAAACACTTTGGCTTTCTTGGCAATGCTTGATATCCCCAACTTGTACAAACTTACAAATGACCCCATCTATCATAACTTACTTTGGCCACCAATCCTATATAAAATACCAACAAACATCCAGAAGTTCTAAGGGAAACAAGGGGAGCATCCGGGTACACACATCACCACCTATCATCTATGGTTTTTTTCTAACTCCATGGTGGATGATAGCATCTGGCTATGTCTCTTTCATCTCACCCTTACTGGCAATGTAGCCAAGTGGTACATTGAGTTACCACATGTGTCAGTCAATACTTTTGGCACTGATACACAGTAATTTGTCACTGCCTTCATACCAGTCTTCCTACTGTGTCATGAGTCCAAATCATTCATGCTCATGCTCTCTGATGTTGCCAAATGACCCACTCTGCCAAAGTTTCTGCATCATCGTGACAGTTGTAAAAATAAACGCGCTGATGAGCACACCAAAACAGACCGAACGCGCTGCCATCGCGGAAGTACACGTGATTCCCGCAATGGTCGGATTTCATGAGACAGCACGACTGTTGCTTATATTTGCTCGCGATGACATGACCTTCTCCGTTATGTAGTAGCGATGTCAGCGCTCCAGCACAGTTATGTACCCACGATGATCCAGTCTGGGCGAGTTTGTTCTAACAGCCAGCCTTCCAGATGACTCCAGACTTGGTTGTTGGCCTTGTATATGTCGCCCTCCCTTCTCTGGCATGTCTGTTTTCGTCATTTGAGCCACCTTCCTTGGAGATAAGCTCATCTTCCCACCATTCATGGATACTCCTTCTCCTATTTAAGCCTCCACCATTGCTATGAGCTGCTAGTTTGGAATTCATAGTGTTTGGAGTGTTGCTGATAGTGTTGTGAGCTTGATAGGTAGCTGGTGTGACAAGTGTGGGATTGTTAGAGAGCTTAAGGAAGGTTGTGAAGTGTTTTGATCTTGTATAAACTTGTGAGTGAGAGAGTTTTGTCTTGAGAGATCTACCTTCAAGGGTGAATTCTTGAGGAACTTGCTGGCTGGACCCTCTTGAGAAGGATTTGACGTTAGAACTATGGTTGTATTCTTATTTGTTTATCAATAATAGAAGACTATCATTATGGTTCCACTCTTATTGTCTTTATAATGGTGATTGAGTTATATCCTTTCTAACTGATATATAGTTGCATCTATTGGATTTTATGCTTGTGTTTGTATCGTTCTTTGCATGTGCAGGCGTCTTTTCACGAGGATCGTGGGGATTGTGACTAGCCAGAGCAAAGGAATGGGAGCGTCGACTCTTCTACAAGTACTAGCGTTGGAATCCAGGTAGGCCCTCATCATCGGTCTTTAATTTGCAATTAGGAACCTACGTGTTAGCGTTGTTTGATTGTTGCTAGACCCTATTTGGACTAGTAGGTATCGCCTCTGTCCACAGAGGGGATTTACCTCCACAACAATTTGGCGACTCTACTGGGGAGTTTACCTTTTTGTTTGATTTGTAAACTTTAGACGGAGCCTGAAGCATGGCCAGATAGCCTTCGAAACGCTATTGCTCTGCATTAGCGAAGTAGATCAACGCCACTTTAGTCAATCTCCGGTTTGGTTTACGAACTGAACAGCTTGGAGTTGGCCTTTGTCCCTTTTTGTTCATTCTTTCCTTGAGCTTGTTTTTGATCTCTTTTCAAAATTTGGGGATTAGTTCTCTGTTTCTTGGTTTCCTGGTTTGGTCTGGGAAATGCCTTGTTTGTTTAAAGATTGATTGTCTTGGTTTGGGAGTTTTTGGCTTGATTGTGGCTATTTTTGAACATCATCGTGGTTTATAATTAAACAGTCACATTGTCATCACGCAGCCCTTTCTGTGACCTCCTGTTCATCGCGTTAATACACCTAACAGTCTCGACGGTTCTGTAAATCGGACCATCGCGGGTAAGGTGTGTACTTCCACGCTGACATCGCATTTTTGCTACGCGTAGTTCTTTATCAGTGCATTGTTGTTGTGTATCACCCGCGCTAATTCCTGTAGAATTGAATTTCTTCAATTCTGCCTCCTGAACCTGTTGGTCTTGCTATCCCCTGCTGTTCTCACTTGGTTTATGACTTGTTTTTCACTATCTGGAAGTTCAAGCACTCTCTTGCGAGTTTTGTTGAGCGAATCTTGCCTTTTTGCTTTGTGACCTAGTTTTATTATTCCAAGTTTGTTGGATCAGCTTTGCTTGGTTACTCATTTGCAAAGGTTCGTTTACTGCTTGCTATTGGTTTGATTGAGCCTTCTTCTTTGCTCGCTTTTGGTTGGTTGTTTAAGTGATCATTGTTGAACCAATTTTGGCATTGTTTCGATTTCTTTTCACTACCCGAACACAGATCACAGTTTTTTGGGGTCAACTGGTTTTCCACATTTGTTTGTTATCATTTCTCAAAGTTTGTTTAATGCACTTTGCCATCAACAAAAAGAAAAATCTCTTTTTCTTTGTATTAGTTAATGAGAACTAGAAGATTTTCATTTTGATTAGTGATTAGTGATCTCAAAGAAAAGTTTGTTAATTTCCATTAGCTACATTAGAGAAGTTATTTGTTGTTTTGTGATCATTTTGTTTGCGTGAAAGCCCTCAAACCCTCTCGTAACTAGCATTCATCGAATGAAATGACATATTTTGGCATATAGTTTGCATTTAGGGAATATTAAGAGATTACATACAGTAAGGCCTGAAAACCGAAACATAATACAAGATCAACCTTAAAATGAATTGAATGAACCTAAAAACGCATCAGAACATAATGCACACTTTTTAGAGGTCTAGGCTAGAGATGTGCTCTGGCGTCGTTAAGCCTAGTCACTTTTGTTTCACTTAAGGTTGGGTGATTCCTCCTTCCATGACACAATAGTGGTCTAGCACGGATTTGAGCTCCCACATACCATTGAGTATATGGGGAGACCCCACTAGGTTATCATCCTTTATCCATAGGAAGCCGTGTCTACCGCCTTACAAGCCGTAACGCACCGAACATAGCATTCGAGAAGATTGACTGCCGTACGAAAAGTCCTTGGTTTTCATATGACTGCCAAGGTGTATATGCAGTTTTACGGATTTGTTTGGTAAACCTTTTTTCCTAGCTCTCCAGAGTAGTCACTTTCGTTCCTTTTCAGACTCTCTAAAAGAAAAGGTCCATCTGAGCACTTGTCACTTCAGGCTCATTAAACACTCGAAGGCGACTAGAGTCATCTTTTTGTCCTTTTCTCGACTCTTAAAAAATGAAAAGGTCAAGTTATGTCCTTGCATCTTAAAATTTATTCGGCCGCGATTAACATTTACCCGGTTAGATCTTGTTTGTGTTAGTTTGAGTAGGGTCCTTTCTCGTTAGTTTCCCTAGGATTTTTTGAAGTTTGTCATCCTGGCAGAATCATCGATCCCGTCTCCCATTCCAAGTGATCAAGGGTCTCCTTCTTCTGTTGCTCCTGAGGTACCGGTTGTGAGTGATACTCTCCTTGTTATCCTGAGTATCCAACCGTTTAACTCTCGCGCCCCAGACGACAAGGCTTACGAATTTCACTGGAACCCCATTTGAGAGCCTTACGAAGACGATATTCCTTTTACCCCTCTTGGTGTTTTGACCCGAATGTCTTCCTCTGACATGGATGACACATCTCCTAGAGCGAGTGAGACACCTATTTTGTCAAGTATCGAAACTCCTATCCCGGCTACGTCCCCGGTACCCTCACGCTATAAGTATTTGAGGGATAATATGGGTACTAGGAATCCCTCTTCAGGTGCCATGTGGGATCACCACATCACTCCCACTACGGGATCTTTTACTCCACAAGTTCACAATACACCCATCACTTCAGTTCCAACTGTTCCAACTGTTTGTGTAGCGTATTCAACACCAGTTGTTAGTGCCGTTATGGCATCTTCAGTTGTGACTATTGTTGCAGGTCCCTCTCACGGCCTAGTAAGTAGTAGCTAGCCGTCACATATAACCAGAGTTGTTCATCCTGCACAAAGTGCCCCACCCTCTTCTGGTCCCACTCCAGCAGGAGGGCCATATGATCGCTATTTGCAAGCTGTCCAGGATCCGAGCTCGCAAGGTCTGTTCTACTACTATGATTCCACAGGTCAGTACCTTTATCTTTCCAGTCCCTTGCCATCTCAGCCTATTGTTGAGGTCTCGTTACCATTATTTGTTGCTTGGGGCACCACCACTTATCATGGTGACCAAGCAATGCCTGCACAGCCTTAGGGACCGCCTAACCAAGGCTAGTCGTCTTACGTGCAAACCCCCCAAGGGCAGCAGTATTACGGCCAGTCTCACCCAGGGCAACCTGGGGGCCCACAAGGACAACCCTTTCAGGGACAACCTTCAGCCTCTGGTGGTCCGTCTTTCACTTATTTTGCTCAACCTTCTGGTAATCCGGGGCAACCTGGTGTTCAGCAAGGTTACCCATCTGGGCAATGAGGACAACCTTATATGCAACAAGGACAACCTAGAATCCAGCAAGGCTACCCTTCTAGGCAGGGTGGTCAGCCTTACGTGCAGTAAGGCCAACCCACTGCCCAGCCTAGTCATCCTTTTGGACAAGTTGGTCGACCTCAGGGTCAACTAGCCATCTAGCCCACTCAGCCATTTGTTCCGCAAGGACAACCTTTGGTTGTACAAGGACAACCTAACACCCAGCAAGCTCATCCTTCTAGGAAAATGGGTCCATCCCAAACTCAACCAGGACAACCTTCCGGCCAGGTGGCCCAAGCTCCAACTTTTTAAGGACATCCTTCTGGGCCCCAGACTCAAACTGGTCTTCAGATGCAAGGTGGGTTTCAATCCCAACCTTCTTACCAAGCGCAGCCTGGTCACCAGGCTCAGTATGGAGCTCAGCAACTGTATGGTTACCAGCAACCCCAGGGGCAAGCTCAGTTGGCTCTGTACCAAAATTATCAACAAATGTAGGTCACTCCTTATCAGAATTACCAGCAACAGTATGTTGCTCCTGCAGGTCATGTTGGTAATCCATGGGGTGTTGGGGGGCAGATCCAGAGTCAACCATCCAGTTATGGACAGAACCCCTATGGACAGAATCCTTACAGACAGAACCCTTATGGGCCAGGCCCGTCCTGACAAAGTCCATGGGGGCAACCACCACCTGGTTGGAACTCTGGTATTACCTCTTATCCACGGCCACAGATGTCCTTCAATCCTCAGTTACCTTTCTTAGCAACATTGGAACTTCCAGCTGTGTCCAAATTGACTAATGATCCTATTCTTCATAATCCATACTAGCCACCAGTTCCAACCAAGATACCTGATGATTGTCCCAAATTCGATGGCAAAGCTGGAGAGGACCCTCAAGCCCACGTCATAACTTACCACCTTTGGTGTTCGTCAAATTCGTGGCTTGATGATTCCATCCGGCTTCACCTTTTCCAAAGGAATCTCACCGACTCGGCTGCTAAGTGGTACATTGAGTTGAATCGCAGATCCTTTCAAGATTTCAACTCGTTGGCAATGGCATTTCTAACTCACTTTCAGTTGCCCATTCGGTATGAGACAGGAATGCATCTCCTCATGTCTCTTAAACAGGACATGGCCACGCATATATCCGATCATATACATGAATGGAGACGGCGTCGTCGTTTGATCAAGTTCTGGATTCCTGATCAGCTCCTGACCGATTGGTTTACAACCTCGTCTATCCCTGCAATGATGCGAGACATTGCTATGGGAGCTTGTGTAACTGAAGAGCAAGCTATCGCGTGTGCTCAGTACCTTGACTTAGTTTATTCTCAGTCAGGTACCTTATATGATTATTTTCCTGATGCCCCGAGACCTGGAACGTCCAAAGCTCCACCAAAGCCATCTGTTGACGGTGTTATTGGCTCTGTAAATTCTTCTTCGAAGAAATCATCCGCGAACCCTGGGAAGCAAAAATCAAATGCTTCAAATGAAAACACTTCTCAGGGTGTATCTAATTCTAGAAATACTTCCGAGGTTAACGCCATCCAGTCCACCACGACGGATAAATCCTCGAAAGGAAAGAAGAAGGGGAAAGCGAAGAATAAATCTGAACAGCCTAGATAGGACTCCCCTAAACCTCCACCCGAGAAAGGAGCCAAATGTAAACCCAAGTATCCTTGTCTTATCTGTGATGAGGATCACTATACTAAAGACTACCCCAGGTGGTCTGAAGTTAGTCGATTGTTAAAAGGTGCTCCCGGGACTCCTGCTGTGCTCAAAGAGCCTTTCCCCTCACAACAAACTCAAATGGTGGCTGATCCATCGCAACCCTCTTCTTCATTTGGCTCTCAAGTATTTATGGCTGGGACGATCCCTGTCCACATCAGTACTCGAGCAGAAGAATATCCATCGCATGCCGGGAAAGAGCCTAAGGCCCCCCCCCAGCGCTCCTCTGTCCAATTCTGGTCCACTCCATATCGAGAGACCTAGCACTAAGACGCCCATCCGACCCCCTCCAAAAGGTGTACTTCGGAAGTCTTCTTACAACCCTAATGCTCATGCTACCCAGCACTACAGCATTGTTGAAGACTTAGCTCAGGCTCCATCTGCTATGTCTGCCTTAGAAGTGCTCCAGAGCTTCCCCTCCCAGAGGAAGTCCTTGCTATCGGTCATCAGTGGCATAGACCCGGCTGACTCGGATCTGATTACTTTTGACCTCGAAGGCCATAGCTGAGACTGCCTCACCAAATCGCTTTCCTCATACAGGGCATTATCAACACTAAAACGATTCATCATACAGTCATTGATGAAGGTGCTTCAACTTGCATCATGTCTGTTGCCTGTTGGAAAGCTATTGGTTCTCTGATGCTGAGCCAGTCTCCTACAACATTGTAAGCCTTTGACGGAAGAGAGTCTCGTCCTTATTGTATACTCCAACGTTTGCCCATTTCTTTGGAAGGGAAGATGGTCGAAGTGGAAGTTGAAGTTGTCGATGCTAATCTTACCTACAACCTCCTCCTCGGACGTAGTTGGACATACGCCATGCAAGCTGTGGCTTCGTCTCTTTTTCATGTCATTTGTTTCCCTCATCAGGGGAAGATTGTCACTATAGACCAGCTCTCCTTCTTCGCCTCCTCTTCTGAAGGAAACGTGCCTTTTGTGGAGTATACCTCCAAATCATGTGAGAGCGTGGGAGCCAGACTTTTTAAAGATCCTGCCTTGACGGGTTTCTTTTCCCTCTCACCTCCTAATCTCGCTCCTATTAATATGATTTCCGTGCGCTCTGATTCGTGGGTTATTCCCCCTGCTAATCAGATAGAATCTTGGGGCGATATGATTCCGTTGAGTCCTGCTGAGCTCAAATACATTGAAATCGTTGCTGCATCGGCTCCCCTTCCTGAACCTACTCCTCCGAGCAGGGCTCCCGACTCGTATGTTCATTCCCCTTGGTTTGGAGATGACGCTACTTCAGATCCTTTAAAGGAAATATTTCCTTCCGATGAAGCCATTATCGAGACCATGTCTCTCAAAGAACCTCCTTGGTCTGATCATCACCATCATTCCTCGTTTCTCCCTTCCCATCAGGAAATGATCACCTGTCTCGAGTGGTTTTCTCCTTGTCTCCCATCTCAGCCCCTTCAAACACCTATTCAAGTTTATCAAGTGTCCTCTGAAGAAAATATGGGAAACATCATGCAAACCCAACCCATCGACATCTCTCCGAAACCAGGGATTGTCGAGCACATTCACATTGGAGTCACTTGTACTCCGGAGGAAATTCAGCTCTATACCGATCTTTTTCATGAATTTCGTGATGTCTTCGCTTGGTCCTATGAAGAAATGCCTGGCATTGACCCTAGCATAGTGGTGCATGAGATACCTACGTATCCAGGTGCTAAGCCTGTTTGCCAACGTCTACGCCTTGTGCACCCCCGAAAGGCTGCAGCCATTAAAGCAGAAGTTGAAAAGCTTCTCAAGGCTGGTTTTATTTACCCCATTCCACTCACAGATTGGGTTTCCAATATCGTCCCTGTGAACAAAAAACAGGGTACCATTCAAGTCTGTGTTGATTACCGTGACATCAACCAGGCCTATCCTAAGGATAACTTCCCCACACCCTTCATCGATCAACTCATTGATGAATGTGCGGGGAGCGATATGTATTCATTTATGGATGATTTTTCTGGGTATAACTAGATCAATATTGCGCCCGCTGATCAGCATAAGACTACCTTTATCTGTCCTTAGGGCACTTTTGCTTACAAAAAGATCCCTTTCGGTTTGAAGAACGTCAGTGCTACCTTCCAACGTGCAATGTCCTATGCTTTTCATGACATCCGTCACATTGTACAACTGTACCTGGATGATCTACCAGCTCATTCAGTCAAACGCCAGGACGACCCTTCCCATCTTCGTGAAATCTTTCTCCGCTGTCGACACTACTGCATTAGGCTTAATCCTCATAAATGTGTCTTCTGCATTGAATCAGGCAGACTGCTCGGGTTTATCGTCTCCCAAGAGGGCATTCGTCTAGATCCCCTTAAAGTCGAAGCTATTTTGAATCTTCCTCCCCCTGCTTCTTTGTAGCAGTTGCAGACCTTGCAGGGCAAAGCAAACTTTTTAAGATGATTCGTCTTGAACTATGCCGAAGTAGCTAAAGGCTTTACACGGTTATTGAAGCGCGATACCCCTTTTCATTGGGATGCTATCGCTCAAGAGTCTTTCGAGCGTCTCAAGGGTCTCCTTGTTTCTGCTCCATTATTGCGACCTCCGAATTACCATCGTGATTATACTCTGTATTTGGCTGCCGCCGATACCACTATCGGCATGGTTCTTGTGCAAGACGACGATGATGACACTGAGCATGTCATATATTACCTCAGCCGCAACCTTTTATACATGGAAACTCGATATTATTACATCGAGAAGCTGGCATTGGCCGTCGTTTGTGCCGTCCAACGTTTCCGGCATTATATCTTGTTGCATACTATGACCATGATTTCTGATTGCAGCCCGATGACGTACATTTTGTCACGTCAGTTGCTGGGGGGCAAGTACTCAAAGTGGATCATCATCCTCCAAGAGTTCGACTTGGAATTCACTGCTACCAGGTCCAAGAAGTCCCTAGTCTTTGCTGAGTTACTTTGCTCTTTGCCATCTCCTACCGCACCCTCTCACTCGGAGGACTATATCCCAGATGAAACTCTATTCCTAATTAGCACCCTCGATCCCTGGTACGGGGATATCATTGTGTACCTACAAACGTCCTATTTCCGTCCCATGGTGTCCAAGGATGCTTGGCGACGGATTCGTCATCAGCCTCAACCCTACCGTATTATCGGGGACACCCTGTACCGTCTTAGCGTTGACTCCGTCCTCTGCCGATGTCTAACTCTCGAGGAAGCTGAGCGATTCCTGAATGACTGCCACTCTGGCGCATGTGGTCGTCACATGTCCGGATATGCCACGGCTCAAAAAATCCTCCACGCTAGTTATTTCTGGCCCTCCATCTTTAAGGATTGCATTCTTGCCGTCCGTTCGTGTCACGAGTGCCAGATATACCAGCGAAAGATGCGTGTGCCACCAGCTCCATTGCACCCTGTTATCACCGTTGGCCCTTTTGCCAAATGGGGCATTGATTATACGACCTGTAACCCTCGCTCAGCCGAGGGGCATGGGTATATTATCATTTCTGTCGATTACTTTACAAAATGGGCCGAGGCGATGCCCACATTAACTAAAGACAGTTACACAGCGGCGCAATTTTTGTTCAACTATGTTATTTCACGGTTCGGAGTTCCTCAAGCCATCGTCACGGATCATGGGAAGCATTTCCGTAATCACATGATGACCGAACTAACAACCCAACTAGGCTTATGACATGCTAGTTCAACTCCATACTGTCCTCAGTCCAATGGCCAAGTTGAAGCCGTCAACAAGATTTTGGTTACGATGCTTCAACGTACCATTGGCATGCATAAGTGTAATTGGAATTTGATGTTGTTCTCCTCCTTATGGGCTTACTGAACCTCTATGAAGGAGGCCACCGGTTTCACTCCATTTCAATTAGTTTACGGACAGGAGGCTACCCTTCCTATCGAATGTGAAATCCCTTTGTTAAAATTTGTCGTCGAGTTGCTTCCCAACACTACTCCGGTAGAGGAACGTCTTCTTTACCTAGAACGGCTGGACAAGACCCGTCGGCTAGCCTCTCTAGCTACCGAAGCACAGAAGAAGAGAGTTAAAAATCACTTCGATCATACCATCCATCCTCGTTCCTTTGTTGAGGGAGATTTAGTCCTGCTATATGATCAAGCGAATGATAAGCTGGGGGCAGGCAAACTCGAGCCCATGTGGCTAGGCCCTTATATTGTAAAGAGAGTTTTGCAGAAAGGGGCATATGAGCTAATTGACTACGAAGGTAATCCTCTCGATAAGCCCCGCAACGGGCTGTACTTGAAAAAGTACTATGCGTGATTCCATGCACTTCGGTTTGTACATGCGTGTGTTTTAGCAAGTGTGTTGTGTGTGTGTTTTCATGTTTTTGGCTTGGTGTGAAGGCGTGATTGCTGCTTATTGTGTCTTTTGCTTCTTGTGCAGATGTCTGGTGCACCTTACGTTGGTTTCGCTGATGGTGCCTGCCGCAGCACTCGCAATTTGTCTTCTGCAGCGTGGGTGATCTACGATCCTCACGGTGAGTTGATAGATCATCAAGGTGTGTGTTTAGGCTATACCACAAACAATGTCACTGAATATAGTGCTGTGATTAAATTACTGGCTGAGGCAATTAATCTCAATATTCGTACATTGGTTGTCAACCTGGACTCTCAACTTGTCGTCCATCAGCTCAATGGGCAATATTCCGTTAGAGACCATCGCATTTTAAGGTTGTATTTACGTGTTAAATTGTTAGAGAGGAATTTTGATTTCATTACATATCAACATATTCCACGACGATTAAACACATTATCTGATGCATTGGCTAATCATGTATTGGACAGACATTTGCGTAACATATAATCAAAACATCATACGAGCAAGCACATAAAAGCACAATAATAGACCATAGGAATATATATATATATATATATATATATATATATAGATATATATATATATATATATAGATAGATATATCATGTGGCGCACCAAGGTGCTCAAAAATAAGTGTACATGTCTAAATAGGGCCTGTGTTCTCTGTACATCTGAGACACATGTCTCTCAAAAAATCACCAGTAGGAAATAAAGACCTAGATATCTATTGTGGCGGGTTGTGCTCCCTATACTACACAACCGCTCGTGCCACCCGCCTCAACAGGCGGTGCATCCTAGGTTCTACTCCCACTGTATGGATCTGGGATGCTATGGGGACCTCCTCTATCCCCATGTAATCTGGAATCCCGGTCAGCAAGCCCTCAAGGTTCTGTATCACTGTCTCCATCGTGTCATCTCCCGGAGGAGCCAGGGCTAGAGCTCCAATGCCCTGCGTGTCCCTTCGCGCCTCTGGAGCCAGGCCAAGGGGTCTCGCCGGTCCTACATCTGCATACCATAGCATTCTTCATTAGGACATGTACATGAAAAAATTAAAAAACATCATAAAAATAAAAAAATAAAAAAATGAGATCAAGTGTCTTACCACCGTCATCCCACTGCTCTCCAACGGGTAGTTGCATTTCAGGGTCTCCGCGGAAATCTAGGCCGGCATATGGCCAGTCCTCCATGAAGATCGTCTGTCGCTCCAACCACTCTCGGAAATACGCCCCCCATGCCACTGGTCGGCCGCCAACTCCTCGTGGCATGACATGGGCCCATCGTGTGGCCCTCATCTCGCGTGGCCTAGGAGGGTCCAAAACCATATCCTGCAGTTGCAGTGCCGACACCCGCTCCAGAATGAGCGAGAGTAAGATCGATCCATAGCCAAACTGTTTCGTCTCTCTGTGACAAAAGTTGGTCAGTTGTCTCTTCAAGTTTGCCGCTACTGCCTCTGCCCAGTTAAACATGCTGGGATTCAAGCATTCGAGGGCCAGTCGGAGATGGGTCTTCGAGGCCTCGTGTTGGGCCTGGGAGCCCGCTACCCATGTCACCATGAAGAGCATAGTTCGAAGGATTATGTCCTCCACCGTAGGAATTTCCACCTTTCCGCTCCGTGACTTGCGTGCCCGTGGGCACACTTGAGCCATCAGCATATCTAAAGTATCACCTCTGGGTCGCTGCCCCTCCAGAATAGGCCTCTCGCCTCGATGAGACAACCCGGTCAAAAAGTAGATGTCTGTATAATCAAACTCAATGTCCTGGCCTCGGATAACAAATTTCCCATCCGTGGGATTCCAGGCCCTGATTAGGAGTTCCAGAAGGTCAAGCTGTGCCCGCAAGCGTGGAGTTAAGAAAAGTTTAAGCAACCTGCACCCCCGCAATGCGTTTCGGCACTCGGCATCAGCAAAAGCCGCTATATCATCGTTATTGTGAGAGCGTTGCTACCAAACGAACGCCATTATAACCCTGCATGACCAAAAATCTCATTAGCACCTTGCTTGCAAAGTTTCATACGTAAATTTTATTAAAAAACTTGTTGCGTGGCGTCAGCGTGACTGTTTTTAAAATAGTCGCGTTGATAATGGGTGCCTTTTTTATTTTTCCCAGGTCAGCGTGGAAGTACATCACCTTTCCGCGCTGATATGGGTGCAACCTGTGGAAGTTTTTATCGGTCATCACGGACCCAATGGCGAAATCCGCGATGACCGAGAGCGGAATGCATTTCAAAAAATCCGCTCAAACAACCACATTCCACCGTCAAAATGCAGGAAAAAGACTTCAAAACAGAGCATAGGGCAAAGTGTATCTACCTGGAACCAGTTTCAGGATGAATGATGCACGTACGGGGCCGAATTTCGTTCGCCAACCTCAATGCTCCAAGTCGCTCCACAAAGCCTCAATGGTAACAATGGTAAAAAAATTTGTTTACCCCCCCTATTTATGGTAATTTTGTAAAATTAAATATTATTTTCCACAAATATGGGTTTTTATCATGGTTTTTACTATATGCTTGGTTCCAATATGGTTTTTTACTATGTTTTTATGCACATTGTTTATATTATCTCGAACGGGTTTACGTGTGCAGTGTTCCTTGTGCAGGATCTCAGGTGGTAGAATTACGACAGTTTTATACGCACTTGGTCCCAAGAAGTCGTCTTTAAGCTCTTTTCCGATGTGAAACAAGAAAAGATAGCCGAGTCTCCCTCTCAACTCGTTAAAAGAAGCGAGAGGTGGTCGCCTTTAAGCTCTTTTTTCGACCATTTAAACTTAAAAAGATCGTCGGGTTTTTGTCGTTTCAGACTCGTTATTGGCTACGAAACGACGTGCTTCTGACCGCTTTTTTACTTTTTTTTCGGGTCAAAGTTACTACTTACGAAAAGTACTCCTCAATCGTACTGGTTGGGCGGTTCTTTCGGGCATTGTTTTATACTTTTTCGGGCTCGAGAGACACAACTTTACGAAAAAGGACCCCCCTGGAGTTTCCTTTTCTGCTGTCTTTTCAAACTCTCTAAACATGAAAAGGCACCGAGTTCTTCCTTTGCCAGACTCGTTAAAACTTAATGACATCGGATTCCGTTGAAATGACACTTTTCAAGAATATGTTATCCCTGTCAAGCTTGTCATCAAAAAATAACCGGGGTACTCGCCAGCAATGGTGAGGAAAATGGAACCACAATCATTGTCGTGTCAGCAGTATGTCGCTCTTGAACATGGCACTTGTCTGCATTCGTGTCTGGGTGGGGACATCTCATCTTGTTTTTTACACTTGCGTCCGTGGGTTTGGGTTATCCTGTTTGACCTCTCATCTGCTCATTACCTTGTCACCATGACCCCTAATCATTTAATGTCAAATACTGCCAAGTCCACTGTCGTGCCGCCAATATGTTCAAGAGAAGTTGACCTCTGCAGAATACTCAACCTCCCTCTGATACCTCACACAAAACATTTTATCCTTGTCTGTCTTGTGTCGACGATGTGGGAAACATTATGGCCCACCTTCGATCAAGGTCACTTCCTATCGACTTCAGCTCATTATCCAGGGAGTTGACCTAGAGACTCCCTTCAGATGCCTTGGAGCATGCATGCATCAATGGCAGGTTCTTCGTGTTCGACGCGAGGTTTTCATCATTGGCCTCCGATCGAATGATTCTACGGGTGTTCGACGCTGGCTCACTGATTCGCACACCGTAGATTGTACCTATAGTACCTTGAGGACCATTATCATTATTGGTGGTACCTCTCGCGTCTGTTAACAGTTTTCATCATTGACTCGTAATCAGATGATGTTCTTGCATGTTCGACTTCAACCCCTATATTCGCATGCTTAGACTTGTACTTTGTTCGGGTCGAGATGGACCGCAAGACCCTGGATTTTGTCTATTGAGATCCAGGTTGCGATTTTGTGGATTATTATGATCATTACATGACTCATTGATGGATGGTTACGACCATACCCGAGTCTTCATGGATGGTTGCGACCATACCTTTGTTATTATCATGGTCTCATTAGCTGGGTGGCTACGACCATACCTTTTTTATTATCATGGTCTCATTAGCTGGGTGGCTGCGTCCATACCACAGACCCATTTTGTATGTCTTTTGGATGGCTGTGCCCATGCCTAGACTACATGTAATTCAGAGATATCAGTTGTACTTGCACGCAGGTTCTTCCCGGTGGTGTTCCATTTCAGTCAGTTTCGTAAAGCATTTCACCCCTCCCACTCTCTCGGGCTTCATACTTTAGGGGGCATCTATTACACAGTAATTTGTCACTGCCTTCATACCAGTCTTCCTACTGTGTCATGAGTCCAAATCATTCATGCTCATGCTCTCTGATGTTGCCAAATGACCCACTTTGCCAAAGTTTCTGCATCATCGCGACTCTTGTAAAAATAAATGCGCTGATGAGCAGTCCAAAACAAACCGAATGCACTGCCATCGCGGAAGTACACGTGATTCCCGCGATGGTCAGATTTCATGAGACAGTGCAACTGTTGCTTATATTTTCTCGCAATGACATGAGCTTCTCCGTTATGTAGTAGCGATGCCAGCGCTCCAACACAGTTATGTACCCGCGATGATCCAGTCTGGGCAAGTTTGTTCTAACAAACGACCTTCTAGATGACTCCAGACCTGGTTTTTGGCCTTGTATATGTCGCCCTCCCTTCTCTGGCATGTCTGTTTTCGTCATTTGAGCCACATTCCTTGGAGATAAGCTCATCTTCCCACCATTCATGGAGACTCCTCCTATTTAAGCCTCCACCATTGCTATGAGCTACTAGTTTGGAATTCATAGTGTTTGGAGTGTTGCTGATAGTGTTGTGAGCTTGATAGGTAGCTGGTGTGACAAGTGTGGGATTGTTAGAGAGCTTAAGGAAGGTTGTGAAGTGTTTTGATCTTGTGTAAAATTGTGAGTGAGAGAGTTTTGTCTTGGGAGATCTATCTTCAAGGGTGAATGCTTGAGGAACTTGCTGGCTGGACCCTCTTGAGAAGGATTTGACGTTAGAACTATGGTTGTATTCTTCTTTGTTTATCAATAATAGACGACTATCATTATGGTTCCACTCTTATTGTCTTTATAATGGTGATTGAGTT
Organism: Pinus tabuliformis; assembly: GCA_031772625.1. NCBI lineage: Eukaryota > Viridiplantae > Streptophyta > Pinopsida > Pinales > Pinaceae > Pinus > Pinus tabuliformis. The sequence goes on from CM062816.1 coordinate 1,428,309,116, forward strand.
ATATCCTTTCTGACTGATATATAGTTGCATCTATTGGATTTTATGCTTGTGTTTGTATCGTTCTTTGCATGTGCAGGTGTCTTTTCACGAGGATCGTGGGGATTGTGACCAGCTAGAGCAAAGGAACGGGAGTGTCGACTCTTCTACAAGTACTAGCGTTGGAATCTAGGTAGGCCCTCATCATCGGTCTTTAATTTGCAATTAGGAACCTGCGTGTTAGCATTGTTTGATTGTTGCTAGACCCTATTTGGACTAGTAGGGATCGCCTCTGTCTGCAGAGGGGATTTACCTCCACAACAGTGCTTTAGAAATGGAATTCTTAAATCACTTCCAGCTACCCATCTACTATGAATCTGTGACGGAACTCCTCACTTCATTATGTCAGGATACCGCCACCCACATCTCTGATCATATACATGAATGGAGACATAGGCAGAGGTTACTAAAAGCTCCCCTTCTAGTCTATCTATTAGCGGATTGGTTCTGCAAGTCTCTACTCCCCCAAATTGCTAAGGATGTCACCTTAGGTGGTACGATCACAGAAGACCAATCCATTCGTCATCCCTAGCATTTAGATCTGATATATTCTCACTCTGGCACTCTATACAATGTAATTCCCAATGCCCCTCGCTACTCCAATTCTCCTGCTACTCAACAACCTGGAGCGCACACCGATGGGATTATTGGCGCAACCTCCGGGGATGCTATAAAACAACTCAGCGATCACATTGCCTAGATGTCACTTGACCCCTCTACCAAATCGACTGCTCTTCCTAGCACCGTGATAAACTCAGTGCAGTCTACACAAAAACCCAGTGGTAAGATAAAGAAGAATAAGAAAAAGATGGCTTCTTCTCAAGAGCAGTCAACAAAGTAGCAAAACCCAAAGTAGAAGGCTACTATGCCCTTTGATGATGGAAAGGATAAACCCACTAGATTCCCTTGCAAAATCTGTGTTGAAGACCACATGACCTATCGTTGTCTGTGTCTTTAGGAATGCATAGATTTCATTGCTAAAAAGGACATTGGCAGGACCCCTATTGTCCTGAATAATCCTTTCTCCCCTGAGCAACAACAACACCTTATTTCAAACCAACCCCAACCCCTGCAAGGGGGCAATGGTGGTTCGCAACATCCTTCAGCTGGTGAAGGACCATCTACCATTTACACCTTTGAAACGATAGATCTACAAACCAGAGCCAAATCTTATGGACCTCCAGTCACTCATCAAGAGGAACCCTCCTCAAGTCAAAACCCACGATTGCCTAACGATCTTCATATTGAAAGGCCGGTTGCTGACCTTGTAATTCACCCTCCTAAAGGGGCACTTCATTACACAATGGACAATACATTTGCACGTGCCACCCAAAACTATAGTATTGTAGAAGATTTGGTGCAAGCACCATCAGCTATGTCGGTGCTCGAAGTATTACAACCTTGTCTAGCACAAGGGAAATCTCTACTTTTGGCTATTGGTTGTATTGACCCTCAACATTCCATGCTTGCAATTTTCGACATGGAAAAATGTAAAACTCACCTTTCACACCAGCTTGCATTTCAAGTGCAAATTTTTTCAAAAGGAAAAGGAATACATAGAACTATCATTGACGAAGGTGCTTCAACCTGCGTAATTCTGACTTCATGTTGGCTCACTTTGGGTTCTCCAACCCTATCCCCACCGCTAAATTCCCTTAAAGCTTTTGACAACCACACTTTCATCCTAAAAGGTTACCTAGCTAGCTACCCCATCACCTTGGATGGAAAATTGGTAATGTTGGACATCAAAGTCGTAGATAGAAAGCTATACTATAATCTCTTGTTGGGTCATAGTTGGACTTACAAAATGATTGCCATTGTGTCTACAATCTTTTGCATCATCTTATTTCCATTGGATGGAAAGACAGTCATAGTGGACCAGCTGTCCTTTTGCAGCCCTAATTATTCCTCGTTACCTAGAAGCTCTGTACCCTTATTGGGTGGTGTACCTGACTCTTATGTCAATATCAATACTAGTATACTGAAGGGCCCTTCCCTATTGGGTTGTTTCCCTCTTCTGCCACCAGTGGTTCCACAAATGGTCAATATGATTTCATCCATTCCTCACGAATCGACCAATCCTTCGATCGTACCGACCATTCAGACATTGACACTTACAGAGAACAAATGCCACTATCACCAGTTGAATTAGCCTACCAGGCCATTCAATTTGCATCTGAGTCTCCGATCTCTTTGGTCACGGCCAACGGTACCACTGCCCCTCCCATAACTGCTCCTTCTTTCGATCCCCTCAATCAAGTCCTACCTACGGACGAAGCTATTAAATATATCATGAGTTTAGAAGAGCGACCTTGGGAGGACTCACACCATCGTGTTTCAATATTTGATTTGAACATGATGCCTCTTCAAATCCTATCATCCGATGCACCTGAATTCATTTCCTCACCATATACAACTATCCAAACTTTGGATTTGGAAGGAAACATGGGAAATATTTCAAGGACATCGCTCATCTATATTTCTGTCATGAAAAGCATCGTAGAAAACATCCAGGTTGGAGTAGATTGTAATCCTGAGGAAATTGAAATCTTCACCTGCCTTTTTAAGGAATTCCGCAATGCATTTGCTTGGTCTTACGAGGAAATGCTCGACATAGATCCTTCTATTTTCGAGCATGAGATCAAGATATACGAGAATGCTAAACCTATCTGCCAAAGGCTTTGACAAGTCCACCCCTACAAAATGGTAGCCATCAAGACTGAGGTGGAAAAGCTATTACGTGCTGGTTTTTTCTACCCCACTCCCTTAACAGAATGGGTATCCAATCTGGTTCCTGTTGATAAGAAACAAGGAACCATCCACGTATGTGTCAACTATTGAGACTTGAACGTTGAGTGTCTGAAGGGTAATTATCTGACACCTTTCAATGACCAAATCATCGACGACTGTGCTGGTTGTGAATCATTCTCATTCATGGATGGATTCTCAGGTTAGAACCAGATTGTAATAAAACACAAAGATCAACACAAAATCACCTTCGTTTGCCCATGGGGAATATTTTCCTATTGAAAACTCCCATTTGGTTTAAAGAATGTTGGAGCAACATTTCAAAGGGCCATAGATTACCCATTTCACGATATCAGACATATCATTCAATCTTACTTGGATGACCTTCTAGCCCATTCCAAGAAGCAAGCGCAGCACCTAGATCATTTAAGAGCTTTCTTTCTTAGTTGCCAGTTTTATAACATACATCTAAATGCGCATAAATGAGTTTTCTTTATCGAGTCTGGATGCTTACTTGGATTCATTATCTCCAAGTATGGGATTAGGGTTGATCCTGATAAGGTAAAATAATTACTCAATTTCCTGAACCATAATCCATTATGCAGCTCCAACATTTGCAATGGAAAGCAAACCTTTTACGATGGTTCATCGTAAACTATGCTAGGTTGATGAAAGGCTTTATGCGCCTACTTAAGAAGGGAGTGTCGTATCTGTGGGATGATCAAGCTCAATGATCATTTGATGCCTTGAAAAAGGCACTTATATCAACCCCACTCCTTAGCACTCCCAATTATGGGCGCCACTTTATTCTATACTTATCTGCCTCATCATCCTCTCTAGGAATGCTATTGGTTCAAATTCATGATGACTAGATTGATCATGTGATATATTTTTGATAGAGGAGGAATGACCTGTTATAGAGTTGTATGAACCCAACGTTTCAGACTACCAAGTGAGTCCATCATCAGGGGATGCGTTAATAGATTTAAGAAGATATTAATGATGTATCCAGGAGCTGTATTTTAGAGTATATATATGGGTTATGAAAAGAATAATATAAGAAATTTAGTCAGCCAATTTCTGATTAGTTTGTTAATATTTAGAGCTTTTTTTTTTTTTTTTTTTTTTTTTTTTTTTTTTTTTAATTTAACCATTAGGGATTTGATTAATTAAATTCAATATAATCTATTTGTTAATTAGTTGAGATTCATTTATAATTAGAATTATGAAAGCTTTATTACCCTTTTTTTATATAAATTTATAGATTACTTATAATTCATAAATATGATTATAATGTAATTTTTTTCATTAAGAATTCTTGATTTTATAATAATAAATGAATAATTATGAAACTTTTGTTGACGTCTTCAATTGATTTTAAAATATTAAGGATTTACTTATTTAATTCACTATAATCTAATTGAATTATAAACTCTAGTGTTTAATAAGTTTTGATTTATTTTTAATTTGAATTATTAACAACCCTTTTTAATATGAATTTCTAGACTATAATAAATATGAAAATTTTGATTTTATTTTTAATAAATGAATAGTTGTGAAATTTGATTAATCTGAGAATTATTTTCACATAAGAATTTTTTTATATATACATTTATTTATTTGTTTAATTATTATTAAGAATTCTTGATTTTAGATTAATAAATGAAATGTCTTATATTGAATTTAAACCATTAAGGATTTAATTAGTTAATTCACTATAATTTGATTAGAATGTTCAAATTCTAGTGTTAATAAGTTTTGAATTAGTTTAATTTGAGTTATTACAACCATTTGTTTAATTTAAATTCATATGTTATAATATTATAATTAATAAATTATGATCAGATTTTTTTATTTTTTTTAATAAATGATTATTAATGAAATAAATTAGATTTGAGAAATGTTTTATTATAAGAATTTTTTTTATTCAATATGATGATCACTTATTTATTTGTTTATATATTTTTATTTTTATTAAAGATGATGTTGGATAATTTTTTTATTATGAATGAGAGAGCAGGGATTAAATTATTATAAGCAATTGAGTTAATCATTGATTGTTTAGGTATCTAGGTGTTGCTTAGTTTTAATCCATCATCACGGTTCAAGTTGTTCTTTATTTTTTCTATTTCAATGGCTTCTTTGATTTTCCTTTTAAGATAGTGGTCCTCTTTTCTAATTAGTTTGGCTTCTTCCATGCAGATATAATGAGAGGAAGAGTGAACATGTTCTGCTAAGGCATATTTTGAGGTCCTCTCTCTTCTTAAGCTAGCAGTGTGTTCTTTAATTCTGATGTTGAAAGACCTTCTAGTTTCACCTATGTATTCCTTTCTGCATGAGCAAGGAATAACATAAACACCTTTTTGAAGGTTAGGTTTTATGGGATCTTTAACTGAGTTGAATAATTGTTTGATGGTGTTAGTAGGGGTGAAGGCTACATTAATGTTGTGTTTATTAAGAATTTTAGTAATTTTATCAGTGGTGCCTTTTATGTATGGAAGGGAGACCTTAGGAGTTGACAAATTTTGACCTTTGATATCCTTGTTATTCTTACTCAGGGATTGGTGCATGGCTTTCTTAATGGTATTCCTATTATAACCATTTAGTTCAAAAACTTTGTGAAGATGGTTGAGTTCATCCTTTAAATGGTCAGGATCAGATATTCTGGCCGCCCTAGTGGTTAAGGTCCTTATGATGCCAATTTTTTGTTTAGGGTGGTGATGAGAATTTGCATGCAGATATCATTCTGTATGGGTTTTCTTTCTGTAGACTTGGAAACCAAGTGACCCTTCTTTTTTAGTTAGAAGGATATCCAGAAAGGGAAGCTAGTTGTTATTTTCAATTTCTATAGTGAATTTTATATGGTCAGAGAGGCTATTTAAGTGATTGAGGAATAGGTCAAGTTTTTCTTTTCCATGACTCCATTTGGAAAATATGTCATCAACAAACCTTTTCCATACACCCCTGATGAATGTAAAAGGTTTTTTGATGACATATTTTCCAAATTTAGTCATGGAAAAAAAACTTGACATATTCCTCAATCACTTAAATAGCCTCTCTAACCTTATAAAATTCACTGTAGAAATCGAAAATAACAACTAGCTTCCCTTTCTGGATATCCTTCTAACTAAAAAACGCGGGTCACTTGGTTTCCAAGTCTATAGAAAGAGATCTGCATGCAAATTCTCATCACCACCCTAAACAAAAAATTGGCATCATAAGTACCTTAACCACTAGGGTGGCCAGAATATCTGATCCTGACCATTTAAAGGATGAACTCAACCATCTTCACAAAGTTTTTGAACTAAATGGTTATAATAGGAATACCATTAAGAAAGCCATGCACCAATCCCTAAGTAAGAATAACGAGGATATCAAAGGTCAAAATTTGTCAACTCCTAAGGTCTCCCTTCCATACATAAAAGGCACCACCGATAAAATTACTAAAATTCTTAATAAACACAACATTAATGTAGCCTTCACCCTTACTAACACCATCAAACATTTGTTCAACTCAGTTAAGGATCCCATAAACCCTAACCTTCAAAAAGGTGTTTATGTTATTCCTTGCTCATGTGAAAAGGAATACATAGGTGAAACTAGAAGGACTTTCAACATCAGAATTAAAGAACACACTACCGACTTAAGAAGAGAGGGGACCTTAAAATCTGCCTTAGCAGAACATGTTCACTCTTCCTCTCATTATATCTGCATGGAAGAAGCCAAACAAATTAGAAAAGGGGACCACTATCTTAATAGGAAAATCAAAGAAGCCATTGAAATATAAAAAAGAAAGAACAACCAGAACTGTGACGATGGATTAAAACTAAGAAAAGCCTGGAAACCTTTATTCGAAATCTTAAAGAATCAATGATTAACTCATATCCCTTATAATAATTTAATCCCTCCTCTCTCATTCATAATAAAAAAATTATCTAACATCCTCTTTAATAAAAATAAAAATATATAAACAAATAAATAAATGATCATCCCATTGAATAAAAAAAATTTGTTATAAAAAAACATTTCTCAAATCTAATTTATTTCATTACTAGTCATTTATTAAAAATAAAAATAATTTTCTGATCATAATTTATTAATTATAATATTATAAGTAACATATGAATTTAAATTAAACAAATGGTTGTGATAACTCAAATTAAAATAATGTAGAACGTATTAACACTAGAATTTAGACATTCTAATAAAATTAAAATGAATTAACTAACTAAATCGCTAATGGTTTAAATTCAATATATGACATTTCATTTATTAATCTAAAATCAAGAATTCTTAATAATAATTAAACAAATAAATAAATGTATATATAAAAATCTTCTTATATGAAAATTATTCTCACATTAATCAAATTTCACAACTATTCATTTATTAAAAATAAAATCAAAATTCTCATATTTATTGTAGTCTAGAAATTCATATTAAAAAGGTTTGTTCATAATTCAAATTAAAAATAAATCAAAACTTATTAAACAATAGAGTTTATATATTCAATTAGATTATAGTGAATTAATTAAGTAAATCCTTAATATTTTAAAATCAATTTAAGACATCAACATAAATTTCATAATTATTCATTTATTATTCTAAAATCAAGAATTCTTAAAAAAATTAAAAAAATTACATCATAATCATATTTATGAATTATAAGTAATCTATAAATTTATATAAAAAAGGGGTAATAAAGCTTTCATAATTCTAATTATAAATAAATCTCAACTAATTAACAAATAGATTATATTGAATTTAATTAATCAAATCCCTAATGGTTAAATTTCAAAAAAAAAAAATCTAAATATTAACAAACTAATAAGATATTGGCCGACTAAATTTATTATATTATTCTTTTCATAACCCATATATATACTCTGAAATACAGCTCCTGGATACATCATTAATATCTTCTTAAATTTATTAATGCATCCCCTGTTGATGGACTCACTTGGTAGTCTGAGATGTTGGGTTCATAAAACACTATCACAGGTCATTCCTCCTCTATCAAAAAATTTTCCTCACCTGTATGGATTCATTATTTAATGTGATATATTATCTATCAAAAGGCCTGGCTGGGCCCGAACTCAGATATTCACATGTGGAAAAGTTGTCCTTGGCAGTTGTCTTTGCTATCAACCACTTCCGACATTACATACTGCTGCGACAGACTACTGTCATCGCCTTGGAGAATCCCATGAGACACATTTTGTCTCATAAAGTAATTGGAGGGAAATATTTAAAATGGATAGTGATCCTCCAACAATTTGATTTGGTTTTCACTACTGCCAAGGAAAAAAATTCCTTAGTCTTCGCCGAACTTTTGTCGGATCTTCCCATTGTTGATCCTAACGAGATAGCCCATGATCCTCTTCCAAATGAAGATGTCTATCTTATTGACACTACTGACCCTTGGTATGGTGACATTATTGTCTTCCTCCAAGCGCAATGTTTCCGCTTTGAGCTATCATCGGGTGACCATCGTCGCATCCACCATCAAGCGCGACACTATTTAGTGCTTAACGATATGTTATATTGCTATGGTGGAGATATAGTTCTTTGACATTGCCTCACTCATGAAGAGGCGAAACACGTTTTAAATGACTTCCATGTTAGGGCATGTGGCAGTGATCTTTCTGGCATATCTACTACTCAGAAACTTTTTCACGCAGGCTACTACTGGCTGACCTTGTTCAAAGATTGTATCAAGGTTATCCGACAATTCCATCCTTGTCAAGTATTTACAAAGAAAATGCACGCTCCTCTAGCCCTGCTGCACCCAGTTATCTCCATTAGCCCCTTTGCCAAATGGTGGATAGAATTTGTAACTTGCAACCCAGATTCCTCTGCTGGACACAACTATATTATTGTAGCTATGGACTATTTCACGAAGTGGGCCGAAGCCCTTCCCACCTTCCAGGTCGATGGACAAACCACGACATTATTCCTATTTAATTAGGTCATCTGTCACTTTGGTGTTCCCTGCACAATCGTTACAGACCATGGGTCTCATTTTCAGAATCACATGATGTCTGACTTAACATCGCTGCTAGGTTTTTTCCAGGATCAATTATCCTCCTACTACCCCAAAGCTAATGGTCAAGTAGAGGCCGTCAATGGCATCTTAAAAACCATGATCCGTAGTTTAGTAGGGAATCATAAAACCCATGAGCATCAAATGGTATATCCTACACTATGGGCATATCGAACTTCAGTTAAGTCTGCTACAGGCTTCACACATTTTCAACTGGCTTATGGCCTTGAAGCAGTTTTACCAATCAAGTGTCACATTCCTTCTTGAAAAATCTCCGTTTAACTCTTGTCTGACACTACTACCAAATAATAATGCCTGTTATACCTAAATGAACTGGATGAAACTCGTCGAGATGCTAATTGGTACTCAAAGCCCACAAGCATCGGGTCAAAACCTAGTATGAAAAAAAGGTCAAGCCTCGTTCTTACCAAGAGGGAGATCTTGTTTTACACTATGATCAAAAACATGACCTCTTGGGGGAAGGAACACTTCAACCTTTATGGCTCGGTCCATATGTCGTTAAGAAAGCCCTCTCAAAAGGGGCATATGAACTTCAGGACTAGGAAGGATTCCTGCTTACTGAGCCCCGAAATGGGCTCTATTTGAAAAAGTATTATGCCTAGTAATACACTAGGCATGTGCTTTGTAATTTTATGTATTTATAAGTTTTTCTTCTTTTTTTATGTCACTGGATTTTTTGGTATTTATTAAAGTATTTGTCTCATACATATTCCTTGTAATGCAGATTCCTTCATTACCCTTAACATACGTAGGATATGCGGATGGTGCCAATCATAACACATGGCACATTGCATCAGCTACTTAGGTCATTTACACACTTGAGTCAGAACTGTTTTGTTCTGTGGGAGTCTTTCTTCTTACTTCCACCAACAATATTGTTGAGTACATGCCCGTAATTTTACTTCTCACTGAAGCATCATTAAGGGACATCTCCAATCTGGTGATCAGGTTAGACTCTTAGCTTGTTATGCAATTGACAAATCATTATCACATTCATAATCCAATCTTGTTACATCATTATTTAAGGGTACGACTCTTGGAACATCAATTTGAAGTTATCACATATGAACACATTCCTACAGAATTTAATACATTTTCTAATTCATTGGAAAAATATGTGTTAAATTGGCATCTGTCTCATTCACTATAGATACATGTATGAAATTAAATATTTACACAATCAAAATTGTACAAAAACACTTAAAAAACATTTACATCATAAAATACTAATATATATATATATATATATATATATATATATATATATATATATATATATATATATATATATATATATATATATCGAATCTAGTCTTTTACATTAAAATATTCCAAAAATTGGGTGTTTTATGTACAAAATGGCTACTAAGCCTAGCTATAAACACCCGCTAGCTATGCCAAAGTGCCTGCTAATATATCCCATTGCTCATGAAATGATAACACTTCTCTAGCTATGCACCAAAGAGGAACCAAAAACCGCTTAGGCACACTAACTGTGTGCCGTTGTATATGAGTGGGGATCTCCCTCATAGGAAGGGGGGGCACACCCATGCTGAAACCCTCCAGGTTCTTGAGAACCTCGCAAAGACTAACGACATCACCCCCCCCATCAGGTAGTTGGCCTCCCCACCTCACTTTGTGAGGTTCGCCTGCAGGTCGTACCTATGCCACATCTGTGTCAAGAAAAAAGATTCATGTCAATACTTGTTCAACCATAAAATCAACAAAAGCAGAACATAAATATTCAAAAGCTTAAAAATTCTTTAAATACTCTCAAAATCATTCTTACCTTGAGGCCCCCAGTTGGTTCCACGAGGCAGAATCAAGTCAGGGTCACCGTTGAAGTCCATGATCTCATAGGCATAGTCATCAATCATCACAATCTAGCCACTAATCCATTCAAAAAAATCTTCTTTGAAAAATTGTTGGATAGGTCCTCCTCGTGTGCGATGATCGAGAGATGTTGATTTCCCCTGTCTCGTCTCCCTCTGATCAAGGGGACCTAAGCTTATATGTAGGTGCATAACAGGTACCCTCTCAAGTATGAATGAGACAATGAGAGTGTCATACCCAAAACTCTGTTGGGTTTGAGTATTGCATGCAGTCAATTCTGCCTTCAACTAGCAAGGCACTGCTTTGCACCAGTTGAACATCTAAGGCTGGAAAAATTCAACTGCAAGGAATAGTTGGGCCTTTGTTGCAATGTTGGCACTCTTTGACTATGCCAAACGCATAATCAACCATGAAATGGCCCTCATAGATTTGGACCTAATCCTCTCTATACGGACTCCGTTGCTGACGAGTCCACTCTCAAGGATACAGTAAGCTTGAACCAGCTCTAGGGTGGATCGAGGATCAGGCTTACCCCCGGTCAAGTTTGATCATGCTCCTCTACATGATAGAGCAGTCAAAAAGTATATATCATCTCGATCAATGGCCAACTCATGATCTCCAATCCTGAACACCTGCTTGTGTTCATCCCAGTGCTAAATAATCCAGCTCAAAAGGTCCTCCTGACCTTTCATCAAGTCCAACTTAGCATACTTCATCAACCCACAGTGGCGCAATGTAAGTATGCAAGCAGGATCATTTCACATCAACAATTCTTGTCAGTCATGGGCCCGTTCTCTCCATAGACTAGTCATAATGGCTCAAAACCTACAGAAATCAACCCAAAAATCAGTGCAAATGGGGAAAAATTGCTTATAAAATCACTGCCTAGGGTTTTGGGGTGTGTGTTCATGCACTAATGCCCCCCCTAGTGACATATAGGAAGGATTAACGCCCTCCAGTAGGTCATAAAGGGCGTTTAACGCACCCTACAGGCCTGCTAGGGGGTGTTAGGCACAGTTAAAGAACTAGGGATCCCCAGTTATCAAAAAAATCACTCCAAAAGATGATATAAAAGGTTGAATAATGAAATATCAAGGATTTGGCACCTATCTGGGATTGACGGCACATCGAATGGTCATCTGGATCTCCCGCAATCGTCCCTGGAAAATATGCTCCTCTTTAGCTCCAAAGCACTCTCACAACTCTCAAATGATGCAAATGGTGAAAGTGGAGGCTTAAGAACTCCCTTATAGTCACTTTGGAGACATGAATTATCTTAATTGAAGTCATTAAAGTAGAAGTAGTCCATTTCCAATGATAATTATCATGTGCCATGACCCCATATTGGTAGAAATTGCTCATGTTTTGATGAAAGAATTTTCAGGATTGAATGACAGAAATGATCATGTGCAATTCTCTATGAGCGTTTTATTTTATGGGATGTTTTCTCACTCTAAAAATGAAAGATACCTAATTTTTTCATAGTCAGACTGGTTAAACACTTACGACGACGGTCTGAGAAACTCTTTTTCCCTCTTTTTCTAGCTCATTAAACTGAAAAAGATCGATTGGGCATTCTTTCTTGGGAATTTTTTCTTGCTCATAAAATCGAAAAAACCCTGAGTTCCTTCTTCAGGCTCGTTAAAAACTTATGAAGAAGCTTTGACCATTCTTTTTAGGAAGTTTTCTCACTCATTAAATCGAAAAATCCTTCACTTTTCGTCATTGGGCTCATTAAACATTGACGACGACGATATGAGCGCTTTCTTTTTTGGGACTATTTCTTGCTCTTAAATTGACAAACCCCCGAGTTTTTCCCTTTTTTGGGCTCATTAAATCTATGAAGAAGGAATGAGAAGTTATTTTACCTCTTTTTCCTCACTCACTAAACTGAAAAATATACCCTAAGTTTTCTTCATTTGACTCGTTAAAATTCGATGAAGGTATTGAGTTTGTCATCGTGTGACTCATTAAAATTTCACGATGAAAATTGAGTTTACTCCATCCCCTCGTACTCGTAACAAAATGAGGCAAACATCTATTGAGCATAGGTTTCTCTTTATCCAGACTTAGTAGATTAACTCACGGAAAAGGAACTGTTCTGGGTATACTATTTAGCTTTTTTTGCACCCAGTTAAAATCTATGACAAAAGGACCACCCTAGAGTCATTCTTTACAATATTTTTAGACTTTCTAAATATGAAAATACCACCGAGTTGTCTCGTCTGGAGTCATTAAATTACACAAACAAGGTATAGAGTCGCTCCTTTTATGGTCCTTTTCAGACTCTTAAAACAAGAAAAGATCAACGAGTTTATTTGTCTGGAAGTCTCATTAAACTAATCAGATAGGGCATAGAGTTTCTCTTTTTTCGGTCCTTTTCAGACTCTTAAAACATGAAAAGATCAATGAGTTTACCCATCTGGAATCACTAAACTAATCAAATGGGGAAAGTGTACAATACAACTACGTTATGTTCCATATTTTGAAAGATTTTTTTGGCAGCAGTCACTCCCTTGAACATGGCACTCCCCCAGGTAAACCCTCCTTGTGACGACCTCTCAATATGTGTCTTACCATCCTATGAGTTTAGCCTATATACCCCGATGTTCTTGCATCTTTGTATCCTAACACTCTTTGGTGTTCATGAGTCTAGTATTGCATGGTTAAAATCATTGTCATGCCTTCTATTGTTCAAGGGATAACCTTTGTCCTTTGTTTTTTCCATCAACCCATCAAACATATCCTACCATCATGCCCTTTGTCACTTTGACCCAATTCTCAAAAGATTCCTCAAAAAACAATCATTCTTGTCCCGTTTCATGTCGACTGATGTATGACACATTATTTCCTACCTTTCGACAGGTCTCTTCCTATTGACTTCAACACTCTATCTAGGAAGAAGACCTAGAAACAAATCAGTGCCTTGGTACTTGCAGACATCAGTGGCAGGTCACCTTGTGTTTGATCAGGGGTTTCGATTATTGGCTCCTGGTTAAACAATTCTATAAGTGTTCAACGACAAAAACATTTTTTGCACTCATTAGATTGTACTGTGCATCTTGGAGACCATCACCATTATCGATGGCCATCCTCACATCTGTTAATGGTCTCCATTATTGACTGGTAATCAGACAATTTCATGCACACTCAAAATCAACACATATATTCACATGTATCAATCTATGCTATTTGGTGAAGCAGAAATGAAGACCTTGGGTAGAGGCTTGCACCACTCAACCATGTTTCCTCTCCCAAGTTGCGGTTATTGTTTTTTGGAGACAACTCATCAAAAGGATCCTATTATGACACAGGTTCCGCATTGTGCTTATTGGCGCCCATCATCGTCATATCGCTTTTCTGAGAAAATCAATTTGACATAGCTATTGAGTGTGGGAATGCCCAAATCAGGACATGATTTTAGTTGTTTTATCTATGTGTTATATCAGGTTTCCCATACCACCCAAAGCTCTAATACTCTCTCTCTTTCTTCCAACGAAAAGGATAGTTAAATATAAAGTATTTCGGCCATTTTCATAGCCTCTAATCTCACACTTTAGGGCATATTTGTTATACAGGAAAATGACCTCCTCATCAACTCAGAGGACAAATACATGATGACTGAAGGAATAACCAAGTTCATAGGCCTAGTTGTCAAGCTAACGCTATCTAGACACTATCAACCTACTTTATAAATCTTCTGAGCAAGCCTAATGGTGCGTTAGTGCCTAGGGTAACTCTACTTGCTACCTTGGGAAAAATTTTAGTGACCCTACATCAGTTTCTATGGGTCAAAGTAGTGAACTGACTAATAAAATATCCCTAGATTCTCTCCTCTGTCATCTCATAATAGCAGGGAAACATTAGAACTCAACATGTTTGGGGGAATTACTAATTCCTAATGGAGTACACAAACGAGAAAGAGCACTAAAGCATAGAAACATCACTACTTTTGCCTAATGGAACTCATGAAGGACTTGGAAACCCTAACCCTACATGATATATATGCAAGGATTGGGCCATTCTGGAAGGGGTCGAAACATTTGGAAGGATTTCCTATTTGACTGTCAAGTAGAGTCTTAGACTAAGGCATCAAAAGAGGCTAAGAAGGGAGGGAGAGAGAAGAGCTGGAGGGGTAAGGGAAGGTTGATGCAACTAATGGTTGTAATCACTCTTTCTACATCAATATAGAACTGTAGTTGTGTTGTCCACTTCATGATGTTGGTAGTATAACTTGTTTATACGCTGATCTAATATCTTCTAGCATGAGTGGCTTAGTTATATGCAACTAGATACCTTTTATATGTTCATGCATTTGTTTATCAAGGTTTTAGGCTATGATATTACTCTTGTCTTTGCTATGTGCAGGTTTTGATATGGAGCTGCCTCAGGGGTCTTCTGCCTAGCTGCATTGCACTCTCCAGCAACACCACACTAAGACTCAAGGTAATAATTCCTTTTCGCCTTGATACTCATTTGCTAAACATAGATATGCATGTATCTTTGTGACAGCAGAAGCTAATCTGACTATTTGCTGAGGATCCTGGGAAGATCCTTGAGGGTTTTTTACATCACCAAACACATGTGCATTAATCCCTATAGCATTGTGGCAGCTACTATTATATGTCATCTTCTTGAGGATCGTCAAACCCTTTAGACTATTATGGAGGTAGAGATACGAAAACCTCTAATGAACATGTTAATTCGTCATGGTGGTTATGTTTCTCATTGAACATTCTTGGAATTTATGGCTCCAACCATTTCTTGAGATCCAACCATTTTTATGCAGGGTGCTAGTATGTTTTTTCAGTTACAAACATTAGGGGGTACGAAAAATATCATTTTGTCAAAGGAGGAGGATAAATATAAAGGTAAAGAGAGGGAGAAATTAAAGGAAAAGGATAAATAAAAAGATAAAGTCAAAGGTTCTTGGCCAGTTGAGGCAGGTGTTCCATCAATTTATTTTAGTCAGGTGCATAATGTAAGAAATCCACATGATAAGCTGGCATATATATACATATACATTGGTGCATTTATGTGGATGTTTACTTCTTATGTAATCTAAGGGTCATGGAATATTGGGTGATGTTACCCACCCACATCTATGAGTAACCATAGGAGAACTGTTTTCATTCTATGATGTAATTTTCGAGCCAACTATCGTACATTATTTATTATATGTTGTCTTTTTCTCTCCACTTGTTTTCACAAGTTATCTATATCTTGATATTTTTAGCATGTAACTTAGTTGGCATGATTGTGCCTAAGCTTTTCCTGAAGGTTGAATGCTATTTTTAAAACATGTTTTTTTCAATGGTGACATTTTATTTGCTTTGTTTATACATGTCATTTGGCCACATAGTGGCCACTAACACCCAACGAAAGAAAAACTTGTTCAATTTTCCTACTTCTTGGGAGGGAAATGACATTGAAATTGATGATGTTTAGGTATGCTACATATAAATCCTTTATAGTCTACTTTATTTTATATTCTATTGTTCATCGCTTTTCATGTCTTATACTTGACATTGTATCTTCTTTCATTTTTAGAAGAGGAACTCAATATTGATGGTAAGAATCAGGTATTGAAGAAATAGGAGAACAATAACACTGGAGTGACAAATGTAGAAAGAGAGAGAGAATAGAACTAGTCTAGTGATACCATTAAAGCCAATATCCCGCTTGAAACACACACATATAGACTGATGGTCAAGTATTTAGAGTTGGTGAATTTACCTGAAATGCCTTGGCAACACAATGATAATGTTTTGAAGTGATCAAACAATATTTCATGTGTAAATTGTAGTCCAACCAATATTAAGTTGGAAACTCATATTGTAATACTTGACATTTTATATAATATAATTTATGTGGTTGATAATATTTATAGTTTCACTTGATATTATTTAGTATTGTAATTAACATATGTAGCTTTGTGTTTTCACACTAGAATAACATGCACATTGTATAACATTTTTTTTTAAATTTAGTCACAAAATCATACTAATTAATTTATGTTGATTAATAATAAGCACAAAAAATCAATTTAAAATGACTAAATTAGTAGTTTATATTCATTAATGATGAACACACATAAAATTAATATGCAACTAAAATAATTGTTTATAATGATTATTAATGAAAATAAATGAAATGAATATAAATTACTAAATTAGTCATTTATATAATGAATATGAAACTGCCAAAAAAAGATAAATGACTACTACAAATAATAGATTTGTGATTACAAAGGAAGGCTAAATTTTTCTTATATACAACTATTAGTAGCTAATTTATTTTATCTTATAACACGACTGAAATTCAGTCATATTTCTTTGGTCATTAATTGGTTTCAAACGATGATAAAAAATTGCATATATATGACTATTAGTAGCTAATTTACAGTATCTTATAACATGAAAAAGATAGTGGGCATATTTCATTGGTCATTAATTGGTTTTATCGGGTGATCATATCATAATATATTTTGTTGTATAAATGGTCATTAATTGTGGCAATTAATGATTAAATCAATGCCTAAATTAATGACTAAATATACTTCCAAATGATAAAATTGAGACAACCAATTAATGACTAAGGTAAAAATGACTAAAATTTCATCTCTTAGCTATTATTGGTCACCGACTAAAAAATAGTCATTTATATGAAAATTTTAGTCATTTTTTTACTAACTAATTAGCTGTTTTGTACTAGTGGAAATAAATTTTGATTGAGGAGACCTATTTCGAACTTCTATAGACCAATGGAAAGACATTTCAGATCTTTTTCCATCTAATTGGGTCTCAAGTCATCTTGAAAATATTTGATGAACTCAGAATAGCTTAAAAGTCACTAAACCTTCTCCATATTTGCCTTTTCTATACTTTGAGCTTATCTTCATTTTTCTTCCAACCATCTCTACTTTTTCGTTCATATTCTTCACCTTTACCATCAATGAAAACACATTTATAATATTCTCCCCCTTTTTCATTTATGGAAACATCGTTCAAACAAAGCAACACCATAAGGAAACAAAATCAAAGTATGCTTCTTATTTCTCCTTTTTCTTCTCCCCCTTTGGATGTTGCTACCTCTATGATGCACTTCTTCTTTCTATATAGCTAATTTGGTGTACTTTTCCTTTTTGTGGTGTTTCCTCACCCCCTTTCTTTTCTTTTAGGTTCTTATCCTCCTTTTGTTTGATGACCAAGATATCTCCCCCCTTGACATCAATGGAAAACATACCATCATTCTCCACCCGTCAACAATATCCCCTTATGTCATTGATCTTGTGGACCTAGTAGCTTTCATGTTGATATGTTGAATGCTTGATAGCTTCCTTTCTTCCTCTTAAGGAAGATTTAGCAGAGAGATTCAAGAGGGACTACTCCCAATCTTTGCCTTAAATACTCAAACTCATATCTTTGGAGAAGTTTGGTGAATATATTAGCTACCTTCTCTTTGGTAGGCACATAATCCAATTTGAAAACTTGATTTGAACTTTCTCTCTTAAGAAATGGTACTTGATTGGAATATGATTTTTCTTCAAATGAAAAATAGGATTCTTGGATATGCTTATGGCACTTGTATTGTCACAAATAATAGGATTAGGATGATCATAGAACACTTGTTCATGTTGCAAATTCTGCTTCATCCATAATATATGAGTGCAACATGAACGTGTTTCTATGTATTATACTTCAGTAGTAGAGAGAGAGATTGAAGCTTGCTTCTTTCTCAACCATAAAACTAGACATTCACTAAGAAATAAATCACCACCACTAGTGCTCTTTTGATCATCTACATCACCTGCCCAATTCGCATTAATATAAATAGTTAGTGAAAAAACATTCATCAAGGATACCAAAGTCCATAGTCCATCATGGCTCTCAAATATTTGAGAATTCTTCTTTGCAAGTAGATGACTCTATTTGGAGGTTGCTTGAAATTTTCCAATAATACCAAATTCTTGCATGGTGTCTGGCCTTAAGGTTGTCAAATGTAGGAGGTTACAAATAATATATCTATGTAAATTGTGATCAATATCTAGTGATTCATAAACCTTTCTCATCTTGCATCCCATAGCCATTGGGGGACTAACCAAAGAACACTCCTCCATGAAAAATTTATTCAACAGTTCCTTGAGATACTTTCTTTGTGAGATAATTTTTCTTATGGAAGACTATTTAATATGCTAGCCAAGGAAATAAGAAAGTTCTCCAAGCATAGACATCTCAAATTTGAACTTCATATCAGCTGCAAATTGGCATGTTAGATTATTTGAATCACTCGCAAAAATAATATCATCAACATAGATAGCTAACACAAGAAATTTAGCATGATTAGATTTAACATACACATTAATATGAGCTAACCTCTTTTAAAACCACACTTGAGTAGGTAACTATCCAACTTGGAATACAAATCCCATGGAATTTTCTTGAGACCATCTAAGGTCTTCTTCAGATTGGAAACATAATCAGGTTGATCTGACAACTAAAAACCATACAATTTTTCAACGTAAACTTCTTCCTACAATTCTCCATTTAGAAAGGAAGGTTTGACATCCATCTAATATATCTTGAATTTCTTGAAACAAAAAATTCAAAAAACATTCTAATCACCTCTAATCAAGAAATAGGAGCAAAGGTTCCATCAAAATCCAAACCTTCAATTTGTGCATAGCCTTTGCTCACAAATGTTACCTCATTTCTTACTACTTCACCATGCTCAGTATTTGTTCCTGAAGACACACTTAGTGCCAATAACATTCTTGTTTGTTGGTCTAGGAACAAGAGCCCAAGTCATATTTTTCTAGATTTGATCAAGCTCTTTATGCATATATTTTAATCAATTATCATCCTAGTTATCTTGCACAACATCCTTTTGTTACATCATCAACAACAAGGCTACATGTGCTTGAGTAGGGGGGTGTTCTAGACTTCTTCTTATATGTACACCTGTATTTAGACCACCAACAATCTAGTCAACTAGATGATGTTTTTTCACATACCTTGTAGGATCTCTGGATTGAGAATTGAGGATGAACAAAAACAAGTACATTATGGGCACAAAGAAACAAATTGTAGGGTGAATTTATCATATAGAGAGTTCAAGTTGAGGAGAAGAAATTATCAACTAGATAATTAGTCAATCAAATAGTGGATGAACAAAACCAGGTACATTAATCAATTACTTTATGTCCAAAATAGATTAATGTACCTGGTTTTGTTCATCCTCTATCTGATTGACTGATTATTTGTTTGATAATTTCTTCTTGTCAACTTGAACTATCTATATGATAAATTCACCCTATAATTTGTTTCCTTGTGCCCATAATTTGTGCATGTAAAACAATATCCTAGAAATATTGATTGATACCTAGGAGAATCAATTTTTTATCATTGGCTAAGCTACATTTTGTGTATTTCAATTTTCTTCTCCAACAATATTTTTCTTTTGCTAAGAGAAATTCCTCATTTTATTTCATTGTTGTTGATTTATCTTGGGTTCAATATTGGACAATGCATTCCCTTTTTCTCCTTCCTGCTACATTTACCCATCTTTTACTGTTGTGTTCTCACCATTTTTGGTTACTTGTACAATGGTAATCAACTTCTTTCCCTTCAATTCAGTTGCTAAGCTTGAGTCAGCCTGAAATCTGAGACCAATTTTATTATTAGGGACCCTTTGGGCATCAATGAGCTCATTCAACATTTCATTCCCTTTTCCAAAATTTTCATTAAATCTCAACTTGGTCTTTTCCTTTTCCAACTCTTTCCTTAGCAAAACAATTTCACCCTTAAGCATTTCACAAGTTCGGTTCTTCTCACTAAGCTACTAATTTAATGTTTCATGAATATTCTTACATTCTTCAATTTGTAGGAGCAAAGGTTCAAGAGATTTAGCTTTGTGTTTAATTAGTAATTCCTTTTGGGTTTTATTTCTCTCCATGAGCCTTTCAATATCTTCAAGAGCACTTACTAGCTCTCCTTCTAAGTTAACTTCGACCTCTTCTCCATCAAAATTAATAACTTATATTTCCATCATTTCTATGAACATGAGCATAAATTCCTTTGGACTTTCATCATCTTTGTCCCGTCTGAAGATTGGTTTCCTTTACTTTCAGAGGAGCTAACATCATTGGTGTAGAAGCTTCTCTTTTTAGCTTTATTTCTATCCTTTTGAATTTTCCTGAACTTATCTCTAGGATCGTATTCCTTTTTCTTATTTTTGGGACACTTGCAAGCATAGTGACCAAATTTACCACAATTAAAGCATCCAAAAGGTAACTTACCTTTGTACTTTCCTGAGCCTCTCTTGAGCTTCATCACAAACTTTTCTTTATCTTCATATGTTTCGCAACATCAATCAACATACTCTTCCTTGGGCTTATTATATTCTTTCAAGGATGACTCCTTTACTATAGGCTTACTAATATAAATTCTCATCTCATAATAAATTAGAGTGCAAATTAGTTTGTCCAAAGTGAGAGTCTTCAACTCTTTCATCTCCTCAATGTCTAAAACCTTGGGATTAAATCTCTAAGGGAGAGATCTCAACACCTTTGAACTACTACAGGTTCTTCTAATTTATCATAAAGACCTCTTATAGTGTTCAAAACTCCATCAAATATTACAGAGTACTTCACATTCTCTTCATCATGATGCATCGTCAATGACTCAAATTTCATTCTAAAACCTTGCAGTTTAGCATGCTTTACCTCATTGTCACCTTCATAGTGGTTGTTATATTTTCCCAAATAGTTTTTTTGTTGAAAATGTAGAACCTTGACAATTTTTTATCTAGGTAGGACAACAAGGAGGTAATTAATAGCTTTAGAATTTCATGTAAACTCTATCTTATGATCTCTAGTAATCAAGGCTAGAGTTTGATATTCTACTTCCACTATATCTCATACTGTTTTGGAGAATTTAGTATCTATGGATAAATACTAATTCCCTAGATAGGTAGTTCTATCTAGAACAACAATTTAAAGTGTTTTAGACTTTTCCTATAAGCAATAGATAAGATGAGAAGATAAGAATACCTACTTGTAGTTCTGCTTTCCTCTCATCTCCCTTGTATCGATCCTGTCACTCCTTCCCATACTTAATACACTTGAGAAGTACCCTATAAACACAACAGAAAACAAAGAACTGATCAAAGCATACGATCTATTGAATATAAGTGAAAGGAATCATATACAATTCACACATATAAGCATTATGAAACAATACAAACATATGGGAAAAAGGTTCAAACACTTTATTAGATAGAAGAAGGAATTACAACCATTGGTGTTTGATTCAAAGCCATTCCTCTAGCTTGGATCCCATCCACATCACATCAAAAGCATGAAAAACTTGTAGCATTACAATACTTGCTTCAAAGCCAAATCTCATAGTAGCATTATCTCCTTACAATTCAACATAATCCAGCCCCTGATCACTTAGATGAGTGGTCAATTTATAGGAAGATGAAGGAGGCTTTGTCATAAATGGTGGCATTGAATGGCCTTCCATACTTCGAATTAGTTCCATGGAGGAAGGGATGAGAGGATAGGATGCACCTTAACTTATTCCTCATCCATTTTCAAGCTCATAGGAGTTGATAAGTGAGGGAACCTTCTAGATGACTCCAAAAGATAAGAATATTCCCCAAACCCTATGTGAATTTCGCTCATTCTCACCTAGTGCAGGTGAAAGGAAGCCTAAGTGCTCTACAAAGCACCCTGGCAGTGGACTCAACTACTCTACAGCGCACCTTTACAAGGGCTTACCTGTGCTGGTCCTTCTAGAGGTTATTTCTGGATGTCTTCAAGTCATGAAACTATCTGGGAAGGAGGCATTCAAAGGGGTGGCTTGTTTAGGGAATGAGGCAACTAAAATTAGGGTTTGATGAGCCCTAAAACACTAATCTAGATGTTGGTATTTGATGTGCCCAAATTGATCTATAACGACTGCCCCCCAAAGCATGAAGTCAGAAAAATGCCAATGTCGAATGAAATTCTTTACGATGTGATGAGGAGGTATCAAACTGGAAGGTGACCTGCATCAATTACAATACATATATCATGATATTTGATTTTACATGAATTGTTGAGGGAAGGCATACCCATGCTCAACTTATAAACTTTCATTACATGTACATAAACAATCGTCTATAGATATAGACCCATGATCAGAATTACCATCAATGTAAAGCCATTGTACATATGATTTAGTGCTCTTGAAATCGCATCCCGGATGGATGAAACTAGATCCGGGGTATTCTATCTCGTTCAATCGTTTTCTCAAGTACAAGTCTAACCATGTGAATATGTGATTTGAAGTCGAACATGGGAAGACACCATCTGATTACCAGCTAGGGGCTTATTTTCTTTTATAATTTTCTATGCTCATGGTTACGAACTCTACACATAACCAAGTCATTACCTTAAGTTTTTCACTTGACTTTATTTCCCAGTGCACATTTGAAAACACCTCCAAGATTACATGTCTTGTGGGTCCACCATGCACCTTCACCATTTGTCTTTGACTTTGACTGTATCTGCCACAACTTTGAAAACCCTTGTTAGCCCAGAGCTTCCTATTTTGCACTATTTTGAAACCGTTTGAGGTCACTGTTACATGATTAGGTGTCCCTATGGGACCTTACCTACATCTATGAACCAATAAATGACTTTTTGGGATGATTTTTCTACCATATACTCCCAATGCCTAGTCATCCTAGAGTGTCCATTTATGTGCCTTTTATATCCTTATGTGGTGGCACCTCTGGGGTGATGTGTCCCCATAGGAAAGCTACTGCACATTTGAACCAATCATTGATCAGTTATGGTGATTTGTCACTGAAAAATACGACATATGTCCATAACCAAATAATCGTATATGCCATATCATGTGCACCATTTTAAAACCTTCCAAGGAAGCCTTTCTAAGGTGGTGTCAACATGACATGAAGCTTCCATCATTCTCACGACATGGTGCCTTCTGAGTGGTGAAACATGTCACTTAGATTTGGCCCACTTTACTAACTAAAAATGTTGAAAACACATGCCACATGTCACGTGGCCCATACTTCCACGTCACTTGTGTTGATGTTGTTGATGTCATCATATTGTGTCTCCCATGCTATCACCATAAGCCAATAGAAAATTGCCACACATCTTCTAAGTTGTCAAGGGTATAGAGGCAAGATGGTTTCTCAAGCCTTTGTTTTTCAAAAAAATCTTTGTTGAAAAATTATAACATAAAACCATCGAGATAAAGTCCCTTAGCTTCTCATTGTTCCATATTCTTCGGTCCTATGTCATCCTGAGCCTTAATGTTTGTGCGCACTTTGGTTCTTCCAAGGAATTCTTCCTACGGTAATATTATTGTGGGACCTCCCTGCACTACAAACTTTCACCAATTTCTTCCCTTTCTACCTATTGACTCCTCTCAGGCTTACGTCATCTTGGAGGTTTTCAATTGCACCCAACATTGACCATTTGGGTAAATCCACAGGGATTACATGATATGAGGGCTCCACCACTGACCAATAAGAACTCATTCCATCACTCCGTTGTCTGCCATGTCCTCCTAAAACTTTGGTTTGGTGGCTCCACTAAAAATATCTACCACATTTCAAAAAAGTGCCAAACTTGCACTAAGTTATCCCTTTTAGCAACTTTAACTTTACAACATTTGACCTTAGGGGTACTAAACTTTGAGTGGAAATAACTTGTGATCCAAGTGGTGTTTTTCAAAATTTTATATACCACTGGAAATATATTTTAGAGCTCTATCCATAATAGTTGGTTGTAAGTCCTCTTGAGTTGATATTCTAAACTGAAATTGGATTCAAAGTCGTTGAACCTTCTCCATCTTTTCCTTTACCATAATTTGAGCTAATATTCATTATTCTTGTAACCATCTCTGCTTTTGCTTTCATATTATTGACCTTTTCCATCATTGACAACCCAATTTTAACACTTTGTATTAATAGTAATTGTGGATCAAATTAATAAAATATATTGATTATTCTAAAGCTTAAGGGGTGTGCAAGTTCTAGCCCTCCTTTCCCCATGTGTATGAGGACCACCATCAGACGACAGGTAAGGATTCATATGTATCAAAGTTTAAAACAAGTCAAACTGCCATGATGGTGGTTTTTTGACACTATTGATTATCATATCAAAAAATTACATTGAACTCAGGGACATGGGCCCTCTTCTTTCCAAAAATACCAAAGCTAGTCCCCGCGTAGTGGTTTATGGTTTTGAGAAAATCGCCAATCAAGCGAGCCTGGAGAAATGACACTATAATTTTTAACACAAAAGAATATTTCGAGATGAGGAAAACACAAAACATATTGTAGATAAATGCCTTTTGGATTAATCACAGCATTAGGATTTGGTTGACGTTTTGAACCAACTAATGTGGTTCATCCTCAGGACGAGGTGAAAAATCCATACAGTCTTCATGAATAAATAACAAGGATGCAACATTGCCCAAGGTTAGTCGTTGAAAACTAGTTGTTGAAAACTAGTCGTAAACATGTTACTAAGAATTCTTAAAAATTCTTAAAGTCTCAGATCTAACAAAAATTATTTTCAAGTAGTCAAAGGGTAGTTGAACCTTTGGTTTTAATTATTGCATCATTATTTGTGCTACATTCTTGTTCTAATTTTTAAATTATACCAAGTATTTTAATTCTTCCTATCTTTTCAAATTTTCAATCCTTAATGCATTCAAAAATGATGAAAATTGAAAAACCCCATTCCTTTGAATCACAAGCCCCTGGTAAAATCCCTCTTATAAACCAAGACATATACATTTATGATTGGCAGTGTCCATTTGATATTCTAACAATTTGTCAAGAAAATTTGGGTGATTTTAATCAATTAAAATACCTCTTTTGTTTCATACATTCAAGGTTATATCACACAATTTCCCCATTTTTTAAAATTTTCTAAGTTTAATAGTTGGTTGGGAGTGTCCTATGTCCCATAACAATATTTCATTATTAATGGAATGGGAAATAAGGTCTTTCAAGTTATCCTAACCATTGTTAAAGAAGAATTCCAATACTATGTTCATGAAAAAATCCAACAACTCACTGATGAAGGGTTGGTCTAGGAATATAAGTATTTGTCTAAGGATGATAATGAAAATATATTTAAAGTTATTTTATCCTCATAAACCTTGATTCCCCAACCAACTACTTATTACAATCTTCATAGATTTTTTTATGTTTCTTAGCAAAACATGTCAGTTATTTTATATGTTCTTTGGGAAGATAATAGTAAGATGGTAAATTAAAAAGCCCGCAATCTTCTTAGTTTGATGTTATAGCCACAAATTAGCTTGGATTTACCAACTTACCTATCCCAGTCAATCAATTTTTAATTACAACACTTTCATAACACTGAACGTTTTGTATATCATTTGTATTTAGTTCACTTGTTTATATATCTACCTACATCTAAGTTTTCTCATATCATCTTGAATATATTGAATATACAAAATCAATTCCAATAAGTTGTTGATTAGACCAATGTAATCAGAAAGAAGGGGAAAAATGAAGGGTTATCTCAGTTCCTCACTTCTTTTATGTCTATTTCCTTCACTCTCCTAAATGATCAACATCCTCCTAGAATTTATCCAGAAATGAAAGAATGCCTACAACTCGGTGTTGATACAAGGGTGGGGGACAAGTTTCTTTTCCAAAATTACATAAATATTAGATTGTATGGTGCAAAAATTGAACCCTAACAACTCCTAGTTTTTATTCCAATGATGATCTTCTCTTTGAAGTTTATAAGGCAAAGTTTAATGGTGGAACAAGCACATTTTGTCTCCAAGAGTAAAGAGCATATTTTCAAGCTTGAAAGAGAAGTGGGGAAATTTATGGTGAATAAAATACAAGATCTAAAGTAAGTGGAGGACATGCTACAAAATATGATTTTTCTAAAGGGAGAGACATGGCGCTATGATCCTAACCATGTCATCTGAGATAAGAGACTAAAGGCTAATTCAATACCTTATATGCATGACAATAGACTTGAGCTAAAAAAATTGGTCAATCAAGATGATTAGATTAGTGATCATTTTTTGCAAGTTCCATTCTCAGATGAAATTGAAGAACAACAAAGTACCACTATTGAGACCCATTCTTTAAAGGAGAAATGTTTGAAGAGATAAATTCCATAACAAATAGATATTAATGAGATGGAAGATAAACAAACTGAAAAGAGTGCTAAAGTACAAGAAGAACTTGAAGAAGAAATACCATAGATTTGGTTGAGACAATTACCTTCATAAAAACCTAGCTTTGAAATGCATTTGCAAATCCATAAATGGTAACTTCCTCTCTCAAGTGCACCTAAAATAGTAGAGTATTGTATTGGGAAAGCTCCACAAGAAATAGAATCCTGACAAGAGGAGTACAATCAAATAAGAGAAAAGAGAAGCAAGATGGATAAGGATATGAAGAGACAAACATGGATGTAGTCAACCTAGGATTATCAAACCAAGTTACTTTCAGGCATGGATCTTAAAAGGAATCAATTGAGATTATCATTTAGTCATCCTACACAATCTATTCCAGTAGGCCCATAGTTTAAAGCTATGAATGTGTATATTATTATGAATGAGGTTCCTCTACCAAATAATTTTAATTTACATAGACAAGCTGGAGAAATGATTTATAATGATCTTAATAAAATTGTTTTGATTATAATTGAAGCATTAAAGTTATTTCAAAAAATGAACAATCATTTAAAATAAGAAAGAGAAAATTCAAGGGAAAATCATATGCAATTCGAAGAATATAAGAAGTTAATAATTAATTTGGGAGTGGATCTAGAGGACATAGAATCTATCAATGTTATTATTCAAAACACATAAACAAAAATGAAATTCTTGACAAAAAACTTTAAAATGATAGGTGTTGAGCATGTACAAAAAATATAAATTTTATAGGTAGAAAAAGAAAAGGATCAAATGCTAGAAGAGATTATATGTAGAAACAATGAAATTTCCAAACTACAAGACTTAGAATTGTCTCATCAGACTCATGTTTGTGTCATTTCCACTTAAATGACAGATACTCAGGATCTTGAAAGAAAAATTTCCAAAGCATTATAAGATCTTAGATTATCTGAAGTAGAATTGAGGAAAACACATGTAACTCTACCAAAAGGAAAACAAAAATTGGATATCAAAGAGAGGCAGCTCAATTTAGCAAATGAAAGAAACAACAAATCATACATGAAAAAAAAGTTTCTCAAGAAGAAATCAATAAACTAAAGGCCAAATTGAAAGGGAATGCCTCCTTGCTAGAAGTAAAGTGGATAGTTTGGGAAGAAATCATACAAGTGATGCACTCAGTTTGGAAGTATATTTGCATGATGATGGAACAAAAATATCTACTACGAAAGTTAGATCCGGTTATCAAAACAATTAAAAATGAACTAGAAGACAAAGTCTAGAAAGAAAAATAGACGATAAAATATTTAAATGATAAAACTCCAAATGAGCTCAGGGAACTAGATGTGGTTGACAGAACACGTTTCATTATAGAAGGAAAAAAGGTTACCAGGAAAACCCCACTTTGTATCCAAACCTCTAACCAACAGAAAGAATTTCAAAATCTGATCTCAATGTTTAAAAAATTTGACCAAAGAATGACACTGGATTTCCCAGTTTTTTGGATCAAAATGGGAAATTTATTTCTCTGGAATCATATGAAACTGATTTAAGTAATTTGAAAAATGAATCTATGAGGCCTAATGAATTATCTAAACCTTTAAGGGGTTTGTTATAGACATTTTTGGGCACTGCAACCCCAAGCATAAATGTCCATAAACCAAGGGCTCCTAAGTCCCTAAAGGTGTTGTTCCAACCCCTAGAAGAACAAGGTCAACTAATTACAGCATCTCCCAGAAGTTCTCCATGAAAAACTACTCAGAATTGGTCAAAACTGGACCATTTCACCTGCTCCATAGGTAAAGTGCATTGCATCCCACCTAAATACAAATAGTAGGTGTGTTGCATGTCAAAAATCCCTTCTATGGGGTGTGATGGGCGAGAAGGGACAAATGGCAGGGTCAATCCGCAAGGTGGAGAAGCATAGAATCTTCCAGAAACTTCTCTTGTGACACTTGCCTCTCTGAATTCGACCAGGGATGAGTAAGAGATCATCAATCTCCAAGTGGAATCAAGAACTATCAGAGGGAATACACTAATCAAATCTCAAAAGCTGACTCACCTCCCTTGTAGACATCTATATATGGATCCCTCATCCTAGAGATCCAGAGGTTGGAATTTTGTATCTTGTAAGGAAGTGCTGTTGGTTTCTTGGTGCAATATCATAGTGTTGGGTGATCTAAGCTTTTCATGAGGTGAAGAAGGGCTTACTTGCTGAGAGGATGATGCTGGGTCAGAACAATCAGTTGTAATTCTCTTGGCTCTTTCTCGATTATCAATAAAGTTATTCAGGTTTTCCTCCATACACTTGTGTGATTGATGTTTTATGCATTTGTGTGGTTAATATACATCTGATCCTATATTGCTTATGATAATAGATCTATGTTCTCATATAGTGTTATGCTGCTTTGATTCTACAGGTACTCTGTGAAGCTGGGTACAGAAGAAAGAAAGTGGCAAAGGACTATCAGAAGAGAGAGGAATCGAGCAAGGAACCAAGCGCAAGACAAAGGTTGGTCTCCTTTATTCTTCTCTCATCTATCTCTCCTAAAGGAAAACGAAAGTAGTTTTTAGTGTGTTTGTTTCTAAGGTAGCTACCAGCCTTAGTGGGATTAGCAGCTCTGCATAGACACTATTCCTGCTAACAAAATGGTGACTCCACTGGGGAGCAAGTAGATTGCTTGTTCATCTACATTTGTTTACTTTATAAACTTACAGACGGAGCCTGAAGTCAAGCCATCTAGCCTTCTAACTGCATTTGCTATGCAAGTGCAAAGTAGATCAACAATGCTTCAGTCAATCTCCGGGATTTTTTTATGAATTAAATGATTAATTTACAAGCTTTCTAATTGCCCTCATGGTGGCTCTAGTAACCTCCTTAGATCTACCCCTGTGATTGATTTACTGATTACCACTTGCTTGGCCTAAATCCCTGAACTGAACTGCAAACTATGACTCGGAATCCAATCAAAGTCTCGTCCCTGGTCCAGTGCACTGTCTGTTCTATGAACTTCAAATGCAGCGCACTTCCTGAGTGTAGTAGGTGCGTTGCATTTCAGTTTCACTGTGTTACAGGTGCGCTGATCAGACAAGGCCTTGTTCCTAAATTTTGGTTTCTGTGTTCACTCTTTTCGGCTCTATTAAGCAGTTTTGCTGCCTGTAGTCAGTACACCTCTGTTTGAAACCCCTTTCCTTGCTGTTATTCCACCTCCATTGTGCAAAGAACTATAAATGTTTTTGTGTTTTTGAGTCATTTTCAGTTCTCCTTTACAAAGAAGTAGCGTAATTGTACTATCGTTTCTTGATTTCAAAGTGTCGCAAGTGTCATTTTCAGTCATAGAAGAGAATCTGATTATTCTTGATAGTCGATTACACTGTTACTCTTGTATTTGATCTGAATTAGTAGTTTTTCTAGTGTCAAAAGCAAGTTTTCAATTCCAAATCGCAAAGTGTTGTCATTGTCCTCATTTTGTTTTGAAAATAAACTTGTTAGTAATTGTCGCTTTGGAAAATAATTCAGATTTGTGCTTAGCTTTCTTTTTATCATTCACACATTAAGAAGGCTGAAAAAAAATACATGCACGTGCATTTGCATTTAGACTGTTTATTGGTTTGATTTAGGACAGTGCACATAGTGTGTGCTCTATGCTCTTTGTTGAAAGAACGCCATCTCTCTTTCCTTAGTAGCTAGGATTTTCATTGCAGAAAGAAGATTAAACGACTATTTATCATCTTAGATTGCATTTTAGGAATTGTACATCTACATCACGCGGTGAACCTGAAAGGCAAATTTCTTAAGCAAGATCAACTATAAAATAAATTTAATGAATCTAAAAACGCTTTGGAACCTAATGAAAAACATTTAGAAGTCTAGGCTAGAGACGTATTCCAGCGTCGTAAAGCCTCGTAACTGTTGTTTTCACTGTTGGTTGGTTGATTCCTCCACTTTGAGACGATAAGTGCCAGTACGGACTTGTGCTCCCACATACCGTCGAGTATATTTTGGGAGACCACAATAGGCTTTATCCTTTATCCATAGGAAGCTGTGTCTACCGCTCTATCGATCGCAATGCACTGAACACAGCATTCGGGAAGATTGATTGCTGTAATGTAAAAAGTATTCTGCAGTTTTGCGATTGGTTTGGTAATCCCGCTGTCTAGATTTCCAGAGCAGTCCCTTTCATTCCTTTTCAGACTCCTTAACGAAAAAGGTCCATCTGAGCACTTGTCACTTCAGGCTCATTAAAAATCGAAGGCGACTAGATTCATCTTTTGTTTTTTCTTGACTCTTAAAAAATGAAAAAACAAGTTGTGTCAAAGCGTCTAAAATTTATTTTAAACGAGATAATTATCACCTTTCCTACGTTGGTCTTAGGTTGAGGAAAATGGAGTCCCTGTTGAGGAAATCCTAGGACAAAAATGTTCTTAGGTTGAGGAAATCCTAGTCCATTCTCCTCTTGGGGAGATGTTGGTGCACCCCATATGGCCACATTGTTGCTTCCAGGATTGACAATTGGCATGCCCGTATGGCTCTTCTCAACCTCCGTCATTCAGAACACCGTGATTCCTGAACAATCGAATCAGCAACTAAACGATTCCAGAGTTACCCCCCAACCCTCTACTTCGTCCAATTCTTCCTCTCCTCCTTCCTCTTCGCTTGATGAAGCTGGTAAAGCCAAAAATCAAGTACCTGAGAAGAATAAGGAAAATAAGAAGAAAGAGAAGAAGAAGAAGGAGCCAAAGGCGAAAAGGGGCAACCAAGCGTCGTCTAGCGAAAATCCACACACTGCACTGACCAGGCCTAAATCACCATGTGTCATTTGCAAAGGAGACCACTATCATTGAGATTGTCCTTGCATCCCTCGGATCTTAAGGGACTGGTCTCCTCGTTTACACAACCCGGTGTGGTCAACCTCTGATGATCATGTTGAAAATACACTGTCAACTAGTGAAAGTGAAGCCCATGGACAAAAAGGAAAATGTAAATTTCCTTGTAAACTGTATGAAGGCGATCACACCGTCCACCGTTGTCCCTTCTTAGATGAGGCTAAAAGAGTTTTGGACGACCGTCCGGTTTCACCATTACGGCTCCCTCCTGGATATAAGAAACTCTTGCCGAGTCCATCACTAGTTGAAAATCTGGCTGACACGCCCTTGTGGTCGGCCGAAGCATCTATCATTGAAGAAAAACCATATGAATCCATACCAGATGGAAGTCAAAAGGTTGAGGCGGCAATTGACCTAGTCTTGCCTTCAGAGGATCCATCTTCAGATGATACAATCACCGAAGAGAACAAGAATGACACCGTTCAAATTCTCTTCGTAAACACAGACTCCGATGAACATGGGGGCAGTCTACCCGTTCCTTTACCGCAAGAAGGAAGTTCTTCAGAGTCATATCCGGCTGTCTATTCGGTCCCACCTCCAAGCAACCTAGTTGTTTCCTTTGACTAGAATCTACTAGGAAGACCCCGTTTACCGGCTAGTGTACCTTTCTGAATCATTGCTCAAGTATATAGAATGGTCATGGCCGGTACCATAATAGATGAAGGGGATTCTGTGAGTATCATTTCCTCAACTGCTTGGAAAGTGCTTGGTTCACCATCGCTTTTGCCTGAAATGAGAAATATAACAGGCTTTGACAAAGGAACCAGTCGACCGTTAGGGATCCTTCCCGATGTGCCGATAACATTGAGAAGGAAAACTGTTCACATGAACGTAATGGTAGTCCAAGGACCCCTGGATTATAATCTACTCCTTGGACGAGACTATATCTATTGCATGGGAGCCATTGTCTCCTCACTCTTTAGAGTAATGTGTTTTCCGCACGAAGGAAGAGTGGTCAAGCTCGTAGACCAACTTTCATTCCCCGGTTCACACATAACAAATAGTCATATACCAACCCTGAATGGTCTTTTCATGCAAGGAATGTCTCATCAATCCCCAGTCCATCCTCCTGATGAGCGCGAGTGATTCAGAGGGCATGACTGAAACCCAGGGGGCATGCACCCTGGCCTGTTTCGATAGGAAAACTTCAGGTATAGGGTAGGTTTCCGCGAAGGATATCTGACTAGTCTGACACACCCGTCCATTTAGGAAAAGGGGATTAGACTAGAATAAGATTCCCTTGTCAAAGTTATGTGAGTGGAGGCATCTGTGCCACTCACCTTTGTCTATTTTAGCAGACATCGCCGAAGAAGTGTTTTGTTTGTGGCACAAATAGAAAAATCTTTGGTAACCTGAAAAATGTAGGCCTTTCCCGATAAAACAAATGTTTTGTCCGCAAATTGAGGGGTAACCTGAAAAGGTAGGCCTCTCCCGATAAAACAAATGTTTTGTCTACAAATTGAGGGGTAACCTTGAAACTCTATTTCACTATACCTGGGGGCATGCAAACCTTTTGGCATGCAAGTGAAGAGTGACTATTTATTTTTTAAATTTATAGGCCCTCTAACCCTTTAAACTAGTAAGATTGGTCATTTCCTAACTTTCATAAAGAAAAGATGTGGGGCAAAACTCTGAAATAATGCCGTTTTTATATATGAGACATATTTATTATGCGACTGGATTAATCGAGCAGTTTTAACGCAGAATTCAAGCTCGTGAAAAAATAAACACAAACAATGAGCAAGTATTTCCCCCAGCATTTAAGCTCATTAAAAAATGAACCAATTTTTGGTAAATAACCATCGTGAATGTATTACTTCAGCCTTTGAAGCCTTGGTCATGTTCTCATCATCACCTCCACTCTGTATTGGCCGATCATTCACCTCCACTTGATTGTTTACCCATTTTGAGGAATAGCTACGAAGAGTGATCTTGTTAGCCATCCTTGTGACACTGCCGTGATTGGAAAATTCCAAGCCTTACCTGGAATCAGCTACTACCCGAATCTATCACTCGTTCCTCAAAAAATGAGTCTCCTTTAAGCTCTTTTCAACTGACTTGTAAAATATGAAAATATTGTTGAGCTATTGGCCTCTCCAGTGCGTTAAAGTGACCAGAAGTGCTATCCCTCTAGATTTTAATCTTTTTGGACCTGAGGGATTATTACACAAAAAGATCGAGCGCTTGTCTTGTTCGGCTCGTTAAAATTACCGAAAATTCATCCCTTTTGTATTATTTTATACTTTTTCGGACTTAAGGGATTAGATGACGAAAAAGGATTTTGGAGTTTCCTTTACGTTCCTTTTCAGACTCTCTAAAATTGAAAAGGACCGAGTTATCTTTGTCGTTAAACTCGTTAAAACCTAATAGCGACAAACTTGTCCATAACAGACAAGAACGAGTTGCACTATCGCTAGGCTCATTAAAACATAGAGATGGGTTTGCCTGAAGGGAAAATTATAGAACAAGCATATGTTATCCTCCTCAAGCTTGAAAAAAATAAAGAGGTGCTGGTCAGCAATGATTGGGGAAAAATTGGGAAGAAAAATTGAAGAAACTTTGTTGGTAGCAAGTCGCTCTTGAACATGACACTTTCACTCCGCATCTGAGTCGGGTTGGGTTGTTCCATTCATTGGTCACATCACCATGGTTCCATCACACCATCCACATTTGGGGTTAATGCTACCAATCCATCATGTCAGTGTCGCCGATATGTTCAAGAGAAGTCGCTCAGGGAATTCACCTGTGTCTCACCCACTATAATACATTTTCGCTCCATTCTTTCATGACCGCCACCCTGAACCGTATATCACCAGATTGTTTTCACCTCCATTAAGATCATTTGCTCCGTTCCATGTCATTGATGTGGGATTCACTAAGGCCCTCCTATGACAGATCGCTTCTTGTCGACATCAGCTTATTATCCAAGAAGTCGATCTAGGAACAACCTTTTCAGTACTTTGAAGCTTGCATGCCTCAATGGCAAGTTTCTCACTTCCGATAATAGGTTTACATCAATGGCCTTCGACCGAAAGATTTTGCGTGGTGTTCGACGCCAAGTCCCTTATTCACACCACGTGAATTGTACTGCAGTACCTTGAGTATCATTATCATTATCAGTGATTCCTCTCGTGCCTGTTAACATCTTACATCATTGGCTGGTAATCAGGTGATGTCTTTCCATGTTCGACTCCAGAACATCCCTCACATGGATCGACTTGTACTTTGAGTGAAGATCGAACGAGATTGAAGACCCCGGATCTAGTTTCATCCATCCGGGCTGCGATATATATTCAGGAAAATAAAGACATAAAATGTACATCATTGTTGCACAGATAATCATCTAATCTAAGGGATGATGGCTCTACCAGAATCATCAGTCTACACTCAGATGATTGTCTGTCCTATGTACATGAAAATGAATTTATAAAGCTGAGCATGGGAATGCCCACCTCAGCTAGATCATGAAAATAAAATGAAGATAATGTATTGTATTTTATCTTATTACAGGTCGCCTCCCAGCTCGAAAAAACTTCGGATCCTCATGATAAAGCATTTCACCCGACATCAAAAAGATTAACGACCTCATGCTTTAGGGGGCAACTGTTATAGACATTTTTGGGCACTGCAACCCCAAGCATAAATGTCCATAAACCAAGGGCTCCTAAGTCCCTAAAGGTGTTGTTCCAACCCCTAGAAGAACAAGGTCAACTAATTACAACATCTCCCAGAAGTTCTCCATGAAAAACTACTCAGAACTGGTCAAAACTGGACCATTTCACCTGCTCCATAGGCAAAGTGCGTTGCATCCCACCTAAATACACACAGTAGGTGCATTGCATGTCAAAAATCCCTTCTATGGGGTGCGATGGGCGAGAAGGGACAAATGGCAGGGTCAATCCGCAAGGTGGAGAACCATGGAATCTTCAAGAAACTTCTCTTGTGACACTTGCCTCGCTGAATTCGACCAGGGATGAGTAAGAGATCATCAATCTCCAAGTGGAATCAAGAACTATCAGAGGGAATCCACTAATCAAATCTCAAAATCTGACTCACCTCCCTTGCAGACATCTATATATGGATCCCTCATCCCAGAGATCTAGAGGCTGGAATTTTGTATCTTCTAAGTGTTGTTGGTTTCTTGGTGCAATATCATAGGGTTGGGTGATCTAATCTTTTCATGAGGTGAAGAAGGGCTTACTTGCTGAGAGGATGATGCTGGGTCAGAACAATCAGTTGTAATTCTCTTGGCTCTTTCTTGATTATCAATAAAGCTATTCAAGTTTTCCTCCATACACTTGTGTGATTGATGTTTTATGCATCTGTGTGGTTAATA
Organism: Pinus tabuliformis; assembly: GCA_031772625.1. Lineage (NCBI taxonomy): Eukaryota > Viridiplantae > Streptophyta > Pinopsida > Pinales > Pinaceae > Pinus > Pinus tabuliformis. The sequence goes on from CM062816.1 coordinate 1,428,345,216, forward strand.
TACATCTGATCCTATATTGCTTATGATAATAGATCTATGTTCTCGTATAGTGTTATGCTGCTTTGATTCTACAGGTACTCTGTGAAGCTGGGTACACAAGAAAGCAAATGGCAAAGGACTATCAGAAGAGAGAGGAATCGAGCAAGGAACCAAGCGCAAGACAGAGGTTGGTCTCCTTTATTCTTATCTCATCTATGTCTCATAAAGGAAAACGAAAGTAGTTTTTAGTGTGTTTGCTTCTAAGGTAGCTACCAGCCTTAGTGGGATTGGCAGCTCTGCATAGACACTATTCCCGGTAACAGGGTTGAACAATTGTTAACTATTTACAATGAGACTTTAAAATTCTATGGTTAGCGGAGACCCTATTCATGGCCAAGCCAAATTATACCAAGCACTCAAATTTAAATATAACTTGCCAAGGGTTTCTTGATTATCCACATCTAGATAGAGAAATTTGGGAAACATGTGAAAATTACCTCAAGCTGTGGAAGCAGTGGAACTAAGAGCTATTGGAACAATAATCTATTTTATGATATATCATATTCAATTTTGTATTTATTTAGATTAGTATTTCATATTTCTATTTTGCAAGAGAAAAATTGTATGTAAATATTTTAAACACTCATTAATTGAAATTCAGCTATAGTAGTTAAGAGTTTGACAATTACTTCATAACAAAAAAATGAATTTTGATGTATTATTTAATAAAAATCAACCTATTAGAGGTGTTGGCTGACTTAGTCGACTAGCCCACTCGAGTCAATAATCTGCATTGTGAACTCGTTTGATTCTCTAGTAAAATGAGTGTGTAAGTTAGATAGGTTACGTAAGTTGACTAGCCTAGTCAAGTTGGTAAGTTTCGTTGCAAATTCAATCGACTCTCTAGTGAATTGAGAGTCTAAGTCAGATTGGTTAATTTGGTTCTGATAGTTAAACTATTATAACCATCTCAAATGAGTATATACATGATAATGGATATGTCAATGCACTAGTTTCGATTGGTTTATCAAGAGATCTATTGACGGTGTTGGACCACCAACATTCAGGGGATCTCCCTGATATCAAGCCCCAACTAGACCTCACACCATTTGGAGTCTTAGAAAATGTAATTATGTTCAGCCTTCAATAATGTACTTGTGTCATTATGTAATGTACTTGTCAAAACAATAAATAAAGTAATTTTTATTATTGTAACAATGACTTACTAAAGCATGGGTTTCATACTTGGGTCATCATTATATTATTCAATGTCCCTAATGTGGACTCCTAGGATTAATATTGAGTTTATAGATTCATTGTACATTTGAAGAGACCCTTCTTGGGCTTTTGAATCATGTAAAAAGGTCTTTTCTCAAGTCAAATATGAATTATGTACCCTCCACATCATGTCCACCTAGGGAAGATCAAGTCGACCTAAAGACCCCCATTCAACCCACAAGAAGCCTATATATGCAACGAGGTTGAATTCATTTGTAGCACTCACTATCAAGCAAGCTCGATATCTCAAGAAGAGATGGAGAAGTGTAAATTTTGTTTCCGGGAGGAGAAAAGAAGCGCAAGTTTGGGGAAGTCTTTAGAGACGAAGAAAATCAAATTTTTGGTGCCTCTCTCTCTCTGTATCATGGTTTGGGTTGGAATATCGAAGTCTCCTAAGATTTCGTTGTTGCCAAAAGCTCTATGTTGCCGCAAGATGATACCTAGATGAAGTTTCTGGAAGGGGTCAAATATTTGGGAGGCTAATGTGGTGTGGAGGGAAATTCTGGTCTTGGTTTAAGGTAAAGAGTATGAAAGAGTACTATTGAAAGGAAAAATTATCTTGACTGTCTTTTCCCCTCGAGAGGGGTTTTTCCTTGGCATGTGCCTATATCTTATGTCTATTGTTTTTTGACCTTCATACATGTATAATTTCTTGATGAAAGATAAGACAATAAAGAAGTAAAAGAAGCCAACACACTCACATGTAATTCTCAAGAAAGGAGATTCAAACCCTAATATAATATCCATTAAGGGAATTTTGAAGTCTAAAATGGGCCTTCTAAGAAAAATGTACAACCAAAGTAAAGTTTATATGAGCCGATAGGGTTCAAGATGATGATGTCAACCATAGGGGATGATTCACCTTTTTTGGAGTAAAAAAGTACAAAGATTAAAAAATAATAAAATAATAAAACTATTTTTTCAACTCATATTATCAACTTATCTCCCTAAGGTTTTACTCAAATTTCAAGCACGAGTACTCATTAGATGCAAAATTTAATTCTTCATCCATGGAGTACCCATGTTGCATACTTTCGATGGATCCTACTACATGAAAAATGAGAAATGCATGAAAAAGTGTGATTGCAATCATGCTTTTCATGTAATTCTCAATTTGCATCTAGCAAGGCCCATAGAAAGTATGCAACATGGGTACTCCCTGGATGAGGAATCAAATTCCGCATCCAATGAGTGTTGCTGCTTGAAATTTGAGTAAACCAATAGGGAGATAAGTTGAAAATATGAGCTGAAAAAAGAGTTTTTTCTTTTTTCCCTCTAAATTTTATGATGTAATATAATATTATTTTATAATTTCCTTAGGAGCTCCATTTTAGACCTCAAAATTCCCCTAATGTTTTATTTTTCTAACATGGTATCATAGCTAAGGTAAAGAGAAGTCAAACATCACTTTGTTGGCATAGATTCTCCCTCTATGTAGAACTACATAAGATTTGGTTACAACACTATTTGAAGATGGATCAAGAAGATCACCTACTGCTTATTCAACAAAGTCAAGAATCAAGGATTCTTATCTTCCCTTACAGGTTCTCTTCAATAATTACAATGCTTGGATCATTGATAGTGGAGCATCGACACACATGATAGGTGAAATAAAGAAACTTCACACACTATCAAAGGAGTCATCCTCTCATGCAGTGGAATTGGGTGACAAAAAAATCTATGTTGTTAGAGGCTTGGGATCTACATCATTGAAGCTAGATAATGGATCAAAGATGCAACTCAACAACATTCTCTATGTTCGAGGTTTCAAAAAGGATCTACTTTGTATTCCTTGTTTAGAAGATAAAGGGGAAAGGATTGCTTATATTTGTGGAAAAGTATTGGTTTGGGGAAAGAACTCTAGTATTGACAAATATAAGGTTATTGGAGTTCTCGAAGGAAGTCTTGACCGACTTATCACTCCATCTCCTCAATATTTGGTTCATATGGAAAGAGGTCCCATTGAACTTTGGCATCGAAGGTGATCTAGGTCCGGGTGTGACAAAGGACCCTTCTAAGACCTTTTACTTTCATGATGTGTTAAATTGCATTTTTAAAAGAACATAAATGAATACATCTACATGCTGTAAAGAAGAGGAACAAGACAATCACCAACACATGAAAACAGAAGCCGTTGATAATGGAGTTCATCCAAGAGGGACTATGTCTCTAGGCCCCGTGTCCATATGGTGTAAGCCACTGCATTAAGTGCTATCAATAGTGATGATGCACATAGAGATGATGTCGATCTCATAGAATGAAAATTACCCTCATGCAGGAGTGGCTCTAAGAGATGTTCCGCTACAGGAACTCTCAATCAAAAGACTCCTATCAGTATGACATAAAACTTATGCATGATGAGCATCCCGCCAACATGTAATGAAAGGGATCTCAACACAAAAACATGCATGACGACAACATGATGATCCCAGCAACATACAACAAAGGGATCTCAAAACATAACATGACAAATCATGACATCAAGTACATCACATAGACGATTCTGTCACATTAAGAAGGAATCATAAAAATGAGTAAGAAACAAGATCCCACATCAAACATCAACAAGGATTTGTGCAGCACGATGCATAGCAAAAGAGTTCAAGAACATTGCATATACCTCACAACCAAAGGCCATCTGAAGAAGCAGATGTCAAACTACTGAAGCTGCACAGACCATCAATCTCACGGCATTGATCACATGAAAATGACTACTTACACATGAATGTGGACATTTGCACTGGCACTTAGAAAAGTGGCTGAAAAATGAAATGAGAGAATGAAAAATCTGAATGCACCATCAGATTTGTGACTTTGAGTAGTGCAAAATCTACTGTCCAAAATCTGAATTTTGAGAAGTTGAGAATTTGGGGCTTAAGGAATCTTTTAGATTCCATTTGGATTCCTCAAAGGTTCTGCTCCATGCGTTGACTGGAAATCTACAACTTAGATGGTGAATATGATCTCACCATTGTAATCCCTGAAGAAAACCATGAAAAACAAGTATAAACTTGACTATATTCCAACATGGAGAAAAATTACCTCCTTGGGAAAATTTCAAGGCTCATGGTTCCACTCCCTGTTTTTACAGCGATCATGGTTCCACATCCATAATAAAAAATGGCCGAAAAATGCAGAACTCTGATGGAGAAATGGGCAGCACCATTGCGTTCATGGTGATGAGAAGTGGTGAAACCATATAAAATTTGTCAAGATATGACAAAATGAAATTTCACCCCTCCTGCATAATGTTGCCTTGAACTGCGTGCACAACTTCCTCCTGTCTCGAAATCCATGCCCTCTCCTAGTTCCTCCATCTACCTATGCACTGAGAAAATTGGATTCTTTTAAAGTTTCTTAGGCAGATTAGACAAGAAATTAGTTTGGTGCAATGGTAATGAGGTTAATTGGCTGAGGAGGGGTCGGGTGGTCAAACCCTGCCCCTCCTATTTTTTCCACATGATAGATTTAAAAACCAAACATACATGAGAATGGGGGGTTGGGTTTGCATTAGGTGGCCCGCCCCCATAATCCTCGCATGTTATTAATGGTCGTATGAGGTTCAAGTTGACTTTTGTTTTGGGGCCGCCCGCTTGGGGGTCGGCCATGTGGGTCGGGTGGGTTCAACCCCTGCCAGTCTTGTATCATTACATTAAAGGTTGGTTAAGGGTTTCAGGGTGTGGGTTGGGTCCACCAGAGGTGGCCCGTGCCCACCCCAATAATAAAATGTGTTAAATATATATGGTGTGTAGGTTGGGGGCGTGGTGGGGTTGGTGGCCCCCACCCCCTTTATTTAGATATATTTTTGTTTTTAATAACAAAATGAACCTTTTTAAAATTAATTTTTTTAAGTTGTAGCAGTCAAATTAATGAACCCACAATTTCATAATCCGGCTGGAGTTGGCCAAAATCTAGTGGTCGGGTTTGGTCCAAATTGTGGCCTCCTTAAGCTACCCAGTCATCAAAAAGTCAACCCAACTTTGACTGCTTCTAACTTTCGCATCCAGACTCGGATTGATGAACCATTCACACTGTTGTGATTAGGGAGACGAGATATATGGTCTAGTTCTAGTTTGAGCATAATCCAAACACTCTGATTTTTGAACTTCCCTAAGTCCTCCTCGTCCTATGTGTGTTTCTGGAGCCACCTAGATTAGAAGGTATGGTCATCTTCATTATGGGGTCATCCCTACTCTTAGTCAACTAGTTGATGGTATTCCTGATATGAAGTTAGATAATTAAGGTGTGTGTAGGGGATGCTCTTTGGGGAAGCATACTAGAAATCCATTTCATAATATTAAAACTAGGTCTAAAGAAATATTAGACCTCATCCATTTCAATGTATGTGGGCCTATGTCTCACAAATCACTTGGGGGTCATCTCTACTATGTAAAATTCATTTATGATCGTTCGAGGAAGACATGGATCTACTTACTAAAAACTAAAAACAAAGTATTTGATAAGTTCAAGGAGTTCGTAGTTGAAGTGGAAACCCTAACAAAAAGAAAGATAAAGACTATAAGGTCTGACAATGGTGTGGAATACACCTCTAAAGAGTTGATTTCATATTGTAAGGATACAAGTATTAAGAGGGAGCTCATTGTTCCCTACTATCCTGAACAAAATGGATAGGCCAAAAGGAAGAATAGGTCAATTGAAGAAGGCATTCGAGCTATGCTCCTTGATCAATATCTACCAAAGTTCTGATGGGCTGAAGCAGCGATGACTACCATTTACGTTCAAAATACAAGTCCTCAGAAGAGTCTTGATAATAATACACCAGAAGAAGTATATATAGGGAAGAAGTCCAGTGTGGATCATCTTTATATATTTGGAAGTACAACATATATCCATGTTCCAAAAGACAAGTGAAAGAATTTGGACTCGACAAGCATCAAGGGAATATTCATTGGTTATAGTCTTTCCTCAAAAGCATATAGAATTTACATAAAGGAAGGAAGTCACATTGAGGTAAGTAGGGATGTCATATTCAATGAGAATTAAGCTTACAAAAAAAATCAAAGGATGTTCGTAATGATTCTGATGATGAATAATTTCCCGTATTTGAAGAAGAAGATGTTCATCATGATAACTCTACTACAAATGTTGAAGAAGAAGGACCAAGTGATCCTATTCAATTGGAGGTTATCCCAACCACAAGCAAGAGGTCAAATTAGTTGAAATCTACATTAGAATATGCTAAAGTACACGAAGCTACGAAAGGGTCCTCCGGGGAAAGTAAGAAACCAAAAAGATATTCTAGTTATGATGCATATATGACAAAGTTGATTGAAGACGAGCATGAAGAGGTTTGGAAGAAATCTATCCAGGACGCATATGAATCCATCATGAAGAATGGGTTTGGGAAATCATTGTTAGACCTAGGGAGAAATTAGTTGTCACATCAAAATCGATATATAAGATCAAACATGTTGTTCATGGAAGTATAGACAAGTACAAAGCAAGGTTCATCACAATGGGTTTCTCTCAAAAGGAAGGAAATGATTATGAAAAAAACTTTGTACCTATAGCAAGGTACACTACCATTAGATTGTTGATTTCATTGGCTACCATAGAAAATTTTAGGGGCGAATGTTTGCCCTTCGGCATTTTAAATTTTTAGTGAGCGAATATTTTGTATCATAGCACATTTTTACAAATCACCTCAAATAGCCCACCTTATTTTAAGGGAGAGGGTAAAAAAGGTAAATTTAGCCCTTGAAACTAGGAGTTACAACCTTCCATTTGCCCATTTTCAAGAATAGGTTTTATTTAAGTGAATCCTATGGGCCAAATACCATATTTATAAAAGAGGTATGGTAAATTAATAAAAATATAAATAAATGAGAGGTATGGTAAATAAATAAAACATTTTTTATATTTACTCCATAAGTCACCTTATATACATGCAAGGGTGTAAACAAATGAAAATATAAGTAAAGTGGAGGAATGGTAAATAAATAAAACGTCTTTTTATACATACTCAAAAAGTATGGTAAATAAATAAAAATATAAATAAACTAGATGCATGGTAAATAAATAAAACCTATTTTTATATTTAGTCCATAACCCTCGTTCTATTTATGAAGGCTCAAGAAAGAGGTTTTATTTAAGTGAATCCTATGGGCCAAATACCATATTTGTAAAAGAGGTATGGTAAATTAATAAAAATATAAATAAACGAGAGGTATGGTAAACAAATAAAACATTTTTTTATATTTACTCCATAAGTCACCTTATATTTACAAACACTCAAAAAATGCATTATATTTAGGTGAAACCTATGGGCAAAATACTATGGGACAAATACAATGGACTAGATTGTTATTAATACCATGCAGAAAAACATTATTAACCCTAATATTTTTATTAATAAAAATAAAAATGGCACATGGTATTGACCCATGGTATTCACCTGGAATGTAGCCTATTTAAATGGGGGAGTTAAACCAGCATAGAAACCAGCATAGATCCATCTTTACTCTGGATCTACTAACCCCCGAGAGGTATCAAATATCATGATATGCAAACTAGCATAGAGTGAAAAAATATTTGATCCCTCTTGGGGCTTGGTGGAGCAAGAGTAAAAATGGATGTTGTAATTTAATGTATGTTAAACATTTTAGCTTGGTTAAAATAAAAAATAAAATAAAATTTAACTATTAATTTTATTAATTTTTATAAATTACTAATAGTAATTTTTAAGCTCCAGGTTTATGATAACCCATGGTATTGACCCATGGTATTCATGTGAGCATAGACTATTTAAAGGGGAAATTCTATCATCTTAGATCCATCTTAATTCTGGGTCTACCAAGTGCTCATAGGGATAAATAGATTTCATCCCCCTAAGAGTGGTAGATGTGGAGTTAAGATGGATATAGGTTGGTATTTATGATAATGAAGATATTAAATAGACTTAGGAAATTATATTGTAAAAACATCTTAAGGTGAATGGTTAAAGCATAGACATTGGACAAGTATATTTGTATACTTCTATTTTAAACTGAAACAAATCCAGGGCTAAAAGGAATGGATTGATTGCACTAGTCATCCTTCTATAACTTTCCAACATATGCTAGAGTAAACAGATTGTAATTTGGGTAATTTTTCTAACTGTAAACAGGAACATACTTGTGTATTGGCAGGGTGGTTACGAGGTCCCTAGAAGTGATGAATTTGAATTTTTCTTGGTTTTATGTATAGTATTAGGTTTTCTCTCATGCTTTCTGTGAATGACACGGGTGAATTTTATCCTACACCCACTAGGTTATCAATATGTAATTTCAGTAATTTTGATTTCAAAAGATATTTTAAAGAAATGAAATGATTTCATTTGTGTATTCAATAAACACAATATTCTAATGGAATTCTTCATTTGTGGTTTACCTATATAGATTCCATGGAGAAGTGTTAGTGGTGTGACATCAATTGTCCTCAAGCAGAGGCTTTAGTTTTACTCTTTTTGGAAGCAAATACTTTCTTCCAACATTTTTGAGTTCCATGAAAAATTTGAAAGTCCTAATAGTATTCAATTATGGGTTGAAGAGAGACATAGTACTAAATTATGGGTTAAAGAGATCCACACTGAATGATCTATCGGCCTTATCGTCACTTAGTTTAAGACTATTCACTTGGAGAGCCTGCATGTGCCCCCAATTCAAGAGCATAGTAAAGTCATGTAGAACTTAGAGAAGCTATCTTTAAGCTTTTAGTGAAGAATGGAAAAATTTCTGGGTTCAATAACAACCAATCGAGCATTAAGCTTCCAATAATGCTAGATTTTAACCTGGAGCACTTTTGTGATTTGGAGGAGATGCCCCCTTGTATTTGTGACACATCTTCAGTTGTGAATTGGACTATTAGTAACTATCATTTCCTTCGAAAGTTACCTGATGACTTGGGGAACCTCAACTCTTTAAGAATGTTAAGGAAGGAAAGAAAGTACATTATGCTAAGTTCTCTTATGCTTTTCAAGTTTTTCTTGGATATCTACAATTTTTCAGGTAGGAAAGTACATTCTGTTAATGAAAATTTGTCTTGATAGGAAGGCCCAATTTCAAATTCTAATGCTTTGAAAAAAATTGTATAACTGTAATTTTTCTAAAAGGAAAGCATATTTTTTCAATTTGAGTATCATGATCCCATATTCCAACTTATTTTTCAGTAACCCATCAGGCTTTGTAGCTTTGAATAAATCCATTTCTTTTGATAAGATCCTCTTCCAAATTAGAACGCAGTTTCCTTTTGGAAATAACCACATACAATGTCTTGATTTTGTTATTGAGAAAATAGAGGTTGTGAAACAAGCTTGTGCCATACAAGGACTTGATTCATTGATTATGTATCAATTCTGGCTCTTGATGTAACAATGTCTTGATTTTGTTGCTTGAAAATAGAGGTTACGCTTTACTGTTTCACAGAATTTCTTACAATCTTTCCATAAGTATTGATTTGTAGTATCAGTCACTGAGGGATGACAGTAATGACAAAGGTAATATTCCATGGTTTGAAGTTACCCTCTTACTAAATATTTAAATATATCACCACAATTTAACTGTTAGTTAAAGGAATTGTACTTGATTTGTAAACAATTCATTGCTTGATTTATAGATTTTGACTTTTTCCCTTTTTTATTTTTTTCTCAGATTTGGTATGAGATATATTCCAATATTTGGGTTCCCTAGTTTCACCACCATAGCTATGAGGTTTAGATGCAATCATTAAATATTCTCAGAACGTCACAACTTTTCTAGTAAGTGTACTTTGAAACATTGTTGTTGCTTTTCCATGGTGTTAATGCAAATAAGCACTAAAACTAGTGCCATTATTTAGATTAAGTGCCGAAATCTAGGTGGTCTTGTAATTATGGAGTGATTGTTTTATAGCTACTAAGGCCATATGCATTTGTATCTCTTATGTTGTCCGGAGATATTCAAATTCAGAATAAGAATTGAGGTCTCGTTTCCACTATAGATTGCAGTCAATTTCTTGAACATAATATATAGTAGATTATATTTTACTAATCAACTGTGGATGTGATCCCTCGCAGGAAAGGAAATTCAAAGTGACTTTGATTTCACATTGATTTCTTAAAACATCCACACAGGAAAGGAGATTCAAAGTGACACTGATTTCACACTGATTTGTCAAAATGGAGGCAAGAGAAAAGGAAACTTTGTATTCAACAATGCTCTTAATTTCATATGTACATGCACAGACATATTAGTAGAAAATATTGAAGGGTTGCCTAAGTAATATTTTCCATTCCACTACATTCTTTACAGCTTGTAAATAAATAACTCGGAACAATTCATTACACTACTTGTTATTCTTTATTAATCAGTGGTTAAGATTTTGATATTGAACTGGCTAAGATTTTTCTTCCTTCTATGAAATTGTGTGTTCTATAATGCTTCTTTTCCATTCACTATGTATAGCATATAAAGTGTGTCTAATGGGGTAGGAAGATTGGAAAGTCTTGTGATCCTTGAACTATGTTACAAGGCAGAAACCCAATGAGGCAAGGCAGGTGCATCCCCACAAAGGGGTCACAAATACCAAAGTTGGTATTGGCTAGTGCCTTGAGCTAGAAAATTTCCTTTACCCTTGTATTAACAGTAAATCAGGAGAGGATTCTAATATTATCTTTATAAGATTTATATTAGTTAAGATTGATGAATAAAATTCATGAGACATGAGCTAGGATGTCCTTGCAAGATGGTTGTTGATTATTGGAAGCTATGATGGCCATTATCTCAGGCTAGGTGGTCACACTCCCTTGATCATGAGCATGATTGTGATCAAGATGGAAGACTTCATAGTCTGGATTGATTGTTTAGCAGTGATAATTAGTGGGCTCATTCACAAAAGCTTCTATTTCACTAATCCTTTTTATAGAGTTGTCAGATTCAATTTCCAATGGTTTTAATTACACTATAGAGTTGAGTTCTGAGAGAGTTGTGATTCTTAGTGTTAAGTATGGCAGCTATGACACTTGAATGAAGACAAGCATAGTAGATGTATCAGACTCTGTTATAAGCTTACCTGCATATTATAAGGGACTTGGTTGGCTTTTTTATAATTTTATAAACAAGTTCCATTTCGTGGAAATGTGAAAAAATAGTGATATTGCCACCATGTGGCTCGTTTCATATATGGTTATATACTTTTTCAAAAAATTCTCTAAGAGTTCACAATGCTAAGATTCACTAGGACCTTACAAAGTTTTATTATTTAGTGAAAGTCTCACCAAGATCTTACAAGATTTTATAATTGAGTAAAATATTCGCCATGCCTAGTGAGAGATTTTCCAAAAAATTATATATACATATTATATTATTGATAAAATTTCCTTCCATTTTTCCTATATACCATGGCGATTCGCCCATTTATTATACATATAAATTTGGGGGGGTTCTTAAAATTTTCCCTGTTGGCTACTACAATGGGGTGGAAATGGATGTCAAAACCACATTTATAAATGGGACCATTGATGAAGAACTGTACAATGAACAATTTTAAGGATTTGAAGTGAATAGCATGGACTCTCATGTTTGTAGACTGAAGAAAGCCCTATATGGCTTGAAGCAAGCACCGAGGGCATGGTATGCAAGAATGGATGCATATCCTCTCATAATTGGGTTTTTGAAGAGTATTGTTGATTTGAATCTATATATCAAGGTCATGAATAATGAGTCTGTCATTATTCTACTATATCTAGATGATCTATTCAACACTGTTATAGAACAAAGAATTCAAGAATGCAAGAAGATGTTGGCAACTGAATTTGAGATGAAGGATATAGGACTAATGCATTACTACCTAGGTCTAGAAGTATGGCTGAGACCTTGTCATGCGGAAAGAGTCAATTTTCAGACAAAACCGACCTCCCTAGAAGCTAAGGCTTTCTAGTGACAAACAAAACAATCAAGCACTATCTTTCCCTAAATATGCATTTAAAATAAAAGCAACCAGGTGTTTAAAGCATACCTTTAGTCCAACGCTGTTTGTAGCAGCCAAGCCTCTCCAATCCAAATGAGCTCCTCCTTCTCTTTGAAACCTGCATTCACTAACAAGAAAACGATTACATAGCACCTGAATAACTCATATAATAAAACATATTCATCATAAAGACCAAGGAGTATATGAAACAAATTATATATAACAACTTGTTGAGAAAAATGAACTTAATTTTATTAATTGTAAACAAAAGAAACCATTACAACCTGTGCCTTGGTGTTGTGCAGGTTCCTCCCAGGGTCCAGCAAGAGTTCTCCTTTACTTTGATCAGCTCACCCACTTCCAAATGAAGCTAAGAAAGGATGGGAATCTCTCCTCTCAAGCTCTAAAAGGGAGTCCTAATTTTAGCAGCATCTACCCTTAGGAATGTTCAGCTTTCAACCTCCTCTCCCTCTGGCCCAATGCCTGTATTTATAATGTTTTGGAGGAAGTTAATCAGGTCCACCATCAATGGGATAAGCCGCTCTTTCAATGGGATAGCTCCCCTCTTGATGGGATAAGTTCCTCTTTCTTTGGGATGCATGAACCATCTGGAGGCGCTCAATACATGTCAAACCATCTTCTAGAATGCTCTAGAATCAGCCACAAGTAATTTTTTGAAGTAAAACTTGCGCCTTTTGACCTTTACACGAGTACGCACCCACCCCTTTACAGATAGAGCGTACGAGTACGTAGGTATTGTGAACTTGAGGTGCGGACACGCAGGTAAGGTTAAGAGAAACTGCGTAACCAGAGTTATATTGATTTTTAAGGACTTTCTCTCTTTCTTGGAGTTTGACATGAGGAGCAGAGGTATAAGACTTGCCAAGGAGGATAGTATGATAGTTGATGGAGCCATACTAAATGTAAATAGTCATGGTGACAAATTTTAGTGTAACAGATTGCCCCCTAAAGTGCGAAGCCTATAGTAGATTAGGGTTTCATATCATCTAGGAAGGGTGAAGCACTTTATCATTTCAAGGATTATCTTGTGGAGAGCCCAGTCAGAACCTGCAAATATTCAACACAAAATACATATATAAGATCATATCATCGCTGAGGTAGGCATTCCCATACTCATATTGAAAACTTTAACTAACGAACTAACTATTGCTCTGATATAGGAATGATTTCGCAGTACATCATAATCATAGACTTATGTAGACACAGTATGGATGCAGCCATTTGTTTATGATTAGTCTATTGTATAATGAATACAAAACTCCTCGCAGCTTGGATGGTGGAAACTAGATCCAGGGTCTTCATTTCTACTTCCCAAAATAGTACGATTCTATCCATGCGAATAAATGAGTTGATGTCGAACATGGTAGAAACCACTTGATTACTAGTCTATGATGTAAACTGTTAACAAGTGTGAGAGAGACCACCAGTGATGTCAATGGTTCTCAAAGTACCCAGTACAATCCATGAGATGTGAATGAATGTGTTGATGTCGAACATGTCACGGAATCCTCCGATCAAAAGTCAATGATGTAAACTGTCGTCAAAGGCGAGAAACCTGCCATTGATGCATGAAGATTTCAAGGTACTGACGATTTCTAGGTCATCTTTCTAGATAATGTGCTGATGTCGATAGAAAGCGACCCGTTGCAGGCAAGCCCACAACACGAAATCATAGATCAAGTTGAAGAAATGTAGCTGTAAGGACTGACTCAGGGATGGTCAAGATGGATGACAGGTATTTTGCAGATGAATGGTTTATTTGCAGTGACCTCTTGAACACATAACGACACAATAGATGGCTTGGTAACAATTGACCCAAAGTTAATACCCGGAAACTGAGTGAAGATTTTCAATGTGGTTTGATCAACTTTAAGGCAAAGGATTTCCCAACCCAGGTGAATGAAAAGTGTCGTGTTCAAGAGTGGTGATAAGGTTTTTCTGAGACGAAGGATAACAAATAGGCTCATTTTTCTCTCTTTTCCCCCACCATTTCTGGCAAGTACCTCTTTATTTTTTACAAGCTTGAGGAGGATAACATTTGCTTGATTATAAGCTCATCCTTCGGATGAGTCCAACTTAGTTTATATTCAAACCCTAAGAAGGAGTGGTTCGTTCCTGTTTGTAATTAAACAAGTCCTTTACTGTGAGATTTTAACGAGTCCAGTATAGGAGAAACTCGGCGTTTTTCAATTTTAGAGAGTCTGAGAAAACTTAAGAAGACTCCAGGGTTGAACTTTTTCGTAAATTTGTGTCTCCCAAGCCCAAAAAAGTATAAAATAATACTTGAGAGAACCTCTTGATCTTTACGACCAAGGAGTACTTTCATAATTAGTGTCTCTGACCTAAAAAGTAAAAAGCGATCAAGGACACGTCGTTTTATTTCCAATATCGAATTTGAAACGACAAAAATCCGGCAATCTTTTCATGTTTTTACAGTCAGAAAAGGGCTATAAGAGGACCGTCTTTTAATTCCGTTTTAACGAGTGTAAAAGAAACGCTCGGCAATCTTTTCATGTTTTAGGAGTCAGAAAAGGGCTTAAAGATGACTCTGATGTTTTTGTTTGTGAAAAATGACAATTTTCCCTGAAAATCCTTTATCCTGCACAAAAACGAACACATTACTCATACCTGTTTAAAGATAGATAAAAATACTTTGAAAAATACCTTCTCATGCTGAAAAATAAACAAATTTACCATTTATTTACCCAAAAAACCTATAAAAAGGGCTTTTACCAATTCATTTTTACCATTTTATTGTTGAGGAGAGAAAAAGAGCTTTTGGCAAGAAACTTCCCGTGGACATTGCGGAGAATCCGACCGTCGAAACCGAACGCCGTCTCTTTCAGGTATTCTACAACATCCTCCTCTTCATTTTCATCCGTTTGGAATTCGTGTTTAGGCCCTAGTTTCATTTTTTGGAGGCTTTGGGGTTTCAAGATCCGCCTTTCGAGGTACGCAGGTGCTCCACTAGGGACCCGCGTACCCCGACATTTTCTCAATTGGGAAAATGCCGGGCGTACGCACCTTGCCTTAAGGGAACCCGCGTACCCACGCTCTGTTCCTAAAGGCAGGGTGCGTACCCCGCAAAACGAGTTTTCAAACCCCAATTTCTTCAAAATGGACCAAAATTGTTTGATTTCATTGAATCTAATGGATGTTTTCTGGTGTGTAGATTGTTCACCATGCTTGATTGGCGCGAGAGAGAGCACGAAGATGTTGATTTGGCCGCCATTAATCATCAACCATCCATTGATGCTTTGAAGGCATGCGGCCTTTACAAATACTGGGCCATACCTGGCATGAGGGCCCAAGTGTGCTTTCTAGAGTGGCTGGTAGAAAGATGGAACGTTCAGGACCAGTGTTTTTATATTGGAGGGCACCAGCTCGAGATGGAGCCCGTAGACATTTACTTTCTCACTGGTTTTCCCAAGAGAGGCGAACACTTGACTCTGTTCGGGACTAGGCCGGGTGGCCAGTCCATCGCTAGTCTCCGACTAGAGTGGTGTAACACTCAGACTCAGGAGAAGGGGATAGAGATCAAAACTATATCCCGACTTGAACTTATGGTGATTGCCTTTACAGTTACCAGACTTTGCGGGGCTGCCGCTTTACACATTGTCACTGGATCCTAGATGCGGATGGCAATTGATTGCTATCGAGGCACCATTTTCAACTGGTGTGATGCTGTGTTGGCCAATTTAAAGGGCCAACTGACTAGGGCCAAAAACGGACAGCTAAAGACTTTTGGTTATGGACCTTTAGTTGTGAGTTTTGGCTTAGAGAGGGTTCCGATGCTGATCCCACAGCAGCTCACTATTGAGGCTGGGCTTCCCCGAGAGCCCAAATTGATGCGATGGGTTGCGGTTATGGCCCGTCATCCTGATGAGGGCACGGAGGTTGTCCGATTTACTCCGGAGTACTTTCACTGGTTAGAGGACCAGGTCTTTTCTATACAGGATTTTCCTTATGCCGGAGTTGATTTTCGTGGAGATCCGGACATGGTTCTTCCACCGGGAGAACAATGGGACGACACAGGTAATTCATTTTTCACAAGTTTTTAAACTATTTATTTTTTTTGTTTGTTTCTATATCGTCTCAAAACTGACAGTAATAATTTTCAAAATGCAGATGTAGGCCCACGTCGTCCAGCCAATCTCCTGCCTTTCGAGAGGAGACTACCAGTTGCAGCGGCACCGGCCCCATAGGACGAGGCCACAGAGACTTTAGCTGAGTTGGAACAAGACCTAGAGCGTCTTACAGCAGATATACCAGAGACTACCATAGATGATATTCCTATAAGGCTTCAGCACTATGTAGTCGCAGTCCCAGGACCTTTTAGAAGGTTCTTGTGTAGGGTAGCTCATGCAGTGGTGTCGTATAGAGAGCATCACCAGTGATTGGATGGTCGTTTTGTAGACACATGCGACATTTTGGTTTTTTGTACTTATCATTTTTGCCGATCATAAGGTGTTTTTCAACCTATGATCGAAGACGATGTATTTTTTGACACACTCCTATCTATATATACCATTATTACCGGCTTATCTGTTGAACATGTGTGATGAAATGTTTTTAAATTTACATGTATGATTATTGCAAATGTCTATTTAACATTCGAGAAGCAATTGCATCTGCTAATGTATTTAAAGACCTTGGAATATGCTGATATTCAATGTAATCAAATTCACGTTCCAAGAGACGCACTCTCAAAAATAACCTTAATAATACTGGATTTCTAATGGCATATACTCTATTAAGCTGTAATACAACGAGTTCAGAATCTAACCTCACTATCAAACTCCGAATCCCGAATGAAATAGATTCAGACAATAACTCAATCACTGCACTGTACTCGGCAATGTTGTTTGTTGTTTGACCGAGGCTCACCCCATGCATAGAAACTAACTCGTCAGAGGGTGAATAGATAACCCAAGCTGCGGAAGAGATATTCCGTGTACTACGACAAGCACCATCAGCAAATCCAATGTATGTTTGGAGAGGCATCGACATCTGCAACATCAAGAGTAAAACCAAGATAAGCAGAATAACGACGAAAACACACTCTCTAAGCTAAGCACACTGTCTAAACTAACAAACACACCAGCTAGAAAGAAAAACTAACCTAGAAAGAAAAACTAATCTAACTAAAAATCTCCATACCCATCTTTTAAGCATAATACCTCTTTAGGTAAAGACCATTTCTGGGTTTACCTAAAGAGTCTCTGTAAAAGTCTACCAGCTCATAGGCCCCTTTTGCTAGCTTTCACTTGACAATATAGGGCCCATGCCACATAGGAACGAATTTTCCAGCACCTAATTTATCATTAGCTTGATCATATAATAACACTAGGTCTCCTTCCGAAAAATTTCGAGGGGTCACATTTCGATCATACTGAGCTTTCATACGTTTTGCGTGAGTCTCGATCGCTAATGCAACATCACGTCAAGTCTCATCTAATTGAGTTAAGTATAATAAATTCTTTTCCTCTTCGGAAGTAGCTGGAAGTAACTTGATGGCCATTTGCAGTGACGGGATTTCACATTCAATGGGTAGCACAGCTTCCAAACCATAAACTAGTTGGAAAGGAGTGAACCTTGTTGATGTTTTCACTGAGGTTCGGTATGCCCAAAGCGCTGAAAATAACATGTTGTGCCAATTCAACCGATGAATGCCAATGATTCGTCGGATCATGATAACTAAAACTTTGTTGATGGACTCAACCAGACCATTCGCTTGTGGATAATAAGGAGTTGAGCTATCATGACGCAAACCAAGCTGGCCTGTAAGTTCTGTCATCATAACATTTCGAAAATGGCGCCCATGGTCAGTGATTATCGTTTGTGGGACACCAAACCTAGCAATAATGTGATTGAACACGAAAATTGCAGTTGTCTTGCCGTCTGCCTCGAATGTAGGCATCGCCTCGGCCCACTTAGTAAAATAATCTACCGCAAGGATGATATACGCATGCCCCCCGGCCGAGTGAGGGTTACATGTAATAAAATCGATACCCCATTTGGCAAAAGGACCAACGGCAATTATAGGGTGGAGAGGAGCAGGTGGAGCACGCATCTTTCGATCAAACACTTGATAGTTGTGGCATTTTCGGACCACAGTAATACAATCTTTAGACAAGGACGGCCAAAAGTAGCCAGCGCGCAATATCTTTTGGGTTGTGGCATACCCAGACATATGACCACCACACGCTCCAGAGTGACAGTCATTCAGAACCCTTTCAGCTTCTTCGTGAGTTAAGCAACGTCGAAAAACCAAGTCCGCCCCACGGAGATAAAGAGTATCTCCAATGATTTTGTACTGTTGGGACTGGAATCGAATTTTCCGACGTTCCGACTTTGAAACTTCGGGCCGAAAGGATTGGGTCTGGAGATAGATGATGATATCCCCATACCACGGATCTAAAGTGCTGATTAGAAACAAAGATTCGTCCACAATGGGCTCCTCTGCCACAGTTTCCGTGTCAGCACACGGGAAGTCACACATTAACTCGGCAAAAACTAAAGATTTCTTAGACTTAGATTTCTCAAACTCCAAGTCGAACTCCTGCAGGATAACGATCCATTTAGAGTACTTGCCGCCTAGCAATTGTTTAGTCAAAATGTAGATCATAGGGTTGCAATCCGAAATGACTGTAGTTTTACGGAGTAAAATGTAGTGACGAAAACGTTGGACAGCTTGAATGGTTGCCAATGCCAATTTCTCCACATGTGAATATTTGAGCTCAGTTGGGTTTAACGTTCGACTAAGGTAATATATCACATGTTCCGTGCCGAATTCATCTTCCTGTACTAAGACCATCCCGATGGTGGAATGGGCGGTGGCGAGGTACAAAAAGTAATCCTGGTTGTAGTTGGGAGGATGCAGTAACGGTGCATGGGTCAACGCGTGCTTGAGTGCATCAAAAGATTTCTGAGCTATCTCATCCCAAGTGAATTGAGCGTTCTGTTTCAACAACCGTGTAAAACCCTTTGTAACCTCGACGTAGTTAGGAATGAATCGTCGTAAAAAGTTTGCTTTCCCCTGCAAACTTTGGAGTTGGCGAAGACTCGAATGAGGAGGCAATTTGATGATAGCTTCGACCTTCGAGGGATCGACGCGAATGTCAGCTTTTGAAACTACAAACCCCAGTAATCGACCCACTTCTATACAGAAGACACATTTGTGTGGGTTCAACCGAATACGATAATGCCAACACCTCATGAAGATTGCTCGTAAATGGATAAGGTGATCAGCTTGATGTAACGAATGAGCAGGCAAATCATCGAGATACGATTGCACAATGTGTTTGATGTCATTAAACGCATAAGACATCGCCCTTTGAAAAGTTGCTCCAGCATTATTTAGCCCAAAAGGTAATTTACAATAAGCAAATGTCCCCCACAGACAAATGAAAGCCGTTTTTGGTTGATCGGCAGGTAGAATATTGATTTGATTGTAACCGGAAAAACCGTCCATAAAGGAAAATATTTCACTGCCGGCACAATCGTCAATTATTTGATCGATATAGGGTGTTGGGTAGTTGTCCTTTGGACAAGCTCGATTAATGTCTCTATAGTCGATGCATATTCTTATTGTTCCCTGTTTTTTGTTAACCGGAACAATATTCGATACCCAATCCGTTAATGGGATCAGATAAATGAACCCTGCTTTCAACAGCTTCTCAACTTCTGCTTTAACTGCAGCCGCTTTTCGTGGGTGAATCTGACGCAAACGTTGCCGGACGGGTTTAGCGTCCGGGTAAGTCTTGATCTCATGGACAACAATTGCGGGATCAATTCCTGGCATTTCCTCATAGGACCAGGCAAACACGTCACGAAATTCTTGAAATAGGGCCTTGTATGTTTGAATTTTGTCATCTCTACATGAAGCACCTATATGAATGTTCTCAACAATTCCGGGCTTGACTGAAATGTCAATGGGAATAGTTCGAGAGATGTTTCCCAAATTCAGCTCTGAATCAGGATGTTTCATTGGATTCTAAGCTTCTTTGACATATTCAGCTGTAAAGATTGATGAGAAATCATTTTCAAAACGATCATCCTTAGGTAAAAACGAAGATATGTGATGGAGATCTTCCCATGGTAAATCGTCTACACACAGGACTTCACGCAGTTGCTTGTTAGATGACACAACTTCGGGAAACGCTATTAACTCTGAGGTTGACATGAAAAGTGATTCCTCACGGACCACATTCATTTGGTCGATTTTGGTTGAACACTGGTCGGTAAAAGACTGCACGGCCTCATAGGCAATTTCATATGGACTCAAAGGCATAGCATCACCAAATGAGTCTATCTCAAATTCAGAAGGAACGATCCAAGGATCATCATAAACAATGGTGTCTGATGTAATCATATGAATGGATGCAAATGAAGACAATGCGTTGATTGGAGGAAAAGGAAAAGTTCCCAGTAAACCGGCATCTTTAACTAATCCTACTCCAACATCCTTATATGGGATAGTCGTTTTACCGACATGCTGAATACTCTCTGAAGAGGCTGGGTCAGATGAAAAGTAAGCCAGCTGGTCTATGGCTACGATCTTGCCGTTATGTGGAAACTTTATTACTCGAAAGACCGATGAAACGACCGCTGTCATAGCGTAAGACCAACTTCGACCCAAGAGAAAGTTGTAGTCTAGAGGGGCATCAACCACCTCCACATCTAGACTAACGGTTTTTCCTTCAACCCCTATAGGCAAATCCTGAAGAATGCCAAAAGGATGAAACCCACGGCCATCAAAGGCCTTAAGAATTGTCGGGGATTGATTTAGTGAAGGAGAACCAAGCGATCTCCAACACTGTATCGACATAATACACGTGGAAGCTCCCTCATCAATTATAGTCTGATGAATAGGCTTGTTTTTTACTATCACTAGTATCTGGAAAGCCATTTGATGAGGCAAACGCAGTGTACTATTTTCTAGATCAAAGATTATTAGGTTCGGGTCCTGAACATCAACAGCTCCTATAGCCGACAAAAGTAATTTGCGCTGTGCTGGGCATGATTGCAGCACTTCCAAAGCCGACATTGCTGAGGGTGAAACAGCTAAGTCCTCAACAATGTTATAATTTTGGGCCGCTCTCGCATGTGGATTGAAAGTAGACTTTCGAAGTATACCCTTGGCGGGCGGTTTGATTACTAAGTCCGGGTTAGGTTTCTCAATCTGTAGTGGATCAGAACCGGGAGCTGAGGTTGATGGATTAGAATGAGAAGATTCTGCTTCTTTGCCATCAACAGGACTTTTACTACCATAATCTTGCGATCGAGTCGCAATCCTTACATGAGACATCATCAATATGGGTTCTTCACTGGCACTCGAGGAAGAACCTATCATCCTACTCTCCTGCTTTGGAAATGGGTCTTTCAAAACAGCAGGAGTTGGGGAACCTTTGACGATTTTCACAACCTCTGCCCGATGAGGGAAATCTCTTGTAAAATGATCCTCTTCACAAATAAGACAAGGATAACGAGGTTTGCGCTTTTCGTCATGGGTTTCCGATTTTTTAGTTTTCTCCTTTGGATTTTTTTCTGCTTTATTCTTCTTCTTGCCT
The DNA here is from genome assembly GCA_031772625.1 of Pinus tabuliformis. Classification (NCBI taxonomy): domain Eukaryota; kingdom Viridiplantae; phylum Streptophyta; class Pinopsida; order Pinales; family Pinaceae; genus Pinus; species Pinus tabuliformis. Next base: position 1,428,367,010 of record CM062816.1, read on the forward strand.
TTCTTTTTCCCACCGGATTTTGATTTAGCCGTAGATGACTCTACAACGTGAATATCGGTGGAAACTTCAGCAGAAGAATCTCCTGTCGGGGAGTCTGGTAAGGTTATAATAGGAGAAGAGTTCTTTGAGGATTTCTTCTTGCTTTTAGTGTTCACCGTACCAATCATGCCATCAGCAGCATGAGATCCCGAAGGAGCAGCAATGATTTGATTTGACTTAGGAAGATCTGGGATCTTTTCGTGTAACGTACCTGACTGAGTATAAACTAAGTCAAGGTACTGCGCTTGAGCAATCACTTGCTCCTCAATAACTACTCCGGCCTTAGCTACGTCTTCAGTAATCTTCGGTAACAATGATTTAACAAACCATTCAGCTAAGATCTGGTCCGGGATAAAAACTTTCACTAACCACCTTCGACGTCTCCATTCATGAATATGATCGGAAATATATGTGGACGTCGATTGTTTTAATGAAGTTAGTAACTCCGTGCCATTATCATATCTAACCGACAACTGAAAATGAGTTAAAAACGAGGTAGCTAACTGGCTAAAATTATAAAAAGAGGCCCGTGGTAACTCAATGTACCACTTGGCCGCGAGACCAATGAGAGTACGCTGGAAAAGACGTAAGCGGATCAAATCATCTGAGATGGAGTTAGAGGCACACCAGAGGTGGTAAGTCATCACATGATTCGACGGGTCCTCTCCAGACTTACCTTCGAACTTGGGAATGTCACTGGGCAACTTATTTGGCATTGGCGGCCAAAACGGAAGGTAATTAATTGGATCGTTGGTTAGGCGCGACAAGTCTGGTAAATCCAAAGTTCCGATAAACGGTAACTGCCGATTAGGATCCCTAAAACTCTCGGTCACGAGACCAGTTCCAGGAGGAGGATATCCAGGATAACTAGGAATAGGAATCGCGTTCGGGATATTGTATCCTCCTGGAAAACCAAGATTAACCGGACCGTACTGGGGTTGTTGTGATTGTTGATAAGTGTACCCAGGATACGATTGATACTGGTAAACTGGCTGCTAGACAGCAGGACCGAATTGGTACTGTCCCTGGTACGGTTGATAAGTGAATTGTGGTTGACTAGTGACAATCGTACTTAAACCAGGTTGTCCTACAGGCATCTGAACCGTATTTTGAATTGTGGATCCAGACGATGGTAAAGACGTCTGAGGAGTAGTTACAGAGACAGTAGAAACTGGAGCTGTCGATACTCCAGAAGTAAGTGGGGTAGATGGAACAGATGTTGCGGTAGTTGCAGCAGTCATTTGAGATGGAGTACGAGGTGAAATAGGCCCAGACTGAGAAACTACTGAAGGTATAGAAGTTTGAATATTAGACTGGACTGGTTGCTGGGGTGAACCAGAAACTAAGGGTTGTCCAGTTTGAGATGACAACTGTACACTTGGCTGCAACACTTGTTGAACTTGCAATGGATCCCACACTATGTTTATTCCGGGGTATTGACCCATAACAGGTTGAGGATATTGAGATCCATAACCGGATTGAGGGTAGAATTGATAATTAAAAGGTACATTTCCCATACCTTGAACATAAGATTGACCTTGGGGTGGTTGGTAACCTTGACTCGAGTACTGACCTTGAGGCAGATACCCTTGAGGTAGGTACTGATACTGGGGTTGACCTTGGGGTACATATTGATACTGAGGTTGGCCTTGGGGTACATATTGAGGCTGAGGTTGACCTTGAGGAATGTACTGCACCACGGGTACATACTGTCCTTGAGGTTGTCCCCCAGACACAATTTGTGTACCTTGAGGTTGCCCCCCAAGTGTTAATTGAGGCTGCCCCCCAGGCAGTAACTGGCCACCTTGAGGTTGAGAACTGGGAATTGAACCTGACATCATGTAAATGTCTCCTACGTTCAACGGTTTATTACCATTGTTTCCAGTTAATAACCCATGTTCAATGGGTTGAGGAGATGCTCCCGCAAAAGTACCAGAAAGTGACTGATACCCAGAGGGAACAGAAGGACCGCCATACAAAAAATATTCAGGCGATTGAGTAAACATGGACGACTAACCAGACATATTTACAGGAGTATAAAGACCTCCCGGTGGATAAGGAGCACGAGGTGGTGAAAAACTTGACACTAAGTTGTCCAAATAATTAGTTAAAGAAAGATACCAAGTAGTACTTCTAGGTGGACTGTAAAAAATGGATTCACACTCCCTTAGATCAATAGTAGGTTGATTTTCAGGGATAGGGACGCCTATTTCTTCTTCTGGAGCAAGTTCTTCAATAGCTATCAAACCAGAAGGAAGATTTTCGGTGATGACTCTTTCTACCCTAGGTGAATCAGGAGCACTAGAAGTTGGAGAGACTAACCCCGATGTTGGAGTAACAGGTTCAGATATCTCAGGTTCTTCGCCTATATCACTAGTAGATGAAAAACTACCAGCAAGCTCGGAAACTGCAATAGCTTCAGGATTATAACCTGTTTCTAGAGTTTGGTAATCAGGATGAACTACCAACGAAGACTCTCCTTCTTCAGGTGAACCTACTTTACTGCCACTAGGAGTTACGAGGACTTTCAAACCTTCGCAATGACCCGGGACATCTTCAGGAGGTTGGCCTTGAAGTCTACGGGACTTCCACAACAAATCGGCCACAGTTACAATCTCAGGAGACTGGCCCCGAAATCTACGGGACTGTCTCGGTAATTCAGCCACAGCTAAAAACTTTTAACTACTGCACACGCAAACAAAATAAAATCTCAAAGCAAACCGCCTAAAGTCTCTAAAGAACCAAACAAATTTGAATCACATGCCTAAAGAATCTAGGGCATCAAACCATACACAAATAGTAACCTTCTAGACCGAAAACACTAGTTGGTGATGAAATCCAACATCGCAGAATTCAGTACAGAAGTGGCGGGTGGAACAGTTACCCCGGCAACCTGCTTAATGAATAGACTGGCACAAGTTCCTCCACTTTAACCGTCTCGAGTGAAGTGAACCCCCCAGAAAATCCAAGTGATTCTAGCCGACGTCTGCTCCAGGTACAGTGGGATCTTCCCTCCACCGTCACCTTGGGTAGAACCCTAAAGATAATGGTCACTAAGGTCACCAATAGCAACAAATATACCTGGGGGAACAGTCTACGATCCGATAGCACGCAAGGGCAGAGTAGCAAGCTTAATCCCCTTGCCGGCTCCTTGACAATAATCCAAGGTTTACCGACAAGTGACCCCAGGCTCCTCGACAATGGTTAATCCGAGGTTTACCGTTTGTAGTACGTGCATGTCTGGCGTCGTTCCCAATGAAGGAAGATTGATTCCCTCACTGGTTCGGATACGATCTCGTGCTTCTCCTTTAAGAGGAGCTTTCCCAGAGCATAAATGTAACAGTTGGATTTATCCTACCACAAGATGAGCTACTTGTTTGGTTTTGCTGTCTTGGAGAGTTAATTACTCTCCTACTCCAAGACACTAGCCTGATCTATATTGGTGTTTCAGAGCCCTAGTAAATAAAAGTTACTAAGTTAATTTTACTTTAAGCGTTAATTTTTATGGCTTTTCTTTAGGACAAAAGGTAGTAGAGATGAAACTGATGGTGTGTAGACTCGACTCAAACCACTAAAAAGATGAACCTAGGATGATTTAAACTACCTTTCCTTTTCAATGAATTCCCTAGCTAAGAGAGTTGGAGAATGCAAAATTGATATAAAGACAACTTTCTTGGCAATGAGAATCAAAGAAACAATCTCTTTATCTTTTCCAAAGCACACAACACATGACCACTGATTATTTCACGAAAACTTCCTTTCTCTTTTCAAAGACTTCAAATGCTACTAAAACAAACTTTCCTCAAAAGAGATTTTTTGTATTTTTCCTATTTTAACAAAGCATGTAAAACTACTTAACAAAAATCAATTTTAAAAAATCTATGAAAATCAAATCAATTTTACCTAAAAGCAAATCTAAGAGAAATTTACCTAAAAGCAAATCTAATGAGGTAAAAGCCTACAAAATATAATTCCAGGATGTTTTACTCAGTTACAATTCAACCAAGGACTAATTCATGCAGAATCATAAACCAGTCAAAAACAAAAAACAAAAAGTTGTTGTTCTTTTTCTTAAGAATGAAATTCACAGCTTTAACAGACAAGCTTTCTCGAAATTCCGCAAAGAGACAACACAACGGTAGGTTTCTCACGAAGGTGGATTTTACGAAAGGTCCGACTCCTAAGAAGACTGAAAAGACCAGGGATATCCAAGGTTTTTACAACTTCTAAAGCCAAAGTCACTACAAGACCAATGCAAAAATCAAACCTAGAGCTAGAATTTCTATGAACTTCACTAAAACCCTTGATGCTAATGAAACAAGCTTAGATGAAAACTTTTGACAGGTAACCAGTGGATCTGGGCAGCAAAAAATAAACTATAAACAAAATCTAAAAGGTAAAAAGGAAAAAATTGAAATTTTCTAAAGTTTTGACAGGGTACGCAGGCAGCCTGTTTGCACAGGTGCGGCCATGCTTTGTGTACAAAGCCGAAGTGTGTACAGGTACGCACTGTGCTTAAAGCAGAGGGTGCGCACTGCTCTCAAAACCAAAAAAAATAAAAACTAACACAACCCTAAGCTATTCCACCCAAATTCACAGTCAATCAGTCAAAAACCAGAAAGAAATCGACTTTTCTCAAATCAAAGTATCAATCAAAAGAGAAATCAATCAAATCCATGGATTCCCCAGTGGAGTCACCATTTTGTCATGCGGAAAGAGTCAATTTTGCGGACAAAACCGACCTCCCTAGAAGCTAAGGCTTTCTAGTGACAAACAAAACAATCAAGCACTATCTTTCCCTAAATATGCATTTAAAATAAAAGCAACCAGGTGTTTAAAGCATACCTTTAGTCCAACGCTGTTTGTAGCAGCCAAGCCTCTCCGATCCAGATGAGCTCCTCCTTCTCTTTGAAACCTGCATTCACTAACAAGCAAACGATTACATAGCACCTGAATAACTCATATAATAAAACATATTCATCATAAAGACCAAGGAGTATATGAAACAAATTATATATAACAACTTGTTGAGAAAAATGAACTTAATTGTATTAATTGGAAACAAAAGAAACCATTACAACCTGTGCCTTGGTGTTGTGCAGGTTCCTCCCAGGGTCCAGCAAGAGTTCTCCTTTACTTTGATCAGCTCACCCACTTCCAAATGAAGCTAAGAAAGGATGGGAATCTCTCCTCTCAAGCTCTAAAAGGGAGTCCTAATTTCAGCAGCATCTACCCTTAGGAATGTTTAGCTTTCAACCTCCTCTCCCTCTGGCCCAATGCCTGTATTTATAATGCTTTGGAGGAAGTTAATCAGGTCCACCATCAATGGGATAAGCCCCTATTTCAATGGGATAGCTCCCCTCTTGATGGGATAAGTTCCTCTTTCTTTGGGATGCATGAACCATCTGGAGGCGCTCAATACACGTCAAACCATCTTCTAGAATTCTCTAGAATCAACCACAAGTAACTTTTTTGAAGTAAAACTTGTGCCTTTTGACCTTTACACGAGTACACACCCACCCCTTTACAGATAGAGCGTACGCGTACGCAGGTATTGTGAACTTGAGGTGCATACACGCAGGTAAGGTTAAGAGAAACTGCGTAACCAGAGTTATATTGATTTTTAAGGACTTTCTCTCTTTCTTGGAGTTTGACATGAGGAGCAGAGGTATAAGACTTGCCAAGGAGGATAGTATGACAGTTGATGGAGCCATACTAACTGCAAATAGTCATGGTGACAAATTTTAGTGTAACAGACCTAGGGAGATATACTTGGGGAAAGGGATGTACATCATCAAGTTATTGCAGAAATTTGGGATGATGAACTCCAAGACGATGATTACTCCTATGATGACCAAGCTCAAGAAGTTGAGGAGCTCCAACTCTAGTCTTGTGGATCCTACCTCATATCAATAGTTGGTGGGTTCCTTGATGTATCTAGTAAATACTAGGCCAGATATATGTTTTGTAGTGAACATTCTTAGTCAGTTTCAATTGGAGCCTTGTCATGGTCACTAGATAGATGCCAAACATATATTGAGGTATCTTCATGGCACTATACATCACTTCCTAAAGTATGATAGTAAGGAAGTCAAGCTAATTGGCTTCATAGATTCTGATTGGGGTGGCAATGAGACCAATGGAATTGGTGCACTACCGGAGGATTCTTTAGTCTAGAAGTTGTTATGATCTCATGGATGAGTAGGAAGAAATATCCTATTTCATTGAGTAGTATCAAGGCAGAATATTTGGCTACATATGAAGTGGGAAAAGAGGTTGTTTGGTTAAGGAAGATTTTGACATATTTTTTCGAGAATTCTTTGGGTCATACTATGATTAACTATGACAATAAAAGTTGTATCAAGATGTCTGGAGATATCATGTTTCATTCGAGGATGAAAAATATCAATAATAAGTTCCACTTTATTAGGAACTTTATTCAAGATGGGATCATGAAGTTAGAATATGTTCTCACAGAAGAGTAGGTAGCAGACATACTGACAAAGGCTCTTCCTAATGAGAAGTTTGAATATCTAAGGAATATGTTGGGTTTGGTAGATATTGGTGATTGTATTGATGATAAGGAAATGGAAGAGAATTGTGCAGACTTTGCGAGTGAAGCATTTTCTAGGGATACATTAGGTCAGAACTCTATGTTGATGTTTGGAATCTCGGAATTGAAAAAGTGTTGTTGATTATTGAGCTCTGTTTTGGATACACACTTGTATGTTTTGGTTGGTAGTTAGTAGTTAATCCTAATGGTACCCACAGGGGATGAAAGCTTGAGTCCACCTTAGTCCCACTTGGATATATTGCCTTAGTCAGGAGTCTAGTCTATGGAATTGTGGTACCTAAATTGGTGAGTGACTGGTTGGATAGATTTCTCTGGTTAGGAATCTAGTCCATGGAATTGTGGTGCCTAAATGTTCTTCATGTTTTCATATAGTTTGATAATTTTTATTATTGTAATAATGACTTATTAAAGCATGGGTTTCATGCTTGGGTCATCATTATATTAGTCAAATTCCCCATTATGGACTTCTAGGATTAATATTGAGTTTATAGAGTCATTGTACGTTCGAAGAGACCATTCTTGGGCTTTCAAATCATGTAAAAAGGTTTTTTATCAAGTCAAATATGAATTATGTACCCTCCACATCACGTTGGCCTAAGGAAGATCAAGGTGGCCTAAGGACCCCCATTCGATGCACATGAAGCCTATATATTCAAGGAGGTCGAAGTCATTGTTACCACTCACTCTCAAGTAGGTTTGATATCTCAAGAAGAGCTGGAGAAGTATGAAGTCTGTTGCCGAGAGGAGAAAAGAAGTGTGATTTTGGGGAAGTATTTAGAGAACAATAAAATCAAATTTTTTGTGTGTGTCTCTCTCTATTTCATGGTCTGGGTTGGGAGATTGAATTCTCCTAAGATTTCGATTCTACCATAAGCCACTGCATAGTTGAAGTTATTGTAAGGGGTCGAAGATCTAGGAGGCTAACATGGGGTGGAGGGAAAGATTGATCTTGGTTTAGGGTAAAGAGTCTCAAAGAACACTATTGAAAGGAAGAATTATATTGACTGGGTTTTCCCCTCTCATGTGCCTATATCTTGCTTCTCTTGTTTTCTAGATCTTCATGCATGTATAATTTATTGATGAAAGATAATATAATAAAGAAGTAAAAGAATCCAACATGCTCACAAGTAATTATCAAGAAAGGAGAATCATACCCTAATATAAAGTCTTTGATTTTTCCAACATGGAGTAGGAGTCCCAGCAATGGGTGGTAATGTAATGCCTTGACCGTCAAAACACGTAGAGTAAAGTATGATAAATTTGGGTAAGAGAAAGTGGGTGACCCTGAGGATATTCAAGTGTGGTACATGAAGGTTCCAACACACGAAGGGAAAGGGAAGTGTGCCCCTTGGAATCTTGTAATAGTACACAACTTGAAATGAACACGAGAGAAATGACATTGCAAGCTAACATGTGGGATAGTCCACAAGTTAAAGTGATGAGTTAATCCAACAACATGCATTCAACAACATTCGTACAAATGCAAACAAAATAGTTCATAAGCATATTTGTTAGCTAAATAACATACATTTCCAATAAAACATGAATAGTCCTACTATATTAACAACATATGCATGAAAGTGTGTTGGCTCTAATTTTATTATTATAAGTGAAATTTTCATCCATACATACACCATTGATGACCAATAGCCCCAATAATGGAACATTACAGTCATGTACACCTGCTCCTCCAAACAAGTATAATCGCTCTATGCTATGGAGAATCCAAGGCTCTTAACAATACTCTCAGGCTCTTTCTAAGCCTAAGCATAGCCAAAAGCTTGGCTCTCATAAGCTTCTTACATGAGTTATGAGGTTCTATTTATAACAAGAAGGGGTGGCTCTTCAACTCCCCTTTGTGACCTTTGGACTACCCTCATGACTCTTCAACTTCTTCACAAATTAACACATTACGTTACATGGTGACTTTTCATATTCCAATATTGACACTGGGAATTTCACTTACAACATAATTACAAATAATATTTCATTTTACACTCATGCCCATGCAGGACAAAATAGGGTAGAGAAAACTTGGCAGCCTTACAAGACAAGACCCTATGATGCTTGAGTTTGGCAACACTCTAGCTCGATAACCTCCACTTGATGCTTCACGGTCATGTATTAATGCTAAGCTTAGTACTAGGTGATGACATCCCCAAATTGCATGATAGTGTTAGGTTGGAACTATACTTTAGCCTCCATAACATCCAAGTACGATGATTTGCAACTAGTATTAAATTCTCTCTTGAACAAGAGAAACATGGTTTCGATATGGACTGGACCATTGATGTAGTTCTACATGTTTTGTCCGTTTGACTCTAAGTCCTCCTTGGTGGAACCTATCTCAACTGCTCCAAGTACTCTTCAATCTCCTACCTGACTTGGTGTTTGCATTTAGATTTGTTGAGTGAGATGGCTGATGGGATCTTGTGGGTTCTCACCATGAACTCCAATACTATTGTATAATTGTACATATGGGGCCTAATTGTTTCCAACAAACGAGGCAAGTTTCTTATTGTTTTGAATCAACATTCAAACTCTTGCTTTATCCAACTCTGCCTATGACTTCATCTTCTTTACCAAAGTAATCAGTTCCCCTTTGTATCTCCTTTTCCATTCTTGCATGGTGTTGATGACAGTTTGCACATTCCTAAGAGTCTTGACAAATTCCTTACTCTTATATTGTAGGCTATGCAAGTGGCCAAATCCCTTAGGTATGGTCATGAGCTCCACATAGAGGTCCCACATGATCTCTTTATGTCTTATAACTCACCAAGAATCATTTCTCTCATTTCCCCCAAGCATACCTGTGTGGGAGATACACTCTACACTACTCCATGAAGCTATTCTATCCCTTGCTAGGAAATCTATAGATTCTGTATCAAATTCTTACTCTCCATTGTCAAATACTAAGTTTTTTGTCCTCTCTTACTCACAAAGGACAAGATCACTCCAAGAATGGAATTTGGCTTCCTACTGGTTTCCACCACTATCATGCTTTCTCTAATGAATGTAGGTGATGGATGATCATCGCTTGGGGCTAACTATGCGGCTGGAGGTGGTAGAGGCTAAATGATGACCTGAGGGGCATTCAACATCAGGTCAATATCTTCATGTTGCGGTTCTAGTCCTAACTCCATGCCCACAACTTCATTCAAATCTCCCATCATCTGAGAAAGATCCCGGCCCTACATCTGTTCTCTCTTTCCCTTTGTTGCTGGCTAGTTTTGTTCTTGAATTAGCGCTATTTCTTTTGTGATTGTGCCTTGCCTTTATTCTTCTTCCTACTTCTGCTTCTCTTTCTATTATTTCCTCATCAACTATCATTCTTCCTTCGATTCTTGTTCTAATTTCTTTAATCTTAGTTATTCTACCTACAAGCTATACTTTTCTCCCTTCCTCTGATTTATTCTCTATATCCTCTGCTTCCTTTTTCTTCTGCTACCAAAGTTGTCTGCATGAAGATTGAATCTTCTTTCACCTGCAGCTTTGTTCTCCCTCTATTCTATCAACAACTTTCTCTTTCCCTTATCTTGTACTGGATTGCATCATTTTTCTATTGTTGCTGGACTTGATGCCATTTTAGTGTTGACTCCTTTTCTATGAACAATTGAGTGTCTGCATATATTGGAAAGTTAACTAGTGCTTCCTAAACTACTTCCCCAATATTTCTTTCAGTGATATCTCTTGAAGCATCTCTCGTTAGTGCCATGGAAACAATGACTATTGGAGAGAAGTGATTCACGAGTGTGGTACCTGTGGGATATAAAGGAAACTCGTGTCAAGCAAACATTATCTCTTGCAAATCTAACTTCACAGCATGATCAAGCATCAATATGGGCATCTAATGAGAGGGATTGCACAATTTTCACCTACAAGAGGGATTGATAAGCTACGGAAACTATCCATTGCATAGTCCCAATAGCCAAGGGTGCAGACAAAGGCTTGAGACTACGCAATGCTCAGTTCAGACTGGGTAGAGCCTACGAGAGACTTCACATTGCACAATCTCATTGGTCAAGGTTAATAATCTTAGACATGGAACTACATAATGCACAGTTGGGGTCATCTTGTACTATGCACTGTGTAGTTCCAAAGGCCAAGCTTGGAGCTTGAGCCTTAGGTTTGAGTAGTGCCCAGCTGGGAAAGGAAAAATATGGCCAAGGGAAGTGTAGATTTTCCTAATGGAGGTGTGAAAAGTGAGCATAACTTTGTGATAATGCAAGATTGAGTGCAGATCTGACTAAGTGAGGATAAATCGATGAAAAATAAGTGCATAAACTCAACAAACAGAAAGAAACTCAAGTATGTGAGGAGAGTCACTCAAATGACAACCGTTGGTGCAAAAACAAGAAAATCAATGAGACACTTGTGAAAGGCGAATGACAGATTGAAACAACATTTCTACAAGCTAAAGCAAGTTAAAAAAACTAGTAGCCAAGAAGAGAAACAAGTGAAACAAAACTGACACAAGAGAAACGAAAAAAAGTGATAGAAAAGCGGAAAAAAGCGATAAAAGAAAAACTCACCTAGAAAAGTGAAGAAAATGCCCTGAGGGTTCCTTGATCTCCTCCCAAATGCTAGATCTTGATGATCGAATGTACAAATGAGCTCTAGAGGCATATCTTACATATAATTGAGAAAATTGGAATTTATGATGTGCACGCCTAAAGTCAAGGAAAAGGAGACACTTGGCGAAACTTTCTAAAAGTTGTGAAAGTGCCTCCTTTAAGATACTAAAAATAGATCCCTATTTCTAAGGGATTTTTTTTCTCTTTACTTTTCTTTCTTTTCTTGAGAGAACTTGCCATGAATACTATTGGGAAAGACTGCAAAGTTCTTGGGAATTGGGAAACTTTTTGGCTCAAGGTGCACTGTGTAGTTTCTAAGCTTAGTTATGGTTGTGCAGTTTCTAGGCTCCGTGCTAGGCTTCCTTCCATGACTGCACATTTTTTGAGCTCAAGTCTAACTTCTAGTCTAATCTACACAATTCCAATCATCAAGGCTGACTTACTTCCATGACTGTGCAGTTTCAAAGCTCAAGGTTGTCTGATAATATGAATTGTGTAATTCCAATCATCAAGGCTGACTGCCTTCAAGGATTGCACAGTTTTAGAGGCAAGCCCAAAACTGTTGTCTAACCAAGTTGGGAGATAAGCTTATGACTTAGAAGAATCAGATAATTTAACAAACACAAGAAAAAATGAAAAGATAATTCTTAGTCGAAGCACAAATACTTGTATCAGTGCTAGATGAGTTGGTGTGGTTAAGAATGATGTCTCCAAAATCGAAGCATGGGGAAAATTTTGGAGGGTGGTTATAGATGCTACAAGATTGGCAACACGCTGGTATAACTCCACCTCTCTATATGGACCTTGCCTCATGCAAAGCGAGTCTAACTCTTCCGGAACTATTGTTTAGTTCTTTGATTATCATAGCTTCTTCACTTAGCTTGAGTTAATGTAGTCCCTACCATTCTCTTCATCGGAAACACACATACCAAGCCAAGTCAAACTGAGTTTTTTCAATTGGGGATGAGAAGTATATAGATGGACAAGTTAAAGAGACTATCAGAGCTTTTTAGTTTCATCTCTAGTTTTTCTCCACTGCCAGCAGGCTTGGACAGTACCTCGGCAGAGTCACTTCAGTAACACAAGAATTTCTCCATTGCAAGCGAGCCTAAATAGTACCTTGAAAGAGTTACTTACTTCACCTCTTTGTGTAGGAATCCTTTTTCTTCTTTCACCCTTTATTTCATTTTTTTCATTTTCATTTGTTCAAAGAACTATGCATAGGCACTTATTTATTTCATGCAGTGAAAGAGGGATCCTAACTTATTGAGAGCAGAAGAGGTTGTTCCTTCAGAGAAGGATATTTATTTATACCTCTGACACACATGTTAAGTTTTCCCCCTTCTCCTTACTCTCCTTGAATTATTTGGAAAGCGTTAGCCAAAAATAAAAGGCTAATTTAGAGTAGGTGGTACTAGTTAAAAGTGCAAGCATCATGATTTCACCATGACTCTCTCTGAAAGGAACTTATTTTTCATCAGGGTATCATTGCCTAAAATAAATTCAATATCGACATAAAGAGAGGTAATAGATAGATAACCAAGTGTTGATAGCAATACAAGTTCCTCTTAAACATCACCTTGATTGTCTAAGAAGCCAAACATGGTTTCATGTGAGAAATAACCTACAGGTGAAAAGGAAAACAAACAAAGGAAAGAAGCAGGGTAAAAGAAAAGAAAAGTAAAGAAAATCAAGGAAACAAACAAGAAAAGAAAACAACTACTCCTAATCCTAACCTAAGTAAATCCTAGGCCAAGTCACATGAACTAATACTTCCAATGCAGCCATCTGCATATTGGCTCGCCCATGTAGGCAAGAGCATGCATGTCAAGAATGATATACAAGAAAACCAACAAACTAGAAATATAATTCAATACAAACCAAAATGTTTGAAGATTGAATGCATTCGTAGAAAAGTAAAAGTGAAAATCACATGAAAGGCATTCCGTGTATGTACCATGGTATTGTGACACATTGTGAGTGGAAGATAAGCATGCACACACTTTTGAACTTGAAAAATGAGAAAGCATGAAGAATGAATAAAATTTCCATTTTGCAATAGTGCTTGCTATGTACAACTCCTCCAATAATTTAATGATACGATCGTGTGATACAGATGGAGGATGTGAAAATTGGAAGAGAGATTGACATTCAATGTGAACAATAGATTGATGAGGAGCCTAGAGAGATTCAACACATTTCTGATCAAAAGTGGAATCAACCTCAAGGCTATGAGAACCTGGCATAACCATCATCTTGGGATGAAGTACCTCGACAAATTAGGGAGGTTCAAATTCATCAAAATATGGGTCATCGAAGACCAGTGGCTTAGAAATATCAACAATGGACAAATCAAAATTGTAATTGAATGAATAAATGAAAAGATCATGACAACCACAATCAGAAAGTTAAATATCATGAAGAGGGGCATCCTCATGATCTGAAAAATCATAAAGAGGGGATGATGGAAAACGAGAAATTTTACCCTCTATGTTTCTGGAAAGGTAAGTTGAGATATTGGAAGGACCAGGGAAGACAAATTTGTCCTATCTACATTCAAATTCAAAATTTGCATTCCACGTGTTTCGTGAATGATCAAAAGTAGAAAAATCTAAAAATGAATTTTGACAAGATTGAAAAGGAATGACAAAATTGTGGAAGATGTCAGGATAATGCAGAATAGCTATGGATAGAAGGATGTTATCCTTCACCACAAATTCTTGTTTAGACTCCCACACATACTCATAAAAAATGATGTCATAGGTTGGTTGTTCAATATGATCTCCATCGAGAACTTGATCCTCGTAAATATCACAAGAGGGATCTGAGACAGATGAAAAAAAGACACCAAAATGAGTAGGATCAGAGGGATTGAAGGATGGAGGATGGGGAGATAGCACTTCAACACAACCATCAGAGATATAGCCCAAATCTTCATAGAACATTTGAGTAAGTGGGGTAAGAGGAGATGGTGGTAGATCAAGAGGTGGATTCTCAACTTCTCCCACCTCAACCTCTGGAGCTATAGTTATTTTATGAGAGGGAGATGGAGGGCCATTGGAACAAAAAACTTGTCCATCTTAGATTTAGTAGCTCTAACACAAAGGTATTTTGGGAGAGGTTCAAAAGATTCTAACTCATGTATTTTTCGAAATGTGAACAAGATATTGAAATCTTCTAGTTAAAAATTCCCATCCAACTTCATCTTCAGGAAATTCAAAACAATAATGAGAAAAATGACCACGAAAATCTTTAAGAGATTCGTTGGGTGTTTTTCACAATTTTAAAGTTTTTTTTATTTAGGGCTTTATGATCATAAAGAATGAAAGCATGGCATGGTTCACCAACAAACTATTTGAAAGAGTGTATGGAGGTTGTGGAAAATGTGTGACACCATTTCTTTGTGTGCCCTTCGAACATAAGAGGAAACAACCCACAGTAAACATCCTCATACTAGATGTCATGCCTATCACAGAAACCAAGAAAAGAGAATGTGTGCTTGAGCAAGGTTATTCCACCATCACCATTGAACTTAAATTTAGGCAAGTCATTTAAGATTATCACCGACGCTTTCCAATTTGTAGGGTTATGATTTGGGAAGAAGTCATAAAATATGTGTAAAAATTCAAAACACACTTCAAGGGATTAGCTTGTCATATAGCCCTCCTTCTAGAGACAGAAATGTTGATGGTGTTGAATCCACCAAAGTTCAAGGGATCTCCTTGATATGATGTCACAACTAGACCTCACATCGTTTGGAGTAGGAGTCCTAGCAGTGGGTGGTAATGTAATGCCTTGACCATGGAAATGTATAGAGGAAATTATGATAACTTTGTGTAAGAGCAAGTGTGTGACCCGATGGAGAGTCAAGGGAGATGCATGAAGGTTCCAACACACGAAGGGACAGGGATGTGTGCCCCTTTGAAACTTGTAATAGTATGCATCTTCAAAGGAACACACGAGTGAAATGACATCAAAAGCTAAGATGTGGAAGAGTCCACAAGTTAAAGTGATGAGTTAATCCAACAACATGCATTCAACAAGATTCGTATAAATGAAAAAAGAATAGTTCATAATTATATGTGTAAGATAAATAGCATACATTGAAAATACAAAAATAATAGTCCTAATATATTAACAACATATGCATGAAATCGTGTTGGCTCTGATTTTATTATTATAAGTGAAAGTTCCATCCATACACACACCATTGACGACCACTAGCCCCAATAGTGGAACATTACAATCAATAACACATGCTCCTCCAAAGACGTATATTCGCTTTGTGCTATGGAGAAGTTAAGGATATTCATAATACTCCCAATCTCTTTCTAAGCATAAGACTAGCCAAAAGCTTGGCTCCCAAAATCTTGTTACATGAGTTATGAGGTTCAATTTATAACAAGAGGGGGTGACCCTTCAACTCCCATTTGTGACCTTTGGACTACCCTCATGGCTCTTCAACTTCCTCACAAAATAACACATTACATTACATGATGGCTTTTCATATTCCAATATCAACACTTGGAATTTCACTTACAACATGATTACAAATAATATTTCATTTTACACTCATGCCCATATAGGATAAAATAGGGTAGAGAAAACATGGCATCCTAACAAGAAAAGACACTATGATGCTTGAGTTTCCTAACACTCTAGCTTGACAACCTCCACTTGATGCTTCTTGGTCATGTATCGATGCCAAGCTTGGTACTGTGTGATGAAATCCTTAAACTGCATGATTATGTCAAGCTGGAAGCAGACTCTATCCTCCATAGAATCTAGGTACAATGATTTGGAACTAGTTTTAACTTCTCTCTTGAGTAGGAGAAACATGGTTTTGATCTGCACGGGGCCATTGATGTAGTTCTGCATGTTTTTTTTGTTCAACTCTAAGTCGTTTTTGGTAGAAACTTGTCTCAACTCTCCAATTACTCTTCAATATCCTGCCTAACTTGGTGTTTGCATTTCACTTTGGTGAGTGAGCTGACTGATGGGATCTTGTGGGTTCTAACCACGAACTCTAATACTATTGTACAACCATACATATGGGGCCTGAATGTTTCCAATGAACGAGGTGAGTTTATTGTTGTTATGAATCAACATTTGAACTCTTGCTTTCTCCAACTCTACCTGTGGCTCCATATTCTTTACCAAAGTAATCAGTGCCCCTTTGTATCACCTTATCCATTCTTGCATGGCAGTGATGGAAATTTTCACATTCCTAAGAGTCTTGAAAAATTCCCTTCTCTATTGTTGCAGGCTATTTAAGTGGAAAATTGGCTTATGTATGGTTCTGAGTTCCTCATAGAGGTCCCACATGGTTTCTTTAAGTGTTGATACCTCATCAAGTATCACTCCTCTCATTACCCCCAAGAAGACCCTTATGGGAGGTACATTCTTCACTGCTCCACAGAGATGTTCTATCCCTTGCCGAGAAATCTATAGATTCTATATCAATTTCTTACTCTTGGCCATCAAATATTGAGTGTTTGATATTGTCATACCTGCAAAGGCCAAGTTGGCTTCAACAATGAAATTTGGATTCCTATTGATGTCCACCACTATCATCCTTTCTCTAATGAATGTAGGTGATGCATGATCATTTCTCAGGGCTAACTCTGCGAATGGAGTTAGTAGAGGCTGAATGATGACCTATGGGGAATTCAAATTTAGATAAATATCTTCATCCTATGGTTCTGGTCCCAAATCCATGTTTGCAACTTTAATCAAATCTTCTATTGGATGAGCAAGATGTTGGTCCTACATCTATTCACTCTTTCCCTTTGCTGCTAACTGGTTTTTCTCTTGAATCAACGCTATTTATTCTATCATTATGTCTTTCCTTTCTTCTTATCTTCATGTTCTTTCCTCCTCAACTCTCATTCTTTCTTCAGTTCTTGTTTTGCCTGCTTCGATCTCAATTCTGCTACCTACAAACCATTCTTTTCTCTCTTCCTCCACTCTACTCTCTATATCCTATGCGTTTGTTTGCTTCTGCTACCAAATTTTCCTGCATGAAGGTTGACTCCACTTTCACCCTATAGCTTTGTTATCCCTCTATTTTGCCATCAACTTTCTCTTTCCCTACTCTTGTACTGGATTGTTTCCTTTTGATACTACTATTGGACATTCTACCATGTTAGTGTTGACTCCTTTTCTATGAATAATTGAGTGTCTGCATATATTGGAAAGTTAACTAGTGCTTTCTCAAGTGCTTCCCCAGTATTGCTTTCAGTGGTCTCTCTTGAAGAAGCTCTCTTTGGTCCCATGGTAACAATGACTGTTGGAGAGAAGTGCTTCATGAGTGTGGTACCTGTGGGACATAAATGATACTCATGGAAATAAAACATTAGCTCTTGCGAATCTAACTTCACATCATGATCAAACAGCAATCCAGCCGTCTGATGAGTGGAATTTCATAATTTCCACCTACAATAGGGACTGACAAGTTGTGGTAACTATGCATTATGTAGTCCTAATAGCCAAGGGTGTAGCCTAAGGCTTGATACTGTACAATGTGTAGTTCATCCTAGGAAAAGACTAGTAGAGACTGTGCATTGCACAGTCTCAGTGGCCAAGTGTTGGGCTCGGGATCCCCAAGGGAAATTTTCGGTCTAAAAGCCCATATTTTGGTCCAAATTTTGCAATCCAAATGTAAAGACTCCGCATTTTGTGGTCACAGAGTGTGTAGATGTTAAAGATTCATAGGGTTTTTCACCCTTATTTTGGATATGTAATGTCAGCTATAGAAGATCTACCCATGGTCCGTGACCATGGGATTGTATAAATAGAGCTAAGCTCTAAGTAGTTAGAGGAAGGGAATCAAGCAATAATTATCAAACATGTATGAGAGATAGCTCTGAAGTAGAAGTCTATGTTTTGGGTCGTAGTGTAGGTAGAGGCTCTACAGCTAAGTGTACAAAGGCGTAGAAGTTCGCAGCTGAGTGCGCGAACACCTACAACTAAGTGTTCTGGGCGGGTTGAGTCTATAATTGTATGAAAGTATCAATAAAGAGAAGTATTCTACAATTTCTGTGTCTTTATTTCCTATTTATGCATCTAGTTATGTTTGGGTATGAATTTCGCTTATAATGCTTATATGATGCATGAATATATGTGATTGTGTTGGTTAAGTGAACGCAAGTAAGAAAATTTGTTTACGCAAAGCTAACTAAGATCTATAAAAAGACAAGTAATATACTTAGTGTAGTTTGGGAAATATCACAGTTCACTACCCTAGTAGCGCGAAAATATATCAGCCCCAAGTTAGGGCTGCATGAAAGTCGATTGTATCCTTTTGTGTAGATACTGAAGGGTGGAACAAAAGGCTAAGCAACATGCACATAGGCAGGTATATTTGGGATAAACCGACATCACAACCATCTCAAGGATGCGGAAACTTGGTTCCATCATCCCCCCATACTGCTTCAGGTGAGACTTCAGTCCGCGCTGTGCGAGCCGATGCCGAAAGGGCTAGTAGTGTAGGGATTTGTTTGGCTAACTAACACTGAACCTGGGTTAGGCCCCACAAGCCAGCAAATGGTTCCATTCCCGAGACCCAAATCTGCATAAGAGATGTGTGATTTCATATCACTAGAATCCAACTAAGAAAGAAATCAAAGGATGGTTGGATAGAAGGAATCACGAGTTCACAACACAAGAAAACAAAACCTATGACTGTCAAAATAATAGTGGTTGGACTGATACTTGTATGTGGAGATCCACTAAATATTTTTCACCTCCTTTCCTACTAAGCTATACGAGTGGACCGTGAAGCTAGAAGATAGCCAAGGAAGGTGGAAACTTGACAATCCTATTCTGTCGACCCCAAAGCTAATGTGCAGGTTGGAAGCAACAAAGAATAAGATCGCATGCGGTGTCAATCATTGGCTTGATCACATCATAGGAGGATTCATGATTGAATTTACGGTCGACACCTTAGTCAGCTATAGCGAGGCAGAGTGATGCATTTTCAAAGGATCATGAGGTAAGTATGTAAAATCTTTGAATACTTGGATTAAAATGTTGTTGTGCCAAAAACAGGTTATGCAGCTACCTTGATGTTCGGGGTTACACGAAGCAGAAGATTTTACAGAAACAAAGGAAATAAGGGTCCAGAGCATAGCCCCTTGATTTCACCTCCACGAGGGGATGAGGAAGGGATCATGAAGGTTTATCCATGAGGTACTATTTAGTTGATAAAACAAGGATTCCCATGAATACCACCTCTACCCACACCACCACCGCCTTCACCGTCATCACCTCCAATTTCACCCGTATCACCTCCACCTCCAACGCTATTCAATATGGCAAACACAGTGAAGTTGCCTTCATTCAAAGGCTTGGGAAATGAGGACCTGGACCAATTCTAGTTCGTTGTGAGGATTGTATGAGAAGCTCAAGGTGTTACAGATGACCATATAAAGAAAGTGACTGTTGGGTAGCGGAAGCCCCACACAACGGTTAAGGGGCACGAAGCCAGAAATTTTGGGTAAAGTTAGGGTAAAGACTCCGTTGAACGCGCGGAGCATGAATTGTAATAGGTTGAGTCAAAGGGTAGTCCACTTAAAAATAATAAAAATTAATGTAAATAGAGTCAGCCGACGCAAGGATCGCAGGCTAGGAGAGGGTATAAATAGAGCGCGGCTCTATGAGGGAAAGGTAGTTCTTTTTGGCATGAAATGTAATGGGTACTTGAAGTAGAAAGATTCAAAGCATCTGTAAGTCTGAGTCGGGGTTTAGGTAGGAGGTAAAGGCTCTACAACTATGTGTGTAGAGGCCTAGAATGTCCACAACTGTGTGTGCGGACCCCTCTAGCTGAGGGCGCAAGGTAGATCTGGATGTACTCGTGAAGAATAATAATAAAGAAAACTTTGCTTCTATAATTCTGTATTATCGTGCATCTGTATTTATGGTTTATCTTTCTATATCTGGTTAATTCAAATGTGATGAATGTATGTGAATCTGGGTTCAGTTTGTGCACAAATAAAGTATGTTGGTTAAATGTTTGCTTAAAGACCCTGTTGATTAGTTCTAAATCCCACTACTTCCTTCAAGTAGAATAAGTGCATGAATAATAAAATTATTCTTTCTCTGGATCAATGCGAAGGTCAAGCAGTGCGAAGTTATAGAACAGTGTGTGAACCCTCCAGTACACATCTAGATAGCCCTAGGGTGCAGAAACCTAGTTCCAGCACCCTCCCCTACTACCTCGGGTGAGACCTCAGTCCGCGCTCCACGGGCTGTTGCCGAAAGGGCCGATAGCTACGGGATTTGTTTGGCTAAATAACTCTTCCAAACCTGGGTCAGTCCCAAACAAGCCAACAAATGGTTCAATTTCCGAGATGGGGATCTGCCTAAAGGGTGTCTAGGTGTGGAATGTGGCGACCCAATAGAGAAAGAATGTTCAAAAAATCGAGAGTACCAGGGATGGTGATATATTAAGAGTAGCAATGGTGAATGCAATTCAGTTACCTGTATTTAAGGGAGCTGAAGGAAAACACCTGGAAAAATTTTGGTTTGTGCTAACATTAGTGTGGAACGCACAACAAGTCACAGATGATAACATCAAGAAAGCCATCTTAGTCAATGTGCTGCAGGACCGAGCGTTAACATGGTACATGAAGCATTCAAGCACTAACCTAATGATGGGGATAGCAGATATCCATAGTGAATTGAAAAGGGAGTTTAGCCAACCAAAGACAGAATCACAATCGATCATAGGATTCAAAGAGATCACAATGATGCTTGGTGAGACTCCGTAGGATCTGGATCAAAAGTTGAAAAGCACCATTCGGAAGGCCAACATGACCCTGACGGATGCACAACATTGCACTTGGTTCGACGCATCGTTAACGCCATATCTAAAGACGACTCTATCACAACAAAAGATCTCAACCCAAGTGGAAGCGCTGGAAGCGGCAATGCGACTGCATGAAACCCCAATACAGGACCCAAGGTTGGGAGTTCATCAAATCCAAGCGTAGGTCCAAAATTTGTGTTTGGAGATACAAAAGTTAAAACATGACCAGATGCCGTGTTTAGAAATCCGGGAGGAAGTATGGTGCATCAAGTGCAGAGGCAAGGGACACGATAAGGATCATTGTCTAGTATCGATGAATTTTGTGGTCACAGGGGGACCGACACCATTGTGACTAGAGGCACAAATAGGGTTGAGTGTGGTTGCCCCACTTTGGTGCGCAATCTGTTAGGTAGGAGGAAAGCACAACATGGATAATTGTCATCTATTACCAAAATATAGCTAGACCTGCCATCAGCTCTTTTGAAACTTTTGTAGATCAGTGGGTCACGAGGAAAGGTATTGTCGTAGTTATCGAATGTTGATCAACAAGGCACCTGCCTATAGAATGCAGAGTGAGGGGCGAGGTTAGAATCCAGTCGCAGCGATTGGGCACGGTTGGTTCCCAGGACGGGGCAGAATGGGACTAGGAAGGGGTTGTGGGCAGCTAATCTATTACAACTGTGGAGGACCGGGACATTATGTGCGAGATTGTACCGATCCGACCCGAATATCATGTCCGTATTGTGAGAAATTCGATCACGAGCTGCTAGATTTCCCCATGTTGATAGCACAGATTCATGAAAAGAAGGCAGCACCTCCTACAACAATGCAAAATGTGTAGATGATGAGATCTGAACCCCGCAACTACGAACCCATGGTCAATAGGGTATTGCGATGCAGCACAGATATAGGAAAGGTTGATGGGAAGACTAATATGGAAGCTAGGGAAAGCTTCATGGTTGTCTCTACTCGAGGTAGTAGGGATCCGCTTAAGCCAACTCGGGATCCCTTGATGATGACTACCTTCTTAGAGACCTGCCTAAAATTACTTCGTGACAATTGGGCAGTTAGTGGGTTACAGGAAGTGATTAATAGATGTGCAGGATGGGGTGAACCTTGTGTAGTCCAGAAAATAGGAAGACACACATCACGGATGGGTTAGGAAATGTGTCTAACAGTGCAAATTGGCAACTACGAGATGGATCAGGTCATTCTAGACCTGGGTTCTGATACAAATGTATTGCTTAAAAATACTTGGGAGCACATGGGTAAGCCTACACTACAATGGTCTCCTATCCAATTGCATCTGGCCAACCAATAAAAGATCTCGCCCATGGGAAGGCTACAAGAGGTTACAGTAGACATTGATGGTGTGAGTATTTAGATGGATTTTGAAGTTATTAAAATCATGGACGAACATAGTCTGTATCCTGCGTTGCTAGGGATAGACTGGGCCATTGATATGAATGGGGTCATTAAACTCAAACAAAGAAAGATGATATTCGAGAAGAAGTTGCTCCAGGTCGATGTTCTGTTGGACCCGGCAGACGGACTGCGCTACACAGAACTAGCGCGTAGCAAAGAGAGGGGTGATGTATTAAATAGTATCTACAAACTTGTTTCAACAAAGGAGTGGAGATTATCATGGGGTTACTCTAGTGATTCAAAGGAGGAGGATGAACAATGGCACAACAGGGTGAGCGAAGCAACCACATTACACTGTAATATGATGACGAAATCCCTGTATTGTGTTAAAGTTCAAAACTGCGAACTGCCGATGTGTGATGGGTTGATAGTAGTAGAGGACTTCCTGGATAAGTTCGAAAGCATGGTACCAGAGTACTAATGGTTCAATGCACTAAAATGGGCATTGCGTGTGACACCAGCGTGATTGTGGGATACCCATGTAGGAACCTTCGAAGATTGGCGAAGCTGTAGACGCATAATGAAGATAAGATTTGGGAAGCTCGAGCTACGAATAACGATAAAATATAATGGACAGGATGATCCACGCATGCACTTGACCAATTGGACCCAAGCTTATGATGCAGAGCCTCAACCAGAATGGGTGCACTTATTTTATCATACCCTGGACGTCATTCGAAGAAACTGGTATATGGAAACAAAGCTCTGGCATGGCACAGGCGAATGGGATATCTTGCACACAGGGTTTTTGTCACTTTTCTCTTTGAATGCCAATGGATGGATACTGTGGAAAATGCATTATAGCTAGTAAAGGCCACAATATTCAAAACACTACTGGAAACAGAAGAATTCAGGCCATCAGACTAGTTGCGACAGTTGAATCAAGACTTAGCATGTTATAATGTACAAGTATAAGATGATGAGGATGACTTGTGTAACATCAATATACATGAATCCGAAGGGAATCATGAGGTGCACGGTCCTGAGATAGAAGATCTAGACATCACGGTGCCGTTGAAAACAAGGCAAGTAAATATCGGAACAGAGGAAGAGCCGAAATATGCCACGCTTGGGGATTACTAGGACAATGCCATGGTGGAAAAGGTTGTCAAACTACTCCGCAAATACCACGATTTATTTCCTAAAAAAATGACGTAGTTATAAGGAATTCTAGGAGACCTCGAGATGATGAAGGTAACTTTGAAGCCAAATGTGAAGCCAATGAAGCAGCGACCCTATCAATTGAATCCCAAATACAAAGAAAAAGTTTGCGAGGAATTGGATAAGATGTTAATAGCAAGAATTATTGAACCGGTTGAGGAGTCCAATTGGGTAAGCCCTATGGTCGTACAGGAGAAGAAACAGAAGGGGGAGATCTGAATCTTTGTGGATCTGCAAAAGCTCAATGATGCTTGTGTTAACGATCTGTTCCCAGCCCCCTTTACAAATGAGGTACTAGAAAATGTGGGTGGGCAGGAAGCATACTCCTTCACAGATGGGTTCTTTGGGTACCATCAGATCAAGATCGTGCCTGAATATCAGAGCAAGCCAACGTTCACTACTAAATCAGGTTGTTTTTAGTATACAATAATGCCCTTTGGATTGAAGAATGCACCCATGATATTTTCCTGTATTGTGGTAGCTTCATTCAAGGAGTTTATCCACAAGTTCTTAGAAGTCTACCTGGATGACTGGACAGTCTTTGGCTTGGTCAAGAAGCATGTCGCAAGCTTACGATTAACGCTAGATACCTGCTGACGACACCAGATTGTGCTCAACTTAAGGAAGTTTACTTTTCTTGTCCCTTTCGGGAACTTGCTAGGCCATGTGGTTTGTAAGCAAGGACTGATGGTTGATCTGGAAAAAATCGTTGTCATATTGAATTTACAAGCGCCGTGCAGTGTAAAGAAGCTATGTGCTACGCTAGGAAACATGAGCTACTATCAGAAATTCATCAAAATCTATGCCCAGATTACGACTCCGATGGAGCAATTGCTGAAAAAGGATGCTACTTATTGTTGGAATGAGGAATGCAACAGAATCCTAGAGACGCTTAAGGAGAAAATGGCTTCCGCTCCTATATTGGTTTTTTCGAAATGGGATGTCGAGTCTCATGTGTATGTGGACGTATTTTATATCACATTGGGAGTGGTACTCACTCAACTAGGAGTGGAGGGGCTGGACCATCCGATCGCATTCGCAAGTCGCAAGTTGTCCAAAGCAAAGAATAGTTACTCCACTACTGAGCAAGAGGGATTAGCGATGCTATACGTGCTCTAGAAGTTTCATCACTATCTGCTCAAAGGACATTTTAAGATGTACATGGATCACTCTGCGCTCAAGTACCTAGTGAATAAGCCTATGTTGGGGGGGCGCATTTGTCGATGGTTGCTATTGCTTCAAGAATATTATTTTGAGGTTGTTGTAAAGCCGGGACGTCTGAATGCAGGTCTGGATCATCTGTCCTAAGTTGAGACTAGTGAAGAACCAACAAATCTATAAGGACTTCCGGATGCTCAATTATATGTTGTGCGTATTGCAGATGGCCACTTTGAAGATATAATCCACTTTTTAACTACGGGAACTGCACCACAGGGGTATTTTGTCCAGCAAAGGAAGGAATTGGTGATACGGGTAGCAGATTTTAGCATAATTGCAGGCCACCTCTACAATATGGGTAACGATGAAATATTGCACAGATACGCACCCAAATTTGAGCGCGAACAGATCCTGGCCTAAGCACATGGAGGGGTTGATGGCGGACATTATGCAGGCCGCGCCACAGCCCAGAAGATTCTTCACACTGGATTATGGTGGCCCACTCTACATCAAGATTCGAAGGCATACTGTCAGGCTTGTGATGTATGTCAATGGATGGGCAAGCCATTGCGAAGGGACGAAATGCCCGTTCAACCATAGATGATGCTATAGCCATTTGAGAAATAGGTGACTGACTTTGTCAGGCCTATCGAACCACGAGGAAAGATAGGCACATTCTATATCATCACGGCGACTGAATATTTGACCTGATGGGCTGAGGCACAACTAGTTAAATATTGCACAATGGCGACAATGGAAAAATTCATGTTTGGAAACGTACTGACTAGGTTCGGCTGCCCAAA
The DNA here is from genome assembly GCA_031772625.1 of Pinus tabuliformis. Classification (NCBI taxonomy): domain Eukaryota; kingdom Viridiplantae; phylum Streptophyta; class Pinopsida; order Pinales; family Pinaceae; genus Pinus; species Pinus tabuliformis. The sequence goes on from CM062816.1 coordinate 1,428,392,552, forward strand.
AATTCTCATGAGCGATAGGGGAACACTTTTTTTGAATGAAACGATCAGCGCACTTACTGAGGAATTCCAGACCTATCACCAACAAAGTATGCCCTACCATCTGCAAGTGAATGGGGCTGTTGAGGCCTTCAACAAAATTCTAGAAACCACGTTGATGAAAGTTTTCAATGCGTGACGAAATGACTGGGATATACGAATTCCTACCATGATATGGGCATACAGAACAACATACAAGAAGTTGATAGGACAAACACCGTTTTGGTTAGTTTATGGCCAGGAGGCCGTTATGCCTATGGAATATATTGTGCCTAGTCTACAGATTGCGGCAATCACAAGTATGGTAGATCATGGGGCATTGGAAGAGAGGCTCGCGCAGCTAGAAGAATTGGAGGAGGAATGATTTTTGGCTGGATTCCATCAGCAGGTATAAAAACAACGTGAGAAAGTGTGGCATGATCATCATATCAAGGTGTGCACCTTCAAGGAGAATGATCTACTCTTGTTCTATGACATTAAGTTCAAAAAATTCCCAGGAAAACTCTGCATGCACTGGTTGGGACCTTATCTTGTCAAAGAAGTTACCAATGGAGGCATGGCTCAGCTGGGTAAACTCAATGGAGACCCATTTCCAGGAAGAGTGAATGGCAGTCGCCTAAAGCTCTACACGGGCGGGCCAACCACCTGACTAGCCAATGAGAAGATAGTCTCACCACTCCAACCAGTTGAAAGAGAGCGGGGGATGATAAAGCAGTCTGGGGGATGGATGCATGAGTACCATGGTGCACGAGCATTCGACCAAACATGAGTGTCATGGTGGTGCGAGGAGGATCACACAGATGCATTGATCGCAATGATGATCATTGATATCACTATTCATGACAAGATGTCAACAACATGGCAAAATGGAGCGGGTGGCGAGCAATTAAGAGAACTAGTACGAGTCAGATATGGAACGAATGGCTATAGATTCCAAATGGGACTGTTACATGTGCGGAAAAGAGTGCCAATCACTACATTTGAATTTCACATGGCTTATAAATTACCAAGGGAACTCCACTTGGTGGCCTACAGTTCAAAAACACTGATGGAGTTGTTCATTGCCTATGCACAAGGTATGCACCTGAAGGTAGTAATCTGGCCAATAGAGAGGTTGGACTCTCTGAGGAGTATGCAGGTGACCGATGCAAGCATATTGTAGGCTGCAGCCTCACCAATAGGAGTTGTACCGGAATCGAGGGAACACAAAGCATAATTGGTCTGGAGGTCGTCGCCTCACCTAGGGGCAGGTCAGCGCACTACAACAAAACAATGGAAGGATGAAAAGATGGCGACCATGGGTAGATATGCAGTTAGTAGGTTACCTTTGATGTCCTTTGAAGATTGGGATCTTATGGACAATAGCCAGGGTCTTCGAAAGTAACAACACAAGCTGCAGCAGATGGTGCGAAGGGCAGGTATGAAGATTGGAAGAAGTTGTGGTGGTACCAGGAGGCAGCTCCCCTACTCGCGCTAGACTCTTCGGAGGAGGTGTTCTATGTTAACCACTCAGAGTAGAATGAGCATCATCGGTTGTGAGATATGGTAGAGACATTGAAGCAGGAGACGGATGAAGCATTGCAGGAGACAAGGAAGGAGTACCAAGATGATGAACTTCACTCACAGGGAGGCAAACCGTGAAGCAAAGGCAGAGTGTCTAGTTGCGTCGACGAGTGACTCAGGATGAGTCATGATGATTGTGTTAGGGGACTATTGGGTAGCAGAAGCCCTGTGCAATGGTTAAGGGGCACAAAGCCAGACATTTTGGGTAAAGTTAGGGTAAAGACTCCGCTGAACACGCAGAGCGCAAATTGTAATAGGTTGACTCAAAGGGTAGTAAGCCCGAAAATAATAAAAAGTATTGTAAATAGAGTCAGCCTACGCAGGGATCGCAGGCCAGGAGAGGGTATAAATATGCGACTCTATGAGGGAAAGTAGTTCTTTTTGGCATGAAATGTAATGGGTATTTGAAGTAGAAAGATCAAAAGTGTCTGTAAGTTTGAGTCGGGATTTAGGTAGGAGGTAAAGGCTCTGCAGCTGTGTGCGAAGAGGCCTAGAAAGTTTTTAGTTGTGTGCATGGACCCTTGCAGCTGAGTGTGCAGGGTAGATCTGGATGTATTGGTGAAGAATAATAAGAAATAAAAGTTTTCTTCTGTAATTCTTTATTATCACACATTTGTATTTATGGTTTATCTTTCTATATCTGGTTAATGCAAATGTGATGAATGTATGCAAATCCGGGTTCATTTTGTGCACAAATAAAGTATGTTGGTTAAATTTTTGCTTAAAGACCCTATTGATTAGTTCTAAATCATATTGCTTCCTTCAAGTAGAATAAGCACATGAATAAGAAAAGTATACTCGCTCTGGATCAACATGAATGTCAAGCAGCACAGAGTTATAGAACAGTGTGTGAACTCTCCAGTACACATCTAGACAGCCCTAGGGTGTGGAAACCTAGTTCCAGCACCCTCCCCTACTACCTCGGGTGAGACCTTAGTCCATGCTTTGCGTGCTATTGCCGAAAGGGCCGATAGCTGCGGGATTTGTTTGGCTAAATAAATCTTCCAAACCTGGGTTAGGCCCAAACAAGCCAACAGTGAGACTGGTTAGCACTTTGCAAGATCACACGCTGACTTGGTATATTAAGTACTCCAATGATAACCCGAATGCTAAAGTAGCAGATATCCAAGTAGCACTAAATAGGGAATTTAGCAGGCGTAAACCTAAAGCGCAGTCGATTGTGGGATTCAAAGAGATCGCAATGCAACCAAGCGAGATGCCTTAGGAGCTGGATCAGAGGCTGAAATGAACATTTCGTGAAGCGAACATGAATTTGACAGATGGATAGCATCGCGAGTGGTTTGTGGCTTCGCTACTACCACAATTAAGGAGTGCCCTATCACAGCGGAAGATAACCACTCACGTAGAGGCCTTGGAGATTTCCATGAGATTACCTGAGACTCCGATGCAGGATCCTAATTTAGGAGTCTAACAGATCCATGCACAACTAAAAAATCTATGCCTTGAGATGAAAAGTCTAAAGTACGACAGGATGGTTCGACCAGAGGTATGCGAAGAGGTGTGGTGCTTGAAATGCAAGAATTAGGGTCATTGCAAAGACCACTACCCAGTCTTCACAAATTACCTTGCAGAAGGAGGACTGATGCCTTTAAGGCTAGAAGCTAAAGTAGGACCTAGTGCAACACCTACATTATGGTGTGCTATCTGTCAGGTAGCCAGAAAACATGCCACGGATAGCTACCACTTTTTACAAAAGTATGTGAAAACACCACAACAGTTGTTCTGCAACTTTTTCATATCGGTAGGACATGATGAGCGTACTTGCAGGAGCTATGAATTGATGATGGATATAACTCCCGCCTAGAGGATTTAGGTCAAAATGCAACCCCTTGACTAGAATGTAGGGATTGCACAGATAGGATTTCAAGGGTGCGGACGTGGTCGAGGCAGAGGAGGACCTGGTAGGGGTCGAGGACAATTGATTTGCTACAATTACAAATGACTAGGACACTATACCCATGATTGCACTAATACAACGCACCCGTTATACAAGTATTGCATGTTGTTTGATCATGAAGCATAAGATTGTCCTAAGCTGATAGCTTGGATATGTGACAAAGGGGCGCTACTACCTGGCACGACTCAGAACCTACAGATGATGAGGTTTGAGCCATGCGAGGAAGATCTGAACATAAATATAGTGTTTTGGAGTGGAATCGCGGTGGGAGATGACAAGGGGAAACAACCAGAAGATAGTACATGGGTTCGCAAGGCCTTGGTGAAAGAGGCTGAGTTTGATTTGGAGCACACTCGGGAAGCCTTCATGGAAGCTAAGGAGAGCTTTGCTGAGGCCTCCACTTTAGGAAGAAAAGATAATCCTGAGCTGGAAATGGACCCCTCTATGCTCACAGCTTTCTTGGAAACCTATATGAAGTTACCACGTGATAGTAAGGTTGTAAAAGGGCTACAAGAACTCATCAATAGATGTGCTGGAACCACGTCAGGTGAATCGCATGTAGTGCGAAAGATTGGAAAGCATAAGACAAGGACGGGATGGGAGATGAGACTGACCATGCAAATAGGAGAGTAGGAAATGGATCAGGTCATTTTGGACCTAGGTTCAGATGCAAATGTCCTACCAAAGTAGAGTTGGGAGCGAATGGGGTGACCTATGCTGCAATGGTCTTTGATTTAGCAAAAGATGGAGAATCAGTAGAAAATCATACCCATGGGGTGGTTGCAGGGAGTGACCATGGATATTGAGGGAGTGAGCGCATTAGTAGATTTTGAGGTAATAGAGATTGTTGATGATAGAAATGCCTACCCTGCGCTCCTGGGAATTGACTAGGCTACTGATATGAATGGGGTAATCAATCTGAAGAAGTGAAAGATGATATTTGAGAAGAAATCACTACACGTAATAATACCCCTGGATCCTGCTAAAGGATCTTGCTATATCAACCAGTTTGCGATTATGAAAGTGATGATGATCTGGACTGCATCTATAAGATAACAACGTGAGACCAAGATTGGGTGAATTCCACCGTGAATGGGTGGATTACATGGGATCGCGAGAGTCACTACACTTTGGATTCCAATCAAGAAATAGAGTGTTGGCATAATCGGTTACACGAAGTGACTATGCTGAATTGCAACATGATGACCTGGTCGCTACACTGTGTCTCGTTAAAGGTAAGAAATCTTCCTACTTATGATGGTCTAAATGAGGTAGATACCTTTTTGGATGCATTTGAAAGGGAGGTGTCGGAAAAGTAATGCTTCTAGGCCATAGACTGGGTACTGCACGCTACGCTCGCAAGATGGTGGGGTACGTACAAAGGAGGGTTTGATGATTGGCACGAATGTAGGAGGGTGATGAGAGCATGATTTGGGAAACCTAAGACGTGACTGACAAACAATTATGATGGACAGGATGATCCACACACACATCTAGCCAAATGGACACAGTCCTATGGAGAAAAGCCACAACTTGAGTGGGTGCACCTATTTTGTCATACCCTGGATGCTATCCTGATGAATTGGTATATAGAAATAGAGCTCCACCGTGGGACAAGTGAATGGGATATCCTATGCGAAGGATTCATGATGAAATTCAGTTTTGAGGATGGATTTGACAGTATTGATGAAGTGCTACAAGAGGTGAAAGCAGGCATCTTTAGCATACCGCAGGATCCTTTAGACCTGATTTAGCCGATGGGCTACTCAGCTGAGTCGCGCGCTGGACTATTATAATGTAACTGCTGAAGAGGAGGATGAAGACCCGTGGAAGATTAACATTCCAGAAATAGAAGGCCACCACGAAGTTCAGGGGCCACAGATTGAGAACCTTAATATAACCACGCCAGTGAGAACTAAACATGTGAACATTGGTATGGAGGCTGAACTCAAATTCGTGAAAATTGGAGATTACTAGGATGACGCGATGGTGGATAAGGTTACTGAATTACTTTGTAAATATCAAGACTTATTCCCGAACAAGTTTACAGTTTTGAAAGGAATAATTGGAGATCTAGGAGTGATGAAGATCACGTTAAGGCCTGATGCGAAGCTAGTCAAGCAAAGGCCTTATCCCCTAAAATTGAAATACAAGGAGAAGGTCCACTTAGATCTTGACAAAATGCTAGTAGTAGGCATCATTGAGCCTGTGGAGGAATCCAATTGGGTAAGCCCGATGGTGGTGGAAGAGAAGAAGCAGAAGGATGAGATAAGGATATGTGTGGATCTCTGAAAACTGAATGATGCTTGTGTGCATGATCCTTTCCCAACTCCATTCACAGATGAAGTGTTGGACAATGTAGGTGATCAGGAATCATATTATTTCACTGATGGGTTCTCTGGGTACCACTAAATCAAAATCGCTCCAGAGGATAGGAGAAACACAACCTTCGTGACTGAGTTGGGTTGCTTTCAATATACTGTAATGTCATTTGGACTAAAGAATGCGCCTACTATATTTTTGCGTGGGGTTGTTGCGGCATTCAAGGAATTTATTCATAATTTCCTAGAGGTCTATTTTGATGACTGGATTGTATTTGGGCTAGTTAAGCACCATGTAGCAAGCTTGCCCCTGATGCTGGATACCTATCGAGGATACTAGATCACGCTCAACCTCAAGAAGAGTCTGTTTTTCATTCCTTTTGGGAACCTATTAAGGCATGTAGTTTATAGGCAAGAGCTAATGGTAGACCCCACGAAGATCACGATGATTCTAAACTTGGAAGTGCCGAGGAGTGTGAAACAACTACACACCACTTTGGTATTACAAAAAGTTTATCAAAGGCTATGCCCAAATCACTACACTAATGGAAAAATTGTTGAATAAGGATGTCATGTTCTGCTTGAATGATGACTCTAAGAAAAAGCTTGGGTATATTGAAAGAAAAGATTGTTACCACGCCGATTCTAGTCTTCCCGAACTGGAAGAAAGAGTTTCATGTACATGTTGACACGTCATGTATGGCACTGGGGGCAGTACTAATACAAGATGGCAGAGAAGGCTTGGACCACCCTATCACATTTGCAAGCCACAGATTATCCAAAGCAGAGAAGAACTATTCAACCACTGAGCACGAAGGGCTAGCTATCATGTATGCGCTCCAAAAGTATCGACACTACTTGCTAGGAGGCCACTTTAAGATGTATACGGATCACTCCATGCTAAAGTACCTGGTCAATAAGCTTGTGTTGGGGGGGTGAATCTACAGATGGCTCTTATTGTTCCAAGAGTATGATTTTGAAGTTGTTGTGAAGCCTAGATGATTGAATGCGGGACCATACCATCTGTCGCACATCGAAACAAGGGGGGAACATACTAATTTGGAGGAAGGATTACCTAACATGCAACTCTTTGTTGTGAACATCACGGATGGACATTTTGAGGATATAATACACTTCCTAACAACAGGAACTACACTAGAAGGATACTCTGTCTAGATAAAGAAGGAATTAGTGGTGTGCGTGGCATATTTCTCTGTCATTGTTGGGCATCTATACAAGATGAGGACTAATGAGATACTGTGAAATATGTACTTGAGTTTGAACAAAGCAACATCCTCACTGATGCTCATGGGGGCATCGCGGGAGGACGTTATGCAGGGAGAGCAACCACATAGAAGATTCGATGTGCAGGGTTGTAGTGGCCCACCCTTCATCAGGATTCAAAAGCATATTGCAAGGCATGTGATGTATTTCAAAGAACAAGCAGGCCATTGTGGAGGGATGAAATGCCTTTGAATCCACAAATGACATTTCAACCTTTTGAAAAGTGGGCAATATATTTTGTAGGACCCATTCAGCCTCAAGGGAAGACAAGTGCGAGGTACATTATCACTGCGACAAAGTATTTTACTTGTTGGGTAGCAGCGTAGCCGGTGAAGGATTGCACAGGCACAACTACCACGAAGTTCCTATTTGAGCATGTAATAATGTGATTTGGATGTCTAAGAATATTTATGAATGATCATGGTATGCACTTCCTGAATGAGATGATGAGTGCACTAACGGAGGAATTTTAGGTGTATCACCAAAGGAGCACACCTTATCACCCACAGGCTAACAGGACAATGGAGGCATTCAATAAAGTGTTTGAAAACACATTGACCAAGGTATGCAATTCTCAGCGAAGTGATTGGGACCTACAGATACCTGTAATGTTATGGGCTTATCAGATGACATGCAAAAAGTTGATGGGATAGACACCCTTTAGGTTGGTATGCGAGGTTGAAGTGGTGATGCATATGGAATACATTGTGCCTAGTCTATGCATAGCAACACTCACAAGTATGACAGATCACAGAGCCCTGGAAGAGAGGCTCATGTAGTTGGACGAGCTCAAAGAAGAGATATTTTTGGCTGGATTACACCATTAGGTCCAAAAGCAACGTGAAAAAGTGTGGCATGACCCACATATTAAGCTGCACATCTTCAAGGTAAATGATATGGTTTTGTTATATGATAGTAAGTTTGATAAATTCACCAGAAAATTCAGGATGCACTGGTTAGGGCTGTATGTCATTAAGGATATTACCAATAGAGGCATGGTACATCTAGTCGAGTTAAATGGAGAACCCTTCCCAGGAAAGGTGAATGGAAGTTGATTGAAGCCATACACAAGTAGCCTGACCATCTAATTAGGGGACGGAAGCACAGTCTTTGCACTCTAGGCAGCTAAAAAGAGGCGTGGGAATATAAACTACACTACCCAAGTTGAGGAGTTGCGTAATGTTAGGACTGCACAAAGCAGCGAAGTGTCACAGGGTCTGTGACAGTGCGAAGACAGTTGTGCTAGCATGCAAGTCTGTTGAAAAGTGACCGTTAAAGTCACTATTCATGATTTGATGGTCAGTTTGAGGCCAAATGGAGTGGGAGTCATGTATTTAAGGTGAAATTTATGGGTTAGATTCTTGAAAATCTGCCGCCAATCTAGAATTAATGGGCCGAATGTGGGGGGAATGGTTGAATTTGAATTCAAAAATCCCTATAAATTACAAGTGGTTGTCCATCGAAAAAAACTTGGAATTTTAAAAATTCAGTTGTTGAACTATCAGTTGTGTATGGACCTTTCAAATTTCGAGGCTTTGAGAGCAAGTTCCATGTTTGAGAGATTTTTGAAGGAGATGCAGGACCTCCTGACTAGAATGATGTCGACACCCAAGGAAGCCGCACAGGAAATTGCAGTAGTAGAAGCCCTAGAGAGCACTAGAGTAATAGTTGAGGTCCCTAAATCACCCAGAACATCGAGACCTAAGAAGAATAAGCAGGCTATGATCCCGGTGCATGTCTCATGAAGAAACCCATAGAGGACCAAGCTCACCTTGCAGGAAAATGGGAAGGCCATTAACTTGGAGGCCAACAAGGAAGAATCTGAAGAAATCCTAGTGGATGAGGAAGACGTGGAAATGGAAGTTGAAACCCAGGGTGCAGACCCTATTACTCGGTTACCAGAATATGTTCCTCTATGCAAGGGCAAAGCAAGGTATGAAAGGACATAGACAAGAGCAAGAGCTCACTACAAACTTTGTTTCTCCCAGACGATATTTTTTTTGAGGGGCCGCACTTAGGGTGGGTTCCTGTCCTAAATTTTAAAGATTGGGACCTCACGGATCATGAGAAATTCTCTCATTTACCGACTTAGCAGCTAATGCGCCAATGGATTGATGTGACGGCTATAACGATTGAATTGGAGCCACGCACATGGCTCAAGGGTGTAGAGAAAGCTGAGTTGCTTAACCTGCTCTAGGTGTCGCATTACCACCGCGCCCCAGCAACTGTTTTTGTCATCAAGTAGCTGCTCTGCTTGGTGCATGATTGGTGTTTGTGGCTAGAGGAGCCCATTCCCATCACATACCACTTGATTCATCAGATCACATCACTGCCATACTCAGTGGAGGATCCTGCCAATATATCAGAAGGAAAAGGTGGCGAGCTGGCCCTCGTGAAAGAGATGAAGAAGAAGTTCAAGTAGGAGAAGAAGAAGTGAGGATGTGCCATCTCCAGCGTTAACAACCCTGTAGTCAAGGTAAAAACACAAATACTACCAGGGAAGCTGATGCAGAAGTGTCACGTGGATGAGGTGCCCGTGCCTATGATTACACTGGCAACCTAATGCATTGAAGGAATCCAGTTCAACTGGGCGAATTATCTATGTGGCGAGTTCCATGCGAAGTGTCGCAAGGCACAGGAGTAGAGCAAGACATTTCACTATGCATGGCTCTTGTTTTTTATTGTACTGATAGCATGGGACCTTTCCGAAGATAACCAATTCCCTTCGATCGCTCCGGACCTTCCACTGGCAGTGAAGTAAGCTTCATTGTGGGCGACCAAGGATGTGTAGTGAATTAAAGATAGCAAGCTATTTTGGATCTTAATGGAGATGAGTATCTGGATGGGGATCAATCACAAGCTATGGTTGTCACCCATGGTATACACCAGTTTACAGATCTTTGTGGAGTTCAAAGTAGATTTCTACCATGTCTTTATCAGGGCGTGGAAGGACCCTATGAAGACATGGCATAACCTACCATATCTGGTGACTGATGATGTAATTTTCGCAGTCCTTGGTTCTTCGCCATCAGAGTGGCGCTCTCTAGCTGACTCCATAGTGGAAATGGAAAAGTCTACCGTTCAACATAAGAAGGAGGAAACAAAGCTTTGAATGGCGCAGCTGGCTGAGAAGCACAAAAAGGAGGAAGTAGAGGCTAAGGCCGGGGCAGGTTTTAAGTTGTGAAAGTGGCAGAACAATAGAAGATAGGTGAAGAAGAACGTGAAGGACAAAAGCCACCTTTGCCTGGGGCTGAGGCAAAAATAGAGGAGCCAAAAGAACAAGGTGGCACAAACCCACAGATGGCGTCCACCCAACTCAAGCATCCACTCCTGCAAGAGAAGGCAGTGTTGTGGAAGAAAACTAAGGCTTCAAAGACATCCTTGGACCCAATCACCCTCACAGAGGAGGATTTGCATGATATCGGAGAAACGGTGAGGGATGTCATCGTGGAGGCCCTCCAGTAGTTTGAATAAAAACAACAGTTAATATTGGGGGATCTCTAGACAGAGCTACAGGAGTTGTAGGTTCACACTCCACAGGCTGGCATGGTGTCCACCAGCCTCGCGATCGACACTTCAGCTACCAAGTAGATTTTGCACACAAGGGTGACCAACACGATAGTGCTACGAGACAGGGCACTTACTACAGAGAATGAGGCTGACAAGCCCATGATCAACAGCTTAAAAGGGGTAGGATTGAATATGGTCGTGCTCCCTTGAGAGACTCTCAACCTCTTGCAAGATGGAGTCACCGCGAAACTCAGGGCCTGGGAGAGTCGTGCTCTGCAGGTGATGAGAAAGTAGCACGTCAACATCGAGTAGTTGAGCCTACAGCACAATGAGACGGTGGAGCAGAATAAGTAAATAATTCAGGTAGTGGAGGAAGCTTGCCGAACGGTCCGGGAGTTGGACATTCAGGTAGAAGAACCAATGGAGGCACGCATCTGCAAGTTAGCCACATGGGTGCGCGACACTTGAGTATATATGGCCCAGGTTCAGTTGGAGCTGAACCTACAAATTGTAGAATTGAAATTGAGGGTTCATCCTTCAACTCAGTCGGAAGTGACGGAACAACGTACCACCACTGTTACAACAGCAATAGCGGTGGTTGATAGTGCAGTGGCAGACTGCATGCGGCTTTTCGAACAATCCTTCGAGGTCCTAACCACCCTGTAGGAGGACCCGAATGTAAAGTTCTTGGAGACAGTGTGTGAGCTACATCAAAAATATGATGAGGTCAAAGGGACCGCATAGACGGTTACCCTTACACAGAGGCTCGCACGGATGCAGGAGGCAAAGGCACTCAAGGAACAGGTGGATGTTGCTCGGCATAAAGAAGCAGTCTTAAAAGAATTCCTATAGCCATGGATAGATGAGGGTTGTGTGATCATAGCCTCCATTGAACAAAAGCTCGTGCAACTGCAGACAATAGTCACCAAGCAGCGAGTGGAAGAAGTCTAGCAGGCGGCTGCTCAGTGCACCTCTGAAGTTACAGTGATCCAAAAAAAGCTGGGAGGTCTTTGTGCTAAGATCTTTGCACCTACAGAGAGACTCGAGGGTGAGTCATGATGTTTGTGTTGGGGGCCTGTTGGGCATGGGATCTCCCAAGGGTAGTTTTGGGGCTAAAAGCCCATATTTTCATCCAAATTTTGAAATCCAAATGTAAAGACTCCGCATTTTGTGGTCATGGAGCACGTAGATGTTAAAGAGTCATAGGGTTGTCTACCATTATTTTGGAAATGTAATGTTGGCTATAGAAGATCTACCCAAGGTTCGCAGACCATGGGATTGTATAAATAGAGCTAAGCTCTAAGTAGTTAGAGGAAGGGAATCAAGCAATAATGATCGAACTTGTATGAGAGATATCTTTGAAGTAGAAGTCTAAGTTTTGGGTCATAGCATAGGTAGAGGCTCTGTAGGTGAGTACGTAGAGGCCTAGAAGTCTATAGCTGAGTGTGTGGACCCCTACAACTGAGTGCGTAGGGTGGGTCAAGTCTATAATTATCCAAAAGTATCAATAAAGAGAAGTATTCTACAATTTCTATGTCTTTATTTCCTATTTATGCATCTAGTTATGTTTGGGTATGAATTTCACTTATAATTCTTATATGATGCGTGAATATATGTAATTGTGTTGGTTAAGTGAACACAAGTAAGAACATCTGTTTACATGAAGCTAACTAAGATCTGTAATAAGACAAGTAAGATACTTAGCATAGTTTGGGAAATATCATAGTTCACTACCCTAGCAACACAAAAGTATATCAGCCCCAGGTTAGAGATGCACAAAAGTCGATTGTATCCTTTTGCGAAGATACTGAAGGGTGGAATAGAAGGCTAAGAAAATTGTGCACAAGCAGGTATAGCTGGGATAAACCGACATCACAAATATCTCAAGGGTGCAGAAACTTGGTTCTAGCATCCCCCCATACTGCTTCAAGTGAGACTTCAGTCCGCGCTCTGCGAGCTGCTGCCGAAAGGGCCAGTAGTGTAGGGTTTGGCTAACTAACACTGAACCTAGGTCAGCCCCCCACAAGCCAACACCAAGGTCGATAGGTTGAGCCCTTGAATTGTGAAATGCATAGTTGGGGCCAACCTGTACTACACATTGTACAGTTCCAGACACCAATCTTGGAGCTTCAACCTTAGGATTGCGTAGTGCTGATCTCGATAAGGAACAATCAAGCCAAGGGAAGTGCAAATATGCCCAATGGAGGAGTGAAAAATGAGCATAACTTAGTGATACTATGATATTGAGTGTAGTTTTGACTAAGTGAGGATAAATTGATGAAAAACAAGTGCAAAAATGCAACAAAGAGTATGAAACTCAAGTATGTGAGGAGAGTCGCTAAGACAATGACTGTTTGTGCAAAAACAAGAAAATCAATGTGACACTTATGAAAGGAGAACGAAAGAAAAAATCAACACTTATACAAGCTAAATCATTTTAAAACACCAGTAACCAATAAGAGAAACAAGTGAAACAACACTCACACAAGATAAATGACAAAAAGTGACAGAAAAATGGAAAATAGTGATAAAAAAAAAACTCACCTAGAAAAGCAATGACAATGCTCCGAAGGTTCCTTGATATCTTAGGGAATTATAGATATTGATGATCGAATGTACAAATGAGATATAGAGGCATATATTACATAGAATTGAGAAAATTGGAATTTATTACACGTATGCCTAAAGTCAAGGAAAAGGCAACACTTGGAGGAAGTTTCTAAAAATAGCGAAAGTGCCTCCTTCGAGATACTAAAAATATATCCCTATTTCATAGGGATTCTTTTTCCCTTTAGTTTTTTCTTTTCTAGGGGGAAAATTGCCATGCACACTATCGGGAAAGACTGCGAAGTTATGGGGATCTGGGAAAATTTCTGGTTCAATGTGCACTGCATAGCTTTCTGAGCTTAAAGAGGGTTACACAATTTCTGGGCTTAGTGTTAGGTTTCCTTCCACGAGTGCGCAGTTTCTAAGCTCAAGGTTGACATCTAGTCTGACCTGCACAATTCCAATCATCAAGGTTGAATTCCTTCCATGACTGTGTAGCTTTTGAGGTCAAGGCTATGTACGAGTCTGAACTGCACAATTCCAATCATTAAGGTTGATTACATTCAAGGATTACATAGTTTCTGGAGGCAACCCCATAACGATTGTGTGGCCAAGTAGGGATATCATCTTGTGGCTTAGAATAATCAGATAAGTTAGCAAACACAAGTGAAAATGAAAAGATAAGTCTCAGTCAAAGCACAAATACTTGGATCATTGCTAGATGAGTTGTTGTGGTTAAGAAGAACTGCTCCAAAATCAAAGCATAGGAAAAATTTTGGAGGGTGGTTGTAGCTGCTACAATAAGATCATAATATAATATATTTCTTTGTTAGTTCTCTGTTACTTTGTGACTCTTCCTTTATTCTTATGTTGCAAATGTTCATGTGAGTTCTTCTATAAAAATGGGAAATTCTAATGGTCATGCAACTGAAAAAGTACGACCCCACCAGATTTAGAATATGCGTCAATTTTTGTGGGATTAATAAAGTTATTGTAACTAATCTATTCCCAATTCCTTTTTCTTACAAAATAATAAATGAATTAGAGAAACCTAACTTGAATAGGAGATATAATGAGGAGAGAGAAAGCACATATGATTATGTCATGGGAAATAACAATAGACAAAATACAAGCAAAGTAATTGAGTGGATAGGTCCAATCTACACATGCCACAGAATCCTAGGGCCACATCACAGTTATAATGACATCATCCATCAATTAAAATTATAACGAAAGCAACTGCCAAATATTTAGAAGAAGGGAAGCCGCATGATTCATAAGAACCAAATGGTTTGGAAAAATTAAATCAGCATGCAACGAGATGTCTGATGAAGGTGGAAACAGATAGAAATTATGACACAATGAGTTTGATTCCTATCAACTCAGTCAAAATTTTAGACTTGCTAATTTCTCTTATGAAAGTTTACCCAAATACTATTGGCATTATGATTCTGGTATGGCTCTATGTTACAGGTGTTGTACTTGATGGCAACTCACTCTAGTGGAAATGTTTTGTTCAGGCTCTCAAAATGTTGGAAATTAAGAGGTTCGCAGGTGAATGGTTCAAAAATTGCGGACCCGCAGGCACGCCGTGCAGGAAATGCGGTCATACCCGCAGGTTACTCGTTCAGAAGGTGCGGTCCCCCAGTTCACTCACTTCAAGGCAGAGAAGCGTGCTCACGTGGGTTTTCTTATGTTTGGCCCGTGGTATTTGGCCCGTCATTCATGATCCTATGGTTTTGGCCCATGGTATAGGATCTAATTTAGCCCTGGTTTGGATCCCTTGTTTTGGTTATTTGATGGTTTTGCCCCATGGTGTGAATGAGGGCTTGACTATAAATAGAGAAGGAGATCACTTGGCCAATGTATCTTTGCAAAATTGAATATATTAAGATTTGAAATATTGGGTTATCGGTTTAAAAAGCTTGATCTATATAAAAGTGAAGTTGAAAGTGAATCTATGAAGTGTGATCTCTCGGGCGCATGATCAGATTTGGGCATTTGACTGTCAGTGGCTCTTCGTAGGTTTGTTAATTCGGCCCTAATCAGAGGTTCGCAGGCGATCTGAAGGCGCAGTGCGGGGGTACACAGTACAGAGGAAGGCACAGTGCGTGTATACGCAGCGCAACTGAAGGCGCAGTGCGGGGTACACAGTACAGAAAAAGGCACAGTGCGGGGATATGCAGCGCAGCTGAAGGCGCAGTGCGAGGTACGCAGTACAGAAGAAGGCGCAATGCGGGTTTACACAGCGCAGCTGAAGGTGAAGTGCGGGTATGTGCAGGTGTACATTGGTGAAGTTGCGGACCTGTCTTGAAATATTTGTTGGCTGCCTGTTTTCTATTTGCTGCTGTGTTCTGGGTTTAGGTTACTGGTGTTGTTTTTCTGTTTACAACATTCTGAGAAGTTTGGGTGGCTCATTGGATTGATTGTATAAGGAGATTGGTTGATTCACATGTACTTGATATTTATTTGATCCAGTCTGAAATTTAATGAAAAGTGGTCCTTGAAAGAAAAAGAAGTAGGGGGTTGTAGCTCCCTTCCAGGAGAGACTGGAAAACGAGAGAGATTTGTAGCTCTCTGCAGGTTGTAGCCTGTGTACTGGTAAAGGACTGCACCAGTAAAAAATCATTGTAAAAGGAGTTTCTAATTGAATGAAGATAGAGACATATTGCAGCAGGTGGTTTTCACCCACATTGGGTTTCCACCTTATATCTGGTGTTCTTTTGTGTGACTATTTGCTTTTCTTGTTCATGCTCATTATTTTATGATACTGACATACAAAGTAATGATCAATATTTGAAGAATTATTCAAAGTATAAATAAGGAAGATATATTGAAAAGAATTTGATAATACTGATTCACCCACCCCCCCTCTCAGTATTATTTCCAACAATTGGTATCAGAGTAGGTCCTTCTGAAGAAGCTTGATCACTTGAAGGAAGATCTAACATCATGAGCAACTACGAGAGGGAAGCATCAATCAGGCCACTAATTTTTGATGGGACAAACTTCGTATATTGGAAGGTAAGAGTTACTGCCTATCTTCAATCTTTGGGTACAGAAGTATGGGACATTATAGAAACAGGGTATACTTTTCCATTAGCTACACCTACAGATCCAGCTGAGAAGAAGAAATATGAAACAAATGCAAAGGCGGTTAATACTCTTCTAGGATGTCTATCTCAATCTGAATTCGTGAAGGTTATGCAATATAAATCCGCAAAAGAAATATGGGACAAGATTGTTTTGAGCTACGAAGGAGATGAACAGGTAAAATGTGCAAAACTTCAAACCTTCAGGATTCAGTATGAGAATCTCAGAATGTATAATGATGAAAGTGTGGCTAACTATTTCCTTCGGGTAGATGAGATTGTTAATTGCATGAAAAACTTGGGTGAAGAAATAAAATAGGTTGTTGTGGTTGAAAAAGTTCTAAGATCATTGTCCCCCAAGTTTGAATCTAAAATGTCTGCAATAGAAGAAAAGGAAAATCTACGAACTCTTACTATGTCTCAGCTACACGGAATTCTAACTGCTTATGAAATGAGAAAAGGAGGTCCATCAGATAGGAGAGAAGCTGCTTTTAAGGCTTCAGGCAAAGGAGACTACTATGAATCAAGTCACGTGCCAGAAGAAGAAGAAGAAGAATCAAATTTTGTCAGAAATCTTCAACGGGGTACTGGAAGGTTCAGAGGTAAGCTACCTTTTAAATGTTTTGCTTGTGGAAGAGTAGGTCATTATGCTACCAAATGTTCTCAGAAGGATAATATTGACAAAGGAAAGGAACTTGCTAGATGGAACAAGAAACAGAATGCAAATAAGAAAAGCTACTACACTCATGAAGACAGTGATGGTCTATCAAATAGTGATGAAGATGAACGAGGTAATGACTATAAACTTTTAATGGCATTTGAAGATGATGATTACATGGATGCTATAGATGTGGATAGTTTTTATGAAGAGATTTCTAGACTCAAGACATGTATAGAAGAAAAGAATATGATCATTGATACTCTACAATTTCAAATTGATGAAAAAGAAAAATATCTTGAAAAGTTAGAAGGTGAAATTGTTGGCCTTAGAAAAGAAATTGAGAAAACAAAGGCTATTAATCTTAAGTTTGCCAAAGGATCTGAAACTCTGGATGAGATCATCAATGTACAACATTCTCCGCTAAACAAGACAGGTCTGGGGTATAATGGAGAAACATCTCAAGCATCCACCTCAAAGAGTTATCTTGATGCAGCAAGAAGGAATGAGCAAAAGCACAATGGAGATCACCAGGTAAAGCAGGGACGAATTACATCAATAACGAACAAAGACTATCAGGTAAACCAGGGGCAATCTGTCTTAAGGGTGAACAAAAGCTACAACCAGCCACAGGTAAAATCTTCTCAATTTTCTTCAAGAATGGATGACAATAGAAATTACAATCATTTGGTCGGTAGATTTGATAATCGCAGAAGTTTCTTCAATGGGCAATGTTTCTCTTGCCATAACTTTGGTCACAAAGCAGCTCAATGTGTTGCATATAAAACAATCATGACTAGAGAAGCTCAAAAACAAAGAAGTATGACCGGGATTACAAAAAGGACCTATAACAACTTTTCGGCTCTTGAAAATGAAGTTGAATGTTCTATTTGCAATAACTTTGGTCATGAAGATTCTGAATGCAGGAGCAGGTTTCAGCAGACAAAGGAACAAGCCTCAAGCACCAGAACATGGAGAATAAAGGAACCACAAACAGAAAGATGTGGGATAGCATTTTATGCAGATGGACAAGAAAATCTATGGTACATTGACAGTGGATGTTCGAAACATATGACAGGTGATAAAGAAAAACATGAAACATATTCTGCTTTAGAAAAGGGAAAGAAAGTTTCTTTTGGAAATGATACTCCTGCAGCTATAAAAGGAAAAGGCACTGCTCAGTTAAAAGAAAAGGTCAAAGCTGGAAATGTTTTGTATGTTGATGGATTGAAGCATAATCTTCTAAGTGTCAGCCAGATGTGTGATCAAGGAACCGAGGTGATATTTAGATCAAACGGATGTCGTGTTCGTGATCTTGATACAGGTGAAACAGTGATCAAAGGTAGAAGAACTCCAAATAATCTATACATATTTGAAGAAGGACAACAACAATGCTATTTGAGCAAGGATGATGAACACTAGTTATGGCACCGAAGGTTGGGGAATCTAAGCTTTTCACAAATAAGGAAAGCATGCAAATATCAAGCAGTTCGTGGTCTTCCAGATATCAAAATTCCAGACAACACCATATGCAAATCATGTCAGTTTGGAAAGCAAACCAAAACTAACTTTCCGGAGAAGGAAGGATCAGCTAGCATGCCTCTTGAGCTAGTCCATACAGATGTATGTGGTCCATTTAGGAAAAGGACACCTCGAGGAGAAGAATACTTGATATTATTCATTGACGATTTCTCCAGGTTTTTTTGGTTAGGACTTATGAAGCACAAAGATGAAGCATTCGAGAAATTCAAATCCTTCAAAGCCTTGGTTGAAAATGAATCAGGTTACAAAATTAAGTGCCTCAGGTCTGACAGAGGTGGAGAGTTTACCTCAAATGAATTTTTCGATTTCTGTGAAGAACATGGGATAAGAAGAGAATTCTCTACAGCTAGAACTCCTTAGCAAAATGGAGTGGTGGAAAGGATGAACAGAATAGTCCAACAAATGGTTCGTGCTATGCTGGATGAGTCTGGAACTCCCGCAACTTTCTGGGGTGAAGCTGCATATGCTGCGGTTGTTATTCTCAACAAAACAAATGTCCGAGTGAACAGCACTCAAACTCCTCATGAGCTCTGGTATGGTGAGACTCCTTCAGTAAAGCACTTCAAAATCTTTGGGAGCAAATGCTATATTAAGAATACTGATGAGCAACTTGGCAAACTTGAACCTAGAGCAGATGAAGGCATTCTTCTTGGTTAGTCTCCACACAGCAAAGCATATAAGTGCTACAATAAAAGACTTGGAAGAATTGTTGACAGCATTGATGTAGTGGTTGATGAAAAGGAATACATTCCTAGGCAAGTAAATCATGAAAATATCGAAGAAGATGAAGACTACCCTCAAAGACAGAATGATGAAGAAGAAGAACCTTAAGAAGCACCAGAGGAATAGATAAGGATAGAAGAGAAGACTCCATCCTGGTACGTTAAGAAGAATCATCCAGAATCTCAGATTTTGGGGCAGAAAGAAGCAGGTGTACAAACAAGAAGAACATTTGCAGAAGCTTCA
Source organism: Pinus tabuliformis (assembly GCA_031772625.1). Taxonomy (NCBI): domain Eukaryota; kingdom Viridiplantae; phylum Streptophyta; class Pinopsida; order Pinales; family Pinaceae; genus Pinus; species Pinus tabuliformis. Next base: position 1,428,411,989 of record CM062816.1, read on the forward strand.
AGCTATTTGGCATTACTCTCCTCCACTAAACCACAAAATGTAAAAGAGGCATGCAAAGATGAATGTTCGGTCAAAGCAATGGATGAAGAACTTGAGCAGATCGAAAAGAACAACACTTGGGAGTTGGTTCCTAGACCAAAGGATAAGAATGTTATAGTGACAAAATGGGTCTTCAAAAATAAGTTGAATGAAAATGGGGAAGTAATTAGAAACAAGGCAAGACTTGTTTGTAAAGGGTATGCGCAGCAAGAAGGAATAGATTTTGAGGAAACTTTTGCTCCTGTTGTAAGACTTGAGGCCATCCGAATGTTCCTTGCTCTCTCAAGCTTTCAAAAGTTCAAAGTATTTCAAATGGACGTGAAATCAGCCTTTCTGAATGGAGACTTAGAAGAAGAAGTATACATTGAACAGCCAGATGGTTTCATTCTTGGAAATGATCCAAATCTTGTATGCAGACTAAAAAAGGCTCTCTATGTCTTAAACAAGCTCCAAGGGCTTGGTACTATCGTTTGGACAAATATCTTCATCAACAAGGTTTTTCAAAAGGATCAGCAGATAGCAATCTTTATATAAAAATTGAAAATGACAAATTGCTAATACTTTTTTTTTCCGGAGAAAAAAATCAAAACTTTTTATTAATGGTATAAAAAGTTACATTTTTCGGAAAATCATCATCAAACCACCAAGAAGTGGTATCTAAACTGATAGGTCTGTTCCCTAATTTAGAACTGTGAGCAGAGATAAGAGGGACCCATAGTCAACCTCCAACTTACAAACCCAAGAGTAAAAACGAATACAGAGGATCTGAAACTGTCGCTAGTGAGCGAATTTAACTGTTCTGGTTCTCTGAATCCATACAGAAGACTTCTTCATGACTATGTGGCCTCCTTCAATAAACATATAAACAGTCACGAATATACTGTAAACTTTTTTTTATGAATGTACAGGATCAAAAAGAACTCTGTTTCAGCATTTTATGAATGTACAGGATGCAGGAAAAGCTCTGTTTCAGCATATTGTGTGTGAGATATAAAGAACTCGGCCCTCCTGAAAACGACACCATGGAAAGAAGATGACCGTAAAGCATAAACGAGTTTCAGTTGTGACATGTATTAGGAAAAAACCATCAAAGAGGCGGAGCAAAAGGAGGCAGCTGTGATGTGGTAACCTGCCCCTGACTTGTTTCTTCTATAGACCAACTCCCCGTCGCTTGCTGAAGGCCATTTTTTGAAAGCTGGTCTGCAGATGCATTGTGTTCTCTGTAAATATGGCAAATAGAACAGTTGTTAAAATGAGATTTTAGAGAAACTATATCATCTAGGATAGTCTTCAATATCTGATTTTGACACATGGAATTGCCATTAACCCATTTAACAGCGTTCATGGAGTCACCAAAGATTTGAATGGACAGAATATTCTTTTTTAATGCCCAGCACATGAGGAGACGTAATGCAGACATTTCTGCATAATTATTTGATCCTTGACCCAGACCCACAGAAGCTTTAAAAGACTGATCGTGGTTCAAATGAATACATATTCCAGCACCTGCCCTGTTTTCTTGGGATGCACCGTCGAAGAAAGCCCAAGGAGAACCTTCCTTTATCGCTGGAGGACTGTTTCGATTTTGTGCACTTTTTGGTTCAGGAGGAGGGATAGAAGAGTATATGGCCACACAGGTTGATGCAGTTGTTGTTGTAGTTATGGCCTGGTCTTTAAATATGCTATTATTCCTTGCAAGCCATACACCCCAGAAAAAGATTGGGGGGAGGTTTCTGAGGTTACCATCGGGGTGGTTGTTCCACCAATTTCTCCACGCATCTTCTAATGGAGCGTGTCCCCAGTGAACTTTTAATTTTAACAGATCTGTTATCTCTCCCCAAATTTTTAAGGAAACAGCACAGGTTGTGAAAAGATGGTTAATAGTTTCCTCATTCGCCTTGCAGAGAGGACATCTCCCCGGCCCTATGAAGAATCTGGACTGTAGAGTGTCCCATGTTGGGATTTTCCTCTTCAACATACACCATAGAAAGATCCTGGATTTCAAAGGACATTTGAGTTTCCATAAATTTTTCGACCACCACTCCGCAGCAGACCATCCTTTCTTCTCCATCAGGAAAGAGTAACCCTCTTTTGGAAAATAATTTCCTGTTTTTCCATGAGCCCACATCAGCTTGTCATGTTCATTATTTATTCTAACATGGGAGCGATGGAGTTCTTCAACATACGAGGACCATTCAGGATGCCATCTAATATTTAATCCAAGGTCTTCGGCACTTTTCCATGCCTGTCCCCATATGTTTGACTGACCCACTTTCTCCACTTGATTTAGAGTGAAAATGCCTCTACTTCCCAAATGTCTCAAGAGGCCAGGGGAGAGGGCAAATGATTCGTTACAGCCAACCCAAGGATCCCTACCAATTTTTACATTATTCCCATCGCCCACTTTCCACGCCAACCCCTGTTCTATCACTGAGAAAGCTTCAATTGTTGCCTTCCATATAACTGAGGACTGTTTCGTTTTCTTCTCCTAACTTCTGATCCATTCCTCCAGGGGGGTTGGATCAATATATTTTCTTTTGATCACCCGGGTCCAAAGGTTTTCCATTGTGATAAGTCTCCATCCAGATTTTGCTGCCAATGAAAGGCTGAATTCTGTTAGTCTCTTGATTCCCCATCCGCCCCACTCCTTTGGTCTGGCAATCTTGTCCCATGCCACCCAAGGGAGAACAGATTTTTCATTTGAACCTGCCCATAAAAATCTGCTACAGAGCCTTCTGATCTTCTCCATTATGCCCTTTGGGATCCAAGTTAGAGCAGCCCAATAAACAGGAATGGCCAATAAGACGGATTTTAGAAGTGTCATTCTTCCTGCTCTCGAAAGCCATCTAAAGCTCCAATGGGATATTCTTGCTTCAATCTTTGCTATGAGCCAATTCCAGTCCTCATTTCTGTAAGCATCCGGTTTTAACCAGAAGCCCGGGTATTTAAAAGGAGAGGCCAAGGGCTGTAAATGGAAAGGGAAAAGATCGGACATTGTATTGCATTCTCTCCTGTTATATCCTGCAACACACACTTGAGATTTTCCATAGTTTATCTGTATTCCTGTAGCTTTCATAAATAGATCAATAATAATTTTATATTCCTTGAGTTCGTCATAAGATCCATTAGAAAAAATCAGAATATCATCAACAAAGAGCAGGTGGGTGATATAGAGGTTTAAGGCCACCTCAATACCTTTTATCTTGTTTGACCTTCTGACTTTGTGGATCAGTCTACTAAGACCTTCAGCCACAATCAGGAAGAGGAGAGGGGATAAGGGGCACCCTTGTCTGAGACCCCTTTGGCTTTTGAAAAAAGGGGATGCCGCTCCGTTGATCAGCACAGCAAAACTCACATTGGTAATGCATCCCATAATCCAGCTGGTGAAAGAGTAGTCAAAGCCCAAATGTGTGAGCAGCAATCTGATATATAGCCAATTGATACGATCATATGCCTTTGAAAGGTCTATTTTAAGGACTACTCCTTTCTTCTTCTTTTGTTTGATGCTATGAAGAACCTCTTGGGCGACACCAATCGCCTCATGTATTTGTCTGCCTTCCAAGAAGCCAAATTGTTCCATTGAGATATTTCTGGACAGAATTGGAACAAGTCTTGTTGCTATCACTTTGGCGATGATTTTGTAAATGCAGTTACAAAGAGATATGGGTCTAAAGTCTTCAAAGGTCTCCGGATCGTCTTTTTTAGGAATCAGAGCGATGAAGGTTGAATTAAAGGGTTTGTATATTTCCCCTTTCAACCTCGATTCCTCCACTACTTCAGTGATATCAGACCCTATCTGATCAAAAAAATGAAGGAACAGTTCAATAGTCCAACCATCCGGACCAGGGCTTTTGTCCTTACCCATGCTTTTCATTGCCGCCTCAACCTCCTCCTTGGTGACAGGGCTTGATAGCTCAGCTGCCTCATCCTCCTCCAGGAAACTAGGAAAACATTGAGCTGTCCTCATAACCTCAGCTATTGTAGCCTCTCCTGAATCAGAAAAGGTTCTTTGGAAGTGCCTCTGACCCAAGCCCGAAAGTTCTGAGAAAGTTTTTACCACCCTACCTTCCTCATCTTTAAGGCTCCAAATTGTGTTAGCAGATTTCCTCCCTTTTGCATAGTTATGGAAAAAACTTGTATTTTCATCTCCTGATTTTAGCCATATTGCTCTGCTCTTCAGTCTCCATTCCTCTTCCTTTGCTAGAAGGATCTGATTTTGGGCTTTTTCCAGAGAGAGGATTCGGTCCTTAGAGTCCTGCGTGGAGTATCCATCTGCATCAATGCTTTCCAATGACTTCAATTCCTCCCTGATTTTTATCAGATCTTCATTTTGCTGTTTTTGTCTTTCTTTTGCCCAAGAGATGGTTGCTTTCTTTAATCTCTTCAGATTTTCCATAAATAAGAAACTCTTACAGTCATTTGTAATTCTGTCAGGATGGATCCATGTGGATTTAAAAAGATTGATGAAAGAAGTTTCTTGCAGCCATGAGGAATTAAATTTGTAAGGTGCAGGAGGCTTTGGGGGGGGGGGGAAGAGAGATCCAAAAAAATCGGGAAATGATCAGAATTCCCGATCTCGTCAATCCATTGCCGAAAAAGAGGCACTCTTGTTATAAAGCCTTCAGAAAGCAGAAACCGATCTAGCCTTTTTGCAATCCTGTCCTCCCCGGCTCGTCTATTTCTCCAAGTAGGCTTTAAATTAATCGGGATTGGATCGATGAGTTTATTATCTGTAAGGGCCTTGAAGAAGAAGTCCGTCAGGGGATCCTCCCTAGCTGATGGACCCCATGCCTCTGCTCTGCCCAAAGAAAAATTAAGGTCCCCACCCACAACCATCAAGGGCTTGTTCATCAAAGATTTTGACAACAAATCTGTCCAGAAATGTTCCCTCCCTTGACATGGGCCATAAATATTTACAACCTGAAAGGATGTAGGAAAATCTGGGCAGACTACTTCCATTCCCATAACATTCTTCAATCCCCACATGTTTAAACATTTTATTTTTCCTTCTCTATAGCCTATGGCTAGGCCCCCCGAATGGCCTGAGGAATCAATAGCAGAGAAGGACCATCCTGGCATCAATGTTTTCAGCACCAATTCCACCGCTTGTCCTTTCCCCAAGGTTTCTTGAAGGAAAAGGATGTCTGTTTTTGAGGTTTGAAGCCATTCCCTTAAAGCCAGTTTCTTGGGCTTGCTGGCTAAGCCCCTACAATTCCATGAAGAAAAGATCATTTTTTAACATGTTCAGGGGTCTGCACTGCTCTAAGTACCCCAGGTATTGAGGATTGCTTCCCATCCGCCACATCGATTTTAGCTTTTAACTTAGCTTTTGAAATGTCTGATTTTCTACCCCGCTTGCCCTTGATCAATCCAGTCTGACCAAGGCCACCAAGAGCCCCAACCTGCTCGGGCTTTGATCCCATAGATCTGAGGTTATAGGGACAGGGAGCACATTGTGACGGAGGGGTGAGAGGAGGCCAGTTTTTATCACATTTTAGATTGAAAGAGCCCTTATCCACATAAAGAGGTTCTATATCAGGGGCAGGCACTGGAGGTATCCCTTCCACAGAATGTTTAACAGGATGTGTAACAGAAACTGATTGAATATCATGCATGGAGACATTTGAGTTTATATGATTTCGTGGAGTCAAAATAGGAGGATTTGTGCACTTTACCATTTCCGTCTCACGAGGTGAAATAGGTTCAGGCGTAAAGCTCCGGTCGACTTCCTTTCCTTCAGCATTTGGATGGGGGTCCTCGGCTTGTGCTCCCTCGGATTTCTGTTCCTCCACAGAGAAAACCCCGTCTCAAAGTCCGCCGGAGTCCATACCGATTTCGGACAGAGGCGTCGAGCCTTTCTTTTCCTGAAAAGTCTTTGCATGGGAATTTCTGTTTGTTCTCTGACCATTTTTCCTTCTGAATCACCTCTGTCTTCTGTGCAGTGGGTACTCCTTGGCAAGGTGGCCAGGAGCATGACATATATGACAGCGGAATGGCAAGCGTTCGTAATCCAGAATTTGTTCATAAATATAATCCTTATACTGAAGAGTAATCGTTTGCGCCAGACCCTTACTCAAATCAATATTTGCCAAGATGCGTGCCGTTGCCCTGATCTTTGTCTCCCTGAATGTCATATCCGCCTCCAAGTAAGATCCCAGTCGATTACCAATGGATTTGAAAACGGCCTCTGTCCATAGAAAAAAAGGGAGGCCCGACGCCCGAATCCAAACTGGGAAGACTTCAGTATTTTCCTTAAAAGCATCAAAGAGAGGGGTCCAGCGTTTCATCAGCACTGGAATGTTCCCAATGTACCAATTTTTCTCCAGGACCCAGTCGATCGCTTCCTTTTCTTCAAAACTGAACAGAAACCAGCCTTTTACAAGGCATTGTGCCTCAAAACGTAAGGGGTTATCATTTATGAAGCGTTCTTCTCCCCATATCTGAAGATCCTCTGGAGAGAACCTCTTTCCTCTTGCCCGGCCAACAATAGTGCAATCTGCAACCGTAAGGGTTTCATCAATTGATACTTCCATACCTAATACAAGGTTTCCCTCCAGTTTTTGTGACCCTATCGATTTTTGAGACTTCCTCTTCTCTCCCTTCTTTCTCAGAACTTCTTCAAAACCCCCACACTCCTCAGGAGAATCCAGCCGAGCTTTATCACTATGAGGCGCAGCCACCTTATCCGCCGAAGGTGTAGCACCAGTTTTCAGACCTTCCGCCGCATCTCCCTCCTTATTTCTGCCAGACACCCCCTGATTAGGAGCCGAAACATCCACTGCAACATCTGGTCCACCATGATGTAAAAATGGGTGAAAGTCCACCAGTGGAGGGTAATCCGTTCCATTATGTTTTTTAACCCCAAAAAACTATTCCACGTTTTTGGCAGATGTGTCCTTGCCCCACATAGATAATATGTCTTCTAGAGCCGGGTCTAAGTCCACCAGTTCTTCTGGATTATCCATGGTTTGGGTAAAAACAAGAGGTAAAAACGACAGCAATGGCAGCAAGTTGTCCGACGAAGCCCTATTCCAAGACACTGAGCCCGCAATCCATGAAAACGCAACTGTCTGCGACTGTAACCTCGAGTTACAAATTGCTAATACTTGTTGTGTATGTAGATGACATTATCTTTGGCAGCAATGAAGAATCTATGAGTCAAAGCTTTGCCTTGGTGATGCAGAAAGAATTCGAAATGTCCTTTCTTGGAGAATTGACATATTTTCTTGGCCTGCAAATCCAACAAAAGGAAGGAGGGATCTTCTTGTCTCAAACCAAGTATCTCAAGCAGATTTTGAAGAAATATGGCATGGAAGATGCAAAACCAGTATGTACACCCATGGTCACAGGATGTAACCTCAGTGCAAATGATGAATCAGTAGCAGTACATCAACCAACCTACAGATCTATGATTGGAAGTCTACTTTATTTGACAGGTACCCGACCAGACATCATGCATGCAGTGGGAATAGTTGGAAGATTTCAGGCAAATCCAAAGGAAACTCATCTTCAGGCAGTAAAGAGAATCTTCAAATATCTTCAAGGGACTCAAAATTATGGCTTATGGTATCCTAGAGATACAGATCTCACACTTCATGCTTATACTGATGCAGATTGGGCCAGAAGCGTGGATGACAGCCAGAAGCGTGGATGACAGGAAGAGCACAAGTGGTGGTGCATTCTTTATGGGTTCCAAATTAGTATCTTGGTTCAGCAAGAAACAGAGTTCGATTGCCTTGTCTACAGCTGAAGCAGAATATGTTGCTACTGCATCTTGCTGCACTCAACTCCTTTGGATGATGCAGACCTTGTAGGATTTTCAAATCACTTGTACACCACCTATCTCCATCTTATGTGATAATACAAGTCCAATCAGCATTTCAAAGAACCCAGTCATGCATTCAAAAACCAAGCACATACCAATCAAGTATCACTTTCTCCGGGAACAAGTGCTTGAACAAAAGGTCAAGTTGGAGTATGTTCCTTCTAAGGAACAGGTTGCTGATATACTCACCAAACCATTGCCTAGGGAGACCTTTGAATACCTCAGGCAAAAGCTGGGGGTTGTTGATGCATCATCTTGTTGTTGAATCTCTTCTGATTGTTGGTTGTACGCAAGGTTCATCTGGAGTATATGCGTACATATGCTGGGTTGCGGATTGGTCGAAGATCGAATGGCACAGGTTCAGGGGGAGCATATCATGCATTGTTGGCATTATGGAGGAAGTACAGAAGGAGATCATGGATGCTGGTCTGATTATTGCTGCAATATGTCTCTATCTCTTTCATTGTCATTTATGGTGTTTGGTATGGTTCTTCTTTGCAGATCTGGTTTATAGTCAGGGGGAGCATGTTCTTAGGGGGAGCATAACCCTTTGCCCTTGATGTCAAAGGGGGAGAATGATGTTGAGGATCTTGAGGTTGCCATCAAGTCCAAAGGGGGAGATTGTTGGCATTATGATTCTGGTATGGCTCTATGTTACAGGTGTTGTACTTGATGGCAACTCACTCTAGTGGAAATGTTTTGTTCAGGCTCTCAAAATGTTGGAAATTAAGAGGTTCGCAGGTGAATGGCTCAAAAAGTGCGGACCCGCAGGCACGCCATGCAGGAAATGCGGTCATACCCGTAGGTTACTCGTTCAAAAGGTGCGGTCCCCCAGTTCACTCACTTCAAGGCAGAGAAGCGCGCTCACGTGGGTTTTCTTATGTTTGGCCCATTGTATTTGGCCCGTCGTTCATGATCCTATGGTTTTGGCCCGTGGTATAGGATCTAATTTAGCCCTGGTTTGGATCCCTTCTTTTGGTTATTTGATGGTTTTTCCCCATGGTGTGAATGAGGGCTTGACTATAAATAGAGAAGGAGATCACTTGGCCAATGTATCTTTGCAAAATTGAATATCTTAAGATCTGAAATATTGGGTTATTAGTTTAAAAAGCTTGATCTATATAAAATTGAAGTTGAAAGTGAATCTATGAAGTGTGATCTCTTGGGCGCCTGATCAGATCTGGGCATCTGACTGTCAGTGGCTCTTCGGAGGTTTGTTAATTCGGCCCTAATCAGAGGTTCACAGGCGATCTGAAGGCGCAGTGCGGGGGTACTCAGTACAGAGGAAGGCACAGTGCGTGTATACACAACGCAACTGAAGGCGCAGTGCGGGGTACGCAGTACAGAAAAAGGCACAGTGCGGGTATACGCAGCGCAGCTGAAGGCGCAGTGCGAGGTACGCAGTACAGAAGAAGGCGCAGTGCGGGTTTACGCAGCGCAGCTGAAGGTGAAGTGCGGGTATCCGCAGGTGTACATTGGTGAAGTTACGGACCTGTCTTGAAATATTTGTTGGCTGCCTGTTTTCTATTTGCTGCTGTGTTCTGGGTTTAGGTTACTGGTGTTGTTTTTCTGTTTACAACATTCTGAGAAGTTTGGGTGGCTCATTGGATTGATTGTATAAGGAGATTGGTTGATTCACATGTACTTGATATTTATTTGATCCAGTCTGAAATTTAATGAAAAATGGTCCTTGAAAGAAAAAGAAGTAGGGGGTTGTAGCTCCCTTCCAGGAGAGACTGGAAAATGAGAGAGAGTTGTAGCTCTTTGCAGGTTGTAGCCTGCGTACTGGTAAAGGACTGCACCAGTACAAAATCATTGTAAAAGGAGTTTCTAATTGCAAGAAGATAGAGACATATTGCAGTAGGTGGTTTTCACCCACATTGGGTTTCCACCTTATATCTGGTGTTCTTTTGTGTGACTATTTGCTTTTCTTGTTCATGCTCATTATTTTATGATACTGACATACAAAGTAATGATCAATATTTGAATAATTATTCAAAGTATAAATAAGGAAGATATATTGAAAAGAATTTGATAATACTGATTCACCCCCCCCCCCCCCCTAGTATTATTTCCAACAAATCCATTTTTATCTTGTAGAAACCCTAGACTTGCCAATTCTTATTATTTCATACTCTAAATTTCTTGAATGTTTGAGAACAAAATAATTTCAGAAATATTTTGGAATGACTAAGAAATAGGTTCAATTTAAGGATGAAGAACTTATACTGGAGCCAGGAACTAAAGCTAGATTCAACCAGAAATATGAAACATAATTGGATAGCCAGCTCCATAACATAGGACAAGGAAAGATAGATGAGTTTTCTTAGGAGAATCATAATGAATATTTTCGGAGTTGGGGTGAAATTGGCAACCAATGGATTCTAGAAAAAGGAATACTCAATAAATATAGTATTTGAAATATAATTAAAGCTCCTTTGATTACAGACATGCAAATTATTGAAGAGGAAGTTGTGAAATTCCTCATTAGTCACTTTCCTAATTGATTTCTCTAGATGGAAAAACTAGTTCTAATTTTTGTGTTTGTTGTATATAATATTATTGCTCTCCCTCATAAAGGAGATAAAACCTTGAATACCACTGATGTTAATTTTTCGCTTTAGGAATTTAACGGTGGAATGAAAGTTAATAATTCTAAAGGATTAATAATTAGTAAATTTCAAAATCGACCAAATAAGAATGCATTATTGTTGCACTGTGTCTCACCCCTATTGGGAAGCACTCTGACATTAATCTGTCTATGTTGGAAGTAATTGAATGGATGGTCAAGTTGGGTAGAGTTTATAACTAGGTAAAGCACATCACGAACGTAGTCCAAAAGAACTATTATGAATGCTATACTTCTGGTAAGGTCATTCAATTCCCCTCCTTGTTGATTTGGTTAGTAATGAAATAAACCTTACTATTTGGGAAACAAAATTTACCAAGAAGTTAGTTCCTTTAATGAACAAATTTAATTTTTCTATGATAATTGGTTGGGAAACCTGATTCATTAAGACCCCCAATTTTTTTTTAAATTGGTTCTTAAATTTCAAGAAAATGTCTAATAAGTAGAGGGTACTGAAACACTTTTGGGATGGGGTCCCCTGGGTCCATTTTGGGGAAAAAGCCCAATTTTTGATGTAAAGTCTCCATAAATTATGGATGCAGAGCACGGAGTTAGTTAAGAGTCAAAAAGAGTTTTTACCCTCAGTCATGTAAACTTGATTCAGTTTTTGGAGATCTACCCATGGTCTGTTGAACATGGGATTGTATAAACAGGTGTGTCTTAAAGTCTAAGGCAGATAGATAGAGATCTATGCCTTTGTATATGGGTATGAATGAAGAAGTCTAGCGCGGAGAAGTAAGTCTTAGAGGGGGAAAAGGCTCTGCAGCTGAGTGCACAGAGGCCTAGAGTAGTGTCTGCAGTTGAGTGCGCAGACCCCTGCAGCTGAGTGCACAAGGAAGTATTGTGTCTGTAAACCTATATTGAAGATCAATAAAGAAGATTGTTACAGAAATTCCTATGTTTTATCCCTTTACATCTGTTATGTATGATTGTGATATATGTTGTGATAAAATGATGTCTTTGTAAAATAATGATTTGTTGATGTGTGAATTTACTTGATCCATCTTCTTATCTGAATGCAAGTAATGTTAACTGATTACACAAAGATCATAACACTTTCTGTTAAATTTATTGAACACTTAGGTAGATCTGAGTAAATATTGATCTAAGGGTACCCTATGGTGTGCGTAAATAGCTAATTTTCCTATTCAGGGTCTGTGAAAGCTATTCGTAGACCTTCGCAGAGGTATAAAGGCCGATTGAGGGGAGTTATAGCACTAAGACTTAAGGGCTTAGAAATCTGCACGAAGGAAGTTCTAGGTCATAGAAAGACATCACACTGATCTTTGGATGCGGAAACTTGATTCCATCATCCCCCCATACCACTTTGGGTGAGACTTCAGTCCGTGCTACATGGATTGATGCCAAAAGGGCCAATAGTGTAGGGATTTGCTTGGTGCAGCTAACTTTAAACCTGGGTCAGGACCCCCTAAGCCAACAAATGGTTCCATTGCCATGACCATGATCTGCATAAAGAAATGTATGATGTCGCATCACTGGAATCTGACCAAGAAGGAAATTGAAAAGTGGTTGGATAGAAAGATTCATGAATTCGCGGTGCAAGAAAACAAGAATCCGTGCCTGACAAAATAATAGTGGTTGGACAAATATTTGTACACAAAAATACACAAAATTTTCTTTTGTACCTTCCCAATTGAACTATATGAGTGGATAACTAAATTCGTAGACAGCCAAGCAAGGTGGAGGCTTGATGGTCCAATAGTGTGGTCTCCAGAGCTAGTGCGGAGGTTGGAAGCCTCTGAACATAAGATCGTGTGCGTTGTTGACCATTGTCTTGATCAGGTTATAGGAGGATTTGTTATAGAGTTCGCGATTGACACCTCGGTTAGTTACACCAAAGTAGAGAAACGCTTCCTCAAGGGACCACGAGGTAAGTATTTGAGGTCTTTAAATACCTAGATTAAGATACTCTTGTGTGAAAAATGGGTTATGCCATTTATTTGATGTTTGGATCTACACAAAGTGGATGGAGCTTTAGAAACCAAAAAAAGTTAGGTCCTATATATAGCCCATTGATTGGACCTCATTCAAGTGAAGACGAAGCAACGATGCGGGCCTCGTCGTGAAGCACTGTTTAGTTGATAAGGCAGGGTATTCGTGAATACATCATCCATCCATGCCACCCTCACCTTCACCTCCACAATATACACTTTCGCCCACACCACCACCACCACTGCCATCATTCAACATGTCAAATACCATGAAGTTTCCCATTTTCAATGGCTTAGGAAGTGACGATCTAGATCATTTTTGGTTTGTTGCGAAGGTTGTGTGGAAAAAACAATATATTACAGATGATAACATAAAGAAGGTGCAGTTGGTTACCGCTCTCTAGGATCACGCACTGACATGGTATGTTAAGTACTGCACTGATAATTCGTTAGCATCATTAATAGATACTCAGACCGCTTTGAACAAAGAATTCGGTAAGCCTAAATTTGCCTCACAATCGGTAATTTGGTTTAAGGAAATCATGATGAGGCCCAGTGAAATACCCTAGGAGCTAGATCAAAGAATGAAGTGCAGGATTTGCAAAGCTAATATGAATCTCAAAGATAGTTAGAACCATGATTGGTTTATAGTCGTGCTCCTGCCCCACCTAAGGATTGCTTTATCGCAACAAAAGATAGGAACTTAGGCGGAAGCTCTAGAAATTTTGACGAGATTGCATGAAACATATATTCAGGGCACGTCTTTGGGAGTCCAACAATTTCACTCACAGTTGCAGAACCTCTATTTGGAATTGCAAAGCTTGAAAAAGAAAAGGAGGCCAGGACAGAGGTGTGTGAAGAAGTTTGGTGCCTTAAGTGTAAGAGCCAGGGGCATGATAAGGATAATTTCCCTATATTAGTGAACTATATCACAGGGGGTGGGCCGATGCCCCAAAGGTAGGAAGCTCTAGCAGGACCAAGTATGGTCCCCGTGCTATAGTGTGCTATTTGTCAGGTGGCTAGAAGACATATCATAGATAATTGTCATTTGCTGCAAAAAATTGTACAGACACCATAACAATTGTTCTGTAATTTCTGCAAATTGGTTGGCCACGATGAGTGCCACTACCATAACAATGAACTAATGAACTAATGATGGAAAGGATGCCTACGTATCAAATGCAAGCAGAAACTTAGCCTCCAGATCAAGGCATTGAGGAAACGCGTGGAGGATATCAGGGGCGTGAACGAGGCTGAGTAGGAGGAGTACCTAGTAGAAGTCGAGGACATGTCGTTTGCTATAATTGTGGAAAACCAGGGCACTACGCACGGGAGTGCACAAGTCAGACATGCCCATCATGTCAATACTACACTCAGTTTGACCATACAATAGAAGAATTCCATGTGTTGATAGCTAAGATGCAGGAGAAGAAGGAAAAACCTCAGAATCCTACCCAAAAAATACAAATGATGAGGGTTGAGCCCTGTGAGGAAGATCCAAATGTGAATATCATGTTGTGAAGCAGAATAATGACTGGTGATGACAAAGGAAAACAACCTAAGAAAAGTGGGTGGGTCTACAAGGCCCCAGAAAAGGAGGTTGGGTTTGACCTCAAGTGCGTGAATGAAACATTTATGGAGGCAAAGAAGAGCTTCGCTGAGGCCTCTGCCTCATGAAGTCAAGACAAACTGCCAGAAATCATCACACCTATAAAGGTTGACCCCTCTGTGCTTACCAACTTCTTGGAGACTTGTATGAAGCTACTGCACGATAGAAGGCTGTGAAAGGGCTACAAGAATTGATAAATAAGTGTGCTGGGAAGGAAAATTCTCCTGAAGGACACCGCGTAGTCAGAAATATTGGAAAACATAAGACAAGGACAGGGCGCAAGATGAGGCTCACTACACAACTAGGAGACTATGAGATGGACCAGGTTATTTTGGATCTAGCAACTAATGCGAATGATTTTCCTAAATAGACATGGGAGAGAATGGAGAGACCAATGCTACAGTGGTCCCTGATTCAACTGAGGATAGTGAACCAACAGAATACTATCCCTATGGGGCGTCTGCATGGAGTTACCATAAATATAGAAGGTGTAAGCACGCTGGTTGATTTTGAAGTAGTAGAAATTGTTGATGACAACAATCCATACCCCACGCTCCTTGGAATTAACTGGGTGATCGATATGAATGGGGTAATAAATTTGAAGAAGCAAACAATGTCAGTGGAAAGGAAATCAGTCCACGTTGTAGTACCATTGGACCCTACAGAAGGGTCACACTATACTGAACTGACCTGCGACTATGAGCAAAGTGATGACAATTTGGATCAAATATACAAAATTACGTCACAAGAACAAGATTGGATTAATCCAACAGTTGACTGCGAAATCTCCTTTACCTCAGACTCAGATGAAGAATTGGAGCATTGGCAGAATAGGTTGCATGAATTATCTATGCTGCACTGCAATATGATGTCTAAATTACTATGTTGTGTGTCATAGGGGGTAAGAAATTTATCTTATTATGATGGTTTAACCGATGTAGATAATTTTTTGGATGCTTTTGAAAGAGAAGTCTTGGAGGATCATCATTTTCAGGTGTTGGATTTGGCACTGTGTGCTACGCCCGCTCGATGGTGGGGTACACATAAGGAAAATTTTTATGAATGGAACAATTATAGGAGGATGTAGAGGATGAGATTTTGTCATCATAAATTATGGTTAACTGAGAAATATGATGGGAGGAATGATCCGCATGATCATTTAGAGAAATGGACTAAATTTTATGGAACAGAGCCATAGTAAGAGTGGGTGCACTTATTCTGTCACACTTTGGATATAATCCCTTTGAATTGGTACCTGGAAACAAAGCTTTGCCACGACACTGCAAAGTGGGATAAGGGAAGGCTTTTTTATGACCTTTAGTTTTGAAGACGATTTGAAAGCATTGATGAGGCGCTTTAGGAGCTTAAGGCAGCGATATTCAAAATTCCACAGGTTCCCTTAGAATTGGTTCAACCGGATTGGAGCACCCAGCTGCACCATGCACTGGAATGCTATAATGTGATTACTAAAGGGGAGGATGAGGATCCAAGGAATATCAATATCCCAGAAATGGAAGGGTAACTGTTGGTCATGGAATCCCCCCATAGCAGGTTTTGGGGCTCAAAGCCCAAGTTTTGGTCAAAGACGGTGTAGAACTCCATAAATTGCGGGTGCGGAGTGCGAAGTGTACAATTGAGTCATAGGGTTGTCTACCCTAAGCATTGTATTATAAATTAGTGTAAAGTTAGCCTCCCCATGGTTTGCGGACCATGGGATTGTATAAATAGAGCGAGGCTCTAAGTTGTAAAGGAAGTCGATGATAGGAAAAATAGTGAAGGAATGGTTCGAGCTTAGAGTAGAAGTCTAAGTGTCTTGGGTTGTAGTAGGAGGTAGAGGCTCTGCAACTGAGTGTGCAGAGGCCTAGTAGAGTTCGCAGCTGAGTGCGCAGACCCCTACAGCTGAGTGCACAGGGTAGTGTCGAGGTTGTAAGCAAGATTGGAAATTAATAAAAGAGAAGTTGATTCATATTCCTATGGATTTGTAGTGCATTATCTTCTTTATTGTTGTATTCATTTATGTATTGCACGTACTATTATGGTTTATGAACATGCTTTAATAACAATAAATCTGGCACACATAAGGTAAATAATTGGTTAATAAGTAAGAAGCTTGGGTATTATATGAGTCACGCCTTGAGCAGGGCTATGCGCAAGCCACACTGTAGGTTGTGAAGGGATCACAAGTGCACGCAGAGATAGGTCAGACCGCAGACCTCCGTAAACCCATCAGACATCCCAAGGGTGCGGAAACTTAGTTCTAGCACCCTCCCATACTACTTTGTGTGAGACCTCAGTCTGTTCTCTTCGGATTATTACCGAAAGGGCCAGTAGTACTGGGATTTGCTTATGTAGATCTCCTCTAAACCTCGGTCAGGCCCCACCAAGCCAAAAAATGGTTCCATTGCCGGGATCGGGATCTACATAAAGGATGTTTGATGTCATGCCACTGGAACCCTATAAAGAAAGAAATTGAAGAGTGGTTGGACAAGAAGATTCATGAGTTCACGACATAGGAAAATAGAAATCCATGAGTATCTAAGGAGCAGTGTCTAGATCGCTACTTGTACACTCAAATCCATGAAATTTTCTTTGCATAGTTTCCATTTGAGTTGTATGAGTGGATTGCAAGATTAGCAGACAACCAGGTAAGGTGTAGGCTCAATAAGTCAATAGTGTGGCTTTAGAGCTAGTGCAGAGACTAGAAGCCTCAGAAGATAATATAGCGTGAGCTATGGACCACTTGCTTGATCGGATAATAGGAGGATTTATCACTGAGTTCATGGTAGAAACGACTGTCAGCTACAGCGAGGCAGAGCGACATTTTCTCAAGGGACCGTGAGGTAAGTACTTTAAATCTAAATTAATGTTTGGGAGTATTTGGAGTGGAAATATCTACAGAAGCGAAAGCAGTGAATAATTAGAAAACAGTTCCTTAATTTCACCCTCATGGGAGAGTGAGGAAGAGCTTGCAAAGGCTTCTCCAAGAAGTGTGGTCAGTTTGATAAGGCAGCGAATTCCACGTTTACCACCCCCACCCACACCTCCACCCACTTCACCCCCCTCACCTCCATCTCCACCCACTCCACTTCCATCACCTTCATAGTTCACTATCGCATGTGCGATCAAGCTACTGGTGTTTAGAGGAGTAGGAAATGAAGACTTGAACCAATTCTAGTTCATGGTAAGAATAGTATGGGAAGCACAGGGCATCATGGATGATAATATTAAAAAGGCTATGCAGGTGAGCGTGCTACAAGATAGCGCATTAACGTGGTATATCAAGCATTCTAATGACCACCTGAACGCAGGAATTGCAAAGATCCAGATCGCGTTGAATAGGGAGTTTAGCAGGCCAAAGTTAGAGACGCAATAAATCATCGGGTTTAAAGAAATCACAACGCTCCTAGCGAGACCCCTTTGGATCTAGACCAAAGGCTAAAAAGTACAATCCACAAAGCCAACATGACGTTAATGGATGCATAGCATAGCGCATGGTTTGTGGCCTCCCTTACTCCACACTTAAGTATGATGCTGTCACAGCAAAAAATTTCCACCCAGGCCGAAGCGTTGGAGATGGATATGAGGTTGCATAACACCCATATACAAGACCCTGGATTGGGAGTCCAACAGATCCACACGCAGCTATAGAATCTGTGTCTAGAAATGCAGAGTTTGAAACAGGATAGGGCACCTCGACCAGAGGCGCGCAAGGAAGTATGGTGCATAAAATGAAAAGGCTAGGGCCATGACAAAGATCACTGTCTAGTATTTGTGAACTACTTGGTAGGAGGAGGAATAATTCCATTAAGAACAGAGGTAGAGGCGGGGCCGAGCACGACATCTACATTATGGTGCGTGATATGCCAGATAGGAGGAAAACATACCATGAATAATTGTCATCTGTTGCAGAAGTATACGCAGACGTCCCAACAGTTGTTTTGTAATTTCTGCAAGTCGGTAGGCCATGACAAACGCACCTGCCAAAGCTATGAACTAATGATGGATCAGACTCCTACCTATAGGGTGCAGGCCAAAACGTGACCCCTTCACCCAAATGCAGGCATGGCACGCGCTGGGTTTCAGGGGTGTGGTCGGGGTCGAGGAGGAATGGGACCAAGAAGGGGTCGCGGACAAATAATATATTACAATTACGGAGGACCATGACATTATGCCCGCGATTGTACAAACCTGACTAGGATATCATGTTGGTACTGTAATCAATTTGATCATGAGGTAGAAGATTGTCCTTCGCTGATAGCAAAGATGCGGAAAAAGGGGTACTCCAGCCCCCTCCGACCCAGAATTTACAAATGATGAGATCTGAACCACACGAAGAAGACCCAAATGTAAACATGATGCTCAGGAGTGGTATGACAATGGGAGATGATAAAGGAAAACAATGAGAAGAAAGCACATGGATTGTGAGGCTCCTATAAAGGAACCCAATTTTGATTTAGAATGCATGAAGGAGACATTCATGGAGGCTAAGAAGAGCTTCATGGAGGCCTCCACTTTAGGTAGTAAGGATCAACTAGAACCAGGGATGGATCCTTCAATGTTCACTACCTTTCTAGAGACATGCATGAAACTGTTGCGTGATAACAAGGTAGTCAAAGGGATATAGGAACTTATCACTAGGTGCACGGGGTCAGGAGAACCACGCGTGGTCTGAAAACTGGGAATGCATGCGATTACGCACAGGAAGGGAGATGAGGCTGACTGTGAAAATAGGCGGGTATGAAATGGATTAGGTAATCCTGGACCTCAGTTCTAACGCAAATGTACTACCAAATCAAAAGTGGGAATGCATGGGCTGACCCGCATTACAGTGGTCCCCTATTTAGTTACAAATGGAAAACCAATAGAATATTTTTCCCATGGGAAGATTGCAAGGGGTGACAGTCGATATTGAAGGTGCGAGCACGCAGGCAAATTTTGAAGTAATAGAGATTGTCAATGACAGCAATCCCTATACCACACTACTAGGGATAGACTGGCCTACCAATATGAACAGAGTCATAAATCTAAAGAAGCACAAAATGATCTTTGAGAAAAAGTCACTATGTGTAGTAGTATCGATGGATCCAGCCGAAGGAGTGCAATACACTGAACCGGTGCGCGATGATGATAGTGATGACGATATCGACTGTATCTACAAGATAGCTACACAAGGAGAAGATTGGGTGAATCCAACTGCAGATGGAAGGATTTCATGGGAGTGCGAAAGCTCCTACACTTCAGATTCAGATGAGGAGGTAGAGCAATGGTAGAATCGAATGCACAAAGTAACAACACTGAATTGCAACATGATGATCAGGTCATTACGTTATGTAACAATAGAGGCAATGGAGTTGCTGACTTATGATGGATTGTCAGAGGTGGATGAATTTCAAAGCAAGTTTGAAAGTGCAGTACCAAAGTAGCAGTGGTTCCATGCGTTGAAGTGGGCATTGTGCGCAACACCCACACGATGATGGGGTATGCATCAAAGAACTTTTGAAGACTAGCATGGATGCAGAAGGATGATGTGCCTATGGTTTGGAAAACTCTAAGTATGATTAGTAGATAAATATGATGGACGAGATGATCCATGCACACACCTCACGAAATGGAACAAGGTCTATGGGGAAGAACCACAGCCTCAATGGGTGCACATATTCTACCATACCTTGGACATCATACCCATGAATTGGTATACAGAGACAAAGCTACACCATGGTACAGGTGAATGGGATGTCTTACACAAGGGATTCTTGTTAACATTCACCTTTGAAGATTTTTGGTCAGATATTGTGGACAACACGCTATAAGTGGTGAAAGCCACTATCTTTAAAATACCATAGGATCTAATGGAAGTACTCAGCCAGAATGGATGATACAGTTAAGTAGCGCACTGGAGTGTTATAACATGAATATTGAGGAGGATGATGAGGACCCACGAAACATTAACATTTTAGAAATAGAAGGCTCTCGTGAAATTTGTGGACCATCACTTAAAGACCCCGACATCATCGCACCTCTAAAAAAGAAGCATGTCAACATTGGAATGGAGGCGGAACCAAAATACGCAATGCTGGGGGACTATTGGGATGATGCCACAATTGATAAGGTTGTTGATTTATTTTTCGAATACCAAGACATATTACCAACCAAAATTACGGGCTTAAAAGGGATCGTGGGCGATTTATGGGTGATGAAGATCACCCTGAAACCTAAAATGAAGTTAGTTAAGTAGTGGCCTTACTGCTTGAATCCAAAGTATAAAGAAAAGGTCCGCGACGAATTAGACAAAATGCTCGCAGCTGGATTTATTGAACCAGTGGAAGAATCCGATTGGGTGAGTCCGATGGTGGTACAACAGAAAAAAAGAAGGGTGAAATAAGAATAGCCATAGACCTCAGGAAGTTGGACGATGCTTGTGTACACAATCCATTCCCAACACCATTCACAGATGAGGTACTAGAGAATGTTGGTGGTGAGGAAGCATACTCGTTCACAGATGGGTTCTCAGGGTACCATCAAATCAAGATCGCGCTAGAAGACAGGAGCAAGACAACCTTCGCAACATAATGGGGATGCTTTCAATACACCGTAATGTCGTTTGGACTGAAAAATGCACCAGCTATATTCTCTCTCATCATGGTAGCCATGTTCAAAGAATACATCCACATATTTTTGGAGGTCTATTTGGATGATTGGATTGTTTTTGGTTTAGTTAAGCACCATGTAGCGAGCTTACGGTTGATGCTGGATACTTGCCGCCGACACCAGATTGTGTTGAACCTGAAGAAGTGCACATTCCTTATTCCCTTTGGAAACCTGCTGGGTCATGTGGTCTGGAAACAAGGACTGATGGTGGACCCTACGAAGATTTATTTTATCCTCAATTTGGAAGCACCGTGAAGTGTTAAACAACTGTGCGCTACCATGGGACACACTGGATACTATAGGAAGTTCATAAAAATTTATGCCCAGATAACCACGGCGATGGAAAAGATATTGAAAAAAGATGTTACATATTGCTAGAATGATGATTGCATGAAGAGTTTGGATGTCTTAAAGGGGAAACTAGCCTCCGCACCAATTTTGGTCTTCTCGAAATGGGACGTGGAATTTCATGTACAGGTTGATGCATCATGTATCGCGTTGGGAGTTGTACTCACACATGAGGGAGAAAAGGGTGTGGATCACCCGATCACATTTGCAAGTTGAAGATTTTCCAAAGTAGAAAAGAACTACTCTACCACCGAATGCTAAAGGTTGGAAAT
Organism: Pinus tabuliformis; assembly: GCA_031772625.1. Classification (NCBI taxonomy): domain Eukaryota; kingdom Viridiplantae; phylum Streptophyta; class Pinopsida; order Pinales; family Pinaceae; genus Pinus; species Pinus tabuliformis. Next base: position 1,428,433,311 of record CM062816.1, read on the forward strand.
GGTGTATGCACTCTAGAAATACCAACACTATTTACTTGGTAGACATTTCAAGATTTATACCGACCATTCCACATTGAAATGCTTGGTGAAAAAGCTTATGTTGGGGAGGTACATATGCAGATGGCTTTTACTATTTCAAGAAATATGATTTTGAGGTCATAGTCAAGCCAGGATGCTTAAACACAAGACCAGACCACTTATCACAAATTGAGATGGGCGAGGAACCAACAAATATGGAGGAGGGACTACCTGATGCACATCTCTTTACAATACGCGTCGTAGACGGACACTTCAAAGACATAATCCATTTTCTAACAATAGGAACTATGCCGAAGGAGTACTCAACCCAATAGAAGAAGGAATTGGTGGTGCATGCGGAAGACTTTTTTGTCATCGCGGGGCACCTCTATAAAATGGGCAACGATGAGGTATTGTGAAGGTATGTACCTAAATTTGAACGAGGTAAAATCCTCGTAGAAGCACATGGGGGTGCTGCAGGAGGGAACTATGTAGGACAGATGATTGCACAAAAGATTCTTCGCATAGGGTTATGGTGGCTGAGCCCACACGAGGATTCGAAAGCATATTGTAAGGTCTGCGATATATGTCAAAGGACAGGAAAACCATCACAGAGGGATGAGATGCCACTAAATCCCCAAATGACACTGCAGCCATTTGAGAAATGGGCAATCGAATTTATGGGCCCAATAAAACCTCAGGGAAAGACGAGTTCATGCTACATCATCACCGTGATGATGTACCTGACTTGATGGGCAGAAGCACAACCAGTCAAGGACTGCACGGTTGCGACGACTGCAAAGTTTTTGTTCGAACATGTGTTGACATGATTTGGCTGTTCGAAACTCTTAATGAATGACCACGACACACATTTCTTGAATGAAACCATCAGCGTAGTCACAGAAGAATTCCAAGTTTATCACTAGAAAAGTACAACGTACCACCCATAGGCCAATGGAATAGTAGAGGCATTCAATAAAATATTGGAAACTGCGCTGACCAAAGTATGTAATGCGTAGCGGGACGACTGGGACCTACGCATACCTATTGTGTCATTGGCATATAGGGCAACATGTAAGAAATTGATGGGACATACACCATTCCGGTTGGTCTATGGTATGGAAGCAGTCATGCCAATGGAATACATTGTCCCTAGTTTGCAAACAACAGCACTCACAAGCGTGATGGACCAAAAAGCTCTGGAATAAAGGTTCGTGCAATTAGAGGAGCTCAAGGAAGAATGATTTTTGGCCGATTTCACTAGCAGGTACAAAAGCAGCATGAAAAAGCCTGGCATGACTGCCATATCAAGTTGTGCACCTTCAAGGTAAATGACTTAGTGCTACTGTATGAAAGCAAGTTTGAAAAATTTCTGCGAAAGTTCAAAATGCACTGGCTGGGACCATATGGGGTAAAAGAGGTAATAGATGGAGGCGTGATCCAACTAGTCAAACTTAATGCAGAAGCCTTCCCAGGAAACGTAAACGACAATCGCCTGAAGCCCTACACAGGTGGGCCGACTATTTGACTAACCAACTGAAGCACAGTCTTCGCGACCCGAGGAGCCGGACAAGGGTGCGGGACTATAAACATAAGCACCAGAAATCAATACCAAAGAATGGACACGAGTCAAACATGGATGATGCACAAGCAACTATAAAGCACATATAGCAAATCCAACAGACTGTAGATCAGTGCGCCGCGGATCTTCGGGAAGTGAAGCAATGGTCGGAGGAGATCCGTGCCAAGATCATCGCACCAACAAAGTGACTTGAGACGAGTCACGATGATTGTGTTGGGGGCTTTTTGGGCATGGAATCCCCTCACAACAGGTTTTGGGGCTCAACGCCCAAGTTTTGGTCAAATATGGTGTAGAACTCTACGAATTGCAGGCACAGAGCGCGAAGGGTACAATTCAGTCATACGGTTGTTCGCCCTAAGAATTGTATTGTAAATTAGTGTAAAGATGGCCTACCCATGGTCTGTGGACCACGGGATTGTATAAATAGAGTGAGGCTCTAAGTTGTAAAGGAAGTCGATGATAGGAAAAATAGTGAAGGAATGGTTTGAGCTTAGAGTAGAAGTCTAAGTGTCTTGGGTTGTGGTAGGAGGTAGAGGCTCTACAGCTGAGTGCGCAGAGGCCTAGTAGAGTACGTAGCTAAGTGCATGGACCCCTTCAGTTGAGTGTGTAGGGTGGCGTCGAGGTTGTAAGAAAAATTGGAAATTAATAAAAAAGAAGTCGATTCATATTCATGTGGAAGTGCATTATCTTCTTTATTGTTGTATTCATTTATGTATTACGCATACTATTATGGTTGATTAACATGTTGTAATAACAATAAATCTAGAACACATAAGCTAAATAATTGGTTAATAAGCAAGAAGCTTGGGTATTATATGATGAGTTGTGCCCTGAGAAGGGCTGCGCGGAAGCCACACTGCAGGTCGTGAAGGCATCGTAGGTGCACGTAGCGATAGGTCAGACTGTGGACCTCCAGAAGCCCATCAGACATCCAAAGGGTGTAGAAACTTGGTTCTAGCATGCTCCCATACTACTTTGGGTGAGACCTCAATCTGCGCTCTATGGACTGTTAACGAAAGGGATAGTAGTACTGGGAATTTCTTGGCTAAATCACCTCTGAACCTGGGTCAGGCCCCACTAAGCCAACACCAACGTGAGGTCGAAGGTCTACTGATAGAGAACCCAGATATCACATGTCATTGAAGACTAAGCAAGTAAACATTGGTACTGAAGTGGAGCCAAAATTTGCAAAGATTAGAGATTATTGGGATGATGCCACAGTGGATAAAATTGTTGAGTTACTCCACACGTACCAGGACCTTTCTCCTACAAAATTCTTAGACTTGAAAGGCATCATAGGTGATTTGGGTGTGATGAAAATAACTTTGAAACCACATGCAAAGCCCTTCAAGTAAAGGCAATATCGTCTTAATCCCAAATACAAGGAAAAGCTCCTCTTGGAATTAGACAAGATGCTTGAGGCAGGTATTATTGAACCAGTGGAGGAATCTGATTGGGTCAACCCAATGGTAGTTCAGGAAAAAAGCAGAAGCGAGAAATACAAATTTGCATCAATATTAGTAAACTTAATGATATCTGCATCCATGATCCTTTTCCGACACCATTTACTGATGAGGTATTGGACAATGTCAGAGGAGAGGAGGCATATTCATTCACTGATGGGTTGGATACCATTAGATTAAGATCACACCAGAAGATAGGAGTAAAACAACCTTCGCAACAAAATGGAGGTGTTTTCAGTACACAATGATGCCATTTGGATTCAAGAATGTGCCAGCGATATTCTCTTGCATAGTCATCGTGGAGTTCAAAGAGATTATTCACAAATTCTTGGAGCTATATTTTGATGACTGGACAGTGTTTGGGTTAGTAAAGCACCATGTATCTAGTCTACGCTTAATGTTGGATACGTGCCAAAGATATCAGATAGCGGTGAACCTGAAGAAATTCTTATTCTGTGTCCCTTTTGGAATTTTTTTGGGTCATGTGGTGTGCAAGCAAGGACTAATGGTGGATCCTGCCAAGATCACGACAATAGTCAATTTGGAGGCCCTGAGGAGTGTCAAATAGTTGTGGACAACAATGGGCCATACTAGGTATTATGGGAAGTTCATTAAGGCTTATGCTCAGATTACCGCACCTATGGAGAAGCTATTAAAGAAGGACACTATATTCTATAGGGATGAAGAATATCAGTGCAGTCTGGATATATTAAAAGAAAATATGGTCAGCGTGTCGATCTTGGTCTTCCTGGATTGGAAGAAGGAATTCCATGTGCATGTTGATTCTTCATGCATTGCGTTGGGAGAAGTACTGAAACAGGTTGGCAAAGGATAGATGGATCACCTTATGGCTTCTGCAAGCATAAAATTAGCAAAGGCTGAGAAGAACTACTCAATGACAGAGCGCGAGGGATTGGCTATGGCATATGTGCTCCAAAAATTCAGACACTATCTGTTGGGTGGACATTTCAAGATGTACATAAACCATTCTGCATTAAATTACCTAGTCAATAAGCCTGTGTTAGGGGGATGACATGAAAATGGATGCTGCTGTTTCAAGAATATGACTTTGAGGTCAATGTGAAGCGAGGAAGGTCGAATGCAGGACCTGACCATTTGTCCTAAATGGAAATGGGGGAGGAGCCTACTAATTTGGAGGAAGGGATGCCCGACATGTAGCTCTTCTTCGTGCACGTAGAGGACAACCACTTTGTAGAAATTATCCACTTTTTTACAACAGGGATGGCTCTAGAAGGCTACACCAATTAGTAGAAGAAAGAGTTGGTAGTACACGTAGCTAATTTCTCTGTAATCATAGGATATTTATACAAGATGGGTTTAGATGAGATACTCTGATGGTATGTGCCCAATTTCAAAAGAAGCAGGATCCTTGTGGAGGCTCATGGAGGGGCTAGAGGAGGGAATTATGTCGAAAAGGCAATGATGCAAAATATTCTACACACCATGCTGTGGTTGCCTACATTACATAAGGATACTAAAGCATATTGTAGGGTGTGTTATGCATGTCAAAGAACAGGCAGGCCATCGTGAAGGGATGAGTTTCCTCTAAGTCCTCAGGTGTCATTACATCCATTTGAGAAATGGGCTATTGACTTTGTAGGACCAATTCAGCCCCCAGGGAAGAAAATAGGTGCGTGCTATATCATCACCGCGACAGAATATCTTACTAGATGGGTGGAGGCATAGCCTGTGAAGGATTGTACATGAGCCATAGCAAATAAATTATTATTTGAATACATGTTAACCAGGTTTGGTTGCCTAAACATGTTGATGAGTGATTGTGGTACGCACTTCCTCAACGAGATGATCAACGCACTAACAGAAGAGTTCCAGGTGTATCATCATAAGAGTACGCCATATCATCCTCAGGAAAATGGAACAATGGAGGCCCTTAATAAGATATTAGAGAATGCATTGACAAATATTTTCAATGCATAGCGGAATGTTTGGGACGTGCGTGTACCAGCAGTATTACGGGAGTACAAGACTACTTGCAAGAAGCTAACAGGTTAGACATCTTTCCGGTTGGTCTATGGCATAGAAGTTGTGATGCCTATGGAATATATCGTGCCTAGTCTATGCATTGCATCTTTCACAGGGATGGCGGACTGTGGAGCCTTTGAGGAATGGCTCACGCAGTTGATGGAGCTCGAAGAAGACAAATTATTAGCTAGATTTCATCACCAAGTATAGAAGGAATGTGAAAAAGCATGGCATGATCAACACATCAAGCTATGCACATTTAAGGTAAATGAATCAGTTTTATTATTTGGTAGTAATTTCGCTAAGTTTCTAGGAAAGTTTCAGATGCACTGGTTGGGCCATATGTCATCAAAGAAATCATAGATTGGGGCATTTTTCATCTTGCTAAGCTAAACGGTGAACCTTTCCTAGGAAAGGTGAATGGATGTTGGTTGAAACCCTATGCAGGAGATCTGTCTCAATGACTATATGACAGTAGCACAGCCTTAGTGCTCCAAAAAACTACAAGGGAGTGTAGGACTATAAACTACATTGCCTGGTTTTGGGGGCTACATGACAGAGGAGCTATGTGGGAAAGGGTGATGTCACAGTGCTAGAAGTGACGTGAAGGGAGCAATGCTATGGAGGGAGTTACATCACAACACAGCCAAAAAATTACCATTAAACTCACTGTTCATGATTTGACAGCCGGGAGACGATTAAGAGGAGCAGCGGGCCAACATTTAAGGCTGAAATATTTGGAGATCTGCCGCCAAATCAACATTTATGGATGGATTTTGGGGGGGAACGATCAAATTTGAATTAAAAATATCATATAAATTATGCGTACCCGTCCAGCAGAGAACACTTTGCACCTTTAGTGTTTTTGAGTTGTGATTTTAGTTACATATGAATTTCAATTTTTTCAAAGATTTGGTCACAACCTCTGTGTTTGATAATCTACCCGAGGAAACCCCACAATTCATTTACAGCACAATGTCAGGACCAGGTGAGACTGCAAGGAATGGAGGAATTGTTGCCTTTGAAGGAGCAGCTCCAGAATTTGTGAGCATGAAGGCTCCAGCTCCTGTGCCTATGATGCTGAGGTCACTTAGGCCAAAGCCTACACCAATGCATGAAACCCACAAGCCTAAGAAAGGCAAGGAGAAAAGGTTGGTGCTAGTGTGCGAGTTGCCTAGAAAGCATTCTGCTACCTAGAAGAAGGACAAGCAACCTGAGAAGTTTGTAGACATGGAGGCTAAAGAGGTCCTTGAAGATATCGATGTTGAGGGTGTGGATCCCATCTCCAAGTTTCCAAAGTATATCCCTCTGCATAAAGGAAAGGTGAAGGTCACCAAGGACCCAAACATGGAGAAATTCATCATTCATATGCCCTTACTACCAGAAAAGATAACCTTTGAAGGTCTGCACTTGCCACGGGTTCCCCTTTTAAAGATGGAGGATTAGGATTTGGCTGACCATAAGAGGTTCCCCTAGCTCACGATGGAGAATTACATGAAGCAAGTATATTACAAAGACTCCTGTGTCACTGCATTGTAGCTAGTCCAGTGGATCTTCAGAGTAGAGAAGTTTGGGTTATTGAACCTGTTGTGGTTGCCCCACTACCACCACTCTAACATAAATACCACTTGTATATGGCAGCTACTAACTCTGGTGCATGACAAGTGCTTATGGCTTGGCACACCTATCCCCATCACAGACATGCTCACCCAAAGGATCACATTCCTGCCACATGAAGGCTTTAATCTGACCAAGGCATTTGGCAGAAATACAAGCAAGCGGGACTTGGCAGAGAAGATGAAGGTGAAATTTGAGCTTCTGAAGAAGCCACGCAGATACTCCATAAAATCCATCAACAACCCCGCGGTGAAAATTTCCACCTAGATACTAGCTAGCAAGGTTATGAGGAAGTGCTACACGGACGAGGTTTTAGCACTCATGATCTCATTAGCTTCACAATGCATGTAGCGCGTGCAGTTTAATGGGTCTCATTATTTATGTAGTGAATTCCATGTGAATTTTCGTGAGGCTCAAGATGAGAGCAAGACCTTCCACTACGCGTGGTTGCTACTGTCCATTGTGCTGGTTGCTTGGGAGCTGCCGGAGGACAGTTAGTTTCCTCCATTGGAGGCAGGTTTGCCAGAGGATGCATAGTTTGCCTCCCTTTAGGCCATGAAGGACCCCATGTTGGTCACAAAAATGAATATTTTCTAGGTTTTGATGGAAGAGAGAATCCACATGGCCATCAACCAGTGCCCATAGTTGTCCCCAACTGTGTATGAGTAGTCATCAGAGTATGTGGAATTCAAGGCAGACTTCCACCACATTTATATATGGGCGTGAAAGGATCCAGAGAAGAAGTGGTTTGATCTGCCATATCTCACCAAGAATGATGCGATTCAAGAAGTTATTAAGCGTAGGCCATTAGACTGGTGCTCTCCATCCGACTTGGTTGTGGGTACAAGAAAAGGTACAGGGAGCTCAGTAGAGAAAAAGAGGAAGGATGCAGCAAAGCAGGCAGCATAAAAGTTGGTCGTGCAATGAAAGAAGGAGTTCGAGGAGAAGGCCCGATTAGAAAAGGAGCATGCTGCAAAATAGCAGGTTGAACAGGAGCAACGCGACTTCGAATAAACTTAGAACTAGTAAATCCTTTTCACCTACAACTAAAGAAGAAGAGCAGTCGATGCAAGGCGGTGGAGGCAATGAGGGACAAAGCACTCCATTCTGGGTAAAGAGGTATAGAGAACAACAGAAGGAGGGGTACTGTCAGGCTACGGAGCTAGTTAGGACAGTGGATCTCAGGACAGTCGTGTTGCCCAAGGGTTCCCTGAGTGTAGATTCAGTTGATGATAGGATCACTGTTAGCACCTTAAAGAACATCGGCCTCAATATTGCAATGCTCCTTAATGAGTATCTTCATGCGCTGCAGACATGCATCACAGCAAAACTGAGAGTGTGGAAGCAACTCACTCTCAGCTTAATAAGTGAATATAGGGTGAACAACAAACAAATGTTAACCGAGAAGATGGAGGCCCTAAAGGAGAGGGATACAATCCAGGTGCAGAGTGCCCATCTAATAGCTACGGTTGTAGAGGAATGTAGGACAGTGCCGAAATTGCACATACTTGAGGAGGCACTACTCGAGGCCAAGATCCGGAAGCTAGTTGTGGGCATCTGCAAGGCTAAGGCAGAGGTGCGAAGATTTCAATTTGAACTCAACATGAAAATCAAATAACTGGAGCTTAATTCATAGCCTTCGACTCCGCCCGAAGTCAGGGAACAACGCGAGGCTACCATTAAGGAAGGGATAGCTACTGTGGATGTTGCAGTCATTAACTACATAGCTTTATTCAAATAGGCCATGGAAGTGGTGATGGCCCTGTAGGAAGATCCCACCATGCAGATATTGAACATAGAGATCCATGAGCTCCAACAATAGTACAACGAGGTTAGGGTGATGACGTGCTCCATTTCTATAGCATTGCACTTCACCAAGTTGCAGGAGGCAAAGCAGCTTCTTGCACAGGTGGAAGAAACGCAGAAAAAATAGGCAGTGATAAAGGCACGGTTGGGTCCTTGGTTGGACAAAGCCTACCAAGTCTCAGCCAACATCGAGGAAAAGCTGATGAACTTGTAGCTCACATAGTAGAAGATCAAGCAAGCCAGCGAAGGACTAGCTATAGAGAAACTAGTCGAACAAGTAAAGCAGGTAGCCACACATAGCATGACTGAAGTAGTAGTTGTACAAGTGGAGCTGGAGGATATTTGTAGAAAGATCACCATGCTAGTCAAGTGACTCAAGGGCGAGTCATGACCTTTGTGTTGGGGGCCTGTTGGGATGGGGTCCTCTGGGTCCATTTCGGGGAAAAAGCCCAAGTTTTGATGTAAAAACATGTAAAGTCTCTGCAAATTGTGGGCGCGGAGAGCAGAGTTAGTTAAGAGTCAAAAAGGGTTTTCAACCTTAGTCATGTAAACTTGAGTCAGTTTTTGGAGATCTACCCATGGTCCGCGAACCATGGGATTGTATATATATGTGTGTCTTAGAGAGAAGGAAAATAGATAGAGATCTATTCTTTTGTCTATGGGTATGAATGAAGAAGTCCAGCAGAGAGATGTAAGTATTAGAGGAGGAAAAGGATCTGCAACTAAGTGCACAGAGGCCTAGAGTAGTGTTTGTAAGTGAGTACGTGGACCCCTGCAGTTGAGTGCATGGGGAAGTATTGAGTCTGTAAACCTGTATTGAAGATCAATAAAGAAGATTGTTGCAGAAATTCCTGTGTTTTATCCCTTTACTTCTATTATGTATGATTGTGATATATGATGTGATAAAATGATATCTTTATAAAATAATGATGTATTGATGCGTGAATTTACTTGATCTGTCCTATTATATGAACACAAGTAATGTTAATTGATTACGTGAAGATCATAACACTTTCTGTTAAATTTATCGAACTCTTAGGTAGATGTCAATAAATACTGATCTAAGGGTACTCTATGGTGCACGTAAATAGCTAATTTTCTTGTTCAAGTTCCACAAAAGCCAGTGGTAGACCTTTAAGGAGGTCTAAATTATGATTGAGGGGATTTATAGTGCTAAGCATTAAGGGCTTAGAAATCTACGTGTAGGAAGATCTAGGTCATAGAAAGACATCACACTGATCTCTGAATGTGGAAACTTGGATCCAGCATCCCACCATACTACCTCGGGTGACACTTTAGTCCATGTTACGTAGACTGATGCTGAAAGGGGCAATATTGTAGGGATTTGTTTGGCGCAACTAACTCTGAACCTAGGTTAGGACCCCATAAGCCAACAAACACATCCAAAGAATGTTACCTCCTCCATTGCACATTTAATTGTGCCTCAACAATACCATGGTTTGATACGTTAAATTTTTGAATGTATATGGCCAAGAGTTGCCATATTATCACAAAATCCATGAGATATTCATATAAATGAGTTGGTGGGGTAACATAATTTCAAACATTTTGACTTAGGATTGGGAAGCACCACTAGACATATGTTTACCCTTATCAGGGTATGAGTATGAAGAGGAAAGGGAAGAAGAACCTTATACTTGTTTGTTTAAAGTTTATCTATCAGTATTAGTTATAGTCTTCTAAGGAGACTCCACTCAAAGAGCCACAAAATCCTACTCCAACTTAGACATCGACTTCTTATATAAATTGGAAAGGAATTCTAGTGGACATCTGACTGGATGACCAATATTAGTAGAATAAGCTATATTCAATTGCTCGAGAAGTTCTTGAGAGCACATAATCAAAGGGTAAGTTGGTGAATAAGCTTAGGAAGTCAGAAAAATTCATATCTCTATCCATAGGACCAAATATTTTGTAGTCAGCTATGCCAAAGAAATATTTATTGAAACTATTAAATAAAAGATGATGGCAGAACAATATGCAAAGGAGCTTCTGTCATTTTAACCCCATCCAAAACTAGTTGAAATGGAAATTTAGCACGAAAGCAAGAGCAAGGTTAGTCATATGAACCTAGAAATAAAAACAATCAAACTTCTGACATTGACTTGACCATAAATTCACCTCTTATGCCTCTGAAAACAATCATGGAAGAAAGGGAGAATCAAGATAATACTCTAACTAACTAGGATGATACACAACAAGTCTTATCAGAACATTCAAGTTTAAATGATGTAATAAAGTGAATGTCATAGGAAACTAATCTAGAAACTCAGGATACTTCAACCTCACTAGATACTAATCAACAATAGAGATAAATCCAAATGACTACATTAGGAAATTATGCTCCTGAGGTAAAACAAGAACCAAACTCTCTAATAACTGACTTGAGGTAGGATTAAAATAGACAATTATTTGAAGCCCTAGAAAATTTAGAAACAAAAATCAAAAAGAGATTCAAAAGAAAGTAACTAAATAGTAAAAAAATTTGATGGAGATAGTAATAAGAAAGGGGGATATGGGAGGAATGCAAGAGCCAAGAAATAAAAAATCTCAACATTGACACTCCTATTACAATTAATGATTCACTTGTTGCAGTTCAACAAATTCTACATCAACTGGTTGACTCTAATAAGTAATTAACTATTTAGGTAGATGAACTACAAAACAGGGTATCAACTCAAGGAAATCAGGAATCGTCTAGTGCGATTGTTGGGATGGGGTCCCCTATGTCAATTTGGGCTTAATAAACCCAAGTTTTGTATTCAATTTTGTAAAATATGTAAAGTCTCAACAATTTGTGGATGTGGAGCACATAGATGAGCAAGAGTCAAAGGGGCTTAGCCCTTGTTTTAAGTAAATTTTTGAGTTGGTTTTGAGAAGCACCCATGGTCCTCGGACCATGCCATTATATGGAAAATTCTATAAATAGTTTAGTTTTAGAGAAAGGAAGAAGTGAAGAAAGATAGAAAATTGGGATCATTGAAGAGTCTTCGGCAGGAACTAATGCAGGAAGGCTATGCTTCCCGTGCTTAGGTAGAGAAAGGAATGCTTCATAGCTAAGTGTGGGGAGGCCTAGGTAGAGTCTACAGCTGAGTGCATGGACCACTACAATTGTGTGCACAGGGTAGTTTGAGTCTATAGTCAGTGACATAAAGATCAATAAAGACAGTTTTCTGAAGAATTATTGAGTATTTATGTTTATATATGTTAATGTTATATGTTGTGAAGAATGACATGTTTTAAGAAATAATGATTAAATACTATGAAAATGTCATGATTTTTTCTTAATAATGTATGAAATGAATGATTAACCATTTCTGCGAAGGTTCTGGTGGTTCCTTCTATGTTTTCTGATGAATTAAGTAGATCTGCGCGAACTCTAATTTAGGATTGCTTTCTAATGTGTGTAAATAGGTAAATCAACTATTAATGGTCCACAAGGATTGATCATGGAGCTTCACAAAGGTACAAAGGCCACTTTAGTTGAGTTATATTGACATGACCTAGGAGCCTATCGATCTGCACGAACACAGATCCAAGGTGTTGGAAGGCATCACACTAGTCTCTAGATGCAGAAACATGGTTATTGCATCCCCCCATACTGCATCGAGTGAGACTGTAGCCTGCGCTACACGGGTTGCTACTGAAAGGGACAATAATGTAGGGTTTTATTAGTTGGCACAACTAACTCCAAACCAGGGTCATGACCCCCTAAGCCAACAAATGGTTATGTTGCCGAGACCAGGATCTGCCTAAAGAGCTGTGTGATGTTGCATCAATGGAATCTGACTAAGAAAGAAATTGAAAAGTAGTTGGATTGGAAGATTCACGAGTTCATGGTGCAAGAAAATAGGAATCCACGCATGTCAAAGGAAGAATGGTTTAATAGATATCTGTATACATAGATACATGAAATCTTCTTCTCTAAATTTCCAATTGAACTGTATGAGTGGTTAGCTAAATTGATGGATAGTCAAGGAAGGTGGAAGCTCGATAGTCCCATAATTTGGACTCTAGAATTAGTGCAACAACTAGAAGCCTATAAAAGCAAGATCGCGTGGCCTGTCGATCATTGGCTCGATGGAATTCTGGGAGGATTAGTTATAAAATTTGCAGTTGATACCTCAGTCAGCTATAGCGAAGGAGAGCGAAGATTCTTCAAGGGATCATGAGGTAAGTATTTAAGATCATTCAATACTTGGATTAACATTTTATTATTAGAAAGATGGATGATTCCATTACCTTAATGTTTGGAGCTACACGAAGTGGAAGATTATTTATAAACCGTGAAGGATTGAGACTAAAGTATATTCCATTGATTGGACTTCCTTTAAACGATGACGAAGGGGTGGGGCAGACTACGCCATGAAGCATTGTGTAGCTAATAACTCAGGGGATTCCTAGAACAAATTACCCATCCACTCCACCTCCACCCCCACCTCTACCGCATACACCTTCACCCACACCTCAACCTCCACCTCCACCACCACCATTAAACATGGCGAATGCAATGAAGATGTCAATCTTCAAGGGTATAGGAAGTGAAGATCCAAAGAAGTTCTTGTTTTTTGTGAATGTTATATGGACAATGAAATAGATCATTGATGATAACATAAAGAATGCATAGTTGGTTACCGCTTTGTAGGATCGCACACTAACCTGGCACATTAAGTATTGCGTTGATAATCCTCTTGCAACGGTAGCAAAGACTAAGATGGCTTTGAATAAAGAGTTTAGTAACCCTAAGTATATCTCACAGTCAGTGATTGAATTTAAAGAGATCATGATGAAGGTCAGAGGTTGAAGTGTCAAATCAAACAAGATAACATGCAAATCATAGATAGCCAGCGCTGCGACTGGTTTATTGCATCACTTTTGCCCCATTTGAGAATTTATTTGTCACAAGAAAAGATAGCAACACAGGCAGAAGCTCTGGAAATCGTGATGAGCCTAAACGTATCACCTATTCAGGATACGAACCTAGGGGTATAAAAAATCCACTCACAGTTAGCAAGCCTTCACCTAGAATTATAGAGTTTGAAAAAAGACAAGGAGATTAACCAGATATGTGGGCATAAGTCTCATGTTTGAAATGCAAGGGCCACAGGTACGGTAAAGATGATTGTCCCATGTACGTGAATTATATTAGAGGAGGGGGGCCGAATTCCCTTGAAGACAAAAGCCCCCACGGGGCCAAGCATTGTGGCTGCGCTATGGTGTGCCATTTGTCACGTTACCAAACAACATGCAACAAATAACTTCCATTTACTTCAGAGCTTCGTTCAGACACCCCAGTAACTGTTCTATAATTTTTGTAAATCGGTGGGCCATAATGAGCACCACTATCGAAGCTATGAACTGATGATGCAAAGAACCACTACTTAGCATATGCAAGTATAAACTTGGCCTCTGGATCAAGGCTCAGGAGGACCACATAGAGGTTTCTAGGGTGGGGGATGGGGCAAAGGAGGAGGACCTAGTAGAGGTCATGGACAGATTATTTGCTACAGCTATGGACAGTCGGGGCACTCTGCACAAGAGTGCTAGAATCTTACACACCTGTCATCTCAATATTGCATACAGTTCAACCATACTACAAAAGAATTCCCAGTGTTAATAGTTGAGATGAAAGAGAAGAAAACGAAACCTCAGCAGCTTATGTAGAATTTACAAATGATGATGGTTGAGCCCCACGAAGAAGATCAAAGTGTTAATATTGTGCTAAGAAGTGGAATGAAGACTTGCCTTGATAAAGGTAAACAACCTAAAGAAGATGGATGTGTCTGTAAAACTCCAGAGAAAGAAGTTGGATTTGATCTAGATCATGCTAAGGAAACATTTATGGAAGCCAAGAAGAGCTTCGTTGAGGCCTCCACCTCTAGAAGCGAGGACAAGATGTAAGAAATCAGCGTGCCTGCATAGGTTGATCCTTCTGTACTCACTACGTTTTTGAAGACTTGCATGAAGTTGTTGCTTGATAGGAAGGTTGTGGAAGGCCTTCAGGAATTAATAAATAAATATGCCAGCAAAGAGAAATCCCCTGATGGGCATTGCGTGGTTAGAAATATTAGCAAGCATAAGGCACAAGCAGGGCGAGAGATGCACTAACAACACAGATAGGTGATTATGAAATGGACCAGGTCATCTTGGATCTAGGGTCCAATGCAAATGTTTTATTGAAACAGACATGGGCAAGGATGGGGAGACCTGTGCTACAGTGGCACCTCTAATTTAGCTAAGGATGGAAAATCAATAGAAAATCATCCCCATGGGATGGTTATATAGAGTAACAGTTGATATTGAAGGTCCGACTGCAGTGGCAGACTTTGAAGTTGTAGAAATTGTTGATGATAGTAATCCCTACCCCATGCTCCTAAGAATTGACTAGGCTATTGATATGAATGGGGTTATCAATTCGAAGAAGAGGACAATGTCGTTTGAAAGAAAATCGCTTCGGGTTATAGTGCCGCTAGATCCTCTAGAAGGAGCATGCTATACTGAACCAGTTCGTGATTATGAAGAAAGTGATGATGAGCTGGATCAAATTTACAAGATAACAACACAATATCAGGATTGAATCAATCTGATGGAAGATGGAAGGATTGCATGGGACCGGGAGAGGTCCTGCACCACTGATTCAGATGAGGAATTAGTTCATTGGTAGAATCGCTTACATGAAGTCTCTACATTGTGATGCAATATGTTGATGAAGGCAATGCGCTGTGTTTCGTTGGAGGTAAGAAAATTACCTTATTATGATGGTTTAATTGACATAGATCCTGTTTTCTAATTAATTTGAGCGTGAAGTCGCTGAGGACTGCCACTTTCAAGCAATGAAGTTGGTGCTGCATGCTACGCCTGCACGATGGTGGGGTATGCATAAGGATAGTTTTGCTAGATGGCAAGATTACAGAAGAATGATGAAGCTATGGTTTTGGTTTGCTAATACCAGAATGATTGAGAAGTGTCATGGGAAGGATGATCCATGAAATCACTTAGAAAAATGGACTAAGGCATGGGGGACAGAACTGCAGCCAGAATGGGTACACATATTTTGTGATACCTTGGATACAATTCCCATGAACCGGTATCTAAAAACGGAGCTCCACCATGGCACTGCGGAGTGGGATGTATTGAAGGAAGGTTTCTTATTGACTTTCATCTTTGAATATGACTTTGCAAGCATTGATGAAGCATTGCAAGAGATTAAATCGGTTAACTTCAGAACATCGAAGGAACCTATGGAATGGACCCAGCTGGATTGGAGCACCCAGCTACGCCAAGCATTAGAATGTTATAATGTGACTATTGAAGAAGAGGAAGAAGACCCAAGGAACATCAATATTCTGGAGGGAGAAGGGCATTGCGAAGTTGAAGGACCACAAATAGAAAACCTGGACATATCTACAGCTTTGAAGATGAAGCAAGTAAACACTAGCACTAAAGAAGAACCGAATTTCGCAAAAATTGGAGATTATCTAGACAATGCTACAATAAATAAAGTTACTGAATTAATTTGTGAATACCAGGATATTTTTCCCACTAAGTTTTCAGATTTGAAGGGTACAATCAGCGATTTGGGCGTTATGAAGATCACATTTAAGCCAGATACGAAGCCTATTAGACAAAGGCCTTATCGCCTTAACCCTAAGTATAAGGTAAAGGCTCGCCAAGAGCTGGATAAAATTCTAGGGGTGGGCATCATAGAACCTGTTGAAGAGTTTGACTGGATGAGCCCAATGGTGGTCCAAGAGAAGGAGGAAAAAGGAAAAATAAGGGTTTTTATAGTCCTATGGAAGCTTAATGATGCATGTGTTCACGACCCATATCTGATGCCATTTACAGACAAAGTGTTAGGAAATGTGGGAGGGTAGGAGGCCTATTCCTTTACTGATGGTTTTTTGGGGTATCATCAAATCAAGATTGTGCCAAAGGATCAGAGAAAAATGACCTTCGTGATGAAGTGGGGTTGTTTTCAGTACACTATTATGCCATTTGGATTAAAGAACGCACCTGCGATATTTTCCCACGTAGTCATAACAGTGTTCAAGGACTTCATTCATAAGTTCTTGTAAGTGTACTTTGATGATTGGATGGTGTTTGGCTTGGTTAAGCGCCATGTAGAAAGTATGTGCCTTATGTTGGATACATGTTACAGATACCAAATAGCGCTCAATTTGAAGAAATGAATATTTTGTGTTCCTTTCGGGATCTTGCTAGGTCATGTTGTGTCCAAGCAAGGATTGATGGTGGACCCTACAAAGATTTTCATAATTGTGAATTTGGAGGTAGCTAGGAACATCAAGCATCTACATGTGACATTAGGACATACAAGATACTATAGAAAAATTATCAAATCTTATGCTCAAATTATCGCTCCAATGGAAAAATTGCTAAAGAAGGATGCGACATTCTGTTGGGATGAAGAATGTTAATGCATATTAGATGTTTTGAAGGAAAAAATGATAACCACACCACTCTTGGTATACCCTGATTGGAAAAAGGAGTTTCATGTACATGTGGATGCTTCCTGCATTACACTGGGTGTAGTGCTAACATAGACCGGTGAAGGAAAAATGGATCATCCTATCACCTTCACAAGTAGGAAATAATCGAAGGCTGAGAAAAATTATTCTATGACTGAGCGCAAGGGATTGGCCATGGTCTACGCACTACAAAAATTGAGGAAATATCTGTTAAGAGGGAATTTGAACATGTATACAGATTATTTTGCCTTAAAATACCTAGTCAACAAGCCTGTGTTGGGGGTGAAGATCTGCATATAGTTTCTATTATTTCAGGAGTATGACTTTGAAGTCATTGGGAAGATGGGGAGGTTAAATGTAGGACCTGACTATCTATCATGAATCGAAAGAGGTGAAGAACCTAGTAATTTGGAGGAAGGGTTTGCAGATGCGTAGCTCTTTGTGGTGTACGTAGTGGATGATCATTTTGCAGACATTATTTACTTCTTAAAAATAGGGATGACACCAGAAGGATATACAAGTCAACATAAGAAGGAATTAGTAGTGAATGTAGCTGACTTTTCAGTCGTTGTGGGAAATTTATATAAAATGGATGCAGATGAAATATTGCGAAGATATGTGCCAGACTTTGAGCATGATAGAATTCTCTCCGAAGCTCACGGGGGAACTGCGGGAGGCGATTATGTAGGCAAGGCAACTAAGTAGAAGATATTGCGCATAGGTCTTTGGTGGCCAACATTGCCTAAGGATTACAAAGCATATTTTAAGGTGTGTGATGCATGTCAAAGAACTGGCAGACTATCGTGAAGGGATGAGTTAACACTCATTGGCTTATTGGGGCCTAACCTAGGTGCAGAAGTGATTTAGCCAAACAAATATCGAAACTACCAGCCCTTTCGGCAACAATCCATAGTGCATAGACTGAGGTCTCACCCAAGGTAGTATGGGAGGGTACTGGAACTGGGTTTCCACACCCTAGTGATGTCTTGATGAAGTCTAGGAAGTTCACGAACCGAACCTGCATGCTTGCACTGCTCCGCACAGTCATCTATCCCTCGCAACTTAGGCAATTACTTCCGTGCATCTCTGTAAAGGGTGCGAAGGGTGTTGTCCTTTATTCTTATTGTATTATTATTATAGATCTTAACTTAATTATATGGGCCCAATATTGTCATCAATCATTCAACATTCATAACAAGCGCACGCAATCATAAACTGTAAAGAGATGGATAAATCAAACAGAAGAATAAACACAGAGTATTCCAAAATCAACTTATCTTTTATTAATTCTTTGTCACAGTACAATCCCAACTCCACCCTGTGCATTCAGCTGCAAGGGTCATGCACACAACTGCCGACTCAACCAAGCCTCTACACACTTAGCTGCGGAGCCTCTTCCTACTACTACAACCCAAGACTCAGGCTTACAGACTCAGATCTAATTCAGCATCCAAAAATCCATATCATTTCTCCAAGATCAGACTAAAATTGACTTTGCACTTTGAACCTCACTTTATTTATAAAATCCCATGGTCCGCAGACCATGGGTAGGCCAACACATTCTATATTAAATTACATTATTTTAGGGAAAACAACCCTAGACTCTCACACTGTGCGCCCACATTTTTCAGGGTATTTACCCTACAATGACCAAAATTCGAGCTACAATCCCCAAAAACCCGCTATGGGGGGATCTGCTGCCCAACAGGCCCCCAACAAAACCATCGTGACTCGTCCTGAGTCACTCAGCTTGTGCGTCAAACTTCGCATGGAGTTCATCCTGCATCCTCTACACTCCCCTTACGTCTGCAACACATTCTTCTCCTATCCATTGTACTAGTTGTGTGCGGCCCTCCGATGCATCGTTGTCAGGTGCAATTCCTTGCTTGAGTGCATATATGCCCTGCATCTGTGCCGACTTTCCCTCAATATTGGTGGTGACCGTGAATGCTTCCTCGAGCCATTGCTCGATGCACGCTTTAAGCATTGCTTCTTTCTGATGCGCGACATCCACGTGTTCCTTTAGGGCCTGGGCCTCCTTCATTTTGGCCAATCAGTTAGTAAGGGCGACCGTCTGCGTGGTCCCCCAAACATTTTCATAGGCCTGGTGCAACTCTCGTGCTTCTATCTCTAAACTCTGTAGCATTGGCTCTTCCTGCAGTGAAGTGAGGGTGAAGCGTGACTGATCTAACAAGCCCATGGACTCTTGTATGGCATGCTCTATTTCTTCCAACCCCAATTAAATGACGTGGTTTTGCTGCTCTCTGACTTCCACAGGTGTAGAGTGTTTTGCCTCTAGCTGCAGGTCCGTGATCTGTAGGTTGAGGTCCAAATGGATCCTCATTGCTTCCTCCTTTGCCTTGCGGAATCCACTAGCCAATTTGTTGATCTTTATCACCACTGGTAGGTCTATTGCAATCTCTAGCTCGAGGACACGGTGACATGCTTCCTCACTAATTTGGTCCAACTGTTGAGACTATGCTACCGCTTCATCATGTTGGAGACTCAACTGCTCGATGTTTATTCATTGTTCACTAAGCATTTGTACTGCGCTTCCTTCCCTAGCATGGAGCTCTGTCATTGCTCCATCCTGCAGCTATTATAATACCTCTCACGGAAGGGCATCCAAGTTGAGGCCAAGTCCCTTGAGTTGGGCTATCACAGCTCTATCCTTCATGTTGTCCACTATTAGTGCTCATTCTAGCAACATGATGATATTAGCCATTTTGGCCTGTAACAACTCCTCGGTTGCTGATGTACCCATAGCCCTGTAGACGGCTACCGTTCCCTACTATGGAGGTGGCACCTAAAGTTCCTAGAGTTGTGCGTTGAGCGCCCCCAACACATTCTGTTGCTCTGTCATTGCTTTCTGGAGCACCTCCTTGGTGACTTCGTGGACTATGTCACCGATGTCGTACAGGTCACCCTCGTTCAGTGTAATAGGCTCCGCATCCAACTTAGAAGCCTTGGTCTTCTTCTGTGGCCATGTTCGTTCCGTCACGTGTGACTGTTTCAATTGTGTAGAAGTGGTGCTTGGGTCCATGCCTGCCGTAATATCATCTGCCCTTGGTCCTGTGGTCAGGTCTGGGCCTCTATCCTCCTGATTCATGATGGCCCCTGTTGCTACTGTTTTATCGGTGGCCTTGGTCTGCTCTATGGCAGCCTTTGCTACTTCGCTGGAAATCCTAACCTCCTCGGTGAGCTACTTGTTCCATTTCTGTTGTGCCAGTAGCTTGGCGACCAAATTCTATCTGAGTATTGTTGCCTCATCGCGTACTATCAGATCTTGTGTGCGCCATACCAGTGGCCATGAGTCGAGCACCACGAAAACAACGTCATCTATTGCGATAAAGGGGAGTGTGGTCCACTTCTGCTTCGAGTCCTTTCGTGCCCTAATATACACATTGTGCATATCTACTTTAAAGTCTGCAAAGCTCCATAGACTGTCATATACTGAGGGGGATAGGCGCAACCGTTTGTTGATCCACATTCATACACTCACCTCCATTAGTACCCAGAAGATCTTGGTTTCATAGATTCGTGTGACATCCTTCGTTGCCCATAGCGACACATACTTTACTGCCTCTGTCCAATCTTGGTCTAGGAGAGGAAACTAACTATCCTCTGGCAATTCCCCTGTAACTAACAAGATGGATAAGAGGAACCGCGTGTAGTTGAAGGTCTTGCCCTACTCTTGAGCCTCCTTGCAATTTGTCAAGAACTCTTCGCAAAGGAATTGTGCCCAATTGAACCATACCCCTTCTGCACATCGCTTAGCCACCACGATGACCGTTGCTAGTACCTCATTTCCACAACATTTTATCATCACTTTTCCTACCAACAATTGGGTAGTGACTCGGACCCTTTTTTTCTTGAATGCTAGTAATAACATAACCCCTCTTCTTTTTCTCCAACTTATATTTATTTTTCATACCCTTTGCAATCACCAAGTCTCCACTTTCACCCACTATTTCCGCGGGGTCCCTTCCCATACAAGGAAGTCGAGAAATCCTATGAATAAGCTCCGACGTGATGGGAATGAGCTCCTCCAGCCACAAGTACCCATCATGCACCAGGTAAAGTAGTTGCCTGATGACAAACATCGTAATTGGTGCCCAATGAAACTGTGGAATTGATAGGAGGTGGAGTAGCCCGACCTCCTCCACCCCGCGCAGCCATTTCCGTGGCTACAGCATTGTAACTACCCCCTCTGTGCTTTGTTCCATTAGTTGGCTAGTTTCCAAATGAGGGAACTTCTCACTATCCATGAGGTCCCGGTCTTTAAACTTCATTGTGGGTACACGGCCCACAGTCGAACCTTCAAATGGAATTCCCTTGGGGAGGACTGGGGTCTTGAGTGTGCTTTTAATGGCATCCAAGTCTTTAGGTACTTTTACCCTCCCTTTCCGTCGAGGGACATACTTGGGCAGCTTTGCTGCGGTGCTCACTAGCTGGATGTCTTCCTCCATTTCTATTTCTGGTTCAATCTCTTATATGAATTCTTGGAAATCCTCCTCTTCATCATCGCTCTCAATATTAACCATTTTTCCCTTCTCCTCCATGGACAACTTACCAAACCGTGGATTGCGCAGAGACATACAGACTGGTCCTGCTGCTTGTGGGTCCTTTTTGGGCCTCAGTGTCCGAGGTGATTTACAAATTTCCGGTCCATCCCTTACTGGTGGCGTAGAACTTTGCACAAATCCCCTAGTTGTTGTCATTATGATGATCACGGAATCTTATGTCTCCTTTGGCAATGCTTCAAACCATGGAATTTCTCTTACAACCTCCAAATCTGTCAGGTTCATACCCACTTGATAACGCAACAACTGAATTCTTAAATTGCCAAGGGTCATTTGGTGGAGAGCCACCTATGATTTATAGGCCCTTTTGAACTTAAATTCAATCATTCCCCCCACATTAGGCTCACAAATGCGAGAATGGCAATAGATAGCCCCAAATCTAGGTCTGATGTTGTGTCTTAATTGCCCGTCGCCTGCTCCTCGTTGCCTTAAATTAGACATCTTGTCATGAACAGTGACACCAACGGTCACTTTCCAGCCAACCCGTGCAGCAGTGTAGCCCCTTGTGTGTGAATGCGACCCCTGTGACACACTGACCCTATGCATAACCTCCTTAGCATGTAGCTCTCCTACAGATGTTTTTATAGTCCCACACTCTCTTTCAACTACTGGGAGTGCTGAGATTGTGCTTCCTCCTACTAGTCAAGTGGTTGCACTACTAGTGTGAGGCATCAAATCACTTTCCAACCTGGTCTGCGGGCCTTCCTTAGTTATCCTGAGTGCCTCGCATTCTTCCTTATGTGGTGCGCTTCCTTGGTTACATTGTCTGGTAAGGTGCGGTGGCAGCCATGGTAGTATAGCCAAAAATTCTCGGCGACGACCTTCTAGTTCAGTGGTAGGGCTACCCATACGTGCTCTCATCCTTTTGTCAATGCGTAATGCTTGTGAGATTTTGGTTTCCAGTTTCCTAACATCCTTGTCCATTAATATGCGTTTCTGCTTCAGTCGTACCCAATCTTCTTCAAGTTTGCGAAGCTCAAGATTCCCTTACTGAATGGCTTCTTGGATCTGTATATGTTCGCCCTTAGGCAGCTGGATAATCTCTTCGCTCTAGTCCTCATGCGCTATTGTAATTGTGTGAAGATTCTTTCCCAAAGCTATGGCCTCAACTCCGCTTGTCGTCTTCGGAGTCATTTCCGCACTCAGGTTATTGCACATGGCCCCATAGGCCCATTAGATCACTGGCACACGTAGGTTCCAATCAGTCCATTTGGTAAACTCTGTTCATGATTCTGCATAGCTTTGCGAAGGCTCTGACGTGGAATATCTGTGGTGTGCATCACTTTTCCTGTGGCCGCGTCAGGTTCTGATTTCTGATCCTTAGTTTAAGATGTGCTTGCACAACACACGTCTGCATCCATCAAAACAAGTGGGCGCGCAGAATACTTCGTCCTAGCTACCTAGCTCTCGTTTGATGCTAGGGACTTCTAAACCATAAGCACATCTATCTTCTACATTCGCACTAGTTTCCAATAGTCTTCTGATGTGTACTCCACCATTGTGCGGGTGTCATGCGCAACGCCCATTCTAGCACACCATACCGCTACTGCTCTGGTATTGCACTTTCAAATTTATCTAGGAATTCATCCACCACTATTACCCTATCATATGTTGGTAGTTCCCTTGCTTTTGTCATCATGCATCATAGTGATCTAATCAACATGTTGCAATTCAGCGATGCCACTTCGTGCAACTGGTTCTGCCAGCATTCTACTTCTTCATCTGAATCTGAAGTACAGGAACTATCGCGTTCCCACGAGATTCTCTCATCTGCCGTCGAGTTCACTCAATCCTGGTCTTGTTCTATTATCTAGTAGATGCAATCTAGCTCATCATCGTTGTCACCATTGCGCATAGGTTCAGTGTATCACACTCCTTCTGCTGGATCTAGTGGAACTACTACACGTAGGGACTTTTTCTCGAATATCATCTTCTTCTTATTCAGGTTGATGACTCCATTCATATTAGTGGCCCAGTCTGTTCCTAGCAACGCAGGATAAGGATTGTTGTCATCCACAATCTCTATCACTTTAAAGTTCATCTACGTGCTCATGCCCTTGATATCAACTGTTACCCCTTGCAACCTCCCCATGGGAAAAATCTTCTGTTGGTTTTCCATTCGCAATTGAATCGGGGACCACTGCAATGTGGGCCTACCCATGCATTCCCATGTTTGCTTTGGTAACACATTTTCATCCAAACCAAAGTCTAGGATTACCTGATCCATCTCATATTCGCCAATATGTGTCATTAATCTCATTTCCCTCCCAATGCGCAATGTATGCTTTCCTAGTTTTCGAACTACGCATGGTTCACCCGATCCTGCGCACCTGGTGATCAACTCCTGTAGTCCTTTGACTGCCCTATTGTTGGGAAACAACTTCATGCATGTCTCTAAAACATGCTCATATTGAAAAAATTCTCTCTTATGTTGCCAATTGACCCACTTTTCCTAATTTTTCTGCCTCGTCGCGAGAATACACTTAATATATGCGATGGACCCCTGTCATAAACAGTCTAGTTGCACCCCCATCATAGGAGTACATCTGTTTCCCGTGACAGTCAGATTTCATGCCCCGACATGAGACTATTTTCTATCTTTAGTGATGGTTTGACTAAATACATTGCTCCCTACCGATGTTGGCACTAAAGCTTAGTTATTCACTAGCAACAATCTAGATTGGGTGAATTCGTTCCAATAGTCATCCTTCTGGATGTCTCTGGACCTGGTTGTTGGGTCGTTTTGGTCACCCTTCCCCCTTTGGCATGGTAGTTCCATCTTTTGTGCTGCTTGCCCTGAGGATAAGCTCCCTCTCCCTCATTTCATGGAGTCTCCTTCTCCTATAAAATCATTCACCATTGCTATCATCTGCTAGTTCTTTTGGTTGTACAGTGCTGCTGCTACTTTTGAGTTTAGTAGATAGCTTTGGTGTGAGTGTGACAAGTGTGGGATTGCTTTATAGTTTGCAAGAAGGTGTGGAGTGCCCTTTACCTTGTGTTAAAGCTTGTGAATGAGAGATATATTGCTATTTGGGAGACCCATCTTTGAGAGTGAATGCTTGAAGAAACACACTAGTTGGACCCTCTTAGAAGGCTTGCGACATCAGGACTTGGTTGTAAGCTTTGCTCTTGATTTATTGTTAATACAATCAATGATGATTTCCTATGTCTTGTATGCAATTTACTTGATAGCTCATGAATTCTTGACTTTATGACTAAATATATCATTGTTGTTTCTCAGCTATGTGGTATGTTGTTTCTTTGTGGTGTTTTAGGTTGATCGCTTATTAAGGAGAAGGAAATAGAAGCTGGAATAGCACAACGGAACTTCATCGACCATCGGTTTGAGGTAGGCCTCCAACGATGACTATTTAATGGAATTAATTGTTGTTTTGTCCTTGCTATGACTAGACCCACTCTAGGGCTAGAGGGGTTGCCTCTGTCCGCAGAGGGAACACCTTCCTGCATCACAAGTTGGCAACTCCACTGGGTAGTCCTTTGCATGTTTCTTCTCTTGTTTGCTCTTGTTTTGGTTTTGATTTTGTGTCTCTTGAATTTTGGGGATAAACTAGCAGTATTTTTGATTACTTGGGTCAATCTGGGAAATCCCTCTATTGTTTGTAGGATTGACTGGCTTTTGTTTGGGAGTTTCTTGTTCGTTTGTCATTGTTTTTAAGATCATCACTAAAAATAGTTTAACAGTTGTGCCGACATCGCTTTGTCTCTTTTGCAGAGTCTTGTGCGTTGCTAAATCCCATCGTATAGTCGCAATGACTCCTGAAATGGGCCCATCGCAGAAGAGACCTATACTCTCGTGACAACGTCGCTCTGTTGCTACAGCTAGTGGCTGATCATCCCTATTTTCTAATGTTATGCCCACGATGATTCCTGTAGAATTGTTTTTTCAATTCTACCTCCTGAATCCACCAGTCCTGTTGATCCCTTTGTTTTCTTTCTCTTGTCCAGTAGCTTGTTTTTGATTGCTTATGGTTAAGGCACTCTTTTTTTGGTTTTATTGAATGAATTTTGAATTTTTGGTTTTGTGACCTAGTTTTTTCTTTCAAGTTCTTGAATTACTTGGCTTGATTGCTTGTTTGCCCAAGGTTCATTTGCAACCTTCTTGTCAATTTGTTTGAGCCTTCTTCTTGCTTGTTTCTTTCTAGTTGATTTTTAGTGATAATTATTGAACCAATATTTGGTATTGATTCGATTTCTTTTCACCACCAAACATAGATCAAAATTTTTTGGATCAGCCGGTTTTCACACTTGCTTGCCTTTTTTAAAAAGAAAAAAAAAATTCAAAACCATCAAAATCAAAAGATTGCATTCATTTAGTATATGAAAGTGAAAGTGTATTTGCATTTCAAGTTTGCATATTGGAAAGAAATGATTAAATCTATCATTAGTAGCATCCATGCACTATAGGGCTGATGTGTTTATGCATTATGTCTCTTCACTTACCTTGGTTTTCTTGGTTTGGAATGATCTCTCTACCCTCCCGTAGGTAGGTGTTCATTGAAGTGAAAGATGTTTTACTCATTCTAGCTGCATCCTAGGTTTTTGTATACATATGGTAAGGCCTGAAAACTAAAACATAATTCAAGATCAACTCTAAAATGAGCTGAATGAACTTAACAATGCATTAGAACATAACACACACTATTTAGAGGTCTAGGCTAGAGACGTGCTCCGGCATCGTTAAACCTAGTCACTATTGTTCTCACTCAAGGTTCGGTGATTCCTCCTTCTGTGACTCAATAACGGTCTAGTAAGGAATTTTGCTCCCATGTACCATCAAGTATATGTTGGGTGACCCCACTAGGTTATCATCCTATATCCCTAGGAAGCCATGTCTGTCGCCTTGCAAACTGTAATGCACCAAACAGAGCATTCGAGAAGATTGACTGCCATACGGAAAGTCCTTGGTTTTCATATGATCGCCAAGGTGTATATGCAGTTTTACGGGATGTTTGGTAAACCTTTTGCCTAGTTTCTCCAGAGCAGTCACTTTCATTCCTTTTCAGACTCCTTAAAAGAAAAGGTCCATCTGAGCATTTGTCACTTCAAGCTCATTAAATATTTGAAGGCGACTAGTGTCATCTTTTCATCCTTTTCTCAACTCTTTAAAGATGAAAAGGTCAAGTTCTGTTCCTGTGTCTTAAAATTTATTCGGCTACATTCACAGTTATCCTGTTAGATATTGTTGCATTTTAGTTTGCGTAGGGTTATTTCTCCTTACTCGATTAGTTATCCCATTCCAAGCGACCAAGGATCTCCATCTTTTGTTGCTCCTAAGGTACCGGTTGCTAGTGATACTCTTCCTATTATTCTGAGTATCTAATTGCTTAACTCTCGCGCTCCGGAAGATGAGTCTTATGATATTCGTTGGAACCCCATTTGGGAGCCTTCTGAAGAAGATTTTCCCCTTACTCCTCCTAGTGTTTCACTCCCAATGTCTTCTTCTGACATGGATGAGACGAACCCCGTCACGAGTGAAGAGTCCTTTATGGCAAGTGGTGAAATTCCTATACCTAGGAAAACTTCACCCTTCCGTATCACCTCCCTTGGTATCATGCTGCCTTTACGCTATAATGCTCTGGCTGATATCATAGGTTCTACGTCTCCCCTTACAAGTTTCATGTGGTCTCGTACCGTCACTCTGGCTTCGGGATCTTTCACTTAGATTCACAATGTCACAACTGTCCCAACTAATCCAACCATTTGTGTGGCTTCCTCAGCCCCCGTTGTTAGTGTCATCACTACATCTTCAGTTGGGACCACTGTTACTGGACCTTTGGCAGGTCCTTCAAATAGTGGCTCCTCAGCACCCATATCCAAGGTTGTTGACCCTAGCCTTAGTGCCCCACCTTCTTCTGTTTCCTTTCCAGCAGGGGGGGGAATATGATCAATATCTTCAAATTCCTTAGAATCTGGATCCAGAGAATCTGTTTAGTTATTATGATTCTTGAGGATCCCATATTTACCATCATGGACCCATAGCATCTCAACCTTTTTTTGAGGTCTCGGTTTTGTTTTCTATTGCTTGGGGTACCACGGCTTATCATGGTGGCCAATTGCAGTATTCAAATTTTCAAGGACCACCCTATCAAGGTCAACAGTCTTACGGATAGTTGTACTATGAGCAACCTTATTCAAGGCAAACTGTCAGCCCACAAGGACAACCCATTCAAGGACAACCTTTGGCCTTCAGTGGGTTTTCTTTCACGTACTTCAGGCAACCTTCTGGTAGCCCAGGACAACCTTACATTCAACAAGGCCAACCTGGTACCCAGCAAGGCCACCTTTCTGGACAAGTTGGCCAGCATAAAATTCAACAAGGCCAGCTAATTGCCCAGCCTACTCAACGGTCATCTAGTCAGTCTAGACAACGTTCAGTTCCGCAAGGTCAACCCAATCCCCAAAAAGTCCAAACTTCTGGGCAAATGGGCCAACCTCAACCTCAACTGGGCCAACCTTCTAGCCAAATGGCTCAACCTCTGTATTCTCAAGGACATCCGTCTGGGCCTGCTCAACTGGGCACTCAAATGATCATTGCTTCTCAAGCTCCACCCAGTTTTCAGCCCCAATCTGGGCTCGAGACTCAATCCAGTCTCCAAATTCAGGTTGGATCTCAAACCCAATCTGTTTATCAAATGTAGTCTGGTCCCCAGGCTCAGTTTAGAGCCTAGCCGCCTTATGGTTTTCAGCAATCCCAAGGGCAAACTCAATTTGTCCCATAGCAAAATTATCAACAGCCGCAAGTTAATCCTTATCAGAATTCCCAACAACCATATGTTGCCCCTGCAGTCCAAGTTGGTAATCAGTGGAATGCTGGGGGTCAAATCTAGCGTCAACTGTCTAGTTACAGTTATAATCCCTATGGACAAAATCCCTATGGACAAAACTCTTACAGGCCAAATCCGTTTGAACAAAATCAATGGGGAAACAAGCAACTGGATGGAACTCTAGTGCTACTTCCTACCAACAGCCTCAGATGTCCTTTAACCCTAAATTACCTTTTTTAGTGACGTTGGAATTACTAGATGTGTCCAAACTGACAAATGATCTCATTCTTCATAATCCGTATTGGCCACCGGTTCCAACTAAAATTCTAGGTGATTGTCCCAAGTTTGATGGTAACGCTGGAGAAGATCCCCAAGCCCATGTCATGAATTATCATCTATGGTGTTCGTCAAACTCATGGCTTGATGATTTAATCTGGCTTCACCTTTTTCAATGGACTCTCACTGGCTCTACTGCTAAATGGTATATTGAGCTAGCTTGCAGATCTTTTTAGGAATTTAACTCATTAGCTATGGCATTTTTAGCTCATTTTCAGTTGCCGATTCGATATGAAATGGGCACACATCTCCTGACATGCTTAAAACAAACCATGGCCACGCATATCTCTGATCATATCCATGAATTGAGGAGACGTCATCGTTTGATTAAGTTCTAGATTCCTGATCAGCTCCTGATTGACTAGTTTACAACCTCGTTTGTCGGTCTAATAGCCTAGGACATTACTATGGGGGCATGTGAAACTGAAGAGCAAGCTATAGCACGTGCTCAATACCTTGACTTGGTTTATTCCCAGTTTGGTACACTATATGATTATTTGCCTGATGCTCCGAGGCCCAGAACTTCCAAAGCCCCATCAACACCATCTGTTGACGGTGTCATCGGTTCTGTCAATATGTCCTCTAAAAAATCTTCCGCAAACCTTGGGAAGCAAAAGTCAAAAGCTTTGAATGAAAACACTTCTCAAGCCATATCCAATTATGGTAACACTTCCAAGGTTAATGTCGTTCAGTCCACCACGGCGGATAAAGCTTCGAAAGGAAAGAAGAAGGGAAAAGGAAAGAATAAAGCTGATCAATCGAAGCAAGATTCCCCTAAACCTCCACCTGAGGAAGGTGCCAAATGTAAGCCTAAGTATCCTTGCCTTATTTGTGACAAGGATCACTATACTAAAGACTGCCCGAGGCAGTCTGAAATTAGTTGTTTGTTAAAAGGTGCCTCTGGGACTCCTGCCATGCTCAAAGAGCCTTTTCCTTTGCAACAAACTCAAACGGTGGCTGATCCATCTCAATCCTCTTCTCCCTTTGGTTCTTAGGTATTTATGGCTGGGGCGATTCTCGTCCACATTAGTACTCGGTCAAAAGAGTATCCATCGCCTGCCGAGAAGGAAACTGAAGTCCCCTCTAGTGCTCCTTCGTCCAGTTCTGCTCCCCTCCATATCGAGCGACCTAGCACTAAAGCGGTCGCCTGACCTCCTCCTAAAGGGGTGCTCTGGAAGTCTTCTTACAACCCTAATGCTTGTTCTGCTCAGCACTATAGCATCATTGACGACTTAGCCTAGGCTTTATCAACTATGTCTGCATTAGAAGTTCTCTAGAGCTGCCCCTCTCAGAGGAAGTCCTTGCTATCGGCCATCGGTGGCATTGACCCGACCAACTCGGATTTGATTACCTTTGACCTAGACAGTCATATACTGAGACTGCCTCACCAAATTTCCTTCGTTATTCAAGTCATCATCAATTCTAAAACTATTCACCACACAGTCATTGATGAAGGTACTTCTACTTGCATTATGTCTGTTGCTTGTTGGAAGGCTATTGGTTCTCTGACTCTGAGCCAGTCTCCCACGACCTTGGAAGCTTTTGATGGGGCAAAGTCTCGTCCTTATGGTATACTCCAATGCTTGCCTATTACTCTGGAAGGGAAGACGGTTGAAGTAGAGGTTGAAGTTGTCGATGTCAATTTAACTTACAACCTCCTTTTAGGACGAAGCTGGACATATGCCATGCAAGCCATGGCTTCATCTCTATTTCTTGTTATTATTTTTCCTCATCAAGGGAAAATTGTCATGGTAGACCAGATGTCCTTCTTCACATCTTCCTTCTTCGATGGCAACATGTCTTTCGTAGAACATATTTTCATTCTAAGTGAGAGTGTGGGAGCTGGAATCTTTAAAGATCTTGCCCTTATGGGTGTTTTTTCACTCCCACCTCCCAACATCACTCCCATTAATATGATTTATGTTTGCTCTGATCCTTGCGTTCTTCCTCCTGTTGATCAGAAAGAATCCTGGGGTGATGAGATGCCATTGAGTCCTGCTGAGCTCAACTACATCAAAATTGTTTCCGTATCAGCTCCATCCCCTGAACCTACTCCTTCGAGCAGAGCTCTTGACTCGTACGTTCAATCCCCTTGGCTTGGAGATGGCACTTCATCAGATCCTTTAAAGGAAATTTTTCCTTCTGATGTAACCATTATTGAGACCATGTCTTTTGAGGAACCCCCTTGGTCTGATCATCACCATCGTTCCTCGCTTCTCCCTACCCATCGGTAAATGCTTACTTGTCTCGAACAGTTTGCTCCTTGTCTCCCATCCCAACCCCTTCAAAAACCCATCCAAGTTCATCAAGTGTCTTCTGAAGGGAATATGGGGAACATTACACAAACTCAACTAGTCGACATCTCTGTTAAACCAGGGATTGTCGAGCACATTCATGTTGGAGTAACTTCTACTACGGAGGAGATTTAGCTTTATATTGATCTTTTTCATGAATTTCATGATGTGTTCACTTGGTCTTACGAAGAAATGCTTGGCATCGATCCTAGCATCGTGGTGCATGAAATACCTACATATCCGGGTGCCAAACCTATCCGACAACATCTACGCCCCATGCACCCCAAAAGGCTACAACTATTAAAGTAGAAGTCGAAAAGATTCTTAAGGCTGGCTTCATTTACCCTATCCCGCTCACATATTTGGTTTCTAATATTGTCCCTGTGACTAAAAAGCAAGGCACTATCAGGGTATGTGTTGATTATTGTGACATTAATCATGCCTATCCCAAAGACAACTACCCTACACCCTTCATTGACCAGCTCATTAATGAGTGTGCTGGGAGTGAGATATATTCATTCATGGACAACATTTCAGGTTATAACCAGATTAATATATCCCCTGTGGATCAACACAAGACCGCCTTTATCTGTCAGTGGGGCACTTTCACCTATAAGAAGCTCCCATTCAGCTTAAAAAATGTTGGTTCCACCTTCTAGTGCACAATGTCTTATGCGTTTCATGATATTCGACACATTGTGCAGCCTTACCTAGATGACCTTCCAGCTCATTCAACGAAAATCGAAGACCATCTGGTCCGCCTTCGTGAATTTTTTCTCCGCTGTCGACACTATCGTATCCGTCTTAATCTGCTTAAGTGTGTCTTCTGCGTGGAATATGGAAAACTTCTCGAGTTCATCATCTCTCGAGAGGGTATCCATCTAGATCCCCTCAAAGTTGAATCCATCTTGAATCTCCCTCCCCCTGCTTCTCTACAGCAATTGTAGAGTTTGCAGGGTAAAGCAAATTTTCTACGATGATTCATTCTGAATTATGCTGAAGTGGCTAAAGGCTATACGCAGTTATTAAAGCGGGACACCCCTTTTCTTTGGGATACCACTGCACAAGAGTCATTCAAGCACCTCAAGGCCCTCCTTGTTTCTGCTCCATTGCTATGTCCGCCTAATTATCATCGTGACTACACTCTTTATTTAGCCACTGCCGATACCACCATCGGCATGGTTCTAGTCCAAGACAATGATGATGGTGCTGAGCATGTCGTTTACTATCTCAGCTGCAATTTGCTTGATACGAAAACTCGATATGCCTATGTCGAGAAGTTGGCATTGGTTGTCATTTGCGTCGTCCAACGTTTCCGTTGCTATATATTATTGCACACCACGACAGTGATTTCTGATTGCAACCCAATGATGTACATCTTGTCACGTCAGTTACTGGGGGACAAATACTCAAAGTGGAGTGTCATCCTTCAAGAGTTTGACTTGGAGTTCACTACAGCCAAGTCTAAGAATTCGCTTGCCTTCGCTGAGTTGCTTTGCTCCCTAACATCTATTACCATGCCCTCTCGGTTAGAGAACTATAGTTTGGATGAAACTTTGTTCTTGATTAGTACCCTCAATCCTTGGTATAGGGATATTATTGTCTATCCCCAGACATCCTCTTTCATCTAGATTTGTCCAAGGATGCTCGGCGATGGAATTGCCATCATTCTCAACCTTATTGCATTATTAGGGACACCCGGTACCGTCTCGGCACCGACTCTGTTCTTCGCCGATGTTTAACGTTCGAGGAAGCTGAACGAGTTCTAAATGACTGCCATTCCAGCACCTGTGGTGGTCATATGTCTGGGTATGCTACTTCTCAGAAGATCCTTCATGCTGGTTACTTTTGGCCTTCTATTTTTAAGGATTGCATTATTGCCATCCGCTCTTGTCATGAGTGCCAAATCTACCACTGGAAGATGCGCGCGCCTCCTACTCCTTTGCACCCTGTCATTACCGTCGGCCCTTTTGCCAAATGGGACATTGATTATATGACCTGTAACCCTTGCTCGGCCAGGGGGCATGGGTATATCATTGTTTCCATTGATTATTTCACGAAATGGGCCAAGGCGATGCCTCACTATCCGAGGATGGTCAGATAGCGCCGCAATTTTTATTCAATCATGTCATTTCATGATTCGGAGTCCCTCAGGCTATTGTCACTGATCACGGCAAAACTTTTCGTAATCACATGATGACTGAGTTAACAACCAAGCTGGGCTTGTGGCATGATAGCTTAACACCATACTATCCCCAGGCCAATGGCCAAGTGGAAGCTGTCAACAAAGTTTTGGTTACGATGGTTCAACTTACCATCGGCATGCACAAATCCAACTGGCATTTGATGTTGTTCTCTGCCTTATGGGCCTACCGAACTTTGGTGAAGGATTCCACTAGGTTCACCCTGTTTCAATTGGTTTATGGGCTGGAGGCTACCCTTTCGATTGAGTGTGAGATCCCTTCTCTTAAATTACCCGTTGAATTACTCCCCAACACTACTTTGGTAGAAGAACGTCTTCTTTACCTAGAGTGGTTAGACAAGACTTGTCGACTAGCCCCTCTAGCCATTAAAGTGCAGAAGAAGAGAGTGAAAACTCACTTCAACCAAGCTATCAATCCTCATTCTTTCATTGAAGGAGACTTAGTCGTGCTCTATGATCAAGCAAATGATAAGCTGGGGGTAGGCAAATTCTAGCCTATGTGGCATGGGCCTTACATTGTGAAATGAATTTTGCAAAAAGGGGCCTATGAGCTGATCGATTATGAAGGGAACCCTCTAGATAAGCCCCAAAATGGGCTTTATTTGAAAAAATATTATGCATGAATCTCGTACATTTGATTTTTACATACGTGTGTTTTCAGTAAGCATGTTGTTAGTGTGTGTTTTCATGTTTGGCTTGGTGTGTAGGCATAATTTTCACTTATTGTGTCTTTTGCTTCTTGTGCAGATGTCTGGTACACCTTATGTTGGTTTTGCTAATGGTGCCTGCCGCAGTACCCAGAACCTTTCTTCTGCGTCGTGGGTGATCTACGATCCTCATGGTGAGTTAGTAGACCTTCCAAGTGTTTGTCTGGTTTGTACCACAAACAATTTCGTTGAATATAGTGTTGTCATTGAATTACTGACTGAGGCTATGAACCTCGATATTCGTGCATTGGTTGTGAATTTGGATTCTCAACTTGTTGTCCACTAGCTTAATGGGCATTATTCCATTAGAGATCATCGCATTTTAACGTTGTATTTACGTGTTAAATTGTTGGAAAGAAAATTTGATTTTATTACATATCAACACATCCCAATAATATTAAACACATTAACTGATGCATTAGAAAATTATGTATTAGAAAAACATTTACGCAACATATAATCAAAACAGTATATAGAAGCATTCAAAACACAATAATGAACCATAGAAATATGTGTGTATATATATCATGTGGCGCACCGAGGCACTGAAAAGATAAGTGTATACATCAAATAGAGTCTGTGCTCTCCATACATCCGAGACACATGTCTCTCAAACAATCAGCAGAAAATAAAACCTAGGCATCTACTGTAGTGGGTTATCCTCTCTGTAGCACACCATTGCTCGTGCGACTCACCTCAAGAGTCTATGCACCCTAGGTATCACCCCTACTGTATGTATCTGATACTCTATGGGGACCTCCTTGATCCCCCTGTAATCAGGGATCACCTCTGTTAGGCCCTCGAGATTGCGGGCCACTGTCTCCACTGAACTGCCAGTTGGGGGAACCAAGACCAGTTCTCTGATGCCTTGTGGATCCCTCCACGCCTCTGGAGCTAGCCCCACAGGCCTCTCCAGTCCCACATCTATAAGTAACATAAGTTACATCATTAAGACATATGCATGAAAAAATCAAAAAAATATCATAAAAGACAAAATACCAAAAAGTGTGATCAAGTGTTTTACCTCCATCGTCCCACTGCTCACTAGCAGGCAGCTGCATGTTGGGGTCTCCACGAAAATCCATACTTGCATATGGCCAGTCCTCGATGAAGATCGTCTGGTGATTAAGCCAATTTCAATAGTGTCCCCCATGACACTAGTTGACCTCCACCCCCTCGTGGCATGACATGTGCCCAACGAGTGATCTGGGTCTCTCACGATCTAAGTCTATCTAAGTCCATGTCCTGTAACTGAAGTGCCGGCACTCACTCCAGCATGAGTGGGATCAAGATAGGCCCATAACCAAACTACTTTGCCTCCCCACGACGACATTTGGTGAGTTGTCTCTTCATGTTAATGGTCACAGATTCTGCCTAGTTCTACATGGTCGGGTTGAGGCAATCAAGAGCCAACCAAAGGTGGGTCTTTGTTGCCTTGTGTTGGGCTTGGGAGCCCGCTACCCTCGTCACCATAAATAGAACTGAGTGAAGAACCAGGTCTTCTACTGTTGGGATCGCCACTTTCCCGCTAGTGTTTGATTTACATGCCCCTGGGCACACCCATGCTATCAGCATGTCTAGTGATTCGCCGCCGGTTTGTTGGCCCTCTAGAATTGGTCTCTAGCCACAATGGGACAATCTAGTCAGGAAATATATATCCGTAGCATCGAACTCAATGTCTTTGCCCCAGATAATGAACTTTCCATCTGTTGGGTTCCAAGCATGAATTAGCAACTCTAACAAGTCAGGTTGGGCCCTAAGATGTGGAGTGAGAAAATTTTTTAGCAATCCACAAGCACGTAAAGCATTTCGGCACCCAGCATCATTGAATTCTTGTCCATCACTGATATCATGAGTTCGTTCTTAACACACCAATGCCATGATGCCCTGCATTAAAAGAAAAATGAATTAAACTCTTTTCATAAGCTTCAATCCATAATTTATAAAAAAATTCAACCTCACGTCACTGTCATGGTTGTTTTCCAAATAGTGGCGATGGCATAAGGACAATAGTTCATTTTTCCCGTGATCGTCGCAAGAATGCATCTGTTTCTCACGATGATCACAGAGGTGGTGTGTGTTACCATGCTCGGTTGTCGTGAACCCGAGCGATTTTTCCGCGACGACTGAGAAGCAGACTCATATTTTGAAATCCACCTAAAACCACCTACCTAATACTGAATTGCATAAAAAAACCACTCAAATGCAGCGCAAGGAAGAATGTAATTACTTGGAGAAGGTTTCAAGAGGAACCGTGGATGGATGGTGCTGGAGTTGACTTGAGAAGTTCACTCAAGTTGGTGTTCCAAATTCCCAAAGGTAAAAACACACAATGTAAATGGTAAAAAATGAATTACCACACCCCTTTTTATAGTAATTTTTTGAAAAAAAATTAAAAAATTGTACTTTATGGTGTGGGTTTTTTCGTTTATATCACATTTCTAATTAGGTTTTTTTTGTTTTTGACCATATTTTCTACATATATAATCTATTTATGTCGAATGGGTCTTATGTTTGATGTGTTTTGCGCATAACTACAGGTGGCAGGATTATGGCATACTTTGTAAACACTTGGTCCATATTTTCCACAAAGTCTTCTTTAACACTCTTTTCCGACTTAATAGATGAAAATATTTCCGAGTTATTCCTTTTGACTCATTAAACGAAATAAGAGGTGGTCCGCTTTGAGCTCTTTTCTGACCGTATAAACACAAAAATATTTTCGGGCTTTTGTCATTTTGGGTTCATTATTGGTTACGAAATGACGTGTCTTCGATCACTTTTCTACTCTTTCGGATCGAGATCACTAATGATGAAAAGTACTCCTTGATCGTAATGGTCAAGAAGTTCTCTCAAGTATTGTTTTATACTTTTTTGGGCTCGAGAGACACAAATCTATGAAAAAGGACCTCCCTGGAGTTTTCTTTTCTGTGTCTTTTTCAAACTCTCTAAACATGAAAAAGACTCCAATTTTTACCTATGTCAGACTCGTTAAACCCTGATGACATCGGACTCGTCACCATGACAAGACTTGAGCTTCTCCTCCCTAGGGCTCATTAAAATATTACTAGGTTGGATTCGACCGAAGGTCAAACATATATTACAAGCATATGCTATCCCCTTCAAGCTTGTTTTCAAAAATAATTGGGGTACTCACTAGCAATGTCGGGGGGAAATTTGGAAGTCATCATTGGTTACCTGCAGCAACTAGTCACTGTTGAACATCGACACTTTTGCTTCTTGTCGGGTTGGGATATTCATACATCGTCATTTGGACTTCCAGGGTTTTTGGGTTGTCATTTAGCCTCATTCCATCTGATCCATGTTGTCTCCATCAAGCCTCTGATCCCTTGGTACTTGAATGCTGCCACCCTCCAGAGTCATGTCGCCGATATGTTCAAGAGTATAATCCTTTTGTAGTTCACATCCTTACCTCCTCCTCTGATACACTACTTCACCATCTACCACTTGTTCCTTATCTTGTGTCGTTTATGGGGGAAACATTATGGCCCTCTTGCGACGGATCAACTCTTGTAGATGCCAGCTCATTATCCAAGAGACTAATCTAGAGATCCCTTTTGGTACCTTGGAATTTGCATGCCCCAATGGCAAGTTCTTCGTGCTTGATGGTCGACTTTCATCATTGGTCGTCGATCGGGTGATTCCATGAGTGTTCGACTTCAGCTCATTCTTCACACTTCGTGGATTGTACTAGGTAGTACCTTGAAAGCCATTGACATTATTAGTGGTTTCTCTTGCTCTTGTTAACAGCTTTCATCATTGACCGGTAATCAAGTGACTTTCTATCATGCTCGACCTCAGCATATCTATTGACATGCTAGAATTTGTACTATGATCAGTTGGGTTTCAAGACCCCGAAGTGAGATTACACATGTTCAGGCTGCATGGATTGGTTCGTGATTACATGACTCTTTCATGGATGGCTACGACCATGCCTTTATCATTATCATGGTCTTCTTAGCTGAGTGGCTGTGTCCATACCAAAACCAAGTTCGTATGTCTTTTGGATGGCTATGCCCATGCCTCGACTACATGTATTTCACTATCAGAGATATCAGTTTTACTTGCGCCTGTAGGTTCTTCCAGGTGGTGTTCCTGTTCAAACAGTTTCATAAAGCATTTCACCCCTCCCACTCTCTCGGGCTTCATACTTTAGGCGGCATCTATTACATAGTAATTTGTCATTGCCTTCACCCAAGTCCTTCTACTATGTCATGTGTCCAGTAAAACATGCTCATATTGAACAAATTCTCTATTATGTTGCCAATTGACCCACTTTTCCTAAGTTTTCTGCCTCGTCGCGAGAATACACTTAATATACGCGACAGACCGTTGTCATAAATAGTCTAGTCACGCCCCCGTCGCAGGAGTACATCTCTTTCCTGTGACGGTTAGATTTCATGCCCCGGTACTAGACTATTTGCTATCTTTAGCGACAGTTCGACTAAATACATTGCTTCCTAGCGATGTCGATGCTAAAGCTTAGTTATTCACTAGCGGCGATCTAGATTGGGTGAATTCGTTCCAATAGTCAGCCTTCTGGATGTCTCTAGACCTAGCTGTTGGGTCAGTTTGGGTCACCCTTCCTCCTCTGGCATGGTAGTTCCATATTTTGTGCTACTTGCCCTAAGGATAAGCTCCCTCTCCCTCATTTCATGGAGACTCCTTCTCCTGTAAAATCACTCATCTGCTAGTTCTTTTGATTGTACAGTGCTGTTGCTGCTTTTGAGTTTGGTAGATAGCTTTGGTGTGAGTGTGACAAGTGTGCGATTGCTTTATAGTTTGTAAGAAGGTGCAGAATGCCCTTTACCTTGTGTTAAAGCTTGTGAATGAGAGAGAGAGATATATTGCTATTTGGGAGACCCATCTTTGAGAGTGAATGCTTGAAGAAACACACTGGTTGGACCATCTGAGAAGGCTTGTGATGTCAAGACTTGGTTGTAAGATTTGCTCTGATTTATTATTAATACAATCAATGATGATTTCCTATGTCTTGTATGCAATTTAGTTGATAGCTCATGACTTCTTGAGTTTATAAGTAAATAGATCATTGTTGTTTCTCGGCTACGTGCTCTGTTGTTTCTTTGTGGTGTTTCAGGTTGATTGTTTGTTAAAGAGAAGGAAATAGAAGCTGGAGTAGTGCAACGGAACTTCATCGACCACCGATTTTAGGTAGGCCTCCAGCGCTGACTATTTAAGGGAATTAATTGTTGTTTTGTCCTTGCTATGACTAGACCCACTCTAGGGCTAGAGGGGTTGCCTCTATCCGTAGAGGGAACACTTTCCTGCATCACACTAAGAATACGGGTAGTTTGATCATGCTCGCCATGCTGAACTGTGGGTTTGGTGGAAGTGGGGTGGTTGAAGATGGAGGTAAAGTAGGTGAAGTGGGTGATGGTGTAAGTGGAGGTGATAACAGCGGAATGCACTACCTTATCAAACTGACCGCACTTCTCGGAGAAACTCGAGCACGGTCTTCCTCAGTCTCTCGCGAAGGTTAAATTAAGGGACTATTTCCTAATCCCTCGGTGCCTTTGTAAATCTTTCCACTCTGCATAGTTCCAAACATTACTGTATTCACATAATCTGCTTCTCACATAACAACATCTTAATCCACATATTCAAGGATTTGATGTACCTACCTCACGTTCCCTTGAGAAAATGTCATTCTGCTTTGCTATAGCTCATGGTCGTGTCTACTATGAACTCAGTGATAAACCCTCCTATTATCCGGTTGAGCCAATGGTCCATAGCTCGCGCGATCTTATCTTTTGATGCCTCTAGTTGGCGCACTAACTCTGGAGTCCACACTATCGGTTGATCGAGCTTGTACCTTCCCTGGATATTAGCTAACCTCACGATCCACTCATACAGTTTAGAAGAAAAGGATGCGAAGAAGATCTCGTGGATTTTCGTATATATGTAGTGATCCAGCCACCTCTTCTCAGATATCTACGGAGTTTTGTTTTCCTGTGTCACAAACTTGTGAAGCTTCTTATCCAACCACTCTTCAATTTCCTTCTTCATGGGATTCTAGTGTTCTGACATCAGACATCCCTTAGGTAGATCTCGGTCCTGGCAATGGAACCATTTGGTGTCTTATTGGGGCCTGACGCAAGTTCAGAAGTGATTTAGTCCCGAAACTATTGGCCCTTTCGGCAACATTCTGCAGTGCATGGATTGAGGTCTCACCCGAGGTAGTATGGGAGGGTGTTGGAACCAGGTTTCTGTACCCTAGGGATGTCTTGATGAAGTCTGGGAAGTTCGTGAACTGAACCTGCGCACTTGCACTGCTCTGCGCAGTTGTCTATCCCTCGCAACTTAGGCGACTGCTTCCGTGTAGCTCTGTAAAGGGTGCGAAGGGTGTTGTCCTTTATTCTTATTTTATTATTATTATAGATCTTAACTTAATTATGTGGGCCCAATATTCTCATCAATTATTCAACATTCATAACAAGCGTGCGCAATCATAAACTGTAAAGAGATGCACAAATCAAATAGAAGCATAAACACAGAGTATTCCAAAATAAACCTATCTTTTATTAATTCTCTATCACAGTACAATCCCAACTCCATCCTGCTCACTCAGATGCAGGGGTCTGCACGCATAGTTGTGGACTCAACAAGGCCTCTGCGCACTCAGCTGCAGAGCCTCTTCCTACTACTACAACCCAAGAATCAGACTTACAGACTCAGATCTAATTCAACATCGAAAAACCCATATCATTTCTCCAAGCTCAGACTAAAACTGACTTTACACTTAGAGCCTCGCTCTATTTATACAATCCCATGGTCCGCGGACCATGGGTAGGCCAACACATTTTATATTAAATTACGTTATTTTAGGGAAGACAACCCTAGACTCTCATGCTCCATGCCCGCATTTTGCGGGGTGTTTACCCTATAATGACCAAAATTCGGGCTACAAGCCCCAAAAACCCGCTATGGGGGGATCCGCTGCTCAACACCACTACATCCTTAGGTGTCTTTGCAGGCATTTCAAAAGTGGGTGATTGATTTTATTAGGCCATTTCAGCCCCCTAGAAAGAAAACAGGTGTGCACTACATTATCACTGCAATGTAATATCTAACCAAATGGGTGGAAGCATAGCCTATCAAGGATTGTACAAGGGCTACGATAGCAAAATTATTGTTTTTTCATGTCTTAACAAGATTTGGATGCCTGAAAGTGTTGATGAGTGATAGGGGTATGCACTTTCTGAATGAAATGATCAGCGTGTTGACTGAGGAATTCCAGGTCTATCGTTAGAAGAGTACACCATATCACCCATAAGAAAATAGAACTATTGAAGACTTTAACAAGATTTTTGAGAATGCACTAACTAAGATTTGTAATGTGCAACAAAATGACTGGGATGGACATGTACCTGCACTGCTATGGACTTATAAGACTACTTGTAAGAAGTTGATAGGAAAAACATTGTTCAGATCAGTATACGGGGTCGAAGCCATGATGCCGATGGAATACATTATTCCTAGCCTACACATAGCAGGTTTGACAGATATGGTAGATTGTGATGCCATGGAAGAACAACTTGCATAGATCGTGGAGTTCGAAGAAGACCAGTTTTTGGTAGGATTCCATCAAAAAGTACAAAAGGAACACGATAAAGCATGGCATGATCACCATATCAATCTTCACACATTCAAGGTAAACGATCTTCTCCTGTTATATGATAGTAAGTTCACTAAATTTCTAGGTAAATTCTAGATGCATTGGTTAGGTCCATATATTGTCAAGGAGATTACAAATGGTGGCACAGTTTAGCTTGTGAACCTGAATGGGGAGTGCTTCTCGGGAAAAGTGAATGGGAGCAGGTTGAATTTGTATACAAGGGATCCTACAGAATGACTATATGATAGTAGGATAGTCTTAGTGCTCCAGGAAGTTGCAAGGGAGCATGGGACTATAAACCACACTGCCCAACTTGAAGGACAAGGCAACGAGCAAGCTACGTGGAGAATATCGAAGATGCAACAAATGAAGCTGCACTTAGGAAGCTGTGGTAGGGGCGAAAGTACTGCGCAGTCCAGCAGGAAAATGACCGTTGGAGTTTCTATTCATGACTTGATGATGATCCATGTCCGGGTGTGATGAAGGACCCTTCCAAGACCTTTTATTTTCATGATGTGTTAAATTGCATTTTTAAAAAGAACATAAGTGAATGCATATGCATGTTGTAAAGAAAAGGAACATGTCAATCATCAACACATGAAAACATAAGCCGTTCATAACAGAGTTCGTCTAGGAGGGACTACGTCTCCGGGCCCTGGTGTCAAGATGGTGTAGGATGTTGCAATAAGTGTTGTCAATAGTGATGATGTACATAAGAGTTGATGTCACTATCATATAAGGGAAATTCCCTCACACAAGAGTGGCTCCAAGAGATGTTCCACTACAAGAACTCTTAGTCAAAAGACTCCTATCAGTATGACACAAACTCATGCATGATGAGCATCCCACAAACATGGCATAAAAGGGATCTTAATGCAAACATACATGATGACAACATGAATATCCCATCAGCATACAACAAAGGGATCTCAAAACATAACATGATGAATCATGACAACAACTACATCACACAGACGATTCTGCATCACATCAAGCAGGAATCATGAAAGCAAGTAATAAAAAATATCCCTCATCAACATCAAACA
The DNA here is from genome assembly GCA_031772625.1 of Pinus tabuliformis. NCBI lineage: Eukaryota > Viridiplantae > Streptophyta > Pinopsida > Pinales > Pinaceae > Pinus > Pinus tabuliformis. Next base: position 1,428,475,919 of record CM062816.1, read on the forward strand.
GGGACCTGTGCAACACAATGCATATACCTCACAACCAAGGGCCATTTGAAGAAGTGAATGTCAAATTGCTGAAGCTGGTCACATGTTGAATCTCGTGGCATCCAATCTCATGGAATGATTGCTTACACATGAATGCTGACACTTGCACTCAACTTAGAAAAGTGGCTGAAGAATAGAATGAGCAAATGAAAAATCTGAACACACCATCAGATTTGTGGCATCAAATACTGCAAAATCGACAGTCAACTTTCTGAATTCTGAGAAATTGAGAATTTGGGGCCCAAGGAATCTTTTAGATTCCCCCTATATTCCTCAAAGATTTTGCTCCATGGGTGGACTGGAAATCTTAAACTCAAAAGGTGAATCTAACTTTGACATTGTGATCCTTGCGGAAAACCATGAAAAAATACTATAAACTTGACTATATTCCGACATGGAGAAAAATTACCTCCTCGGGAAAATTTCAAGGATCATGGTTCCACTCCCTGTTTCTACTGCAGTCATGGTTCCACCTCCATAATGAAAAATGGCCAAAAAATGTAGAATTTTAATGGAGAAATGGATAGTGCCATTGCATTCGTGGCATCGAGAAGTACTCAAACCATATAAAATTTGTCAAAATCTGACAAAGTGAAAATTTGGCCCTCCTACAAAATGTTGCTTCGAATTGTGTGCACTACCTCCTCTGCCTCAAAATGTGTGCCCACTTTTGGTTCCTCCATCTGCCTGGGCACACTGTGCAAATGAAGGTTCATATAATTTTTTGGGTAGATTAATCAATAAGGTTGTTTGGATGAGTTGGTTTGGAATCTCAAATAAGAAGGAGGAGGTCAGGGGGTCAAACACTGACCCCTCCATTTTAATACACCATTTTTTTTTATTTTGAACCGAATTTAAAATTTTGGGGTTGGATCTGCATTGGGCAGCCTGTCCCATAACTCCCATAACTCCCTTGGAAATTGTGCATTGTTTTGTTATTTAAATGGCATACAATTTTTATGTATTGCTGTATTAATAAAGGGTTACGTGTGATATGATTCATGGGTGCCGTCGTTTATGGTGTACACAACATAAATGGGGCCACCCTATGGGGGCCGGCCCACAAGTGCAGGGTGAGGACCTCAATTAAATTTGGCTTGTATATAGTGCGATGGTGGTTGGGGGTGGTGCGGTTGGTGGCCCCCACCCCCCTTTTTATACATATATATTTTTATTATAAAAACAATAGTCAATATTGAAAATTTAGTTTTTGGACTGAAGGATTCTTTTTAAACAGTAAATTGTTTTTCTTGGAATCTATCTAGAGTTGGCCAGATTTCGTCCGCTGGAAAAAATCCAAATTGTGGCCTCCTTAAGCCTGCCCAGTCAGCAAAAGTCAACCAACTTTAACTGCTTCTAAACTTTCGCATACAGACTCGGTTTGACGAACCGTTCACACTGCTGTGATCAGGGAGACAACAACTACGCTCTAGCCCTGGTTTGAAAGCATTCTAATCACTTTAATTGTTGAGCTTTCCTGGGTCCTATTTGTCCTATGTGTGTCTCTGGAGCCACCTAGATCAATCTTCCCCACTGAGGAGCTTTTGGTCCTCCAAAAGCATGAAAAACAATCTGCAACTTCTCTATACCTCGTCTGCATCACAAGTGTCCTGAAAAGGTCTCACTTCCCTCTCCTTCACCTTTGATCTTCAGAGCCTTATGTAATGAGCCGACACCTACAACCTCTGCAACCTGTAATATATTGTTTTATAATTTACATGCTTGAATTTAATGGCCAACTAATGACCCAAGCATCCCACACTTGCCATGAGTTATAGCACATGCTCAGTGGTCAAGTTTACATCAAGATGAACACAATACCCCAACTACGAAAACAAGGCCAACATATCATTATTGCTTCAACAAGTGATGGAAAATTCATCATCACTGCAACACATGATTTACAAAGATAAGCCCAAACACTATTTGCTTTGACAAGTGATGGAAACATGACCTCACTTTCACAGTTTATCATGAAATATAAAATAAGACTAGACATCATTGTTTCCTAACAAGTGATGGAAACACATCAATAGTTTACATTTTGAAATGCAACAAATGATTTAAAAAAGCACAACCATGAAAAAACAACATATCTAGAAATCATTTTTCACTTATCAATGTGGATGGGTCATCCCCTTGTGATGGTTTTGCTTGTCAAACAACTGCTTCATCAGGTCCATGCATCGACACTTTGTCTTTAAGGTGCTACTCTGGATGGAGCCTCCAACGTGTAGCTCTTTGATGGCCACTTTTGTCACAATGACTGCAATAGGTCTTCTTCCTCCAGATCTCTTTAGCATGTTTCTTTCCCTGCTGTTGAGAGGGTCTTTCATGCCTCATCCTTTCATGTGCTATCTTTCTTTTCCAACACTTAGAAAATGTATGGTTATGTAATCCACAAAAGGTACATATTTTTTGATTCCATGTTTTACATCCATCATTAACAACATGATGATAATAGAAATGAACATTCAAATTTTGAGAGTAGTTATACCTTTCCTTGCCATCTCTGGTGTAAGTATGGTGATGAGAGCTGGCTTCAGCGCTTTCCTTTCAATGGAAGCTGCCATGAGATGATGGGGATGTTTTCCCATCATTCTCTTTCATCGATGATTTCGATGATGTCTCGAAAGATTCTGACACCTTTGAGCATTCACCCTCAGTGTATCTCAAGCCTGAAAATTGAGGTCTCTGCACAACCTCTAATGGTTGAGCTATGCCTTGGTTATTAATGCCAAGTTTTTCTTCCTCCTTGTGCCTTGTCCTTGTAAGGAGCCTCATGTTTTTCCCTGTAATTGGGATCTCCAGATCTCCAATACAAATCATACTATGTGATGATGAAAATGAAAGGAAATCAACATATTTTACCTCCTCTGTTGATTTGGAAAGAACTAATGAGGGTTGCTCATCATGTGTTGTTGGTGGTTAGCTAGTTGTCGCGGTGCATTCCCCAACTTCCTTTCTGACATACCCAAGTCCTGCCTGATGGGGTAATTCTTCTACTTTGATGGGGTTTACAATGTCTTCGCCTTTAACGCCCAAGCCTTTTCCTTCATATCCCATTCTCTTCAACAGTTTGGAGACAATTCCTATGGTATGATTTTCAAAAACAACGAAATCATCATCAGGACACATACATGAATTCAGAGAACTACTTTTTACCTCACATGGGTCACACTGTAGCTCGTCCAAAGCCTTGTCCTTTTCTTGCAGCTGTCATAGCAAACTATGTTTCTCCTCTTTGTCTTCATGTAGATGCATCTTCAATTCAGCGTTCTCCATTTGAAGATTATGTTTGCGTTGCTTCAGCTCTTCTAGGGCCTCTTCCATGCCTCGCAACTGAAGCTGCAATCGCTCCTTTTCCTCTGTCTCTTAATGTAGAGTTTCATATATTATCTCCACCCTTTTGGAAATGTTGAGCATGGTCTTGTACATTGCTTTTTCATCCTCTGTCACTGTACGTTCCATTGTTCATGCTGCAATTCACATCAATGCAAAGACCGCTCTGATACCAATTGATCTAGGTTTGGGTGTGACGAAGGACCCTTCCAAGACCTTTTACTTTCGTGATGTGTTAAATTGCATTTCTAAAGAGAACATAAGTGAATACATCTGCATGTTATAAATAAGAGGAACATGTCAATCATCAACACATGAAAACATAAGCAGTTGATAACGAAGTTCATCCAGGAGGGACTACGTCTCCGGGCCCCGGCGTCAAGATGGTGTAGGCCATTTCATTAAGTGCTGTCAATAGTGATGATGTACATAAGAGGTTATGTTGCTCTCATACAAGGAAAATGCCCTCACACAGTAGTGGCTCCAAGAGATGTTCCACTACAGCAACTCTCAGTCAAAAGAATCCTATCAGTGTGACACAAACTCATGCATGATGAGCATCCTGCCAACATGGCATAAAAAGGATCTCGATGCAAACATACATTACGACAACATGAGTATCCCATCAACATACAACAAAGGGATCTCAAAACATAACATGACGAATCATGACAACAAGTACATCACATAGATGATTCCACGTCACATCAGGCAGGAATCATGAAAACAAGTAATAAACAAGATCCCTCATTAAAATCAAACAGGAATATGTGAAGCACAATGCATAGTAAAAGAAGTACATGAACACACTTCATTTACCTCACAACCAAGGGCCATCTAAAGAAGCGGATGTCAAACTGCTGAAGCTGGTCTCACATCGAATCTCGCAACATCGAATCTCATGGAATGACTACTCGCACATGAATGCCGACACCTACACTACACTTAGAAAAGTGGCTAAAGAATGGAATGAGCAAATGAAAAATCTGAACACACCATCATATTTGTGGCATCGAATAATGCAAAATCGAATATCAAATTTCTGAATTGTGAGAAATTGAAAATCTAGGGCTCAAGGAATCTTTTAGATTCCCCCTAGATTCCTCAAAGATTTCGCTCCATGGGTGGACTGGAAATATGCAACTCAAAAGGTCAATCTAACTTCACCATTGCGATACCTATGGAAAACCATGAAAAATGGCTATAAACTTAACTATTTTCCGACATAGAGAAAGATTATCTCCTCGGGAAAATTTCAAGGATTATGGTTCTGCTCCGTGTGTCTATAGCAATCATGGTTCCACCTCCATACTGAAAAATGGCCAAAAAGTGCAAAAATGTGATGGAGAATCAAACAGTGTCATTGTGTTCATGGCATCGAGAAGCTCTGAAACCACATAAAATTTGTCAAAATTTGACAAAGTGAAAATTCGGCCCTCTTGAAAAGTGTTGCCTCGAACTGCGTGCATTGCCTCCTCCACCTTGAAATGTGTGCCCATTCCTGGTTCCTCCATCTTCTTGGGCACACTTTCCAAGTGAAGGTTCATATCATTTTTCAGGCAGATTAATCAATATGGTTGTTTGGATAAGTTGGTCTAGAATCCCGAATAAGAAGGAGGAGGTCAGGTGGTCAAACCCCAACCCCTCCATTTTAATACACCATTTGTTTTTATGTTGAACTGAATTTAAAATTTTGGTGTCAGGTCTACATTAGGCAGCCCACCCCTTAACTCTCGTAACTCTGTTGGAAATTGCGTGTTGTTCTTTTATTTAGATGGCATACGGTTTTTGTGTATTGCCGTATTAATTAAGGGTTGCATGTGAAATGATTCATGGGTGTCATCGTTTATGGTTTATGCACCATAAATGGGGCCGCTCGGTGGGGGCCAGCCCACGTGGGCCAGGCGGGTTCGATCCCCACCAGCCTCACTTAAATGTGGCTTGTATATAGTGCGATGGTGGTTGGGGGTGGTGGGGTTGGTGGCCCCCACCCCCTTTTTTTTTAATTTTTTTATTATAAAAACAATAGGCAGTTTTGAAAATTTGGTTTTTGGACCGAAGGAGTCTTTTTAAAAAGGCAACAATTTTTCCTAGAATTCGTCCTCAGTTGGTCGGATTCCATCTACCGGAAAAAGTCCAAATTGCGGCCTCCTTGAGCCTGCCCAATCTGCAAAAATTCAACCCAACTTTGACTGCTTCTAACTTTTGCATACAGACTCGGTTTGATGAACCATTCACACCGTTGCTTCAGGGTGACGAGATATACACTTTGGACCTAGTTTGAAAGCATTATGATCACTTTGATTTTTGAGCTTTCCTAAGTCTTCTTTGTCCTATGTGTGTCTCTAGAGCAACCTGGATCAGACAACCAGAAAATGGTTAAGATGAGGGGGTTGGCAACAATTAAGGTGAAAATCTATGAAGATCTACAGCCAAAACAACAATTATTATCATAATTTGGGGGGAAGGTTGGATTTGAATTCAAATCCCCCTATAAATTACGTGTGTCTGTTAAGCAAAGAACACTTTGCACTCTAAGACTTGTTGGTGAATTTTTCTATCTGTCACACATGAACTGAGAATTTTGGAAGGAATTTTTGTCACACCCTCCATTTGTGAACTATTACGCAGAAGACTAGGAGTTATTCATTGAGAAAATGGCTTCCACTAACATCACCGAAGCCATGAGTTCAAAAGCAATTGTGTCCAACACGCTAGGACCGAAAGTGTCCAGTATGGAGGCTACCCGTGTTGTGCCCAAGGCACCTTGGTTGCATAGGCCGAAACAGACTGTGGCTAAAGAAAAGGAGTCTACTACGAAAGAAAATCAACTAGCCGCAAAGGAAAAATAAAAGAAGTCAGTGTCAATACGCGTTTCACTGAGGAATCATACCAAGACATAGGTGAAGAAGAAAAATCATAAGTAGCTAGCAAAAGTAGTGAACCTAGAGGAAGAAGAGTTCCAGGGAATTGAGGATATTTATGCTGAATGGGTGTAGCCTATGAGGAGGCTTCGTGAATATATCCCTCCATAGAAGGGAAAATCTAAGGTCAGGAAGGATCCTGATACGGGGAAATTTTTAGTGTCAACACCTTTACTGCCTGAGAAAATTGTGTTCGAGGGTCCTAGGCTGACATGCATTCCATTGCTTAAAATGGAAGATTGGGACCTTGCAGACAATAGAATGTTTCCGCACTTGGAAACTCAAAAGTAGATGCAGAAAACCTACTTTGATGAAATGGGGGTTACGATTTTGGAGCCCATGAAGTGGGTGCACGGTGTTGAGCAGTGAGGGTTTCTGAATCTGTTGTTGGTACCACACTAACATCACTCCCCCATTAATACGGTTTGTATGCGCGAGATCCTCACACTGGTGCATGATGGTTGCCTATGGCTAGGAGAGCTTATCCCTATCATGGACATGTTGATCCACAGGATCACTAAGTTACCTTAAAAAGGCACAAACCCTGCCAAAGAATTTAGATAAAAAACCAGAGAGAAAGAATTGGCAGATAAAATGAAGGAATTTGGTCCTATTAAAAAATTGTGAGGGTAATCTATCACGTCCATATCAGACCCGACAATCCAGTTCGCTGCCCAGATTTTAGTAGGCAAAATCATGAGAAAATGTCGTGCAGATGAAGTTTCAGTGTTGGTCATATCTCTCACATCTCAGTGAGCAAAGGGAGTTCAGTACAACTAGGCCAAGTATCTCTGTTAGGAGTTCCTCGCAAATGGTCGAGAGGCCTGAGAGGAGAGAAAGACCTTTCACTATGCCTGGCTGCTATTGTCGATTCTTTTGGTTGCTTGGAGGTTACAGTAGGATAGCTAGAGTCCTTCGCATAAAGAAGAATTTCCCGAGGCAGTGTGGTTTGCCTCATTCTAGGCCTCAAAAGATCCATAGCATGTTAAGGAGACAAATATCTTTTGGGTGTTGATGGAGATGGACATGGACACTCACATGGTGGTTAACCAACGACCAAGGTTGTCTCCCACCTTGTACGCATAGCTATTATCTTATGCAAAATTCAAAGCCGATTTTCATAGGGTTTCGATCAAAGCGCACAAGGACCTTGAGTAGAAATGACACGCATTGCCTTATATGGTGAAGTATACAGATATCCAGGAGGTTATGGGGCTTTGGCTGTGGGAATTTTGCATGCCTATGAAGTTAGATGCATGAACAAGCATAGGCATAGAAAGCTCTGTTGCGCAAAAGCGGAAGGACACCGTTCAGCAAGATGTGGGCACATTGGCTAAGTAGAAGAGGAAGGAGGTAGCTATGGCAACTGTAGAAAGGGTTGTATGGAGAAGGAGTGTGCTGACAAAGAGCATGTAGAGCATGAAAAAAAGGATGTAGAGGACAGCGAGAAGTCTTCTTCCCACCATACTGATGAGAAAGAGTTGTGAGAGTGAGGAGGGGGTGGCGGTGAGGAGAAAACCACTCCTTTCATACTAAAGAAGCACACGCAAGAGCAACAAAGTGGGCATTGAAAGAAAAAAAAGTATGATAAACAGAAACATGTTGATCCCATGGTACTGATAGAGGCCGATCTCAATGAGATCGGCGACAAAATTCAGGATACAATGACATAGGTGTTACAACAATTCGAGCAACAATACAAGCAAGTGCTAGGGGGCGTCCAAAAGGATCCGCACGAGATTTAGATCCAGGTGAACAAAATTCAGGTAGATGTCGGGAAGGCGAGCAATGCACAAGCAAGCCTGACATAGGTTAGGAGTGCAATATCAGAGATTGTCTGGCCTCAGGACATCAGAGTCTTTCCTTTTCCTAAAGGGTCAGTTCACATGGAGTCAGATGAGTCTCACATGGTGCTTCACACAGTGAAAGACATTGGACTGAACCTTGTTGCACTACCAATTGAGTCCCTTAATGTTCTACATTAGGGGGTCACTGATGAGCTCAAGATTAGAGAATAATGTGCACACAGGCCTTGAAGGGGCAAGAGGAGTTGCACACACAACGTCAAAACTTGGCTACAATGATTGATTAGGTCTAAAAATCTATACTTGAGTTAGGCATACGTGATGATGCAGAGGCTTTAGCCAAGGCAAGGAAATTGGCTACTACAGTGTGCTCTTCAAAGGAGAAGGTCCATAAGGTGACTTTCGACGTCAGGATGTAGATAGCTGAGCTACAGCTTAAATTGCAACCGACCACACTTCCAGAGCTTCAGGAACAAAGGAAAATGACATTAAAGAATCCATGGCTGAGCTATATGTCATTGTTCAAGGGTGCGATAAGCTCTTCACTCAGGAACTCGGCCTTTGGGATACATTGCAAGAGATTCCTACACTACAATAGTTGAGCATGGAACTTCAAGAAGCATAGCAATAGTACGATGAGCTCAGAATGACAGCATGGACATTGGCACTAGTCTAACGTTTCTCACACCTATAGGAAGGTAAAGCAAAATTGCTGCAGATATAGGAATTACAGAAGAAGAAGTTTGTGCTCAGTGCACGACTTGAGCCTTAGACAGAGGAAGCCAGCCAATTCTCATAGACAATTTTTGAGAAGCTAAAGGCTATTCAACAAACATAGAGGACTACACAGCTAGTAGTAGAGTGGCCAACCATAAAGAAAATGGTCTAGGAGGTGCAACAAGTAGTAGAACAAAGTGTAGCGGAGCTACAGGCATTGACTAAAGGATTCAGTGAACTCTACCAGTAAGTGGAACAATCAGTTGAGTGACTCGAGGGTGAATCATGATCTTTGTGTTGGGGACCTATTGAGATGGGGCCCCCTAGGTCAGTTTTGGGTTAATAAACCCAAATTTTGTATACAATTTTGTGAAAGATGTAAAGTCTCTGCGATTTGTGGATGCAGAGCACGTATATAAGTAAGAGTCAAAGGGGCTTAGCCCCTTGCTTTAATTAAAGTTTTGAGTCAGTTTTGAGATTCATCCATGGTCCACGGACCATGGCATTGTATGGAAAAGTCTATAAACAATTGAGTTTTAGTGAAACGAAGAAGTGAAGAAAGATAGAGAATTAGGATCATTGAAGAGTCTTGGGAAGGAGCTAAGGCAGGAAGGCTCTGCTTCTCGTGCTTAGGTAGAGAAAGGAAGGCTCCGTAGCTAAGTGCACGGAGGCCTAGGTAGAGTCCACAGCTAATTCAACGGACCCCTATAGTTGTGTGCATAGGGTAGTTTGAGTATGTAACCAATGACGTAAAGATCAATAAAAACAATTTTCCGAAGAATTACTAAGTATTTATGTTTATATATGCTAATGTTATATGTTGCTGATGAATGACATTTTTTAAGAAATAATGAACAAATACTATGTAAATGTCTTGAATTTGTCTTAATAATGTATAAAATGAATGCTTAAGCACTTCTGCGAAGGTTCTGGTGGTTCCTTTTATGTTTCCTGATGAATTAAGTATATCTCCACGAACTCCAATTTAGGATTGCTTTCTGATGCACATAAGTAGGTAAATCATCTGTTAATAGTCCGCAAGGATTGATCATGGACCTTCATGAAGTTCTGATGACTACTTTAGCTGAGTTACATTGGCATGCCCCAGGATCCTATCCATCTATACGAAGGTAGATTCAAGGTGCTGGAAGACATCACACTAGTCTCTAGATGCAGAAACATGGTTCTTGCATCCCCCCATATTGCTTTGGGTGAGACTACAGCCTTCACTACGCAGGTTTTTGTCAAAAGGGCCAGTAGTGTAGGGTTTTGCTGGTTGGCACAACTAACTCTGAACCTGGGTCAGGACCCCCTAAGCCAACAGTGATTCAGAATGCTCATTAGGAGTTTGTTCGAGCAAAGCAAGAGTTAGAACAATATTTGTATGATAGGACTACACTCAGCACAATCCTCAGTAATTGGACAGCATGTGTAGCTTCTTTGTGCAATCGTATAAGGAATCAAGAAGGGAAAATGAAAGAATTGTGCTCCTAGCAAGTAATTAAACTTTGACAAAATTTTACCCATGGTAATTGGATCTCGTAGGAGAAGAAATTCCATGGCTAGTTATTGCAGGAAGAGAGATTGTGGCTTAAATAAGGAAGAAGCCTCTAATTCTAGTGAATATTTGCATGGAATATCACTAAAGTGCAAGATTTGGAACAATAAACATCATTTGATCAACAATTATCAGAATAGACTTCCATAACTGACAAAGTACAATACTTAGGAGAACTGAAAGCATTGGATGTTCAAGCAAATCTAGTTGTATAAGAATGGAATATATTTCATCAACACCTTCAAATTCTGGGACCTATCATTTATTGAACAACATTCCCTGAAACTCCAAAAACATCACCACCAGTAGAAAAATCTACTCCAATATCTCCACCACTACCCAAATTTGGTTATTTTGAGCTGAGTTTTTCGTGATATGGTCAAGCCTCAGAACAACATTCGGATAGCCATGAAATTAAAGTTAAAGGTGTCAATTGGTTACATGGCGAAATGGAAAGAAGATGAATCTATACAATAGATACAACACAATTATTTAAAGAAGCATTGATTGAAGTGTCAAGTGGGCCAAATGTTTAGCCAACCAACCACCCTAGAGAACCTTAATTTCTTTCTCAATCTTTCTTTCTTCTATTTTATATGAAATTTTGTGTAAGAAATTGTTAGACTCAAAATTTCCCCCTTCTTTGGGATGAAGAAGGCCATGATGGTGGGGGAGATGTTGGAGGGGCTAGTTGACTTAGTCGGCTATCCAAGTCAAGTTAGGAATCTACATTGTGAGGTTGTTCAATTCTCTAGTTTGTTGACTATCCCAATCCAGCCAGGAATGTTCATTTTAAATTCAGTGAATTCTCTAGTCAGTTGAATAACCCATTCAAGCCAAGAACCTGTGTTGTAAAGTCAACCGAGATTCTAAGTCGAATAGGGTAAGTTGATTCTAATAGTTGAATTGTTGTAACTATTATCACTCAATAATTTCCCTAGCTTGAGGAGAGAAAGCCAGAGGTAACCAAAAAACCATTTCTAAGGCTAGGATCTAGCCCTTCAAGCTTTAGAGAGGGATCTCTCTATATGATTTCGATTTCTACTTCAAATTTTGGGCAAGATATTTGAGTTTAAGATGGATTTTTTCAAAGGTTTGATTGAAAGATGTTGGAAAATTCCATTGGACATGGAATCATCAACCTTTAGGTATTCAATCACAAAATGACAGATTATTTGTAACAAGGCAGGATATGAAAACTTTTGGGTAATGGTGGAGAGTTTTGCAACAAGGAATTTGAAGAATTCTATCAGAAGTGTGGTATAGCAAAATATAAGACTACTCCATACACACCTAAGAAAAATGGAGTTGAAAAAGGAATTAAAAAGATGTTCATGGAAAGGGCAAGAAGCATGCTCCGTGGTGTCGGGTTAGGATAGGAATTCTGGGCAAAGACAGTGGAGATAGCATGTTACCTGGTCAACATATCACCTTCATCAGCATTGGAGGATAAGACTCCACAAGAGGTATGGAATGGTAAGAAACCCTCTCTTTCACATCTGAGGCTATTTGGATGTGATGCATATGTACACGTTCTGTTATCACTCAGGTTGTCCTTAAGCTTCGAAAAGGATACGGCCGAGGTAACCACTAACCAACTTTGGACTGCAGGTTCTAGCCCACCTGCAGTCAGAGAGGGCTCTCTCTTTCAGATTTAGCTTTGTTGATGATGATATTAGGCTAGCTATTAAGTTCAAGGGGTTTTGGTTTGTAATTTGGTGGGAAGGAGGATGCTTTCAAACAGAGAGGCAATGTATAGTGTGGTAAGTTTCAAACCATTGGGCATGGAGTCATGGGGTAAGACTGCTGGTGCGTTTTCTTGGTGACAAGAGGAATATGGAGCAAGATAGTTGCATATGAAACAACTTTCAAGGTAAAAGAGATGGGTTGGAGGCTAAGGAATGAGAGGCAACAAAGAATCTCTCAAACAAGTTAGCAAAGGGAAGATGAATGAACTCTATCTAGGAGCAGCTAAGAATTCTTAGACAATAGTCATTCATATGTGAAATAGATTAAACATGAGCCATAAAGGAATTCATATTTATGCCTAAATCAAGGAGAAAACATAAAGAGCCACAGAAACTGAGCATAGAGTGCAGCTAAGCAAATTCTAAGCCAATCTTTTGTTCTTTGACTTGAGCATGTATGAAATTGAGATAACAGAGGTGAGAGGCACTTATTGATCCATATAGAAACACCTGAATTCCATCATCCACTGTTCAACCATTAACAACACATCAAACAGTCCATCCTCCAAGCTTTTAGCAGTCTTTGATTAAAGAAAACATATCAGATATAGAGCGAGTCTCTAGAGGAGTCATACAACCAACCAACCCTTAGAATAGTGCAGAGGGTGGTATATATAGAAGAAATAGCCACAGACTTCCCTTGAACAGGTGTCAAGGGGAAAAATATCCCAAAAAATATCTCTGAAAACAGATCAAAAGAGATCTGTGCAATCACTATCTTTGAACCTAATCTATGCTGGAAATAAATGTATGAAACATCAGAAACAGCTACGCTGGGGCAACTGGCATCTCAAGTCATGTAGACCGGGGCTGTGCATGAGGCAGCAGCCTCAAAAATGAGTGGAGAGAGGTCCTCGAGCCATGTGCTAGCCTCATGGCCATAACTGTGCATGGGTTGAGCAGCGCGGCCCCAAAATATGGCCTCATACAATGTTTTTGCAATAAATCTGCTTTGAAATCCTTTATCTGTGCCTTCAAGTGGTCCTGCTACCTTAAACGGCAAAAATTGCAAGCTGGTGAGCCATTACAGCTCAATGATGCTTTGCTGAATCTGCTGGGGCCCCTTTTCCTTCATCTGCCTTGGAAAATCTTCACTGATACACTCTGCCGCTTCCTGATATTCTTTGGCACGCACCTGGGCTATCTTGGCTTCAAAAATGCACTTAAACTGTCAAATCAACACTTACTGGCTGCTGATCGGCCCAAATATCTACTGTGAGGCCTTCTGCCACTTTTGGGTGGTTGTCGGCCCTTGGCCGACTCAAAATGCTTTAGCAACACTTAAAATCACGAACTAGATGAGTAAAGGGTCATTGAAGGCCTGCTGCGGTGAAAACCTGCTATTTGGGGCAATTTGGGCCTAGAGCGATCCAAGAATGGCCTGAGAAAACCATGTTTTCTTTATACCTGGGCGGGCACGGGCGCCGCACACAAAACCTTTGAAAACAACCCATTTCCGAATAACACAGAAAATGTGCCAAAAACATGAACTTTTAATGAAAAATTGGCTTTTGGTGGGCACTGTAGCAGCCTTTAAATCCTGGCCGTTGGATCCGGCGTGGGCCGATCCAACGGCTATCGCTAAATCGCATCGGGGTAGACCGGGGGGCGGCACATAAACAATTGCCGAAAGCGCGGACCCGAAATGCTTATAGGCCCTTTCTTTATTTGAATCGAGTCCGGCCCATCGGCGATGTCAATCGGCGGATTCAATAAAAAAGGGTTAGCGGACCCGAAATCTATATATGCTGCAGTTTATTATATTTCGGCTCCGCCCCATCGGAGCCTTCCCTTTTCGCTGTGCAACGCCCCCTTACGGACCTGAAATCCTTTATACACTACGCCTTAATTTTATTTCAGCTCCACCGGTCGAAGCCATATATATGGGGTGACCGCCGATTACATATGGGCCGTTGATTTGGGGCCCAAAAATGGATGGCTGTGATTAATTCGGCAATTTGCTATCGGCGGGGTCATGGGGCTGCCACATAGAAACGCCAAAATGTGGCAGACCCGATATGCTTTTACCAGTCCACTTTATATGTTTTCGGGTCCGGCCCATTGGCATTATGCCCCATGCCTTGAGACTTAGCCATTTCGCTTATATATTCCACTGCCCCCTCCCGATAGCGATATCGCATTGGAGGGGGATTAAATAGATCCTTTTCTCATCGGAGCATGCATTTTATTAAAATGCAAAGGAAACATGAATTCGGAGGAGTTATATATGGTGTTTGAACATATGATTGCCCCCTCCCGATAGCGATATCACATCGGAGGGGGACCCAAAGGACCCATTTCTCATTGGAGCCATTATTTATTCAAAAATGCAAGTCTTTTGAATTCGGAGGGGGTAATCTTTATGCTTTTGCTTGGATTCTAAGGCATCGGAAGGGGTCCGATAGCCAAAAATGGGAGGATTTTATCATTTTTGAAGGTTTTTCATGGTTTGCATATTCTTATGCCTTAGAAGAAGTCCAAAGGCACTTAGGAGGAAAGTGATGTGGTTTTGAGAGGGGTTTAGTGGCAAAAGAGGGTTTCATGCCTTATAAAGGCAAACCAAGGTCAAAGGGGTGATTTTTAAACATGTGAAGGGGAATTATGCAAAGGAATGAGTCCTTATGCACTTGGGAGATAGTTAGGGGGGATGAAGGGTTCTATGCATTGGAAAGTGTCCAAAATGCATGAGAAGATGGTTTGAGGGGGCAATGAGGGTTCTTGCTGAGTTTCAGATAAACTTAGCAATTCCCAAGGATGCATATGGTTATTTTTCAACCAGTGGGAGGGATAAGTATATAGGGGAGTTATATACATAGTTTTAGTAGGGGAAGGGGAAATAGATAGGGAGCTACATAATAAAGTTAGTAGTTAACATGACAAAGATGAGAACAAGCGCTAAGTATGATGTCTTAGGCTATCAAGGGGGGAAAATGACTGATAGAAGAAGTGTAAGCATTCCTTGAGTGAAGCAGATCTCCACCAAGGCAAATGATATGGAGAATGATGAATCTAAGAGGTATCAAGCAGATCTTGACCTCTTTGGGGGAAGTTAGTGAGTGATTTGGGGAAAGAGGAAAAAGGGGAGTTAGACATGCCTCGCTTGAAGTCCTCCAACTGAACAACTGCCTTCAACTTGTGATATGATAGATATAACACTTGACAATATGAGATGGATCACAAGCCATGATTTTGCAACCACAAAGCTACCTACCCGACCTACTCACCTAGCATTTTCTCTTCTTTTTGGTTTGGGTGCACTTGAACTAGCATACCCAGCTTTTCATTCTTTCTTCTTGCTGTGCTTCTATCTACTTCTACACTTATTTCAGCCGGGGGCTCAGATTAAGCTGTTGAACACCCTTGTTTCTCTACCTATCTACAAATCTGCCAAGATTAAGCTGTTTGGACAGATGTTCATTCTCTATATTCTACAACAGGAAATTGAAACCTAGGGAAGCCAAGATTAAGCTGTTTGGCCTTCCCATACTTGAAAACTGATCAAAATGGATTACTCATCAAGACTGGAATAGAGCAGTGGCACTTTAGACTAGCACACTCTCAAGCACACTTCTTTAGCCAACTGTAGCAAATATGGAGCATTGCAGCATGCATAGTTCGACATATTTGGCATGTAAAAATGTCGATCATGAAAGATGATTAACCTGCTGCAGCAGGAGGCTAACAGTGGCTCCACTTGGGGATGGCTTTTCCTTGTGAAAAGCCAAGAACAGCAGGTCAGACTGCCTTGATCCTCTGTAGTTGTTGTTAACTGAAAACTTCTTCTGTGTTGACTGCTAAATTACAGGAACTTTGAGATCTGAACAACAATCTCCTTCAACTAAAATATTGTGAAAAATAAAGCATCGCCTGCTTTCTTCTGTGTGCTTGATATTGCATACACTTTTGCTTGATAACTGCATTATGAAGTACACACAAAAAAGGGAACCAACTGGAGCAACTCCTCTTAATTTTGTCTTTGAACAGGCTGTAGCTATAACACTAAAAATCACTCCTCTGTTTGATACCATTGACTGAAGAGCTGGTAACTTGAATGCAACATTTTTAATTGAATTCGCTATTATAAATAACAGTGCTGCCCCTTTACCATTGAGTGTATTTTAAAATATATCATAACCTGCCTTGTGCACCCTTTGAAGTAAGTTCATAACCAGGGGCAAAATTGATGTGCTTCTCTTTGAAATTCACCTCAAAAGAACAGAGGCTTCAAATGTTGCGCTCCTTTGGCTTCTTTTCTTCGGGACTGCGCTCTTTTCCCAAAACGAATGCAAAGATAGAGCTTTGAAATGGGGGATTTGCATGGGTTGTGCCTTCAAGCTTTGCTGCGCTACTCTGCTGTAGTCAATGCTTATGGTAGGTTTTTAAAACGGAGGACCTGTGCTACTCTGCCTCCATAACTTCGCTGCTTGGTTCCAAGCAATCAGATTGCTTACCCAAACATAAAAGGAAAGCACTTATATGTACATGCATTAATATACAAATATATACATCAGAACCCTGTATCCCTTAGGTCACTGGGTCGAGGTAATGCTTCAGCATGCGGCCATTGACAGGGCCCTCTTCAGCTGTGCAAGCATCTAGATTTTTGAGAAAATATGTATTGTTGCCTTGAATAGCGCTGATGACAAATGGGCCTTTCCACAGAAAGTCAAACTTGGCATGCCTTCCCTTGTCTTCTCGTCGTGAGTCCCACCTTAACACTTTATTGCCAATAAAAAAATCCTCAGCCTTAGTCCTCTTGTCAAACGCCTTCTTCAGCCTTTCTTGTAGCATTTGAGCTGTGTCATACACCTGCTCTCTGGTTTGCTGAAGATGAATGGTCTGATTGATCCTTTGTTAAATATCATTTGGTTCAGCTTGAACCTCCTGCAACAGCTTGATAACAGGAATGCCTAAAGAAGATGGAAATCTGGCCTCCATGCCATATACTAGCTCATAAGGGCTCATCCCAATGGATCTCTTTGTTGAAAGTTTGTCTGCCCATAGGGCATTGGTGAGCTTTTTATGCCAGTTCTTCCTGTTTTCTTCTAAGGTCTTCTTGATAATACTTATCAGGCTCTTGTTGGATGACTCGGCTAAGCCATTACCTTGAGGGTAATAGGCTGTGGAATGGCCCAAGGTGATATGAAATTTGTGGCAAAAACTGATCATCTTTTTGGATTTGAAAGCAGCGGCATTGTCAGTGATGATCTTCTCAGGGCAGCCAAATCTAGAAAGGATATTGCACTCAAGGAATTGGATAATAATGGTGTCATTGGCTTGCCTACATGGGATGGCCTCAATCCACTTAGTGAAATAATCGGTGGCTGTTAAGATCCACTTATGCTGGCCTGAGGAAGAGGGATGGATTTCTCCAATGAAGTCAAGACCCCATTGTTGAAAAGGCTTCTCGGTTGAGATGGGTTTCAGAGGCAAAGGGAGCAGCTTTTTCTTGCCTTCAAAAATTTGGCAATTGTGGCATGAGGTGGCAAACTTCTTTACATCTGCAAACAAAGTGGGCCAATAGAAACCAGCCCTTAAAATTTTATCAGCAGTGGACTTCCATTATAGATGTCCTCCACAGCCCCCTGCATGGAATTCTTTCATGACATCGCTAGTTTCATTCTTGGTCAAGCAATTAAGCAATATACCTTCATGATTTTTCCAAAATAATGCACCATCTAAGACACAAAATTTCAAAGCCTTCATTCTTAAAAATCTCTTCTTGGTCCTGGACAATCCTGGGGGAGCACACAGGTTTAACAATACAAAGCAAATATCAGCATACCATGAGGATTGCAAAAAGGTGTCACTGATCTGTGGAGTCGCCGACTCTTGTTCATTGTCCAGTTGGTTGATGTCTAAGGCTTTAAAGTTTGTTTCGGACATCATTTTGGCTAAACCTTGTCCCTTTATCAGCTTGGTTGGTTTTATCTCTATGTCATACTCAAGAATGTTAGCAATCCACTTGCCTCTTTTGCCTTCTAACCCCTCTTGGGTTAATATGTCTTTTACAATAGCATTTGGCACATAAGCAATCACATGTGAATATAAAATATAAATTTGGAATTCCTTGATTGCTTTAACAAGGGCATAGGCTTGGTTCTCCATGATTGGGTATTTCAGGGGGGCATCTCTTAAGGCTTGGCTGAAAAAAGCAATTGGCTTTTCAGCTCCTTGATCATCCTTTTGCAAAAGGACAACAGCTATAGTATTATCAGATGCGAATGAAAATATGATAAAGTCCCTATCAAATTTTGGACTTGTGAGGACTGGGGCTTGAGTTAAGGCTGATTTGATGCCCTCAAATGCTTGCTTGGCCTCTAGAGACCACTTTACCTTGGCGTCTTTCTTGAGCATGTTGTTTAGCATTCTTATTAGCTCAGCCAAGTTTGGAATAAACCTCCTTAGGAAATTGATTTTCCCAAGGAATGCTTGTAATTCTTTTATATTTCTAGGATATGGGATTTGCAATATGGCTTGGATCCTTTCCGGATCAACCCTAATACCATCCTTTGAGATGATATGTCCAAGTAATTTTCCTTCTTCAAGGCCAAAGAGAGACTTCTTGGGATTCAAGGAAATGCCATATTTCCTACATGTGATGAATATTTGCCTTAGGTGCTTGAGGTGTTCTTCATCAGATTTGGAAAATGGGGTTAAGTCATCAAGGTAGACAACTAGGAAATCATGGATTTCCTTGGCGAATGCAATGTCCATTGCCCGTTGAAATGTAGCACCAGCGTTTTTAAGTCTGAATGGCATTTTTACATACTTAAATGTTCCCCACGGTGTGGTAAAGGCTATCTTGTCTTGGTCATCTGGGTGAACAAGTATTTGGTTAAAACCTGAGAAACCATCTAGTAAAGAGATTCTAGATGATCCCACTACTCTCTGCAATATGTGGTCCATTTTGGGCAAAGGATAGTGGTCCTTTAGGGAGACTTGATTTAAATTTCTGAGATCTACACAAAGTCTGATCTCGCCTGACTTCTTTCTTGTGGGAACCAAATTGGAAACCCATTCAGAGAATCTGATGGGTGCTATTATCCCTGCTTCAAACATTCTTTTTACTTCCTTCTCAATAAGTGGGAGAAGGACGGGGTTTATTATTCTCAGCTTTTGTTTAAATGGTTTCTGATTCGGTTTCAAGGGAATTGTGTGTTGTATTACAGAGGTATCATAGGATTTTAAATCCTCATAGCTCCAAGCAAATACATCTTGGAATTCTTTGAATAAATCAATGTACTTGGGCTTCTGATCAGGAGGCAAAGACTTAGACAGTTTGATCATTTTGGGCTTTTCTGCTGTCCCAATGTTGTGTTCTTCTATAGCAGTGTTTATAGGCTGCATTTTTGGCTTTTTGGGCACATCGTTTGCATCAAACATGTCTTCTAGTGGAGTGAGGCCAGCAGGGAGAAAGTTATCTTTTAGATCAATAATATCGGCCTCTGTTTTGGTTATTTCCTCCAAATGCATTTGTTTCAATTCCTCTATGTTTTCATTGCCAAAAACTGTTGGGTTTAGGATCTGTCTGGCTGTTACAGCTGTTACAGCCTACTGATTTTTGTTTAATGCTTGTTGTTGTAGGTCCTCCGTGGTATCCTCATCAATGTTTTGGCCTGCAAATTCATGCTGTAAGGTAAGAAAATTGTTTATTTGAGCATCATCCTCGAACACTTGCCAGTCTTTAATGTTATTTGGGACAACATGCCTATGTTTTATTTCAGCAGTGAAATGGTGATTTGGCTCAAAGGGAAGCTTGCATGTACTAGCGAAAGTGGCTAGGCTGTGAGCACGAATGTTATGATTTCTTGAAATCTTGGCAAGCTTGGATTCAGAGAATGCATTGAGTATGTTGGTAGCAGCAGTCCTATAGGCTCTCATTCTGTTGTCATTGGTAACAAAGTTACCTTTCATTTGTTGGATTACTAGGTCGGAGTCACCTAGAATAGACACTTTTGCAGCCCCCAAAGCTTTTAGCAATTTAAGGCCTAACAGGAGAGCCTCATACTCTGCCATGTTGTTGGTGCATCTGAAATTCAGTCTATATGCATGACCTTGTGCATGATTGTTATGAGAATTATGAATCCATACACCTGCCCCTGCCCCTAATTTGTTAACCGATCCGTCAAACTCTAAATACCATGTGATTTCTTGCTTGTGGGTAGTCTCAAGAGTTTGAGTCATTTTAGGATTGGGCAGATTTGAAAATTCTGTTTGGGGAAGTTCTTTTTGTATGCTGATTGCATTTGTTGTTGTGACAATTTGTTGAGTATGTGCAACCGATTCTTGATTGATATGTGCTTGCTGCTCTAAAGCCAAAGGCTTGTTATCAGTTAGAGGGCAGCTATCATCATTAAACAAAATAAAAGAATCCATGTCGGAGTGGATTGAATAAATGGGAAAATTTTCAGGCTTGCTCTCACTACTTACCACATATTTCATGAGCGTTTCTCTGTACAGTCTCTTTGGTTGCCCAAAGACATAAATAGTAGCATAGGAAAGGTCTAATTTAAGGGATCCTTGGAGCTTTGCTCCCCATGATCTTGATAGGAGAATATCGTACTTTGGTGGGATATTAGCCACCACTATATCCATGACAATGGTTTTGTTGGGATATTGGACTAAGGAGACACACAATTCTTTGATGAGGCCTAGACATTTCACTTGACTTGAGTCAAATGACTACAGATCTTTGTAAGGTCTTGTAACGTCAATGTTGAGTTTTTCCATAACTGCTTTGGGCATAAGATTGTGCAAGGCCCCTGAGTCAAACATAGCGTTGTGCAAAACTTTGTTGTGTATATGCAGACTGATATAAAACGGTGGAACAGGTCCATGTGTTGATTTTCCGTTAACTTCTGGACCAAATAGCAGTTCTGGGGAATCATCCAAAACATTTACATCATCTTTGTTTCCCGGGATTTGAAGTGATCTTTGAATTTGTTGTCTATATACATCGTGTTTGGCGAGTTCTGAAAGAGGGACAGATATCTTGAGTTTTCCAATCTCTGCCTCTAAGTTAAATGGCTTTTCTAGTGGAGTCTTGCTGTTGATAATGGCAGTTTTTTCTTTTTCATTTGCATTCTCGGCAATCTGCTCTTGTTGATCGGCGTTATGGGAAATTTCTGCTTGCGGTTTTACATTTTCAAGAGTGCTTTTTGGGATGCTGTTTGAATTTTCTTTTGAGGAAGGAAGTGGCAGAGGCTGCTCAACAGAAGGCTGAGTGTCTGTTATATCTTCTACAGTCACTTGATGTGGGTTAGGGACAGTTATATCAGTTGGTTCTGTTACAACAAATTTGTTTTTAATCTTGTTGGGCTATTTACCTTCTTTTGTCTTGCTAGGCTCAGAGATGTCAATGGTCCTAGTTCTGAGCTTATACTGTTTGTGTACCTCATACACGGCGGTATCATAACCCTGTTTAAAATCAAAAGACTCACCAGATTTAGTTTGAAACTCATTACAGTCATGCTGATTTTGGTCTTCTTGGGACAGGAAAGTTTGGTGTTCACCCTTTAGATCCATCAGGTTCATGTGAGTATCCTCTATGGGTTCACTAGAAGTGGACCCTTCTACATAGTTATCTTGAAAAGGGGGTCTAATGTCATGGTCTGGGGTGGGTCTACCAGCATTTGTGTTCTGGGTTTTCCTAAAATTTGGGTTCCTTATGGGATTGGACTACTGTCCTTCCCATGATGCTTTTCTCTCGACATTTTCTACTCTTTCTCCCAGTCTTTGCAGGACATTGATGATAGCATCAAGCTTTTGGTCAAAGGCTGAGGGTTCTTCTTTCCATTCTTGCTCTGTTTCTCTTGGTAATCAAGTTGGCTTCTATGGTAACAACAACATTTTGTGCATCTGCAAGAGTTGCAGGGGCTCTTTCTTTCAACTGATATGCCATATCAGGGTCAAATCCATCCGGAAATTTATACAAAGCAAGGTCAGGTGGAGGTCTTAAGTTCTGTGGTATTGCATTGTAGACATTGTTGAATCTCGCACAGTACTCTAAAACAGTCTCTTGAGGGCCTCTTTTAATTGTATCATATTCAGCTAGTATGTGCAAGGGGTCTTTCTTCTTCTCCCATCTAGTAGTAAAGGATTGGTATAGCTCATCAGGAGTGGTTATGGAATTTGCAGCAAGTGATCTGAACCAAGTTCTTACATCACCGGTTAGACTCTGAACAAAAATTCTCATTCTTACACTATCATCATCGATTTCATAGCTTTCGAAATAGTCTTGCATCTTTTTGGTATGCTGAATAGCTGTGAAAGGACCAGTGGAATCAAAATGTGTGATTTTAGATTGGTAATCTTGAGGTAAAGCCCCAGCATTGGCAGGCAGTTGCAGGGGTGCATATCTATTAGCCATATTGATGGGGATAAGTGGAACAACGGGGATAAATGGTACAACCGGAGCGACTGGGATAACAGGGATAACTGGGGTAACTGGAACAGCAGTAGTGGTAGCAGTGAATGAGGGTGTGGAAGGAGTGTTTTGAGATGTGGATGATGAAGAAGGGGAAACAGGGGTTGACCGAAATAAGACCTTGACAGGAGTTGGAACAGCACTTGGCCGAGCTGTTTCAGAACTCAAGTCAGCAAAATCTTCTTGACTTTCTCGCTTCCTAAGGATCTTCGGGATTAGGTTGGGATTCTCAAAAACAGCTGGAGGGTCCGGATCTGGGTTTGACCTTGTATGTCGTGGGTTCTTTTTAGGAGCCAGCTTCTGAATCCTATTTCTGGTATTTTTATATGGATGTTTCAGTAATAGCAAATGACTAGTCAAAATTCGGGACAGCTATCTACAATTTAAACTAGCATGAAGATTGACTGAAGCAGCGTTTATTTACTTCTGTTAATGCAAAGCAAAGAACAGTTTCAAAGGCTTCCTGGCTGGCATTCAGGCTTCATCTGTAGTTTAAAGAGTGGACAGCAATTGGAATTGGAAAGTTTGATTTATGGTCTCAGCGAAGCTTTCTTACCTTCTTTGTGAAATCATCTGAGGAAGTTCCCCAGTGGAGTCGCCATTATGTTATCACTCAGGTTGTCCTTAAGCTTCGGAAAGGATACGGCCGAGGTAACCACTAACCAACTTTGGACTGCAGGTTCTAGCCCACCTGCAGTCAGAGAGGGCTCTCTCTTTCAGATTTAGCTTTGTTGATGATGATATTAGGCTAGCTATTGAGTTCAAGGGGTTTTGGTTTGTAATTTGGTGGGAAGGAGGATGCTTTCAAACAGAGAGGCAATGCATAGTGTGGTAAGTTTCAAACCATTGGGCATGGAGTCATGGGGTAAGACTGCTGGTGCGTTTTCTTGGTGACAAGAGGAATATGGAGCAAGATAGCTGCATATGAAACAACTTTCAAGGTAAAAGAGATGGGTTGGAGGCTAAGGAATGAGAGGCAACAAAGAATCTCTCAAACAAGTTAGCAAAGGGAAGATGAATGAACTCTATCTAGGAGTAGCTAAGAATTCTTAGACAACAGTCATTCATATGTGAAATAGATTAAACATGAGCCATAAAGGAATTCATATTTATGCCTAAATCAAGGAGAAAACATAAAGAGCCACAGAAACTGAGCATAGAGTGCAGCTAAGCAAATTCTAAGCCAATCTTTTGTTCTTTGACTTGAGCATGTATGAAATTGAGATAACAAAGGTGAGAGGCACTTATTGATCCATATAGCAACACCTAAATTCCATCATCCACTCTTCAATCATTAACAACACATCAAACAGTCCATCCTCCAAGCTTTTAGCAATCTTTGATTAAAGAAAACATATCAGATACAGAGCAAGTCTCTAGAGGAGTCATACAACCAACCAACCCTTACAACAGTGCAGAGGGTGGTATATATAGAAGAAATAGCTATAGACTTCCCTTGAACAGGTGTCAAGGGGGAAAATATCCCAAAAAATATCTCTGAAAACAGATCAAAAGAGATATGTGCAATCACTATCTTTGAACCTAATCTATGCTGGAAATAAATGCATGAAACATCAGAAACAGCTGTGCTAGGGTAGCTGGCATCTCAAGTCATGTAGACCGGGGTTGCGCATGAGGCAGCAGCCTCAAAAATGAGTGGAGAGAGGTCCTCGAGCCGTGTGCTAGCCTCATGGCCATAACTGTGCATGGGTTGAGCAGCGCCGCCCCAAAATGTGGCCTCATACAATGTTTTTGCAATAAATCTGCTTTGAAATCCTTTATCTGTGCCTTCAAGTGGTCCTGCTACCTTAAATGGCAAAAATTGCAAGCTGGTGAGCCATTACAGCTCAATGATGCTTTGCTGAATCTGCTGGGGCCCCTTTTCCTTCATCTGCCTTGGAAAATCTTCACTGATACACTCTGCCGCTTCCTGATATTCTTTGGCACGCACCTGGGCTATCTTGGCTTCAAAAATGCACTTAAACTGTCAAATCAACACTTACTGGCCGTTGATCGGCCCAAATATCTGCTGTGAGGCCTTCTGCCGCTTTTGGGTGGTTGTCGGCCCTTGGCCGACTCAAAATGCTTTAGCAACACTTAAAATCACGAACTGGATGAGTAAAGGGTCATTGAAGGCCTGCTGCGGTGAAAACCTGCTATTTGGGGCAATTTGGGCCTGGAGCGATCCAAGAATGGCCTGAGAAAACCATGTTTTCTTTATACCTGGGCGGGCATGGGCGCCGCACACAAAACCTTTGAAAACGGCCCATTTCCGAATAACACAGAAAATGTGCCAAAAACATGAAATTTTAATGAAAAATTGGCTTTTGGCGGGCACTGTAGCAGCCTTTAAATCCTGGCCGTTGGATCCGGCGCGGGCCGATCCAACGGCTATCGCTAAATCGCATCGGGGCGGACTGGGGGGCGGCACATAAACAATCGCCGAAAGCGCGGACCCGAAATGCTTATAGGCCCTTTCTTTATTTGAATCGGGTCCGGCCCATCGGCGATGTCAATCGGCGGATTTAATAAAAAAGGGTTAGCGGACCCGAAATCTATATATGCTGCAGTTTATTATATTTCGGCTCTGCCCCGTCGGAGCCTTCCCTTTTCGCTGTGCAACGCCCCCTTACAGACCCGAAATCCTTTATACGCCGCGCCTTAATTTTATTTCGGCTCCGCTAGTCGGAGCCATATACATGGGGTGACGGCCGATTACATATGGGCCATTGATTTGGGGCCCAAAAATGGATGGCTATGATTAATTCGGCAATTCGCTATCGGCGGGGTCATGGGGCTGCCACATAGAAACGCCGAAATGTGGTGGACCCGATATGCTTTTACCAGTCCACTTTATATGTTTTCGGGTCCGCCCCATCAGCATTATGCCCCATGCCTTGAAACTTAGCCATTTCGCTTATATATGCCACTGCCCCCTCCCGATAGCAATATCGCATCGGAGGGGGATCAAATAGATCCTTTTCTCATCGGGGCATGCATTTTATTAAAATGCAAAGGAAACATGAATTCGAAGGAGTTATATATGGTGTTTGAACATATGATTGCCCCCTCTCGATAGCGATATCGCATCGGAGGGGGACCCAAAGGACCCATTTCTCATCGGAGCCATTATTTATTCAAAAATGCAAGTCTTTTGAATTTGGAGGGGGTAACCTTTATGCTTTTGCTTGGATTCTAAGGCATCGGAAGGGGTCCGATAGCCAAAAAAGGGAGGATTTTATCATTTTTTGAAGGTTTTTCATGGTTTTTGCATGGTTTGCATATTCTTATGCCTTGGAAGAAGTCCAAAGGCACTTAGGAGGAAAGTGATGTGGTTTTGAGAGGGGTTTAGTGGCCAAAGAGGGTTTCATGCCTTATAAAGGCAAACCAAGGTCAAAGGGGTGATTTTTAAACATGTGAAGGGGAATTATGCAAAGGAATGAGTCCTTATGCACTTGGGAGATAGTTAGGGGGGATGAAGGGTTCTATGCATTGGAAAGTGTCCAAAATGCATGAGAAGATGGTTTGAGGGGGCAATGAGGGTTCTTGCTGAGTTTTAGATAAGCTTAGCAATTCCCAAGGATGCATATGGTTATTTTTCAACCAGGGGGAGGGATAAGTATATAGGGGAGTTATCTACATAGTTTTAGTAGGGGAAGGGGAAATAGATAGGGAGCTACATAATAAAGTTAGTAGTTAACATGACAAAGATGAGAACAAGCGCTAAGTATGATGTCTTAGGCTATCAATGGGGGAAAATGACTGATAGAAGAAGTGTAAGCATTCCTTGAGTGAAGCAGATCTCCACCAAGGAAAATGATATGGAGAATGATGAATCTAAGAGGTATCAAGCAGATCTTGACCTCTTTGGGGGAAGTTAGTGAGTGATTTGGGGAAAGAGGAAAAAGGGGAGTTAGACATGCCTCACTTGAAGTCCTCCAACTGAACAACTGCCTTCAACTTGTGATATGATAGATATAACACTTGACAATATGAGATGGATCACAAGCCATGATTTTGCAACCACAAAGCTACCTACTCGACCTACTCACCTAGCATTTTCTCTTCTTTTTGGTTTGGGTGCACTTGAACTAGCATACCCAGCTTTTCATTCTTTCTTCTTGCTGTGCTTCTATCTACTTCTACACTTATTTCAGCCAGGGGCTCAGATTAAGCTGTTGAACACCCTTGTTTCTCTACCTATCTACAAATCTGCCAAGATTAAGCTGTTTGGACAGATGTTCATTCTCTATATTCTACAACAGGAAATTGAAACCTAGGGAAGCCAAGATTAAGCTGTTTGGCCTTCCCATACTTGAAAACTGATCAAAATGGATTGCTCATCAAGACTGGAATAGAGCAGTGGCACTTTAGACTAGCACACTCTCAAGCACACTTCTTTAGCCAACTGTAGCAAATATGGAGCATTGTAGCATGCATAGTTCGACATATTTGGCATGTAAAAATGTCGATCATGAAAGATGATTAACCTGCTGCAGCAGGAGGCTAACACATTCCAAAGGATAAAATAACAAAGTTGGATAGTAAATCTGAAAAGTGCATCTTTATCAAGTATAAGGATGGTTTAAAGGGTCATAAGCTTTGGAACCCAGTAATAAGGAAGGTTGTGTACAACAGATATGTGGTGTTCGGAGAGGTGAAAAATGTTATTAAACATGAAGTCCCATGAAAGCAACCTGAGAAGATATAGTTTGAGCTAAAGGAGGAAGAATCAGACTCTACAACAGAAGAGGAATCAGAAGATGAAGAGCCATAAACTCTGGTTGTGAGATGATCAGTTCGAGAAATAAGGTAGCCAAAAAGGTATAATCCATCCACTTTCTGTTCAAATTCTTCTTTATTTGTTACTGGTGATGATCCCAGAACTATGAAGGAAGCAGTAGATTCAGAGGATGGAAAACTCTGGAAAGAGGCCATGGTTGATGAAATGGCATCTTTGCACAAAAATGAGGCTTGCTATCTGGTGGAGTTGCCGGCTAGAAGGAAACCCATTGGCAACAAATGGTTGTTCAAGAAGAATACAAATTCAAAAGGAAGGGTGGAAAAATACAATGATCGGTTGGTAGAAAAAGGTTATTCCCAGGTGCCGAGAATTGATTTTGGTGATATTTTTTCTCTTGTTGCTGAGGTAGCCTCTATTAGATTACTTTTATCTGTTGATGTTGCTTTTGATTTTGAGGTAGAACAGAGGGATGTGAAGACATCATTTCTCCAAGGGGATCTGGAAGAGGAGATCTACATGAAGAAACCTAAAGGATTTGTGGTGAAGGGTAAGAAATAACTGGTATCGAAGTTAAAAAAGTCTTTGTATGGGCTAAAATAGTCACCAAGGATGTGGTATCAAAAATTTTATACAATTATACAGGGACTTGGCTTCACCAGAAACAAAGCAGATCACTGTGTGTATTTTAAATTAATTGGTGACTGTGTTATTTATCTGGTCTTGTATGTGGATGACATGTTGCTAGTTGGAAATGACAAAGAAATTATCCAAAATTTGAAGACCTAATTTTCCTCCAAATTTGACATGAAAGATCTTGGTGTTGCAAACTATATTTTGGGCATGGAAATTAAAGAGATCAGGAAAAGAGGAAACTCTGGTTAAACCAGAGGAAGTATGTCTAGAAAATATTTTAGAGGTTTAATATGCAGGATAGTAAACTGGTGAAGTTCCTATTCTTGTAGGTGTAAAGTTATCTACTGAACAGTGTCCCAAGACACAAGAAGAAGAAGAGGACATGTCCCGCGTTCCATATGCAAGTGTAGTCGATAGCCTGATGTATGCGATGGTATGTACTAGACCAAACATTGCACATGCCGTGAGAGTATTGAGTAGGTTTATGTCAAAACTAAGGAAGGAGCATTGGATAGCAGTGAAGCGAGTTTTCAGGTATTTGCGTGGCACTAGTGATTATGGTTTGTGCTACCAAGGAAGACTAGGATTGGACAAAGTTTTGGATATTCATGGCTTTTTTGACATAGACTAGGCTGGAGATCTGGATCAGAGAAGATCTACAAGTGGGCATGTGTTCAACCTATTTGGAGGTGCAGTTAGTTGGATGATTAAGAAACAATCTGTAGTGGCACTATCAACTATAGAGGTAGAATACATGGCAGCCACTCATGCAAGTAAGGAAGTAGTTTGGCTGCAGAGATTGTGTTCAAATATGGGGTTAGTACAAGGAGCCATAAGGATAGATTGTGATAGCCAAAGTGCAATTTTCTTGGTAAAGAACCCTACTTACCATTCAAAGACAAAGCACATTGATGTTCAGTATCACTTTGTGAGGGATATGATAGAAGACAAAAAGGTGTTGCTAGTAAAGGTGGACATTTTTAAGAATACTGCAAATGCATTGACAAAATTTGTGAGCTCTGAGAAGTTCTCTTGGTGTAGAGAAACAATGGGTGTTGCAGGGCTGCGTAAATGACTAAGCTCTCCTATGCCCCCTTGTGGAAAGAAAACAACAAGTGGGAGAATGTTGGGTTTTGTTATATTATTTCCATGACTAGCCCCCATATATTAGGTGGGGCGAACCCACCTATGGTTTTGTGCATGGTTTTCACACATGGTTTTGGGCATGATGGTTTTTGCTCCATGGCATTGGATGCTTTAGCATGTATATATATGTATTGTAACATTGAAAGGAACATAATGAAAAATCAAGCTAGTAATCCTGGTTTTGGAATCTAGGGAAAAATATCTATGTATATGTGTTTTATGTGTTATGCTCTCACTTTGTTTATTTTCTGTGTTTTAAATTCATATGCAGGTAATTTATGTGTGGGGTTAAAGCCTAAAATTTCCAATTCACCTTATTTGCAATCCATCGATCACTGAACATCAATATGCTATGTTCCCTGGACCATCGCCGACTGCGGATTTCCGATAGGTAGGACCTTCCAACATGCAATCACCGATTTTCCCTAATGTTGGGATGTGTGCTTGACCTTTGATCTCCAATATGCAATCACCCATAGTGCTAATCGATGATCCTCTGATATGAAATATTGAAAATTATCTGATGTCACACTGAGCTGACATGTGGTAGAAAGAAAATACCCAAAACTTAGAAATTTTTCATGTTTTTCCTTGTTTTCTAGTTTTGAGGAGAAAAACTTCAACTTGCTCTATCTTTTGATCTAGAATTCGGTTTGAAGAACCAGATATATAGTTGGAAATATGCTTCTGAGCACTTTCCAATGAGAAACACCTGCAACATGATATGAACCAAAATTTATATACAAAAAATCCCCAAACTTTCAGACTTGTCTTGATGACAGGACTTCAGTAACTAAATATCTCCTTTGACTAGTAAAACTTTAAGCTATGATACCTTAGTGATACATAGGCTAAATTTACCATCAAATTCTCAAAATAAATAACCTGAAGGAGACACATAATCCCTAAATTATATGACCCGGACATTGTTTCCAATGGGGATGGAATCCTCCTTGTGAGGTGTCAAGAACACTGTAGATCAGTAGCCTTCTCCCTTGGGCAATGGAATAAAAAAAATGGTTGAAATTCATCTGACTAAAAATTGATTACAAAGCTAAAAACTTTAAAAGAAATAAGAAATTTTACAACACGTCATCAAAGTCATAAGGCCTTCTCCTCGGGATTCAAACGTTGATGATTGTTTTCCACACCTGCTGAAAGTATAGACACTATGTGATATCTTCTCTACAATATAGCCAATGAAGCAAGTGGATAATTGACTTAGTTCTTCTCAAAGTTTCCTTGAGAAGACAGAAGAAGAAAGCGAATGGAAACTCAAGATTTAACTGATTCTGATAACCAACATAGGTAAAGAGTATAATATTCCATAAATCCTGTAACAAACTAGCCATGGGATCAAAAAACTCTTCTTTCAATGGTTCGAAGAGGCCAGCAAAAGAATCTTCAGAAACATAATTGGTTACCTTCACCTGATGATCAGTGAGAGGACTCTGTTCTAGAGAAATGGGAGCACTTTGTTCATTAATATTTCCCTCTTCAACTGAGACAACCACCCTATTCACAAGAACAATTTGTAAATCCATAGGATCTAGGACAACTTGTTCTTCTTCAAAAAAATTTCATTATCTAAACTTGGAGGCAAATCTTCAATTGAGGTAGCCATATCTTGAATAACAAAAAGGTCTACACTCATGCGGTCTAGAACAACCTGCTCTTTATTATCCTCTTGTAAATGTGGAGTATTGCTGCCATTATATAACTCACTGCTTTCATGAATAACAGCTTCATCATCATTTAAAATGAGCTCACTATTTTAAATTTCATAACTCATAATTTGATAAGTATATTCTCTAAACAACGACCGAGGAGATAAAAGGATTGACAAAAAGTTTGATTGTTTATCCTATTATGTCCCTTGGTAAATTAACATTTGACATGACTGTTGCAAATTTTCTTCAAAGTTAGAAGATGAATCATAACTTTTTGCATGAGGATATTGATTTACTTCATTTTCAAGAAAGAGTAAAGGTACTATTTGCTAGAAGTTTTCTTGAATATGATTGCAGCTAGTTTCAACTTTTTCTTCTTGATTATTGAAAGGGTTCTCAAGAATAGCCTATATAATATCCTCGTCCGTAAATTGATCATATTCATAAAAACTTTCCAAATCCTCAATAAAATTGTCAAAATGTGGCAACAATCTTTGACTAGCAACAAAGAAGGATGATGTTCTTTATATCTCTCATAAAATATTGCATGAAAATCTCTAAGAGAATATAAGCAATCATTTGGCAAGCTTTTATACCATGATTGTGCATTTCCCTCCAAAGATACCATGAACATTGTCATGAGACAATCTTCATGAAAAACAACTTTAAACTTATGGATATGCATATGAAACCTAATCAGATGCAACGAAGCATCATCTCCTTTCTTATTTTTGAATCTAGGTAAATAATTCTACCAAGCTACACCAAGCATGTGATTTAGAAAACCTAGAATATGAATATGATGCATCGGAGCATACCTTATATGTTTTTATCCATCTTGAACAAATAGAATTGCTAGTGAAACCCTGATTTTTGGATCCTACCGCCAATGGAGTCTTTGAATCAGTTTGAAACTTGAATGGAGTCACCAAGTGAATGGTTCAACCGTCATATGTTTCACTGTTGTCCACCATCAGCAATTAGATCTAATAATTGATGATCTTTCCTAGGGAATATTGAACCTTTCCCCAGTATGGTCGCCAGAATGTTATAACTCCATAATTTCCCTAGGTTGGGGAGAGAAACCTATAGGTAATGACATGAAACCACTTCTAAAGTTGGGATTTATCCCTTCTAGCTTCAGAGTGGGTTCTCTCCATATGATTTATATGTGTTCTTCATATTTTAGGCTAGCTATTTGAGTTTAATATGGGGCTTTTCAGAGATTTGGTTAGAAGATGTTGGAAAAGTCCATTGGGCATGGAGTCATGAACCTTTAGGTAATTAATCACAAAATGACAAAGTAGTTGTAACAGGGAAGGATAGGAAAATTTTTGTATCTTATAGAGCTCTTGGGGTGTGAATAGGATGAATATGATTTATGTTCAATTAAATATAGAGCATATTAAGATGAATTCTATATTTAACATGACAAAGAAAACATGGATATTGCTAACGAGCCGTAGAAGAGTAAAATTAAGAAAATTTAGCCCTTAATATTCTTGCAACAATAAAGAGGGAAAAAAAATATGGAAACTAAGAAAAGAAACAGTTTAACATAACAAAGCACATCACCAATTGTTTGACACAAGAATCTTGGAACAAAACTCCCTGTATTTCTATAAATTGATCACTTTGAGTTCAATATTCGGCTTACTTCAATGTAGAGCCATTTTCTTCATACAAGTTCCAACCTCCTTTACATCTTCAAAAGTTGTTTATATAGTGCTTTACATAACAGTTTTGCAAAATAATAGTCATTACATAATTATAGAAACAAAAATAGTTTAAATATCTCTCAAGTTCATGTATGCAAAAATAAACTTAAAATATATTTTGTATATCCTGGAACAAATATAGGCATTAGGGGAATTTTGAGGTCTAAAATAAGCCTCCTAAGAAAAATGTACAACCAAAATAAAATTTATAAGAACCAATAGGATTCAAGATGATGATGTCAACCATGGGGAATGATTAACCATTTTTGGAGTTAAAAAGTAAAAATATTAAAAAATAATAAAATAATAAAACTACTTTTTAAACTCATATTTTAAACTTATCTCCCTAAGATTTTACTCAAATTTCAAGCGGGGTATTTTTTGGACGCAAAATTTAATTCCTCATCCAAGAAGTACCCATGTTTCATACTTTCGACAGACCGTGCTACATGAAAATGAGAAATACATGAAAAAGCATTATTGCAATCACGTTTTTCATGTATTTGTCAATTTTCATGTAGTAGGGTCCATAAAAAGTATGCAACATGGATAATCTTTGGATGAGGAATCAAATCCTACATCCAACAAGTCTTTCCACTCAAAATTGGAGTAAACCCATAAGGAGACAAGTTGAAAATAAGAGTTGAAAAAATAGTTTTTTATTTTTTCCCTCTAAGCTTTGATGTTGTAATCTAATCTTATTTTATTATTTCCACTATTATTTTATAATTTCCATAGGAGGCCCATTTTATACCTCAAAATTCCCCTAATTAAAATATTCTTGCATTCATACAAAAGAAATATCTGGTCAATTGCTTCCCTTGAAAGTAGAACAGGTCCCTAATTGAAGTTTTAACATGTCTTCTATCATAACAAGTCCCTCTGCAATTTCTCCTTCATTCTTCTTCAATTGTACTGGAAAATCCTTAGCCTCTAAATATGGAACATGGTTTAGTAATGTTGATTCTTTTCCTTTAAAATTGGAGTGGATGAAGTTATTTTCACAGGGACTTGTCGATTCTCCATTTGAAACTATCATTTCCCTCTTTCTACGATTCCGTAGCTGTCAACCCATACATCTATTAACACTTATGCATAGCCTATCAGAGAATTTTCCACCTTGTTTCGGCCTTACTGTTTCACTGATACTCTTTAACTCCTTACGATTTTCTCCTTTGGTCTTCTTTCTGTTGTATAATCGGGCCAATGATTCTTGGGTCAATGCTATTAGCGCTCCTCTATAATGTGATTTATCGTGAATTTACGCTTTTGTCACGGCTCCTTTGGCTTTATCCCCCTCTTTAATTTATTTTCATAGGACCAAGGGCTATGACCTGGTGCTTAAATTTAGGCCGCTAAGGTATTTAGACTCCCGCCAGGGGTAATTTTCCTTTATTACATGCTTTAGCCTTTGATTCTTTAAGTCTTCATGACCGCATGCTATCCCCTCTATCAAAGCTCCCTGTGATCAAAACCTTTTCAAGTGGAACCCATTACAAAACACATATATCTCTCAACCTCCAATTGTGACATCATCACTGCCACATGGCACATTATGAGTGGTGACATGTGTCACCCTATTTTGCCTCCTTAGGACCCTCAAAATGCTAAAACTACTTGCCACGTGTTTGTCATACTGCCACATCATCCTGATGTCAAATGCCACATGGCTTTATTGGAACCAATCGTATTCTACCATGTGTCCCTTATTGGAACCAATCTCATTGCGATACACATCCCACTGTGGGAGAGAGAAAAGGGTCGTCCTGCCTTGGTTTTGCAACAAATTTCTTTGTTAACCTATTTTTATGCTTTCCCAACAATTTAACACTATTGGTATATTTCCTGGCAGTTTTAAAATTATCAACATATTCACATTACACTTTTATCCAGCATCCAATTTGCCTTATTTACAATTCTCCAATCTTCAAACAATGATATGCAATGTGCCCTCGACCATCATCAATTGATAATTTTTTATATGTAGGACCTTCCGACATGCGATCATCGATTTTCCCTAATGTTGTGATGTGTGCTTGACCTTTGACCACCGATATCATCAACTGTTGATCCTTTGATACAAAAATATAAAAAAATCTCCATTGTCACACCAATCTAACACGTGGCAGAAAGAAAATACCCAAAACTTAGAATTTTTTCATGTTTTTCCTTTGTTTTCTAGTTTTAAGGAGCAAGACTTGAACTTACTCTAGCATTTCATCTGGAAGTCAGTTTGAAGAACTGGATGTACCATTCCAAAGATTCTTTTGAGAAAATTCTAATGAAAATACATGCAACATGATCTGAAGTAGACTTTATATGCAAAAAAATCCCAAACTTTCAGTGTTGTCTTGACTACAAGACTTCAAGAAGTAAATAGATCCTTTGACTGGTAAACATTTAGGCTATAACACTATAGTTATACATAGGATAAATTGACCATCAAATTCTTGAAATGAATAATATGAAGGAGACATTTCAACCTGTTATAGACATTTTTGTGCCTCGCGACATGGAGCATGAAATGTCAATAATTATAGGGATCCTCAGTCCCTAAACATGTTGTTCTTACCCCTAAAAGAACAAGGTCATCAAACAACAGCACTTCCAATCAGTTCTCCACCTGAAAACACTTCAAAACAGGCTAATTTTGGATCATGTCAGCTGCTCCACTGAGCATCTGCGCTGGAATGCAACTGCTCCTCCTTGTACCTGCGCTGGAAGTCAAATCTAATGAAGGCTACCTGC
This sequence comes from Pinus tabuliformis, assembly GCA_031772625.1. Lineage (NCBI taxonomy): Eukaryota > Viridiplantae > Streptophyta > Pinopsida > Pinales > Pinaceae > Pinus > Pinus tabuliformis. The sequence continues at coordinate 1,428,511,140 of CM062816.1, forward strand.
GCTGGGCGAGATTGGCCAAGTGGCACAGTCATTCTGCAAGGTGTCAACTGCCCAGGAAGCTTCCAAACTGACACTTGGTTCATGAGATTCGCCCTGTGATGAGTAAGAGGTACTTGATCACCATGTGTAAGCAAGGATCTCCAAGTGGACTCAAGAACTAAAGATTAACTGAAGAGGGAGAGGACACAAGGCAGCTTCATGTCAGTCTCAAGCTGACTCATCCTCTCTTCTTCTCTCCTATATATAGAGCTCTTCTATGAGGTCTAAGGAGGCTGGAATTTTGTGTAAAGCAAGGAGGTGCTGTTGGTTTACAGTTAGAGCTATTGGGTGATTGTTTTACTAGAGGTGAAGAGGAGAGTTCTTGCCGCTGGGGAGGTGCTGCTGGATTGGAGCCATCATTGGTTGTAACCTTCTCAGAACCCTGTTACTTCTATCAATAAAGTTTTGCATGTTCTCCTATATACTTGTATTGCATTGATGTATTGTATTTACATGTATATTTGATTCATTCTAATCCATGTATCAGTTATGAGTACTTGTATCTTGTAGTTTCCTCTCTTGTTTGTGCAGGATCTGTGTGTAGCTGGACCGGCAAAAAGAGCAAGGAGCTGGGAACAAGAGACAAAGAGAGAGGACAAGGATCGACTAAGCGAAAGATACCAGGTTGGTTAATCTTTCTTCAGTCTCTCTGTACTTTCATAAAGGAAATCATAAAAACTTTACTTTCAGTTGTTGCTAAAGACTGTCACCTTTAGAGTAGGGATAGGGTCATCCGCATCGGATACTTTTCCCCACAACAAACTGGCGACTCCACTGGGGAGCGATAGTCTCCTCACTCTTTAGAGTAATGTGTTTTCCACACGAAGGAAGGGTGGTCAAGCTCGTAGACCAACTTTCGTTTCCGGGATCTCGCATCGCAAATAGTCAAATACCATTCCTAAATGGTCTGTTCACTCAAGATTCGCCTCCACCCCCAGTCCTTCTTCCCGATGAGTGCGAGTGATTCGGAAAGAAAGACTAGAACCCAGGGGGCATGCACCCTGGTTTGCTTCGGGCAGAAGAAACCCCGGGTATAAGGAAGAATTTCCGCAGAAGAATATGACTAGTCCGTACCCCGTCCGTGGAAGGAAGTGGGGTTGTTCTGGAATAATAATCTTTTGTTAAAGTTATGTGTTTGACAAAAGAGTCATTCACCTTTGTCTAAAAAAGTGGGCAATGCCCAAGTAGGAATTCCCTTATTGCAACAGATAGTAAACATCCTTGAATTCAAGCCTCGCCCATCGAAACATATGTTTTGAAGGATAAGCAGGGGCAGCCTACAAGGAAGGGGGCTATATTGTTTCGACAGAAGGTAACCATCTTTGGACAACCCAATGATAGACATCGCCAAAGAAAGAGATTGATTTGCGGCAGCAAATCAAACCGTCTTTGGAATAATAAGAAAGAGGCAAGCCTCCCTCAATAATACCAATGTTTTATCTTTGAGTAGTGTTCTTCCATTGTCACAAATAGCTGTTTGTTAAAAGTGGGCCGACAGGAAGCCTGAGTACTGCGTAAGACCCCTTAGAATAACGAGAAGACAAGTATCGTTAACATTAGATTGGCAAGATGACAAGTAACTGTGAACACCCAAAGAAAAGCAGAGGTAGGGGAGAGGAGGGGCAGCCTCGAAATTCTATCCTATACCTGGGGGCATGCAAACCTTCTGGAGTGCAAGCTAGGGGCGGTTATTTATCTGGTTTTAAGATTAGCCGTTTCCAAACTTGCATGAAAGAAGCCTGTGGGGCAAAAGTAAAATTTGCCAAAAGTGAGCATAGCTGTGGTAAGGCATAAGCTCTATAAAAATTGGTCCTTACGGGAGCCATTCTTTTTATGACTGGTATATCGAGCAGTTTTAGCATATAGTTCATGCTCGTTAAAAAATAAACGCAAAATTCGAGCAGTTTTATGACTGAATCTATGCTCGTTAAAAAATAGAAAAGTGTGAGCAAAAGTTTCCCCCAGAGTTCAAGCTCATAAAAAAAAAAATGAACCGGTAAATAACCTTTTGGGATCGCAAATTCATCAGCCATAAGAGCCTTGATCGTGTTGTCATCCATCACCTCCACCGTTCATTTGGCCGATTATTCACTTCCATTTGTGTGTTTACCTCTTTTGAGAAACAGCTGCGAAGAGTGATTCCACCTAGCCATCCTCGTAACACTGCCGTGATTGGAAAATTCCAACCTGTACCTGGAATCTGTAGCTATCCCTGTTTATCACTCGTTCCTCAAAAGACGAGTCTTCTTTCAGCTCTTTTCACTGACTCGTAAAATATGAAAAGTTTGCCGAGTTTTGGCCTTCCAGCTCGTTAAATGACCGGAACGCTATCCCTCCTCTAAATTTTAATCTTTTTGGACCTGAGGGATTATTGCACAAAAGGATCGAGCGCTTGTCTTGTTCAGCTCGTTAAAAGTACCGAACAACCATCCCTTCTGTATTGTTTTATACTTTTTCGGACTTGAGGGATTTGCTGACGAAAAAGGAATTATGGAGTTGACTTTCTGTACCTTTTCAGACTCTCTAAAAATGGAAAGGACCGAGTTTTCTTTGTCGTTAGACTCGTTAAACTGATTAAATAGCGACAAACTTGTCTTTAGACGAGAACGAGTTTCCCTATCGCTAGGCTCGTTAAATCATAGCGATGGGCTTGCCCGAAGGGCAGGTTATAGAACAAGCATATGTTATCCTCCTCAAGCTTGACAAAAATAAAGAGGTACTGGTCAGAAATGACTGGGGAAAAATTGGGAGAACATCAAAGTTTAATGGTAGCAAGTCACTCTTGAACATGACACTTTTCCTCCGTACCACATCGGGTTGGGTTGTTTCATTCACCGGTCTCATCGCCATGGTCCTCGCCAAACCATCCACATTTGGGGTAATGCTACCGATCCATCGCATCAGTGTCGTTATATGTTCAAGAGGGGTCATTCTGAAAGTGTCAACTGTGTCCCATCCACTGCCATACATTATCCTTCATCCATTCCTGATCGCCACCCTGAATCATATGTCACAGTTTGTTTTCACCTCCACTAAAGTCATTAGCTCCGTTCCGTGTCATTGATGTGGGATTCATTAAGGCCCTCCTTTGACGGATCGCTTCTTGTCGACTTCAGCTCATTATCCAAGAAGTTGATCTAGGAACACCCCCATCAGTACTTTGAAGCTTGCATGCCTCAATGGCAAGTTTCTCACTTCCGGCGAAAGGTATACATCAATGACCTTCGACCAGAAGATTTTGCGTGGCGTTCGACGCCAAGTCCTTTATTCACGCCACGTGAATTGTACTGCAGTACCTTGAGGGTCATCGTCATTATTGGTGATTCCTCTCGCGCTTGTTAACGGTTTTCATTATTGACCGGTAATCAAGCGATGTCTTTCCATGTTCGACTTCAGCAAAATTCTCACATGGATCGACTTGTACTTAGAGTGAAGATCGAACGAGTTTGAAGACCCCGGATCTAGTTTCATCCATCCGGGCTGCGATATATATTCAGGAAATATAAAAGCATTTGCCATGTACATCATTGCAGCAGATGATCATCCTATTCAAAGGATGATAATTTCAGCAGAAAATTATCAGTCTACCTTCAGACGATCGTCTGTCATATGTACCAAAATGTATTTATAAAAGCTGAGCATGGGAATGCCCGCCTCAGCTAGATCATGAAAATAGAATGAAAAATAATGTATTGTATTGTATTGTATTACAGGGCGCCTCCTCAGCACTGGAATGAACTTCGGACCCTCTAGATAAAGCATTTCACCCGATAAACGGCCTCATACTTTAGGGGGCAACTGTTATAGACATTTTTGTGCCTCGCGACATGGAGCATGAAATGTCAATAATTACAGGGATCCTCAGTCCCTAAACATGTTGTTCTTACCCCTAAAAGAACAAGGTCATCAAACAACAGCACTTCCAATCAGTTCTCCACCTGAAAACACTTCAAAACAGGCTAATTTTGGATCATGTCCGCTGCTCCACTGAGCATCTGCGCTGGAATGCAACTGCTCCTCCTTGTACCTGCGCTGGAAGTCAAATCTAATGAAGGCTACCTGCGCTGGGCGAGATTGGCCAAGTGGCACAGTCATTCTGCAAGGTGTCAACTGCCCAGGAAGCTTCCAAACTGACACTTGGTTCATGAGATTCGCCCTGTGATGAGTAAGAGGTACTTGATCACCATGTGTAAGCAAGGATCTCCAAGTGGACTCAAGAACTGAAGATTAACTGAAGAGGGAGAGGACACAAGGCAGCTTCATGTCAGTCTCAAGCTGACTCATCCTCTCTTCTTCTCTCCTATATATAGAGCTCTTCTATGAGGTCTAAGGAGGCTGGAATTTTGTGTAAAGCAAGGAGGTGCTGTTGGTTTACAGTTAGAGCTATTGGGTGATTGTTTTACTAGAGGTGAAGAGGAGAGTTCTTGCTGCTGGGGAGGTGCTGCTGGATTGGAGCCATCATTGGTTGTAACCTTCTCAGAACCCTGTTACTTCTATCAATAAAGTTTTGCATGTTCTCCTATATACTTGTATTGCATTGATGTATTGTATTTACATGTATATTTGATTCATTCTAATCCATGTATCAGTTATGAGTACTTGTATCTTGTAGTTTCCTCTCTTGTTTGTGCAGGATCTGTGTGTAGCTGGACCGGCAAAAAGAGCAAGGAGCTGGGAACAAGAGACAAAGAGAGAGGACAAGGATCGACTAAGCGAAAGATACCAGGTTGGTTAATCTTTCTTCAGTCTCTCTGTACTTTCATAAAGGAAATCATAAAAACTTTACTTTCAGTTGTTGCTAAAGACTGTCACCTTTAGAGTAGGGATAGGGTCATCCGCATCGGATACTTTTCCCCACAACACAACCCTAAATTATATGACCCTAACAATAACCATATCGACTAAGTATATATATGATAAAAAATGTATCAATGTACTGATTCCAATTGGCTTCTCAAGAGATTATAATATAATATAATTCCTTTCTAGTTCTTTTTTACTTTGTTTCTCTTCCTTTGTTATTATGTTTCATATGTTCACGTGACTTCTTGTGTCCTTTCTACTAGTAACCAATTCCCATTGTCTGCTAGACTACAATAGAACCACATGGAAATGGTTCAAAAAATTTCAAATTTTTGCTACCAGTGTAATGCAGTATCTTCCTTGGATATGAATGATTATGAAGGTAGTTTTATTCTAGTTTATATGTTGTGTTATGCATTCACATTGTTGTTTTTCATTCTTTAATTAATCCCATTCACATGTGTTGTGCACTATGGATGTTTTAAGTGTTCTGAATGTAATTGTTCCTTGGATATGTATTGCTTACTTTATGAAATTGATTAAGTTGTCTCATTCAAAGTACTCATTCAAAGTCATATGTCAAAGAAAAAGTATGAAAGAATGCATTTAGGTATATTAATACATAAATATGTCTTTTTGTACATCAAAAATATTATAAAAGGATTTGTATTATACAATATATTATAATATTGTACATCATCCTCTTCTTATTACGACCTAAAAAATTCTTAAGTTTTTCATCCATTTTTGCATCTTTATCTTCCATCTAGGGTTATTCTAGTGATGATTCCAATTGGATCCTTCAATAGATTTCACCCCTGGTCATGATTTTCTCATGTAGTCGAGGATGTTGTGGGGGAGCATCAATTACATAAAATATTAAATTTATATGGCCAATTATTGAATATTCTCTGTAATGTAATTATTTACCTTGTGTAATAGTCAACATTATTGCTCCTCTCCTAGTTGAGAATCCTCCTATATGACATGCTCTACCATTGAAACCACAAAATTTATATGTAGATAATCATAAATCAATAAGTAAAAAAAAATAGAAGTACGTACGAAATTATTAAGTATATGATTAATATACAACCCTATTACCATTATAGGCCTCATTTTTCGATGCAATATCTTAGGATTGCACCCCACTATCATGGGGTTCCTTGTTATGAAACTAGATGACAAAATAGAAGAAAAGATAGATCAACGACATAGAAATTAGCCTCTTTGAGGGGGAAACCTCCTTTACATTACATAAATGAACAATTCTTGGATGATACAAATGACAAGACCTCCTTGGTATATATAGGAGTCTAAGGGGCCAGAATATAATCAGATCCTACATAATAATGATAATGTAAGGGCACAACAATAATAGTAGTGGGATTCTATGGGGCACAACAATCGCAACATGGGGGATACATGGGCACAACAATAACAATAGGGGCCTACACTAATAATAACAATAAAGGGAATACACTAGTATTATAGAGACCTAACAAGCCCCTCTCATTCAAAAAAGCGTTTTCCTTAATGCTTAAGTAGTTCTGGATGTTTCTGTGTAAAATTCTCATCTACCCATGTGGAATATTTAGTGAGTAAATCCTTCCACTTGATGAGATACTCAGAAATTGATCGATTTCGTAGCTATCGAGTTCTTGTTTTCGTGATTGCTTTAGGTTCCGATATGACTTTTCCTTCCTCATCAAGTTTTGGAAATATTGTTTGAGCTGGAAGTTTGTGATCAATGGTGGATGATATCCATAAAGTGCCATAAATGTGGCCATTTTTACTGCAGTATGGAAGGATGTGTTATACCACCATTCAACTATACATAACCACTTGACCCATTGTGTTTTTTTTATTATATACAAATCAATCAATATATCCTTCCAAACATTTGTTCACTATATTTGTTTTCCTATTAGATTGAGGATGATAAGATGAGCTATGAGCTAATTGAGTGCCAAGAGAAGAAAATAATTTCGTTTGAAAATCTCCAGTGAAAATGGGATCTTTTTCACTTACATTAATTTTTGGGTTTCCATGTAGCTTTTGAATTGTTTCCATAAATGCAGTAGCAACTATACTAGCTTTAAAAGGATGAGATAATGCACAAAAGTGTGCATACTTGGTAATTCTATCAACAACCACCATGATGACAAGGTTTCCTTCAGACTTGGGTAACCCTATGATAAAATCCATTAAGACATCCTCCCAACACTAACTTGGAATGGCTAAAGGTTGTAACAAACCTGGGGTCTTAATTGTCTCAACTTTATTTTGTTGGAAAACCAAGCATTCTGCCACAAACTTCTAAATATTAGATTTGAGGCCATCCCATAAAAACTCCTTCTGGACCCTGAGGTAATTTTTTAAAAATCACGAGTGCCCTCCTGAGGGGGAGGTGTGCAATTCCAAAAGAATATTTTGCTTTAGGTGGTAATTATTAAAAATAAATTAGCGATATTTGTACCATAATGAATCATTTTTTATCTAAATGTATCAAATGTACTGGGATCTTGCTGCAACTTTTTAATGAGTTTCCATACCTCTTTTTCATTATTCCATTCATCCCTTGCTTCAGTTATCCAATCAAGTTGGATAATAGAAATGACACAAAGAAATTATTCCACATCCTCATCCTTTCTTGAGAGTGCATCTGCAACAACATTTTGCTTCCCTTTTTTGTATATGATGTCAAAGTCACAACTCAAAATATTTGTGACTCATTTTTTTTTCTCTTCTAAAGATAATATTTCTCCAAAACTTATTTAAGACTATCATGATCTATTTTTATCTTGAAGTGTCTTCCCATTAGCTAAGGTCTCCATTGATTTAGTGCATGTAGTATTGCCAACATTTCCTTCTCCTAAATAGGTTTGTGCAAATTATTTCCCTTGATTAGATGAATTTAAAAATAAATGGGTCTTGATTCTTGAATTAAAACAACACCAATTCCATTTCTTTGGGCATCACATTCCACAATAAAGGTTTTTGTGAAGTCTGGCATAGCTAAGGTAGGTACTTGGCATACTACTTCTTTAAGATGTTCAAAGGCTTTAATTTCTTATGGATTCCAATAAAATGCATCTTTATTCAGTAATGTTGTTAGAGGTGTTTTTATTCTTCCATAATCATTAACAAACTTGCGATAATACCCTATCAACCCAAGAAATCCTCGAAGATGCTTTATGGTTGTGGGAATTTTCCATTCCTTAATGGATTTAATTTTGTTAGGGTATACCTTAACACCCTCATGAGATACAATATGGACCAAATATTTCACGCTCTGTACTCCAAAGAAACATTTGGAGGTTTTTACATATAATATTTTCTCCTCCAATAGTTTGAGCACCTTGTCAACATGTTGAAAATTATCCTTCAAAGACTTGTTGTAGATTAGTATATCATCAGAAAATAATAACACAAATTTTCTAAGGGTTTGAAAATGGAATTCATCAAACCTTGAAATATAGAAGGTGTATTAGTAAGGCCAAAAGGCATGACCAAAAATTCATAATGACTCTCATGAGTTCTGAGTTTTGTTTTCTGAATGTATTCAGTCTTCATTCTAATTTTATGATATCCTGAACAAAGATCCAACTTGGTGAAGTAAATTGCTCCATGTAATTCATCAATGGCAGGAATGGGAAAATTATCTTTAATAGTGATCTTGTTGATTTCCCTATAATCTGAACATATACACCATGATCCATCCTTCTTGTGCACCAATAGTACTAGAGCATAGAAAGAACTTTGACTAGGTTGAATTATACCAACCTATAGCATTTCTGCAACCATATGTTCAATTTCACTCTTTTGGGCATAGGGATATTTGTAAGGTCTGATGTTTAGAGGAACACTTCCTGGAATCAAATGAATAGCATGATCATCATCACGAAAATGTGGGAGGCCTTCAGGAGTCTCAAATACCTTGGAATGATTTTCCAACACTTTTTAGAGATTTGGAGAAATAGACGATTTCACTGTTTGAACCTCTAGTGAGCATAATTGTGCAATTATGCCTCGTTTTTATTTATTCAAAAGCTTTGTCATGCCATTAGAGCTGTTTATATTTCCTAGTTTCCATGTTATACCCCTTAATTCAACTTCCTTTCCTTCCCAAAAAAAATTCAAGAAACTTTCTTGAAAATTAAATCTATTGTCCCCAAATATTGTAACAATTAGACTCCTAGTACAACATCAACACCACCCATTGGAATGGAAAGAATTGGACTATTCAATAAATATTCTCCCATGGTTAGCTTGATATTATGACACATTCCAGAGTAATTTATAGTCCCTCCTTTTGAAGCCATCACTTGACACTCTAGTGTTGGATGTCCAGAGGAATTCAATTCCTTCGATATCTTACAATGAATAAAATTATAGGTACTTCCCGAATCAATCAAAACTATTACATTTTTATTTGTGATATATCCTTCTATATTGAGATTTTGAGCAATGGTAATTCTTTCCAATGCATTAGAAGACATGGTTGAATTCGTTTCTTCTTTCTCTGGAGTCGGTTCCTAGTGTATAACCTCCTCTTTTAATGTTTATTGTTCCTTTTCTCCCTCCTCTTCACAATCTATGTAGAATAATTTCTTCTAGGCACACTTATGACCTTTAGTGTATTTTCTATCATAGATATAACAAATCAATTTTTCTCTTTTTTCCTCCAATCATTTTGGTGTCAACCTTTTAGGTTATGGAAGGATAGAAGGAGCAACACTTCCATCTTTATAGTTGTGAGTGGTAGACTTCCTTATTGCCATAATTTTGCTTTCAACTTTTCTTGCCACCCTGAATGCCTTCTCCAATGAATTAGGTTCCCAAAGAAAAACCTCATTTTGGATGTTATCCTTTAAAGCCCCTATGAATACATCAATCCTATGCTCCTCTAGAATATTTGTTACCTGCATATTAAATTTTTAGAAGCCCTCAATGTGCTTTGCCATTGAACCCCGTTGTTTGAGATTTATCAATTGGCTAAAGAAGGTGTTGTTCTTTATATCTTCATAATATGTTATCATTTCTTCCATTAAAATTGACGAAGTGAGAAGAGGATTATGAGAACAAATCCATCGATACCATACAAACTGATTGGGTTTATGTGTGTTGCACATCATGGAGATCAAAATATTGCTCCATCTATAGTATCCATGTTATTGGATGCTTGCCATCAAACATACTCAAATCAATCATTGGAATGTGGTGGTTCTTAAACCCAAAATTGGACTCTCGAAAATCATAATTCATATTCCTTTCTTCCTCATCATGAGTTTCATGGATTACCTTGTCACCAATGTGAAGCCTTTCTTCTAGAAACTTTGCCAAACCTTCCTTAAACACTTCTATCTTGACATTCATCATTGCTTCCAGTCTACTTTAAAACCATCTTTCAAAATCCCATGCCCTTTTTTATACCATCTATTTTAACATTCATCATGGCTTCCAATTCATTTTTTGTTACTTTTTACGAGAGCAAAATTTGTTGCACTTAGTCTCATAATTTTGATATATCATGTTGCATTTCTTCCTCTTCTTCATGCGCCAGGGGAGAGATTTTTATTTACTTACTATGTGTGTCATTTTTTTTTGTTTTAAGGCATTTTGGAATAAAACAATTATATTTATGCTTCACTGTGCCATTTAAATCACTTCAAATTGATTTTTCAAACAAAATTTACACAAAATTTAAAAAGAAATACACACCCTTTTCATACTTTTTAGGATCTTGATATTGAAATTGTTGTACCTCTGTAATATAGGATCTCCAAGGTCTAAAATTCTATCTTGTGGTAGAAATTTAAGTCTTCTTTCCAACCCCAAAATTCAAACCAATGTTGGACTCTTCTAGAGATTGTTATACCCAATCTCCCACAATGGGTTGATTATAGACTAGTTCAATGTAGCGAACTTGTATGGAGTGTTACATGTCACCATTTCGACCTTTAGCCCTGAAAATTATATAGGAAAAACTATATTCTATGCAGTTTTAGTAATTTTTTATGATAATCAAATGCAATGCTCATACTGAAATTTATGACATTTTTCCATAGGTCACATGTTTGATATGTAATTCTGGAGCCTGTAGAAAACTTAAATTCCTATGGTCATATCTATGAAAATATAGAGAACCAAGATCTGAAATTCATACACAATGTTCATCAATATTTTGGCTCCACTTGGTTTCAAATTTAGCTTTTGAAGCCTTTTATAAAAAAAAATATTGCGAAAATTCCAAGATGGCCTATTTGAAGAAGCAAAACCCTAGAAACTAAAGCTTTGATACCAAATGTTATGCAAACAAGAGAAAAAATTGAAGAAAAGATAGATCAATGAATTATAAATTATCCTCTTTGAGGAGGAACCTCCTTTACATTACATAAATGAAAAATTATTGGATGATAAAATTGATAAGACCTCCTTGGTATATATAAGAGTGTAAGGGGTCACAATATAATCAGAGCCTACATAACACTAATAATGTAAGAGCATGACAATAACAATAGGGGGTTACACTAACAATAAAAATAAGGGGAATACACTACTATTATAGGGACCTACCATTCCTCGAGAGAACAAAAATGTTATGGTTGGTGCACACTATTAGAGGACTATTACTTAGTAGTCATGGGATCATTTATATTTGTACTACTCCCCTATTAATTAAAGAAAAGAAACACATTACATTTATTGACAATACCAAACATGATTATATTTTACAAGTAATGAAAGGTTATTATGGATTGATTTTTATTTACCCTTTCCTTCATAACGGATCTTGAGGTTTTCCCCTATTCTTTTTTGATGATTGACCACAACTTGAAATCCAAACTTGAAACCAATCCAAAGGTCTTCCTTTGTGGTTTCAATTCTAGATTCATCACCCTACATTGAATAGGAGTATTTATTTTTCTTATTTTCTGGCTCAATTACCAGAAACTTGGAAGGTGATATAACAAATAAGATTGTTAAGATATTTGCGTACTTACAATTCATGTTTATAGCTTTAAATAGCCTCCTTGGCCCAATTTGTATTTCCCATGATTCTTGAGACTTTCCTTGGCTTCCTTCAAAGCATTGGGGATCCTATGAAAAGTTACAAGTATGTTATATACCACACTTTTATTCAAAACTAGAGAATAGTAAAAGTATTGAATTCAAGATGTAATTTATACCTCGCTTCACAAGGTGGTGTTCTCCCTTCTTTTTCCATGTGCTTCCACTCTGTGTCCTTGATGAGGCCCTTCCATTCCATCTCAAGAATAATGGGAGGGTACTCATACCTAGGCTTATCTCCTAGGTATACCGTATACTGGTCCCATACATATTTTAAATGTTTTTTGGCTGCAGTGGTGACCTCAATTTTAATGTTGGAATTTCAAAAATTCCACCTTTCGCATATGGTGGGCCAAAAAATATTTAATGCTTTTTCATCCATTTTTTTATAAAAGAATTTTTTACCTACAAGTAGAAAGATACGATCATTAGTTTAAAAATAATAATATAGATGACTTATCTTTCAGATAAACAACATGAAATAGTTAAAACATAAAAAAATACCAAGAATGTTTTGTGTTTTTATGAGAAGTCCTTCGTTATTCACCAAAAATGTGTACACAATTTTCCCCATACTCTTAACACGTGATGCTACAGGAAATTAACCCATAATGTCATCAGTATTGGGATCACCTTCATCACCACCTAATTGAGAGCCTAGCTGCATGTTTGGCTCGAGGGTCATGTGCTCAAGGGCCATAATGAATGTTGTAGACCCATTGTCACTGTTGGGAGTATAACCAATCGAAGGTGGAGAAGCGAATAGTTGCCTCATGGATATATGTGGGGTGCTAGTGTTGGCTAGACACTCATGTCATTCTTGGTAATTCCACTAGTACCAACACTGATATGAGGATAAACTGACTGATGTGGGCAATGAGGTGCCTTCAAATAACCATACATAATAAAGAAAATGTTTTTTTGATTAGATAACATAAATGTTAAAAAAAAAAAAATCATAATTGAACTTATGATATTAAAAAATCACTTCAAAACATGGTTATTACCTTGTACATATTAATATATTTGTTTAATTCCTTAATCCTAGCTTTAGTCATAGGACTTCGATCCCTACTGCAAATCAACTCCATAATTTGTTTGTTCATTTTCTTCACATTCTTTGTTATTGTTACCTCAAGGTTAGGGGATGATTGCAATTCTTCCTCATCAAGAACATCATCATCATCATGGGGCTCAGACTACATATTTCAACAAAAGAAAAATTATTATTTCGATTATATAAACAAATAATCATAATTTTACATTAAATGTAAATCAAAATTGTTAATCGTTTACTTATGACTATGCATGTGCTTTTCCATGCGAATCAACCTGACACATAATATTATAATTAGAGACTTGAAATATTAAAAAATAAATAAAGAATATGTATCAACATAAAAATTTCATTGATGCACATATAAATGCATACAAACATGGGGAATAATGGACTAGTCATATTGCATGCATGTGAGTAATTAGGGCATTTTCAAACCTAGGTTGTTACGGTAAAGGACTTTCATAAATTGGACTATGAGATAAGAAAAATTAGCACCAAATTGTGTCAACCTTTGGTAGATGCAACTAAATAGATATAAAAAGGGATGTTATGGGCCTTTGGTTTTGATGAATCAATTATGAATAACCACAAAGTACATTATTAATACTCTCAATAATAACCATAGATCAATTATTAAGGTTATATTGTTCACCCACAGGAAATAAATTTTAGATTACGTTAGGGAAGAAAATGTTTAGAACATAAGCATGGTTTGGCCGTAAGTAATTATGTTATATTTATAGTTTTGTAAATCCATTTCTTTCTTAAATGAACATAACACATCACCTTCAGGTTTGTCTCGATGCATACCAAACGGAATAACATCATATGGACCCATCTCTTTGTACATGGATATGGCCTTCTCCACATAATATTTTGTTTGATGAAACATGATGTGTTATAATCCCTCACTCAAAGTAAGTGGTTTATGTTTACCTTGGAAAATGATAGGGAACCAAATGTTCAACATCACCAAGCTACACATATGTTATGAGAGTAAAGTTAGGGTTATGCTAGTCGTAGTAAATGCTCTACTATATTAGTAGTGAGAGAGAAACATCATAATTTGAACAATTATTATGTGCATAGGGAAGTATTCAATGATTCAATGATAGACATTAAGATGCATCCATAGAGAATCACATTAATTAATATTCAGGACATATCATCTTTGTGAAAATGTACTTAAAATATTTAAGGCATGCCTGTGTGTTAGTGTAGATAAGACGCACTAGAAGTGAGTAGTCTAACACTCAAATCCTATGTAAAAGATGCATGGAACCACTAATTCTATAGTATCAAACCCTCGGTAAACCAAAAAATATAGAGAGAAACTGAATAGGAATGAGTAATATGATTTTTACGATATGGACATCGAGCTAATAACAACCTCTCAGTCATCCTGCTTGCTTTTTCTACTCTCCACTCAACCAAAAATGGTATACATAGTCCAAGATCATAATAGACATGGAAAAATTTAGAGTCTTCCCATTTTAGGCATTCATCCTATTCAACGCACGAACTGATTAGTATACGCCAACTTTGTTGTGGCTTGAATGTTCCACCTTTATTAGGGCTCCAAACTTATTCAGTGGTATGGAAAATGCTTTGGAAAAATTTGAATATGGATGATGATCCATGTTGGTATACACTCTGGCTCTACAAGAATTTTTTCCTTTGATTTGTCTTGACTATGAACTATTTTTTTATTTTATAATTTAGCGCATGTGGTTGGTTTTAAAGTGATTATTAAGAGTCAATATCGATTTTTTCTTTTATACTTTGGTGTGTTCATACTTCCAAACCTATCATTTATTAGTTCATAATATATAAAATAAAATGCTTAGAAGATTTTATTTCATATTTCAGATTCTTTCTTTCCTTTTTTTTCTCTTTTTTTCACTTTTCATTAGAACTTTATACAATATTGAAAAATTTTGACATTATTTGACATGAATTCCACTCGGTTGGACATTAATAGGATTGAGGGTGAGATATACTTAAAACTAAACCATTTAAAGGGATCTATTGTCATGTCAAATTTTAGTGTGTATGAGCTCAAATAGAAAAGAATTCAACATTGGGCCCATTCACATGTCACTATGTGTGGGGACAATTAATTAGAGCATAATTTTGGCCACTAATTATTAGTAAATTTTAAATAGTGGATTTATCCTTGGTTGAGGTAGGATGATAATTGGTAACAATAAGCTTGAGATAGGTACTACAAATAATTAGTTCCTAGGGATCATTTTTGCATTCATGGGAACTCATATACTTTGAGATTGAAAGTAGGAGTGTATGAGACATATAATAAGTTTTCATGTATTTTTCATGACCACAAGCTTGAGATCAATGCAAATAATGAGCTTCTCTTGGTTTCAAGAATAATATAATATTCTCTATTGAACAAGGCCAACCACATGAAGGTGGAATCTCATATGACCCCTCCCACCCCTCACATCACTCACAATATTCCAATACCCAATTTATCTACTATAAATTATTTGAAAGAAACATAGTAAGAATCAAGTGTATTTACAAATTACTAAGAGAAAAAATTTATGTTAAATGAAAAATAACAAATCAACTGAAAACAAATAAATGCATACTTTGTACATTTCGACATTTCAATATCATTAATCTTATTCTTCATTGAACTCAACATTTATGTCATCTGGTTAAAAAATGGCATTGAAATGATTAGCCATATTAGCATTATCATGAATGTCATCATTTGGTTCAATTTATTCAAGTTCAACTAATAGTACATCATCGATATCATCTTCATCAAGACATTGCCTCGAACATCTCCTTGAACTTCTTCGACATCTTCATGATCTGAGACATGATCAACTAACTTCTCCTCTACATAATCATCCTCTTCAACATTATCATATTCTTCCACTACATTATAGTCTACTAGCCTTCTTCTTGGATCATATCTAACAACATATTACCAAACCGCTCTACCTAGGACCTCTGAGTGAAGGAGATGTTCATATTGGCTTCGTAGAACATAGTAATCCAATCCTGGCTCAAATGAACTTGTATTAACCATGGTAAATTAATTATCATGTTGAATAATAGTTCTATCATGGTCATGTCGATCCATTCATAGCCTATACCATTTCATGTCGAACAGAACTAATTTGAAGGAATCAAATTCACAGTCAAGTATGTCATCCAAATACCAATAATATTGATTTTCAGATACTTTTGGACGTTTTTCACTTATATAGGAAACATTAGTGATGCGGAATATTGCAGTCATCCCACAATAAAAAAATTTCCTCTTTTCATCCAACTTTTTGATGCAAAATTTATGGCCATTGTACCATGTAGCATCATGGTGTTTCAACTGCAATATGCCAAACACATAAAAAGGCATTGTCAATTAATAAACATATTCATATAAATTTGGAAGTATCTAAAAAAATCACCTACATTTAGTACTTTAATAATATTTTATAAAATAACTTAATAAAATATTGCAATGTGAAAATGCAGCATGCTTTTCTATTTATCTTTCAAACCGTTAATTTCTAACTCAATTTCCATTTGCATAAGATTAGCATCTTGGGCACGATGAGCTTCCCTAACCAATGCAAACACCCCTCCTCATGATGATGTGCCATAACATTTTCCACATATTTCAATCCATGGCATCATCCAATCAAGATTGCTTGCAATGTATAAATGTAGTGCATCCCACTCTTGAGCTACTGTATCCAAAAATCATAATTCACTAATAAATATTAGCTACCATGGTCAATATTAATAATTGATGAAAGAATAAAAAATAAATAAGTATTATATACAAAACAATGAAAAGTTATATATAGATATATATGTGTGTGTGTGTGTGTGTGTATTATAAATCTCTACATTAAATATTTAATTTCCTCTCACTTTCATCATTCTAGCTTTCCCCTATAGGTGCTCCCCTTCAAATATTTTTATGGTGTTCATGTCCCAAATGCGATCCACACACATATTTTTTATTAAATTAGGAACATACTAACTAAAATACACCATCTATTCATATGTCATATATCCTACCAATGAACCCTTAGGACATGCTCTTTATCTAACCAAAACCTTTAATGATTTCAAGTGCCTCTCCATGATGCAAATTGACCTTGTGTGTATAGGTCCACACAATTCAATCTCCTCGACTTGGTGTATGAGGTAGTGTTCTTGTGCATTGAAAAATTCCAAAGGTAGATACTTTTGTATTTCACACATTAGTTGAGGAATTTCTCTCTTCCAATACTTTATATTGTCTTTATGAATTCCTTTCAATGATATCCATCTATAGATAATGTAAGAAAACAACCCGTTTCAACAAAACGTAATATATTACATTACGATTAAAATACATGTCATTAAGTTAAACAACTAATTGACAAAACACTCAACATATAAATCATTACTTACCTCATGTATTTTCCAAGATCATATTGTTGTTGAAGTCATCTAGGAGAGATAAAGGTATAACATATTGTAACAATAAAAATGAATCGTTATTTTTTTAATCCAAAGTATATTAAAGAACCCATAAAAATGTATATATACTAATATAGAAATATATGTACCAAAATACTTACCTTAATGAAGGTATGTCAATCATTTCTTTTTACCCCACCAAATTCACCTTTCGTTGTTATGATATTATTTATGCTTGAAGAAAATCCTATAGGAGATTTAATTCTTTGAATGACCTCTTTTAGATCATGGCTTTGCTTCTAGGTTAATAAACATGGAAGGTTGTTTCAATATCCATTACTATTTGATCATATCCCACTTTTCATTGCATGACTGGCTTCCACAACGTCGTTAGAAAATTTTAGGACTTTTTCTTTATTGCTCCTACCATCTATGATCCACCATAAAGTTTCAGTTATAATCTTCCCGATATGCATTGTATTAAAAAAATGGGCTATTATTAGGTGTTCATAGTAGGTCAACATCATGAACTGGGTGAGATAACCTTTTATTCTTTGTGAAATCCCATCATGTCCTTGATGCCAATTTCATTTATATTCCAACTTCCATAGGTGTGGTGTCATTCTTCATGGTTTTAATCTAGTCCCTTATTTTCCATTGAAAATATGGTTTTCATTAGCATGATACATATGGTTCTGAGAGGGCAAGTGCCTATACTCATCAAACACCTCCTTTCCTAAAAATTTTGAATGATGAGATTTCATCTTAGGACAAAAATCTGGACATGAAAATTTACCCTTTGTTTGAATGCCTACAAGATATGGATTAATGTCAATTGATTATTTAAAAAATCGTGCATGCTATGATCTAATTCAAATAATTATATACTATTAAAGTGAAATGGAATGTTACACACCACAAAATTATGTTATTCATGGGGCATCATGAATTTTCCATACAAGTATTCTGTGGAATTAAATTGTCTCTACCCGATTGGTTTATATATGCCATACATAGTGATGTCGACCCATAACTCATTAACACATCAATAAAAGGTTCAATATATACATTCATATCTTTAACTTGGTACTTACCTAATTATTTAAAATTAAAAATAATTACTACTATGATATATATATATATATATATATATATATATATATATATATATATATATATATATAAGTAAATAAATAAATATAATATATTATGCAATAAATAAGGCAAATGAAAATGTTTTAAAATTAAAACAAATTAATGTAAAAAAATACCTGAAACAATCATTGTCAACATAATGTCTTCCTTCTTCATTGACATCTAAGGAGGAAGATTATTGTTGATAAAAAATATTGGCCACACTGAGGAAATAGACCTCAACTTTCCAAATGTGTTAACATCAGTAGTTGCTAGTGAAATCCTAACATTAGGAGGTTCATCTTTAGAATGTGGCCATTTTTCTTCATTTTCCCTAAACAAATAACCATCTGCAAGAATTCAAAAAAACCATCTCCACTTCTCTTATGTGCATGGTAATCCATAAACTATGCTATACTCTCGCACTTTAACAATCATTGCAAATGTGGAATTATGGAAATATGACAAAAAACCTTCTGAGGCACTCTTTTTGTTAGTTGAGTGCTTCGATATCTATTTCTCTAACATTATTGGAAATTTGTTTTTTATGCATGTTATCCATAATATATAATATAATCATTAGGGCATGCATCTATAGCTCGATACTGAATTCCATTTTCTTTCATTATGGCATATAAATATCGGTATGTGTCAGATAAATTATTTGAAAGTGGTAACCTAATTCACCTAACAATCTATTACAACATAAAAATGCACTAGTTAGTGTAAAGAGTATTAATTGTTAGGATATTCCGACACATAGGAAATAGTTAAGTACAACTTGGTCTAGTATAGAGTTAGGTAAAGTGTGTTTCTTTACCGTTGTACATTTTGTAACTTACAATCCGACGGTCACAATATGTAGTGATCCGACGGTTCATTCTCTCCTCGGTATTACTGACACTTGATCCGTGGCTTGACACCCGATTGGTCCATGAATTCTATTTAAAGCGCATGGAGGGTCATTTGTAGGGTAATCCGTGCATGAGAGAAACATATGTAAATTTTCCCAAAGCACCCCCCCCCCGCCCCCCTCTCTCTCTCTCTCTCTCTCTCTCTCAAATTTTTTGTATATATCAATTTGTTCAAAGCTATTTTAAGAGAGTAGAGGTCTTGGGTTCAAGTCTCCATTTTGTGGGGGCGGACTTTTTCATTTCCGCACATTCCCGCACTTCGTCGGCAACTTCAACAACTTTTTTTCAAAAAGCCATAACTTCTTCATCCATAAGCCGTTTTCAGAGCCGCTTTTTTTAAACCAGCCTAATTTTTCGAGATCTATCCATTGGAACACTTATTTTCAGCATCTTTAGCTTCAGTTTCCATTGAAATGGAAAGTCAATACCAAGTTACCCTTGATAGCACCAACTACTTCCAATGGTTGGCTTACATTGAGGATTTACTTAGAAGTAAAGGTCTCTACAGAATAGCCTCAGGCCAAGAAAAGAAACCGAAGGATGAAGATAAGGCTGCTAAATGGGAAAATAGGAAAGATCAAGCACGTGGATTGATAGGGATGTCTATTTCTCCAGATCTTAGATTCCATATTGCAGAAATTGATACTCCTGATGAAGCAATGAAACAAATCAATAAAGTTTTTGGGATTAAAAATGAAATTAGAGCCCATCAACTTGAAAATGAGTTGCTTACATTGGACCCTAATAAATTTTCTTGCATTGAAGATTTCTTGTCCAAGTTCAAGACCCTTAGATATCTTTTGGAAGGTGTTAAAGTTAAGAAAGAAGATAGTAACCTTATCTATTCCATTCTTACAAAGTTGGGACCAGCCTACTCTGTGTTTGTTTCCACCTTCCATTCTACAAGAGAAGCCTTCATTTCTCAAGGAACAGACTACAAGCCCCCTTCCTTTGACTCTTTTTGTGATTCTTTAATAAGAGAACAAGAAAAACTCTTACACCTTGGTCTTCTTAATCTTGGAAACTATTCCAAGAAAGCGTTAGCCGCCCAGCAGCAACCAAATTAAAAGAATCCTAAGAAGTCATATCCTAAAAAGAATGGTCCTAAACCAAACAAGCGTCCTAAGCAATTTCAGCCCCAAAATGATAAGACAAATAAAAACAAAGGGAAGAAGACTAATAGACATTGCAATTTTTGTAATCGAGATGGCCACTTAGAATCAAAATGCTTTAAGAAGATGGAAGCCTTGGAAGCAGCAATGAAGAAGCATAACATCCATTTGGGCAATCTTCAACTTCAACTTCATCTTCAGGAATGGCACTTTCTGCATGTGGTTGTCAAGCATCTCGGTCTGGCTATGCATTAAATGTATCTTCTTCTTCTCATTCTCATGAGTGGCTCATTGATTCTGGAGCTTCTTATCACATGGCCAAAAACAAAGCCATGTTTTCTTCTTTAAATGATTGTAACACCAAAAATATATATGTTGGTGATGATAGATCTCTTAATGTTGTAGGGACTGGAACTGTTCATCTAGACAATGGTCAGTTTAATGATGTATTATGTGTTCCAACCTTATCCTGCAACCTTCTATCTGTATATCAGATAACTCATTCAGGTGAAGGTAAAATCGTTGAATTTTCACCTCATGATGTTGTAATCAAGGACTTAAGAGATCCTAAACAGATTTTGGCTACTGGCATTGCTGATGATTCCACAAGGTTGTATAAGTTTCACAACTTTGGGTCATCAAATCTTCCCTCGGTATTTGTTGCTCATAACGATGAAGTGAGCAAACTTTGGCATGAGCGATTTGGTCACTTAAACTATCACTCCCTTCAGCATCTATGTAAAGAAAATATGGTGACAGGTCTTCCTATGGTATCTTGCAGAGATGGTGTTTGTTCCGGATGTGTACTCGGAAAACATCATCGGGACAGTTTTGAAAAACGTGCCTCTTGGCACACCTCAGCCCCTTTACAGCTTGTGCATAGTGATTTATGTGGTCCACTTCTAGTTGTGTCATTCTCTGGCTGCAAGTATTTCTTAACTTTCATTGATGATTTCTCCAGATGCACTTGGGTATACTTCTTAAAACTCAAGAGTGAAGTATTTAACACTTTTTTGGCCTTCAAAGCCTTTGTTGAAAAACAATCTGGACATCAAATTCTTAAGTTAAGATCTGATAATGGCGGAGAATATGTTAAAAGCAAATTCATCAACTATTGCACCGAGAATGGAATTCAAATGCAACATACTGTTCCATATACTCCACAACAAAATGGTGTAGCTGAAAGGAAGAATCGCACCTTAAAGGAAATGGCTAATTGTATGCTACAATCTAAAGGACTTGGCCTTAGTTTTTGGGCAGAAGCAATTAACTGTGCAAATTACATAATAAATTGCACTCCTACTAAGGCTTTAAAGAATATCACTCCAGAAGAAGCATGGAGCTCAATCAAACCAGATGTAAGTCACTTTCGTGTTTTTGGAAGTGAAGCGTGGGCCCATATTCCAGATGAAAAGCATAAAGCTTTAGAACCTAAGAGTGAAAAATGTACTTTTGTTGGATATTCTGAAGATGTCAAAGGCTATAGACTTATTCCATTTAAGTCCAAAAATGTTATCATTAGAAGAGATGTAAAATTTGATGAAAATATATCGGCCTGCGAGCCTAGTCCGGCGGTTGTGCCACCTCTCCCTATCTCTTCTACTTTTGAAAACATTTCTTCTTCAGATGATGAAAGTGAGGATGACAATCCTCCCCCACCATCTCAGGATCCTCCTTCAGCTCCTGAGCTTCCAAAATGGGTTCGTGCTACTCGAGATGTAGCAGGTGATCTTGCCGGTGATCCTACAGATCAGCGACGTACACGTTCTCAGTTCGAGAGAGCCTCTTCTTTACTGGCTCAAGCTCCAGTAAATTATGATCCTGACACCTTTGTAGAAGCTTCAGGCCATCTAGATTGGGAAGCAGCTATGAATGAAGAATATCATTCATTATTGGCAAATGATACATGGGATCTTGTTCCTCTACCAAAGGGACGAAAACTTGTTAGATGCAAATGGGTTTACAGAACCAAGTATGGACCAGATGGGAAAGTTGATAAACATAAAGCTCGTCTTGTTGCTAAAGGTTTTTCACAGGTTGAAGGAATTGACTACACTGAAACCTTCTCCCCTATTGCCAAAATGAACTCTATCCGCCTTGTTCTTTCCCTTGCTGCCTCTTTCAAATGGGAAGTCCATCAGATGGATGTTAAATCTACCTTCTTGCATGGGGACTTGCATGAAGAAATCTATATGGAACAACCCATTGGCTTCATACAAACGGACTCCAGCCTTGTATGTCGACTTAAGAAATCCCTTTATGGTCTCAAGCAAGCTCCCCGGGCTTGGTATGCCAAAATGGATAGCTTTCTTTTAGAATCTGGCTTTTCTAGGTGTCATTCTGACAATACTGTCTACACCAAGAAAGTGGGCAACTCTCTTATCATCCTTGTTCTTTATGTTGATGATCTTATTCTCACTGGTAGTGATCCCAACCTTATAAACCATGTGAAGTCTAACCTTAAAAGGAAATTTGAAATGACAGGCTTAGGACACTTACACTATTTTCTCGGTCTTCAAGTCTTGTAATCCAAGGAGGGTATTTCTCTTTCCCAGTCCAAGTATGCCTGTGATATTCTACGCCGTTTTCACATGGAAGACTGTAAGCCAGCCCCTTCTCCCTTTCAGTCTGGAGTCAAACTTTCAGTCACTTGTACTTCTCCTGAAGTTGATGCTACCTTATACCATCAAGTTGTAGGAAAACTTTTGTATCTAACCCATACTCGTCCTGACCTTTCCTTTGCTGTTGGCCTTGTTGCTCGGTTCATGCAAAACCCCCGTGAAAGTCATTGGAAAGCAGCTAAAAGAATACTTCGTTATGTTCGAGGTACAGTTCAGTTTGGGATTCATTACAGTGCCGAAGCATCTCCTCTATTGGTTGGTTTCACTGATTCCGATTGGGCTGGTGACCCTGATGATCGGAAGTCTACTGCCGGTTATGTGTTCACTCTTGGTTCAGGACCTATTACATGGGCTTGCAAGAAACAAGGTGCCATTTCTCTTTCATCAGCAGAAGCAGAGTATCGTGGTACCGTAGAAGCTAGTAAGGAAGCCTTGTGGCTTCATCAGATCCTGTCAGAGTTTGGCTTTGAGCAGCAGCATCCGACTACACTTTGGTGTGATAATCAAAGTGCCATTCAGCTATGCAAAGATCCAGTCCAACATCAGCGCAGCAAACACATTGAACTACACATGCACTTCATCAAAAAGCTCATTCACGACCATGTTCTTGAAGTGCAATATTGTTCAACAGATGATCAAGTTGCAGACATCTTCACAAAGGCTCTCACAGAGGTGAAGTTCACTAAACTTCGATTTATGGTTGGAGTTCAGGAAGTTGTCACTAAGGGGGGATAGGCTCTAGTGCCTCCTTCCTTCTCCTATTGTGTCATATTTGTAAATCCTTCAATCCTATCCCAAGTTGTTCTTAAGGGGGGATGTTAGGATATTCTGACACATAGGAAATAGTTAAGTACAACTTGGTCTAGTATAGAGTTAGGTAAAGTGTGTTTCTTTACCGTTGTACATTTTGTAACTTACAATCCGACGGTCACGATATGTAGTGATCCGACGGTTCATTCTCTCCTCGGTATTACTGACACTTGATCTGTGGCTTGACACCCGATTGGTCCATGAATTCTATTTAAAGCGCATGGAGGGTCATTTGTAGGGTAATCCGTGCATGAGAGAAACATATGTAAATTTTCATTCTTTTATTAATAAATTGCCTGAAGTGGTCGCGTTGGCTCAGGCCGTGGACTGTTTCCCTCTTTGAGGGTTTTAACCACGTCAAAATACTGGTGTATTGATCTGCGATCTGGTTGTGAGCGGTGTCCTTTTGGTGTTCTGTCTGAGGAACTTACCCTGTAAATTCCTACATTAATCATAAATATTGCATTCTTATTTTACACATTAATTAACACTCAAAGAAAGGGAAAATATCAACCTTTCATGTAATGAAACATATTACATTATACCTTAGAATTTGTGTCATACAAGTGGTTGAAAAACCATTAAAAACTCTTATGTTCAATAAAAATAATGTAGCAGAGAGAATATTTTCTCTTGAGCCTTCATAAAATGATGTGCGTGCCTTCTCTAGGATAGGTGCCTCACAAATATCATCATCATTCTCATCGCCATACAATTCTTGGATTAAATGATTTGCCCGATCACCTTGAACTATGTTATTATTTTCATCTTCTTCTATAGAACATTATGATGATCTTCAATATTCACTCCATGTTCCTCAACTTGTAAAACATCATTTTTAGTACTACTACATGTCGTATTTGAATCAAAGTACCTAGGGCACCATCTTGAATTTATAATAATTACAAACAATAATGTAAAATTAGTCTGCAAAACAGATACTGTAATAATAAAAAGAATTGCAAATATGATTAGTATAAAGAAAGTATATACAATGATTCATAAATAGCTTACCACCGAACAATATTCATTCCCCCCTTCACTGTGTCCATTCTTCCTAGAATATGTATTATTTGTATCATATGAAATTAGACGTGGATGTGTGCAACCACAAAGAGTGTAAGGGAAATAACATTTCCCATCATCAACCACTTGCCAACTAGTTCCCTATCTAATGTTTTTTGACATTTTTCCTGACCACAAAAAAATTATGTGATGATTATGCTACAAAACTAAGTGGTTGTGTAACTAGATCTAACATTATATTTTTTTAATGAAATATATATATATATATATATATATTCTCTCGTGATAAAAAAATTATAACATTTTAGAATTATTGTACTTATAGAAAACATGTCGCAACATCTCTTACATCCAAGATATTTATACATTTATTTATCATTACAATTTTGATGTTCATCAACTATTCAAAGTCAAAGATGACTAGTCAAACAAACAATCACATAACCATCACATTGCTTTCTTCAGACAATAGATGCCATATATGTATTGTATCGAAATAATGTCACCATATGATCCGTCATTAGAATACTTTACATAAAAACTAAATAAAAAAAATGACATTTTTTTTATAATTTGTGATAGTACAGGCCATACCTCAAACTATGCCATCGGAAATTAGTCCTATATGTAGTAATGATTGGATCAATTTCAATGAGAATAATGTTGGAAAGAATAAATCAATTTGCATTTTTGGTCCTAAGGAAAAGAGTTCTGAGTTGAACTTTCATAAAATAACTTAAAGACGAAGAACAATTCTTGCTTAATTTATGATGATATACCCTTTAATATAGTCACATGTTTCCCACTGAATATGCCTTTTGGCCTAACATTAGGCAATGAATCTTCCATCATGGATTAACCTCCATCCATATTGTTTCAGGGGCATTGTATTCTCATTAATGTTTGTGTTACTCCAACTAACATTCTTGCTTCAAATTCATCCACACCTACTCATGCTAATGCTTCACTCCAAGGTGAAACACTTCGCCACAAATGTAATTTTACATCCCACAACTTTCATAAATTTCTTACACTCATTTATATTTGTTGTAATGATTCTTGTATACATAATGTATTTGATATTATCCATATTTAAGTACCTGGATTGAATCCTCATTGTTAGTAGATGTATTTTGTGCTATGGTACATTGAATTACTTTTATCTATCCCTGTGAATCGAAGGTCTTGTATATTATTAATATAGTTTCGCAAGTGTGGGTATGTCCACCTCATTAATTAATTTTATGTAGCCCACCTTACTAGATTGATCACTTAGTTGCGAGATGATTTTCTAAAGACATTTTGGGATCATATTCTCTCTTCTACCACTCTACTCCTTGCATTGGTTTTTCTTCGATGTGTAATGTTCCTAAATAGGAAATGCAAGTGATAATAGAAATTATCCTATGTAGACTCTGGGGGAAAAATGGCTCTGACGCCGTTCGCTAACCATAACCGTGAGGGATTAGGATAAGCCGCAGGAACGAGCCGCAGGACCACAGGATCGAAGGTATCTTGGGAGCTAGGGTTTCGGTGCTGCTGACAGATCGACGCCAACACCGGGGATCTGCTGTCGCTATCCGGCATGGAGGAACAACGGGGAACGGACCTCGTGGATTTTTCCGAGGATCCGTTGGAAGGTCAGTCAATTTTCACTAACCCTATCTTAATCGCTCCGGGTTTTGCTCCACCGACCGCAGAGGCATCTCGAGGTCTGGACTTCATACCGGCGGTTACCTTGCCGGACCCTACTGCATCTTCTTTTGGTCTGAAGGCTCCGCCTCTATCGCCCAGCACTGCTTATCTCCTCGCCTCCTTACCTCCTGATTCACTGACCTTTGATGAGATCCCATCGCCGCTGCCAGACGCTCATACTATCCTGGTTAAACCGAGGGTTCAGCCTAACCAGAGGGCTATACCGACAAATCCCCCTTTGAACAATGGGGTTAAACCCTCGGGGAGTTTCGGTGCGCCGGTTATTAACATAAATCCCACAAAACCCTCACCGGCTGGGGACACAAACCCCCTAGCGGATCACCCTTCGGCACCGCGCTCCAAGAAATCGAAGTGTGTTAGGGCTATCAGGAAAGAGACCACCATTACCTTCGGCAACACACAGGATTTTGAGGAAACGATGGCTACAGCACGCACAGTTTTGGTCGGACATGTGCGAGGGCGCACCTATTCGGCGGATCGGCTGCTACGATGGGTTAAAGAGATCTGGGATGCCCTGCTCCCTCAATTGCCGGAGGTACAGGTTCTTCCACGGGGGTGGTTCTCCCTCCACTTCACTTGTGAAGAACACACGACCGCGGTCCTGGAGAGATATTGGCACATCGAGACTGCACCTGTGCTTTTAAAAAGATGGACCCCTTTATTCGATCCTGAGAGAGAACAAATTGCAGCAGGGCCATTGTGGGTGAGACTTCCGGGGCTTCCATTACAATACTGGAGTGATGCAGCCTTCACCAGAATTGGAAATGCACTGGGGACTTATTTGGATCACGATCGATCCTACATAGACACTCGAAGGAGAACAGTGGCCCGTATACTGGTCCATCTCGATACCAGGGAGGGACTGGAGGAAGAAATCACTCTGCAATGGGGGAAGCATAAGCGTAATCAGATATTGGACTACGAAGGAGTCCCTTTTCGCTGCAACCGGTGCCATAAAGTGGGGCACCTCTACAAAGACTGCCCATTGATCAAGAGACCGGATAGCTCTCCACAGATCTCGCCAATTGCCTCCAGGAGATCTGCGCCTCATACTCCTCCACCGTCACAAGGATTTTCGGCACCCCTTGGCGCACAGGCAGACACAGCGGTTAACAATGAGGACTCGCCCTCACCACCATTGACGCGGGCTCGGGCAGCAGCAGCAGCTACACATACCTCGGGCACAAATCTCTCTTTACCCTCTTCTCCTATTGCTCTTACATCAGATCATTCAAAATCTTCTACATTCTATATGGCACATTGCACAATTCCTTCTCCTCCTCTGATTCCCTCCACTGTCCCGCCTTCTCTCACACTCGCTCAACCCCTGCCCCCATCTCCTCCCCCAGCATCGCCTGCACAGCATATCCCCCCACACCCTTACTCCCTCCGACCCCGGACCTCTCACTCGGCATCCTCCGATTCCCAGTGTGGGCTGGGCATTGTTCCTCTTAACTCGGGACTCTCCTCCACCAGGGGAAGGAAATCCGATCTTAACAAAGCTATCAGACGTGCGGGAGCGGAAGTGGCCTCCGGCCGTCAATCCACTATCGTGGGGGCCCTTAGAGCATCAAATCCCCCGAAGAGGGGTCCCCCATGAAATGCCTCTCATTCAATTGCAGGGGTTTGGCTAGTTCCCCCAAAAAACTAGCACTCAAACGACTTTTTGAGGTCGAACACCCGGATGTCATTCTCCTTCAAGAAACGCTGGGTGATGCTGAATCCATTTCACATACCCTGAGCTCCATATCGGCTGGGTGGCATTACATTGCTTTGGATGCCATGGGCAGATCTGGTGGACTGGCTATGGGATTTAATCCTAAAACCATCAGATTGGACTCTTCCTGGGGAGGTCATGGTTATATGGGTGCTGACATTTTTTCTTCAGACTTGGGACTGCCTCTGCGCATCATCAACATATATGGGCCTTGCCAGCATAGGGAAAGTTTCTGGCGGACACTACTCAGTAGGAGTTTGATGTCTCTTGAGCACACAATCCTAGGAGGTGATCTAAACTTCTCATTAGGGTTTAGAGAGTCCTGGGGCTCCTCGGCGCAAGTAGATCCAATTACAGATTTCATGAGACGTATCCTTGAACAACACGATCTAATCGACATTCCCATGCAGAATCCCCTCCCCACATGGAGGAATAGAAGGATTGGAACAGCAGCTCTGGCTCGTAGGTTAGATCGTTTTCTGATGAAAGGTCCTCTGGTACACCGGCTACACTATTACAAGCAGTGGGTGGGATCTGGAGGTATTTCGGATCACTCTCCTATCCTCATGGAGATCATGGGCCCCTATCCAAAACCAAAAGCGCCCTTCAAGTTTAATCACCATTGGCTCCAGGACCCCAGCTTCTCCAAAGTTGTCACAGATTATTGGCAAGCCCACCCCATTAACAGAGAAACATCGATGGCAAGGGGCTTTGTCAAAAACCTCACAGAACTAAAACACTTAGTGATTGAGTGGGCCAAGATGAAAAAGGCTAGGGAGGATGAACAGCTCTGCTCGGTGGAAGAGGAACTTAAGGGCCTTCTGGATGAGAAAAACTTGGGATTTATCACAGATGAGCACAAGACCCGTCTTGTTGACTTGGAGAAGCAGAAGCAAAATATCCTCAAGCTCAGGGAGGAATCGACACGGCTGAGAAGCAGGGCACTGTGGCTAAAAGTTGGGGATGAAAACTCTAGATTCTTCCATAACTTCGCAAAAGGGAGGAAAGTGGCTAACACCATTTGGAACCTGCCCCTCCCGGATGGAGGGCTGGCGGATACCTTCAACAAGCTCTCCAATCTTGGCACGACTCACTTCAAGGGCATCTTCAAGAATCCTGCTGGAACAAACCTAGCAGAAATCATCAATGTGGCCACTCACTTTCCCCGATTTGTGGACAATGAAGATAGTGATGCACTCACGGATCCGGTTTCCATGGAAGAGCTAGAAAATACCATCAAGTGGTTTCAAAAGGAAAAGAGCCCAGGCCCTGATGGATGGTCAATTGAGTTCTATATTGCATTCTTTGACATCATTGGAGAGGACATCCTGAAAGTGGTGGAGGAGAGTAGGACATCGGGACAGCTCTACCATGCCATAAATTCCACCTTTATTGCCCTCATCCCCAAATCGGACTCTCCTTCATCCTTTGCCGACTTTCGACCTATCTCCCTGTGTAATGTCCTCTACAAAATCATCTCCAAGATCATTGCAAATCGGATTAGGCCCATACTATCTAAGCATATTGCCCCTCAGCAGTTTGCATTCTTGGAGCA
The DNA here is from genome assembly GCA_031772625.1 of Pinus tabuliformis. NCBI lineage: Eukaryota > Viridiplantae > Streptophyta > Pinopsida > Pinales > Pinaceae > Pinus > Pinus tabuliformis. The sequence continues at coordinate 1,428,541,170 of CM062816.1, forward strand.
CAGACAGATCCATGAAGCCATTGGTACTGCACAAGAAGCAATACACTCCATATGGACGAAGCACCTCAAATGCATCCTCCTCAAAATTGACCTCTCCAAGGCATTTGATCGGGTCAGCTGGCTCTATATCAAGATGATACTTATTCATCTAGGCTTCCCCAATCTGCTCATCAATTGGATTATGGCATGCATCACTTCCCCCACCTACAGCATTCTGATCAATGGGGCAGCCTCACACTTCTTCCACTCAGAGAGAGGGCTGCGTCAAGGGTGTCCGCTATCTCCCCTGCTATTCCTACTGGTCATGGAAGCTCTCAGCCGCCTCATCATTACCGCTAAAAGGGAAGGGTCTATCAGAGGCCTAAAAATTACAGAGGAGTGTTACCTTACTCATCTGCTGTTCGTAGATGACGTCCTTATTCTACTTGATGGCAGCATACAGGATACATCCACTTTCAATCGGATCCTTAAGCTTTTCGCACTCGCTACGGGGATGGAGGTTAACCGGGGAAAGTCCACCATCACATTGGTGGGCACCACTATTAATGAATCCTTCTCAGCCAGTCAAGCATTCCCTTACTCCACACAGCCCTTGGACAGAGGATTAAAATATCTTGGTTACTGGCTAAAGCCCACTAACCAAAAGATCGCGGATTGGGTATGGCTGGTCTCTAAAGTGGAAAAGCGGATAACAAGCTGGTACAATAGATATCTCTCCAGAGCTGGCAGATTAACACTGATCAAATCAGTATTGGAAGCTACACCGGTATTTTGGATGGCTCTTGCATGGATACCCCGGAACATCCTCTCAAAGATACAGAGACTATGCAATAGATATCTATGGGCTGGCAACGAAGACAAACGCACCTTTGCATGGATTGGTTGGAGCAAGATTGCCCTTCCTAAGAAATGGGGTGGCTGGGGCTTGAAGGATCTTGCCTCATTTGCTTGTGCTTTGGCAGCCAAAATGGGTTGGGCTTTGCTGACATCACAAAGCCTTTGGACAAATATCACCTACCATAAATATATATGGCCTCTTGATATCATCGACTGGGCCAGGCTACCCTCATGGAACAAAATGGGTATCTCTTCTATATGGAAAGCTCTTCTACACTCATTTCCGCTCATCAGAAATAACATTGTTTGGCGAATTAGGAATGGTGGCAGAGCGCGCATAGGTTTAGACCCTTGGAGTGGTTGCGGGGGGCGTCATCTGCTTCCACAAGCGCTGGTCGATCTCCTCAAATCTCATGATATAAGGGTAATAGCACAAATCGCAGATCATGAGCAATCTGATATCTTTCACCAGGCTTGGAAGTCTGCCACCCAGCTCAACCTCCCGCAAAGATGGCATTCTACCTGGCGTGAATACTGTGCAGCCCTCACAGAATCCCACATTAGAATCGTGGAGGGTCCAGATGAACTCATCTGGCATCAGGCAGAAAGCGGCATATATACACCAAAGGAGGGTTATATTCAGATCATCAAGCAGCGTAAGCCGGAGGTATTAGACAGATGGTGGCAGAATATTTGGAAGCTCACTGCCTCACCCCGATCAAAACTCTTCACATGGTGTGCCTTTCGGAACAAAATACCCACTGGAGATTACCTTATGCGCCGTGCCATATATGGTCCAACAAGATGTGTTCTGTGTAAAGCTGATAATGAAACTACAGAACACCTACTCTTGCGCTGCTCTACTGTACAGCAAGTATGGAAAAACATTAAACCATTCACACACTACACTGGTGATTGGAGTGGCTCTGATCTCATTAACGCCTGGATTGAATGGGGCAATCATAACAGGGGTTCAAAAGCTGTGAACCTTCCCATTATTGTCAATTGGACTATCTGGAAGACCAGGAACAAATTGATTTTCGATGAGCGTGCGATACAATGGCCCCTTATTGAAGCTGGTATTATCACTGCTTTTACCGAGCTTCCTGATCCGCCTCCACCAAAACAGCGCAGATCAAACCCACCTCCCATCATCGAACAGGGTACCCCGTGGGCCTTCTTTGACGGCGCAGCCAATGTTCAAAGCTGTGGGGGGGGTATCATCCTACATATATCGAAGAACCGTTGCTACCACATCAAAGCGGGTCTGGGTACTGGAACTAACAATTTTGCCGAACTCATGACCTTGCGTCATCTGCTACACTTTGCCTTAAGCCATCACTGCACAAGCATCAACATTTTTGGTGACTCACAGATTATCATAAATTGGATCAATAGAATTTCTACATGTCACTCGCACACACTCAGAGTCATTCTTGATGAAGTTTTTCAGCTCAAAGAGGCTTTCAGCCATATCAATGTGACTCACATCTACAGGGAACATAACCAGGATGCTGACAAATTTTCCAAGGAGGCCGCGCTGATGGAACAAGGACTCTGGGAGATAACCGAGATATTGGAACAGCAGGAACAAAAATTTTATCATCGCCCATACATAGACCCGTTGTATCCTACAGCGGGTCTTCACGCAACTTAATTATAATCCAGCATTTTGACAGCAGTTTTTTATATGACAGTATATATGTATGTAAATTTTTTGTACATCTAAAGGATGCCAAATAAGGCATCAATGAATTACACAGTTTACAGAGAACTGAACAGAACCAAACCAGCACAGTTATGTAATTTTGAAAACAGTGAACAAGGTAATGCGTTTCAGCATCTACATATGTAATCTTTCATATTAATGAAATTTTACGGATTTTTCCAGTGGAAAAAAAAAAGCAATTATCCTATGTAGCAAAATAAAAAAAAATAAAAAACGAAATATTCATTAAGCACCTGAAGAGAAACTGCAAACGAAGAACTTCAGAGCCATTTTATTATAATTCTATAAGACAAATACACTATATAGTGGAATGGTGCACCTAGACTTGTCTCAATGGACAAGCAACACCAAATCTAGGTAAAAAAATGGTTGAGTTGAAGGCTGCCCAGTTGCTGCACCAATCTGCATTACGCTTCCTAAAAAGATTTTGAACTACTGAACTTCGACTAGATGGAAAGTGCACTAAAAACACCTAGAAAATTGTGTTCTTTTAACCCTGGTCTCCTTTGCCAAAACCTAGAAAAACCTAGAAGGGAATTTGGCTAGTTTTGACTTCTGATTTTCGATCCCTTTGGAGCCTCACCCCAACTATGGCTACCAAATTCAACCTGCTGCAAACTACCTGTAAATACCTCTGCAAACTCCTCCAAAATGCTATATTTACTCCTGCTATCGAACTCCTCACTACCCAAATAACTCTTAGCCAATATCAGTTGCTCCCCAAACACCATGAATTTTTGTTGGGTGACCTTTGTGCTGTCCCTCTACTTAGAAATGTGAATTGCTGGTAGCTGGCTCAGCTAGCTGCAAACTCTAGCGAAAATTCCTGCTCTATGCTGCCTCCTCTGCTCCTAGATCTCCCAACAAGCAATGAGTCCCCTTTTGATCTTCAGTTCCCTCTACATGTTTTTTGGCTGCCCAGAAATACGCACTTCCCTCTCTCGGTACTGGTGACTGATGTGTCTTGCTACCCCTAACTCCCTAAAATCTCCTATAGAACAACCTCCCTAGGGTGAGCACGGATGGTGCCCTGAAGTAGAGGTTGAATCTCCAGCGTGAGAGATTTGTGTCTAAACAACCAGTATACTTTCCAAACAACAAACCATACAAGTGAGTGTTTGTTTGCAAATGTAGAAGATAATGCACAAAATGAGTCCATCCTCCTTTTATAATTTCTCCTCATTCGTCTAGACTTTTTTTTTAATATTATTTTATTGGTGGGGACCATTTTCTACTAAGTCACGTTTTCCACCATTTAATAAAATTATAATTTTTCTCCGATAAAGCAATACTAGCCACCTTTCTCCAATAATATTTGCCCCATTTTAATTAATATTACTAAAATTGGGTAAAATTCCTTAGTGACTCCCATGCTCACGAAATGCTTGAACAAGCGCTCTCTCTCTACTAACCAAACTGTCACTACAAACAATACTGAGTCACCTTGAATCCCTACACCATTCTATCATAAATGAATCCCTCAATACAAAGGTCCCATGATAATCTCATAAAGATGCCACCATGTCAATGCTATGCCACTCTGATTACAACTGACTTCCCATCATGCACATACTCTCCTGAATCCCAATAGTGAAATACTGAGAAATGTTAAATACATCTTTCCCAGGCATCTCCATGATGCCAAAGCCTACCCATTCAAAGGTAACCCCGAACCTATGCATCAATAGGGAAAAGCTACCTCTCCATACAATGAAGGCCTTCGTGAAACCCCTTGTGTCAACCAGAGAGTGAACTAGATCACTCTTTTCCATGACTCTGCTCATCATGAGACAGAGTGATATGTCAACCAACTGAATCCTCGGATCCCATAGCCAAACCTACTGCGACATAGCTCTGACAATTGTTGGAATCCATCTGTGCCTCATCTCTAGCCCCTGCATGCAATCAATATATATGCTCCATATATCATGAACTAATCTGATGCATGCTAAACTGCTTGATCTAGTTTTAAACAAGAACACAATAAAGTACAGCAATAAACAAAAATACAGAGATACAATAGAAATAATACTTCATTTCATTAATGGAGAATATTGAAATATGCTTACAAACAGAAATGGAAATAAACTAGCTCAGGCAATGGTAGCTTATCTCTGAGAAGAGATGTGGGGGATACATGCCTTTGAACTACCTTACAATGAGGCTCAAGGACATTTTTATTATTCAATAATCAGGGCAAACTATAAATAACCAAAACCCTAACTCGAGGAGATGTAACACCAATAGTTTATGGGCCCCGTTGGGGTGGGTTGGACGGCCAACTTCTCGAGGTCGAGACTTGGTCATATTAGCTCTGTTTTACATGCATGATAACCCATTTTAAATATATCTCTGAGGAATATGATGGAAAAGAAGATTTTACAGGAAAAAAACCTCGTAGTAGATTTCTAAAAAAAACATCGTTTAGGGCCTCAAAACAGCTACGGAAGTTTAGGACCTGAAAAACTGCTAAAAATAGTAAACTGTGCTACAATTAAGGAAACTAAAAAACTGAAAGAAGTAATGGTGGGGGTTTAAGTGGAATTGACAGGTGTCCACCAATATCCACCTATATCATTCCTCCCCCCTTAGGAAGCAATGGTCCTCATTGCGTTGAGTTGCTCCATGAGATGAGGAAACTTCTGCTGAACTTGGTCCCTCATGAGCCATTTGCCCTGGTGAAGGAGTTGGCCTAATTTGACAACTCAATACAGTTGGATCTTCTACTAGTGAGTGTGCTTGACCTACGTGTCCATGATCCGATTAGTTTCAGCTTGTTCCATGCAATTTGGATTTAACTCTCTTGGTTTGAGTTGTTCTACAATGTCGGATGTGTCTAGTAATGGTGGAAAGTATGGCCAAAGGCGGTCCACATTGAACACTTGGTGCAGGCCAAGGAATGGGAGAATGCTGAGCTCAAATGCATTGTCACCCACAACCTTGGTAATGGTGTAAGGACCATAACGGAGTGGTCTGAGTTTCTGATAGGCTGCAGTAAGGAATTCCTTTTGCAAATGCAACCAGACTTTGTCACCCACCTAAAACTTGTGTGGCACCCGATGTTGATCATGTTGCTGCTTGTACTTGGCATTTGATTTCTCCAAAATGTCATCGACCTACTGGCGGATATGTTGGATGTGCTTAATGAAGCTATTTGCCTTATCTGTTTCGGACTGGACATGAGCCAAATCTACCTGAGTAACTCCAAATGGCATGGCCACATCAAAGGGACACAGTGGTTGGAATCCCAAGCCCACCTGAAAAGGGTTGTGGCCAGTCGAGCTATGGAGAGCCCGATTATAGTTGTGTTGAACATAGAGGAGGCTCTCATCCCATGTTCATGGATTCTTTGAGTTGTACATGTGCAGAATATGTATGATCATCTTGTTGACAACCTCTGTCTGGCCATCAGTTTGGGGATGGAAGGTTGTGGACTTAGTGAGTTTAGTGTCCAGCATCGACCAGAAACTGGACCAAAATGTACTAAGGAATCTGTTGTCTCAATCTTAGATGATAGACTATGGGATCCCAAAGTGTACCCACACTCATTCAAAGAAGAGTTTAGTAGTGGCTTTTGTTGTGATATTCTTCTTACAGGCCACCATAATTCCCATCTTCAAGAACCTATCAACGACCACAAAAACACATTCATTTCCATGCTTAGTAGAAGGAAGGCCTGACATGTAATCCATGGATATGGATTGTCAAGGTCGACTAGGGGTAGGTATCGGGGTATATAGGCCTTGCTTCTTGATGGTCGGTTTCGAAATGGCGAAGGTAGTGCAGTGATGTACTTCCCAACATCTTGTTGAAGATTCGGCTAGTAGAAATACTTCTGTAATAATGCCATGATTTTCTCGACCCCGAAATACCCAATAGCTTGACTGTATGTGCTTCCAAAATCATCTTGGCATGCTCACTTGAAGGAACACAAAGGTGACCTAGGTTGCATAATAGGGCATCCTGGAGATGAAAATCTCGAACACGCTGACCCTCCAAGAGTGTCTAGTATGTGTGGCTAAATTCTGGGTCACTTTTATAGAGAAGTGGCCAACCAGAAGTCTCATTCCCACAAGAGTTGAGCACAGTGGTTAACACCATGATCGGTGGTCGTTTGAGGCAATCTACAACATTACTGGTTCTGCCCTTCTTATACTTGATATTCAAATGGAACTGTTGCAGTTATGTTGACCACTTTTGATGGCGATCATTCTGCAACTTCCCTTGGGTCTGTATGAACTGCAGGGGCCAGTGGTCTGTGTGGATGACTGTTTCCTTCCCCAAAATGTAATTCTTCCATTGTTAGCAGACCTACATAATGGAATACATCTCTTTGTCATAAGTGGGATACTTCTGGACTGTGTCTAAAATTGTCTCACTGTGATATGCCATTGGATGCCCATGTTGACTAACAACTTGCCCAATAGCATGGTCAGAGGCATCTGTCTCAATCTCAAATGGTTGTTGCAAGTTTGGTAATGTGAGCATTGGTGCTAATCAGAGGCGATGTTTCAACTCTGTGAGTGCCTTTTGTTGAGGTTCAGACCAAAAGAATTTTTCTTTCACTCCACTCTTGGTGACTTGACTCAAGGGCCAAGTGATATGAGAAAATGCCAACACGAACCTATGGTAAAAGTTGGCGAGACCCAGAAAGTTGCAGAGCTCTATCAGAGTGGTTGGAGATGGCCAATCTTGAATGACTTGGATCTTGGCTAGATCCACATGCACCCCCCTTTCATCAATAATGTATCCCAGATACTAAACCTGGGTCATGCCAAAAGTGCATTTCTCCAAATTGGCACATAACTTATGTTGCCGCAGTGTTTTGAGAACCTATCAAATGTGGTGGAGGTGCTCTTCCCAACTCTGGCTAAAGATTAGGATCTCATCCAAGTATACCACTACAAATGAGCTAGTGAATGGCCACAAGATGTCATCCATTAGCCTCATGAAGGTTGCAGGAGCATTCGTCAACCCGAAAGGCATAACCAACCATTCAAAAAGGCCCTCCTTGGCTTTGAAGGTAGTCTTCCACACATCATAGGGTTCAATTGGTAGCTGATGATATCCTGAATTCAAATCGATCTTGCTAAAATATTTTGCCCCCTTTAGTTGGTCTAGAAGGTCATCAATCCATGGGATTGGGTACCTATTCCAGACAGTGATCTTGTTCAGCACCTAATAGTCAATACAGAGTCTCCAAGTCCCATCCTTCTTTCATACCAACACGATCAGGCTCCCATAGGGCAATGAGCTTGGTCGAATGTGAGATTTCTACAATAGCTCTTGAATCTGCCTCTTGATTTCATCATTCTCCAAAACATAGCGATGATAGATTGGTCCATTGGGTAGTGGTGCACTTGGGGTTAGTTCAATGGAGTGCTTGACCTGACAGTGCAGAGGGACCCCTGCGGGGGAGGTGAAGATGTCCTCGTACTCCTCTACGACCTTGTCCATCTGTAGTTGTCGTGTGGAGGGGTCCTATCTAGAGGTTGTGGTCACCGTCTTCTTCTTTCCTTGAGGGCATATCATTAGGAAAAAAAAATTCCTTGTTTTGGAAATGAGCTTACTGCATTGTAACCAAAGAGATGGTAGTAGGCAGTGCTACCTCTGGTATCCTATACAACTTATTTCCCAAAGTAATAATAACAATACGAGTCCTTGATTCATACATAGCATGTCGCTTCAACAAGTATGGTTGGCCTAATAATACATCACAAACATCAAGGGGAGCAATGTCACAGAATACCTCATCCATGAAGGGCTTGATGTTGTATGGAAGTTGACACTGCTGGCTCACGCGAAGATCTCGTCCTTGGTGAAGCCACCCGATGGTGTACGGTTGTGGATGTGTTGTGGTCAGTAAGCATAGCCGCTTCATGACCTCTGCTGAAATGAGGTTATTTTGGCTCCCGCTATCGATAATGAACTGTAGCGAGGAGCCCTTTACCCACATCTGGGAGTGGAAGAGGTACTCCTCCTCCTCTGGATCTTTAGGTTCCTCCTTCCGAATCTTTGTGGTGGTAATAGTGGCACTGGGCTCCACATCGATAATCTGCTTCCCTTTGTCAATCCCGTTGTCTGGTTCTCACTCAGAGTATGAACATGCATATAATTTTGAAGCCTTTAGATTAGCCACTAGTGACTGCTTGGCCCACCACTCACTTGTGCATTGAGTGGAGCTCTTATGGAACTCACACCACTTTCTTGTGTCCTTTTTTGGCTTCATAGCATTGTTCTTTGCTTGTGGCTTTGGTAGGTTATCCTGGGTTGTCCCGCCTTGGCTTTGTCCTTTGTTCTGCGGTTTGGGGGCACTTTTCCCCTACCTCAAATTCACAGATCCAAAGTCTCGCTTCTTCTATTTAAACTTTTGGTCAATCTTGATAGCATATCGATATGTCGTTCCGAGTGAGGAGATGTTTAGGAATTCTATTTCATCCTAGATGTACCTGTGCAAGTAGTCACGGTATTTGAGTACCAAATGTTGCTCTGAATCCTTGATACCCAACTTTGTGAGAAGGGTATGAAAAATATTGGTAAACTCTGAGACGTCTTGGTCCATTCCCTACTATAGTGTGGCCCACTTTATGTATTGATCCTCATAGCTTCCGACAGGGTAGTACTGCTTATGATGGTAGCCTAGAATGAATTCCAAGTGGTTGTCGCTGAAAACGGTGAGGTCGTAATTTCATCCTTCTGTTCATAGTAGGTTTCCCACTAGTCCTTGACGTGGGGGTCAGCTTTGAGAAGAGCGAAAGTAATCTTTTCCCGGCCAGAAAAATCATGAACGAAAAAATACCCTTCTAGCAGATTTAACCATTTATCTATAGCGTCTGTATCTATTTGACCTTCAAATATGGGAATGTCAAAGTTAACTTGTACCTTAAAGGGTGTGGTGCTTCTAGAGTAGCTGTTGGAAGTAGATGTGTCACCCGTGGGTAGCCGCTGAAGGATCTGGGCAAAGTTGTCCATATTCTCATTCCATTGTCGCTAAGAGACTCTTCAAGCAAGATTTTGATAGGATCTCCTGCCCCCTCATCTTTATTTTCATCCGCCATGGGATGTTGTTGGGATTTGTGAGGTTGGTCTTGCAAAGGTTTGATCAATTCAAACCCTAACTCCTTATATCCTAACCTCATTGGGGAAATGCAAGGAAAAATAGAGAAAGAGTAGACCGTTCTGATACCATTAATCCAATTTTAAACAAGAACACAATAAAGTACAGAAATAAACAAAAATATAGAGATACAACAGAAATAATACTTCATTTCATTAATGGAGAATATTGAAATATGCTTACAAACTAAAATGGAAATAAACTAGCTCGGGCGATGGTAGCTTATCTCTGAGAAGATATGTGGTAGCTACATGCCTCTGAATTGCCTTAAAATGAGGCTTAAGGGCTGTTTTATTATCGAACAATCAGAGCAAACCCTAAACAACCAAAACCCTAACCCGAGGAGATGTAACACCAAGAGTTTATGGGCCCTTCTGGGGTGAGTTGGATGGCCAACTTTCCGGGGTCGTGACTTCGTCATATTAGCTCCATTTGACGTGCATGATAACTCGTTGGAAAGGTCTCCCCGAGGATTACAACAAAAAAATGATTTTACATAACAAAATTGCTAGCGGTAGATTTCCAAAAAAATGTCGTTTAGGGCCTCAAAATGGCTCCGGAAGTTTAGGACCCAAAAAACTGCTAAAAATAGTAAACTGTGCTACAATTAAGGAAACTAAAAAACTAAAAGAAGTAATGGTGGGGGTCCAAGTGGAATTGGCAAGTGGCCACCAATATTCACTTGAATCACTGCCTTGTTCCTCTCACTACATATTACTGATGACCACTGAAAACTACAGGTGCCAAATAGCTACCCCCTGAATGCAATCATTAGAAGGGTTTTTGATACTCACAATCAAATTAATATATGTGGATACATCCTACTCTTTCCAACCATCATCACTAAATCTACCACCCACCCTCTCAATAATGTGCTAATATAATGTCTGGTACTCGGACACCCACTGGAAAATTTCCTCAATCATACATGGTATCCTTTGCTCATGCAAGATCCTGACATGCCCTGTGAAAAGAGTGGCACATGTCTTCCCCATGACCAAATCCCCATGTGTAAGCTCAATGATGAATGATATGCCACCCCTACATAATATCACCTCATCTCCCAACCTGTGGCTGTCAACTCATGCACTGACCGTGCTCCTCCACTGTAAAATATCTATCATGCCCCTGAGGCACTAAATCTCATAGCGTCATCTCAGGAAAATCCCACAAGTCCTGTTATCCACACTATGGGCCTAGATCGAACTCAAAAAGGCTCCCCTCAACTACACGTGGTGCGAACGAGTGGAACATGTGTGGGTTCCAATGAGTATGATTAAGAACCCATGTGGATGCTCCCAACCCATCTTGTGACCGATTCACTCTCCCAACCTGGGTATGTCCACCCCAATGACATTCCTAACATCCTCGTCAAGGAATCTCCCTTCTAGTAGCACTCCCTTTGTCCACAGTGCAACCTCACACACTACTACATATAATCATGTATCCTTGTGTGTCCTGGCATACAATTGCACCCAATCACACATCTCTATACACCACTGGACCTTGCTACATGCTGCTACATCATCTTAGATCAACCGGTATCCCTCATGTATCGATGTGTCTATCGCTTTATGAGGGAATGCATTAATATGTCGACCACTCTTCCTACACCATGATGCAACCATGCACACCACTACACACCTTCGTGCTCCTCCACATATTGTTGTGCATTGCTACATACCCCTATACACCCTTGAACATCAAGGTCTAAGACTGAGCCCATAGCCATCTTACATCATGTCAAGGTCACCATCTCTACTACCACTTTACTGGTAAGCCCTCCACGATGTCAACTATATCTCCTCATCTACCTAGATAGACCTAAGCGACCTAACTCTTTACATGGTAACTTGAATAACACTACTGAGCCTATCCTCAGTAGCTCTAGTGTCCAATATACCAATGAGAGAGCACTGTCTCCATACAATACCTTTTATGGTGGCCTACCGATGCCACCTCCTCCTACCAACTCCTGCCAAAGTACGCTAATCATCCTATAATACCATGTATGCCAACATGCCATAACAACTCATGAAATATACTTTCTCCGTTGTTAATCGATCTTGTCACTAGTGTTGTCAGGAACTCTGTAGGGGTTATGAGATGGTGTGTGCCCAACCACTAAGTCCATCATGCATGATGCAACTACTATCATCACCTACTTACTCCACGATGTGAAAGAGAATCCCACCTGGATCCCAACAACAATGTGGCTCTCTAGCCCCTTTAGTAAACCATAGCCCCAGTTTAATTGTCGCCATGGACGCAAATAGAATCAAACTATTCCAATTTTAATTTGTCCTTGAATTAAAATTGTGAATTAAAATCAAATTTAGTCTCACCATTTGCTTGTAAATAATTAATTAATTAATTCATTATGGATTAATTAGTTGGAGAAATTCAAGTTAGAAGTCTTTCTGAAGTCATGCAATAGTTATCCCTTAAATTAAGGAGATTATCCCTTAATTAAGGGGATAAGATTGAGTTGTATTTGAGTTCTAATTATTTAGCTTAGTTTATTGAGTTATGTCCAGTTAAATTAGTTCCAAATTGTTTGAGGAACTAATTGTGAGTTCAGCTAGTTAATGCATGCATGCATCCAACTAGCGTACTCCAGATAACTGAAGATTCTCTCATCATTAACTCATGCATGTATATTATGAGAAAGACCCAGTTGAGATTATAGACAGGGACAATGTACTATCACTTGCATGTTTTATCCTATAAAGGAAACTCATGCATGCAGAAGGAAGAAGGTTCCTTGAGGATTGCGTAGTTCTGACAGGGTGTGAGATCAGTGTGAGAGATCAGTGTTCCACTTGGTAACAGGAGGATCACCTAGGAGAAACTACGCAAGGAAATAGGAGCTTGGAGGGTAGAGGAGAAGACTTGTGAGAAGATTTCATTGCATGTGAGCATCCAGGAGGATTGTATTGAGAGCTAACTAGCTGTGAGAGCTAAGGCTTTGTATAATTATGAGGTTTTTCCACATTGTATGATAATATAGATAGTGGAGTTTTTAGCTAAGGCTTTCCCCTGAGTATTTTCTATGTTTCATGTGCATTGATTCTTCTTCTTTTGGTTATATGTATTCAGCTTCATATTGCTCAAATCTTTTAAGCTTATGCAAAATTGATTGTAGAAATAGATTAAAGTATTTTGCTTCAGTTATATTTCATTATCAAGTTAATCTACAGTTAGAATTTCTACACAATCCTGAGCGAGGGATTGAATGCATAAACAACCATACACGAAATGAATCACCCATCCTAAAAATGTTGATCCATGTGTAGCTCATGTCGCCTCATCACACTGACCTGGTCGGTACATAAAAAATTTCTAGGTAATTTTTCACCTCCCTCTCTGTTGTGCAAAGGTAGCCTAGAAATGTTGCAAGTCCCATCTATATAAGCCCAAAGAGAGCTATTGTCTGGAATTATTGTGGCTTTGGTGATGGTCTGTGCATCTGTATGCTCTAAATCAGTGGCAAGCCCAAAATACGACTGCTCATCCTCCTCCACCATGGGCTCTACATGGGTCACAACCTGCCCCTCCATGACTATCTCACGTCCCTTTATGTGTTCTCCATGCTGCTGTAGGTGGCTTCCATCAGGGAACTCAGTCATGGCTCCGGGTACCTCTGTGTCTCCTAGCACCTCACCTAGGGACAACACCTCATCAACATATGGCTTTAGGGGTGTAGGCTCTACTATCTCCACCAAGGTGTCAACCTGTGCTATCAAAGAGGTCTCCAACAATGGTGACTCTTGCACCACACTGGGTATATCAATGTGCCCCTCACCATCCTGCGTGTCCTCATGGTCAACCTCCTCCTCAAGCTCCTGACATCTAAAGCCCGGTCTCCACCAGCAGAAACCCCCCTAGTCTCACCCTCTAACTGCCCTCCTCTACAGGATGATCTCATCCTTGACCCATGCTACTCTTTTCGCTCATCGAGAAAATGGGGCATGGTAGGACAACCAAATTGGCGATACATATGGGTGTTGTACTATTGGGTTATGTGTGCATGCACATGGCTTCTCTGCTGGGTATGAATCAACATCCCCACCATTTGTTGCATCCTCTCTAGGACCTGTTGGTTTTGTCTCCTCAACTATTGGTTCCGCCTCATCAACTCCTCCATGATCCCCTGTGTACTCTTCTCATTTTGTGTCATTCGAGTGGCCATGAATTCACTAGTCAATATGCATGCATGACCAAAGCCTCCATGACCTTGTTAGCTCCCCCAAGGCTGGCCAAGATCATGATATAGCACCACTATAATGTTCCTAACTAGCAAATACAAGTGATAATAGAAATGATCCTATGCAGAAAAATATAAAAACGAAATATTCATTAAGCACCCATAGAAAAACTGCAAATGAAGAACTTCTAAGCCATATTATTATAATTTTTCAAGCCAAATTCAATATATAGTGGAATGGTGCACCTGGGCTTGTCTCAATGGACAAGTAGGACCAAACCCATGTAGGAAAATGGATGAGATGAAGGCTGCCCAGCTGCTGCACCAATCTGCACTATGCTGCCCAGAAAACTATTGCACTACTGAACTTTGACTACCCGGAAAGTGCACTAACACTACCCTGAAAATTGTGTGATTTTAACCCTGTACACCTTGGCCAAAACCCAGAAAAAACCAGAAGGGGATTTGTTTGGTTTTGACTTCTGATTTTCGACCCCCTTGGAGCCTCACCCCAGCTCTAACTGCCAAATTCAACCTGCTGCAAACTGCCTGGAAATCCCTCTACAAACTCCTCCCAAATGCTAGATTTACCCTTGCTATCGAACTCCTCACTACCCATATAGCTCTTAGGCCAAGATCAGCCACTCCCCAAACACCACGAATTTCCACTAGGTGGCCTTTGTGCTATCCCTTTGCCTAGAAATGTGAATTGCTAGTAGTTGGCTCAGCTAGCTACAAAATCCAATGAAAATGCCTACTCTATGCTACCTCCTCAGCTCCTAGATCTCCCAACAAGTAATGAGTCCCCTGCTAATCTTCAGTTCCCTCTACGTGTTTTCTAGCTATGCAGAAATATGCACATACCTCTCTCTACGCTAGTGACTGATGCGTGTTGCTGCCCCTGACTCCCTAAAATCTCCTGTAGAAAAGCCTCCCTAGGGCAGCCACGGATGGTCCCCCAAAGTAGAGGTTGAATCTCCCATGTGAGAGATTCATGGCTAAACAATTGGTAGACTTACTAAACAACAAAGCATACAAGTGAGTGTTTGTTTGCAAATGTAGAGGATAATCCACAAAATGAGTCCATCTTCCTTTTATAATTTCTCCTCACTCCTCTATACTTTTTTTTAATATTATTTTATTGGTGGGGGCCATTTTCTACTAAGTCAATTTTTCCACCATTTAATAAAATAATATTTTTGTGCTATTCTTTGATAAAGTCATACTAGCCACCTTTCTCCAATACTATTTTCCCTTTTTTAATTAATATTACTAAAATTGGGTAAAATTCCTTAGTGACTCCCATGCTTACAAAATTGGGAATATTACACAATGGCTTGGGGGAAATATACTCGTATTGTATTTAAGCCATAAAACTCACATATGATGGGAAAACTATTATCAGCCTAATTTTCCTCACCTATTCTTTCACAAGCAGTCTTAGCTAGAAACATCACTTTGGGAACCTTATCCTTTCTTTCCATCATCATTTGACTTTATTCTTGTCATAATGAACTAAGAAAACCCCTATATTTTATCAGAAGGACATTTCATCATGCTTGTCTATTTTGGCTCATTAATACTTGTGAACCCCCTAAAATTAGCATAGTGGATAAGTGTGGACATTATCAACCTATTATTTCAAGTTATAGGGTTTGATCTAGTTTTAGTTAGCTACCCCTATCCCACTCATCATTAATACAATGGGATAGTACACATTGAATCTATGTCTAAAGAATGGTCTACCATTTTACTTATAAATAAATCCATTAATGTCACTCATTTCATTCACAACCAAAAGTATGGTTATATTGTTGAAATTCAACTTGAGAGAATTTGTACCCTAGCTATATTCTCTCTAGCCTTTAGAATTTACTTCCATCATTAAGCTTGGACTTGAGCCATACAATGAGGAAAAACAACATCCCTTAAGATGGATAAAAAACCAATATTGAGGTGTTCTCCATAAGCCCCTTTTTTGGTTGGCATAATATCGTATTTTCTTTTGACTTGAGTTTAAAACATTTTGTTTTTCTTAAATTTTTTGTTTTACATAGATTAGGTCACACAACTCCTAGTTAAGGATTTCTTTATACACCTTAGTAAGAAAACACCCATGACACTATGACATGACTTTGTAGGCCTGTCATCCCATTCTCAATTGATTCAATATTGACATACTTCTACTTTTGATCAAGTGCTCAGTATTCAGCTCAAAATTCAAATTTCTCATATTGTTTCAAAACCTATATGACTATGTCTATCTCGTCAAGATGATCACAACATAATCCATTTCACTGAAAATTGAGTCCAGATGAAGGAGGAAAGGATTGATATTTGTTTTCCTAAACAGCGAAAAAAACTTTCAGAACAGGATAGAATGATGACATGGCAGTATAGTGAGCATGATGGGAATATTCTTCAGTTTTTACCCAATGAGGCTATGACAAGTGTCACTTCAAGATTCGCCAGTTTGGTTGTGTGGAGGTAAAATTGCCCAATGTCCTCTAGGGTGGAATTATTGGCTCATGATGATTTTTTTTTTTAGAAATATATATATACAAATCCACATACATATGAAAGAAGGGCACATTCAAATGTTTTATGATATGGTATATACAAAGTCAAACTATATCCAAAGTCTGAACCATACATCAAAGGCATCGAAATATTTTTGGTTGCAATGTTTTATATTGTGGATCAAATGTATTATGGGATGGGCGAGAGCGGATCGAACCCATGACCTCCCCCTCCCAAACTCCATTGCATACCAACTGAGCCATTCGCAGACTTGTTAAAAGGCATCCATGACATCATATTTAATATGACCATGAATGCTGATGATGGGAGAGGAGGGAGCCAACCCTAAGGGCCAGCCCCCTCTCCATGCAACCGTGCTCCAAAAACCAGCGACCAGTGCAAAGGAATAAGTGTGATTAGTGACCCTAATCATGCTTAGCATTAATTAATCTGTATTTTACGTTTGTGGAAGTTTTGGAGACGTGCCAAATTTGGCAGTACTACCAGTTTTGGCAGTGCTAACTGGAGTCTTCTCCAAATTTAGCGGGGTTTCCTAGGGAAAAACTGAATGAAGCATATCATGAGCAATTTTTGACTAAATTGATCTGATAAAGAGGTGTTGGCTAATTTGGACCTTTCAAACTCATTGGTATAGGTTATAGAGGCAATAGAAGACTTCTACAGGTTATTTTTCCACAGGGAAGTTTAGGGAATCCTAGGGCCACCAGAGAAGGATGTCATTCCCAGATCAATCAGAGTCTGTTTTCAGACATCAAATAGTCATTTATGGCTAATTTGGACATTATAAACACATTGGTTCATGTATCAGGAGCCATAGAGATTTGTAAACAATTTTTTTTTCCACATTAAGCTAATACAGCTACTTAAGCCATCGATATTGGACCAAGGAGATGTATCCCAGGAGGGGTGAACTCCTTCACCAAAACACTGTGTTAATGTGTCCCTTTGATTGTTTTCTACACTGTACATTTTTTTTATTCACTGTTTCTTTTTGTAGCTATTTTTCTCCTGAATTTCACTTTAAACTTAAGGAAATTTAACTGATTGTATGCACAAATAGCTAATGAAACCTCAGCACAAGGAGAAATAAGCAAGCACATATTTATAAATATGTAATTGTTATTAAAAAAGAAGTAATCATACAAAAACAGATTAATTTGGTATCAGAGTAAAGGTTGAATTGCTTGATTGCTTGATTTTGTGCAGTTAAGGTTTTAATGGTTGCAAAATTGTGATGCTTAAAAGGTTAAAGTTGCTGAAAGGAGAAGGGAAGCTATTGGTTACAACTCCTTAGGTAATGCCCAGAAGAAGGAGAACCACAAGGCCACAATTTCCACCACCCAGAGTTCCAATTCTAGCTCCACTTGAAACTCCTCAAGTTTTACCTTCAACTAAGATTGAAGAGGTACAAGCAGTACAAATTTTTGAGCCTAAATCCATAGCCATTATGTTTGGAGAAAGAGAGCCTAAAGGTCCCTCTTCAGAAGAGGAACAATTCAAGAAATCTT
Source organism: Pinus tabuliformis (assembly GCA_031772625.1). Lineage (NCBI taxonomy): Eukaryota > Viridiplantae > Streptophyta > Pinopsida > Pinales > Pinaceae > Pinus > Pinus tabuliformis. The sequence goes on from CM062816.1 coordinate 1,428,559,109, forward strand.
TCTACACTTTCACTGAGATGGTTAAAGTCCTCTATGAAGAGAGGAACACTAGAATGGTTGGAGAGAGTTCTAAACCTCCACATCGAGAAGGAAGCTCACAAGACAAAAAAAATGAGAAGAAGGATTCTAAAGGGAATGGTGGAAAGCCACCTTCATCTCCACCATCCTCATCATCTTCCTCATCATCTCCATTGTATCACATAGCATCATCTTCTGCTACCACCACTAAAACTTCCCATACTCATTCCAAAACCCCAAAAGGAAAGACTCCATTACTAAAATTGGACATAAAATTTGAACTTTCCATGTACATTGGAGAGGTGAATGTAGAAAACTTGGACAATTGGATTCAAAAGTTAGAGGTATATTGCAAAATTCAGAACCTTCAAGAAGACAACATCAAGATCCGGTTGGATTCACTGAGGCTAGGAGCTGCATAGTGTGGTGGGAAGAAAACACGTAAGAGGAAATGAGAATCCATGGTAAGATATCCATCACTTGGGTTGAATTTGTTTCTACAATTAAAATACAATTTTATCCTTTAGCCTATATGAAAAAATCCATTATGAGTTGGTATAATTTTAGGGAGCTTAAAGGCCAAACAATCCAAGAATATACACAGGAGTTTAGGAAAGGGGCTTTGTTATTAGGAGTGAATTTGAATTCTTAAGATATACTGCTGAAATATATTGGGGGTTTACATTCCTATCTGAAATATATTATCCTTATGTTTAATCCAAACAATTTAGATGAGGTATGTGTGCAAGCCACATGCCTTGAATCTAGAGGAAAGAACATTCAAGAAGACAGTAGTAAGAGGAAGCCATTCAAGGGTAGGGAGAAAGAAAAGGGTGGAAAATGGAAGGGAACAAAGAATGCAAGTGTGAAGAAATAAGTGGAGAAAGTTATATGTAAAAATTGTTCAAAAGAGGGACATAATGAGGATCATTGCTAGAAACTCCATCTAGAACGGAGACCAAATAAGTTCAACAATAAATGGAAACAGAAAACCACTGCTATCACTCAAGAAGAATTAGGTTCTGAATCAGGTGATGAAAACAAAATCACTGTCATGAGAATCAAAGGAAAACAAGATATTTCAAGAACTAGTTCAGAAAACTATAACACTACTACTACTCTAGATGAAAAGAGAGGAATTGAGTTATTTCATGTTAGGGTCATATCTAAACACACCAAGATTGACACACTCTTCAATACTGGGTCACATGCGAATCTAATCTCTGAAGACTTAGTCAACAGAATTAACCTTGAAGCTATACCTCACCATAAACCATACCCTTTGGGATGGATAACAAGAGACACCGGTTTGCATGTTACAATAAAATGTTTGTTTAAGTTTGCAATCACTGAAAATTTTGTTGACGAAGTAGAGTTAGATGTGGTACCGCTTGATCTTTCAGGTGTGGTGTTGGGTAGTTCATATTTGTATGACTGGAAAACAATCTTTTACCACCATGAAAACTAGTATCAATTTTTCAAGGATGGTGTTGAGTACATAGTAAGAGCCCATCGCAAAATGTTAAACATGTCATTTGTTAATTGAAGGCAGGAAAAAAGACTAGTGAATTCAGGTAAAAGTTTAGTACTTCTCATGTTCAAGCCAAATGATGATATTGTTTATGAAAATGTTGTTGCATGTAATGCAAGTTTCAATTCTAATTTGGTTGGTTCATCTCATCAGAGTCATGAATTATTTCAGATTGTGAAAGAATCGTCCTTTAAGGAGAAAGAAACTTCACATGAAATATCTTTGCAGCAAGAGGCTTCTCTTTGTCATGTTAGCATGCAAGGGTTGACAAAATTGAAAAGTATAGAGAAACCAATGCAATGCTAAAGTTTGTTGAACAATGGGCTCATTCAATCATCCATTACACCATGTTGTGCACCCATGGTTATGGTGCCAAAGAGGAATGGTAAGTATTTCAAAAAAGAGGACAAAAGGAGTAGTTTTTTTCCAAAGAAAAGTTGTAAAAAGAGGTCAGTGAAAGAATATACATAACATCAAACAAGAATGGTTTGTATGTTTTTTAATGTTTTATGTTCTTTGTAGCACTTCTATTACATGCATGTATTTGAATTATGGAAAAAAAGAGTCCTTTGTTGAAGAAATTGTCCACATAGGTGACATAAACACGTTTATAAAGTTTTCTTATGCACATGTCATCTATCAAGGAAAATTGTTTAATGTTTTGAAGATATCAAAGGACAAGTTGGGTTTCACTTCTTTGATGCATTTGGACCATGACATTCGAGAAGGTAAGCTGAAGGCGAGCCTCTCCAAGTTGGATGCCATTGTTGATTGGTCAATGCCCAAGATCATCATTTTGATAAGAGGTTTGTTGGGAGCAGCCCAATGTTGTAGGAGAGTTGTTGTTGACATTTCTTTTTTCGAAGCTCCTTGGCATGCATTGTTATCTTTGTGCAAAGTCTTCTAGTGGGGATGCAAATAGAAATAGGCATGTGTTGCTTCAAACCAAAAGATCAGTTCAATTACTTTTTATGCTCTTTAAAACTTGAAAGGTTCATTTGAGTTTCAAGTTTATGCAAGCAACTTCACCATCTTATTTCATTCAGAATTTGCTTCAAGTAGTGAAATTTGTCATCCATTTGCATTATATTTTGTTATGTCATCTTGGTAAGAAGGATGTTGCTTTTGATGGTAACATGGAAAAAACCATGATTTTCTATGAATGACTAAAAACGGTGCAACAAACAGTGCAAGATAAACTTGAAAAGGGTAAATACAAGTACATGTATTTTGTCAATCACAGGTTTCAAGTCAATGGTGCAAGATTGTTATAGACATTTTTGGGCACTACAACCCCAGGCATGAAATGTCCATAAACCAAGGGCTCCTAAGTCCCTAAAATTGTTGTTCTAACCCCTAAAGGAACAAGGTCAACTGATTACAGCTTCTCCCAGAAGTTCCCCATGAAAAACTGCTCAGAACTGGTCAAAACAGGATCACTTCAGCTGCTCCATAGGCAAAGTGCATTGCATCTCACCTAAACACACTGTGTGGGTGCGTTTCATTTCAAAAATCCCTTCTATGGGGTGCGATGGGCGAGAAGTGACAAATGGCAGTGTCATTTTGCAAGGTGGAGACGCATGGAAACTTCCAGAAACTTCGCCTGTGACACTTGCCTCTCTGAATTCGACCAAGGATGAGTAAGAGATCATCAATCTCCAAGTGGAAGCAAGAACTATCAGAAGGAAGACACTAATCAAATCACAAGCTGACTCGTCTCCCTTACAGATATCTATATATGGATCCCTCATCCCAGAGATCTAGAGGCTAGAATTTTGCATATTGTAAGGAATTGCTGCTGGTTTCTTGAGACAACATCAGATTGTTGGGTGATCTAAGCTTTGTATGAGGTGAAGAGGGGCTTCCTTGCTGAGAGGATGACGCTGGGTTAGAACAACTAGTTGTAACTCCCCTTGGCTCTTTCTTGTTTATCAATAAAAGCTATTCAAGTTTTCCTCCATACTCTTGTGTCATTCATGTTTGTTGCATTTGTATGGTAAATTTACATCTGATCCTAGATTGTTTATGATTATATATCCATGTTCTTGTATAGTGCTATGCTACTGTGATCTTACAAGTACTTTGTGAAGCTAGGCATGCAAGGGAACAAGTAGCGAAAGACTATCAAGAGAGAGAGGAATCGAACTGGGAGATTAGCACAAGACAGAGGTTGGTCTTCTTCGTTATTCTCTCATCTATACTTCATAAAGGAAAAACGAAAGTAGCTTTACTTTGTTTGTTTCTAAGGTAGCTATCACACCTTAGTGGGATAAGCAGTTCTGTGTAGACACTTTTCCCTGTAACACTTCACTGGGGAGGAATTAGTTTGTTTGTTTATCTTCCTTGTTGTCTATTTTATAAACTTAAAGACAGAGCCTGAAGTCGAGTCAGGTAGCTTTCGAACTGCATTTGCTATGCAAATGAAAAGTAGATAAATGCCACTTCAGTCAATCTCCAGGATTTGTTTATAAATTAAACAATTGATTTACAAACTCTCTGATTGCCCTTGTGATAGCTCTTAGATCCTCTTTAGATCTACCCCTGATTGTTTCATTACTGATTACCATTTGCTCGGCCAAAACCCATGAACTGAACTGCAAACTATGACCTGGAACCCAAGCCAAGTCTCGTCTCTGGCCCAGTGCAGGTATTGTTCTGTGAATCTGAAATTCAGCGCACTTCCCGAGTGTAGTAGGTGCACTGCATTTCAAATTCCCTGTGTTACAGGTGCGCTAATCAGACTAGGCATTGTCTAGTTTTGGTTCCTGTGATTCATTCTTTCCAGTTCTATTCATAAATTTTGCTGACTGTGATCAGTATATCTCTGTTTGAAACCCCTTTTCCTTGCTGTTATTCCGCCTCCTTTGTATGAAAGAACTATAAATGTTTTTGTGTATTTGTTGAGTAATTTTTAGTTCTCCTTTGCAAAAAGTAACGTAATCGTACTGTCGTCCTTTGATTTGAAAGTGTCGCAAGTGTCGTTTTCAGTCATAGGAAAGAGTTTGGATGTTGTAGATAGTTGATCATCCTGTTACTATTGTATTTGGTCTGAATTTGTAATTTTTCTAGTGTCGAAAGCAAGTATTCATTTCTAAATCATAAAATTTTGTGATTGCCTCCATTTTTTATTTTGAAAAGAAACTTGTTGATAACTATCGCTTGAAAAGTAATTCAGATTTGTGCATTAGCTTTCTTTTCTCCATTCACATACTAAGAAAGCCGAAAACAAATACATGCATGTGCATTTGCATTTAGACTGTTTGATTGGTTTGCTTTAGGAAAGTGCATTTAGAGTGTGCTCTTTGCTCTTTGTGAAAGAATACTATCTCTCTTTCCTTAGTAGCTAGGATTTTCATTGCACAAAGAAGATAAAAGACTGTTTATCATCTTATATTGCGTTTTAGGAATTACACATCTAAATCTCACGGTGAACCTGAAAGGAAAACTTCATAAACAAGATCAACTATAAAATAAATTCAATGAATCTAACAATGCTTTGGAACCTCATGCACAACATTTAGAAGTCTAGGCTAGAGACGTATTCCAGCGTCGTAAAGCCTGGCAACTGTTGTTCTCACTGATGGTTGGGTGATTCCTCCACTTTGAGACGATAAGTGCCAGTACGGACTTGTGCTCCCACGTACTATCGAGTATATTTTGGGAGACCACAATAGGCCTAATCCTTTATCCATAGGAAGCCGTGTCTGCCACCCTATCGATCGTAATGCACTGAACATAGCATTCGGGAAGATTGACTGTCATACCGTAAAAAGTATTCTGCAGTTTTGTGATTGGTTTGGTAATCCCTCTACCTAGATTTCCAGAGCAGTCCCTTTCGTTCCTTTTCAGACTCCTTATCGGAAAAGGTCCATCTGAGCACTTGTCACTTCAGGCTCATTAAAAATCGAAGGTGACTAGAGTCATCTTTTGTTTTTTCTTGACTCTTAAAAATTAAAAAAACAAGTTGTGTCAAAGCATCTAAAATTCATCTAATTCGGAAACATACTTCCCCTTTATTTTTAGTTGATCGAGTAATCCGCAATCATGGAAGAAAGTCAATTGAAACCCCATCGTTCGCGGAGGCTTATGAGTCAACCATCTTTGTCTCCGGAATCGAAGCTAGTACAGACAAAGCGAACTCATTTAACTGGTTCCAAATCTCCTGTTAAAGTTAGAACAAGTGTTCCAACAACATCAAAGATTCCGGTTACTCCAAACATTTCTGGTATCCTTGCCTTTATAGAAGAAGTTTAGCAGCCACAGAAGGACAGTGGTACTGATCCTAGTCTGAGGGTAAACACTTGTATCACTGAACCCATTCCATCTACAACTGGTTCGGAGAGTGTTGCCCCCCAAACATCTATCGCTGCAGATTTCATACCTTCCTCGGCACCAGAAATATTCTACGGACCTGACGGTCTACCACTTCCACCTGGTCTGATTGCTATAGAAGAGATTGTGGAAGATCCTCCTTCTAGTACTCCATCGCAATTTGGAGTCGGGATCACTCTGTATCCTTCTTCATCAGAAGTTAGTCTACCGCCAGTGGAAGCTCCTGTAGAATTGCTAGGTAATCTTTTGGATAGACTAGAAAAGTCTGAACAACCGTCGACATCTAGGACTGTGTCGTCTGACACAGCGACGGCAGAACTCCCTGCTATCACTCCAACAATGTTCGCTGGTATACCATCTATCCCAACTAGCTCTCAATTGCTAGAAGGAGCCCACTCAGGGGCCATTTTGACGGTATGGTCTATTCCTGTTTGTTCATTCGGAATAATATCCGGAAACTCTTATGTTGAGTCTCAACAAATTGATCCATTTGGAGGTCAATTTGGGCAATCCGGCCCTCAAGGCAAACCATTCCCTTAAGTACCGGATTACCACCGTATGGAGGGCAGTATGCCCTTTCATTATCCCCTACGGGAGGACAGCCATATGGGAGTTCACAACAAAATTCGAGTTATGCTGGAATTACTTCAAGCGGTTGGGTACTGATACTACCTCAACAACCAAGAGTTGTATATTCGATGCAACAATGCTTACCTATGTCAAGTATACCAACTACGCCAGCTGTTGTGACCGTGTCGCAAGTTCAAGCGATGCCTGTTGTAGGCCAACCTCAGGTTTCTCAGGTTGTAATGCAACAGCCCCTTGACCCTGCAACTCAACCACAATCGCCGACTGGTGGAATGACACAGGTTCAAACGGGTACAATTACCCCTCATCTTGGTCAAACAGTTAGTATCGGACAACAGCACATGGCTTCACAACCATGGCTAGTGCAATAACAACAACCGCAGTTCCAACAAGTATACCAAGGTTCTGAACAACAAATATTTGCGATAGTGGGCAGCCATATATTCAAAACGGTCAAAATCAACCATTTTACAATGGTCATGCCCGCCAACCTTACCAAAGTTACCAGCATCAAATGCATTATGCTGGTATGCAAAGACCGACTGCTCAGGCAATCCCATCTTATCCTGGGTATGCTTCACCTAACCTGAATCAACAGATACCCTTCGTGGCAACTCTAGAGTTACCTGATTTAAATCGGTTAACAAACGATCCAATCGCTTACGCCCCTTGGTGGCCAGCGATTCCACATAAACTTCCATCAGATATTCCTAAATTTAATGGAAATCCGGGTGAATATTCGTCGAATCATGTGATGACCTTTCATCTGTGGTGTTCATCAAACACCCTAAACGATGATTCAATTAGGCTTCGCGTTTTTCAGAGGACGTTAATCGGTCCGGTAGCAAAATGGTATATCGAATTACCTAGAGCTTCATTCGACAACTTCAGTACCCTAGCCACAACCCTTTTAACCCATTTTCAGTTATCGATAAGGTACGAAACGGGAACGGAACTTCTTACCAACTTCAAACAAACGACAGCCACTCACATATCTGATCATATACATGAGTGGCGACGTTGTTGTAGAATGGTGAAAACGTATGTTCCCGATCAGCTATTAGCTGAATGGTTTATCAAGTCATTACTGCCTTCCATCACGAAAGATGTGGCAAAAGGGGGGGTCGTCATCGAAGAGCAGGTTATCGCTCGTGCACAATATTTGGACTTGATTTACACTCAGTCCAGCATGCTCTACGATAAAATACCTGACGCTCCTAGACCGGAATTCTCAGTTCCTCCTCCTATATCAAATAATGACTCTCATGTCGGTGATGGCATGATTGGCGCAACAGACACGAAATCGACAAAGGCTACATCTAAAAAGGCCCGTAAGATTTCTGGTCAAAATGCAATTGAGGAACTTCTTGCCCCGAAAGTAAATGCCGTATCGACAGATAAGGGCAAAGAAACCAAGCAACCAGGGGGCAAGAAGAAAGGCAAAGGGAAGAAGAAGAAACAGGAAGAATCATCACCTGAAAAATCTTTTGCAAACCCTCCTGGAAATAGGAAACCAAAAAATCCATGCTTTATATGTGATGAGGATCATCGGACCGCAGATTGTCCACATAGAGCTGAGCTTAAAAAATTCTTCAAGAATTCAAAAACCTCGGCAGTATTAACTGATCCGTTTCCAAATCCAGGGAAAAATATGGTTGACAGTGGAAATGCTTCCCCGTCTCAAGTGCTAATGTTGTCAATTTCCAAACAGCAAAATGATGCTTTAATATCGACAAGAAACAAAGATTATGGGAATCCACAGCTGTCGAACAACAAGGATAAAGATCAACCTAGTAGTTCAACAACAACTTCGACAGAAGTTGCGCCACCCATCATTCCCGAGTTGATAATAAAACTACCAAAGGGAATAGTACACAAGTCGACGTTTGATCCCCGCGCTAGAGTGGCACAACATTATAATATAGTGGAAGATTTGGCCCAATCGCCATCCGCTATGTCGACTCTTGAGGTACTACAAAATTTCCCATCCCAAAAGCAGGCTTTATTATCAGCCATTGGTGGGATAGACCCAAAGGATTCCAATCTCGTATCCTTCGATCATAAAGGATACGATCCTCAGTTACCAGCTCAACAAGATTTCCTCGTTCAAGTGAAAGCCCTCAACAAAACTGTTCATCGAAAAATTATTGATGAGGGGGCATCTACATGTATTATGTCGATGAGTTGTTGGAAAACTTTAGGATCCCCAACCTTGTCGCGATCTTCGACGACATTAAAAGCATTTGACGGACGAACATATACCCCATATGGTATCCTAAGTAACTTGAAGGTTGAACTAGGAGGGAAAACAGTAGAAATAGATCTTGAGGTAATCGACAGAAATCTTGATTACAATATCCTACTGGGAAGACCATGGATATATGCTATGGCTGCTGTTGTGTCGACCTATTTTAGGAAGACTGCATTTCCCTTTCAAGGAGGGATTACAATCGTCGATCAACAAAACTTCCTCCCAAATGGTTCTCAAGTTACGGGAAGCATTCCAATGATCCATGGAAGCCCCCATTCGCTTCAAAATATCGGAGTAGGCCTACTAAAAGATCCTATATTAATGGGAACTTTCACCCTTCCACCTCCAATCAATTTGGCGGAAGTAGCGTCGGTAGGAACCTGCAATATGATATCTTCTAGAAAGATCTCAGAAAACGATATCAACATGGATCATGCACAGGTTTTGCCTCCAAGCCCAACAGAAATATTGTAGCAATCAATATTCCTAGCATGGGAGGCAAACCCAAATCAACGCTCATCAAGCGTATGGATAGATAGGTATGAGGAATATGGTACCCCTTCAGATCCTTGGTCGCGAGTGCATGTCACCGACGAAGGAATTGTTCAATCAATGGTAATTGAAGGGGTGCCATGGGATGATTACCACCATCGTTCCCTTCTTCCGGATTGTGAAGAAAACACTCCTAATGACCTTTATCATCCTTCAGTTTTTGATTTCCTATCAAATATTGTAAACACGGTGGATTCCGAACGAAACTTGTCCAACATTGAAGAGACTATTGCCATAAATATCTCGACCAAAACAGATGTTGTAGAGAATATTTATGTTGGCAAATGTTGTTCTCCTTCAGAACTGGAAATATATAACGCTCTTTTTCACGAATTCAGAGATGTCTTTGCTTGGTCATATAGTGAAATGCCAGGCATTGACTCGAGTATCGTTGAACACGAAATCAAGATGTATCCAGATGTCAAACCGGTACGACAACAGCTACGGCAGGTGCACCCCAAGAAAGCCGCTTCCATTAAGACAAAATTTGAAAAACTTCTCCATGTTGGTTTCATTTACCCAGTACCTCTAACCAATTGGGTATCAAATATTGTCCCTGTTATGAAAAAACAAGGAACAATTAGAGTGTGCGTCGATTATAGGGATGTAAATCAAGCTTGTCCAAAAGACAACTACCCTACACCCTTCATCGACCAGATAATTGATGAATGCACTGGATGTGAAATCTTTTCATTCATGGATGGATTCTCCGGGTATAATCAAATAAATATCCGCCCACAGGACCAGTCAAAGACTGCATTTATTTGTCCATGGGGCACATTCGCATATCGAAAATTACCCTTTGGTTTAAAGAATGCAGGGGCAACTTTTCAGGGGGCGATGAATTATGCCTTCCATGACATCAAGAACATCGTTCAACCATACCTCCACGACCTACTGGCTCATTCGTGAAAGCGGACTGATCATCCGCAGCATTTAAGAGCAATATTTCTACGACTCAATCCACACAAATGTGTATTTTGTGTTAGTTCTAGTCGTTTACTTGGCTTTGTAGTCTCGAAGGACGGGATTCGTCTCGACCCATGTAAGGTTCAGGAAATCATAAATTTTCCTCCACCTTCAGATTTGCTTCAGATTCAGAAACTCCAAGGGAAAGCAAACTTTCTGAGGAGGTTCATTCCAAATTATGCGTCTTTTGAAAAAGGAAGTACCCTTTGTCTGGGATCAGGTCGCGCAAGCTTCCTTTGATGCTTTAAAAGAATCCCTAACGAAATCATCATTAATGTATGCCTCTGATTATCAAAAAGACTTTAACCTGTATCTGGCTGCAGCGAATACAACCATCGCAATGGTTTTACTTCAAGAAGAAAATAGAATTGAACATCCTATATATTATTTAAGTAAGAACTTAAATGATATAGAAAGCAGATATTCTTATGTTGAAAAGCTAGCGCTTGTAGCTGTTCAAGCGATACAGAGATTTCGACACTATGTCCTCTTTTGAAAAACTACCATTCTGTCAGATTGCAACCCCATGACTTATATATTATCGTGATAGCTACTGGGGGGAAAATATTCAAAATGGATAGCAATTCTACAAGAGTTTGATCTGGAATTTGTAAATCCAAGTCAAAGAAAGCTTTGGTTTTCGCAGAATTATTATGCGATCTCCCATCGTCGTCCAACGATAAAACATCCAAAGAAACAATCGTGGATGAAAATTTGTTTCTGATATCTTCAAGCAATCTATGGTATGGGGATATAATCATTTATCTCCAAACCCAAAAATATAGGCCAAACACTTCTCACTCCGAACAAAAACGTATTCGATACCAAGCAAAAGACTACATGATCGTCGGTGATACACTTTACCGTCGTGGTATCGATACCATTCTGAGAAGGTGCCTCACCCATGAGGAGGCCGAAAAAGTCCTGAATGATTGCCATTCAGGCGCGTGTGGGGGGCATCAATCCAGTTATGCTACAGTGCAAAAATTTTTATGAGTAGGATACTTCTGGCCAACAATGTTCAAAGATTACATAACCGTAGTCAGAAGTTGCCATGCTTGTCAAATTTTCGATAGCAAAACCAGAAGACCGCCCACACCTCTGCAGCCAATAGTTGCTGTCGGGCCATTCGCCAAATGGGGCATCGATTTCATGACATGTAACCCCACCTCGACTGGGGGGCATGGGTATATCATAGTCGCAGTCGACTATTTTACCAAATGGGCCGAGGCGATGCCTACATTAGATAATACTGGTGAAACAGCTGCCCTCTTCTTTTTCAATCATGTAGTCGCCAGATTCAGCGTCCCACAAGCTATAGTCATATATCATGGATCACATTTTCGCAATCACATGATGGTATAATTAGCTGCCAAACTAGGGTTGTCTCACGACAGCTCTACTCCATATTACCCGCAAGCCAACGGACAAGTTGAAGCAATCAACAAGGTCCTGAAGTGCATGCTGCAAAGGATGATTGGAGTTCACAAAAGAAGTTGTCACCTAATCCTGTACTCAGCCTTGTGGGCTTACCGAACATCGGTAAAGAATGCGATCGAGTTTACACTGTTCCAACTGGTATATGGCCTGGAAGCAGTCTTACCAATCCAGTGTGAAATCTCGTCCCTCAAACTCACAATTGACCTCCTCCCCGAAACTTCAGAAGAGTAGGCTCATTTCGTGGAACTAATCCAATTGGATGAAACCCATCGTGATTCCGCTTTGGCTAACGAATCCCATAAGAAACGAGTCAAAGCACAGTTCGACAAGAATGTCAAACCCCGTGTCTTCTCAGAAGGTGACTTGGTCTTGCTTTACAACCAAGAATCTGATAAATTGGGGGCAGGTAAATTCAAGTCTTTATGGATGGGCCCCTATATTGTTAAGGGAGTGTTAGCAAAAGGAGCCTACGAGTTAATGGATTATGACGGAATTCCACTGGCACAACCTCGTAACGGGTTGTACCTCAAGCGTTACTATGCATGATTCAGTATAGTAACCTGTATGCTTTTGTTATGTTTTTGTTTTCGCTAAAGTGTTTTTTTTGGTCAAGTAATCCACTTTTTACATTTATTGCAGATGTCAAACCTATTGGAGTCATGTGTTGGATATGCCGACGGAGCGAGTCATAGTTCGCGGAACCTATCTTCCGCGGCCTGGGCCATTTTTGATCTAAGAGGCAAGTTAGTAAGTTTTAGAGGGGTATGTATTGGTCGATCAACGAATAACATCACTGAATATAGTGCGTTGATAGAACTTCTCTCTGATGCCATCACACATGGTATATGTCGACTGATTGTCAGGCTAGACTCATAACTCATCATACTACAACTCACTGGTATCTACTCTGTCTGAAATCCAGCTATTTATCACATGTTCCTAAGGGTTAAGATTTTGGAAAGACAATTTGATTTTATTCAATATCGACATATTTCTAGAACCTTAAACACATTAACTGACTCATTGGTGAATTATGTGTTAGATAGACATTTGCAGCATTTATAAAAAGAAGCATACCATCAATAGTTGCATTTGGATCATGTAACTTAACCAAAATAAAGCTTCGAAAATCAAAAATATATATGTAACTATTTATGATTTACTCATAATGTTCTGTAACCAAGACAAAATCGGTCAAATGACCAAAAACTCAAAACGCTAGGGGGCACCCTAGTCTAATGATGCTCGTGATAGCAAGTCACAGCCTGTGCGATCATGCGTAAGAGTCGAGTCCATCGTCTTGGCACACCGGTAGTATGCCGCTGCAACCTCAAGGGTAGCTCGTCAGTCCTCACATCTGGAATACCAAGAGTGAGGCCCTCAACCTGTTCCTGTAATGTTGTGAGAGTCTCGGCCATGTCGAGGTCGTGAAGGATATCCCTTCCAACAGCCTCTCCTGCTGGGGCGGCGGCTGGCACGCTCAGGCGTACTACTGGCCGAATGGGACCAACATCTACATGAACACATGAGTTTGGTTAAGTCTTGATAGAATAAAGCACAAGGACATTATAAAAGAAAAACGATAAACAGGGATATGGTCAAAGAATTTACCAATGGCACCCCACTGTTCGCCAGCCGGCAGTACTAAATCTGGATCACCTCGGAAGTCCATATCGGCATATGGATACTCGGAATAAACCATCTCCTGACGATCAAACCACCCGAAGAAGGTATCAGAAAAGGAAATCTGAGACTGACCAGCATGCGTCGACATATGGTCGACCCATCTCTGCATATGTGGTTCAGTCGGTGAAGGTAAATCGAGTGCAATATACTGCGGCTGCATCAGTGGTATCTTTTCCAAGGCAAAGGCGGTCAAGATAGAACCATAACCAAAGTTCTTCAACCTCCCACTCTTCACCTTGGCCAACTATTCTTTCATCACAAGAAGTCCTGCGTCGCACCAGTTGAACACCTTCGGTTGGAAAAATTCCAAGGCATACTGCATATAAGATCGTTTGGCTACATGAAGAGTCGCACCACCAGCCATCCTACCAAAAGTGAATAGAATAGTCCTGAGAGACCTGTCAGTGACATCATGGATGATAATCTTGTCGTCCTTACTCGGCTGAGATCCCTCTCTGCAATACCGACGAACATAATCTCTCACAGATTCACCTCCTCGGGCCGAACCTGATAAAGAGATGGGGGCACCCCGCCTCGACAAGCCAGTCAAGAAATAGATGTCCACTATAGTCAAGGGGATGGATTTGCCCCTAATCTGGAACACCTGGTTGGTAGGATCCCAAGCATCGAGCAAATACTGCAACAAGTTGATCTGTTGTCTCATGCTAGGAATGCGAAAAACTTCAGCAAGCCATAGTTTCGTAGTGCGTTTACTGTAACCGGATCATGTAAGGCAAGCATGTGCTATTCTTCATGCTCACGTTCTCGCCATGTAATAGTCATCTTGCTCCAAAGATCTCTGAAAACAAACAAGAGAAGAGTTAGATCTTGATTTTGGTAAGAAATAGGCAAAATTTCCATCAAAAACTGTGCACAAAATTCTTCCTTGCACCCATCGCACCTACAGAAGTGCTCTGGGTGCATTGCATGTTAGATGGCTAGTAGATAGGCCAACATCCAACGCACCTTTCGATACACAAAGGGTGCGTTGAAGCCAGGGAGAGTTCTTCAAACCCCAGAGGCTCAGAAAAACCAGGAATCAAGCTCAGAATGCAAAATGGAAAGCATGAAATGAAAGAGCTCAAGTTTAGCTCCTACCTGGTCCTGATGGCGCCGAGAATCGTCCACAGAATCTCCTGAAATCAGCTGATGAAAATCAAGGGGGAAAAGCACCTCCAAAGCTCCAACAAACCAAAGTTAAAATGAAATGGTAAAATGAGAGGTAAAAGCACTTTTACATTACTTTTTATGTAGTTCGAAGTAAAATATTAGTGTTATGACTCATTTTTCAAACATATATTGTTCATTTCTGACTAGTTTGATGAAGCAATTGAAAATGCAGTACAATCTTTGAAAGAACAAAGCCATTTATGGTAAATTCAAGAAGTGACCGTTGTATTGAGCAGTTTTAGTGCATAGTTCAAGCTCGTTAAAAAATAAACATAAGCCATGAGAAAATGTTTCCCCCCCGGGTTTAAGCTCACTAGAAAATGAACTATTTCCTGGTAAATAACCATCGTGAATGAAGTACTTGAGCCTTTAAAAGCCTTGGTCATGTTCTCATCATCACCTCCACTCTGTATTGGCCGATCGTTCACCTCCATTTGATTATTTACCCCTTTTGAGGAACAGCTGCGAAGAGTGATCTCACTAGCCATCCTTGTAACATTGCCATGATTGGAACATTCCAAACCTTACCTGGAATCAGCTGCTACCCAATTTTATCACTCGTTCCTCAAAAGACGAGTCTCCTTTAAGCTCTTTTCAACTGACTCGTAAAATATGAAAAGATTGCCGAGCCATTGGCCTCTCCAGCTCGTTAAAGGGACCGGAAGTGCTATCCCTCCTTTAGATTTTAATATTTTTGGACCTAAGGGATTATTACACAAAAATATCGAGCACTTGTTTTGTTCGACTCATTAAAAGTATCGAAAATTCATCCCTTCTATATTGTTTTATACATTTTTGGACTTAAGGGATTAGATGACGAAAAAGGAATTTTGGAGTTTCCTTTACGTTCCTTCTCAGACTCTCTAAAATTGAAAAGGACCGAGTTATCTTTGTCATTAAACTCGTTAAAACTTAATAGCGACAAACTTGTCCATAGCAGACAAGAATGAGTTTCACTATCGCTAGGCTCGTTAAAACATAGCGATGGGTTTGCTTGAAGGGAAAATTATAGAACAAGCATATGTTATCCTCCTCAAGCTTGACAAAAATAAAGAGGTACTGGTCAGCAATGATTAGGGAAAATTGGGAAGAAAACTTGAAGAAACTTTGTTGGTAGCAAGTCACTCTTGAACATGACACTTCCACTCCGCATCCAAGTCGGGTTGGGTTGTTTCATGCACCGGTCACATCACCATGGTCCCATCACACCATCCACATTTCGGGTAATGCTACCAATCCATCATGTCAATGTCGCCGATATGTTCAAGAGAAGTCATTCAGAGAATTCACCTGTGTCTCACCCACTATAATACATTCATGCTCCATTCTTTCATGACCGCCACCCTGAACCGTATGTCATCAGATCGTTTTCACCTCCATTAAAATCATTTGCTCCGTTCCATGTCATTGATGTGGGATTCATTAAGGCCCTCCTGTGACGGATCACTTCTTTTCGACATCAACTCATTATCCAAGAAGTCGATCTAGGAACACCTCGTTCAGTACTTTGAAGCTTGCATGCCTCAATGGCAAGTTTCTCACTTCCGGCGACAGGTTTACATCAGTGGCCTTCGACTGAAAGATTTTGCGTCGTGTTCGACGCCAAGTCCCTTATTCACACCACGTGAATTGTATTGCAGTACCTTGAGGGTCATTATCATTATTGGTGATTCCTCTCGCGCCTGTTAACAACTTACATCATTGGCTGGTAATCAGGCGATGTCTTTCCATGTTCGACTCCAGAACATCTCTCACATGGATCGACTTGTACTTCGAGTGAAGATCGAACGAGATTGAAGACCTCGAATCTAGTTTCATCCATCCGGGCTGTGATATATATTCAGGGAAATAAAGACATCAAATGTACATCATTGCTGCACAGATAATCATCCAATCAAAGGGATGATGGCTCTACCAGAATCATCAGTCTACACTCAGACGATTGTCTGTCCTATGTACATGAAAATGAATTTATAAAGCTGAGCATGGGAATGCCTGCCTCAGCTAGATCATGAAAAATATTATGAAGATAATGTATTGTATTGTATCTTATTACAAGTCTCCTCCCAGCTTGAAAGAACTTCGGATCCTCATAATAAAGCATTTCACCCGACATAAAAAGATTAATGACCTCATGCTTTAGGGGGAAACTGTTATAGACATTTTTGGGCACCACAACCTGAGGCATGAAATGTCCATAAACCAAGGGCTCCTAAGTCCCTAAAAGTGTTGTTCTAACCCCTAAAGGAACAAGGTCAACTGATTACAGCTTCTCCCAGAAGCTCTCCATGAAAAACTGCTCACAACTAGTCAAAACAGGATCACTTCAGCTGCTCCATAGGCAAAGTGCATTGCATCTCACCTAAACACACTGTGTGGGTTCGTTGCATTTCAAAAAGCCCTTCTATGGGGTGCGATGGGCGAGAAGTGACAAATGGCAGTGACTTTCCGCAAGGTGGAGAGGCATGCAAACTTCCAGAAATTTCTCCTGTGACACTTGCCTCTCTAAATTCGACCAAGGATGAGTAAGAGATCATCAATCTCCAAGTGGAAGCAAGAACTATCAGAGGGAAGAGACTAATCAAATCACAAGTTGACTCATCTCCCTTACAGATATCTATATATGGATCCCTCATCCCAGAGATCTAGAGGCTGGAATTTTGCATATTGTAAGGAATTGCTACTGGTTTCTTGAGACAACATCAGATTGTTGGGTGATCTAAGCTTTGTATGAGGTGAAGAGGGGCTTCCTTGCTGAGAGGATGATGCTGGGTCAGAACAACTGGTTGTAACTCCCCTTGGCTCTTTCTTGTTTATCAATAAAAGCTATTCAAGTTTTCCTCCATACTCTTGTGCCATTCATGTTTGCTGCATTTGTATGGTCAATTTACATCTGATCCTAGATTGTTTATGATTATAGATCCATGTTCTTGTATAGTGCTATGCTACTGTGATCTTACAGGTACTTTGTGAAGTTGGGCGTGCAAGGGAACAAGTAGCGAAAGACTATCAAGAGAGAGAGGAATCAAACTGGGAGATTAGCGCAAGACAGAGGTTGGTCTTCTTTGTTCTTCTCTCATCTATACTTATAAAGGAAAAACAAAAGTAGCTTTACTTTGTTTGTTTCTAAGGTAGCTATCACACCTTAGTGGGATAAGCAGTTCTGTGTAGACACTTTTCCCTATAACAAAGCTAGTGTCAATTTTGGAAAAAGAGGCTTCAAGTTGTTGAACAAGGAGAGAATGTTCAGATTTCACATTTTGAATGCATTCCTACAAAATTTCTGAATCAGATTCAACAAGACACCATCTGTGACAAAAGAATGGGGTCCTCAAAGCAAGTGAATGTTGATTTTCTTAGAGAGGAGCTCAAGGAAATAAATTTGTCAAAAGCCAATTGGATCGAGCTTGGAAAGGTGAGAGGGTTGTACCCTCATCTACTTGTCAGATAATAGTGATATTTTGGGGATGAAAAGGCTTCTAGTGGGGAGGAATGATCAGGTGCTCAGTATTTAACTCAAAATTAAAAGTTATCATATTGGCTCGAAACTTGTACGACTATGTCTGTCTCATCAAGATGATCAC
This sequence comes from Pinus tabuliformis, assembly GCA_031772625.1. Classification (NCBI taxonomy): domain Eukaryota; kingdom Viridiplantae; phylum Streptophyta; class Pinopsida; order Pinales; family Pinaceae; genus Pinus; species Pinus tabuliformis. The sequence continues at coordinate 1,428,577,230 of CM062816.1, forward strand.
ACCGCAATTCATTTCACTAAAAAATGCGTAAAGATGAGGGAGAAAAGGCATGTTGATCGTTTTCCTAAACAGCTAAAAAAAATTGCAGAACATGACAAAATGATGACATGGCAATACAGTCAACATGATGGGAATCTTCTTCAGTTTTTTCCCAATGAGGCTATGACAAGTGTCATTTCAAGATTCGTTAGTTTAGTTGTGTGAAGGTGAAATTTCCCAATGTCCTCCAGAGTGAACTTATTGTCTCATGGTGAATATTATGTGAGTTGTATTTTTTAGAAATATATACATATATATATTAAATATCATTATATCCAAATAGGCATAGATATTAAACAAGGGCGTATTTAAATATTTTATGATATGGTATATACAAAGTTGAACTATATCCAAACTCCGTACCATACATCAAAGGCATCGGAATATTTGTGGGCACACTGTTTTATATTGTGGACAAAATGCATTATGGGATGGGCGGAGAGTGCGTCGAACCCATGACCTCCTGCTCCCAAAATCCATTACGTACTGACTAAGTCAGTCACATACTTGTTAAAATGCATCCACGACACCATATTTAATGCGACCATGAATGTCGATGGTGAGAGAGGAGGGAGCCAACCCCGCGGGCCAACCCCCTCTCCAATGACCACTCTCAAAAAACTAAGGGTCAGCATAAATCACTAAGCACGACTAGCACCCTCAATCATGCTTAGAATTAACTAATCCACAGTTTATGTTGGTGGTAGTTTTGGAGACGCGCCAAATTTGATGGGACTGCTAGTTTTGGTAGTGCTAACTCGAGTCTTCTCCAGATTTTGCGAGGTTTCCTAGGGAAAATTTGAATAAAGCATATCTTGAACAGTTTTCGACCAAATTGAGCTCAGAAAGAGGTGTTCTTGGCTAATTTAGACCTTATGGTCTCATTAGTATAGGTTACAAAGGAAATAGAAGACTTTTACAGGTTATTTTACCACAAGGAAGTTCAAGGAAGCCTCGGGCCACCAGGGAAGGAAGTCATACCTAGATCAGCCATAGTCAGTTTTTAGAGATCTAATAGGTATTTTTGGCTAATTTGGACATTATGAACACATTGGCGTAGGTATCAGGAGCAGTAGAGCTTTGTAAACAAAATTTTTTCCACATTGAGCTAATATAGAGGCCCAACCAATGGAAGCTAAATCAAGGAGATGTAGCCCAAGAGGGGTGAACTCCTTCATCAAAACACTATGTTAATGTATCTCTTTGATGGTTTGCTACACTGTACATCTTTGTTGTTCATTTTTTCTTTCTAAAGGTATTTTTCTTATGAATGCCACTTTAAACTTAAGGAAATTTAAATGATTGTATGCACAAACAGATAATGAAACCTTAACACAAGGAGCAATAAGCAAGCACATATTTATAAATCTGTAATTGTTATTAGCACAACGAAACTAATCATACAAAAACAAATCAAATTTACTACTTGACAGGCATAAGACTTTGCTTAGTATTAAGCTAAACACATTTGGTTACCAAAAATTTGGCAAAATGGTGTGTTTTTTTTTTGTAAGCTAACATGGTACCATTCATATTAAAAGCCTGTACAGACATATAGTGGCCTCAACCCGCCCCGAAGGGAACCGGGTCTGTTGGCCATCTTAAGTTTTTGATTGCCATCCATAAACAAAATTTACTGAGTCTACTTGTCCATGCTAAATAAACTAAACATTCCAAAAGACTATCATTGTTTCCTATCTACGTTATCAAATATAACAAAAGGGAGAGCATGCTCTCAGCATCCTAACTAAGGAGACAGTTAACATATCTTTGAGAAATCAGTCTGCCATGGCACCCGGCTGGTCATTTTCCTCCTTTGCTTCAGGATTAAGCTTCTTTAACTGTTGCTGTATCTCATCAAGCTTGCTATCCTGCATCAGAAGGGTTATCTGGAGATTGTTCATTTCTTTCTTCAGGTTTGGGATGCCTTGGGCCAGTTCTTCCATCTCCATAGCCACCTGTTCCATAGCTTTTGCTAGCAGCCTCTTCATTACCCAATACACATGGAGAGCCTGCTTGTACAGGGACATACGTCCTCTAGTATTTCCTGGGTCTGGCAGCAGATACTCCCAGTCTTCCATTTCAGTTTCTGACTATTCCTGGGTCGCCTCCTCCTCTAACTGCTGAATTATCCTCCTAATATCTGCATGCGTTTCTTTTTTGTACGCCTCCTCCACCTACTGCACCTGTCACTTCATAGTCTTCCTGCCTTGTCTTTTTCCTTCCAGTGGAGGGTAGCTTCGCTCCTAGTTTCCTGGTTGGCATCTTCTCCCTCTTCTTCTATGGCCCCTTCTACGTCCTGCGCCACCTTTGTTGCCCTCCTTTTCCATACTTCTCTGACCAATTGCGCTTGATGGGGAACCCATACAGTCTTCCTCTTCTCTCCCTCTGGCTTTCTTTCCTCTGATGTCTACCTCTTCTGTTTGCATGTCCTCCAAAGGTCTCCCTTTCCCCCTGCCGTTCCTCTTTTTTTGCATATGACTATCCTGTTTTGAGTTGTATGCCTCCTCCATGCCCACCTGGTTCTGTTCATTTTCATCCCAGGAGTCTACCGTATTTCCTTCATTCCTCAAAGGTCTTCCTCCCCTGCTCTCAACCATCACAGTCTTCCTCATACTTCTCTGTGCTATCTTGTACTTAGTTTTTCTAGGGACAAGTGGTCGACCCCTCTGCTGTTCTCTCTTTGCGTTACCTCTTGCTCTAGTTTCTACCTTCTTACCCTTGTCTCTGCTCACACCGAGGGCATTAACTGCATACCTACCCTTATGCCTCCACCCGTGTCCGCTTCCTTTCGCCTCTTGCCCTTCCTTATGCTGCTGCACCACCTTCCTTTGTCGCCTGCATTTGCCATAATTGCCCACTCCTCCTCGGCTTGCCTTCGTGCGAGCTGACCCTTGTCCCATCACTGAAGCGCCGTCACAACCACCACCTCTGGCCTTCATAGTTTTCTCTTCCCTGCAGTTTGTAATTATTCCCAGTCTACACACCATCCCATCCACCTGCGATGCTCTCCTTGTGCAAGGTGGCTTATCAGAGCCCCCCCTTGTCCTTTCATTAATCTCCCATTTCGCCGCCTTAGTCACCCCGATTGGGGCTCCTTGGTACTTCTTTTTATCAATCTGTGGATTCATTACTATCCTGAATGATTATTAGGTTGAGAGTCTCCCATCCAAGTTTTTTCCTGACTATTGGCCAGATGCTATCCACCTTTCCTTCCTGTTATTTGCATCCCCAATTTTCCAGGAAGTCTGCTGCTTTATTTCCATCTCACTTAACATGACTAATAATTTTGTATTCAATACGTTCTAGAATGTTTGCCAAGTCTTGAATTATCCCTGCTGTCCTCCAGCTCTTAGCAACTTGTTCCCAGTTTTTTCCATTGTTGAGCTTCCTAAGCATTTCAATTACTATCTGTGAGTCACCTTCGATCTCCAGGTTCATGTATCCATTTCTTATTGCTATTTTAATACCTTGGTATACAACCATCATCTCTACTTCGTTGTTGGTCATTTTGCCTCCTCTGTCTATGTACACCCATCTGGTGTGACCCTTATTGTCTCTGAAGATACCACCAAAACCAGCAGGTCCTGGGTTTCCTTTAGAAGCCCCGTCAAAATTCAATTTAATGAAGTTTTCCCCTTGATATCTGAACTGAAGATGGCTCTGTATCTGCGGTCTTTGGTGTCTTTCCTTCTGGGGGTACATCATGTTGTAATCTATATTAAGGTTGGCTAAGATTCGTCCCTCCTCAGGATTTGTCTTCCAATCCTCCTCCTCCCAGGTCTCAGCCAGAACAGTTTCTCTTATTGATTTTTGATTTTTTTCCCAAATCTTCCCTGGTGGATTGTTTTTGTCCTGGAATATCCTTTTATTTTTCTCTTTCCACAGAAGCTAGATGATGAAACCTATAGCTAAACTCCATGTTCTCCTTACTACAGAGCATGAAAATTGGCCCCTTTCCCATTGAAATATGGTCTGCTTTATATCCATAGGGTCCCTATTAGATTTTCCAAAGAGGTTTCTGACCTCATCCCATTGATGCTGGGCGAAGGGGCAGGAATTTAGGAGGTGTTCCTGAGTCTCATTCTCCTTTTTACATAGGCTGTATCTGGGGGGACCCTGGAAGCCTTTTTTATGTAGCTTGTCCCATGTCAGGATTCTTCCTTTCCCTACTAGCCATGCAAACATTGTTACTTTTGGCCACCACTTATTCCTCCATATTTGTTTCCAATCTAAGGCTTCCTCTTCTCCTTCTTGTCGAGTGGCTAAATAGTAAGTTTCTTTGACTGTAAAGGTTCCTCTTGTAGATTTTCCCCATCTGAGAATATCTAGTCCCGTTCTATTTTTAATTCTTCTTGAATCCATCTCTTTTATTAGTATCTCTTTCTGATCTCGATCGATATTATCGTCCCACTCTTCAGGTTTCCTCCAGATTCGCCAGGTCTCATCCAACTCTTCTTCTTTCTAGTAATCTTTAACAACCTTTAATCCCTCCATTACTGCCTTCTGATAAGTGTTTTGTAGACCTTGAATATCATCCATTCTATCCCTTTGTTGCCATGCCTCCTCCCAAAATTTAGCTATGCTTCCGTTCCTGATTTCCCAGAAGGCATATTTGTTTATAATATCTCTATTATGGCTCGCTAAGTCCCAGATTGAAGATCCTTTTGGAACCTCTTCCACTCCGAGGATATCTTCTGTTGTTGAGGGCATGTTATACTTTTGAGTCCATATTTGTTTCCATATGTCATTTCCTCCCCTCATCCACCTCCACCATAGCTTTACCCCTAGGACTTGGTTTAAACTCCCCGGGTCCCTGAGACCAAGTCCTCCTTTATCTTTTTGTTTGGATATACATTTCCAAGACACTAGGGCCCATTTTTTTCCTGTTTGGGACCTCCCCATATGAATTTTCCAAATATTTCCTTCATTTTTGTGCAAACTCCTTTGGGGGCTGCCATCACCGATAGAGGATATATTGGAATGGCCTATAAAATTGATTTCAGGAGCACAAGTCTTCCTGCTATATTTAACGATAGGAAGGACCAGTTCTCAAGTCTATTCTTGATTTTGTTTATTGTTTGATGCCAATTTTATATTCTTATAGGGTTTAGAGCTAGTTGGTTTCCCAGATACTTTGTTGGTAGCTCTCCAGATCTAAAGCCCAATGTTCTAGTCAAGTGGGCTTTGATCAGCTCTAGGGTATTGAAGATAAATGTGCATGATTTATCTTTATTTATTTCCATCCCCGAGCTTCCATGAACAGATCCAAAATCCTTTTCACTCTCTTCACTTCCTTTAAGGAGACCTCACAGAAAAGCATGATATCGTCTATGAACTACTGGTGGGTAATGGGAAACTTGTTTCCTCATAATCTTAGTCCCTTGATCTTTCTTTCCCTCATCACTTTTTTGAAGTATCTTCCCAGACCATCTGTCGTCATAATGAACAAGAAAGGAGATAAGGGATCCCCCTGTCTTAATCCTCTGGTGGCGTTGAAAGTCGTAGTTGGCATCCCATTTAGCAGAATAGAGAAGTTAGGTGTTGATATCATGTTGTAAATCCAGTCTATCCATCTGTTACTAAAACCAAATGCCCTGAGAGTTGCCTTGAGGAAGTTCCAGTTTAGGCGGTCGTAGGATTTTGACAGATCCAGCTTTATCATCATTCCTCTCTCCTTTTTTTGTTTTGGGGAATGGATCACTTCCTCGGCTACTACCGGACCATCTAGGATTTGTCTCCCCTCCACAAATCCATTTTGTTCCAGGGAAATTATGTTAGAGAGAATTGGCTTCAGTCTTTTATCCATCAAGGTAGAAATAATTTTATAAATTACATTACAAAGGGCTATTGGGCGAAAACCTTGGGCATTCTCAGATTTAGCCGATTTAGGAATAAGAGTAAACATGGTAGAGTTGAGACTCAGCCATACCTTTTGTTGTCTATGAGACTCTTCTACCACCTCCAGAATACCTTGTCCCAGGAAGTGCTAGCCTGCTTGATAAAATTCCTCCGTAAATCCATCCGGTCCTGGGGCTTTATTTTTCTTCATTCCTTTTACTATTTCCTCCACTTCTTCCAACGTTGCTGCTCTCATCAAAGCTTTATTTTGGTCTTCAGTTATTATCTTGGGAATTTCATTGCAGATCCTTCCTATTGCCTCATCTCTATTGGCTTGTAGCTCTGTCAGCAGATCTCTGTGATACTCAACTAATACCTGTTCAATTCCTTCATGTTCTGTTATTCTTTTCCCTTCTTTGTTTAAAATAGAGAATATTCTGTTCCTTTGCCTGTGTTGAACCATGGCTTGATGGAAGAACTTTGTGTTCCTTTCTCCATCGCGTAGCCAATTTATCTTGGACTTTTGTCTCCATAGAATTTCTTCCTGTTTTCGCTGTTCCTCTACTTGACTAATCAGTATTCCTTCTTCTCTTCTCTTCTCCTCATTTCTTCCTTCTGTTATAACTTTCTGTTGTAGCTCTTCCATTTTCCTCTCTAATCTTTGCTTCTCCATTAAAATGTTCCTGAACTCTTCCTTGTTCCATGTTTTGACTTTACCTTTGAGTTCCTTGAGCTTTAGATGAAAGGTATGCATCTTACATCTCCCTCTTTGTTGACTCTGGGTCCACCATTCCTCTACTTTCGGCATGAACTGATTATTCCTAAGCCAAAAAGCCTCGAACCTGAATGGGCACTTGTAGGGGTTCTTCTTAATATCTATCTCCAATCTAATAGGCCAATGGTCAGATCCCATGGCAGGTAGGATCATTGCCTCTACAAAAACATCCCTGTTTAAGATCTGTTCTGATACTAAGAATCTATCCAATCTGGATGCTATTTGATTTCTGCCTCCCCTTCTATTATTCCAAGTATGGACCCCATTAATCGTCGGAATATCTACCAATATTTGCTCTATTATCATTTCGCTGAAAGCCTCCATGTCTTGGTCCGGTCTACTTATTCCTCCTCTCTTTTCTCCTAGGGTTTTAATCATATTAAAGTCTCCTCCTACAATCCACAGAATCCCAGGGAAGATCCTGCGGTAGTTTGCATGTTTTTAAGGAAGTTTTTGCGTTCCCTTGGGATGTGCGGCCCATAGACTCCGGTGATGAGTATCCACTCAGATGACCCTATCATTCTGAATGAGCCTGAGAGGATTCGGGGGAGGCTGACCCAATTTTTGAATTGCACCTCCTCTGGGTTCCACAGGATTGCCAATCCTCCCGCTGTGCCTGTCGCATCTTGACCCACGACTTCATAGTGTAACTTGTATTTTCTCATTATCTCTTCTAATTTTTGAGAGCTGATCTTCGTCTCTTGGATTATCATTATCCTAGGTTTGTCTTTCTTCACCCTATCCTTCAGATAACTCTATTTTCCTTTACTGTTGAGACCTCTGATGTTCTAGCTTGTGACAATCATTTATAACTTTTTGGATGGTTGTTGAAATACCTCTGAGAGAGGTATGACTGTACCTGAATTTACCAGAGTTTCCCCTACCACCTGAATATTTTCGCTCATTGGTCGTCTTCCTCTTTTCCTACCTCCTTTGCCAGCACTGCCTGTTCCCATACTCTGTGTTTCCTACATTCCTGTTTGTTCCAATTGACTTGTCAGAAGGGTTCCCTTCTTCTCCTTGTATTTCTGGAACACCTCTTTGTATAACTGTTTTTGCTCCTCTGGGATGAACCTCTCATCCAAGTTCTTCTAGTCCTATAATAGCCTTTTCATTACTTGCTCCTCGTCATTTTCATTCTCCTTTTGAGGATCAATCTCCATCTGCGATTGTTCTATTGATATGTCTGTGTTCCCTTCTATCCCTTCTTTTTCCATGTTTCCTTGGTTTGAGTCTACCTCTTTTGTATCTTTGGTAGGGTCCATGGGTTCTTCTGTGCTTTCTCCCTTTTCCATCTCTCCCTCTTCTTCCTGGAGTACATTGAACTTGTTTTGACATTCTACTGGAGCTGTTTTGGTGGTTTGTGGCCTTATTACTGTTTCTTTCCCGGACCTTCTTTTTATTCGTATTTCCTAGAAACCCTCCTCCACTCCTTATATGTCTTTTGTCCTTCTCCTTTCTGCTTCTGCTTTCCTTGATGTTTCCTCTGCAATTTTCAGTGGGCATTGTTTAAAGAGATGGCCATATTCATGGCACCTTCTACACCTGAAAGGTATATGTTCGTAATCCATCGGTTGCTGCCATACTTCATCATGGTATTCTAACTCTATGTACTCCGGCAGGGGTTCTGATATGTTCATGTATACACATATCCTAGCATAGGATGTGTATCTCCCTCGCTTTGTGGTCTCTGCTACTTTGACAAATGACCCTATTGTATTGCCTATTCCTTCCAGGATCTCGGGGTCCCAAAACTCTATTGGTAAACCAAACAATCTAACCCAGATGGGTGCTGCTAACATCTTTTCTTGGTCTGGATTGTAACAGTCTTCCCAGTGCCTCATGAATAAACCAGCGTTATTCATGAAATACGGACCCCCTTCAAAGGTTCTTTCCTTGTCCTCTAGATTAGCAAATATCACTGTAAAAAAGCCCTTTGCCCCCAGCTTCAGATCTATATGTCCTTTCGGTTTCCATCTTTGTTGTATCCACTTCGCCAGGTCTTTTTTTGCCGGCCAGAACCCTTAGGGCGTGGTCCCTCATGTAGCATCTATACTCTTCAAGTTTGTTGTTCAGGATCACAAACCTCGGTTTTTTCAGGGCTCTGGGAAGGCATCTACCTCCAAATCTTGTTTGCCATTGGTTTCCCATCACCGGCGCATCTCTACTGTCTTCCTTTGATTCTCTTCGTAGTCCTCTTCCACTTGCTTCTCCCACAGTTACGTTCTTCTAGGAGGGGATCTCTCCCCTCCCTGGATCCCCTGCCATGGCTCCTTTCAGTTCCTCCTTAGTTTATGAACCTACCATTCTCTCTTTTGTGCTATCGTTGCCTTGGTTGTGCACAGGATGCTCGTCCTCTGCCCTTACCTCAACTGTTGCTTCTCTTTCCGCCTCTCCGATGTTAACCCTAATGCTTCAAAAACCCTCGCCAGTTCCTGAACTCGACTTCTTCATCCTTAGCAATCATCCATCGATAAGAACAAACTCCACTATAACATCCTGGCAAAATGGTGTGTTATTTAAACTTCATCCTTTCAATTATTTTGCAATTATGATCTTTTACCATTTTATAAATAGTATACCCTCTTTTCCCTTGCTCAAAACTATAAAATTATATAACTTATTTTCCTAATATTTTCCAAAAAACCTCTAGGAATCTACTTTAAAAATATCCAATATTCAAAAATAGCTTCTAAAATTGACTTAAATAAAATAATTTAAACCCCATATAAGCGTTTATTACACCCTGCATTAAGTATCTTTTACTTCAGTAATTAACAAGTCCAATTTCCTTTTTTCGTACTATTAAGTTTTATATTAAAACATAAATACTTAAACCCAATATGTAACTCAACTTGTTGATTAGAAAACAAGAAAGAGAAATACCTTTTATCTTTATTATTTACCACCATCTAAATTATAGTGGATCTACCTACATTAGTTGTGATACCTGTAATTGTGTAGTATGAATCTATAAACTCCTTAGGCTTTCAACATATCTTTTAATACCGTGACAAAACAATAATATATCATATAAAGATGACATATTAGATAGGTACATAGTTTTTCCTATCTTTGTCTTTTTCAAGCAACATATTCTTTTCACATTTATTAATGGCCTATTCAAATACTCTTTTAAACCTTTTATCCAAATTTATCATATAATTACAATAGATGTTTATTGAATACTTATAAGATGATAGTGTATTGGAGCATATATGGACTACCTAACATGAGTAATATTCTGCATAGAGACATGTGTACATTAATTTATACGCGATTTCTCTATACATATAAATAATTATTATTATAATAATTATAATGTAACTAACATAATTTTCTTATATATAAATATATAAATCATAAGGGATGTCATGAGTTTTGAGTAATTTTATTTACATAGATTAAAAAATAGAAATATATATATATATATATATATAAATATAATTATAATTTTCAGTTTTTCTGATAAACAGTTGATTTTTTTTTGGAAATTAATGTTTTGTAATAAACTATAAATTTATTTGTTTTATTTTTAATTGTGATCAAACTTTCATATTCAAAAGCCAAATTTTACACCACTTTTATTATACTAAAATATATTATATTCCAAAGTTATTTTTTTGGGGAAATTAATGTTTTGTAATAAAGTATATATTTATTTGTTTTATTTTTAAAATGTCATCACGCTTTCATATTGAAAAGCCAAATTTTACTCTTAACTTTTATTATATTAAATGTTTATATCTTTTCATATTGAAAAGCCAAATTTTACACTTAACTTTTATTATACTAAATGTTTATATTGATATAATTTTTTAGGTTTATATTTATATATATATATATATATATATATATATATATATATATATATATATATATTAAATTAAAAAATATTTAAATAATAAGATTTATTAATATTTAATAAAAAAAAATTAATAATTTTTACAACTAGTTTTGTTAATTTTTTTTAAGTGAAGAATACTAGTTTTTTATCATTTTACGGTTAATAAATTATACTATCATATCATATTGATATAAGATCTAACCTAAAGATATATCTATTTATATTAAATCAAAATGTTAAAAATATAAGTAAAAGTTAATATTTATATTAAATCAAAATGTTTAAAAATATAAGTATTTATTTGACAGAGAATATTTTTATAGTTATTTATATTATCTAAATATTTTAGATATGAACTATGTATAAGTTTTTTTGTTTGACTTTTCAGGGACACTCAACCGAGCATAACATGTTGATACCAAATCTAACCTAAAATTATTAATATTTATATTAAATCAAAATGTTTAAAATTATAAGTATTTAGTTGTGAGTAAAGATTATCATAGTTATTTATATTGGTTGAATTTTTTGGATGTAAATTGTGTAGAAGTTTTCTTGTTTGACATTTCAGGTAGACACTCCACCCATCATGAGAGACTAAAAAACAATCAGATCTAGTGGCTGATGATGGATGGAGTATCCACCTAAAAAGGAAAAATTAAAACTTCTGCACAAATTCATACAGTTGGAATCAAAATGGATATCAAGCTTAACTTGGTCCTCATTTATTTAATATATTTAATGTCGAATGTGCTGACAAGCTTAACCTGGTCAGTGTTTATTAATGTCATCCAAGTTGATCCCTACCGATTTGAGAGAGAGTTTCAAAATATTCTTCAGATTTAAGAAATATTCTATTGTTTAGAATGGGAACTTGGGCTTACTATGATGGAAAGATGCCCTTCTAGGGTTGGCTACCATAGAGGGGAGATCAAACGCTTGGAGCTAACTAAATTGAAGTGAAAATGCAGATAAGTCACATTTTCGTAGATATGACTTATCCCATGGAATATGTGATTATCTTCGATAGGTATGCGAGTTGATTCAGTATTTTAAGTAGAATATGTGAATTATTTTCACATATATATAACTTATCTCATGTAATATGCAGTTATCTCCAACGGTTACGCGAGTTATCTCTGACAAATACTAAATTGATTAATTTTTTAGTATCTAATTAAGTGGAAAAAATTACCTGCTGAATATTCCACATGGGACGATGAGAATTTTATACAAAATCATCCATAACTACTCAAGTGTTGAGGTCAAAACTTTTTTGAAGGAGAGGGGCATGTTAGGTCCCTATAATAGTGTTGTATTCCCCTTATTTTTATTAATAGTGTAGCCCCTTATTGTTATTGTTGTTCCCATGTATCCCCCATGTTGTTATTGTTGTTCCCCATAGAAGCCCACTATTTTTATTGGTTTTCTCTTACATTATTAGTGCTATGTAGGATTTGATTATATTGTGACCCCTTAGACTCCTATATATACCAAGGATGTCTTATCATTTGTATAATCCAATAATTGTTCATTTATGTAATGTAAAGGATGTTCCCCCTCAAGGAGGATAATTTTTAAGTCGTTGATCTATCTTTTCTATTAACTAGTTACATAACAATCCATTCTTCCTACAATGTCTATGAGTTGTATCATATCAAATTTGTCACAGATGTGTGCACCCACAAAGATTGCAAGGGAAATAACATTTCCAATCATCAAGCCCTCGTCGATTAGTTCCCCATCTATTTTTTTTTGACATTCTTCCTAGCCACAAAAAATATATGTGATGATTACGCTATAAAACTAAGTGGTCGTGTAACTAGATCTAACATTATATTTATGTAATGCAATATATATATATCTATATCTATATCGATATATATAGATATATATATATATATATATATATATATATATATATATATATATATAGATACACACTCATGAAAATTTTTATAACCTTTCAAAATTATTGTACTTATAGCAAACATGTCCCAACATCTCTTACGTGTGGGATATTTATATATTTATTTATCATCGGAATTTCGATGCTCATCGAATACTCAAAGTCAAAGATGACCAGTGAAATAAAAAATCACATAACCATCACATTTCTTGCTTCGGAATATACATTCCATATATGTATGGAATCACAATAATTTCGCCATATGATCTGTCATCAGAATACTGATGAACAAGGGTACTTTAAGCAAAACAAAAAAATGACATTTTTTTTATAATTTGCGGTAGCACGGACCATACCTAGGACTATGTCATTGGAAATCATTCCTATATGTAGTAGATATTGGATCAATTTTATTGAGAATAATATTGGAATGAATAAATCATTTTGCATTTTTGGTCTTAAGGAAAAGAGTTCCTAGCTGAACCTTCATAAAATAACTAAAAGAAGAAGAAAAATTATTGCCTAATTTATGATGAGATACCCTTTAAAATAGTCACATGTTTCCCACTAAATATTCCTTTTGGCCTAACATTAGGTCATGACTCTTCCATAATGGATGAACCTTCAACCCTATTGTTTCAGGGGCATTGAATTATCATCAATGTTAGTGTTACTCTAGCTAACCTTCTTGCTTCAAATTCATCCAAACCTACTCATGCTAATGCTTCCCTCCAAGGTGAAACACTTCCCTACAAATATATTTTTACATCCCACAACTTTGATAGATTTCTTACACTTGTTTATATTTGTTGTAATGATTCTTGTATTCATAATGTATTTGATATTATCCATATTTAAGTACTTGGATTGAATCATCATTATTAGTAGATGTATTTTGTGCTATGGTACATTGAACTACTTTGATATATCCCCATGAATCCAAGGTATCATATATGATTAAGATAATTTCACAAGTGTGAGTATGTCCACCACATTAATCAATTTTATGTACCCCACCTTACTAAATTTAACATTTAGTTGAGAGCTGATTTTCTAAAGACCTTTTGGGATCATCTTCCCTCTTTGACCACTCTACTCTTTGCATTGGTTTTTCTTCCATGGCTTGGGGGAAATATACTCTTATTTTGTTTTAGCCATAAACCTCACATCATTGGAAAAATATTATCAGAATAATTTTCCTCACCTATTATTTTATGAGCACTTTTAGCTAGAAACATCACTTTAGAAACCTTATCCCTTATTTCCATCATCATCTGACCATAGTCTTGTCATAGTGAACTAAGAAAACCCCTATATTTAATCGAAAATACATTGCACCATGCTTGTCGCTTTTGGTTCATTAATTCTTGTGAACCCCCTAAAATTGACATAGTGGATAATTGTGGACATTATCGACCTATTATTTCAATTTATAGGGTTTGATATAGTTTTAGTTAGTTACCCCTATCTGACTCGTCATTAATACAATGGGATAGTACACATTAAATCTATGTCTAAACAATAGTCTGCCATTTTACTTATAAATAAAGCCATTAAGGTCACTCATTTCATTGACAACCAAAAGTATGGTTATATTGTTGAAATTCCACTTGAGAGAATTTGCACCCTAGCCATATTCTCTCTAGCCTTTGGAATTTTACTTCCACCATTAAGCTTGGAGTTGAGGCATACGATGAGGAAGAACAGCATCCCTTAAGGTGCCTAAACAACCATTATTAAGGTGTTCTCTATAAGTCCCTTTTTCAGTTGGCATAATATCGTATTTTCTTTTTATTTAAATTTAAGAACATATTGTTTTTCTTAATTTTTTTGTTTTACATAGGGTAAGATATGGAATAAGCTCTAACTTGCTACAGTTTTCCTTTTAGATTAGGTTGCATAACTCCTAGTTAAGGATTTCTTTGAACACCTTAGTGACAAAACACTCACTACACTATGACATGACTTTCTAGGCCTTATCATTTCTTTGTATACCTTAGTAAAAAAACACCCACTACACTATGAAATGACTTTGTAAGCCTTATCATCCTATTCTCAATTGATTCAAAATTTACATACTTCTAATTTACTACTTGACGGGGAGAGGCTTTTGCTTAGTATTAGGCTCAACACAATTGGTTACCAAAAATTTGATAAAATTATGTGTTATTTAATCTTCATCCTTTTGATTATTTTGGAATTATGATCTTTTACCATTTTATGAGAGGTATACCCTCTTTTTCCTTGTCCAAAAACTATAAGAATATATAACTTATTTTCTAATATTTTCCAAAAACCTATAAAAATCTAATTTAAATATATCCGATATTTAAAAATAGTTTTGGAAATTGACTTAACTAAAGTAAATTTGACCCCTATATAAACATTTATTGCACCATATATTCAATATGTTTTTCTTAGACAGTTAACAAGCCCTAAGTCCTTTTTTCATACTATTACGTTTTATATTAAAACATAAATACTTAAACATGATCTATGTAACTCAACTTGTTAATAAGAAAACAATAAAGAGAAAAACGTTTTGTCTTTATTATTTATCACCATCTAAATTAGAGTTGATTTACATATATTAGTTGTCATACTTGTAGTTGTGTAGTATGAATCTATAAACTCCTAAAGCTTTGCACAACATATCTTTTAGTACCTTGAAAAAACAATAGTATATTATATGAAGATAACATATTAGACAAATAAATAATTTTCCCTATTTATCTTTTTCAAGTAACATGTTCTTTTCACGTTTATTAATGCCCTATTCAAACACTCTAGATCTACCATGGAAAGAGAACATCCCTATCCTCATTCTCTATGGAAAGAGAACATCCCTATCCTCATTCTCTTTTAAACCTTTTATCCAAATTTGACGATAATTTCAATAGATGTCTATTAAATACTTATAACATGATATTGTATTGGAGCATATATGGGCGATGTAGTAATAGTTTGCATAGAGACATGTATGCATTAATTTGTACATGATTTCTCTATACATATGAATTAATAATAACTATAATGTAACTATATAAAAATAAGATATATTATTTTCTTATAATTAAATATATAAATCATAAGGGATGCGATGAGTTTTAAGTAAATTGAGTAATTATATTGACATAGATTAACATATTTCATATCAGAAGATTTAAATCTAATATTAGTTAAATATTAATATTAATTAACGAAATATCTAAAAAATAATATTAATATTAATCAATTAAAATTAAAAATAAAAATAATTTTAATTTAAAATTAAATTTATTTATTTATTTATGACAAAATAATTATAAATAATATTTAATATTAACGCATAAATTTTATTTTAAAAAATAATATAACAATAGAAGAATGATAATAAAAATATATGTAAAAAAATATTTTTTTTGTGATAAATATATTTATATTGAAAAACTAAATTATTTTGGAAGTTGTTATATTATATTCAAAAGTTAATTTTTTTTGGGAGTTAATGCCTTGTGATAAAGTATAAATTTATATGTTTTTCATTTTATTTTTAATTGTCATAAGTTTTTATATTCAAAAACCAAAATTTACTCTAAATTCTTATTATATTAAATTTTTTTATTGATATTTTTAATTTTATTTTTTTAAGTTAATATTTTTTATTAAGTATAGATTTGCACATATCAAAATGGTTATTATTTTCCCATTAAATAATATATTTTTCTTTTAAATTAAAAAATACATATTTTTAGAACACTAACATATATATTAATGTTATATTTTTATGATAATAAGATTTTTTAATATTTCATAAAACATTTTTTATTTTTATTTTTATCAATTAATTTTGTTAATATTTTTTTAAAGAAGAATAATAGTTTTTTCCATTTTACTATTAATAAATTATACCATTATACCATTGTATCATCTTGACACCATATCTAATTTAAAAATATTAATATTTATATTAAATCAAAATGTTTAAAAATATAAATATTTATTTGACAAGTGAAGATTTTATAGTTTTTTATATTGGCTAAATCTTTTAAATACCAATTATGTAGAAATTTCCATATAAGTTTCAGGTGGACACTTCATTCCTGGACCATCAAAAACCAATCAAATCCAGTTATCAATAATGGGTGGAGTATCCACTTTAACTTTGTCCATCAAAATTTGAGATTGAGAAAAAGTTTTACAATATTTTTCAGATTTAAGAAATATTCTATTGTTTTACTACTCTGTAAAGATGCCCTGCTAGGGTTTGCTGCCACAGAGCGGAGATCAAACACTTGTAGTGAAAATGCAGATACATCATATTTTCGCAGATATGATTTTATGCGTTTATCTCCGATGCGTACGCGAGTTAATTCGCTGTAACGAGTAATTCAGCAGAATATGCGAGTTATTTTGACAGATATTTGTTTTTTCACCAGGAGAAAAACATAATTGTTTTCACTGATAAAAGAAGATTACATAAACAGATCACATGATTTTCTTAGTTCAGCATTAACTAACAAAAATGAATTGCAATCTGGAAAAGGAAACGGATACTACAGAAGGACTCAGATCCACAATGAGCCACCGGACCAGAAAATACCATAGATTCAAAAATTATCCGTAACCACATACCTATTAGGCATCAGAAGAACTGAAATATCAGAAAATGAAACTACCCACCAAAAAAGAGTATAATAAGAAGCCACATGATATAGAAGCCTGCATCAAAAACCCAAACAAAAAGAAAAACAGAGCCAGAGAAGAAAAGAGAGAAACAACCCAGAGCTAAAAGGCAAAAGTCCCAAATCTACTGACAGAGTCATCCACCTGTAGGTCGAACTGGATCAAACCTCGATGAAGGGGGATCCCCTGTTTATAGAGTGCATCAGCAGCCTTCAGAAAGATATGCTTGAAGGTGCTATTGGAAAAAGAGGCCTTCAGATTTTGAAAATTTGAGCAGAATCTACGAGTTATTTTCGCAGATATATGACTTATCTCATGGAATATGCGGTTATCTCTGATGGGCACGCGAGTTAATTCTCTGTAACGAGTTATCTTCGCAGATATATGACTTATCTCATGGAATATGCCGTTATCTCTGATGGGTACGCGAGTTAATTTGCTGTAACGAGTAATTTGGGCAGAATATGCGAGTTATTTTGGCAGATATATGACTTATCTCATGGAATATGCGATTATCTCTGTTAGGTACGCGAGTTAATTCGCTGTAACGAGTAATTTGGACAGAATATGCGAGTTATTTTCGTAGATATATGACTTATATCACGGAATATGAAGTTATCTCCGATGGTACGCGACTTAATTTGCTGTACTGAGTAATTTCAGCAGAATATGCGAGTTATTTTATCATATATGTGACTTATCTCATTGAATATGCGATTACCTCCGATGGGTACGCGAGTTATTTCGCTGTAACGAGCAATTTGAGGAGAATATGCGAGTTATTTTCGCATATATGACTTATCTCATTGAATATGCGATTATCTCAGACGGTTACGCGAGTTATCAGGCATCTTCCGGTTACACTGATATCCCATTGCTATACGCGAAATATCTCTGACTGATACGCGAATTATTTCACACGAAATGCGAGTTGTTACCGTTGTGGAAGGTATCTCAACTAGATATGTGAGAGCTATCTCCGGAAAGTTTCCGTGTAAAAGGTAATTCCCGCCGAATATGCGGGTTAATAGACCCGTTATGCGAGTTATTTCCGCAGATAAACGACTTATCCCCTCGAATATGCGGTTATCTCCGATAGTTACGCGAATTCTCAGTTAGTTGCTTATTACGCTACTTATCTCAATGAGACACGCGAATTATCTTGTGGAAACGTGGTCATCTCCGACGGGTACGCGAGTTATCAGAAATCCGCAAATTATGTCAGCAAAATATGCGAAAATTCTATGGCCGAATTATCTCACCAGGATGTGCGAGTTATCTCAATAGGATATACAAGTTATCTCTGAACGATTTGCGACTTGTGCGAGATATCTGTATTTGATTTGTGAATTATCTTTGTGATCAGCAAATTCTCGCGGATCAACACGCCCTGCCAATTAACTATGTGATCGCATATTAGAATTATATGTAAATAATGTGTGGAATGTGTATGATCTCCATCGAATATCTGAATTATTAACATGATCTTGAGTTATCTCGGCCATATATATCGATAGGTGAATTATCAATGGCGCCATGTGGCCGTCGTCGTAAATGCAAAGGGTCATTGCTACAGATATGTGAATAATCAACACAACCACCTTCCAAAATGAATTTTTTTGCGTATCTTTAGCTCTAGGAGCTCTATGGAAAAAACACGTGATGAAGTGTTGAGAGCGGGCACTTATCTCTGCTAGGGTTACTATATACAAGAAGTTTCTACGAGTTCACACCACAAACCTTCCATGGTGCTAGTATGCCAAGGTCATTGAGCCCATGGGGCGGGACCTGAGCTCCTCAAGACCTAGAGTAAGATTATGATCTAGAATTGATATATTAGATCTCGAAACAAACTGATTTTTTACATACTTTGTTGAATCCTTGATATGATATAGTGAGGGCTCTGAGCACTCATGCACTACACCTTGGTAGCACCTAACTGAGGGATTTGATTGGTGCCAACCATACCAAATATTAAGAAAATGAAGCACCATGTTCCTTTGTGAGATTGTTGATACTTGAGGTTCCAAGGGTTTTTACTACTTAGGCATCACACCTTAGCCATTCCATGACCACAAGCTTCAACACATATAAGGTATCAAGCGAATCCAAATGTTGTTATTTTGTACTGTCCGAGTGTTGCTATTTTGTATTGTTGGTCCCTTTAGTAGATGGACCATTATTTTATGGTGCTTTTTCTATCCCTTAACTCACAACAATGGACCAATAATCATAGAATTTTTGTGTGATGTTTCGTGTGTTACAAATTTTTTATTTTTCTCTTATGAGGTTTCATCCTTATTATTCCTTTCCTTGGCTTAATACTAAGGTTTTGAGATTTGGATCCTTGCTAATACATTTGGGAAAGTTTGAGGCTTTCCCATTCTTCTACCATTTTTCCTCCTATGAAAAGGTTCTCTCTTCTTTTATATCCACACCTAATGGGATTCTGTTTTCATTTATGACGAAGGGTTTTCCCCTTAGCTTTCACATCAATGACAACATTTTCCAACAATCTCCTCCTTTGTCATGGTGTTAACCCTTTCGAAAAATTAGGCACAGTATTGCAGAATTCCACTTGCCTGCAATTCCGCATTAAGTCCATAATTGTTATGAAATGTCCCCCTCTATTTGTTCCCATTCCCTGTTAGTTTGTCTATATTCAAAACTCCCCTTATCTATATGTTCCTCCTATTTGTCTTTCCACCTATTTGCAATTCTTACCTTGTTGTGTATAAATTTTGATATTTATTTGCAAAACCTAGCACTTTGAAATTAGCGGAAAAGGGTTCCCCCCCTAAACTAATGCATGTTTTTAGGTACTTTTCTCTCCTTGCTTCACATTGCTCCCCCTAAGTGTATGCTCTACAACTTTAGAGAGCCAATTCATTGTACTATTTATCTGTCAATAATCATATTTGATGATGCATTCGAATGAACAAGTCCTTATTTTACTTCTCATGAAATTTAATGAATTTCAATTATTTCTACTTAAGCTTTTCTTGCAGATCACGACTTAAGGCTTCTATCTTCTTGATGTGATATGGATAGTTACAATCTGTCACTACTACTCATACTTGTTTTTCTCTAAAGTGATCAGAGAGATAACACTCCCAACTTCTACCTTTGGTATTCAAAAGTCTACATTTAAAGAGATTTGTAAAATATATCTGCAATTTGCTCTTAGTAGTAATATATTATAGTCTAACAAATTAATCAACAACCCATTCTTTGAGGCAACGATATTTTATAGCAATATGTTGTCTTAGAATGCATAATTTTTTTTTTGGAAATAATGATTATACACTTGTATTATTATACATGGTTAACATAGGTTGATTATGATTTACATTAGTATCGTGTAGTGTCTACTCCATAAGAGGAGGACTTGGCTATAGCATGTCTCTACTACAATATATTTTCTTTTATTCTATGAAAAATTAAATTGAGGTATGCTACTTGCTCAACCATGAAACCAACAAATTTTCCAAGAAGAATGCTCCTCCACTAGAACTTTTCTTTTAACCAACACTTTTTGTTTAGTATGCATTTGTATATGTTGTTAAGGCGGAAGCTTTGCTCATTTAGTACTATAAGGAAAAATAAATAGTTTCCTTCATATACCTAAAAATTATTTATATTGTTTGCACATAGATCTCCTTTTATGTAGATTGAAACCTTGCAACCAATTCTACAAGTTGCATGATATCAGGCATTGATGTTATTAAATAGTGTAAGTTATCAATCATTGACCTTTACATGGTTTGATTTACTTCGAGAGATATATCATCTTTGCTTAGTTTGAAACTTATTACCATGGGAGTGGTGGCAGGTATACAATTATCTATTCCAAATTTCTTGACTCCATTTCCTTTAGAAATTTCACTTGAGAGATAGGTATGGTTTTATGTTTGATTTAGTTACTTGTAGTCCTAAGAAGAATGACAATTATCCTAGCATGGACATCTCAAACTATTGTTGAATCTCTCCTTCAATTTTTGACTCATTATATCACCATCACTTCCAAAAATTATATTATCTACATATACAACAATAATTAATAATTTTTCATTATTAGTTTTGGTG
Source organism: Pinus tabuliformis (assembly GCA_031772625.1). Taxonomy (NCBI): domain Eukaryota; kingdom Viridiplantae; phylum Streptophyta; class Pinopsida; order Pinales; family Pinaceae; genus Pinus; species Pinus tabuliformis. Next base: position 1,428,598,392 of record CM062816.1, read on the forward strand.
TAATATTATTGTCTATTATGCCCCCTTTTAATCCTTGATGTTGAATATATTTATCAAGTCTTGAATATCAATCCATGGGATCTTGCATTAGTCCATAAGGGATTTATTTAATTTTCATTCATGACGCTCATTTTCTAATAACTAGAATCCTTATAATTGTTCAACTTACATGCCTTTTTCTAAGTCTCCATTTAGGAAAGGTGATTTGATATCCATTTAATAGAATTTGAACTTTGAAAACATGGTAATACAATTTTTTTTTGAATTGCTTTAGGTCTAGAAACTAGAGCAATAGTTTCTTCAAAATACACACATTCCACTTGTGCATACCCTTTATACACCAATTTGGCTTTACATCTTCACTAGATGTCCATCATCATTTACTTTGTTCCTGAATACCCACTTAGTGAAAGTTACATTATTTTTGTTTGGTCTAGGGACAGTTCCCCATGTCTAGTTCTTGTCAATTTGGTCTAGCTCTTCCTCCATAGAGTTGATCCATTGCTCATGTTCACTAGCTTTGGAAAATATTTTGGGTGCCATTGTGGAAAAAAGGGGAAGTTTGCATGCCCTGGTTTTCCTATTAATTTCCTTTTGGTGTGAACTCATGATTGTTTGTTATTAAGGATCCAAATATTCAAGGAAACTTTTGAACATATCTAGATGGAGTCTTTGGATGTTGAGGCTCTTGTAGAAATTAATGTGTAGATTCTAAACGGCTCAGGAAATTTTCCAAATCACAAGACTAGAAGCTACTATATTGATCCGCAGAAGTAAATTCATGATCAAGAACACAAATCATTAACAAGCATCAAGATTCAACACATATACCGGAAGATTTATCTAGGGGAAAGCAACTGCTCAAAACCCCTTCCTATATGTATTGCACTAATCAGAGAATAGAGAAGAAATATAATGCTTTCTCAAGCCTGAGCACACCTTGCAAATGTTTATTCTATTCATCTACCTGACTGACTGAACCTAGCTAATACTTAGCTAATTTTCAAGCCCTTCAAGCTCCTAATTCCTTGTGTTGTTCCTTGATGAATTAGGCCCCTATTAATTAGGAAATCACCTCATCTGAATTGCAAAATTACTTTAGGATCTTCCTCTCACTTCATGCACCACCTGTACACATTGGAATAGTCTATAATGGATAGTACACTTCCTTGAAATCTCCATCTCAGCTGGGTAACTCGAATTTTTTGCATTCATGAGTGAATTTAGGTTGATTGATTACTTATCTAGATGATAACTGAGTGTGGTTGAAGTTCCACTTCCACAACTTGACCTTCCATTAGTTCCTCCAACAATTAGAACTAGTTTAACTAACCATATCTCAATTTAAATGAATTAAATTGCTACAACTGAAATTAACTCAACTTAGGCTCCTAAAATTTAAGAATCACTACATACAACTAAACTTCATGCCCCTAACTCATATCAACTGAGTTAGACACCTACCTTTTAGGAATCAACACAAGTAAACTGAACCCCAACTCATTAACTCAAATTGAGTGTTCTTAACTGAGTGACAAGTGCCATGTCACCTCAGTTAAGTCCTCAAGTTGTCTATTGATATGGAATTTAGAATTTCCTCAATTTAGTTAAGCCAAAAATCAAAATTGAGACTTTTCTAATTGCATTTGCAACACCCCAATCTCAACTACCCCAGTCTAGAAATTTTTGGAATCTACTACATGCAACATTTCTCTCTATTTCTATGACTATTAAAACACATGAAACTGAGAAGCATCTAAAAATAAAAAGTAAAAATAATCATTGAATCAATCTGCAACTTTCTACTAGGAAAAGTGTGTTGTTGTTGACTCTGCTACTGAGCCTGTTACTTTATTGTCAACACTCCTCTACACTCCTCAGTATCTAACTGACATTGGTCCTACTACTACTAAATGCTATGAGTCCCCAAAGAAAGGTAATGATCCATGAGGAGAATGCCTCAATGGACCCTGCCCAAAGTTCCACAACTCTTGGACTAAGGATCTACATCGCTCCACCTCACTCCTGGAGGTATAGTTGAATATGATAGCTCTAGCCACTTGGCTTGAAATCTCCCTTTGCTATACGTCTCTGCTTGAGTGGATGTCTCTACTCTGCCTACTGTTTTCTTCTCCATTTGTGGCTAATCCACAACTTCCCAAGGCTTCTTTTGAGGTTGCATGTTGAGAGGTCTAGCATGTTCTCTCCCAACCATCAAATCTCTAGTCTTTGCCTTGTTCCTCAAGGCTTTGCATGCTTATTATACCTCAAGTGCATACAATTTCCTGACTCAAACCCCGATCTGCTTCACCTGTCCTATGGAAATGTGTCATAGGAAAGCATTCCCTTTGCTGAATATCACATCATAGCCACGATTCTACAACACAGATATAGAAACTAGACTCTTCTTCAGACCTAGTACACATATCACATCGCTGAGCTTGAGAGGGGATCCAAACTCCCTCTGAAAAGTGATAGTACCAATCTTGGTCTCACTACACATTCCTTCATCTCCAAACTCAACATTCATATGGAGATCTTTCTCCACCAAGTAACTGAAAATTTCTCTATTCCTCGTCATATGGAACGAGGCATCACTGCCCAAGTACCACATTCTCCCCATCACTATTCTCACCATACATGTGATGAGAATGAAGTCAAGTTTGAAATGTGATGCCAAAGCTTGACCTGCTACTACTGCAGGCTCCTTCATGCTTACCTTCTTCTATGGACACTTCGTGGCATATTGCCTGAATTTATGACAGTGAAAACACTTGATTTTGGACAAGTCTTTTCGATTTCCCTCTTGGATGAAATGAGCCTCACGTTGGGACTTCTTCCCTTTGGTCTTCTTTCCATTACCAACTAATGCAAAGTCCTCTTCCTCTTCTTTGGAAGAGGTCCCATCTCTAGTATTCTACCTTATTTATTCATGCACTAGATCAGACCATAGATGCTCCCAACACAGTAGTTTCTCTCTGCCATTTACCAAATATTGATACATATGCCAACTCTTTGGAAGGCCCAGAAAGGATAGAGCTACAAAGTCTTCTTCAGAGACATTAAAACCGACCTTGCCAAACTCATCATGACACTATGTAAGCCTACTCAGGTATTGCGGAATTATGTCATTCTTTTGCATCTTGATACTTCAAAGCTTGTCCTTGAGTGCCATCTTCTTGTGGTCACTATTGTTCTAAAACAACTCTATCATTTTTTTCCATATCGTTAACAACATCTCTTTCCCTTGGATATTTAAGACAATATTATCCCTAACTCCCTCCAATCCTCACTTTAGCCACACCCTTCTTCCACTGAGCAAGATCTTGGGCATCAGATGCTAGGGGTTTTTCTACATTTGTCTTGATGTATTCTAGAAACTTATTATCATCCAATACTTCCTGCATGCGGATCTTCCATACCACAAAAATTGTAGTTCCTTCCAATGCATACTCGAGCCTGATTGCATTGAAATTCATCTTCTCAATCCTATAAAAAACCTGTAACATTGATCTTCAAATTTGAACCTCCTGCAATGAAAAATTTGAAATCTATTCTATATTACAAATATAGCTCTGATACCATGTAAAAATTAATGTGTGGATTCTACAATGCCCATGAAATTTTCTAAATCACAAGACTAGAAAATACTTTATTGATCTATGGAAGTAAATTCATGATTGAGAACACAAATCATTAACATGCATCAAGGTTCAACACATATACACAAATATTTATCTAGGGGAAAGCAACTTCCCAAAACCCCTACCTATCTTTATTTCATTAATTAGAGAATATAGAAGAAATACAATGCATCCTCAAGCTTGAGCACACCCTACAAGTGTACAATCTATTCCTTTGTGTGACTGACTAAACCTAGCCAATACATAGCCAATTTTCAAGCCCTCCAAGCTCCCAATTCCTTGCATTGTTCCTTGAGGAATTTGGCCCCTATTAATTAGGAAATTCCCTCATATAGATTGTGCAATTCCTTCAGACTCTTACTTTGACTGCATGCACCACCTTTACACATTGGAATAGTCTACCACTGATATTACACTACCTTGAAATCTTCATCTCAACTAGGTAACTCGAATTCTCTACATGCATGAGCTAATTTAGGCTAATTGATTAGTTATCTAGATGATCATTGAGAGTGGTTGAAGTTCCACTTCAACAACTTGACCTTCCACTAGTTCCTCCAACAATTAGAACTATTTTAACTGACCATAATTCAATTTAACTGAATTAAATAGTTACAATTGAAATTAACTCAACCTAGGTTACTAAAATTTAGGAATCACTACATACAACTGAACTTCATGCCCCTAACTTAGATTAACTGAGTTAGACTCCTATTTTTTAGGAATCAACACAAGTAAATTGAACCTAAACTCATTTACTCGAATTGGGTGTTCTTAACTAAGTGAGAAGTTCCATGTCACCTCATTTAACTCCTCTAGTTGTCTGCTAATATAGAATTTCGATTTTCCTCAATTTAATTAAGGCAAAAATCAAAATTGAGACTTTTCTTGCTACATTTTCAACAACTTTATCTCCTCATCCTCTTCCTTTTTTTCTTCTTGTTTCTCCTCTTCATGCTCTTTGTTGATCATCTCATCTAAATCTTCATTTTCTTGTTGCTTTTTGTTTATGTAGTAGTACTTCATCAATTATCACATCAATGCTTTCCACTATAGAATTGTGTAGTTTTTAGGTGTAGCATTTGTAGACTCTTCTCCTAGATGAATAGAGAAGAAAAAAATTTCATCTACTTTAGAGTCAAACATTGCTAGATTGTCTTCATTTATTTTTATATAACATTGTCTTCTAAACAATTTGAAGTTTTTGATTCAAGTAGGTTGACATTTCTACGATTCATAAGTAGTTTTATTGTTGTTCACTATGAATTGAGGTCTATTAAAGATATATATTTTTGTGTGAATTGACTCTCTATATAAGGTGTATAGAACATTAGCTTCATTAACCATAACCCTTTTCATGTCCTGCATAGTTTTGTTTTCTCTTTCAACAACTCCATCTTGATTAGGAGCCCCCACTATTGAAAATTTCCTTCTAATTCCTTGACTTTAAGAAAATTTATCTCCTCTATGAAATCTCAAACACTTGACCTTTTGATTAGTTTCATTCTCAACTTGACCTTTGAAATTTTGAACTCGTCTAATACTTCAGATTTCTCTTTAATTAGAGTGACCCATGTAGTTCTTATGTAACCATCAATTAAAAATATAAAATATATCTCACCTCTTTGTTTTCTTCATTATGTATAGCCATAAATATTAGTATGAAAAAGCTCCAATGTTTTCACTGATGACTATTATTTGGTCTTGAATTGGAATCTTTCTGCTTCTTATGATGACATGGTTTGCAAATAGAATAACTTGGCTTTGAAACATTTTGGATGTCTTTTACTAATTTTTACCAAGTTATCAAAGCTGATATGACCCATCCTCATATCCCATAACAAAATTCCATCCAATTTCTCCATGAACCCTTTTTCTTTGACTCTATCAAGGACATATACATTACTCAAGGTCCTTGTTGTGTTTTCCACCACTCTTCAAGATGTTGTTTTCTTTATCTCACATCCTTTAGAATGAAATTTGAGATTATATCCTTGAGCGCACATTTGAATGTCACTCAAGAAATTGTCTCTCAAACCATCAAAAATTAGAACATCCTGAGATTTAGCTCTTTCATTATCAAGGCTAACAATATTTCTACCTATTACTTTAGCTGCTGCATTATTTCCAGAGATGAAACTTCCTCCCTTTTTTTCTTTAGAGATAGATATTTTCTCTCATCTCCAGCCATATGCTTTGAGAATCCACTATCAATGTACCTTTAACTCCCTTGGTTTTGAGCATATAGTGCAAATCCATACTCTTCTTGTTTTTCTTGCTTCTCTTTCGAAGTCTTGTGCATTATTTTTATTGTTTTTGTTTAGGGGGCCTATCATGAGCTTATTCTATATCACTGCTTTGTGTACATATTTATTACATTTGTAACATTCAACATGATCGAATAGGGGAGGAAATTATTTATATCTTCCAGGGGATATTACAAATCATAGTTCAATCAATATGTGGTTAGTTCTTTCCATTACAATTAATTCTAATGATTGTTGGTCGATTACTAATTATTATTTTTATTATGTAACTAATTGTGTTTGTTTTGAAAAAACTACTCTTAGAAAGAATTTTTGGTTCTTTTCAATACATTTGTAGAAAGCACCTTTAATAATTTTTTCTACAAAATTGCCATCAAAATACTTCTTTTACGGACAACTGTGTTGTTAAAAGGCACCCTTATGAATTTTAACGATGGTTATTAGGTGCCATGAAGAATAAAATTTTGGCAATTATATATTAATAAAAATCCTTTTATTTTATGATGGTATGATCAATGAAAACATTTTTTTCAAAAGAATATGCCTAAAATTACTCTCCTAGGTGCATTTAGTGATGTAAATAATGGTGGTGCCTAGAAATATTACAACAAAGGAAATTGGCATCTCCTATATGTTTGCGCCTACATTTATTTTATCATTGGGTATCGGTGCCTATTGTAGATTGGTTCCTACAATATTTGTATCTATAGGTTGGTGTCAACAAAGTGTGTTAGTAGGTTAGTGCCTGCAAATATTTTTATTAATAAGTTTTCATTTATATCATATGTTTCATATGTAAGGTTGTTTGGTTATGATTCATGAATTTGTAGATTAGTAAGAAAATATCTTATAATAATTCACCACCACCCATCTTAGTATAAGTGTGACTATAATAATTGGTATCAAAGTAAGTTACTTTGGAAGTAGTCCAACCACTAGACAAAAGATATCAGAGGGGACATGGCTAGTCATGAAGGTTCTTTCATAGGCATAGCTCCATTATTTTATGGAAAAAACTATTCTTTCTAGAGGATAAGGATGAGGACTTATGTCATTTTGCTTAGTTTAACATTTGGAAATATGTAGTGGTTTGTCATAAATCTCTAAAGAGTCCTCCATTTGATCAAGAAAGTAGGAAGGATTGTGTAAATAATGTAAACTCCATGAATATAATAATTTATAGGCTATGAGAATCATAGTTTCTCAAAGTAATGTGCTGGGAATATGCAAAGGAAATTTTGGATAGATATCAATACAATTATCAAGGAGATGGCAAGGTGAAGAGGGAACAAGTCCAAATTCATAGAAGACAATTCAACCATTCATGCTTAGTTTAACATTTGGAAATTTGTAGTGGTTTGTGATAAATCTCCAAAGAGTCATCCATATGATCAAGATGGTGGAAAGGATTATGTAAATAATTTAAAATTCATGAATTCCATCATTTATGGGCTATGAGAATCATAGTTGTTATACAAAATCTATGACTCCAAACAAAAGTGTCTTCCCAAGGTTTGGTGGACTGACCTAGAACAACATAAAGCAGGGATTATAATGTCTTCCTTAAATTAAATGGACAATGGGATGAAGCCTTCCTGTAATTTGTCACAAGAATCGTTCCTTTCTTGGCTTACACTCCAATCCTAGTTCTGATCACTATAATTACAACCTGCACAATCAGAGAACACAAGCCAAATATCTACGACATCTATGTAGCATATCTAATCACTTCATTCAATAGATCAACATAGTATTCAAATAAATGAAATCATAACATCACATATAGGAAAAAAATGTACTCCTTGTATAAATATAAATGGAGAGAGTTACAACCAAATATGGAGTTGATCTTGTAGAAGAGATCCTCCAAGTTGACTTGTCCTTGTCAGAAAGTATGCATCTATGTCACCCTAATCCATGGAATAATGACTCTCACAACAACAACATGAGCATAGAATCTATCTTGAAAATCCAACCCCTAGATTGTGGATGGCAGTAAATACATAGAAGAGGATGGTAGGTTAGGAATTCTTATCCATTTACCAATCTAGGCTTGAGATCCACTCTTCATGGGTGGATGATCTCAATGGATAAAGGGTGAAATATCCAAGGTAGGATAGGATAGGATTCAATACTTTCATCTAAGGAAAATGGTTGTAACAACTCCTGGAAGCTTCTAGAAGAGGAAACTTTGGGATTCCTTTTATTGTTCCTGAACTTCTAAAATTAGTGCACCCACAGCAAGGCGCCACCTACTGGTGATTAGCGTGGGTCTAGAGAGGGCCAACCTGCTGATGAACGTAGTCTCTTAAGGAAACATGGTGCGTTGGAGTTTAAAAACACTAAAATGAAGCAGTTAAAGGTAGAAACTCAGGGATTAGGGAGATTCGTGCTTAGGGCTTTTTGAAATGATGATGAAAAGGGGAAAAAGGACGTTGACTGATCCAATTAACATGCCTATTAACCAAATGTGACAAAATTGCCTATAAAATATTTCCCCCTAAAGCACAAAGTCAAGAATAGCAACTGATGACTGAAGTGCTTTACCTTGTGGCAAGTCATGATCGAGACCAACCAATGAGACAACTATCTGTTACAATACATTTATATCAATATATCTCCATGGAGGGAGGCATACCATGTTCAACATATAAGCTAACATTACATGTACAATGATCAAAATACACATCCAATGATGATAAAGGGTGGACCAATGACTGGATGATTTTCTGTATGATCAAATACAACATACATGATGATCTTGTATTAATCCTGAAATCACAACCTGGATGGTTGGAACTAAATATGGGGTCTTCTATCTCGTTCACACGATCGTCCAATGTATGAGTCTAACCATGTGAATCAATGAGATAGATTTGAACATGGTAGACACGATCTAATTACCAACCAATGATGTAAGTCATTAAAGATTAACAGATGTGATATAAACCATCGATGATGTTAATGGCTCTGAAGGTACTACAGTACAATTTGTATGGTGTGAATGAATGAGTTGAAGAAAAACACCACACATGATCTATCATTCGAAGGCTAATGATGTAAAACTATCCCCAAGAGCAAGGAAACTTTCCATTGATGTATGCAAGCACCAAAGTCCCAAAGGGTTGTTTCTAAGTCAACTTGTTAAATAATGAGCTGATGTCGGCAGGAAGTGACTCATCATATGAGGGCCTTGATGTATCTTCCATCAACAACACGAAACATGTATCATGATTTGAGACAAAATGATGATGATATGGAATTGAAGTAGGAATGACAGACATGGAATGAAGGCTTAAGAGTATCATAGTAGATATCAATTGAATGAATTCTCTTAAACACATCAATGCCACTGAATATAGTTGGAAACATTGACCCAAAACCAGAAAAGGAGGCTTTGAAAAGGTATGATGAACCAAAAGACAAGAAAATTTCCCAACCCAATAGCCAAATAGATGAAGTGGAAGAGTGTTGTGTTGAAGAGAAACTCATCACAATTAACAAGTGGAGTACCATGCTTTCCCAATTTCCCCAACCATTTCTAGTCTATACCTCTTTATTTTCTACAAGCTTGAGGAGGATAACATATGCTTGATCTGTAAGTTCATCCTTCATATGAATCCCTCCAAGTATATTTAACAAACACTGAGAAGGAGTGGTTTGGTCCCTTCATGTTTGACGATTCCATTGTTGTTTGATATTTGAACGAGTCCAACGAAGGTCTAACTCGATGTCTTTTTCATGCTTAGAGAGTTTGAAAAAGAGGTGAAAAATAAAACTCCAAATGTTCTTTTTCATATATAGTTTCTTGATTACGAAAAGGTAGAAAATTATTCTCAAGAGAATCTCTAAGCCATGTTCGACTAAGGCATTCCTTTTTATAGTTATTCCATCTCATTCTAGAAAAGGGTTAAACTTGTACTGAGTAAAATTATTTTCATTTACTTTAACGAGTTCAAAAATGAAGGTTCTTGGTAAAATTTTCATGTTTAGGGAGTTTGAAAAGTGATGAAAGAGGACTCCTCCTAGAGGAACGATTGGTATAAAAGGAAGAAACTAGTTCTGATCATGATGGAACTTCTCAAAACATGCAAGGTCAAGAGGGTTTCTAATAATACCACTCATTATAATAGTTCCCCAGCTAAGCGTAAAAAAAGACCAAGTGAAAGTGTATGATCAGCCAAGAAGATGGTGATGATGGAATGAGAAAACCAAGGCTCATCTAGTAGAAGTAGGCTGATAAAATTGGAAATCACAAAGGATAAGATGAGAATGGCTTCATTTTTACATAATCTTTAAACATGGGAAACTTTTCCTGAACTTGGTTTCATTTTTACACAAGCTTGAAATGGAGAAAAAATATTGTTGAAATAAGTTTGCATGTCCTCAGCATAATAACTCAATTCAAGGTACATGCACCTAAAGCGTCATTTAATGCACCTAAGTAGACTATTGATTACTAATAGCTCGATGAAATGAAGATTTATTTATGAGATCAAATGAAAGACTTGAATGGGAATTTATGAGATCTAATAAAAGACTCGAATTGGAGGGATATTTGTTTCATTTTTTAATGATCTTGAGGCAAGAAAAGAGCTATGCTCATGACAACTTGTTTAATTTTTTAAGGAGCTTGACACAAGAAAGGGAAATCTACTCCATGAAACTTGTTTCATTTTTTAAGGAGCTTGACACAAGACAAAGAACTTTGCTCCGAGATCAAATCATGGCCTCCAAGATACCATGGATATTGTTTTTTGGTAGCATTGGATGTGATATAAGCCTAAAAATTTGTATAAAGGCTAGAATGCATGTATTCCATAATACCCAGAAATCGTTTTAGGAAATTCCACCCAGAGACAGTTTTATTAAAATAATTAATTATTTTTAATGTATGCCTAAGTCTAAACTTAGGAAATTAAAATAATTAAAGGGCATTAATAAAAATGGATGTGAATCTCCTAGAAAAGGATGGAGATCAAGTCAATATGATCTGAACCATTGATCAGAATTTAATCTGGGCCATTGATTACTCAACACGAAGATTATAAGAAGGAATTCGATGGGCATTTGGAAGACACATTGAGTGAGATCAAGAGAGCATCACAGTAGTTACCGGAGAAGTCATCGAGGAGATTTATTGTAGTGATGGGCAAGGATGGTTTTCCAGTTGGAGAGTTTACTTATTTGAGTATATATTGTAAGGAAGGTAGAGAGAGATCCAAAAGAGGCAGTGCAGTGCCACACAGAGGCAACATAGAGCTTCAGAGGGAGTCTGAGATTCAACTGGGAAGTTGAATTACAAAGCCAGAAGTCGGGGTGTGAGACTGGAGGGCCAAAGGAACAAAGTTCCAGACAATAGAATATTCATGGAAGAGGTGATGCAGACCCCATAGAGGCTAACATAGATCTATGTAGGCTAATACAGAGCCAGTGTGGGGCCAACCATCGAGGGCCTGGATTAGTGTCAGTGTTCCAGTGATAGTGTGAGGTATTTCTCACTAATTTCTCTACCAATCAGATTATTTGTATCGGATAGCCAGTAAGGCATACAAATATTGTATTAAGAAATTACTGTATAATAATACAAACCCTTAGTTGTTGCACCAATTTTCCCGCGTTGGGTTTTTCGGGGACATTTCTCCAAAAATAACGGTGTCAATTGTGTGTGTGGTTATTTTTTTTTCTTAGTTCTTATTTCCACATATAATTTAATTAGTGAAGGTTTCAGTCATATTTACCTTGATATTTACAGTGTAACACAATAAATAACTTGCATGAATTAACAAGTAGGAGAAGAGATATCAGTTTGCTGCAGTAGATATTTGGGTCTTCAATTTTTCACATGGTTTCAGAGGGAAGGTGAAGCAAAAGAGCATACTGGAAGATCTTAGCATTGAAGATAAGGAGGGAGATCAAAGTGTAGTGTAGGTAGCAGATCGAATCCCCGGAGGGATTGTGCAGTCCAAGATAGGAGGGCAAGATTCTCGAGGAAAATCTCTCTAAGTGAGTTGACGAAGAGGTAAGATTTTTAGTTCATGATATTTCAATGGTAGAGGGAGTAGCGCAACAGTAGTCTTCAGGTGGGATGCAGTTTTCTGCAACATTTGTTGGGTTAGAAAAGTGTCAGAAGAGGGAAGGAAACACTCTTTTAGGGAATCTCTTCCTCAGTGAATTCCGAGCGAAGGAATTATATTTCCCAGTTGATGAGAACCAATAGTGAGGAGAAAATCTACTAAATCTAGAAAGAAGTGCATAGGCCAGCCTAGCAGATGTACAGAGGACAGTGGTATCAGTTTGACTTTTATTGGCAGAGATGGCAGCTAATGGGATAAGATATCAAGATCGATTGGATGTATAATCCAACTATGTGATCTGGAAGAGTAGGATCTCCTACCTTCTAGATGAGCATGATCTCGAATCCTATGTTGACAGTGTGGTAGTTGTACCCATCGATGCAGATTTGCTCAAGAAGTACAAGGATCAGATGGCGAAGGCCAAGCAGCTGAATCTCGACAGAGTGAGGGATCATGTTGTATGTCACGTTGCTAGCAAAGGGATGACCAAAGAGATGTGGGATTCCTTGGCTACATTGTATCAAGGATATTTTAAGTAGGAGAAGATGTACTTGGAGGAGAAAATGAGATCCACGAGGATGTAGAAGGGGGAACACATTGATCTATTCCTGTTGAAGCTTCAGGAAGTCAGATATCAGTTGGCAGCCATAGGATAAGCACCTAAGCCTAGGAGAATGGCAAGTATTTGCCTAGAGTATCTTGGGTAGAGAGAAATTGTTGGATTGGGAAGGGATGTGGGTCACTCTTCAATAGGAAGAGATGAGGTGAGTCTTACTCAAGTGCAAACTTGATGGAAGAAGCAACAGTGGGATGAAGCCCAATGAGGAGGAGGAGAATGTAGCCCTTACATCAAAGGGGTAATAGGAGCAGTGGAGGCGGAAGAAGGATCTCTCTAAGATCAAATGATTCTGGTGTGGTGAATTTGGTCACTATGCTATGCAGTATCCTCTCAAGAAGAAGGACAAGGATGAGAAACATGATACACAGGTTGCAAGGATCAAGGAGGAGGATTTTTTAATTATTTCCCACATATCTCTAGGGGAGAGGTTAGGTGATCTAGTACTATAGTTCGAAAGAATTGTAGATGGGTCGTAGACTTGAGGAATCCACCTCTTGGATCAATACCTTGCTATGAGAGCCCATATCAGAAGTAGCAAGATGGACCAGTGTCAGTTGGTGCAGAGGAATGTCGGAGTGACAATTGTAGTGGATACGAGCACCAGAGATCGAGAAACACAGAGTAGAGTTGGTAGTAGTGAATTTGGTACAATGCATAGTCAGAAGCCATGCAAAGACTTCAAAGGGTCAACATAGAGACTAGGAGCAGTTAGAATTCCAAGAACAGATGCATCATGCTGAACACCTTTGGTTCAGTATTTTGGATGTTTTCTGTTGCAATGGTAGCATATTTGTAGTACATATGTAGATGGCAGCAACATGTAGGGTCAACGGGAGCAAAGATGAAACATTTGCATAGTGTTTGGTGGACATTGATGTCATACATCAGCAACGTAAAAGGAGATGTTACATAGTCAGGGTGATGCTTCAATAGGTTGCATTGCTAGAGCACATTCCTTGCTTAGACGTAGTATTGATTTCTAGTAGCATCAGATGTGTTCTAAGCCTCGAAATTTGCAGAGAGGCTAGGACACCTATATTCCAGCTAGAAATCATTTTGGAAAATTCCACCCAAAGACAATTTTATTAGAATAATTAATTATTTTTAATGGATGGCTATGTCTAAACTTAGGAAATTAAAATAATTAAATGATATTAATAAAAATGGGTGTGAATCTTCTAGAAAAGGATGGAGATTAAGTCAATATGGTCTGAAAGATTGATTAGAATTTAATGTAGGCCTATTGATTACTCAATAAGAAGACTATAAGGACTTTGATGGGCATTTGGAAGACACATCGAGTGAGATCAAGAGATCGATTTCTCAAGAGAGCAGTGTAGCTATTGTTAGAGAAGTCATCGAGGAGATTTGTTGCAGTGAGGGACAAGGATAGTTTTCCAGTTGTAGAGTTTACTGATCTGGGGATACATTGCACAGAAGGAAGAGAGAGATCTAGAAGAGGTAGCATAGTGCCATGCAGAGGGAATGCAGAGCTTTAGAGGGAGTCTGAGATTCAGTTGGCAAGTCGAGTTCCAGAGCCAAAAGTTTGGGTGTGATACCAGAGGGCCAGAGGATCAAAGTTCTAGACAACATAATATCTGTGGAAGAGATTATGCAGACCCCAGAGAGGTTGACATAGATCTGTGTAGGCCAACGCAAAGGCTGCGAAGAGCTAGCGTCGGGCTAGCCATGGAGGGTCTGGATCAATGTCGGTTCACCAATGATAGTGTGAGTTTGTTCTCACTAATTTCTCTGCCAGTCAGATTCTCTGTATCAGATAGCAGGTAAGGCATCCAAATATTGTATTCAAAAACTACTACATAATAATACAAACCCTCATTTTTTGCACTGGTTTTCCCACATTGGGTTTTTCTAGGGACATTTGTCCAGAAAAAACGATTTCAAATGTGTGTGTGGTTATTTCTTCTTGCTCAATTATTGTTTCCACATATAATTTAATTAGTGAAGGTTTCATTCATATTTACTTTGATATTTAAAGTGTAACACCGTAAATAACTTGCATGAATTAATAAGTAGGAGAAGTAATATCAATTTGTTGCAGTAGGGATTTGGGTCTCCAAATTTTCCCATTGGATTCCAAGAGGTTCTCATCAGATGGAAGAACAATGCTATGTAAGGTATATATATCAAGGGATCCAATGGAAATATTAGGCACCAATGCCTTGAGTAAACGATTCACCATATCACCTACTAAATCTAGGTCGTAAGAAGTTGAGTAAACAATGAAAGGCTCATCTTCATCAGTAGGTACGTGAATGGGATATGTTTCTAGTAATTAACCTATGGTGGGGAATATAACACTTGCACATTCAAAATTATTAGGGAAGTAGGATGATTGATAGTCAAATCAAGACCATCAAATGAAATTTGATTAATAGTCACAATCCTTCCATCATCTGGGAAGCACATCACTCGAAAGAGTGTGGACACAACAATGTTCACTGCATAAACATAGTCTCACCTCAGGAGAAAATTTAAGTCCAATGGGCCCATGACAACCATAACATCAATACATACATCTTTTCCTCCCAAGGTAATAGGAAACTGAGGAAGGATCCCTAAGGGTTGATTGGTCCTTATGTTAAAAGATAATATATTTGGAGTGACAAAAACAAGTTATGGGGAGCCCAAAATTTTCGAAGCAGTGGAGGACAAAATACTAACATAAGCTCCCTCATCTATAAAAGTGTGATGGATGTTCTTATCATAATCCTTTACCATGATATTAATAGGCATGTAAGAAGGGAGTTGAGGTTCTTTCAATCGACTCCAATCAAAGGCAATGACCTATTTTCTTGGAGGGGGTTTCATAGGAGCAGGAGAAATGCCCCCTTTTCAAGTAGAATCAGAAGAAACAAGAAGAACATGAGTGGTATGATCCTCACTCTCTATTGAAAATTATGATTTACTAAAGATGTAATGGGGTCAATTGTTTTCTTAACCAATGGTTGGTCACAAACGGACTCATGGGATTCACGTTCAAAGAGAGTGGGATTGAGTGGAGATGAATTTTGATTAATTACTTCATCAAATACTAAAGGATTAGGGGAGAGATTCTAGTAACCAACCAGGAGTCCTAGCTGAGAATTTGTAAGGTTTTCCAACACATTTGAGGCTTCATCCATATAAGGAAAAATGTGAATATGATGATTCCCTTCACATAACCTATAGGGGAACTTAACTTTACCATTTTTCCCATGGACCTTACAATCATTAGTGGATGATTTTTCACCAGCATGATCTCCGAAAGTTGCTGAAAAAGGCCAATGTGAGCCTGTGGACCACACTTCTAATACTAGAACAATCTCTAAGAAGGTGGTCACTCTTACAAAGCTTGCAAGGGAATTTAAAATTTCAAGGCTGATTGGAAGGCTCCTCCATAATAGTTGCATCCGTAGCAATTATTTATTGGTTCCCCCTTACATATTTTTCCTCTTCCTCTTCTTCCTAGCTTCCCAGTTACTAGAATAAATACTTTCACTAGGTGAGGAGGAATAAAGGAATGAAGAAACAACATGTGAAGAGGGAAATGTGTCAACTTTAGGATCAAATTAAGGTTGATGTTTTTTAGGTGGAGGATAACTTGATTGAGGAGCAGTTTTGACATTCGGAACCATATGGGTCTAACACAACCAAATTTGCAAACCAATGGTAAATCCAAGAAGGGGAAACGTTTCCATATAAGGAGCACCAATATTTCCATAAGGAGGAAAAGGAATATGATTCCCATCAGAGGGGTTTCCTTGATTAGTATACTCAAGAACTATTGCCATTACTCTAAACCAAATATCTACTAAGGATATGTTCTATGGGGAGGATGTTATTCCATAGTCACTTAATTGATTTTAGAAATTAAAGTCACAAAATAAAACAAAACAGGGGTAACTCTGCAAAAGGGTTTACCAAGTAACTGTGAACTAAAGTATTCCACCTTAGTGAACCAAGGATTTATGTACAAGCATGCAATCTTTTTGAATTTTGTGTTTGGTGTATCACAATATACAAGGCAGATGACTCGGTTACCCATTGATGGATAACAAACTATGGTGGACTTTAAAAATATACACAATGGTACATGGAAGTACAGTCTATGGTAGTGTTGTCTAATGTGTAATTGTTTGATGAGAGCATTCTCATATACTTATCATGCGTGGAGCTCTACCCAATATACCTGGAGGTACGTGGAGAATTGTCTGATACACTTACATACGTGGAATGGGGTATCACCACCAGAATGAAACTTTCGAAAAAAAGACATATCCTACATTTAAAGACATCAGAACACATCTCTAGTGTAGACCTCTAGATATGTCGTTAATTTTCAATTTCTCCTTAGGTTAATTGAGTGAATTTTGTAGTTGATCTTGAATTATGTTTCAGTTTCAAGGCTTAAAATTTGATGTCCCCTGAAAAAACCTATGATATAACTAATATGACAAAAAAACTCTTTTTGTTTTCCTTTTAACAATGAAATTCCTAACTAAGTAGGGGAAGAATAAATCAATGAACAATGCAACAAAGAAATGATGCAATAGTTGATGTCCTCAAGTTCACTATTCCAATCAAAATCAAATCCCTCTATACAAATAATTGTTTTTATTCTCTTTCCTTTAAATGTTCAAAATGCAAAGAAACATATGAATGCAACTTGATCACTAACAAAAATGAACCACATATAGTTTAAATATAATGTAAAATTTACTTTTTGAATTCAGCAATCAATTTATGGAAACAACTAGAATTGACAGGGAGAAAGAAATAACGAAATGAAATATTATAAGAAAGGTGATGTCACTCAAAGGTGATTAACACTCATACACAATTTAGCACTAGGGAATTCCAATTTTCACACACAAAACCCTAGATGAAATGCATAAGATTTTTCTTTTCAATTCCACATAATTTTCAAAAATAACGAAAACTAAGATGCATGTCTAATCACTGATAAAAGAAATATTTCCATAACTATGACTAGAAAACAAACTCATTCAAGTAGTCAATGACCAAACTAATGAGTTTTCTAATGAACTAATGATAATAACAAAGGGAAATATAAACAAATCCTTATCAGAGGCTTCTAAGAGACCACAAGGCACTCAGGGACTCAAGGAAGAGTGGTTGGGACAAAGCTGGATAGAGAAGAAATAAGACAAAAGAAAATTTGTGCATGAATAGGGACCAACACATGTGTTAAAATACCACTAGTGCTCTAAAACCCAGGTGCAAATAAGGCTCAACAACATTGCAACACTCTGTCACTAGGCAAGATGGAGCACTAATAAGGGGATGCAATGTTTTGACATAAAAATTGTAATTTAAAATCAATGAAAAGTCTTCCTAGGTATATTATTGAATGAGTAAGACAATGAAGGTGTAAAGAAGAGATAAAATAAGGACTAAGGATAATGAAACCACGAAGGGAATACATCGATACGCAATATGGTCACCAATTTTTTATATGGAACATATGACTATGGACAGAAATGTCTTCCCTAGGTCTAGTGGACTGACCTAGACCAAAAAAATCAAGGACTATAGTGGCTTCCTTAAAGTAAATGGACAATGGGATGAAGCCTACCTGGAATCTATCGCAAGCTTCATTCCTTTCTTGGCTTGTATGCTCCAACCTGCTAGTGAATGCAGTCTCTCAAGGCAACAAGGTGTGTTGGGCTATAAAATCACTAAAAGAATGCAATTAAAGGTAGAAACTTAGGGATTAAGGAGAGTCATGCTTAGGTATTTGTGTAATGATGATGACAAGGGGAAAAAGGATGTTGATTGATCAAGTTAACATGCCTATTGATCATATGTGACAAAATGGCCTATAAGAATATTTTGTCAAAGTAATGCTTTGGGAATACAGAAAGGGAATGTTATGAAACCAGCTCACAAAAAGATAGAAAAGATAGACGAATGCCTTAGAAATAAGCCTCTTTGAGGGGGAAACCTCCTTTACATTACACAAATGAACAATTCTTGGTTGATACAAATGAAAAGGCTTCCCTTCTATATATAGGAGTCTAAGGGGTCATAATATAATCAAAGCCGACATAACAATAATAATATAAGGGCACAAAAATAACAATAGGGGCATAATAATAACAATATGGGGACTACATGGGCACAAAATTATAATAAGGGGGTTGTACTAATAACAATAAGGGGTTACACTAGTAGTATAGGGACCTAACATGCCCCTCTCCTTCAAAAGGTGTTGTCCTCAATGCTTGAGTAGTTCCTGATGCTCCTGTATAAAATTCTTGTCCTCCAATGTGGAATCTTCAACTGGTAAGTTATTCCACTTAATGAGATACTCTGAAATTCATTGATTTCGTAGCTATCAGGTTCTTGCTTCTGTGACTGCTCTAGGCTCCAATATGATTTTTCCTTCCTTGTCATGTTCTGGCAATATTGTTTGAACTGGGACCTTCTGCAACTTTTGAATGAGTGGCCGCACTTCTTCATCCTTCTTCCACGCATAGCTTGTTTCGTTTATCCAATCTAGTTGGATAATAGAAATGGTGCACAACAATGCTTCCACATCCTCATCCTTTCTTGAGAGTGCATCTGCCACAACATTTTGCTTCCATTTTTCGTAGATGATTTAAAAGTCATAACCCAACATATTTGTGTCCCATTTTTTTTTCTCTTCAGAAGATAATTTTTTTTCTAAAAAGTATTTAATACTATCATGATCCATTTTTACCTTGAAGTGTCTTCCCATTAGGTAAGTTCGCCATTTCTCAAGTGCGTGTAGTATTTCCAACATTTTCTTCTCATAAATAGCTTTCTTGAGGGAAATTTGTTTGTTTGTATGTAACCATAAAAATATCTAATCACCTACATCAAAACTTCTTTCATTGCGATGTTGATCTGCCTGTTGTTTCATTTGATTCTACATCAAAGTGGCGTTATCATTTAAAAGTTGGAGAACTTGTTGTTGATGTTCGATGTGATCTTTCACTTCTTGAATTTTTTTCTTCTTGATATGTCCTTCTATATTTAGAGTTTGAGGAGTGGTAATTTCTTCCAGTGCATTACAAGATATGGTCAGATTCATTTCTTGATGCTCTCTGTGATCTTTCACTTGTTGAACATTTTTCTTCTTGATATGTCCTTCTATCTTGATAGTTTGAGGAGTTGTAATTCTGGCCATTGCATGACAAGATATGGTTAGATTCATTTCTTCTTTCTTGATGTGGTCTTTCACTTCTTGAACCTTTTTCTTCTTGATATGTCCTTTTATCTTAAGAGTTTGAGGAGCAGTAATTATTTTCAATGCTGTACAAGATGTGGTCAGATTCAGTTCTTCTTTCTCCAGGGTTGGTTTCTGGTGTATATACTCTTCTTTTGACGTTTCTTGATCCTTTTCTTCCTCCTCTCCACAGTCAATGTAAAATAATTTCTTCTCAGCACACTTATGACCTTTAATGTATTTTTTTATCACAATTGTCACAAAGCCCTTTTTCTCTTTTTTCTTCCAATTGTTGTGGTTTAACCCTTGTAGGTTGTGGAAGGCTAGGAGAAACAACACTTCCATCTTTATAGTTGTGAGGGGTAGACTTCCTTGTTGCCATAACTTTTCTTTCCACTTTGTAACAAAGCCCCTTTTCTCTTTTTTTCTTCCAATTGTTGTGGTGTTTCTCTAAAGAAGGTGTTGCTCTTTGTATCCTCATAATGTGTTATAATTTCCTCTGTGAAAATTGACCACGTAACAAGTGGTTTAAGAGAACAAAGCCCTTTATACCATAAAAATTGATCTTGTTCTAAATATGAAGATTCAATACATACCTTTTGTAACAATGGTACACCATGTAGATCAAAATATTTCTCCATCTGTAGTATCCAATTTACGGGATCCTTGCCATCAAACTTCCTCATCTCAATTTTTCTTGATTTTGGGAGGTCGATCTTGAAACAACTATAACTCTCTAATTTAAGATCTCCAAGTCCTAAAATTTCTTCTTGCAGTAGCTCTCTAAGTTCTCTTTCTAACCCTACAAGTCTGATCATAATTTGATTTTCCAAGAAAGAGTTATGCCAAATCTCCCACGATGGCCTGAGTATAGATTTGTTTAGTAGAGAAAACTTGTATGACGTGCCACGGTCACTATTTCAACCTTAGGTTCTAAAAATGATACCCAAAAAAATACAGTTAGTCCTCTTTCTGTAACTTCTTACGAAAATTCAATCTGATTCTCAGAGCAAAAGTTATGATGATTTTCCCATGGTGACCTATTTGGAATGTAATTCAGGGGTCTACAAAAACCCTAAATTCCTCATATTATATCTCCACAAATATAGCGAGATAGGATTTGAAATTTAGAGCTGAGATTCAGAATGATTTCTTCTCAAATGGGTTTTTTTTAGCTTCTGAAACGTCGCAGAAAAAAACGTATAGCGAAAATGCCAAGATGACTTGTTTGGAGCAACGAAACCCTAAAATCCAAAGCTCTGATACCAAATGTTATGAAACCAGCACACAAAAAGATAGAAAAGATAGATGAATGCCTTAGAAATAAGCCTCTTCGAGGGGGAAACCTCCTTTGCATTACACAAATGAACAATTCTTGTATGATACAAATGAAAAGACTTCCTTTCTATATATAGGAGTCTAAGGGGTCATAATATAATCAGAGAGAACATAACAATAATAATGTAAGGGCACAAAAATAACAATAGTGGGCTTCTATGGGGAACAATAAAAGCAATATGGGGACTATATGGGCACAACAATATAATAAGGGGGTTGTACTAATAACAATAAGGGGTTACACTAGTAGTATAGGGACCTAATAGGGAATTTTCGATAGACATCAATATAATTATCAAGGAGATGGCAAGGTGAAGAGGGGTAACTTCAAATTCATAGAAGGAAATTCAACCATATGAAGATGAATAATGAAGAAGGTATTGTAGCCTATTTTCTTCATTATGGATGAGATTATAAATACAAATAGATGAAGTCTTGGTGAAGAGGTTAAGGAATCAAGTATTGTACAAAAGGTTCTGACATTGTGCCTATGAGTATTTGATGCAAAAGTATTAACTATTAAAGAAATGAAGGATTTGAAAAATATAAATATGGATGACCTACATGGGATTATTTTTGCAATTATGAAATGAGGTTAGAAAAGGGAAAGCCAACGATGGGGGAAGAAACATTAAATGTTTCAAAGAATACAAATGAACTTAAAGCTAGTGATTATTCTAACAATGAATCAATTGTCAAAAAACATAGTTTGTGAGACAACTAAAAAGAGTATACAACAAATACAAAGGTAAGCTAGCATTATAATGTTTTAATTTTCGTAGAATAGGTAATTTTAATTCTCAATGTCCATATGAAAGTTTTTAATGGTGATGAACAAGAGCATGAAAATAGAAGGAATCCTTTTAGACACAAAAATAAAGTATTCCAAGAAGAAACATTTTTATTCTAGAACGGACATTAGATTATTGTAAGAGGGTGATGAATATGTGCCTAATATTGACAAAGAAGAACTTATTTTTATATCCATTGACGCTAAGATTCTTGATAAAGAAAATAATGACAATCAAGAAGAGAAAACAGACTCAAAGGATATTGATATCAACGGGGAAGTAAATATGTAAGAAGAACTTGTTTGTGACCTAGAAGAAATAGATAGACATAGAGGAAACATAAAAAAATAAAATGAGATAATATAGAAACATGAGAAGAAAAATAATCATGATATTGATGTAACAATAGTTTCCATCATAAGGATAAAACTAGAAGAAGGAAATAGGATAGAAAGGGTAGCAAGAAGTTATTTAAAAGAAAGGGAAGAATATTGTGAAAAGACATAAGTTGAATAAATCAATTCTCTACTGAATATATGTATGTAAAATGTGGGTACAATGATGATGAAGAAGATCATGAAAATAGAAGAAAAACTTATAGAGAAAAGAAGAACGTATTTTTGAATGCAGATTTCCACAGTTGTAATTCATAATAAGAAGAAATGTTTATGGAGAAAATGTGTTAAAAGTGGTTGAAACTTCTAACGTTTCAGGTGAACCCTTCACCCATAATTAGGGGCATGAAGTGGGGAACATAGATGAAGAGAAAAATACCAATCAATTAATTAATAATTCTAACAAAATTTTAGTCCTATTCTTTTCTATAATTTTCTTTATTTGAATAATAAAACATTCTCTATTTCCAGTAATTTCTATGTATCTTCCATAACATCTCTCCCAAAACCATTGTATTTTATTGGATTAGTTTCTTTCTCTTCACCTATTTTTTTCACTTCGTGCCCTTAAAAATGGGTGAAGGGTTCACTTGAAATGTTGGACATTTCAACCATTTTAAACACAATTTATCCATAAACATTTTCTTCTCATCGAGAAGAATGTATTCCAAGAGGGACACTTTTTATTCTAGAGAAGTTATTAGTTTCTTAGAATGAAATGGTGAATATGCATATAATATTGACAAAGAAGAACTTATTTTCAAAGTCATTGATGCAAAATCCACTAGTAAAGAATATGGACACAAGTGAGAAAAGAAAACAAATTCATAGGATGATGATATTAATGAGGAAGTAAAAATATAAGTAGAACTTGTTAGTCTCATAGAAGAAATATCTTGACTTAGAGGAAATATCAAAAGTGGAAGGATCTATTATAAAAATATATGAAATTTGATCATGATATTGATTAAAAAATAGTTTCCATCGTCAAGACACAACTAGAAGAGGAAAAGAGGTTAGAAAAGGTAATGTGACTCCGATTCAAAGAAAAGGAAGAAGATTGTGAAAAAAGTAGAAATAAAAATTATTTCCTTGAGAAAGGAACTGGACAAATTAATTTCTCAAGTGAATTAAGGATTGAATATTGGAAAGAGTATTGAAATATTAGATGGTATCCTCAACATTCATAGGACACCTTTCATCAAAACATGTCTTTTATACGAGGAAAATTATAAGACCTCAAATCGAGAATCAAGCATAAATCCATTAGAAAAGGAAAATGAACAGAATACCAAAGAGATGCTAATGTTCTCAATATCTTCTTAAATAATGAAAGAAGAACTAGGAAAGGAGATTAGGACACAAAAGAGACCTAGCTTTTCTCACAATATCAACAAGAATTAATTAAAATGAGTTGCTCCACCATGTAGACATTTCATATCATAGTATGAAAATATCTTCTTTGGCTATTATTTTTCTTGTAGTAATTTTGGTCATGAAGCAATAAATTGTAGATCTTATGTAACATATCCTTGTGTGGGTCATAGAATTAGAGGGTCTTATAAGACCTCAAAAATTTATTTTCTGAGCAACAAAAATATAATTCTTAATGAACGTCAGTTTAGAATATATAACTCATTTTTTCCCCTATTGGATCATATTCAATGTGGGAAGTGTAGTAACTATGGGTAGAAAGGATGTTAATATACATAAATAAAATATGTTGGGATAAACATCACACTGAGGGGGGGGTGGTTTTGTAAGTGTGAGAGAAAATAAGATTCCACAACTTTTCATTAACAAGTAATTATATAACAATAAGCCATAACCATTTGCAACATATGAATAAGTAGAAAAATGCATCATCATATAAACAACACATCAAAGACCCATCACATAAACACAAAGATAGACAAGATTTTACTTGGAAACCCATATAGAAGAAAACCACAAATTATTCTTCTTCGTATGCTTCTATTTATTACATAGATTTGTAGGATTTGACTTGTTGGAGGCACCAACCCCCAAGATATGAAATTTTCTACTTGCGATAGGCTACAACTTGATTGAGCCACCAACCTTAAACCCTTGCAAATAATTGGTTATTATATGCTACAACCTAATTAAGGCACCGACCTTGATGATGAGAAAGCTAAGACCTACTCTAAGATCCAACCTGATTGAGGCCAACCTCGATAATGAGTAAGATAAAACCTATATAGGGTCCAACTTTAGACGAGGCACAAACCTCCTTCAATTTCCTGTGGACCTATTTTCAAAATATTTCAAATTAAATCCACTTTATCTTCATATAATATAATTCTTGAAAGGTGTTTTCATACTATTGTC
Organism: Pinus tabuliformis; assembly: GCA_031772625.1. Taxonomy (NCBI): domain Eukaryota; kingdom Viridiplantae; phylum Streptophyta; class Pinopsida; order Pinales; family Pinaceae; genus Pinus; species Pinus tabuliformis. The sequence goes on from CM062816.1 coordinate 1,428,623,088, forward strand.
ATTCCCTTATCAAATTCCTACTTCTACTTGTTCAAATTTTTTCTTGCACAAAGGATTTCTCGGAACCTATTCTTCAACAACCAACTCAAGATCTCTCAAAACACATAAGGTGGAGTTTGATAATTAAAAACACATTAATGAGAGTCTTCAATTCTCTAGGGTTATTCATCATCAACCCATGATCGTCACAATTCTTTTGGAATCAAATTTGGACAAATAATGTTCCTATAAATCATCAAAAATCATTTGAAACTTTATAAACACCATACAAATATTAACCACGCTACAAAATGAAATTTTCTAGCACATCCTACAAATGGGTCATTTTGGGATCACTAGAAAATGTTAATTGTTTGAAAAAATGAATAAACAAATTGTTCCAATAAACCCTTCAACAAAATGGTTGGATTGCTTCTAGTCAGATTCAAACCCACAACCTCCGCAACCAAATCTACATATACAATTGGCTAACCTGATTAATGAGTCATAGAATGGAACGATCAAAGAAATTTATATTCACTGAGAACTTATATAGAAAACCAACAACACAAACCTCCATGTAATAAAAAATTCATGTTGACGAGGATCATTCATCTAATGATTGACTAACCAATGTCTTAGAAGACTAATCACAACAAATAGCTCATGGAGCTCTTTGACGAGGACTCATTCCTCCCTTTTTAAATGGTTTCACTGATCATAGATCTTTCACCATAATGTTGATGTTGAACTCACCACAGGATCATGTAATTTGATTACCAAAATTGATCCCACTTGGGATTCGATCCTTTGATCAATGAACTTCAAAATCATACCACTTCCATTAGTTCATTGAGCTACCACTACCACAACTCTTGAGCGGTGAGCTTCACAATCACACCATTATCTTTGTTATGGTTCTTTGATATATGAACTTCATGATTTGAACAATGTCATGACTCTCCACTGTCATAGATCTTGATCTATGAACATTCAATCAATGGATTATCAATACAAGTTATGGATTTCATAATCAAAAATTTGTCATACTTCTATGAGTTATGAAATTCATAACTAGAATAATGGCACAACTCTAACATTGTCTCATCTCTATAAGCTACCACTGTCTCAACTCTCTGGGATGTCAATGTCACAACTCTTGAGCTATAGTTATCCAAGATATAGCTCTCCTAACTATAGCTCAAAATCACACCATTGTCACAAACTCCACCATTGGACCACTGTCATACGAGCTTCACAATCAGACCATGAACTTCATAATTGAACCATTATTACATGAACCCCACAAATGGACCACTACCATATGGGATTCATAATTGGACCATTGTCATGGTTATTTGAGCTATGAACTTCATAACCAGACCAATGTCAAGGCTCTAAGGATTTGTGAACATGCTGATGACATCAAGCATGGGAGGTCTCACTCCTCTGCTTTAGCAGAGCATGCAGAAAAAACCAATCATCACATCTGCATTGAAGAGGGTAGGGTCATTGCGAGGATCAACCATTTTCATCATCGTAAATTTAGGGAGGCATTAGAAATTGAAAAGAGACCTATTAATTTGAATAGGGATGATGGTTGGAGCATCATCAGATGCTGGATTCCTGTGCTTTCTTCCTGATTATCTATATATATATATATATATATATATATATGATTTTTTTATATATAATTTTTAATTTTTAATTTTTTATTATTTATTTATTTTTATTTTTTTTAATATCTTTATTTTATTACTATTTAGTATTATTATTAATCTTTCATTATTTCCCTAAACAATATTATTTTTACTTTTTAATATTATTTATATTTTTATAATACTATTATTTTTTAATCCCCTATTTTTTATTTTATGACCCTCTAAAATTATTTTATATTAATTAATATTTGGGGATATGAATAAGTTTAAACCATTAATATTAATATTTTTAGAATATTATATATAATAATATTCATTAATAGGGTGATAAGGGGTTAAAATAAGTTTTAATAAAAATTAATTATTTTATTAAATCAACATATTATAATATTATTTTATCAAAATATATATATTTTTAAATTATTTAATTATATTCCCTTACCTTTTTTGGTCAAAGCCCTGACTTATTTCGTTCCTTAGTCAAACTAGTTCTTACTCGCTAACGGCTTGTTAGCAGCTCTCTACCTCTATTTATTTCATTGCCTAGATTTGGTTTCTCATCTTGTCCTGAAGATGAACCACACTGGCTGGTTCGAAACACATCAACGAGAATATCTCTTATGTGATTTTTTTGAAAGATGTTGTTAAAATTATTATGGATCACAAAATTCTTAACTCAATGATGTCTCATCTCTTTGAGCTACCATGATCTCAACTCTGTGAGATACCAATGTCATAACTCTTGAATTATAACTCTCCAAGCTACAACTCTCTGAACTACACTCCACAATTAGGCCAATACCATGAACTCCACCATTGTACCACTATTGAAAATTTCATAATAAGACCATTATCATGGTTATTCAAGGCATAAAAATAACAATAAAACCAATTTTAAGGAACTTAATCTACTAACTGCCACGATCATGCCATTTTCATGCTCTTCTGAGATACCACAAACAAACCACTATCATGCTCATCTAGGCTACCATAATTAGACCATTTTTATGCTCAGTTAGGCTACCAAAACTAGACCATTGCTACATTTTATTAGGCTACCAAATATATGATCAAACTATAGCCATTGGATCTAACTTTAATGTAAAACAAAAACAAAATTTACCTCTAACTCAGAGAAATGAAAAATAACATATAGAGCCTGAAATCAGAGACAATATTTGTAACATACTCAATAAATGGTTCCATACCAAATCAGGACTGAGGGCTTGTGCGTATATACTATTGATGTGGTCCCAAGTTCACAATGGTTGACATACGACTACTCCATAGTCAAACTTTCAAATCTAGTGCAATGGACTTACCATATGGCCAGCCATGTAACTATCACCTTATATTTTGTGCCATGTCCCTTTCGGCCTAGCTCTATAATACTTACAATAGTATAACCATCTCATTTTTCTTTGTGTTTAGCTCTACCATATGTCCATCCAAATACCTATTTCCTTTTTCTTTGTTTGATCACGATCCTCATCTTACCTCTATGTTCTCATATGACCATGCTCATAACCTAGGCCTTAGCATTAGCACCATGGCCCTTCGGGGGTAGCCCCTAAACCTCCATGTGACTAGGTCCCTAAGTTCACTGGTCCTCTACATAATGACATTACCAGGATGTCATCATGCCATGCGACAGCCTATGAGTGTTCGACATGTCACCTTATTTTGGATGACTAACCATCCGAATATTGTTGTGTGGATATGCCATGTAGAAATTCATGGAAAGGACATGTATGATGCTTATGTTTTCATCTCCTCTCAACCAAAATTTTCAATGTTTCATACTGTGACAAGCTCTTCACTATCTCGTTATATTTTTTCCATGTGTCATAATGTGATTGGACAGTAATGTTAGGTTGTAGTACTTAACTGGTGCAAAAGTTGGCATGTATCCACCACTGGATCTAAACAAGTTGCATGAATTATAACTTTGTTAAACATCATGCTATTTTGGGCACTATCCACTATCGATCCTCCAAAAGTTGGATTTTTTTAGTGTATTGAGGCTGGGGCATTTTTTCCCTATAGTTTTGGGCCCTCTATTACCGTTGAACTTCACATGACCATAACTTCTCATTTGAGAGTATTTTTTTAGAGTGGGATATACTATTGGAAAGAATTGATAGTTTCTATGCAATTTTATTTGAAAGATCATTAGGACATTAGTGATTTGTCAAAAATTGAATAAAACTCAAGCATCCTTTGACTTCACCTGATGAGGGAATGTAAGATATCCAATTTTCATACAACCACTGAAGACTGATGAATTATATTGTTTCTATCTTGGTCATCCCATTTGAAATAAATGACACTTTTTGTCATAATTGACAACACTATGTGCAAAAATATTCTCCTTTTTCATTGATTGCAACACCGTTAGACATTGATGTTCATTGATGTCAATAAGTCAATCCTAGATAATGTATCAAACTCCCCCTGTCATAAGCTCAGGACTCCCCTATGGGATTTTGAGAATGCCATTTTATTTTTCCAATACCTTCATCCCCTCCTCCAAAAGGTTTGTTAGTGCTTGTATCAATGCTTGCATTCTCTTCCCCTTTCACATCAATGGAATAAGGTCATTGTTATATGTCAAACCTGCCATACTCGTGCAAATTTGATCCTCTGGTGGATCCTTGTATGCCATTTCTTTCAATATCTACTTCTTCTATCAACACTCCACAAACTATTGTTGTATGAAATAAGGTCTCTATGCTGCCAAGCTTCTTGAACCATTCCTATTCTTGTATGATCATGTTGACCTAGAAAAACATCCTTTTAATGTTGTACTTCCCTTAGTTATCTTTTTACTGCATTTGATAATACATGTTTCTTTTCTCTCTCATTACTTTAAATCTAAGATATCATCATCAAGTCATACTCGTTAATGGAATCTGTCATTGTTCACATGTTGCTTCATGTTAAGGTTCTCCTTCTATTTTCATAGAATTTCTTCTTGAAGTCTTGATTCATTGATAGCCTTGAAGAAGCCTTCACCAGAATATTAGATCCAATCTTAGTGCTTCTTGTCTTCTTCTCCATCCTATAGATATAACCCTTGTATTTATAATAATTCACTCTCTTTTGTACCATCATGAGTTGAATATGCAGTATCTTGTTGTATGACTTTCATTGTCATATATGTAACATTCAACATTAGGCTTCAAAATTTGTATAAATGGCTAAATATTGATCCTAATTTAGTATACGTTCCTCCATCTAGGCACTTGATCATATCCTCTATACCTAACCACATGATAGGTTCTATAATCGTACACTTTGTGACCAAATTTTGTGCATAAAAATAAATAACCAAGAAACTCACTTTGATACCTAGATGTAGAGGGAGATCTTGGCCTTCTTCATTTTTCCTTAGCGGATCCACATTCATTTTTTGATTTCCAACACCTTCTTGATTGTTGCATGAGGATCCTTTACAAATATTCCTTGGAACCATATTAAATTTTTGATATTCAACACCTGTTCATCACTTCCTATGGACCCCTTGTGAGGATTCCTTGTCATGAGATATCCTCTCTCTTCATTCTAGCTTCTTGTACTCTACTCCTTTTTGGAATTATTCTAAGAGTCATTGAAATGAACATGCTTGGTTTCGCTCATCACTTCCTTTGGATCTTCAAGAGAATTATTTCTAGATACAATAAATTTATGATCAATATTTTGGTGATGATATTCATTTGATATCCTTAGGAGAACATTATTTTTTTGTGCCTCATAACCTTATTGATATCCAATACCTGTTTTAATGAAGGATATCTCTACATGTTGAGAATGTGATATGGGGATTTAGTCCCTTTGTGAAAATTCTATTTGAACTACTCCAATTCTTATCTTAAGAGGATAACTTCCTCTCTAATATTTCACATATTTGTTACTTCTCATTTAGTTGTTCAGACAAAAATTCCTTTATCCTTTTAGCTTCTTCTAGTTCAAAGTTGAGGGAAATAATGGTGTCTTCATTTAGGTTTTTGTCTTCAAGTTACTACATAAGATGACCTTCCTTCTTTCTAAGGATCATTGTTTCTTTCAATGCACTTTTAAATTCTCCTTCATAATCTATTTCTACTTTAGGTTCTTCTATTTTAGCAATGAATAATGTTTCACCCCTTTCCTCATTGTTCACACTTTCATTTATTTCACTGTCACTTTGTTCTTTTGAATAGAATTTATTCTTCTTATTTTCTTTCTTCTTCTTTTGATGCACAAATTTGAACATTTATTCATCATCACTATTGATGGTCCTTCAAATTAGGTACAAATTAAGGCCCATCTAACCTTTCCTACATCCATTAAACCTTTCCTTCTACACTTAATAATGTATTTTTTAGTTTTAATTTTCTCTTAGGAAGGTTTATATATGATTAACATATCCTATGTTCCTAACGCAGTTATTTTGTAGGGTATACAGAATATTTTTGTTCAAATCACAGGAAATCTAGTCTAGATAAAAACATGGGATATGTATCATGCTATAGTAAGACAACAACTTAATTGACTTAAGGACGTAACTACTCCTACTTGTAGCTATGTAGTCATTAGGAAACCAGATCATATTTTCTAGGGATTTTGGAGGGAAGCAACCCTCTCTCTAAAGAGGCCTCCTCAACTATTTTTTTATAAATAAGAATCTTGAGTAGCCCATTGTATTAGAACTTTTAGAGGTTAGATTCAGCCACATATAGTGAAGGATTTTTCCTGCCATTTTAGTTTTCTAATATTTCATGTATGAGCACATTTTATGGTCATTAAGAAGCATTTTTAGTTCCTAGACTGTTCTTTCCTTAGGTAAATGAGTCTCCTTAAGTTAGGTGCCAACCTAGGTGCCAGGTCCCCTTCTTGTATTTTAACTTTGCATGCATTAGTTAAACTATATATATTTCTACATTTTCAGTTATTAATATTGTTTTCTCCAGGATTAATAAACTAGTTTGTTTATGAATTTTTTTATGTATCCCGACTTAGTTATTTTAGCCATATTTATTTCATGAAATTTAGTTTCCTTTCTAATGCATTAGAATACTTATATTGTTTTTATTTAAACCATTTTTCACATATTTCTGCATTCTACGTTACGTAAATTCTTGTTTTACAGAGCCACAAGAAACTCCATATTTTCCTTTTTGTTGCATAAAATGATCCATAAAAAGCACCTAAGCTTGGAAAAGAATCCTTGAATCTCATTTTACACTCCTTCACCTTCTTCATCCGTCAAACTGTAAGTAGAATGCATAAAAATGTCTCTTGGCTATTTGTTTTAGTCAGACAGAGACAACCTCTAGTAGTCCACAAATTACTTCAAAACACCTCCAGATTTTCACCCAAAGCATATTTTTCATTCCTTAGCATAATACAATTTCATTAAGACCAAAAGGGTGGAATTTGGAAGCTCATATAGCTCATAGAATTGATAATATATTTGTTGTATTCTAATTACCTTTTTTGGAGATTAGAGTTTGATTTTTTAGCAGTTTCTTCCAGCTACAAATTTACTTCCAAAAGAACAGTAGAATATATGTTTTTTGTTCCAACTTGATTCAATTGTTTTTTTATCCTTTCCTATAGTTACAGTAGGTTTGCATCATGTCATTTTACTCTATGCAATTTCTAAGTATCTCATGCAGCATAGATAATAAAGCAATCTCTGTGCAACCTAGTTTCCCTTTAGTTGCACCACATCAACAAGAGAAGAACACATTACATGTTACATGCATAGTTACAACCCCTGTTAAGTTTTTATGAACCCCAGGTTGATAATTAAATTTGAGACCCTCAAGGGATTCAACGTTCTTGTTGTAATACTAAGGGCCATCAACTATCATTCATCCTAGCATAAAGAAACATAGAAGCATAATGTCCTATCCTTCCATATTCAAAGCACTTGAAAGGAACTTACATTTGAGCTTTCCATTTACTGTTAGGAAACCAACTCACAAAAAGATAGAAAAGATAGATCAATGCCTTAGAATTCAGCCTCTTGGAGGGGCAACCTCCTTTACATTACGCAAATGAACAATTCTTGGATGATACAAATGACTAAACGTCCCTTCCATATATAGGAGTCTAAGGGGTCACAATATAATCAAGCTGACCTAACAAGTAATAACATAAGGGCACAACAATAACAATAGCGGGTTTCTATTGGGCACACTAATAACAATATGGGGACAATACGGGCACAATAATAACAATAAGGGATATAATGATAATAGTAATGGGGGAATCACTAGTATTATAGGGACCTAACATGCCCCTCTCCTTTTGAAAAGCATTGTCCTCAACGCTTGAGTAGTTTTGGATGCTTCCGTATAAAATTATCATCTTTCCATGTGGAATATTTAGCGTATAAGTTCTTCCACTTGATGAGATACTCCGAAATTGATCGATTTTGTAGCTGTTGAGTTCTTGTTTCTGTGACTGCTTCCGGTTCCAATATGATTTTTCCTTCCTCATCAAGTTCTGGCAATATTGTTTGAACTGGGAGCTTGTCACCTATAACCTTCTTTAAACATGAAACATGGAAAATTGGGTGCACTCAGGAACCCACAGGAAGCTCCAATTTGTATTCCATAGTACCAATCTTTTGCAACACCTTGTACAAACCATAAAACTTTGGTGATAATTTATTATCCTTCTTAGCTTCCTTGAGGGGAATTTTTTTATATGTTTGTAGCCATAGGAATACCCAGTCACCTACATCAAAACTTCTTTCACTGCGATGTTGATCTTCCCATTGTTTCATTCTATTCTGCGCCAACATGAGGTTATCCTTTTAGAGTTGGAGAACTTGTTGTTGATGCTCGATGTGATGTTCCACTACTTGAACCTTAGAATTTTATCTTAAATATGATGTGATCGATGGTGGATGATATCCATAAAGTGCCATAAATGGGGTCATTTTTGCTGTTGTAGGGAAGGAAGTGTTATACCACCATTCAGCTAGAAGAAACCATTTGACCCATTGTGTTTGTTTATTAGATAGAAAACAATGAATATATCCTTCCAAACATTTGTTTACTATCTCATTTTTCCCATCAGATTAAGCATGATAAGATGAGCTACGAGCTAAATAAGTACCAAGAAAAGAAAATAATTCTGTCCAAAAATTTCTAGTGAAAATGGGATCTCTATCGCTTACAATAATCTTTGGGTTTCCATGTAGCTTTTGAATTGTTTCAATAAATGTAGTAGAAACTGCACTAGCTTTAAATGGATGTGATAATGCACAAAAGTGTGCATACTTGGTAATTCGGTTAACTACCACCGTGATGACACTCTTTCCTTTGGACTTGGGTAAAACTGTGATAAAATCCATTGAAACCTCCTCCCAACATTGGCTTGGAATGGATAAAGGCTGTAATAGACCTCAGGTCTTAATTGTTTCAACTTTATTTTGTTGGCAAACCAAACATCCACCACAAACTTTTGAATATCCAATTTAAAGCCATCCCAAAAAAATCCTTCTTAACCCTGTGGTAAGTTTCTAAAAATCGTGAGTGCCCTCCTAAGGGAGAAGCGTGCAATTCCATAAGAATATTTTGTTTGAGTTGGGAATTCTTACATAGCTATAAGCGGTCTTTGTACCATAATGAATCATTTTTCTAGCTAAATGTATCAAATGTATTGGGATCTTGTTGTATCTTTTGAATGAGTGCCCACACTTCTTCATCATTCTCCTATTCATCACTTGCTTCATTTATCCAATCTGGTTGGATAATATAAATGGCACACAACCAGGGAAAAATTTTAAGGATGGAAATTTATTTTAATATTTATAAACCTTGGTGAATATCACTAGTTCATAATATGCAATATGTTAAATGTTTAGAAACATTTTTGTAAGAATATTCAAATTTATAATAATTTTATGCAATCTCCATATACAATGTTGGCGATTTATACAGTAAAATAATTTTATACTATAAATTTTGGGCGATTAATTTTTAGAAAAATTGGCAATTAATGAATCTTTTTTTGGAAAAAGCATAGAAAATTAACCAAGTTGCGAATATTAGCCTCTAAAAATTTCCCTGCGCACAACAATTCTTCCACATCCTCATCCTTTCTTGAGAGTGCATCTGCCACAACAATTTGCTTCCATTTTTTGTAGATGATTTCAAAGTCATAAACCAACATCTTTGTGACCCATTTTTGTTGCTCTCAGAGGATAATATTTGTTCTAAAAAGTATTTAAGACTATCATGATCTGCTTTTACCTTGAAGTGTCTTCCCATTAGGTAGGGTCGCCATTTCTTAAGTGCATGAAGTATTTCCAACATTTCCTTCTCATAAATAGCTTTTTGTAAATACTTTCCTTTGATTGTATGAATTTAGAAAGCAATGAGTCTTTAATCTTGCATTAAAACAACACCAATTCCATTTCCTGAAGCATCACATTCCACGATAAAGTATTTTGTGAAGTTCGGCATAGCTAAGACTGGTGCTTGGCACATTGCCTCTTTAAGATGTTCGAAGGCCTTTATTGCTTCTGGAGTCCATGAAAATGCATCTTCCTTCAATAATTTTGTTAGAGGTGCTACTGTTCTCCCATAATTCTTAACAAAATTGCGATAATAACCTATTAACCCAAGAAATCCTCACAGATACTTTATGGATGTGGAGATTTTCCATTCCTTAATGGCTTTAATTTTGCTAGGGTTTACCTTAACACCTTCATGAGATACAATATGACCCAAATATTCCACCTCTTGTACTGCAAAGAAACATTTGGAGCTTTTTGCATATAATTGTTTCTCCTTCAATATTTTGAGCACCTTGTCAATATGTTCAACATGATCCTTCTAGCACTTGTTCTAGATTAGTATATCATCAAAAAATACTAACACAAATTTTCTAAGGAAGGGTTTGAAAATGGAATTCTTCAAACCTTGAAATGTAGAAGGTGCATTGGTAAGGCCAAAAGGCATGACCAAAAATTAATAATGACCCTCATGAATTCTGAATGCTGTTTTTGAAATGTCTTCAGTCTTCATTCTGATTTGATGATATCTTGAATGAAGATCCAATTTGGTGAAGTAAATTGATCCATGAAATTGATCCAATAATTCATCAATGACAGGAATGGGAAATTTATCTTTAATAGTGAGCTTGTTGAACTCCCTATAATTCGGTGACATGTGTCATGATCCATCCTTCTTGTGCACCAATACTACTCGAGTAGAGAAAGAACTTTGACTAGGTTGAATTATACCAGCCTCTAGCATTTCTACAATCATATGTTCAATTTCACTCTTTTGGGCATAGGGATATTTATATGGCCTGATGTTTAGAGGAGCACTTCCTAGAATCAAATGAATAGCATGATCATGATCATGAATAGGTGGGAGGCCTTTGGGATTTTCAAATACCTTGGAATGATTATTGAATACTTTTCGAAGATCTGTAGAAATAGATGATTTCAATGTGGGAACCTCTAGCGAACATAATTGTGCAATTATATCTTGTTGTTCCTTCTTTAGAAGCTTTGTCATACCGTTAGAGCTGATTATCTTTCCCGATTTCCTTGCAATACCCCTTAATTTAACTTCCTTTCCTTCTGCACAAAATTTCATGAAAATTTCTTGAAAATTAAAATCTATTGTACCCAAGGATTGTATCCATTGGACTCCTAGTACAACATCAACACCACCCATTGGAATGGAAAGAATTAGTCTATTCAATACATATTCTCCCATGGATAGCTTGATATTATAGCACTTTCCAGAGCTGTGGTTCCTCCACTTGCAACCATCACTTGACACTCTGGTTCTGGATATAGGAAGCAATTCAATTCCTTGGCTATCTTACAATGAATAAAATTATGGGTACTTCCCAAATAAATCAACACTATTACCTTTTTCTTTTTGATATGTCCTTCTGTCTTGATAGTTTGAGGAGTGGTAATTCTAGCCAATTCATTACAAGATATGTTTAGATTCATTTCTTATTTATCTACGGTTTGTTCCTGGAGCATATCCTCTTCTTTTGAAATTTCTTGTTCCTTTTCCTCCTCCTCTTCACAATCTATGTAGAATAATTTCTTCTCAACACACTTATGACCTTTAGTATATTTGCTATCACAACTGTAACAAATTCATTTTTCTCTTTTTTCGTCCAATTATTGTGGTGTCAACCTTGTAGGTTGTGGAAGGCTAGGGGCAACAACACTTTCATCTTTATAGTTGAGTGGTAGGCTTCTTGCTTGTCATAATTTTCCTTTCCATTTTTCTTGCTAACCTGAATGTCTTCTCTAATGAATCAGGTTCCCAAAGGTGAAACTTATGTTGGATATTATCCTTTAAAGTCCCTATGAACACATCAATTCTATGCTCCTCTGGAATATCTTTTACCCTTATGTTCAATTTTTGGAAGTACTCCATGTGTTCCATCATTGAACCCTTTTGTTTGATATTTATCAATTGGCTAAAAAAGGTGTTTCTTTCTGTATGCTAATAATGTGCTATCATTTCTTCTGTAAAAATTTCCAAGTGACAATTTGTTTATGAGAGAAAAGCCATCAATACCATACAAACTGATTTGGTTCCAATATAGAGTTGCAATACATACCTTTTGTGTGTTTTTCACATTATGGAGATCAAAAAATTGCTCCATCAGTGGTATCCATGTTCCAATATCCTTGCCATCAAACTTCCTCGTATCAATTTTTGGAACATGTCGGGTCTTCAATCCAACATTAGAGTCTATTAAATCATGATTAACATTTATTTTGTTCTCATCATGAGTTTCTTTCTGATGTGGGAGCATGTGACTCAGAGGGGAAAAATCTTCCAAATTATTCAAAAAATCCAAAAAAATCTACAGGCAAGGGAGTGGGGTCTTTTAGCCTGCAATTTCTATGCTTTCTTAGTTAAAAAAATAGAATAAATTCTATTAATAAATCATGCTATTTGTAACAAAGCCTTTCAAGCTTTAAATCATTATGTAACGCGTGCTTTTCTTCGTATCGGATAAGGACGAGAGGGCCTACCCTTAGTTATAAATAAAGAGGTAGTGAAGCTCTCATGGGACAGAGGAGAGGAGCGAGTGCCATAGTATTATTTAAAAAAAAAAAATTGTTCTCTTGGTGTCTCTTATTAAATGACTCTGTAATATGCATGCATAGATTGTTGTGTGGTGCCTTAATATTGTTGAATTGGTGACTGGATTCCGCATGCTGCAGTACTGTATATTAATCGTTGAAATCACCTTCCCTTTCATTCATGTTTATATAGGCTTTAACTCTTATTTTGCAGTTGCACATATATTCTGGTTATACCAAGAACTCTTGCGAATTTCCATTAAGTGGCTATAGCTGATTTGAAACGTTATAACTGGAAGTTCTTACCCATATCGGTCTGAGACCATATCAGCGTCGGGAGATCCTTTGAAGCTGTTAGTTGTGTGTTCAAAGTCTTTCGGTCCAAAGGGAGCCATAGCACAACAAGGGCCGAGTTCCAAATCATGAACGAAAGGATATAAACTGCGATATATACATATTGTTGGGTCCGTCATTTCGGAGGTAGGAAGGTTGTTAATTGAGTCGACTACTGAAAAGCGGAACCGCCAAAGTATTAAAGGCTACACATAAGTGTATCGGGTCCGTTGATTTTGAAGAAAGAGATCATTGGTTGGGCGATTTCCGACTTATATATATATCGACCCGAAACCAGCATAGAGGGCAGATATATATATAACCGTCAGTCCATAATATCCGAGCCTTTGTCCATGGTAAAGTCCCACCTATGACCATCGCCGATGTCAAAGAGGAAAGGGAGAATATAACGTGGTTAAATATATATTGTGTTGCATAAGTCCTCCAATTGGATATTCTTTTAAGAACTCTCGAAAGCCACTGTTTGTTAATAAAGCATGTTAGTGGGTTTTTTTTTAAGAAATGAAATATCAGTTTAATGATGGATGCGCCTGAAGCAGAAAAAAGGGAAGTTGATCAAGACATAGAAGAGCTTGCTGGCAGATTAGGGAGATTGTCTCTGACGCCTGCACCGATACCATCATTAGTGGTATCAGAGCATCAACTAACATTGAATTGAATCTCAGGAGCGGAAGAAGGATGGCTTTCAGAGTTGGAAGAGGACGAGGACGTGGTGGAAGAGGATGGCCTGTTGCAAATGCTGAACTAATTGAAACAGTAGAAGAGCTGCGAGCTAGAGTGGATGCATTAACTTCAGATAGAAATATAGATGATGGAGACGTCAGTGAGCCCGAAATTGAAGCTGCTGAAGAGGAGGAAGCTGTACAGGTTACTCCTGAGATGAGGTTCTTTCAGTCAGTGTTGAAATCCACAGCCAGGCCATGGAACCAATTAGTACCAGTATATCAAGGAGGACTGAATCCAGATGAATTGATCGACTGGATTAACAGCATGGAGAAATTCTTCGATTACGAGGAAACAGAAGATGAGAAGAAAGTAAAGTTTGATGTCACCAAGTTAAAAGGCCATGCAGCACTCTGGTGGGATGGCGCGCAGGGGGAAAGGAAGAGACTTGGTAAGCAGCCAATCAAGAACTAGAGCCAAATAGTAGAAAAGTTAAGAGGTAAGTTCTTGCCAACTAATTATCAGCAAACATTGTTTAGACAAATGCAAAATCTTAGACAGAGAGCTTTAACAGTAAAAGAATATACATAAGAGTTTTATAAAGTGAGCATAAGAGCTGGAGAAGCCCAAGACACAGATGAGAAGGTGGCTAGATATATGAATGGCCTCAGGATGGACATTCAGGATGAGATAAGTCTGCTGTCTCCTAAAACAGTAGAGGAAGCTTATCAGATAGCGCTGAAAGCTGAGGAAAAACTCATAAGGAAGCAGTCTGCCAAAGGGAGAGGGACTTTTAGAGGAAAAGGAAGTCAAGGTGGTAGAGGAAGATCTACAGCACCTAGAGATGGAGCTAGCAGTAGCTCAACCCAGCATTCACTCAGAGAAGGTGATGCAAGAGGCAGAGGGAGTTTTTCCAGAGGAAGAGGAGGCAGAGGAAGAGGCAGAGAAATAAGATGTTACAGATGTAACAAGCTGGGACACAGAGCTTTTGAGTGCCTAGAGAATGCAGACATAAAGCAGAGGAATGCAATTGTTGCTCCAGCTGAAGAAGAAGCACCAGTGGTAGCAGAAGAAGAAAATACACCAGAAAGAGGAGAATCTATGGTGGTTAACAAAGTCTTACTTAAGCCAATGAAGGAGGTGGCTGAGCCGCCACAAAGGAAAACTTTATTCAGGACAGTGTGCAAAGTCCAAGGGAAATGTTGCCAGATGATCATTGATAGTGGCAGCACTGATAATTTGGTCTCTACAGAAGTAGTGGAGAAATTGAAGCTGGAGACAATGAAGCATCCAACACCTTATAAGGTGTCATGGTTACAAAAGGGACATCAACTGTTGGTAAGAGAACAGTGTGAAGTGGAATTTCAAGTGGGCAAGTACAAAGATAAAATTGTTTGTGATGTGATGCCTATGGACGTGTGTCACATATTGCTTGGAAGGCCTTGGCAATATGACAGAGGAGCCATACATGATGGGAAGAGAAACACCTACAAGTTTGGAAAGGATGGTGTCAATCATACATTGTTGCCTCTGCAAGAAGAAGATGTATCGGGACAGAAGACTGGTCCAAAAACTCTGTTACTTGGAGGAAAGGAATACTTGAAGTAGATTGAAGAAAATGAGGTAAATTTTGCTGTAATTTGCAAGCCCAAGGTAATATTGACTTCTACTAAAATTTCTAAATTACCCATTGAAATTCAAGAAATGCTGGAGAATTATTATGATATTATTGTTGATGATTTGCCTAATGAATTACCACCAATTCAAAAAATTAGTCATCATATAGACTTGATTCCTGGAGCAAGCCTACCTAACAAAGCAACATATAGAATGACCCCTGCAGAAAATGAAGAAGTTAAGAAACAGGTGCAAGAATTACTTGACAAGGGATTGATCAAAGAAAGTCTGAGTCCTTGTGCAGTGCCAACAGTGCTGAGCCCGAAGAAAGATGGAGGCTGGAGAATGTGTACAAATTCAAGAGCCATCAATAAGATTACAATCAGGTACAGATTTCCATTACCTAGAATTGAAGATTTAATGGATTGCTTGTCTGGCGCAAAATATTTTTCAAAGTTAGATCTTAAAAGTGGCTATCATCAGATAAGGATAAGAGAAGGGGATGAATGGAAAACCGCTTTTAAGACCAATGAAGGATTATATGAGGGGAGAGTGATGCCTTTTGGGTTGTCCAATGCACCAAGTACATTCATGAGGCTTATGAATGAAGTTCTTAAAGAATTCATTGGTAAATTTATAATAGTATATCTGGACGATATATTAGTTTATAGCAGATCCAAGGAGGAACACTTGAGGCATTTAAATTATGTTTTACAGAAGCTGCAGCAAGAAAAATTATTGTTGAATCTGAAGAAGTGTTTATTTATGAAAGAGGAGCTGGTGTACTTGGGATTTGTTATCTCAGCTAAAGGATTGAAGATGGATCCAGAAAAGATCAAGGTAATTATGGAGTGGCCTTCACCCAAGAGTATTTTTGAGGTAAGGAGTTTTCATGGTCTTGCTAGTTTTTACAGAAAATTCATTAAGAATTTTAGTAAGATTAATGCACCTATTATTGAGACCATAAAGAAAGATAAACAACCATTTAAGTGGACTGCTGAAGCAGAGAGAAATTTTCAGCTGTTAAAGAAGAAAATAACTGAAAATCCTGTTTTGGTTCTTCCTGATTTTAACAAAACTTTTCAAGTTAAGTGTGATGCCAGCGCAGAAGCAATTGGAGGAGTTTTAAGCCAAGAAGATAGACCAATAGCTTATTTCAGTGAAAAGCTAAATGATGCAAAAAGGAAGTATTCTTCTTATGATAAGGAGTTTTACGCAGTTGTGCAGGCACTAAAGAAGTGGAGGCATTATTTAATGTCGAAAGAATTTATTCTTTATTCAGATAACCATGCATTGCAGTTTATAATGCAGCAGCCAAAACTCAGCCAGAGACATGCTAAATGGGTAGAGTATCTTCAAGGCTTTCATTTTGTGTTGAAGCATATAACTGGACAATCAAACAAAGTCGTAGATGCCTTAAGTAGGAGAAGTGTATTGCTGCAAGAAAGTCAAATCCAAGTGTTGGGTTTTGATTTTCTTAAGGAATTATATGAGATCGATTCAGATTTTAAAGAGGCATTTGAGGCTTGTAAAAATCCTGTTTTGGTGGACAGGAGCAAGTGGCTGGATTATTTTATACAAGATGGACTGTTATTTAAGAAAAATCAGTTGTGCATACCCAACTATTCAATGAGAGAGAATTTAATCAAAGAGAAGCATAGTGGAGGACTTGCAGGACATTTTGGTACAGAGAAGACATTTGAACAGCTCAATAGATTTTATTTCTGGCCGAAAATGAAATCTGAAGTAGAGAAGTATGTAAGAAATTGTAAAGTCTGCTAGTATGCAAAAGGAAGAAGCCAGAACACAGGGTTGTATATTCCATTGCCAATTCTAGATAGGCCTTGGGATATGATAAGTATGGATTTTGTGCTAGGATTTCCAAAGACTCAAAGAGGCTATGATTCAATTTTTTTTGTAGTGGATAGATTTTAAAAACTGGCACACTTTATTCCATGTTATAAAACTAGTGATGCTTCTCACATTTCTAACTTGTTTTTTAAAGAAATTGTAAGATTACATAGATTGCCCAAAAGCATTGTTTCAGACAGGGATTCAAAGTTCATTGGACATTTCTGGAGAACACTATGGAAGAAGCTGGGAACTAAATTAAGTTTCAGTTCTACCTATCATCCACAAACTGATGGACAGACTGAAGTTGTGAACAGAAGTTTAGGCAATCTTTTGAGGAGTTTTACTGCAGAACATCGAAAGCAATGGGATCAAGTGTTACCACAAGTTGAATATGCATATAATGACTCACCAAACAGGAGCATAGGATAGAGCCCATTCCATATTGTTTATGGAATGCACCCAAGGGGAATATCTGAATTAAGGAATTTGGGAAAAGAAGAAATGAGAAGTGCAGAAGGTGAAGACTTTGCTTCAAGAATGCAAGCGATACATTAACAGGTGAAACAATAGCTACAGGACAGCAACATTCAGTATAAAACCAGAGCAGACATGAGGAGAAGAGAAATGAACTTTGAAGTTGGAGACTTGGTGTTAGAACACCTCAGAAAGGAGAGATTTCCAAAGGGAAAGTATAATAAGTTAAAATCCAAGAAAATTGGACCATGCAGGATACTGAGGAAATTCTCTGCAAATGCTTATGAGATTGAATTACCAGCTGGTGTGGGAATATCACCAATTTTTAATGTTGCAGACTTGTATAAGTATGAGAATGAAGCTGCAAATGATACAGCATAGGATCAAAAGACTCTGAGATTGACTGGGTAAAACAGTTACCCACAGCCAAGGATTTACAGCCAGAAAGAATTCTGGATAAGAAAGTGTATAAAAAGACAAGGCGACGAGAATATTTCCAGTATCTAGTGAAATGGAAGGGACAGCCGATCACTGAAGCTACTTGGATTACAGAAGACATTCTATAGAAATTGGGCAAATCTGTAGATGAGCTCATGGACAGGAGCCCATGAAGAATTTTTTCCTCAGGAGTCTGATGCAGGAGCATGTGACTCAGAGGGGAAAAATCTTCCAAATTATTCAAAAAATACAAAAAAATCTATAGGCAAGGGAGTGGGGTCTTTTAGCCTGCAATTTCTATGCTTTTTTAGTTTAAAAAATAGAATAAATTCTATTAATAAATCATGCTATTTGTAACAAAGCCTTTCAAGCTTTAAATCATTATGTAAAGCGTGCTTTTCTTCGTATCGGATACGGACAAGAGGGCCTATCCTTAGTTATAAATAAAGAGGCAGCGAAGCTCTCATGGGACAGAGGAGAGGAGTGAGTGCCATAGTATTATTTAAAAAAAAAATTGTTCTCTCGGTGTCTCTTATTAAATGACTCTGTAATATGCATGCGTAGATTTTTGTGTGGTGCCTTAATATTGTTGAATCGGTGACTGGATTCTACATGCTGCAGTACTGTATATTAATCGTTGAAATCACCTTCCCTTTCATTCATGTTTATATAGGCTTTAACTCTTATTTTGCAGTTGCGCATATATTCTAGTTATACCAAGAACTCTTGCGAATTTCCATTAAGTGGCTGTAGCTGATTTGAAACGTTATAACTGGAAGTTCTTACCCATATCGGTCCGAGACCATATCGGCGTTGGGAGATCCTTTGAAGCTGTTAGTTGTGTGTTCAAAGTCTTTCGGTCCAAAGGGAGCCATAGCGCAACAAGGGCCGAGTTCCAAATCAGGAACGAAATGATATAAACTGCGATATATACATATTGTCGGGTCCGTCATTTCGGAGGTGGGAAGGTTGTTAATTGAGTCGACTACCGAAAAGCGGAACCCCCGAAGTATTAAAGGCTGCACATAAGTGTATCGGGTCCATTGATTTGGAAGAAAGAGATCATTGGTTGGGTGATTGCCGAGTTATATATATATCGACCCGAAACCAGCATAGAGGGCGGATATATATAGTCGTCGGTCCATAATATCCGAGCCTTTGTCCATGTTAAAGTCCCGCCTATGACCATCGCCTATGTCAAAGAGGAAAGGGAGAATATAACGTGGTTAAATATATATTGTGTTGCGTAAGTCCTCCAATTGGATATTCTTTTACGAACTCCTGAAAGCCACTGTTTGTTAATAAAGCATGTTAGTGGGTTTTTTTTTAAGAAATGAAATATCAGTTTAATGATGGATGCGCCCGAAGAAGAAAAAAGGGAAGTTGATCAAGACATAGAAGAGCTTGCTGGCATATTAGGGAGATTGTCTCTAACGCCTGCACCGATACCATCACTTTCACTACCCTTTCACCATTAGTAACAATTTCTTGTAGCAACCTATTCAAATTTATCTTCAATTCTTCCATCTTAGTGTCCAAGCCATCCATATTAACTTGCATGCCATTCATATTGGCTTCCATGCAATTCATCTTGGCTTCAGTTACCTTTTGTGAGAGTGAAGTTTGTTGTACTTGGTCTTGTAATTTTGATATATCATGTTGCATTTCTTCCTCTTCTTCACAAGTCATGCTATAGCTTTCAGGTTTCTTACTAAGTGTTTCCATTTTCTTTCCTGGGGGCATAAATTAATGATAATAATTCTTCATTATTCCCTTTGAATTCCTTTAAAGTAATTTTTCAAGCCAATCTTATGAATTTTTTTTAAAAACTACACACCTTTTTTTCATTTTGTAAGAGCTCGATATTGAATCTGTTGTATATCTATAACCACGGATCTCAAATATTTGAAATCATGTCCTAGAGTAGCCATTTATGTCCTCTTTCTAACTCTACAAGTCATATCAAGATTGGATTCTCCAGGAAATATTTATGCCAAATCTCCCATGGTGACCTAATTATAGACTAGTTCAGTAGAGAGAAATTGTACGAAGTTCCACGTGTCACTGTTTCGACCTTAGTACATGAAACTGATACACAAAAAAATATAGGTCGTCCTATGTCTGAAACTTCTTATGAAATTTCAATATGATGCTCAGAAAAAAAGTTATGATAATTTTGTCCAGGTCACTTGTTTGGAATGTAATTCGAGAGTCTGCAAAAACCCTAACTTCCTCAGATCATATCTCCGAAACTATAATGAGACAAGCTCTGAAATTTGGAACTGAAGTTCAGAACGATTTCAGCTCAAATGGGGTTTTTTCTTACCTTTTGAAACATCACAGAAAAAATGTTATAGCACAAGTTCCACAATGACATGTTTGGAGCAGCAAAACCCTAGAATCCAAAGCTCTGATATCAAATGTTAGGAAACTAGCTCACAAAAAGATAGAAAAGATAGATCAATGCCTTATATTTCAGCCTCTTCGAGGGGGCAACCTCCTTTACATTACACAAATGCATAATTCTTCGGTGATACAAATGACTAAACCTCCCTTCTATATATAGGAGTCTAAGGGGTCACAATATAATCAAGCCGACCTAACAAGTAATAACACAAGGGCACAACAATAACAATAGTGGGTTTCTATGGAGCACACTAATAACAATATGGGGACAATAGGGGAACAATAATAACAATAAGGGATACAATGACAACAGTAATGGGGGAATCACTAGTATTATAGAGACCTAACATTTACTCTTTTGAACTTTCAAATGAAATTGGCCTCTTCTTCACCAAAATTAGAGTTTACTTAATCTTGCTTATTCTCTTCTTTGGCTACTTTAAGAATTCCTTCCCTTAGTCCTAATTTTTCCTCCTTTACTCTTAGTTGATATGCTAAGATAGTTCCATTAAGCATATCTATTGTTGCACATTGTATTTTCATTGATGAAAAAAAGATCTAATTAATGTCAAAGGGGATGTCCAAGACCACAAAAGTATCAGTCATAATTCTTAAGGAAGAAACGATACTCTCTATGAGCCAGTATGATGCCCAAGTATCGTATAGGATCTCGTCAAGTGATTTTAAATGAGTTTGAAGTTATTTTAGTTTCTAATATAGTTATGGTTCCCTAATCATTCTATAAAAAACATGATTTCATAGGCCATGTCAAGAAATTCCCAACAATATTTTCCACTCAGAAAAAATCCTCCCAGATGAGAAGTTATGGCCATTTCATAATCCACATTAGTTGGAAGCTCAAAATATAGGGAAAAATCTAAAATATTAATTTGTTAAAGAGTGCCAACCTTTTGGGTGCATCCATAGTCCCTTGACCTAGTCAATGATAAACATCAATAGAACATGCATGGCATTTAACTTGTTAAGGGTTGAGAAACTTTTTCGTATCTAATGAATCATACAGTTAGATAAAGATGTTAAATGATAAATGATGTTAAAGTTTCATGATAGTTAATTAACCATACCAGGCCAATATATAGTTGTCACATGACATGCATTAGTTGGAAAGTACACAGAAAATATTTGACATGTGGCTTATGAAAGTTGGTCAATAATGATTTTGTGTATCTCCTGCCCTTTAGTGTTGAAAGGAAGCTCAAAGATGTGGGATGATGATTTCATCATCATATGGATGACCAAAGGCCTAGTCTTGAGGCATGGTCATGTGGATGTCGTAATATGGAGAAAGGTGTAGCTAAGTATGGGTGTTTTTGTTCTTAAGCTTGAGGTCATATGTATTCCATTAATAAAAAATTAGAGCATGATCATATGATGAACCCATCAACCTTGTTTAAGCCTTGGGTGTTATACAAGAAAATTTCCTCCTCATCAAATCAGAGGAAAAAGACATGATGACTGAAGGACTAACCAAGCTCACAGGCCCAGTTTTCAAGCTAACGTTGTCTATACACTAGAAACTTGCTTTATAAAGCTTCTCAGCAAGCTTAAGGGTGTGTTAGTGCCTAGGGTAGTTGCTACCTTAGGAACAATGTTAGTGAACCTACATAAATTTTTATGGGTCAAAGGAGTGAATTGACTGAGAAAATATCCCTATATTCTCTCCTATGTCAGCTCATAAAAGCAGGGAAACATCTAAACTCGACCTGTTTGTGGGAATTACTAATTCCTGATGGAGTATGTGAATGAAAAGGAGTACTAAAGCAAGAAACATCACTACTTTTTCCTAATGGAACTCATGGAGGACTTGGCAACCCTAAACCTAGATGCTATATATGCAAGGCTTGGGCCATTGTGAAAGAGGTTGAAACATTTAAAAGGATTACCTATTTCACTGTCAAGAAAAGTCTTAGACTAAGGCATCAAAAGAGGTTAAGAAGAAAGAGAGAGAGAGAGGAGCCAGAGGGGTAAGGGAAGGCTAAAGAAACTGATGGTTGTAATCACTCTTTCTACAATCAATATAGAACTATAGTTATGTTGTCCACTCCGTGATGTTGGTAGTATAAACTTGTTTTTATGTTGATCTAGTATCTTCTAGCATGAGTGGATTAGTTATATACAACTAGCTATCTTTTATATGTTCATGCATTTGTTTATCAAGCTTTTATGTTGTGATATTATGCTTGTCTTTTCTTTGTGTAGGTTTTTATCTGGAGCCGTTTCAGGGGTCTTCCAACTAGCTGCATTGCGCTCTCCTGTAACACCACACTAAGGATTGAGGTAATAATTCCTTCTTGCTTTGATATTCGTTTGTTAAACATAGATATGCATGTATCTTTGTGATAGCTGCAGATAATATGACTGTCTACTGAGGATCCCAGGAAGATCCTTGAAGGTTTCCTACATCACCAAACACCCATGCATTAATCCCTATAGCAGAATTGGTGACTCCACTGGGGACTACACTTAGTTCCTGGTTTTTCCCAGAAAGTTCCTAGATCTCTCTTTCTTCCAAGCCTTCCTATACTTCTTCATTCCCTTTCCGACCACTCAGGACCAATACAACACCCTTCTTTCAGTGCTCAGCCCTAGATCTGATCCCCACAACCTATTTTTTGAGTGTTTTTCCTCACTAATGTAGGTTACCAGTGAAAACAGTGCCTTATAAAGCATTGTGCCCTCACAAATAGAGTGTTAGTGTTGAAACTAACTCTCTGTATCCTCTAGTACAGAGCGTTAGTCAACCATTTCTTGATAAACAACTTGTCCTGTGAACTCATGGGTTGGGAACTCTACTTACAGACTAACCAGGGATCTGTAGCTGCACTTGTTTGACTGATATGTGTCTTGAACACTTGTTTTTTTAAGAAAATAGCTTTACTTCTTAAATTTTTTGTTTTCATTAAAAGAAAAATACAAAATTTTTACTGTTTTCTGCATAGTTGGTTAAGTTATGCATTATTTGGTTTCAATAGTTGTTAGTGAGCATTGAAGTTTTATCGGTTATGCTAGTGTTTTATTGAATAGGATGCATGGAATGAATATTGATATATGAATGACTCACCCTTCCTAGAAGTGGCTTATTCATCGAAAGTGAAAATTTACAAGCATTGTTTTTTTATGATTTGAGTCAGAGTCCCACATAATTTCATACATCAACACCCCTACCAAAGAATATAAAGAAGTACATTTAAAATCTACCTAATAAAGTCAATCAACAACTCTTTTTAAAGTAAACACACTTTAGTGTAGGCTAGGATCTTTGGATAGGCATTGTGAGTTAACTGCCCAAGATCATACACCGAAACTAGTGTCATTAAAAGAGAGAAATCCTTCTGTACTCATACTATCCGGGACCACTCCAGTAAAAGTGGAGCTAAATATGAAACAACATCAGACTGTAAGTGAAGGTATCCTGACTTAGCTTACACCTCCTTTGGGTATTCTGTGTATCGAGGATCCCTTAAGAGGGCCAACCTGCTAGTGAATGCAGAGACTGCATTCACTAGCCTTGAGAGACTGCATTCATGGGCTCAATTTGGATTCTGGGGAGGCCTCCAAAAGTGACCTAAATGTGGCGCTACGCTTCTAGCTAGTGGCGCTGCGCTTATGGCCCTTTTTACTTAGAAAACCAAATTTCACCTATTTTGACTATGAATTGGATTTATCTCTCCTCATGGATGATTTCACTGATGTAATTGATGATACAACATGTAAATGTAATGGTAAATAGTGTTATATGATAGATTCATTAGTTAGAGGTGTTTTTGAGGTAAATGAATCAGTTTCCCCTTTTTTAGAGGCAAGTTGTTTGACTGCCTATATTCCAGTTCTTTATTGGGAAATGGTTGAAATTCCCCCTCTTCTCACGGATTCGACCCCTGAAGGTCATGATGAGTAGTTTAGATGTCTATATTATGTGTTTTCTTGGTCATTTGGTGAGGTTGGACTCACTTGGATGCTCTGAGCTTGATTGTATACCATTGTAATCAGTTTGGCAAGGGAATTAATAGGAATTGTAGCTATTTTTATGGGATCCCTGTGGTATGGTGTTTTAGCATAGTTATTCTTTTTTTATCAGTTGTTTACATATTTTATGTATGCCATCATCTATCTCACTACTTCTTATTGAATTATATCAAGATAGATAGGTAGAATCCATTGTTTGCAGTGCTCGACCTTGTGAAATCATTTAGTATTCTATGTTTTCTACTGTTAAAGAAGGATCCATGATTGCCACATGCCCTCCTTAGCTCCTCACCAGTCTTAGACACCTCACTTCAATTAGTTTAAAGTGCTAAAGCCTATACCTACCTTGCCCCACAGAACACCCTGCATTCTGACCTAATTTCCCAGACCTAAACTGCCCAGCTCCATCTGATCCAACAAACACTAACAAATTTAATCAAAACCTTTCAAGCTACTATACCTAGCCTAAAATCCCTATCTGATCCAATCACCTTGATTGAGATAATAAAGGAGAGATCCCTCTCCCAGCCTTGTAGGGCTAGCTACAAGGTTAAGCGTGGTTTGTGGTTACCCTAGAATTGCTTCCCTTCGGCCTGAGGTCAATCCAAGTGATAACAATGTCAATTTGAAGTTATCACATATGAGCACATTCCTAGCGAATTCAATACAGTTTTTGATTCATTGGCAAACTATGTGTTATATTGGCATCTATCTCGTTCATTATAGATACATGTATGAAAGTAAATGTTTACACAGTTAAAAATTTACAAAAACACTTAAAAAACATTTACATCATAAAATACCAAAATATATATATATATATATATCAAATCCAGTCTTTTACATCAAAATATTCCCAAACTTGGGTGTTTTAAGTACACAATGGCTACTAAGCCTAGCTATAAACTCCTGCTGGCTATGCCAAAGCACCTGCTAAAAGAGCCTACTGCTCATGGAAGGATAACACTGCTCTAGCTATCCTCCGAAGAGGAACCAGAAACTGCTTAGGCACATCGACTATGTGCCGTTGCATATGAGCAGGGATCTCCCGCATCAGAAGGGGGGCGAACCCATGCTTAGGCCCTCCAGGTTCCTCAGAACCTCGCGAAGACTATCAGCATCAACCCCCGCCCCATCAGGAAGTAGGCCTCCTCACCTCCCTTGGTGAGGTTCACCTGCAGGTCATACTGGTGCCACATTTGTGTGAAGTAAAAAGCTTCATGTCAGTACTTGTTCTCCCATAAAATAAAATAAAAAACATAACATAAATATTCAAAAGCTTAAAAATACTTTAAATGCTCTAAAAAATCATTCTTACCTTGAGGACCCCAGTTGGTCCTGGGAGGCAACATCAATTCAAGGTCACTAGTGAATTCCATTCCCTCATAGGCATAGTCATCAATCATCACAATCTAGCCACTAAGCCAGTCAAAGAAATCTTCCTTGAAGAAGTGTTGGATAGGTCCTCCTCCTGTGTGAGGATCAAATGATGCCCATCGGCCTTGTCTCGACTCCTTCAGATCAAAGGGACCTAAGCTCATCCTCAGGTGCATAACAGGTACCCTCTCAAGTATGAATGAGAGAATGAGAGTGCCATACCCAAAAATCTATTGAGTTTGAGTCTTGCATGCGGTCAATTTTGCCTTCAACTGGAAAAGCACTACTTCACACCAATTTAAAATCTGAGGCTGGACACAATCAATTGCAAGTAATAGTTGGGAATTTGTTGCAACATGGGGACTCTTTCACCCCGCCAAACGCACAATCAACTATAAAATGGCCCTTATAGATCTGGACCTAATCCTCTTTATGGGGACTCTATTGTTGACAAATCCACTCTCAAGGATGCAATAAGATTGAACCAGATCTAGGGTGGATCAAGGATCAAGCCTACCCGCGGTTAGGTTTGTTTTTGCTCCTTTTCACAAAAAACCAGTCAAAAAGTATATATCATCATGATAAATGACCAACTAATGATATCCAATCCTGAACACCTGCTCAGGTTCATCCCAGTATTGAATAATCCATCTCAATAAGTCCTCCTGCACTTTAATTAAGTCCAACTTAGCATACTTCATTGACCCACAATGGTGCAATGCAAGTATGCAAGCAGGATCATTTCGCATCAACAATTCTTGTTAGTCATGGGCCCATTATCTCCATAGACTAGTCATAATGGCTTAGAAACTGCACAAATCAACCCAAAAATCAGTGCAAACGAGGCAAAAATGCATATTAAATCATTGCCAGGGGTTTTGGGGTGCACACTCAAGCTATAACCCCCACCCCCCTTGTGAGGTACAGGGAGGATTAACGCCCTCCAGTAGGTCATTAAGGGTGTTTAACGCCCCCTACAAGCCTGCTAGGGGGCGTTAGGCAAGTTTGAAGAACTAGGGCTCCCCAAATATCCAAAAAATCACCCCAAAAACTGGTAAAAAAGGTTGAATAATGCAATACTAAGGCTTTATCTCCTACCTGGGACTGATGGCACATCGAATGGTTGCTCGGATCTCCCACAATCGTATGTGGAAAATCGACTCCTCTTTGGCTCCAAAACACTCTCACAGTTCTCTAATGGTGTAAATGGTGAAAGTGGAGGTTGAAGAACTCCCTTATAGTCACTTTGGAGACATGAATTATCTTAATTGAGTTCATTAAAGTAGAATTAGTCCATTTCCAATGATAATTATCATGCGTCATGACCCGAGATTGACAGGAATTGCTCATCCTT
This sequence comes from Pinus tabuliformis, assembly GCA_031772625.1. Classification (NCBI taxonomy): domain Eukaryota; kingdom Viridiplantae; phylum Streptophyta; class Pinopsida; order Pinales; family Pinaceae; genus Pinus; species Pinus tabuliformis. Next base: position 1,428,650,326 of record CM062816.1, read on the forward strand.
GATGAAAGAATTTTTAGGAATGAACGACAGAAATGACCATGTGCAATTATCTATGAGCACTTTATTTTGTGGGATGTTTTCTCTCTCTAAAACTGAAAAATCCCTGAGTTTTTCATCATTGGGCTCGTTAAACGCATACGATGACGTTCTGAGAAACTCTTTTTCCCCCTTTTTCTAGCTCATTAAACTGAAAAAGATCGATTGAGCATTCTTTTTTGGGACTTTTTTCTTGCCCATAAAACTGAAAAAACCCCGAGTTCCTTCTTCAATCTCATTAAAAACTTATGAAGAAGCTCCAAGAATTCTCTTTAGGAACTTTTCTTTCTCGTTAAACTAAAAAAAACCCGATTTTTCATCATTGGGCTTGTTAAACATCTGTGACAGTGATATGAGCACTTTCTGTTTTGGGACTGTTTCTTGATCTTAAATTGAAAAATCCTCGAGTTTTTCCCTTCTTCGGGCTTGTTAAATCTATGAAGAAGGAATGAGTAGTTCTTTTACCTCTTTTTCCTCGCTCACTAAACTAAAAAAGATATCTATGTTTTATTCATTTGACTCGTTAAAATTTGATGAATGTATTGAGTTTGTGGTCATGTGACTTATTAAAATTTCATGACGAAAAACGAGTTCACTCCATCTCCTCATACTTGTAACAAAATGAGGCCACCAACTATTGAGAATAAGTTTCTCTTTATCTGGACTCAATAGATTATCTCACAGAAAAGGAACCATTCCGGGTATACTATTAAACTTTTGTTGCACCTGGTTAAAAATTATGACAAAGGGACCGCCCTGGAGTCATTCTTTATGATATTTTCAGACTCTCTAAATATGAAAATACCACTGAGTTATCTCATCTAAACTGATTAAATTACATAGATGAAGGCATAGAGTCACTCTTTTTACGATCCTTTTCAAACTCTTAAAACATGGAAAGATCGATGAGTTTGTCTGTCTGGACTCATTAAACTAATCATATAGGACATAGAGTCACTCTTTTTGCGGTCCTTTTTAGACTCTTAAAAAATGAAAAGATCGGTGAGTTTACCCGTTGGACTCACTAAACTAATCATATGGGGAAATTGGACAATACAACTGTGTTATGTTCCATATTTTGAAAGAGTTCTTTGGCAGCAGTCATTCCCTTAAACATGGCACTCCCTCAAATAAACCTTCCTTGTGATGGCATCTCAATATGAATCTTACCATCCTATGATTTTAGCCTACATACCCTTATGTTCTTGCATCTTTGTATCCTAACACTCTTTGGTGTTCATGAGTCTAGTGCTACATGGTTGAAACTGTTGTCGTGCCTTCTATTGTTCAAGGGAAATGATTTTTTCTTTTGTTTCCTCCATCAACCCATCAATCATATCCTACCATCATGCCCTTTGTCTCTTTGACCCAATGTTCAAAAGATTCCTCAAAAAACAATCATCCTTGTCCCATTTCACGTCGACTGATGTAGGACACATTATTGCCTACATTTCAACAGGTCTCTTCCTATCGACTTCAACACTCTATCTAAGAAGAAGACCCAGAAACACTTCAGTTCCTTGGTACTTGCAGACATCAGTGGCAGGTCACCTTGTGTTTGATCAGGGGTTCTCATTATTGGCTCCTGGTTAAATGATTCTACGAGTGTTTGACATCAAAAATAAATTTCACACTCGCTAGATTGTATTTTGCATCTTGGAGACCATCATCATTATTGGTGGCCTTCCTCGCGTATGTTAATGGTCTCCATTATTGACTGGTAAATGGATGATTTCTTGCATATTCAACATCAGTGCATATATTCACATGTATCGATCTATGTTGCTTGGTGAAGAAAAAATCAAGACCTTGGGTAGAGGCTTGCATCACTTAGCCTTGTTTCCTCTGTCAAGCTACAATTATTGCTTTTTGGAGACAGATCATCAGAATGATCCTATTATGACACCGGTTTCACATTGTGCTTATAGGCGGCTAGCATCATCATATCTCTTTTATGAGAAAATCACTTTGGCATAGCTACTAAGTGTGGGAATGCCCAACTCAGGACATGATTTTAGTTGTTTTATATATGTTTTGTATCAGGTTTCCCATACGTCCCGAAGCTCCAATCCTCTCTCTCTTTTTTCCAAAGTAAAGGACAGTTAAATATGAAGTATTTTGGCCATCATCACAGCCTCTAATCTCACACTTTATGGGGCATCTGTTATACAAGAAAATGACCTCCTCATCAGCTCAGAGGACAAAGACATGATGACTGAAGGACTGACTAAGTTCATAGGCCCAGTTATCAAGCTAACACTATCTAGACACTAGCAACCTGCTTTATAAATCTTCTCAGCAAACTTAATGGTGCGTTAGTGATCTGAAAATGGGGCACTTAGGCTTCTTATCTAACTTACAAGAACCTCTCCCACTTCCAAATCTTAAATATTCCCAAGTCACAAATGCTTAACCAATGTAGAAGTAAATATGCTTGAAAAATATGTGTATGCTTGTGTTTATTTTAAACTGGTTATGTTTTGTAAATTGATGTGCTCCAACTGATATATAAATACATATAATAGTAAGTAAACTAGCAGATACAATGCAGCAGTAAGAAATCACACATAACAACAATATTAATTAGGAGTTCACCCAAAACTCTTGGGCTATGTCTCTGTGAGCTCTAGTCAACTCAACTAGGCTCTCTGGGATTATGGAAAAGTCCTTTTTACAAGCTCTTAGCTCAACTCCACTATTTTACATAGAAACAATGGGTTTAGACACCATTTTATCCCTGGATCTTGAAGCTCTCAACTTTCTGGCTCTCGACTCTCGCTCTCGCTCTCAGGTTTGGCTTTGGCTCTTGGCTCTGGTTCTTGCTCTCAGCTTTGGCTCTGGCTCTTAGCTCTGGCTCTAGCTCTTGGCTTTGGCTCTCGACTCTTGGATCTTTGTTAGTTTAAAGCCCTCTGCCTTTCCACTTGAACTCCAAGTGACTTCCTTGGTTACTCTGTGCTTCAGCTTTTGCTTTCTACACTGCCTGTTTTCGCTCTCCCCCTCTGTCTCTGTCATTCTATGGCTTTTAAGCCAATCGACACTATCCATTCATTTCCTCTTCTAGGCTCTCTGGCATCCTACCTCTGTCCACTCAAATCCCCCTCTGCACGTTAGCAATCATTACCAAACGCCTTCAGGGATGGTGGCCACTTGCTCTGTAACGGAATGGACCATCAATGCCTTTGAAATCCCAAAAATGGCCATTCTCTGTTTATACAAAGAATACATAGAAAACCTATTAAAATCCACCCAAACATAGTTTATCAGACTTCAAAAATCATTAATTCCACCTTATATCCTTTCGGATCCATCTTCGGGCACCATCGCAAGTAATCATTGATCAACGACTATTATTGTTTTTGGGTGGTTAACACGCATGGATATTATCCACCCAAAAAGGGTGGTTTTCTCTTTTCGGTGCCTAGCCACGTGGCAGCCAGTGTATGGGCTCGGGCGGAGCCCGGCCAAAACCACTTACCGCCTACAGCCTGCCAGAAATCCCTGTCATTTTAGAACTAAAAACATATATCATTGCATCTAAAAACCCTTTCGGGTCCGTTAAATCACCCAATTCGCATTTCCTTTGGTTTTCATTTATTTAACGAAGACACAATCTTACATAGAAAAAGTCCTTTTTACAGATCTCAAAATATATATGGACAGGTTTATAAAACCCATCGAGTTCGGCATTTTCACCCCTTTATATCATTGCAATGCGACGTTACGATGTGATATATCACAATCGCAAGTTGCATTGGCATGGGAGTCCGTCCTTTGACTTGTGGCATTGCCGATTGTGATCTGCCGATATCAGTGATTGCAATATTGCATCGGCCTGGTCCTTTCCTTATGTTAATGCATATGCCCGCCTCTGACCCAATATGTTACGGATCGGCAATCAAGGGTGCTTCCCCTTTCCGCCTAATTATGCCTTTAGCCCTCTTCCGATGCGATTTCCCTTTATAAGGGTTTTTTGCCCATTTTAGAGGATTTTTCCTCTTTTTCTAAAGAACATATGGCACCTTCTTTCTGTGATAACTTCTGCATCCTAAGTCCAGTTTTTCCCATTCAAGTTGTAGTAGATTGAGAAGGAGAATATCTCTACAATGGGGCTATCTCTAGGAACTTCCTTGGACTTTCATTTTCCTTTGTGAGGAACACCTAGACTTAGGAGTCTATCCAAAATCCATTTTCAATCATGCCTTCTGACTAAAGAACTTTTGGTCTCCAAAAGATTGACAAACTGATCTAAACAATAAATTAGAGTAACAACACCCTCTTCTTTCAACCTCCATACATGTGCCTTGCATGGTGCCTCTGGACCAAAGTCTTTGACTACTATCCTTTTTGGATGTGCTGATTCTCTTGGGAAGAACTGTCTTCCTTCTTTCCTTCATGCAAAACTTCTGTTGAAATGGTCATAGAAGGTAGTTTGAACTTTTGCTCCTTGATAATTGATCCAAGGTGTTTCAAACAAATGTGAAATACATCTGCTCCAAAAAACTTTCACTTTTACGTATTTGACAAGCTATCGACAACAAATATTAACAACAATAGAAATACAGACAACAACTGGATGGCTTAAACTCCTACTTCAACAAAAGAAACAGATTTCACATCTTGTGAACACCTCCATGTCTTACATTTACATACAAATGATGTACTAGATACCAAGCCCACAAAACATGCCTTTAAAACAAATGACCCTTCAAGTCAAGCATGTATAAAAAGACCTTTAGGACTCCTTTTTTAAAAGATGAAAAAACTTCATCATTATCTCCATTTGGAGACCAAGTTAACTTCTCCTAAGTCAACATGGCATCACATGCATGTTAAAGCAATCAACTCTGCAAGTTAATTACACGTACATGTTGAAATACAAGGAACTCATCGATATCCCTGTGTTCATGCATCTCATGCTCATGCATGCATTTCATCCTTCAACTTTCACTTAAGCACACTGTACTTTCGAAGCTGAAATGAAATATAATGTAGATGCATCAATAGACATGCAATCTTAATCGGATAAGAACTCTAACCGTTTCTTACCAATCCCTTTCAAAGGTACTACCTTTGTCTGCACATCAGCATCAACATGTGAATCATCCTGAGACACATCATTCATGGAATCTTCACTTCCATTTCTGCCATATTCTCTTTCCACTTTCTTCAAATTTTGTGGAAGCATTGCTGGATTCAAAGTCCAACATTTTGCAGCAAGATGTCCTTGCTTATGGCAGTAAGTGCACTGCATGTGCATCTTCTTGACAACATGATTTGCCTTGTCCAATGGACCTTTGGCTTCTTGCTTCCTTTCCTTCAAAAGTTTCCTGTATGTGGCCATTCTCTTCCAACATCTAGAAACATTATGGTTATCCAAACCACAAAAGGAATAAGCAATACTTTTCCCAAATCTATGTGGAAATTTATAATGCTTTGTACAATCAAAAGGAAAATGATTAGAACTAGATTTATACCTTTCTCTTTCACCTTTATTGCCTTCATGAGGAGGTGAATTGAATGAAGAACTAGCTCCATCAATCTCTTCAAGGCTGTCAGAGTCTCCCTAACTCTCTGGTTCAAGTGTGTGCCTTTGAACCCCTACATCCTACAAATGATGTTTCAAGCTATTGCATTCTTCCTGAATACACTCCTCACACTCTGCAATGCATCTCCTTCTTGGGGTTGTTTCAATGGTGTTCATGACAGCTTTGGAACAATTTCCGTAAGACTGTATATAGCCAAGACCCAAATACTTAGGCCTTTCCTCAACCATTATTGGTTCAACAATACCTTTTGCATGCCCTCCCAATCCCTTTCCTTCATAGCCCATCTTAGCCATTAGCTTGGAACCTATGTCTTTGGTATGTTTTTTAAAAGAACCAACATAAGCATTCTTAGAAGAATTTGAAGACAAACTGGAATGGTTTACCTCTTCTTCAAGCTGATACTTGACTAAGGTTTCTTAGGCAACGAAGAGCTGTGTTTAAAACTCATGCATCCTTCTCAGGTTCACATTTGCAATATGAAGTTGCCTCTCCATTTCCTGCAATTTGTCAGAAAGCGACTGCCTCTCTTCCTTCATGGAATTCAATTTCTCTCTAAGTATGTTGCTTTCTCTTCCATCCTCATACATTTCTCTCACCATATCCATCATGGTGGAAAAGTCTTGATTCATGTCTTCATCAAAGAGTCTTGTGATGAAGAAAGAATAATTTGAGGACTCACTTGTAGAAGTTGTCATTATGACAATGAATAAAAGAACTTCAAACAAGATTAATAAATTGCTTTATCCAGAAATCTTTTGCAACAAACCTCTTGTGCTTCAAGGATTGCCTTGAGGTCCTTTGGGATAGAAGAATGCCTTCAGCCCTTCTTCCTGTTTGGTCCTTCCTGGACTGAGCTATCAATAACTTTCCCTTCACCTCTGGAACTCAGAAAATAGTCAGTCTACAACAAGCATACAATCAATCAGATAATCAATCCTTGACTACCCAACCACCTTTCAGACAAGCAATATTTAATTATTAAATATTAATTTTCTCCCTTTTCATGAAAAATCTAAAGGGATCTCGTATATATAATATAACGATAACTAAGATTATTTTAATCCTTAATTAATACTAATACTATAACATTATTATGATAATAATATAATATTAACTATTAGTTATTATTAAACCCTTTCGATTACTAACTATTATTGCGAGCAATTTTAATGTAAATATTAACTCAAACAGTGTTAACTTCACTTAAATAACATACGATAAATATTAAAATAATATTTTAGCATTATAATATTATATAATTAAAATTGATTAGTCATATCTAGCCATTCTTGGTCAATCTTAGCCATTTATCTAGTCTGACCTAATATAGCCATTTTTTTCAATATAGCCATTTTTTAGTCAAACCTAGCCATTGGATGATCTGCTAACCCTATTTAATATGCAACCATGATCTGGTTCTTCAACTTGTCCTGACGATGAGCCACACTCATTGGTTCGAAACTCGTCGACAAATGTTCTATCATGTGATTTACACCGAAGAAATTTTCTCATAATCTTTGCCCTATCAATCAATCATTCTGATATAACCTTCTTTGAAGGTGGGTTAATCAATCAAAAGCTCTGATACCACTTGATCTGAAAATGGGGCACTTAGGCTTCTTTTCTAACTTACAAGAACCTCTCCCACTTCCAAATCTTAAATATTCGCAAGTAACAAATGATTAACCAATGTGGAAGTAAATATGCTTGAAAAATAGGTGTATTCTTATGTTTATTTTAACCTGTTTATGTGCTATAAATTGATGTGATCCAACTGATATATAAATACATATAATAGTAAGTAAAGCAGCAGATACGATGCAGCAACAAGAAATCACACATAATAGCAATATTAATTAGGATTTCACCCAAAACTCTTGGGCTACGTCTCTGTGAGCTCTAGTCAACTCAACTAGAATCTCTGGGATTATGGCAAAGTCCTTTTTACAAGCTCTTGGCTTAGCTCCACTGTTTTACATAGAAACAATGAGTTTAGGCACCATTTTATCCCTGGATCTTGAAGTTCTCAGCTTTCTGGCTCTCAGCTCTCCCTCTGGCTCTCGGCTCTGGCTCTTGGCTCTGGCCTTGGCTCTTAGCTCTAGCTCTGGGTTTTGGCTTTGGCTCTTGACTCTTGGCTCTTTTTCAATTTACACCCCTTTGGCTTTCCACTTGAACTCCAAGTGACTCCCTCGGCTACTCTACACTTCATCTTTTGCTTTCTATGCTTCCTTTTTTCGCTCTGCCCCTTTGTCTCTATCATTCTGCGGCTTTTAAGCCAGTCGGTGATGTCTGTTTATTTCCTCTTCTAGGCTCTTTGGATTCTGGCCGCTGTTCGCTCAAATCCCCCTCTGAGCGTTAGCAATCATTTCCAAATGCCTTCAGGGATGGTGGCCACCTGTTATGTAATGGAATGGACCATCGGTGCCTTTGAAATCCCAAAAGTGGTTGTTCTCCATTTATACAGAGAATACACAGAAAACCTATAAAAATCCGCCCAAACGCAGTCTATCGGACTTCAAAAATCATTAATTCTACTTTATATCCTTTTGGATCCATCTTGAGGCACCATCGCAAGTAATCATTGATCAACGATTATTATTGATTTTGGGTGGCTAACATGCACGGAGATTATCCACTCAAAAAGTGTTTTTTTCTCTTTCCGGCGCCTACCCACGTGGCAGCCGGTGTATGGGCTCGGGTAGAGCCTAGCCAAAACCACTTACTGCATATAACCTACTTGAAATCCCTCTCATTTTAGAACTCAAAACATATATCGTTGCATCTAAAAACCTTTTCAGGTCCGTTAAATCGCCCAATTCGTGTTTCCTTTGGTTTTCGTTTATTTAATGAAGACGCAATATTACATAGAAAAAGCCCTTTTTATGGATCTGAAAATATATTTGGCCGGGTTTATAAAACCCTCTGGCTCTGGAATTTTCACCCTTTTATCTCATTGCGACATGATGTTGTGATGCGATATATCGCTATCACAAGTCACATTGGCCCGAGAGTCCATCCTTTGCCTCGTGGAATTGCCGATTACAATCCATTGATATCGGAGATCGCAATATCATATCGGCCTGGTCCTTTCCTTATGTTAATGCATATGCCTACCTTTGACCAATATGTTGGGGATCGAAAAGCAGAGGTGCTTCCCCTTTTCGCTTAAGTCTGCGTTTGGCTCTCTTCCAATTCGATTTCCCTTTATAAGGGTTTTTTTCCCATTTTAGAGGATTTTTCCTCTTTTTCTAAAGAACACAGGGCATCTTCTTTCTGTGATAACTTTTGCATCCTAAGTCCATCTTTTCCCATTCAAGTTGCAGTGGATTCAGAAGGAGAATATCTCTGCAATGGGGCTATCTCCATGAAATTCCTTGGACTTTCATTTTCCTCTATGAGGAACACTTAGAAATAGGAGTCTATCCAAAATCCATTTTGGATTAGTGCCTATGGTAACTCTAGTTGCTACCTCGGGAATAGCGTTAGTGAACCTACATCAAGTTATATGGGTCAAAGGTGTGAATTGACTGAGAAAATATCCCTATAGTCTCTCCTATGTTGGTTCATGAAAGCAATGAAACATCTAAACTCGACGTGTTTGGGGGAATTGCTAATTCCTGATGGAGTATGAAAACGAGAAAGAGCACTAAATCAAGAAACATCACTGCTTTTGCCTAATGAAACTCATGGAGGACTTTGCAACCCTAAACCTAGATGTTATATATGCAAGGCTTGGGCCATTGTGAAAGAGGTCGAAACATTTGAAAGGATTCCCTATTTGTCTAACAAGAAAAGTCTTAGACTAAGGCATCAGAAGAGGTTAAGAATAGAGAGAGAGAGAGAGGAGCTGGAGGGGTAAGGGAAGGCTAATGCAACTGATGGTTGTAATCACTCTTTCTACAATCAATATAGAACTGCAGTTGTGTTGTCCACTCCGTGATGTTGGTAGTATAATTTTTTTTATATGTTGATCTAATATCTTCTAGCATGAGTGGCTTAGTTATATGAAACTAGATATATTTTATATGTTCAACCATTTGTCTATCAAGGTTTTATGCTATGATATTAGGGTTGTCTTTTCTTTGTACAGGTTTTGATCTAGAGTTGGCTCAGGGGTCTTCCGCCTAGCTGCATTGCACTCTCCAGCAACACCACACTAAGACTCAAGGTAATAATTCTTTCTCGCTTTGATATTCGTTTGTTAAACATAGATATGCATGTATCTTTGTGACATCTGCAGATAATCTAACTATCTGATGAGGATCCCGGGAAGATCCTTGAGGGTCTCCTACATCACCAAACACATGTGCATTAATCCCTATAGCATCAGGCTTATAGTCATGAACATTGGAGTATGGTCAGCCCTCTTGGCTTTGAACTACATAACAAGCCTATATATACATACACCCATGTTCTTGATTTTACACACATTTAGAAAACCAAGAATATATGGACTAAGTTCAAATAGGATGCGAAGTATATACTTATTGTTTCATCTAGCTTGTTTAGTTACACTTTTATATTGATGTGAAGCACATAGTTTTGATTATGTTTTAATCACATTTATGTATCCATTCAAAGTATAAGGTTCTAGTTTCATTTTCTTTGTTTTGATTACATTTCAAAAGGATATGGTTTTGGCTCTTCCTGTCTTAATGGTTCCATTTCAATGAGTGTCCTCCATATTTGGTGGAACGCTGAATATGGTATTTTCCATACAAGTATAGTTTGTAACTATGTTTGTTGTTAATCTTGTTGTGAAAATTTCAAATGCACTTGCTAGTGGCACGTTGATCCTAGTTGATTTTCATGGCCACCCATCTATTCTACTTGGACCCCAACATATTTTCCTTTAAGTTTCCTAATTTCTAGTACTATTTCCTATTTCAAGAATTTTCTATTTTTGGCATTTCACTGAGTCCTGGTTTTCAAGAGTTGTTTTGAGGCCCTAAACAATGTATTTTGAGGAAACAGGAAAACATGAGGCATATGGCCTATGTTAGTAGTCAAAATTTGTTTTCCTTGGACAAACCTTTCTAACGGGCTATAATTCATGTGAATGAAGATTGTATACCAAACTTACGACCTTGGGAAGTTGACGTTCTAACTAACCCCAACACAACCCACAAGATTTTGGTGCTTCTTCTATTACAGTTAGGTTTTTGGATTCTTATGGTTTTCCATTATTTGTTGATGATAAAAAGGTCAGAGAGCCTCATTTTAAATCAATTCAAAAGGAAAGTAGTCATCACATATCATCTCATAAGTAAGCCACCATTGGCCTAACTAGTTTGTTTATATTATGGATGTAAAAAAATTTCAACACTTTCTATTTATTAATTGAAGTTTTGTTTTGATGTATCTTTGTGCTCTTGTTTAAATCAATATTTCATTTCATTCCTTCATAAACTTGAATTAGTGGTATCAGAGAAGCTTTCTCTTTCTCTTTTTTTTGTTCATGTCCCCAACGAGGTCAGGGTATTAGGAGTTGGGACTTAAAGTTGTTGAAAACTTGCAAGAATAGCCTCGTCGACCCTAACGAACTCCCATGGTGGAAGAAAATAAATATGAGGTAGTAGGAGATCCTTTCAAAATGTTGCTCGACAAGGCCCTCGAGCCATAAAGGAATGAGATGATGGATATATTTTACCAGATCCTTCAGTAGGTATTAGTGGGCGAAGCATATTCATCTAATAGTCACTTTGGAGGTGCTACCCCCCCTTAAGGTACGAGTTAACTTTGACATTCCTATATTTAAAGTCTAGATAGATGCAAATTCCCTAGATATATGGTTAAATATGTTAGAAGGATATTTTTTGCAGTCCATAATTTTTACGATAGGGCAAAGATTACTTTTCACTCATAAAAACTACCCCCCATGTCAAGGATTGGTGGGAAACTCACTGTGAGTAGAGGGAAGATGAGGAAACCTCACTATTTCTAGCCTCACCCTCTTGGAATTATTTCAAAATTTTCACTAATGAACAATATTAACTTGTCAGGAGCTATGAAGATAAGTACATCAAATGCATAATGTTATTCCAAGAAAGGGATGGATATGTGGCAGAGTTCAGGAATATTTTCCATACCATATACATGAATTTGGGTGTCAACTATTGGATGCCAAATCTACCTATCTTTTTCTTACGTTTTCACCTTTCCTTTCATCCCTTTCACACCAAATGATATGCATTAATTGTGATAAATCTACAAGGTAAACCTCCCTTCTAACTTCTCTTGGAATATTTAATTGATGAAGGTCATGGGGGTTTTTCCTATGCAAACTACTAAACTTTGTTATTTCCGCAGATTCCAGTGAACAGGTATCACATTCGTAACTCACAGTAGTAGTCCTGCATTTACAACAGCTATTCGACAATGCTACAACAACATAACCAACTCTTAGCTGCTCCCAGACCTATTTTGGATCTTTATTGTTCTCTCTCTCTCGGCAATTAGTTTTTGTTCTAAAGAGTTTTATATTTTTGGGCATTAGTTATCGGATTTGGGGAATATGTCATTCCCATGTATTTGTATAAAAGGGGTTTTATTCCTGTGCGAGGGGTTAGGCGTGCAGAGACAAATATTGTAATAGTTCCTTATATAAAATTGAATACAAGCAAGTTGATGTTCTCTTCTTAGCTCTGAGTTAATGCAACCTTGATCAGAGAGCTAGGCCCGCTCTTCTGATTAGGTGATGCATATTTCCTTTGTGTGTGCTATTTCTATTATGTTGTGTTAATTTATTATTTCAGTTACATATGTTTATTGATTGTTGTGAATGCCTTTTAAGTTCTGCAATTTATTTATAGTTATTGTTACAACGATGCTTGATTCTTAGCTACTAATCCTTGGTTGATGTTAGATTGTAATCTTGACCGTGCATATACCTTATGCATTACGTAGAAAGCTAGACACACCTGGATTGATGAATTAATGTGAAAAAGTGTGGAATAGTGTATTCAGACCTGGACACCAACATTTTGGTTCCGTTGCCCGAGAAGGCTAACAAGGTGCAAGACACAATCTGTATTGACCAAAGGATCAATCTCTCATCTTATGGAGGGAAGTGCTACCCTACTTTAAGTCCCGAGGTTATTATTTTGACTTCTATTGCTTTTTACTATTTTTTTGGTGAGTCGCTTGCTTTGGTTAATTATTCTAATTTTTTTTTGAGTTGTTAAAACCCGATCTCTTGTCCTAGGGAGGGAATTGTCTTTTGACACCTTGCTTCAGGTCGTGAGATTTAGATTTCCTTTTATGAGTGTTCTTTTCTTGTCTGATCTCTCGTCCCGGGGAGGAAATGGTCTTTTGACACCCTTCTCTAGGTCCTGACCCCTATATTTCTTTTTATTTGTTTTTCTTTTCTTGTTTGTTAAAACCCAACCTCTCATCCTAGGGAGGGAATGGTCTTTTGACACCCTGCTCTAGGCCCTGAGCATAGTGATTTAATTTAGATATTTCCCTCTCACTAACTTTCATGAGTAGAGATTCGAATAGAAGAGGCATAGGAAAAGCCCCAAAGAAAGGATGAAAGGATTTGGGAAGGAACACATATATCCAACAAAGCATTGCAAAAGCTGAATTAGAGGCATCTTCGGGTGTTGTTGTGACAGTAGGGAATCGAACGAAATCAAAGGGACAATCTGTTGAACAACCAGTGCTATCCACGGTACCTCCCGTTGATTCAACACAACAAACCCTTCCAACAATAGAATAAGTATGCAACAATGTACTTGATGAAGGAGTACCACTGCTAGTAATAGAGTAAGAAGAAGTTGCAAGTAGAAGTTCTGAGGAACCAACCCATTAGAAAGAGAAGTTGCAGGAAAGGAGTCTAAGGCATCAAGCCATTATGATAGGAAGGAAGGAGCTGTAAGGGTATTCATATCACCACGGGATAAGGGGAGTGATGTTAAAGAAACTCAAACTTTGGTGAGAAGACCCCCTCCATCATTCCCTGTAGAACCTACTGAAATTCCCAATGATTATTGGAGGATATTCATGGCACCCAAAACCTCTACGATTTACTTCCCAATTTGGGATCTTGGGACTACCACACCAACAAAGCCCATTCCTTTGACAAATTTACCTAGCTTTCATGGGAGGACTACTAAAGACCCCGACATATTCCTTTTTGAATTTGATATTGCGTATCGGGGATATGACTACATAATTGATGCTTAGAAACTAAAAATATTCCCTACTACATTAAAAGGGATAGCCTTGCAATGGTTTATGGGTCTAGGAGGAAAGACTATCTCCACATGGGATGAGATGAAAACCTCTTTTCTGGAGAAGTATCAGGATTACTGCAAATCTCGGGATATTAAGGAAGAACTTTTTAAGTTCATGTAGAAAGAAGACGAGAATATGGAGGATTGTGTGGAACATTTTAAGTACATGCTACAGAGATCAGGCCATTCTAACCTGGATAAGGACATTTTGAAAATTATCCTTCTCTGGGCTTTTCAAGAAGACTCTCTGGAACTATTAAACATAGTAGGAAAGGGAGATATATCAAAAGAGGACTTCGATACCATCTGTGAGCTGTGCATCCAGTGCTCGAGGGGATTTGCAAGGAATAAACAAGGGATTGGGTCAAAAAAAGTATCTAGTGGAGGTGTCATGAAAGCAGAAATTGGAAATCTATTGGATAACTTAAGGACTGACATCTTGAGTACCCTGTCTAGACAGATGGACACATTGCAAGTAAAACATAAACAGATGGAATTGGAAAAGACTATGGCTATATTTTTCCTGAAGTGCAAAAAGAAGCATCCACCTAGAGAATGTCCATTGAACTCCGTGGAAGAATGCCCAATCTACGAGCTAAGTCATGCAACAAGTTCATGCCCCTCCTTGCTAGGATTGAAGGCGGTATTTCAAGGGATAGATGAATAGGTGGATAAATTGTATTTCATGGGATCCAAAAAGCCATGGAAACCTCGGCCACCAACCGTAAATCAAGGTATGTTTTAGGATCCATCTCAATATTTTAAAAATTTTAATATGGGTCCTCAGTCCATGTCTTATCCACCCTTGTGGCCTCAATATCAGTTTCCACCCCGGAAACAATGGGATCCTCAAACTAGTGTGAATTCTTCATGGGTCCTGAACTAGTGTGGACCCTCTCCTCCTAGACAGTTTCCCCAGCTAATGCCACAATATCAACTTTAGTTTCCCTCTAACATACCTCCTAGTAATCCACCTATTTTCCCTCAACTTCCTATCCAACCCAATATGAATCCTAATAGTAAAGGGGTTCAACAAACTAACACCCTCAACCTGCCTTCATATAGTATCTCTACCATAGAACTTTATGAGATGAACTTGAGATCTAGGTGGGTAGTAGATGCTCAACCCTCACCTATTATTATTGAACAAGTTGGCAATGAGGTTAATGAACCAGAAATAGTTGAAGACAAATCAACCCAAGCTAGTTAAAATCAAACACCTCCTCAACTACTAATTACTCAAGAACACCAAGTTGACCCACCCTATCTTGAAAGACTGGCCTTGAGTAAATAGATCGCTCAAGCTGAGTTTGACTTGTTTATAGAAATTCCCACTGTAGCTCAATAGATTATGCAATATACTAAAGCACAATACAAGATCTACTTCTACAATACTTTGCAGAAGCTTAATCGAATTGAGCAAGATCAAGAGAACACATATAACTAGGAATGAGAAATCAATCACACAGAACACAGAAGAAATAACCCGGGGAAAGCCTCAGCCTAAAACCCTAATCTCTATGTTATCATACAAGTGGAAATCTTGTTCAAGTTACAAAAAGAATCAGCTCTCAAGCTATCGTGCTCTCTCTGCAATCAAACAATGCTGCTTACAGACAGTCAAAGGCTCTCACAACCTTCTACTCTGCCCTCCAAGCCTCCTATTTCCTTGCACAGTTTTTCTTGGGGTCTAGTGCTTCCACTTGTGTGAATTCCGAGCTCACTTGGCTTAGAAATAACTGCACAAACCTAAAGGAGATAAATCCTTCTACATGGATGAGTTTCCTTTATAGGAAAAATTCATTCAACTGATAGTACATTGTCCCTCCTCTGATCTCAACTGGGTCTCTAACTAAACTGACATGCATGAGTTATTTATGAGAGAATCTTCAGTTATCTGAAGTGCAGTGGTTACATACATGCATGCATTAACTAACTAAACTCACAATTAATTCAACAAACTGTTTGAATTAATCTAACTAGAATTGACTCAGTTAACTGAGCTAACTAATTACAACTCAATATTGCAACTCATCCTTATCTCTTTAAATGATGGATAAATTCCTCAATTAATGGAGAAACTGTTGCATGTCCCCACATAGAATTCATGTTTGATTTTCCTTAACTAATTAACTCAAGATAAATTAATTAATTATTTTACAAATAGCTGCTAAGATCAAATTCGAATTTTACTCCTCAATTTTAGTTCAGGGACTAACTAAAATTGGAATCCATCCCGAAATGCTATTTCTAGCAATGCTATTTATAACACTGGTACCTAAACTGCTATTTATAACAGTGCTATTTTTATCACTTCTATTTTTATCATTTCTTGTTGCCATTTTCAACACTGCCTCTCAAAAAGAAATGCATTCAACTCGAACCTGATCCTGAACCTTTAGAATGCTTTTCATGCAACACTTCTCCCAAGTGTTATTGCTCTAGCAACTCTAAAAAAAAAAAAGCTCCCAACTGACCTCTCTGTTGGGCTAGAAACATACTGTGATGCTAAAGCTCCCTCTACCGCTGACAAGTGCTTCCTTTGTGACCTCTGAGCTGCTGTAACACTCCATGCATCTCGCACTCTTGCACAGCTCTCTGTGCCATCCTACACTGGTGCAACACTCCTGTGCCTCTCACATTGTTCCAACCTACTAGCTCTGTACTGTCTTGCGATTCCTGCACTGTAGCTCTCTCTGCCGCTCCATCTACATATGTCTCTACCCACTCAGCCAGTATTTCTACTCCTCGTTAGGGCTCTCGTAGCAAGGTCTAATCAAAGAGGTTGGGTACCTCAATGATCCTGCCCCTATTCCAACCTTCTTGGGACTGTCACTCCACATCACCCCACCTCCGACCTAGAGGTATGGATGCATGTGATCCCTTTGCCCACATGGCTTGAAATTTCCCCCTACTAGAGGTATCTGCATGAGTAGATGTCTCTATGCTATCTCCTCTCAGCTTCTCTAGTTGTGGTTGCTCCACAACCTCTTGAAGTTGCTTCACCAATTGTGGCTCCTCCACAATTATCTGAGACTTCTTCTGGCACTGCATGTTGAGAGGTAATGCACTCTCCCT
Organism: Pinus tabuliformis; assembly: GCA_031772625.1. Taxonomy (NCBI): domain Eukaryota; kingdom Viridiplantae; phylum Streptophyta; class Pinopsida; order Pinales; family Pinaceae; genus Pinus; species Pinus tabuliformis. Next base: position 1,428,667,223 of record CM062816.1, read on the forward strand.
CTCAATCACCAAGTCTCCATTAGTTTCTTTTCTCCTCAAGGCTTTGCATCCATCTTGAACCTCAAGAGCATACAGGTTCTTGACTCATGAACCAATCTGCTTCACATGTCTAGTGGTGATGTGTCGAAGGAAAACCTTTCCCTTATTGAAGACTACATCATAGCCTCTGTCTTCCAGCATTGCGATCGACACCAAATTTTTCTTTAGTTCTGGTACATACTTGACATCGGTTAAGGTAATGCGAGCTCCATGCTCCCTTTGAAAAACAATTGTGCCTACACCTGAGACACTATGCTTTTCATCAATACCCATCATGATCCACATCTGGAGATCCTTCTCCTCCAAGGTACTGAACAAACTCTTATCATCTGTCATGTGGAAAGAAGCTCCACTGTCAAGAAGCCAACCACTTCCGACCATCAATGAAACCATGCATGCAAAAAGTGTGAAATCCAACTTGAACTGTGAGGCCAGTGCCTCACCTTCTGATCCTTCCATGGATGCATTCTTGGATTTCCTTAGTGGACAATTTGTAGAAAAATGGCCCACTTCATGACAATGAAAGCATTGCACTTTTGATTTTTCAAACTTCTTCCCACCATGGGAAGAACTGGATTTGGGATGAGAATCCTTCTCCTTCTTTTTCTTTGCCTTACTCACTAAGGTGCAATTTTCTTGATCCCCCTTGGATGAAGAAGATCCATCTTTGGTGCTTCTCCATATCTCCTCCTGCATCAAATCCAACCAAAGTCATTTCCAATCTGGTAGTTTTTCTCTTCTATTAACCAAGCCTTGGTAGATATGCCAGCTCTTAGGAAGACCAAGGAGTGCAAGAATCACCATGTCATCATCAGCGGTCGTGATCCCTACATTTCCAAGCTCATCCTTGCAGGTGGTGAGATTTTTCAGATATGTAGAGATCATGTCACCCTTATCAGTTGATCTTATGAAGCTTTTCTTTCAATGCCAACTTCCTCTTATCACTGTTGTTCTGATATAAATCTTTCAATTTTTTCCACATTGAAAATGGTGTCTCCTTCCCTTGTAGGCTCGAGACAATGTGGTCTTGAACTCCCTCCAGGTGGATTCTCCTTACTTTAGCCACACATTTCTTCCATTCGGCCAGTTGAGTAGCATCATTCAGCTTCGGGAGTTCTTGATCAATGAAGTCCTTTAGGCCATTATCCTCTAACACTACCTCCATGCGATCCTTTCAGGCTATATAATTCGAGGTACCATCAAGGGCATACTCGAGTCTTAAACCACTGAATGCCATTGGAATTGAGGTGTGATAAGAACTTGATTTCTATATTTAGGAACCACAAACTTCAAACTTCTCCTTCTTGTATACCATTCTTTGCCCCAATCACCTTTGCTCTGATACCATGTATAAATTCCCACTATAGATCAACCGATTATGCAATATACTAAAACATAATACAAGATCTACTTCTACAATACTTTGTGGAAGCTTAATCGAATTGAGCAAGATCAAGAGAACACATATAACTAAGAAAGAGAAATCCATAACACCTAACAACCCAGGGAAAGCCTCAACCTAAAACCCCAATCTCTGTATTATCATACAAGTGGAAATCTTGTTCAAGTTACAAAAAGAATCATCTCTCAAGCCAGCCTACTCTCTCTGCAATCAAACAATGTTGCTCATTGATAGTCAAAGGCTCTCACAACCTTCTCCTCTGCCCTCCAAGCCTCCTATTTCCTTGTGAAGTTTTTCCTGGGGTCTAGTGCTTCCACTTGTGTGAATTCCCACCTCACACAACTCACTTGGCTTAGAAATAACTGCAAAATCATGAATGAGATAAATCCTTCTGCATGGATGAGTTTCCTTTATAGGAAAAATTCATCCAACTGATAGTACATTGTCCCTCCTCTGATCTCAACTGGGTCTCTGACTGAACTGACATCCATGATTTATTTATGAGAGAATATTCAGTTATATGAAGTGCAGTAGTTACATGCATGCAAGCATTAAATAACTAAACTCATAATTAATTCAACAAACTGTTTGAATTAATCTAACTAGACTTGACTCAGTTAACTGAGCCAACTAATTACAACTCAATATTACAACTCATCCTTATCTCTTTAACTAATGCATAAATTCCTCAATTAATGGAGAAACTGTTGCATGTCCCCAGATAGACTTCATGTTTGATTTTCCTTAGCTAATTAACTCAAGATGAATTAATTAATTAATTATTTTACAAACATCTGCTAAGATCAAATTCGAATTTTACTTCTTAATTTTAGTTCATGGACTAACTAAAATTGGAATCCATCCGAAAATTCTATTTTTAGCAATGTTGTTTATAGCACTTCCATTTTTCATTCCTTGCTGCTATGTCAAACACTAGTACTCAAACTGCTATTTATAGCAGTGCTATTTTTAGAACTTCTATTTTTAGCATTTCTTGTTGCCATTTTCAACATTGTTAGGGGAGTTACAAAATATATTTGTTAAGATTTCCTTGTTACAAGCTATGAGGGATGTATCTATATATGCCAAAACTCTTAGGGAATATTGTGTTGAAAAGCCTAGAAAGAAAGCAAGGGACCCACTTACTATTCATGTGATGGAAAAATTATCAGATTTTATGATGGGAAAAGCTATGCCTATGAAATATGGGGACCCGGCGAACCCAATTCTAACTGTGCAAATTAATGGAGTGGAAATTCTGAATGTGCTGGTAGATTTGGGTGCTACTATAAATGCCATTACCACTGAAGCCATGCATACATTGGGTCTTCGAAACTTGAAACATACACCTACTATGCTAGAACTAGTAGATATATCTATAGTCAAACTGGTAGGGAACTTAGAAGACATTACATTCTCAGTTGATTCATGGCATTACCCTGTGGATTTCCTAGTGTTGAAAATGTAGTCCCCAGTTGGTGGCCATCCCTTGATTCTAGGAAGACCGTGGTTGGAAACCGTAGACGCTTACATTGGGAGTCATTCTAGGAATATGGTTATCTCAAACGGGGAGGTTACTAAAAACCTTTTGTTATACCCTCCTACAAAACCTAACCCATCAGTGAAACGATCTGGTTGTAAGAAGCCTCTACCAAAGGAAGACTCTGAATCTGAAGATGAAGAATTAAGACCTGTTCTTACTATTGGATAGGCCCTTTAGCTAAAAACAAAAACAAAGGATGATGCAATTACTACCTTCATTAGTGACCCCTGTTCTGTTTCAGATTTGAATCAACAAATTCTAGAATCTGTCTTGAGCCGTGAAACACAGGAATGTATTGAAACAACAGATGGATTTGAAGAACTGACCACAAATGTGTCCCATGATATCGTTTTTGGAGAGATAGAGCCAGGAAAGACCCTGAATATTAACCCAAATTTGTCAGAATCCCAGACAAAACAGCTTCTAGATGTTCTCTAAAATCACAAAGAAGCCTTCGCTTAGGACTATACATACACGAAGGGGGTTCCTGCCAATATATGTACCCATCATATATACATCAAAGAGGATTGTAATCCTATGAGATAGCCCCAAAGGAGAATGAACACCGCTCTGAAAAACATGTCAAGGAAGAACTTCAAAAGCTGCTAGATGTAGTATTTATTTACCCCATTTCGGAAAGCCAATGAGTTTCCCCGTTGGTGATTATTCTCAAGAAAAATGGTAAGTGGCAGATATGTGTAGATTACAGAGAATTAAACAAGGCAACACAGAAAGACCATTTCCCTTTACCATTCATTAATCAAGTCTTGGATACTTTGGTTGGGAATAAGTTCTTCTCCTTCCTGGACGGATTTAGTGCCTACAACCAGATCCAGATAGCTCCCGAGGATTAAGATAAAATCACTTTCATATGCCCTTGGGGAACTTTCACATACCGAGTCCTTCAATTTGGTCTCTGTAATGTGCCTACAACATTCCAAAGGGAAATTTGAGGTATTTTCTCTGATCTGGTATATGAGACTATTGAAATTTATATGGATGATTTTACTCCATACAGGGACTCATTCGAAGAAGGGTTGGAAAATCTAGAAAAAGTTCTTGAAAGATGTAGACAAACGCATGTCCTTTTAAGTACAACAAAGTGCCATATGATGATGGAGGAAGGAATAGTATTGGGACATTGTCTTTCAGATACTAGAATTGTGATGTATCCTGTTAAGATAAATGTAATATTGCACTTTCCAATACCCAAAACACCCACATATGTACATAGCTTTATCAATTGTGCTGGTTATTACAGGTGCTTTATAGAAAATGTTGCTAAGATAGCACATCCACATTTTCAATTGCTAACAAAAGATGCATATTTCGTGTGGGTAGATGATTGTGATGCAGCCTTTGTGAAGATCAAGGAACTTGTCTGTAGAGCTCCAATCCTTTGAAGGTCGGAATGGACATTACCATTGCATATCCATGATGATGCCTCTCAGACAATAGTTGGGGTATTTTTGGGACAACAAGTAGAGAAGGTGCCATATGCAATTTACTATGTTAGTAAGAACTTAGCTCCTGCCGAGTTGAACTACATAGCGACTGAGAAATAATTCCTTTCTATCATCTATGCCGTCAATAAGTTTTGACATTATATACTAGGTATCCTACCTTTGTATACACTGATCACGCAACAATCAGGTATTTGATGAATAAACCCATTACTCTTGGTCGTATTACAAGATGGTTTCTGTTACATCAATAATTTGACATCACCATAGTAGATAAACTAGGAAAGGATAATGTGGTTATTTATTTTCTGTCTAGACTAGATAATAATGTGGAAACTACACCCATAGAAGATAGTTTTCTGGATAAGCATATTTTTGCAATTTCCACCAACACTCTGTGGTATGTAGATATCGCTAACTATCTTGCTATAGGGAAGGTACCTTGTCACTTGTCATACAGGGAACAATGGAAAAATATTCATCATAGTATTCAATATTCATGGATGGCAGGATACCTTTCTCACACAGGGGATGATCAGTGGATTCGGTGCTGTGTATCTAAGGATGAAATTTATGAGATATTGAAGGCTGCCCATGATGGCCCTTATGGAGGAGATTTTGCAGATAAAAGAATAAGCCACAAGGTCTTGAAAATTGGGTATTATTGGCCTTCTATCTTTTGAGATGCTTGAGATTATGTCCGAAGATGCGACAGTTGTCAACTATTCGTTAGCCTGGAAAATTAGATGAAATTCCATTGCAGCCCCAAGTAGCCCTGGAGCCTTTTGAGAAGTGGGAAATTGACTTCATTGGACCTTTTAACCCACTTTCTCATCAAAAGGTTCACATTCTAGTCTACACTAATTATGTGACTAAGTGCGTGGAAGCCAGAGCTATTGCAAAAGCAACGGAACAGGTGGTTTCAGATTTTCTTTTTGAAGATATTTTAGCTCAATATGGTACTCCAAGGGAGATTGTTTCAGATGGAGGGGCACAGTTCACATCGTACATGATAGCATGCGAATGCAGAGATATGGAGTCAAACACAGGGTGACAACTCCATACTATACCCAGGCGAATAGATAGATAAAAAGTACAAACAAGGTGTTGGAAAATATCTTGACAAAGACTGTAGCAAGCCATCATCAAGATTGGTCCCAGAAACTTCCTGAAGCTCTATGGGCATACAGGACAACATGGTGGAACACAACCAGGTTTTCACCATTTGAGTTAGTCTATGGGAAATCCCCCTTGTTTTCGGTAGAATTTGAAATCAGCACACTCAGAACAAATTTGGAAGTAAGATTGGACTTATTAGAGGCCCATAAACACCAGCTAGAATAGCTAAATGAGTTAGATGAAATCTGTTCAGTGGCTGTCTAGAAAACTACTGCTATTCAACAATAGAGAATGAAATGGCATGATAAATTTATCAAGAATAAGGTGCTTCATAAAGGAGATTGGGTACTGCTCTATGACTCCCGTTTTAAATATTTTAAAGGAAAGCTTTGCACTCGCTAGATGGGACCCTATGAAGTGGACAGTGTGTTTGACAATGGAACATTTAGATTGGTTACAATAGATGATACTCGTGCTTCTTTCTTATTAAACGAACACCATCTGAAATTATACCACCATCCAACGTCTAAGGATGCCTTCATCAAACATCTCTCTGATAAATCTGGTTTGATGGTTTTTGGTGTAGAGAATGCTACCTCTGCATTCTCTTCTTATATATATATATGTATGTATAGGTTGTTACTACTCACTTGTTTGTCTTTTGCAGGAACAATGATCAAAATCTGATGATGAGGAGCTGACAAAATTTTCCAAGTAATAGTTGATGTTGTTACTCCACCGATGTTGTTATTCTGTCAGTGATGTTACTCTGCCACTGTTGTTACTCTTGAATAATTTTCTAAGTGTCGGATGTTGTTACTCTGCCACTACTATTACTCGTGAAGAATTTTATGAGTGTCAGATGCTGTTACTCCACCGCTGTTGTTACTTCACCGGTGCTTTTACTCTGCCACTGTTGTTACTCCTGAAGAATTTTCTAAGTATCGGATACTATTACTCCACCACTGCTATTACTCCGCCGGTGTTGTTACTCCGCCACTGTTGTTACTCCTGAATTAATTTTTATAGGTGACAGATGCTATTACTCCACCATTGTTGTTACTTTTTCAGTGTTGTTACTTCATCATTGTTGTCACTCCACTGTTGCTGTTACTCCACTGCTACTGTTATTCTGCCGGTTACTCTGCCATTACTCCACCACCAGGTAGGTCACCAAGTACATCTCCGATGAATTTTACGGATTCAATTAAAATATTCCATCGATGAGACATATACATGCCATGGACAGATACATTTAAGTTGGGGGGGGGGGTCCCATCATAAGTAAACAAAGGCGTATTTAAAACCACAATAATGACATAACATATATCATTATTAAACCTTGTGTGAATGGTATGCCCATAAATCCCATCATTTCGTAATAATTATTTCAATGCATTAGAATTTGAATTACGTACATTCAATAACCAATCAGTATTTTCCAATTTATACGAGTTAATTACCATAATTATTTCATCGCACTTACCATGATTCGCCATAATTCTTTGCATTTTTCAAAAAAATCACCAGTCGCTTTCACTACTTTTACCCCGCATTCCACCATGCTATTACCATCACTATTAATTGGGTTGTTGTGACTCTCTCCCCAACATCCGACTGCGTCCAAGTGCTATTAATATTTCTACAGCAATGGGTGGGTTGGCTGTGCATCATGAGCCAGAGGATACCACCTTGGTCTGTAACAATAGAGAAGTGTGGTAGGTTTGTGTCAATGTAGGCTAGGACATCTACTTTAACAGGTTACAGGGATTTGATGAGGGAATTACAACAGAATTCACACTCAATTTGAATGAGAATTTCTCTCGGGTCGGAGGGATAAAAATCCTTGTCACAAAGGAAGTTATTGTAGAAGTCAGTGGATTGCCTCAGCAGGGACTGAGTTGGTTTTCACGAAGAACTTCCCTTCCAGAGTTCACAGAATTATTTTTGCAGGCTGGTGAGAGCAACGTTAAAAATGGTCGGGGGTATGACCAGAAATCTTTGCTACATCTGTGAGGCGATGTAGCAATTTTTGTTATGAAATACATAACTTGCAAAGGATGGTTCACCACTATATTCAAGTATCACTTCATGGTGTTAGCTCATCTTCGATTTCTACAATCAAAAGTCTTGTATTTGAACATGCCCTTCTTTTTGCTGAAAAGCCTCCAATTGATGGCACAGTCTGCTCAGTGTTCGCGATAGGTTGTAGCAGTCATCACCAATCACGAGCTAGTTCGATTACTGGTTATGCATGCATTGACCCGATTTCAAATCTCTTGGGTGACATTTCAAGAATCAACAGAAGAGGAAATAGCAGCTTCTATAGCTGCTAGAAAAGAAGAGCCAGAGAGAATGGAGGAGGAACTAGCAGAGGAAGAATATATAGAACAAGAAGAGCCTGAAGAGATGGAAATGGAAGAAGAGCAACTAGAGTAGGGAAGGGAGCTTGAAGTGGAAGAAACAGTCATTGCTACAGCCGAGGCTGTTACACAAGAAGCAACCTCGACTATGGAACCGATGGAAGAATAGGAACCAGAGAAGGAAGGGGAGCTTAAAGTGGAAAAAACAGTCAGTGCTACGGCCAAGGCTCTTACACAAGAAACAACCTCGACTGTGGAACCAATGGAAGAGGAAGAACTGGAGCAATAAAGGCTCGAAACAGAAGAGACAGTCAATGCCGTAGTCGAGGATGTTACACAAGAACCAACCTCGACTATGCAGTGGATGGAAGAAGGAATTATGGAAAAGATGGATGGGATTGACATGGTGATATAGGAATCCACTTTCATTAATGACGTGCAAGGGGAAACAATGCCAACATCATTTGTTTGGGAAGCAACGAATATGAGTGGTTTTGCCACACAAGAACCACCACCAACCCTTCCAGTCCCGGAAAATGTGGAGAGAATGAGTCTTGAGGTTGGCACTATTCCACAAGAACTAGTGTCAACCACGGTGTCCATTGGATAGGTCGTTCTTGCGGACAAGAGCGACCTCCCTAGTATCTATGGATATCTAGCGACAAGCAAACCAAACAAATTCTATCTTTCTCTAAATATGCAATTTATAAATAAAGGCAAATAGGTGTTTTAGGCCTACTTCAGGTCCAGTGCTAGTTTGTGGAAGCCATGCTCTGTTGATCCAAATGAGTTCCTTTGTAAAGAATATGCAAACACAAACAAGCACACACATTAAATAGCACCTGAAAAGCCAATATAATAAAGCATACTTATCATGATGATCAAGGAATTCATGAAACAAATCACATAAGGCAATTTGTTGAGAAAAATGAATCTAATTGTATTAACTTTAATCAAAGAAGAACTTTACAACCTTGGTGCCTTGATGTTGTACAAGCTCCTCCCAGGGTCCAGCAAGAATCTCCTCTACTTTGACAAGTTTCACTCTCTTCCCAATGAAGCCGAAAGGTATGTAATCTCTCCTCTCAGCTTGACTAGGAAGTCTCAATTCCAATAGCATTTACCCTAAAAAATGTTCAGCTTCTAACCCCCCTAGCAACTAGCCCAATGCCTTAATTTATAGTGCAATGGAGGGAAGTTACTAGGTCCACCTTCAAAGGGATAAAGCCCTCCTTCAAAGGGATATGCTCCTCTCATCAAGGGATTAGCTCCTTTAGTTTTGGGATGCATGAACCACCTAGGAGCGAACCATCCACGTCAAGATTCCTTCTAGAATCATCTAGAATTAACCACAAGTGAGTTTTTAAGAATAAACATGTGCCTTTTTGACTTTCACAGGGGTCTGCACCCACTCCTTTACACACAGAGCGGGCAGGGCCGCAGGTAACATGAAAATGCGGTGCGGGACCGCAGGTAACAGTGAGAGAAAGTGCGGAACCAGAGCTTTATTGATTTTTAAGGTCTTTCTCTCATTTTCAAAGCTTGACATGAAGAGCTGAGGTTTGAGACTTGCTAAGGAGGATAGTATGAATGATGATAGACCCATACTGACTGCAAATAGTCACGGTGACAATATTTTGTGTAACACATGGGACAAGAGTTAACACAAGAAGGAGCTGCGGGCCAGAGTAGAATTTTCGCAGATGAAGGGAAGGAACTCGAGGTCATATATAGGGCTGGTATAGACTAGGAAGAGGACATTTTCCATTCTCCTTTTTGTGCCACCATACCAAGACGAGTGAGAGTGTCTCGTTCTCCCCGACACTTAGAAAAGGAGTTTGATGTCCCTCCCATTCTAAAATTTGATGGTTAGGTAAAAGGTTCAGCTATTGTTAGTTTGTTGGCTGCTGATTCTCAATAAGGCCATTCCAAAGAATGGAGGGAGGAGGAACAACATGCAGAAGAATGAGAACAACAAATGGATGAAGGTGGTGTTTAGGCAACATATGTCCCATAGCCTAGAAGGGAGGAAGAAGCAAATCCTTCTGAAAAAGGGGAACTAGGTAAGGGAAGCCCGGTAGATGTACCGGTGGATACTCCTCCAAGTAATCCACCACCTTCTGGACCAACTATAGGATTAGCTGAGTTGATTTTTAAAGAAGCAATTACTCTCGAGAAAGGGGAACCAAGCAAGGAGGGACCGGTAAATGGAATAGTGGATACACCTCCAAGTAATAGACCACCTGTTGAACCAGTTGTAGGTTTATATTAAGTGATTGTTAAGCGAGAATGGATAGAACTATGTGAGCAGAGGAGGCTGCCCCTTAATATGAAATATCAGCTATAATTCAAAGACACGATGCAGTTGAAAATAGAGGTTCAAAGGTTGAGAAGATAGGTGTGTCAACTTAAGAAGCAGGTGCAAAAGTGTAGATGGCGGGCTAAAAAGCCTAAGGTTATGGTGGCTAAAGCAGTAGCATAGATGGGTGATGTGCCTACGACCTCTTCTGCTACCCAAATGGATTCTATTGAACATTTGTTCGTAGGTTGTGAATTCACTTTAACAGTCAAGATTCAAACTTGGAAATCCACCACAAACCATTATTAGAATGAGGTGAAAAGGGTCCAAGAACAATCATCCCAGGCTATCTTTGAGTATGTAGAGTGAGTGGACATATTACAGTTTAGGTATGAAAAGAAGCGACTCAAAGTAGAATGGTTGGAAGGACAAGTGTTGGAATTGAAGATTAGCAAAGAAGAGATGTTCAGCTTGACACAACAGGTAATGGCATGTTGCCCTCCTACTTCTAGTTATGCCTTGTTCTTGCATGAGAAATTTCTTTTCTTCTGGCTAGAAAGATTTAAGAAAGAGGTTAGTCATGAGATCGAGGACTTTGTATAGTTCCTCCGTATACTAAGAATCCATGACTTGGTAACCCAACATCTTATGTGTGAGCTTTATCTGCATGGATACTTCCTGTGCATGGACAAAGAGTTTAATCCAGTCCCATACATGGGGGTCATTCATTTAAGGGCTCTTACCTCCTCTACTGTCAACTAGATAAATTGTTAGAAGGCTTCTAATATGTTTGAGTTGAATCAAAACACGAAGTCTCTTATGATGAGAGGGGAGCACGAACAGCTTGTGACTATGTATAATAAGCACACCACCTTTTTAGAGAATGAGGGAAATAAAGAATGGATGCTAAGGACACAGAAGTGGTGTATTGACCTTTGTGTCAAACAAATAGTCAAGTTTTAAGATGAGGCCCTTGATAGTTTTTAGAAGAGGTGGATGATGTTACCTACAGCTGTCAAGAATAGGGAACCTTTTGGAGCGCCAAATTTTGCATGAGCACTAAGTCAGGTGCCTGGATATGTAGCATGCATCGAAACATGTGGGGTCTGGTGGATGGGACTTTGATTCAACTTCCCCATCATTTAGTTGCTAGTAGAGCATTAGATCCCAACTTACAATGTACCAAGCAATTGGCCGAAGGATGTTGCTGGCTTGTTGGGGCTTGACCCAAGTTCAAAGGTGATTTAGCCAAACAAATCCTGGTACTACTGGCCCTTTTGGTAACATTCCATGGATTATGGACTGAGGTCTCACCCGAAGTAGTATGGGAGGGTGCTAGAACCAGGTTTCCGCACCCTAGAGGTGTCTGATGATTTTCGGTGGTCCGCGGTTTGACCTTGCGTGCACATCGCTACGGGCACCTATTGGTACTGCACATCTTGTGATGTTGCCTTCACGCAACCCTAATCAAGGCTTGATCCATGTTATTACCCAATTTATTGCTATCAACCTGATATTAATCGATCACTTAACTTATTTGTATGTGTCTAGTTATATTTAACAGTGTTTAATACTCATATAAGTGCGTGCAATACATAAAAAAATATAATTAACTAGGAAATAGCACAAGAATAGATACACAAGATTTGGAATCAAAGTTCTATTTATTATTCTTCTTCCTTGGTTATAGACTCGACTCTGCCCAGTGCACATAGCTGTAGCAGTCTGCGCAGTCAGCTACGGACTCTACTAGGCCTTTGCGCACTCAGTTGCAGAGCTTCTTCCTACTACCACGACCCAAAGCACTTAGACCTTTACTCTATGCTTGCTATCTTCTAGACCCCATTCCTTTTTTATTTTACAACTTAGAGCCTCGCTCTATTTATACAATCCCATGGTCTATGGACCATGGGTAGGCCGACACTACTATCAAAACTTAGGGAAGACAACCCTATGACTCTAACATACAATTTTCACTCCGTGCCTGCAATTCGTGAAGTCTTTACAATAATATTACTCAAAACTCAGGCTTTAGGCCCCAAAACATGCTATGGCGGGATTCCATGCCCAGCAAGCCCCCAACACAAACATCGTGACTTGCCCTTGTGTCACTCTGTTGGCGTGAAGATCTTGGCGCGGAGTCCCTCCAGCTGGTCCCAAATGGTCTGAATGTCAGCAACACACTGAGCTGTTGTCTTCTAAACCTGCTGCATTCTTGCTTTTGAAACCTTCGTTTCTGGTGTGCTTCCCTACATCTATGCATGCACTCCTTAAATTTCTGCAAGCTTTCCTTCAATATCTACCATGATTGTGAAGGCTTCATCAATCGATGGCTGGACATGTGCTTTTAGAACTGCTTCCTTGTGGCGTGCTACGTCCACCTGCTCTTTTAAAGCCTTGTCTTGTTGTATCCTTGCAAGTCGGTGAGTAAGCACTACTCTCTGCACAGTCCCTCTAATGCTGTCATATTGTTGCTGTAGTTCGCGTGCCTCGGTCTCCAGCCGTTAGATGTTGGGGTCCTCCTGCAACATGGTGAGTACCTAAAGTACCTGTTCCAACATGTTGGTACAGTCGTGGACTGCACTTCCAATCTCTTCCATCCCTACTGCGATAGCACTGGTACGATGCTCTCTGATCTTTGGGGGAGTGGAAGGTTGTGCCTTTAGCTGCAGCTCAATAATTTGGAGATTCAACTCCAGTTGCACTCTTGTTGTTTCTTCTCTCGTGTCATGAAATCCTCTACCCAAATAGTGGGTCCATAGTTCCATCAGTAGATCTGCTGTGATAACTAGCTCTGGGATGCGCCAACAAGTGTCATCAACTGTGTACACCAACTAATGGTTCTATGACACCAAACTCATCGCGCTGCAAGCTAAGCTATTATATATTAATCTTCTATTCGCTCAGAACCTGGATCGCGCGACCCCCTCTAGCATGAAGTTCTGCTGTTATCCCATCCTGCAACTAATAAAATGTGTCACGAGGAAGAGAAACTAAGTTAAGGCCAATGCCTTTCATTGTATTAAGCGTCACTCATTCCATTGTGCTCCTTAAGACTAGAACTCCCTCTGGCAAGGTTATCGTATTGGCCATCTTGGCACATAGCATCTGTTTTGCTGCTGACATGCCTATTGCGACGTGGGTAGACAAGGTACCCTCCTACAGGGGCCACACCTGTAACTCATGTAGTTGTGCCCTTAGGGCCCCCAACACATTCTGCTACTCTGTCATAAAGTCTTAGAGCACGTCACTACTGACACCGCAAACTGTCTCATCGATGTCATGGAGATCACCTTCAATTAAGGTGATCAAGTCAATTGCTAGATTTGAGGCCTTGACCTTCTTTCTTAGACTCGACCTTTCTACGATGCACAATCATTTGAGTTGTGTAGAGGTGGTCCTTGGGTCTGCGCTCTCTTCTATAAGTTCTGTGTCCTCTACCTCTTGTCTTATAGATTCTGCTTGGCCCTCCTCTACCCGCACTGTGGCGACTTCTACTGTCTATGCTACTGCGGCTACTTCTGCAACCTTCTTCTACTCCACGACTATCTGTGCCACTTCGTGGAATACCCTAACTGCATCTACCACTTTTTCGTTACACATTTTCTCGGCTAGTTGGGTGATGCGCAGCTTGGCATCATCATTATTTTTCTATGCTACCATATTTTCCAGCTCCACCAAATCTATGGCATGCCACTCGGGAGGCCATGTCTCTAGCACCGTAAAGATTGTGTCGTCAGTGTCTATGAATGGGAGCTTTGTCCACTGCTACATCAGATCCTTTCGCGCCCTAATGTAGATGTTGTGCATGTCTGCCTTGAAGTTTGAAAAACTATGCAGACTGTTGTGCACCGTGGGGGATAGGCACAACCTCCTATTAATCCACATTCATATGCTTGCTTCCATGAGCACCCAAAAAATCTTGTTATCGCGAATCAGTTTCGCATCATTAGTGGCCCAGAGCGAAGCATAATTCGTGGCTTCTAGTAAGTCTCGGTCAATGCTCGAGAACTGGCTATCATTTGGTAGTTCTCCTTCTACCAGCAAGATGGATAAGAGAAACCATTCGTAGTGGAAGGTATTACCCTGTAGTGGATGGTTGAGCAAAAAATATTCCTGGAGGAACTTAGCCCAGTTGAATTGGACCCCTTCCACACATTGTTCGGCCAGTGCAACCACCGGCGCTAGTACTTCATCGACGTAGAATTTTCTCATTACCTTACTGTCTAGGAGTTGGGTGGCTGCGGTCACTTCCTAGCCCACCCGCATGGCAGCGCATCCCTCCATGCACGAGTGCAAACCTTATGAAAGGCTCTTCCTATGCACACCTATCAGAGCAGGCAGCTCCCAGGTAGAATAATCTATAATCCCGCACTCCCTTTTAGCTACCTAGAGTGCTAAGATTTTTCTTCTTATGGCTAGTCAGGTGGTCGCAACACCTATGTGAGGCTCCATCTTGCCCTCTAGTATAGTCTACAGAAAATCCTCATCTATCATCATGGCAATCGGTGCCGCATGCTCTATTATTTGTACTATGCTCCCCTGGTTACTGCATTTGGTGATATACAATCCTAGCCATGGTGGAAGACTAATTAATTCTCAGTGATATTTTTCTAATTCATTAGTATGATCACCCACACCTTGCCTTCCCATCCTCCATTTATCGATGAGACATGCTCCCTTGATCTCATTTTCAAACCTCTTGAATTCTGCATCCATCAAAATGCTTTTCTTCCTTAGCCGTACCCAGTCCTTTTGAAGTTCGCGAAGTCTAATGTTTCGTTGCCGAATGGCTTCCTGGTGTCTTATGCGTCATACTTTATGTAGCTATGTGATTTCTTCGTCCTGGGCTTCACGCACTATCTCACCTGTAGTTTCTATTATGTGCGGATTCATCTTTGCATGCTCCTCATAGATTACGGTCCCTACTACATTTCACAACCTTGGAATTGTTTTCATGGTCAAGGTTTTGCACATGGTCCTATAGGCCAATTGAACCGCTGGTACATGCAGGTCCCAATCAGTGCATCTCATTTGGTGAATCCTGTTCAGCACTTCGCACACTCTGTCAAATTCTTCTCCGTGGATAATATTTGGTGCGCTTCGCCTTTCATGCCACTGCGTTTTGTTCCGATTCTCTATTCTGGGAGTGGTGTACAGTTGTGCAGGCTGCATGTCATTTGTTTGTACCCATCAGGAAAGGTGGGTGCGCAAGTTGTTTTGCCCCTCGTAACTGGCTCTCAACCTTAGATATGGTTTTCCAAATTGTAGGTGCATCATCTGTTTGCATCCGCGCTAGTCCTCAAAACATCCCTAATGTGTACCCCACCACCTTGCGGGCATTGCACGCAATGCCCATTTCAGAGCATCGAATCGCTGTTATTCTAGCACTATGCTTTCAAATTTGTTCAAGAATTCATCCACCGCTATCGACCCATCATACATGGGCAAATCCCTTACTTATGTTGTCATGTAGAGTAGTGTTCTAACCATCATGTTGCAATTTAGCATGGTTAGCTCCTGAAACCAGTTCTACCATCATTCTATTTCCTCAACTGAATCTGATGTGCAAGAGCTTTCCTGCTTCCATGAAATCCGACCATCCGCTATAGGATTCACCCAATCCTATTCTCGAGTGGTTATCTTGTAGATACTATCTAGCTCATCATCACTCTTGTTGTTGTGCACTAGCTTTGTGTAGCACACTCCTTCCGTAGGGTCTAAAGGCACCACTACACATAGTGACTTTTTCTCAAAAATCATTTTACGCTTCTTCATATTTATTACTCCATTCATATCGATGGCCCAGTATATTCCTAGTAGAGAGGGATAGGGATTGTTTTCATTGACAATCTCTATCACTTCAAAATTTTCCAGTGTGCTCGCACCTTCAATATCCACCATTACTCCTTGCAATCTTCCCATGGGTAAGATCTTCTGTTGGTTTTCCATTCATAATTGGATAGGAGACCATTGTAGTGTGGGTCTGCCCATGCATTCCCATGTTTGTTTCAGCAGTACATTCACGTCCAATCTGAGATCCAGAATTACCTTATCCATTTCATACTCTCCAATTTTCACAGTCAATCTCATTTCCCTTCCTATGCGCAATGCATGTTTTCCAAGTTTCCAGACCACGCACGATTCTCCTGACCCCACACACCTAGTGATAAGTTCTTGTAGTCCTTTATAGCCTTGTTGTCACATAGTAGTTTCATGCATGTCTCCATAAAGGTAGTGAGCATTGAAGGATCCATCCGTGGTTATAGTTGGTCCTTACTACCTGAAGTGGAGGCCTCCATGAAGCTCTTCTTAGCTTCCATGAATGTCTCCTTTGTGCTCTCCAAATCCAATTCAGGTTCCTTTGTAGGAACCTTGCGAACCCATGCACTTTCTTCAGGTTGCTTACCTTTGTCATCTCCTGTCATGATACCGCTTCTGAGCACTATGTTTACATTCGGGTCTTCTTCGTGCGGTTCAAACCTACTCATTTGCAAATTCTGAGTCAGAGGAGGCTGGAGTACCCCTTTTTCGCACAACCTCTCTATCAATGTAGGGAAGTCTTCTGCCTCATGATCAAACTGAGTACAGGATAAACATGATGTTCTCGTCAGATTTGTACAATCGCGGGCATAGTGCCCTGGCCTTCTGCAATTGTAACAAATTAGTTGTCTGCGACCCCTTCCTGGTCCCATTCCACCTCTACTACCTCCGTGCCCTTGAAATCCAGCACGTGCCATTCCTACATTTGGGTCGAGGGCTCACATTTCAGCCTATACCCTGTAGCGAGGAGTCTAATCCATCATTAGTTCGTATCTTCTACAGGTGCGTTCATCATGGCCTATCGACCTGTAGAAATTACAAAACAATTGCTGAGACATCTGCGTATACTTCTGCAATAGATGACAATTATCTGTAATGTGTTTTCCTCCTATCTGACAAATCAAACAGCATAGTGTAGGCACTGTGCTTGGCCCTATTTGTGCCTCAGGTCTTAATGGCACCAGGCCTCCTCTTGCTAAGTAATTCGCGAAGACTGGAAAATGGTCCTTGTCATGCCCCTGCCCTTTACATTTTATACACCATACCTCCTCACATGCTTCTGGGAAAGTTGTCCTATCTTGTTTCAAACTATGCATTTCCAGACACAAATTTTGCAGTTACATGTGGATTTGTTGACCTCCCAGACCAAGATCTTGTATAGGGGTCTCATGCAATCTCATTTCCATCTCTAGAGCTTCGGCCTGGGTGGAAAGATTTTGTTGTGATGGTGTCATCCTTAAATGCGGTGTTAATGATGCTATAAACGATGCGCAGTGGTGCCCATCCATCAAAGTCATGTTGGCTTTGCAAATCATACTCTTTAGTCTCTGGTCTGGATCCTAGGGGGTCTCGCCCGGGAGCATCATGATCTCCTTAAACCCGATAATTGATTGTATCTTCGACTTTGCCTTGCTAAATTCCCTATTTAGCGCGGCCTGAATTTCTGTGATTCCTACATTTGGATGATCATTAGAATGCTTAATGTACCATATTAATGTGTGATCTTGTAATGTGCTTACCAGTGTAGCCTTCTTTATATTTTCATCCATGACTCCTTATGCTTCGCATACTGCCCTTACCATGAACCAGAATTGATCCAGATCTTCATTCCCTACTCCTCTGAATACCGACACTTTAATGAGACTTGCCATACTGAACTGTGGTGGTGGTGGATGTGTGGTGTGTGGAGATGGAGGTGAAGATGGTGAGATGGGTGGCAGTGTAGGAAGCTGAGAACTATGCGGGTAAACCTAGGTGTAGGTGGTAAACCTCCCATTTCTGGGCTCCGTGGGCGGGACTCCTTCCTAGTCCTATAGTTCATATGCCCTTTTTGAGAGGACTTTCTTGACAATATAGGGACCTGGACATAAAGGTTGAAGTGTTCTTGCCCCCAAGAGGTCATGTGTTTTATCATAGAGAAAAACAAGATCTCCCTCTTGGTAAAAATGAGGCTTGACCATTTTGTCATATTGGGTTTTTACCCGGTGCTTGTGAGCCTCGAATGCCAATTCAGCATCTCGGCGGGTTTCATCTAGTTGATTAAGGTATAGTAAGCGTTCTTATTTGGCAGTAGTGACAGGCAGGAGTTCAACAGCTATTTGCAAGGAAGGGATCTGACACTTGATGGGTAAAACTGCTTCCAGGCCATAAGTGAGTTGAAAAGGTGTAAAGCCTGTGGCAGTTTTTACTAAAGTTTGGTATGCCCATAGCACCAAATATAACATTCGTTGCCAATTGGTTTTATTATTTCCTACCAACCTATGAATCATGGTTTTTAAGACGCCATTGATGGCTTCTGCTTGACCATTAGCTTGGGGGTAGTAGAAGGATTATTGATTCTGACGAAAACCAAGCAACGACGTTAAATCAGACATCATATGGTTCTAGAAATGAGATCCATGGTCTATAACAATCGTGCAAGGTACACCAAAATGATAGATAACCTGATTGAATAGGAATAGCACCGTGGTTTCTCCATTGGCTCTGTAGGTGGGAAGGGCTTCGGCCCATTTCGTGAAATAGTCCATAGCTACTATGATATAGTTGTGTCCAACAGAGGAAACAAGATTGTAGGTTACAAAGTCTATCCCCCATTTGGCAAATGGGCCAATGGAGATCACCGGGTGCAGCAGGGCCAGACAAGTGCACATTTTCTTTGTGAATACTTGACAAGGATGGCATTGCTGGATGGCCTTGAGACAATATTGAACAAGGTCGACCAGTAATAGCCTATGTGCAAGATTTTTTGTGCAGTAGATATGCCAGAAAGATGACCGCCACATGCCCCAGCATGGAAATAATTTAAAATTTGTTCCACCTCTTCATGAGTGAGGCAACGTCGAAGAACTCTATCCACGCCGCGACAATATAATGTATCGTTAATCACTAGATAGTGTCGTGCTTGATGGGGGATACGATGATGGTCGCCTATTGATAATTCAGGGCAAAACTGTTGTGCTTGGAGGTAGACAAGAATGTCCCCATACCAAGGGTCAGTGGTGTCAATAAGATAGATAGGTTCATCTGGGAGACGATTGTGGGCTATCTTGTTTGGATCGATGATGGGAAGTTCCGACAAAATTTTGACAAAGACTAAGGAGTTCTTCGCCTTGGCAGCTGTGAAAACTAGATCAAATTGTTGGAGGATCACAACCCATTTGGAATATTTTCCTCCAATTACTTGATGAGACAAAATATCTCTCATGGGATTCTCAAAGGCGATGACAGTAGTCTGTCACAACAGTATGTAGTGTCAGAATTGGTTGACAGTAAAGACGACTGCCAATTACAGCTTTTCCACATGTAAACATTTGAGTTCGGGCCTAGCCAGGCCTTTAGATAGATAATAGATCACATGTTCACTCCGGTCATCATGAGTTTGAACCAAGACCATTCCAAGAGAGGATGGCAAGGCTGCCAGGTATAAAAGAAAGTCGTGGCTATAGTCAGGAGTGCTAAGAAGGGGGGCTGATATAAGCACCTTTTTTAAGGCATCAAATGATCGTTGAGCTTGATCATCCCATAGATACGGTACTCCCTTCTTAAGTAGGTGCATGAAGCCTTTTGTTAATTCGGCATAATTTACAATGAACCGTCGTAAAATGTTTTCTTTCTCTTGTAAACATTGGAGCTGTAGAATGAATTGTGGTTTAGGAAATTGAGTAATTACCTTTACCTTATCAGGATCAACCCTAATCCCGTACTTGGAGACAATGAATCCAAGTAAGCGTCTAGACTCAATGAAGAAAACGCATTTATGCGGATTTAGACAGATGTTGTAAAATTGGCACCTTAGAAATATTTCTCTTAAATGGCTTAGGTGTTGTGTTCATTGCTTGGAATGGGCTGGAAAGTCATCCATGTAAGCTTGAATGATATGCTTGATATCTTGAAATGCATAGTCCATGGCTCTTTGAAAAGTTTCTCCAGCATTCTTTAAACCGAATGAGAGTTTTCAATAGGCGAAGATGCCCCATGGGCCTATGAAGGCGGTTTTATGCTGGTCTTTGGGTTTTATAACAATCTGGTTGTAATCTCAGAATCCATCCATGAATGAAAATGATTCACAACGGACACAATCATCGATGATTTGATCGATGAATGGTGTTGGATAATTATCCTTGGGATATGTGGCATTCAAGCCTCGATAGTCGACACATACACGGATGGTTCCTTGTTTTTTATCGACAGGAACCAAATTGGAAAACCATTCCGTTAAAGGAACATGATAGATAAAACCAGCATGTAACAATTTTTCTACTTCGTTTTTTATGGCTGCCGTTTTGTGGGGATGGACAGGTTGAAGTCTTTTACAAATAGGTTTTGCATTGTTATAAAGCTTGATATCATGCTCGACAATAGACATATCTATGCCGGGAATTTCCTCATAAGACTAGGCGAATACATCACATAATTCCTTAAAAGGCAGGTGAAGCTTGCAATTTCCTCAGCATTGCAATCTACTCTAATCTGGATGTTTTCCATAATGATAGTCTTGATTGAAATATCAATGAGTAATGTCTTTGAAATATTTCCCATGTTTCCTTCTGCCTCCAAAGTTTGGATGGTCGTATAGGGTGAGGAAACAATTTATGGCATGTCAGGGGACAGGATTTGAAGAGGCATCGTGTCTGAATCAGATATCGAAACACGATGATTTCTCAAATAGCTTTGTCCATAGGTAGGACTTGATTGAGTGGATCGAAAGAAGGAGAATTTATGGGAGGGTCAGTGGTACCATTGGCCGTAACCAAAGTGACTGGAGATGCAAATGCAGATTGAATGGCTTGGTAGGCCAATTCAACTGGTGATAGCGGCATTTGTTCTCCGTATAGGTCAATGTCTGAAGGAGCCAGTAGGATCCATGGATTGGTCTGTTCATGAGGAATAGATGAAAGCATGTTGACCATTTGTGAAACCTTGGGCAACGGAAGAGGGAAACAACCCATGAGGGAATAAGCCTTCAGTAGACCAGTACTAATACTGACGTAAGGGTCAGGTACACCACCTACTATGCGTACAGAGCCACTTGGTAACAAGGAGTAATCAGGGGTGCAAAAAGACAATTGATCTACTATAACTACATTTCCATCAATTGGAAATAGGATTGCGTGAAAGACAATAGATATGATGGCCATCATGGCATATGTCCAACTGCGACCCAACAAGAGATTATAGTCGAGTTTTTTTATCTACGACTTCTATGTCTACTGTTACCGTTTTCCCATACAAAGTGATGGGGTAACTAGCTAGGTAACCTTTTGGGATGAAAGTGTGGTCGTCGAAAGCTTTAAGGGAATTCGACGGCACGGATAGGGTTGGAGAACCCAAAGTGTGCCAACATGAAGCTGACATGACGCAGGTAGAAGCACCTTCATCGATGACAATTCTATGTATATCTTTACCTTTCAAAAAAAAATTCACTTGAAATGCAAGCTGGTGAGAAAGGGGAGGTTTACACTTTTCCATGTCAAAAACTGCAAGCATGGAATCCTGTGGGTCGATACCACCAATAGCCGAAAGCAAAGCTTTCCTTTGTCTTGGGCATGTTTGTAATACTTCGAGCGCCAACATAGCTGACGGTGCTTGCGCCAAGTATTCTACAATGCTGATTTTTGGGCGACACATACAGATGTATTGTGCATTGTGCATCAAAGTGCCCCTTTGGGGGAGCGAATTACAAGGTTAGCAACCGGCCTTTCAATATGAAAATTGTTGGGTGATAGTGGGTTTTGACTTGATGAAGCTTCCTCTACATGAGCAACAAGAGCTCCATAGGATTTGGCTCTTGTTTGTAGATCTATCATTTCAAAGGTGTAAATGGTAGAAGATTCTTCACCAACTGAAGGATGTTGCAGAACACCATTGCCCCCTTGTGGGGGTTGGGGTTAGTTTGGGATAAGATTTTTCTTCTGCTAAGTGGGGAAAGGATTATTAAGGATAGTGAGGGTCCTACCAATATCCTTTTTAGCAATGTATTTTGTGCACTCCTGAAGATGCGGGCAACGCTAGGTCATGTGGTCTTTAGCATAAATTTTGTAAGGGAATTTGATGGGTTTATCCTTTCCATCGTCGGGAGGCGCAGCGACCTTCTGTTTTGGTTATGCTGCTTTGTTGACTGCTCCTTAGAAGGAGCGGTCTTTTTCTTATTCTTCTTCTTCTTACCATCGGGTTTTTGTGTATACTGCACAGAGTTTATAGTAGTGGTAGGAAGAGCAGTTGATTTGGTAGAGGGGTCCACTGACATCTGGACAATGTGACTGCTGAGTTTTTTTACAGCAGCCCCAGAGGTTGCACAAATAATCCCATCGTTGTGCACGCTGGGGTGCTAAGTAGTAGAGATATTGGAGTTACAAGGGGCATTGGTGATTATGTCATAAAGAGTGCCAGACTATGAATATATCAGATCTAAGTGTTGGGCATGATGTATGGATTTGTATTCTGTGACTACACCACCTAAAGCGACATCTTTAGTGATTTGCGGGAGTAGGGACTTGCATAATTGGTCCGCTAAGAGATAGTATGGGAGGGGAGCTTTCACTAACCTCCGCCTACGTCTCCATTTATGTATATGATCAGAGATGTGGGTGGCGGTATCCCGACATAGTGAAGTGAGGAGCTCTATCCCAGTTTCATAGTGGATGGGTAGCTGGAAGTGCTTTAGGATTCCATCACTAGAGCATCAAAGGTATTTACTAAAGCGTGTGATAACTCAATGTACCACTTAACTGCGTTGTCAGTGAGGGTGCAGGGAAAAAGATGTAACCCGACACTATCGTCCACCATGGAGTTGGAAACACACCAAAGATGATAGGTGGTGATGTGAGTGCCTAGATCCTCCCTTTGTTTCCCTTCGAACATGGGGATGTCTGTTGGTATCTTATGTGGGATCGGTGACCAAGGTAAGTTGTGCTAGATGAGTTCATTTGTAAGTTTGTACAAGTTGGGGATATCCAACATTGCCAAGAAAGGCAAACTTTTTGGTGCCCTTGACTCGTACCAAAGTGATGACATATGACTTGAGGAACCTTGCGGTCCTCCCATCGTTTGAGTCCCATTATTATACATAGGCTGCATGGTATAGTAGTTTCCTTGGGGTATGGCGGTGTTGTAGTGTGGATTTCCATGGGGAATCTAATGTTGGGGTATAGAATTGCTCCCAGGACAAGCAATGCCCCCTTGACTCATTTGAATTTGTGAGTAGGGTGCCTTGATGGATTGGTTGGGACCTCCTTGACGATTCCTACCTACCACAGAACTAACCATATGTCCTTGACTGACATAAGGAACGCTCATGTCAATCAATGACTGGGCGTGCATGCCTGAGAATGGAGGGGGAACTGTTACGTTCTCAACCAGTATGTGCATATTAAGAATGCCCCCAGATACTTGAATCTGGGGGATTGAACTGTACAATGGTTGCCGACCATATTGTTGGTAGATGGGAACCGTGCTAATAGTGCTATATTGGGCATTATAAGGAGTGCTATATGTAGCATTTGTTGAAGGTATATAGTTTGACAATGAAGGGGTGGAACTTGGCATCAGCTGGGTTCCACTCATGGAGGGTGTCATATGAGTGGATGTACCTAGGACAAATGGGATAGCAGGGTTCGTCATCAACAGTGTGATGGTGACTGTCGACTGGGGAAGTGGTGGAGGACGAAAAATTTCCACAAAGTTCCATGACCCATTAGTCATTGACAGGATGGATGGGAATGTTCCTTCTAAAGAGACAAGGAGTACAGGTGCCAGGGGGAACCGAGAGTGGGTCCAACGGATTCGTGAGTGGAGGGTTAAAGGGAGGAAGAAATCCTTCAATAAAGAAATCCTCCGACAAACTTGAATTTTCGGTTGTCCAAACAGATTCTGCGTGAGATCTAGGAGATTGATTCCCTGAAGATGGGGAATCCTATTCACTAGAGCTCAGCGGATCTTCCACAATGAGTGGAGGAAGTCCTAATAATCATCTAGATTGACGACGATGGTCGGATGTAGCTATGGTGACTGTTAATTTTTATCAATAAATTTTATCGTGATAATTGTTAATGTCTCAATGATAGCACCCGGGTACCTAAGAAAATATAAAAAATACACTAAGTTGATCAATCAGAAAACAGAGGGAAATGACCCTGTCTAATAAGCACCGATCACTAGAGATGAAACCCAATATCGCAATGAATAATAGAGAGGGCTAGCCAAATGTACAATTACGGTTACTCTAAAGCTCGCCCAAACCTTAGATTGAGGGGCCAAGTACTCTCGTGAAGACGAGCACCCTCCCAAAAACTAAAAACAGAGTAGGTCCGTCTGTGTCAGGTACTAGGGTAGCCTGCCCCAATCACCTTGTGTAAGTCCCTAAAAGCTTGGCCACTAAGGATACCTCAGATTACAGACACTACTGGGGGGGACATAGTTGTAGACAATATGTTGCATGGGTAGGATACATGAGTCGCCAACTCAGCTCCAAAATCCCCGAAGGGATCCCCAATACACAGAATACCCAAAGGATTTTCAAGTGAAAGCAAGCTACCTTCACTTACAATCCGATGTTGTCTTGTATTTAGCTCCACTTTGACTAGAGTGGTCTCAGTAGTATGAGTGCAAAAGGAATTTTCGCCCTTTTGGTGACACTAGTTTGGGTTTTTGATCTTGGGTAGTTTACTCACTCTACCTATCCCAAGATCCTAGCTTTAACTAATGTTTGTTTGCTCAATAAAGAGTTACTGATTGATTTTAGGTAAATTTTATGTGTACTTTTTTATTGTCTTCGGTAGGGGAGTTGACATATGAAATGTAATGGGACTTTGACTAAAAAAAAATCATGCACAAGACAATGCTTTAAAAAATATTCAATTCGATGAAAGCAAGTTGTATTCTACAAGTGAGAGTCTTTCACATCTTCATATATGTTCCATGCATCTTACTCATTATAACACATGCATAACCAACATAAATCTTTCCAATGCTTTCCTAACAACTATTTGAAACCAAAATAAAGCAGCTTTGAACCAACTAAACAGAATAATGAACAAAAAATGTGGATCTTTATTTCATAAAAAATGTTTTTAAGAAAGAAAAAAAACTTATTTCCTAAAAAAACAATTTCTTTCAGGACACCTATCTTACTAACAAAATGTAGTTGCAGACCCTCTTTTAGTCCATGAGCAGGCTTCCTATCCCTTTGAGTTTGCAGACAAAATTGTATATTAAGATTTTAAGGGACTAATGCTCTGTAGCAGTGGCCACAGAGAGTTACTGGGTCCACTAACACTCTGTGTATGCAGACACAGAGCTTTATAAAGCACTGTGTAGTCTGCTAACCTGCATTAGTGTGGGAAAATAGCTCAAAATAGGGCCTTTTGGATCAGATTCAAGGTTGAATATGTGAAGGCAGAATGCAGCAAGGTTTTGGTGGGTCAGAAAGGGAATGCAGAAGTATAGGGAGGTCTTAGAAGGAGGAGGAAACTGAGAACTGTCTGGGTAAACCAGGAACTAGATGTATAGTCCCTAGTGGAGATTCCAATTCTACTATAGGATAAAATGCACGGTGTATGGAGAATGGAGATACCCTCAAAGGTCTTTCTAGGACCTTTAGTAGATTGTAACATTATCTGCAACCATCACAAATTTACATGCATGTTCATAAACAATAACTAACTATCAAAGTAGGACAAATAGATTACCTCAAGCCTCCGTGTAGATTTGCTAGAGAGAGTAATGCAGCTAGGTGGAAGTCCCTTGAGTTGGCTCCACATCAAGTCCTGCACATCAAAGAGACAAGCATAATCACAACATACAACTCTAATAACTAATACATGAGTACATAAAAGAACATCTAGTTACACATAACTAAGCTACTCATGCTAGAAGGTATTGGACAAACAAATGAATGAATGATAGTACCAACACCATGGAGTAGACAGTACAACTACAGTTCTATATTAATGTCGAAAGAGTGATTACAACCATGTGTTGCATTAGCCTTCCCTTACCCCTCTAGCTTCTCTCTCTCTCTTCTTACCAACTTCTTATGATTTGAGACAATGCTCAACAATCAAGTATGCTATCCTTTCAAATGATCTGACATCCATCACCATAGCCCTAGATTTTCTTATGTAGCAATTGAGTTAGGGTTGCTAAGTTCCTCCATGAGTTCCTTAGGGTAAAAGCAATGAAGTTTCCATGCTTTTAAGCTCTTTCCCATTTTCCTCCTTCATTAGGATTAGAAATCCCCCAAATAGGTCAAACTTGAGATGTTTCCTTGATTTTCTTGAGTATATCTAGGAGAAAATATCTATATATTTATGAGTCAATTTGCTCCTTTGACCCTTAGAACTTCATTAGGGACCACTAACACTGTTCGCGAACTAGCAACTAGAGTTAGTTGGGTCACTAACTCACCCTTAGGCTTGCAAAGAAGTTTTATAAAGTAGGTTGTCAGTGCATAATCAACGTTAGTGTGGAAACAAGGCATGTGATCTTGGTCTTTGCTTCAACTATCATGTCTTTCCCCTCTGAGATGATGAGGGGGTCAATTTTCTGTATAACACTTTTCCTATGTGAACTAATAAAATTTGTTATTTATGTAGATTCTAGTGAACAGGTATCATATTCATAGCTCGTAGTTGTAGTCCCACGTTTACAGTTGATGTTTGGCAACGCTGCAACATCATAACCAACTCTTAGCTGCTCCCAGGCCTATTTTGGATCTTTATTGTTCTCTCTCTCTCGGAAATTAGTTGTTGTTTTAAAGAGTTGTATATTTTTGGGCATTATATGTCGGATTTGGGGAACATGTTGTTCCCATGTATTTGTATAAAAGGGGTTTTATTCCTGTGTGAGGGGTTAGCCGTGAAAAGACAAATATTGTAACAGTTACTTATATATGAATCGAATATGAGAAAGTTGTTGTTCTCTTCTTATCTGTGAGTTAATGCAACCCTGATTAGAGAATTGGACTCACTCTTCTGATCAGGTGCTGCATATTTCCTTTGTTTATGTTGTTTGTATTATGGTGTGTTAATTTCTTATTGTTGTTATAGATCTTTATTGATTGTTGTGAATGCCTTTTACGTTCTTCAATTTATTTCTAATTATTATTACAACGATGCTTGATTCTTAGTTCTGAATCCTTGGTTGATGTTAGATTGTAATCTTGCCCCTACATATACCTTACGCGTTACCTTGAAAATTGTATGCACCCGGATTGATGAAGTGGAAAAGGGTGCAATAGTGTATTCACACCTAGACACCGACATCAATGATGTTGAGGGAAATATGGTACTCAAGTAATATGGCTATTTACATAAATATATCTAGGCATAAATGGAGTTCCTAGACATCATATCACTTAGCACAATGTATCGATATGCTACCAAGATAGAGAAAAGATTGAAGCAGAAGAAGCGATACTTTGGATCTATGAATCAGAAGTAGGGAAAAGGGACCTCCAAATTATAGAAAAAAAGATATAGTCAAGGTGAAGTGGCCTAGGACAACCCATAAAATACATAAGAAAAGTGGTGCGAGTTCCACAAGACAAAGAAGGATAGAGGAAAGTGGTGCGAGTTTCACAAGAGCCCCACCCACAACACAAATGAGTGTCACACCAAACAATCACTAGTGGCCAAGCTAAAAGCTTCAGAGTCACATGCATGTTTTAAGTCTGAGCCAAAACCCAATAAGGGGAACAAAATGGGGAAGTAGATTATTGACACAAAACCCAATTCCACCGTTGCCACCACCAAGGTCTAGAAGATTAAGGCTAAAGATCTAGAGGAGGGAAAGCACCTCCTCCACTCACATATGTGGTTGAATGGTTCTCTGTTGCAGTTCATTATTGTTATTGGGAGCCAAAATAACGTCATCTTAGTAGAGGTCATTAAGTGGTTGGATTTTGTGACCACACCACACCCACAACCATACACCATTGGGTGGCTCCACCAAGGATGAGATCTCCATGTCATCTAGCATTGTCGCCTTCCCTACAACATCAAGCCCTTCGTAGACGAGGTACTTTGTGATGTTGTTCCTCTTGAATTCTATTGTAACAACCCCTGGTCGATTTTCCATGTAATAAAAATAAGACCAAGGTCATGGGACATGTACTCCAAGCTGCATGGTGGGAAAACATTATAGTTGGCACCAATTGTGATTTATTAATGGCTATGGAAATTGGAAAAGTCATTGGAAAAGGAAAAGAGGCAATAAATGGTATTTAATTATGAAAATAAATAAAAATAAGAGAAAAGGAAGATGAAGAGACATAGATAAGCATGCAAGGGAAATTAGAGAGAAATTAGTGGAAAATGAAAGAAAAAGGAATAAGCAAAGGAAGGGACTAGAGACCAATGGTAAAAATTCATTAGAGAAACAATTCAAAACTTTTTTGTGTATAGATTTTGTCTCTCTTACTCTTGCACACTTAGAGAATTCTTGGAGCATACTAGCATTCACTTTGATTTGGAGAAAGCAAGCAGGGAACAAGAAACGAATTTGAGGACAACGAAAAGGAAGGTTGGATCAACAACTATAGCTACACTTCGTTGCAAGTAACAAATCGCTGTGTGATTTCCTTGATGGTTTCTAGATGCATAATACTTTCATCTGATTCTTTGGTTGTTTTGTTGTCATTGGCATGATATTTTACTAGATTGACAGTTGTTTTGACCTTGCCTTTCCATTTCCTAGATAGCCATGGTGTTTTGGGTGCTTTGTGTTGGTTTAGTCTTTGGATAGTTGGCAGAATTTGGATCCTAGTGAGATGGTCTCAGGAAATTCCCAAGGGTCAAGGGTGGAGATGAGATTTCTCCTGGAACTCTTAACAGATGGGTGGAGATAGGAAAATTCCTTTGGATGTGGTGAAGATAGATGGAGGCATCGCAGCGTGTTTGGTGTTAGTGATTTCTAGATGAGTTAGGTGAAATCACCATGGTTAAGGGTTAAGGTGGTTTGGCCTCTGGAAGCCCTATTTTGTTACAATAATGTGTGAAAATACTATGGATTATCAATACCACATGCCAAAAAAACATAACTTATTTCACAATCAAAATATTCTATAACAATATGAAAAGATTCTTAAGCATGGATATTCCCCACCCACTTTATCATGGATATTATTAACTTGTAGATAAGATTTTTTACAATAATGTGGGCCAATACCATGGCTTATCAATACCACATGCCCAAAAATCATAACTTATTTCACGGCCAAAATGTTTTATAACAATATGGAAAGATTATTAACTATGGATATTCATCCCCACTTTACCATGGATATTAGTAAATAGTCTTTGTTACAACACCATAACTTATAAATACCACATGCCCAAAAACCATAAATTATTTCACAATTAAAATATTTTACAATTATTCTATTTTAATTTAATTTTATAACATTTTGTTAATCAAATATTAAAGGAAAAAGATTATAATTAATTTTGATATATATCTAAACCCTCCATCCTCAAGATACTAAAAATGTTCCCATAGAAATATAATCAAGGTTTTAATAATAAAAAAATGAGAACACTTTTATATATAAAGATGTGAAATTTAGATAATGTAAATAATATTTTTAAGAACCATAGATCTGTCTTAACTAAGGATCCAAACGATGAGAGCAAGCAAAGTGACTAATAATAATACAGGAAAGATAATAGATGGCTCTTTTAAGTTTTTTATTATTGTATTTTCATTGACATGATTGATACAAAATATAGGTTTAGTATTTTACAACCAATTGAGTTTTTTTAATTTAGATATTTTCTTAAACATAATACAATGGGATTAAATTTAAGAGTGAGAGACTGATGGGGAGAGAGAGAGAAGGAGGGAGGTGGGAGAGAGAGGGAGAGAGAGGAAGGAAGAGGGAGAGGAGGTGAGAAAGAGAAGGAGAGAGGGAGAGAGAGAGAGATATGGAATTGGAGAGGAAGATAGGGAGAGAGAGAGAGAGAGAGAGAGAGAGAGAGAGAGAGAGAGAGAGAGAGAGAGAGAGAGAGAGAGATGGAGTTTAAGAGGAAGAGAGAGAGGAAATAAAAAATACATAGAGAAATAGAGGTGGAGAGAGAGCTGAAGGGAGAGAGATGGAGGGAGGAGAGGAGGGAAAAGAGAGAATAGGAGAGGAGAGAGATAGGGAGAGAAGAGGAGGGGAGAGAGATAGGGAAAGAAGGGGAAGAGAGAGAGAGGGAGACATGGATATGGGGGGGGGGGGGGAGGAGAGAGGGAGAGAGATAATGACAGAGTTGGAGGGAAGAGAGAGAGAGAAAAAGAGTGATGGCAGGCTGAGACAGAGGAAGGTGGGAGAGGGAGAGAGAGGAAGGAAAAGATATAGGACTCAAGAGAGAGAAGGAGAGAGAGGGAGGGGGAGAGAGAGATGGAGTTTGAGGGGGAGAGAGGGAGGGAGTGAAAATGGAGATATGGAGAGAGAGTGGGGGAGAGAGGAGAGAGGGAGGGAAGAGAGAGAGGAGGATAGAGGGAGGGAAGAGAGAGAGAGGGATAGAATGGGAAGACATATAGAGAGAAGGGAAAGAGAGAGAGAGAAGGGGAAGATAGAAAAAGTGAGAGGAAGAGAGAGGGAAGAGAGAGAGGAGGATAGAGGGAGGGAAGAGAGAGAGAGGGATAGAATGGGAAGAAATATAGAGATAAGGGGAAGAGAGAAAAAGTGAGAGGAAGATGGAGGGAGAGAGGGATAGCTAGATATAGAGAGAGAGTGTGTATGTTTGGGGGGTGAGATAGAGAGAGGTGATAAGAAAGAGACACATAGATACACATATAGATATTATATAGTATTATATAACCATGCTAGATCCATCTTAACCCCACATCTATCAAGTGCCGAGAGGGATCAAATAGCTTAAGGTGTAAACCTATTTTTTGAGTTAAAAACTTGAGGAAGGTTTTCACCTTGAGATATTTGATCCCTCTCAACACTTGGTAGATCCGAGATTAATATGGAATTAGGTTAGTTATATAATACTATGTAATATCTATATTTGTATCTATGTGTCTCTTTCTTATTCCCTCTCTCTATCTCACTCCAAAAACAGATGCACTCTCTCTCTCCTTCTCTCTCTCTTCCCTCCCACTCTCTTCTCTCCATCACTCTCTCTCCACATTTCTCACTATATTTATACTTTCCTTCTCTCTCCCCATATAAATCCATTACTCCCTCTCTCTCTCTCATTCTCTTTCTTGAGTCCTCTCTCTCTTCCGTATCTCTCACCTTCCTCTTTCTCTCCTCCCCCAATATCTCTCTCTCTATTCCCTCCAAATCTATCATTATCTCCCTACCTATATTCTTCTCTCTCTCCCATCCATGTATGTGTCTCCATCTCTCTCTCTTCCCCATCTCTCCCTATCTCTCTTGACTCCTCTTCTCTCTCTCCCATCCATCTGTGTGTCTCCATCTCTCTCTCTTCCCATTCTCTCCCTATCTCTCTTAACTCCTCTTCTCTCTCTTCCCTCTTCTCCTCTATCCCTCACTCTCCCTCAATCTCCCTAGTCACTCCCTCTCTCTCTCCAACTCTATATCTCTATATATTTGTTCTATCCTCCCTCTCTACCCCTCCAAATCCATCTCTTTCTCTCCCCTTCTCTCCTTCCTCTTTCTCCCCTCCTCCTTGCATGAGTTTGATATGTTGATGTCATTATATATGTCATGCTAATCTATATTGGATTATGCAGGTGTGATAGCCTCCCCTGAGATACACTCAGGGATGATTTTAATTATGTCTTCCATTTGGTTTATCTAACATGGTATGCTTGCAGGAAATAGAAGATCAGATATGAAGAGCAGAGTAGTGGAATACAATTCAGAAGACACCCCTTACAGGCCTGATGTGAAATAAGTAGAATGGGAAAGGTTAGTTGAGCGGCAATGAGAAGAGTATTCTCTTGATTCAGCATAGGCAATCAGGAGTCTGAGGGAAGATATTCGAAGTTGTAAGGAAGATAATGAAAAATTGATTGATGCACATGAAATACATGATGAGACTTAGGAAAAGTGTATAAATTAATGTGTAGATTCAAAACTTCTCATGAAGTTTACTAAATCATAACACTTGAGGCTACTCTACTGATATGTAGAAGTTAATTCACCATCTAAAAGAGGAATAATTGACATGAAAAAGAAAACATCACACATACAAAAAGATTTATCTAGGTAAAATAAAATTCTAAAAACCCCTTACTATCTGTATTACATTAACTAGAGAATAGAGAAGACATACAATGCGTGTTCAAGCGTGAGCACACCCTGCACTAGTATAGTCTATCCCTTTACCTGAATAACTAAACATGGCCCAACACTTAGCCAATTTCAAGACTTCCCAAGCTCCTATTTCCTTTCATTTTTCCCCTTAGAAATTGCCCCAATTATTTAGGAATTTCATACCAAGGAATTGCACAATTACCATAAACCAATCCTCTAATTGCAAGAACCACCTATAAAAGTTGGATTAGTTTACAGCTAATAGTACACTTAGTACACTTCCATTGAACTCCCATCTCATCTGGGTAACTTGAATTCTCTACATGCAATAATTATTTTAGTCTAATTAATAAGATAATTGGTTGATCACTTAGTGTGGTTGAGGTTACACATCGACAACTTGACCTCCACTAGTTCTTCTGACAATTAAAACTAGTTAAACCAATAATAACTCAAATTAACTTAAATAGATTGCTACAAATTAGTAATCAGTCATGTAGAACTTAATTTAAGTGTGGGCCTCATGGGGCCTGACCTAGGTTCAGTGTTAGTTAGCCAAACAAATCCCTACACTACTAGCCCTTTCGGCATCAGCCTGTGGATCATGGACTAAGGTCTCACCCGAAGCAGTATGGGGGGATGCTGGAACCAAGTTTCCACACCCTAAGATGGTTGTGATGTTGTTTTATACCCTCTATTCCTACTTTTGTGTAGGTCACTAAGCTTTAGGGCTCTATCATTCTACCCTTTATTCAGCCCTTCAGTACCTCTGTGAAGGTGTACGATTAACCTTCGTGCAGCCTTAACTCGCGATCCAGGTACTTTCGCGCTGCTATGACAACATACTGTATAGGTTCCCAAGTTATCTTAAGTGTTATACTTATCTTACTAATCAATCACAGTTAGCACCGTGGAAAATGATATTCTTACTGGCATTCAATTAACCAATATTATCACATATATTCATGCATCCCATAAAAATTGTAAATTAAACCCAAAATGCAATATAAGAAGATGCATTAATAAGAAATAAATACACAAAATTTGTAGAATACTTCTCTTTATTTATATCCAATTTAATACAAACTTTATCTACCCTGCGCACATAGCTGCATGGGTCCACGCACTCAGCTACGGACTTCCACCCTAGGCCTCTCTGCACTCACCTATAGAGCCTCTACCTATGCTATGACCCGAGAACACTTAGACTCAATGTTTAACTCCTCACTTCATTCTTCGCTACTTCTTGAAAACTTAACTACTTAGAGCTTACTTACTTACCTCTTTTCTATACAATCCCATGGTCTGCAGACCATGGGTGGATATTTACAACCAAATTTACACTTCAAAAAATAAGGGTGGACAATCCTTTATGACTCTTGACACCTTCGTGTTCTGCCACCACAAAATGCGGAGATTTTACAACTTTATTAGAAAATTTGTCCTAAAACATGGGCTTTTAGCCCCAAAATTGTCCTTAGGGTAACCCGTTCCCAATAGGCCCCCAACACAAACATGGTGACTCACCCTCGAGTCACTCTATAGGCGTGAAGACCTCCCAGCTCGACCTATATGATGGCAACCTCAGCAATGCGATGTACGACCATTTCCTTCGCTTCTTCAACCAACTGCTAGGTCGCTGGTCCTCAACTGTCATCCTGAAGCTTCTGCTAAGTTGCTTGCAGCTTAGCAAGCTTGCCTTCAATAGAGGACATGATCGAATAAGCCTCATCCAACCAAAGCTTCAAGCGTGCCTTCAACACCGCCTCTTTGTGCTACACTACATCTACCTATTATTTCAATGCTTTGGCTTCTTGCAACTTCGCCAGTCTTTGCATGAGAGTGATGGTGCACAAAATACCTTTTACTTTGTCATAGTGCTGTTGTAGTTCTCGCACCTCCGTCTCTAGCCATTGAACATTAGGGTCCTCCTATAGGTTTGTCAGGACTTTGAACGACTATTCAAACAACCATGTACAGTCTACTACTGCACTTTCTACCACCGCTATCACCTCTGTGATAGTAGTTGCACTATGCTCCTTTACTTTTAGTGAAGTTGAAGGTTGGGCCTTCAACTATAAATCTGCAATCTATATGTTCAACTCCAGCTGAACCTTAGCTAACTCTATGCGAGCATCATGCACCCCTGTAGCCAGCTGGTAGACCTATCCATTTGCCTCCACCTCCTCAGGCATGGCCAATTCGGGGACCATTCGATAAGATTCCCTCATGGCCTTAATCATGCACATATTGGTGATAGTAAGTTCCACCACGACAATGAAGGTGGTGTCTCGGTGTAGGGACATGTGTTCATTTTTAATCTTCTACTCACTAATCACCCTCAAAGAACAGTGTTCGTGGGCCCTCAGCTCCATGATCACTCCATTCTGTAGTAGGCCAAGTGCCTCACTAGGGAGCAGTGCCAAGTTCAACCCCACTCACTTGAGCGCGCTGATAGTGGGCCTAGCAACTTCATTTTCTGTGGTCAGTGCTCCATCCGGCAACACTATTGCATGAGAAACCTTCGCACATAGCATCTCGATAGCTTCTGAAGTACCGATAGTCAAGTTGGTGGACACCGTGCCAACTTTTGATGCGCAGGTTTGCATCTCCTGCAGACCCATCTGGGTGGCCCTCAATGGTAGTGCTATTGCTGCTCGAACTGTTGTAGTGCCTCCATAGTGACATCCTGCACTATGTCTCCAATGTCACGCAAATCTCCCTCTACGAGGGTGATTGGGTCCAGCGACACCTTACTAGCCTTGGATTTCTTCCTCAACCCCACTTTTTCTTGTTCCCTTAGACGCTTGATGCGGTTCGACATCGTCTTTGGGTCTACGCCATGCTATTCTATTTTCTCGCCCATTTCTTCATCTATTTCAGGCGAAGGCAACCTCGTGCCTTTGTCAAAGGTACGCTCTATTTTTCCTGTGTACTTTTTCGTCTGCTGGGTGGCATCATGCTCTATGTAGGCCTTGTCAGCAACCTCCTTCCTCTTCTCAGCTAGCTTCGCCATCTTAAGCTTGGCCTCCTCCTTTTTGAACTGCATGGTAGACTTGCTCGATCCCATTGCCAAGTCTGTGATAGTGCACCACTCTACAGGCTACCGATCAAGTACTGCATCAATTGCATCGTCCGTATCCAAATAAGGCAAGTCATACCATGTCTATTTTGAGTCCTTTCATGTCCTAATTGATACATAGTGAAAATATACCTTGAACTCCGCGTCCTCCTACAGTTTGTCAAACACAATAGGAAAAAATGATGGTTTGTGATTGATAGCCATGCGAATGTTCATTTCCATCAAGATCCAGAAGATCTTGCTATCCTTAATGCGATAAGCATCCTTGGTCACCCACAGTGAAGCATACTTCGCTGCTTCTAGCAAGTCCGGCATGACCAAGGGGAATTGACTGTCTTCTAGCAGCTTCCAGGCTACCGGCACAATAGATAGCAAGAGCCATGCATAGTGGAAGTTCTTGCTGAGCTCCTGTACCTCGCGGAAGTTCCAAAGGAACTCGCGGCAGTTCCCAAGGTACTCACCACAAAGATCACGTGCCCAATAAAACTGGACTCCTTCTGTGCATTGGGCTGCAAGAGCGACGACTAGTGCTATCACTTCATCTGCACCACACTTCCTCATAACCTTTCCTATCAAAATTTTCATAGCCACCTTGACCATAGGGTCATAGATACTTGATATGTAATATCCTCGTGACTTCTTCACGAGCTTGAATTTCTCCTTCATGGCCTCACGAGGGCCTGCTCGTCACCTTTTCTACCAAACATCATGGCCAGATTTTCCCCTGTGTAGGGCAGCCACGTGATCCTATGGATCAATCTATCGGTGATGGGTATTGGCTCCTCTAGCCATAGACACCCATCATGCACCAAGCATTGCAGCTACTTGATGACCAATACTATAATGGGGGTGCAGTCATAGTGTGACACCCATAGCAGGTTTAGGAGACTTGCCTTGTCTACTCCCTTGAGCCACTTCTACGATTCTAATGCAGTCATCTCGGTGGTTGTGTCAATAGCATGATGCATTAGCTGCTCTGTCACCAAGTGCGGGAACTTCTCATGGTTAACTAAGTCCTAATCTTCTAGTTTTAACAGAGGAACCCACCCCAAGTACGGTCCTTCAAAGAAAATTTCGTCTAGTAGCAGAAGTGTGTGCAAGTCAAAATTTCTTTCGTCAATGTCCTTCGGCACTTTGGTCTTGTCCTTGCATGGAGGGATGTATTCGAGAAACTTAGTGATAGGGTCAGAACCCTCAACTTTAGCTTCCTCCACTTCTAACCCCTAGTCCTCATCATCCATTAGGATGTCCTCAATTTCTTCCTCCTCCGGCTCTGGGTCAATGGTTTTTCCATTTTCTTGTATGATGGGCTTATCCTTCTGTGGGTTTCATCTAGGTGACACACACACTGGTATCATAGCCAGCTTTCCCTTTTTGTCCTTCACACTCTCCTTCGTTGAGGTGGGCTTCGGTCTAGGCATCTGTGGTGACTTGGGGACTTTAGCTAAGACCTCTGCAACCTCTGGAGCAGCTCCCTCTGCCTCCCTAACAACCTCCGGCATAATTCCATCAGTTGTCACTACTTCAATGCTCATAGATTCTTTGGGTGTCGACATGATGCTATGCAACAACTCCTCTGTCTCCTTTGGTAATGTCTCAAATACTGAACTTGCTAGAAAAAATTCATAGTTTTCATGGTTCATGTGCACCTGAGAGCTCAACAACTTAATTCTCAAAATGCCAAGTCTTTTTCGCTAGGTAGCCACCTATAATTTATAGACACTTTCAAGTTCAAATCTAACCATTCCCCCCACATTTG
Source organism: Pinus tabuliformis (assembly GCA_031772625.1). Lineage (NCBI taxonomy): Eukaryota > Viridiplantae > Streptophyta > Pinopsida > Pinales > Pinaceae > Pinus > Pinus tabuliformis. The sequence goes on from CM062816.1 coordinate 1,428,704,547, forward strand.
GTTCATTAATGCTGGATTGGTAGTAGATTTCCAAGGATCTTAACCATAAAGTTTGTCTCAAATTCCCGCCTCCTGATTCATTTGGCCGCATGCTTACTATCAAATAATGAATAGTGACTTTAACAGTCACTTTACAGTTGACCTGTGCGATTTCGCCTAGGTAGCACAGCTCTCTTCACATTTCTAGGAGCCCTATGACATTTCATTTTTCCGCACAATCCTCCAATCGCACAGTTCCCTACCTAGGCAGTGTAGTTTATAGTCCCGTGCCTCCTTTCAGCTACTTAGAGCACTAAGACTATGCTACCCTCATATAGTTACCTGGCCTAAAAACCAGTATATGGCTTCAATTGGCTGCCATTCACCTTTCCTGGGAAGGGATCTCCATTCAGTTTAACCAACTGAACTGCTCTGCCATTGTTAATCTCCTTAATGACATAGGCCCTAACGAGTTTATTTTTAATTTCCCTAGAAATTTATCAAACATGATGTCATATAACAAAACCAGATCATTTACCTTAAAGGTGTGCAGCTTAATGTGCCGATCATGCCATGATTTTTCATGCTGCTTTTGGACCTATTGATGAAATCTAGCTAGAAATCTCTCTTCCTTAAGCTCAGCAAGTTGTGTGATCCTTTCTTCTAGGGCTCTGCGATCTATCATACCCGTGAGTGCCACTATGCGTAGACTGGGCACAATGTATTCCATGGGCATCACTGCTTCAATGCCATACACAACCTAAAGGGTGTCTGTCTAGTCAACTTTTTGCATGTCATTTGATAAGCCTATAGTACGGCGAGTATGCGTAGGTCCCAATCATTTCACTGAGAATTTCAAAACTTGGTCAGTGTGTTCTCCAAGACCTTATTGAATTCTTCCACCATCCCATTATCCTATGGGTGATAAGGCATGCTTTTCTAGTGATATACCTAAAATTCCTCTGTCAGTGCGATGATCATTTCATTCAGAAAGTGTGTACCACGATCACTCATCAAAATATTTTCACACCCAAATCACGTCAATATAGACTCAAAGAGGAACTTTATAGCAGTCACACCTGTGAAATCTTTCATAGGTTGTGCCTTTGCCCATTGAGTCAAATACTCAGTCACATTGATAATGTACCGCACTCTCGTCTTCTTTACTTGGGGCTAAATGGGTCCCACAAAATATATCGCCCATTTCTTGAAAGGTTGTAACATTATCTGTGGGTTTAGAGGCAACTAATCTCTCTGCGATGGCCTGCCAATCCTTTGAGACACATCACATGCCTTCCAGTAAGATTTTCAATCCTGATGGAGGGTTGGCCACCACAACCCTATGTGTAGAATCTTCTGTGTGATCACTCTCCATGCATAGTGGCCTCCCATGGAACCCACATGAGCATCCATGAGGATACTGCTCCTTTCAAACTCTAGTAAATATCATCGTAATACTTCATCAGACCCCATTTTGTACAGATCTCGAGCAATGACATAAAAGTCTACCGCATGCACCACTAACTCCCTTTTAGGCTAGATGGTGTAATCTTCTGGGGCAATTCTTGTTGTTTAGAAGTGTATGATGTCTTCAAAGTGACAATCTGTGATGTGCACTGCAAATAGTTGCACCTCAGGAAATCCCTCCTGCAAATTAGTGGGCTCTTCCCCTGTTTCAATCCGTGACAAATGGTCTGGTCCAATGTTTAGTCGTCCAAGCTTCAAAATAACCTCAAAATCATATTCCTGTAACAATAACAACCATCTACAGATTCTCCCCCAAAACATAGGCTTATTGACCAGGTATTTCAATGCAGAATGATCTTTATACATATTAAAATGTCCACCCAACAAATAGTGTCTAAACTTCTAGAGCACGTATACCATGGCTAACCCTTCGCGCTCAGTGGTGGAATAGTTCTTCTCAGCCTTGGATAACCTCCTACTTGTGAATGCTATAGGATGGTCCAATTATCCTCCCCTAGCCCGTGTAAGTACTGCTCCTAGTGCTATACATGACGCATCTACATGTACGTGAAACTCCTTCTTCCAATTTGGGAAGACTAAAATCAGCGCGATGACCGTTTTTACTTTCAATACATCCAAGCTTTTTTGACAGTCTTCGTTCCAACAGAATGTGACATCATTTTTCAACAACTTCTCCATAAGCGTAGTGATTTGGGCATAGCCCTTGATAAAATTGCTGTAATACTCAATATGTCCTAAGGTTGCACGTAGCTATTTCACACTCTTCGGTGCCTCCAAGTTAAGAATCACTATGATCTTCGCGGGATCTACCATCAGTCCCTATCTACAAACCACATGACCCAACAAATTTCCAAAAGGAACACAAAATAGGCATTTCTTCAGATTGAGCACAATCTAGTACCTTCGACAAGTATCTAGCATTAGGCGCAAACTTCCAACATGGAATTTTACCAACCCAAACACAGTCCAGTCATCAAAGTACACCTCCAGAAACTTATGAATGAATTCTTTGAATGCAGTAATGACTACACACGAAAAAATCGCAGGCGCATTCTTCAATCTGAAAGGCATTATAGTGTACTGAAAACATCCCCACTCAGTCGTGAAGGTTGTCTTGCTTCTATCTTTAGGCACGATTTTAATCTGATGGTAGCTAGAAAACCCTTCAGTGAAGGAGTATTCTTCCTGGCCACCTACATTGTCCAATAACTCATCAGTGAATGGAGTTAAGAAAGGATCATCTATGAAAGTGTCATTCAACTTCCTGAGATCTATGCATATCCTTATTTCATCCTTTTGCTTCTTTTGTTGTACCACCTTTAGGCTCACCCAATCAGATTCTTCTATGGGCTCAATGATGCCTTCCGTGAGCATCTTGTCTTTCTCTAAGTGGACCTTCTCCTTATACTTTGGATTGAGATGGTAAAGTCTTTCCTTAACTGGCTTTGCATCAGGTTTTAACATGATCTTCATAATGCCTAGATCTCCTATTATCCCTTAGCTCCGTAACTTGGTAGGTAACAAATCCTAGTATTCATAGAGAAATTTAGCAACCTTATTTATCATTGCATCATCCTAGTCATCTCGAATCTTCACGAATTTGGCCTCCACCTCCATACCAATATTTACCTATTTCATATTCAGCAGTGTAGTGATATCAAGATTCTCAATCTATGGTCCCTCGACCTCATGGCGACCCTCAGTTTTATGGATATTAATCTTTTAAAGATCCTCATCTTCTTCTTTAGTAGTCACGTTATAGCATTCCAGCATGTGGCTCAACTGAGTACTCCAATCGAGTTGAATCAAATCCAAAGGATCTTGCGGTATCCTAAAGATTGCTTCTTTAACTTCTTGTAGCACTTTCTCAATACAGTCAAACCGGTCTCCGAAGCTAAATGTCATTATGAATCCTTCACGTAGAATATCCCATTCACATGTGCCATGGTAGAGCTCTGTCTCCAAGTACCAGTTCATCAGGATGACATCCAAGGTATGACAGAACAAGTGCACCCATGTTGGGTGTGGAGCCCGATTATCTTCTATATTCAAAGGTATCACCACATTGGACCCCAGTTCGAAATGGGGGTGGCAATGCCGCCTGTAAAATATTCGCTGCATGGGGGGTCCACGGGGGGGCGGCTGCGACCTTTGGGAGCCCACCCTTGGTGGGGGGTTTCGGGGGTAGTGCCCTCGAAGCTAAAAACAACTGTAAAATTGCCTTGTAAAAGTATAGTAATTTCTAGTCAATCTAGGCTGTTCATTAGGCGGATGATCTGACGGTAGAACTTATGTTTAGTTTATGGTTTTTTGCCCTAGAAGGCAACCCCTCTCTTTGTATGAGGGCATTGTATTTAAGGCTGTGTAATAGATGTGTATTCTCTGAGCGAGAAACAGAGAGGTGAGACTATGAGAGAAAACAGAGGATATTACAACGGATTTGTTGTATGTTGTGTCTCTTCATTTTGCTGGATAATAGAAAGGAAGGACTACCTGTTCGGGGTGGACGTAGCCCAAACTGGTTGAACCACGTATATCTGTGTCTCTCTCGTTTTGTGCATTTTCTGTGTTTATATTTCTGCAATATTTTATGTGTTCCATTTCTCCGTAATATATAATTTTCTAACAACCCATTCAAGTTGGGGCTTCACTCCATACGCCTTATCCCTTTTGGAAAAGTGTGCACGTGGATCATCCTTCCCATCATATTTTTCTATCATTCATACCTTAAGCTTCCCAAATCATTTTCTCATCATCATCCCACACTCGTGCCCATCGTCAAAAATACCCTTGTGTGTACCCCACCATCTCACTGGCGTAGCACGCAGTGCCTAGTCCAAGGCCTAAAAGTGCTGCTTCTCTAGTACTTCCCTCTCAAATGCGTCCAAAAATACATCTACATCATTCAAGCCATCATAAGTGGGCATATTTATTACCTATGACGATACATATCGCAGCGACTGGGTCATCATGTTACAGCTCAGTGTGGTTACCTCATGTAGCCAATTCTTCCAGCGCTCTAATCCTTCATTAGAGTCTTAGCTGTAGGAACTCTCGCAATCCCATGTATTTCATCCATATGCTGTCAGATTCACCCAATATTGGTCTCATGTTGTTATCTTATATATGTTGTCCAAATCATCATCGCTCTCATAATCGTGGATTGGTTCAGTATATAGAGATCCTTCAGCAGGATCAAGGGGGACTATTACGCGAAGCGATTTCATTTCAAATATCATATTTTGATTCTTTAGGTTGATTGCCCCATTCATGTCAGTATCCCAATCAATGCCAAGGAGCGCAAGGTAAGGGTTGCTATCATCCATAATTTCTATCATTGTAAATTCAGCCAATGCATTCATGCCTTCGATACCTATAATTACTCCTTGTAGCCATCCCATGGGGATGATCTTCTGCTGATTTTCCATCCTTAGCTAAATCAGAGACCATTGCAGTGCGGGTTTCCCCATTTGTTCCCAAGTTTACTTTGGTAAAACATTCACTTCTAACCCCAAATCCAAAATAACCTGATCCATTTAATATTCTCCTATCTATGTAGTTAGTCTCATCTCACGCTTTGTCCTTTCTTTATGCTTACCAATCTTCTGTACCACGTGCGGTTCACCTAGAGTGTTTCCAGCGCATCTATTTATAAGGTCTTGTAATGTTATGAAACCATGTCACAAAAAGATGGAGAAGATATATCAATGCCTTATAAATAAGCCTCTTTGAGGGGGCAACCTCCTTTACATTACACAAATGAACAATTCTTGGTTGATACAAATGACAAAACCTCCTTTCTATATATAGGAGTCTAAGGGGTCATAATATAATCAAAGCCGACATAACAATAATAATGTAAGGGCACAACAATAACAATAGTGGGCTTCTATGGGGCACAATAATACAATATGGGGACTACATGGGCACAACAATACAATAAGGGGGTTATACTAATAACAGTAAGGGGTTACACTAGTAGTATAGGGTCCTAACATGCCCCTCTCCTTCAAAAAGTGTTGTCCTCAATGCTTGAGTAGTTCTGGATGATTCTGTATAAAATTCTTATCCTCCCATATGGAATCTTCAGTAGGTAAGTTCTACCACTTGATGAGATACTCTTAAATTAATCGATTTCATAGCTGTCGATTTCCTGTTTCTGTGACTGCTTCGGGTTCCAATATGATTTTTCCTTCCTCATCAAATTCTGGAAATATTATTTGAACTAGGATATTTTGTAATTTTGAATGAGTGGCCACACTTCTTCATCATTCTTCCATTCATCCCTTACTTCATTTATCCAATCTGGTTGGATAATAGAAATAACACAAAACAATGCTTCCACATCCTCATCCTTTCTTGAGAATGTATCTGCAACAACATTTTGCTTCACTTTTTTGTAGATGATTTCAAATTCATAACCCAACATCTTTGTGACCCATTTTCATTTTTCTTCAGATGATAATATTTTTCTAAAAAGTATTGAATACTATCATGTTTCGTTTTTACCTTGAAGTGTCTTCCCATTAGGTACAGTCACCATTTCTTAAGTGCATGTAGTATTGCCAACATTTCCTTCTCATAAATATATTTGTGTAAATAATTTCCTTTGATTGTATGACTTTCAAAAGCAATGGGTCTTTCAACTTGCATTAAAACATCACCAATTCCATTTCCTGAAGCATCTCATTCCATAATAAAGGTTTTTGTGAAGTCCAACATAGCTAAGACCAGTGCTTGGCACATTGCTTCTTTAAGATGTTCGAAGGACTTTGTTGCTTCTGGAGTCCATGAAAATGCATCTTTCTTCAATAATGTTGTTAGAGGTGCTTCTATTCTCCCATAATTCTTAACAAACTTGCAATAATACCCTGTCAACCCAAGAAATCCTGGCAAATGCTTTATGGATGTGGGGATTTTCCATTCCTTAATGGCTTTAATTTTTCTAGGGTCTACCTTAACACCTTCATGAGATAAAATATGGCCCAGATATTCCACCTCTTGTACTCCAAAGAAACATTTGGAGCTTTTTTCATATAATTGTTTCTCCTCGAATAGTTTAAGAACCCTGTCAACATGTTGAACATGATCCTTCCAAGACATTGTAGATTAGTATATCATCAAAAAATACTAACACAAATTTTCTAAGGAAGGTTTTGAAAATGGAATTCATCAAACCTTGAAATGTATAAGGTGCATCGGTAAGGCCAAAAGGCATGACCAAAAGTCCATAATGACCCTCATGAGTTCTAAATGTTGTTTTCAGAATGTCTTCAGTCTTCATTCTGATTTGATGATATCCTGAATGAAGATCTAACTTGGTGAAGTAAATTGATCCATGCAATTCATCCAATAATTCATCAATGATAGGAATGGGAAATTTATCTTTAATAGTGAAATTTTTGAGCTCCCTATACTTTGGACACATACGCCATGATCCATCCTTCTTGTGCACCAATACTACTGGAGCAGAGAAAGAACTTTGACTACGTTGAATTATACCAGCCTCTAGCATTTATAAAACCATATGTTCAATTTCACTCTTTTCGACATAGGGATATCTATATGGCCTGATGTTTGGAGGAACACTTCTTGGAATCAAATGAATAGCATGATCATGGTCACGAATAGGTGGGAGGCCTTTGGGAGTCTCAAATACCTTGGAATGTTTGTCCATGACTTTTTGGCGACCTAGAGAAATAGATAATTTTGATGTGGGAACCTCTAGCGAACATAATTGTGCAATTACACCTCATTGTTCCTTCTTTAGAAGCTTTTTCATACCATTAGAGCTGGTTATCTTTCCCAGTTCCCCTGCAATACCCCTTAATTCAACTTCCTTTCTTTCCACACAAAATTTCGTGAAAATTTCTTGAAAATTAAAAGCTATTGTACCTAAAGATTGTGCCATTGGACTCCGAGTACAACATCAACACCACCCATTGGAATGGAAAGAATCGGGCTATTCAATACATATTCTCCCATGGATATCTTGATATTATGGCACTTTCTAGAGCAATTTATGGTTCCTCCACTTGCAACCATCACTTGACACTTTGGTGTTGGGTATAGGAAGCAATTCAATTCATTGGCTATCTTACAATGAATAAAATTATGGGTACAACCTGAATCAATCAACACTATTACCTTTTTCTTCTTGATATGTCCTTCTATCTTGATAGTTTGAGGAGTGGTGATCCTGACCAATGCATTACAGGATATGGTTGGATTCATTTCTTCTTTCTCGATGGATCTTTCACTTCTTGAACCTTTTTCTTCTTGATATGTCCTTCTATCTTGAGAGTTTGAGGAGTGGTAATTATTGCCAATGCCTTACAAGATATGGTCAGATTCATTTATTCTTTCTCTAGGGTTGGTTCCTGGTGTATATCCTCTTCTTTTGATGTTTCTTGATGATTTTCTTCCTCCTCTTGACAATCTATGTAAAATAATTTCTTGTCAGCACACTTATGACCTTTAGTGTACTTTCTATCACAAATGTAACAAAACCCTCTTTCTCTTTTTCCTTCAAATCATTGTGGTGTAAACCTTATAGGTTGTGGAAGGGTAGGAGAAAAAAAACTTCCATATTTATAGTTGTGAGTGGTGGGATTCCTTGTTTCCATAATTCCGCTTTCATTTTTTCTCGCCAATCTGAATGCCTTGTCCAATGAATCAGGTTCCCAAAGATGAACCTCATGTTGAAGGTTATCCTTTAAAGTCCCTATGAATACATCAATCCTTTGCTTCTCTGGAATATCATTTACCCTTATTTTCAATTTTTGAAATTCCTCAATGTTCTCTACCATTGAACCCTTTTGTTTGAGATTTATCAATTGGCTAAAGAAGGTGTTTCTCTTTGTATCCTCATAATGTGCTATCATTTCCTCCATGAAAATTGACCATGTAACAAGTGGTTTACGAGAACAGAGACCTTTATACCATAAAAATTGATTCAGTTCAAAATAATTAGATCCAATACATACCTTCTGTAATAGTGGTACACCATATAGATCAAAATATTTCTCCATCTGTAGTATCCAATTTAGGATCCTGGCCATCAAACTTCCTCATCTCACTTTTTCTTGATTTTAGGAGCTTGATCTTGAAATCACTGTAACTTTGTAATTTTAGTTCTTTAAGTTCTGAAATTTCCCCTTGTAATAGCCGTCTGGATCCTCTTTCTAAATCCACAAGTCTGATCACAATTGGATTCCCAAAGAAAGATTTATTCCCAATATCCCACGATGACCTAATTATAGACTAGTTTAGTAGAGTGAACTTGTAGGATGTACCCCGTGTCACTATTTCAACCTTAGGTTCTAAAAATTATACCCAAAAAAAAGAGAATCTGTCCTCTTTCTGTAACTTCTTACAAAATTTCAATCTAATTCTCAGAGAGAAAGTTATGATGATTTTCCCAAGGTCACCTATTTAGGATGTAATTTGGGAGTATGCAAAAAGCCTAACTTCCTCAAATCATATATCCGAAAATATAGTAAGAAAAGATCTAAAATTTGGACTTGAGGTTTAGACTAATTTATTCTCAAACTATTTTTTTCTTTAGCTTCTGAAACTTTATAGCGAAAATGTTACAACGAAAATTCCACGATGGCCTGGTTTAGATGAAATATAGGATCTTGCAAAAACCCTAACTTCTACAGATCATATATCCGAAAATATAGTGATTAAAGATATGAAATTTGGAACCGAGGTTTGGCGAGATAACTTCTCAAATGGGTTTTGTTTGTAGCTTCTGAAACATCACAGAAAACAAGTTATGGCACAAATTCCATGATGCACTATTTGGAGCAGTGAAAGCCTAGAATCCAAAGCTCTGATACCAAATGTTATGAAACCGGCTCACAAAAAGATAGAAAAGATAGATCAACGCCTTAGAAATAATACTCCTCAAGGGGGAAACCTCCTTTACAACACACAAATGAACAATTATTGGATGATACAAATGACAAGACCTCCTTTCTATATATAGGAGTCTAAGGGGTCATAATATAATCAGAGCCGACATAACAATAATATTGGAAGGGCACAATAATAACAATAGTGGGCTTCTATGGGGAACAATAATAAAAATATGGGGACTACATGGGCACAAAAATATAATAAAGGGGTTGTACTAATAATGATAAGGGGGTTTTACTAACATCAATGGGATATAGTGGATGGAATCCCAAGCCCACCTAAAAAGGGCTATGGCTAGTTGAGCTATGGAGAGCCCAGTTGTAGTTGTTTTGAACATAGGGGAGGCTCTCGTCCCATGCGCATGGATGCTTGAGTTGTATATGCACAAAATGTGTATGATCATCTAGTTGACAACCTCTGTCTAGCCATCAGTTTGAGGATGGAATGATGTGGACTTAGTGAGTTTGGTGTCCAGCATCGGCAAGAGACTAGACCAAAATGTACTGAGGAACCTAATGTTCTGATCTGAGATGATAGACTGTGGGATCACAAAGTGTACCCACACTCATTCAAAGAAGAGTTTCTCTGTGGCTTCGGCTGTGATATTCTTCTTGTAGGCCACCATAATGGCCATCTTTGAGAACCTGTTGATGACCACAAAAACATAGTCATTTCCATGCTTAGTGGAAGGAAGTCGTGACATGTAATCCATGGAGATGGATTTCCAAGGTTGTCTGGGGGTACGCAACAGGGTATAGGGGCCTTACTTCTTGATGGTCGGTTTGGCAATGGCACAGACAGTGCATGATCTGATGTACTTCCCAACATTCTGTGGAAGATTTGGCCAATAGAAATATTTCTACAGTACTGCCACTGTTTTCTCGACCTCGAAATGCCCAACAGCCTGACTGTAGTGTGCTTCCCAAATCATCTTGGCACGCTCACTTGAAGGAACACAAAGGTGACCCAGGTGGCATAACAAGGAATCCTAGAGGTGAAAATTTGGAACATGCTGACCCTCCAAGAGTGTCTCGTATGTGTGGCCGAATTCTGGGTCACTTTTGTAGAGAAGTGGCTAGTCAGAAGTCCCGTGCCCATAAGAGTTGAGCATGGTGGTTAATGCCATGATTGGTGGTCGAGTAAGGAAATCAACAACATTATTGGTGCTGCCCTTCTTATGCTTGATATTCAAATGGAACTGTTGCAGGTATGTGAACCACTTCTGATGGCGATCATTCTGCAATTTCCCTTAGGTCTGTATGAACTGCAGGGGTCGGTGGTTTGTGTGGATGATCATTTCCTTCCCCAAAATGTAATTCTTCAGGGAAAATTTTAAGAACCCCCCAAATTTATATGTATAATAAATGGGCGAATCTCCATGGTATATAGGAAAGATGGAAGGCGATTTTATCAATAATATAATATGTATATATAATTTTTTGGTGAATCTCTCACCAGGCATGGCAAATATTTTATTCAATTATAAAATATTGTAAGATCTTGGTAAGTCTTTCACTAAATAATAAAACTTTGTAAAGTCCTAGTGAATCTTAGCATGGTGAACTCTTAGAGAATTTTTTGAAAAAGTATAAAACCATATATGACAAGAGCCACATGGTGGCAATATCACTATTTTTTTTTCACATTTCCACGACATGGAACTTGTTTATAAATTATAAAAAAGACAAACAAGTCCCTTATAATATGCAGGTAGGATTATAATAGAGTCTGATACCTCTACTATGCTTGTCTTCATTCAAGTGTCATAGCTGCTATACTTAACAATGTGAATCACAACTCTCTTAGAACTCAACTCTATAGTGCAATTAAAACCTTTGGAAATTGAATTTGACAACTCTATAAAAAGGATTAGTGAAATAGAAGCTTTTGTGAATGATCCCACAAACTATCACTGCTAAACAATCAATCTAGACTATGAAGTCTTCCATCTTGATCATAATCGTTCTCACGATCAAGGGAGTGCGACCACCTGGCCTGACATAATGGCCATCATAGCTTCCAATAATCAACAGCCACTTTGCAAGGACATCCTAGCTCATGTCTCATGAATTTTATTCATCAATCTTAACTAATATAAATCTTATAAAGATAATATTCGAATCCTCTCCAGATTCACTGTTAATACAAGGGTAAAGGAAATTTTCTAGTTCAAGGCACTAGCTAATACCAACTTTGGTATTTGTGACCCCTTTGTGGGGATGCACCTAAGCTATGTTATATACCTAGGGGGGATAATATGGGGTACCAAGGGAGGTACCCAAGGTAATAATGTAATAATGGGATGGGCCATAGTAATAAATAAGGTGGTTAACCCATATCATGTAAGGGACCACAAGTAGTTAATAATAATGTAATGGGCCCATGGTATTAGTTTGAGGGTATGAGGGAACCATGGTAATGATCCATGGTATTGTATGTATGAGGCCTATATAGAGGCTAGAGACTCCACATGGAGAGAGTCAAGGATTATTGTATGAACAGGCATATGGCTTGTGGAGTGTTCTCCTTCCTTAAGGAGTGAATGTATGGTGTTGCCCTACCTTAAGGGTTTGATTAATAAAGAAGCATTTCTATCTATTTTGATCTTGTTATTCTTGGGTTATTTCTATTTTCATAATATCTTTGGGTTAGAGCTATAACACCCTACCCCGTTGGGTTTCTGCCTTGTAACATAGTTCAAGGATCACAAGACTTTCCAATCTTCCTACTCCATTAGACACACTTTATATGCTATACATAGTGAATGGAAAAGAAGCATTATAGAACACACAATTTCACAGAAAGAAGAAAAATCTTAGCCAGTTCAATATCAAAATCTTAACCATTGATTAATAAAGAATAACAAGTAGTGTAATGAATTGTTCCAAGTTATTTATTTACAAGCTGTAAAGAATGTAGTGGAATGGAAAATATTACGTAGGCAACCCTTCAATATTTTCTACTAATATGTTTGTGCATGTACATATGAAATTAATAGCATTCTTGAATACAAAGTTTCCTTTTCTCTTGCCTCCATTTTGACAAATCAATGTGAAATCAGTGTCACTTTGAATCTCCTTTCCTGTGTGGATGTTTTTACAAATCAATGTGAAATCAAAGTGACTTTGAATTTCCTTTCCTGCAAGGGATCACATCCACAGTTGATTAGTAAAAGATAATCTACTATATATTATGTTCAAGAAACTGACTTCAATCTACAGTGGAAACGAGACCTCAATTCTTATTCTGAATTTGAATATCTCAGGACAACATAAGAGATAAAAATGCATATGGCCTTAGTAGCTAGAAAACAATCACTCCATCATTACAAGACCACCTATATTTTAGCACTTAATCTAAATAATGGCACTAGTTGCAGTGCTTATTTGCATTAACACCATGGAAAAGCAACAACAATGTTTCTAAGCACACTTACTAGAAAATTTGTAACGTTTCGAGAATATTTAATGATAGCATCTGAACCTCGTAGCTATGGTGGGGAAACTAGGGAACCCAAATCTTGGAAGATATCTCATACCAAATATGAGAAAAAAATAAAAAGGGAAAAAATCAAAATATATAAATCAAGCAATGAATTGTTTACAAATCAAATACAATTCCTTTAACTAATAGTTAAATTGTGGTGATATATTTAAATATTTAATAAGAGGGGAACTTCAAACCATGGAATATTACCTTTGTCATTTCTGTTATCCCTCAGTGACTGAGATTACAAATCAATACTTATGGAAAGATTATAAGAAATTCTATGAAATAGTAAAGAATAACCTCTATTTTCAAGCAACAAAATCAAGACATTGTTACATCAAGAACCATAATTGATACATAATCAATGAATCAAGTCCTTGTATGGCACAAGCTTGTTTCACAACCTCTATTTTCTCAATAACAAAATCAAGACATTGTATGTGGTTATTTCCAAAAGGAAGCTGCGTTCTAATTTGGAAGAGGATCTTATCAAAAGACATGGATTTATTCAAAGCTACAAAGCCTAATGGGTTACTGAAAAATAAGTTGGAATATGGGATCATGATACTTAAATTGAAAAAATATGCTTTCCTTTTAGAAACATTCCAGTTATACAATGTTTTTTGAAAGCATTCGAATTTGAAATTGGGCCTTTATATCAAGACAAATTTTCATTAACAGAATGTACTTTCCTACCTGAAACGTTGTAAATATCCAAGAAAAACTTGAAAAACATAAGAGAACATAGCATAATGTACTTTCTTTCCTTCCTTAACATTATTAAAGAGTTGAGGTTCCCCAAGTCATCAAGTAACTTTTGAAGGAAATGACAGTTAGTAATAGTCCAATTCACAACTGAAGATGTGTCACAAATACGAGGGGGCATCTCCTCCAAATCACAAAAGTGCTCCAGGTTAAAATCTAGCATTATTGGAAGCTTAATGCTCAACAGGGTGTTATTGAACCCAAACATTTTTCCAATATTCACTAAAATCTTAAAGATAGCTTCTCTAAGTTCTACATGACTTTACTATGCTCTTGAAGTGGGGGCACATGCAACCTCTCTAAGTGAATATTCTTAAACTAAATGAAGATAAGGCTGATAGATCATTCAGTGTGGATCTCTTTAACCCACAATTGAATACTATATCTCTCTTGAACCCATAATTGAATACTATTATCACTTTCAAATTTTTCATGGAACTCAAAAATGTTGGAAGAAAGTATTTGCTTCCAGAAAGAGTAAAACTAAAGCCTCTGCTTGAGGACAATTGATGTCATAACACTAATACTTCTCCATGGAATCTATATAGGTAAACCAAAAATGCAGAATTCTATTAGAATATTGTGTTTATTGAATACACAAATGAAATCATTGCATTTATTTAAAATATATTTGAAATCAAAATTACCGAAATTACATATCAATAACCTAGTAGGTGTAGGATAAAATTCACCTGTGTCATTCACAGAAAGCACGAGAAAAAATCTAATACTATATATAAAACCAAGAAAAATTCAAATTCATCACTTCTAGGGACCTTGTAACCACCTTGCCAATACACAAGTGTGTTCCTGTTTACAGTTAGAAAAATTACCCAAATTACAATCTGTTTACTTCAGCCTATGTTGGAAAGTTATAAAAGGATGACTAGTGCAATCAATCCATTCCTTTTAGCCCTGGATTTGTTTCAGTTTAAAACAAAAGTATACAAATATAATTTTCCAATGTATATGCTTCAACCATTCACCTTAAGATGTTTTTACAATAAAATTTCCTAAGTCTATTTAATATCTTCATTATCATAAAAACCAACCTATGTCCATCTTAACTCCACATCTACCACTCTTACAGGGATGAAATCTATTTATCCCTCTGAGCACTTGGTAGACCTAGAATTAAGATGGATCTAAGATGATAGAATTTCCCCTTTAAATAGTCTATGCTCACATGAATACCATGGTATTACCATCGGTCAATACCATGGGTTATCATAAACTTGGAGCTTAAAAATTACTATTAGTAATTTATAAAAATTAATAAAATTACTAGTTGACTTTTATTTTATTTTTTATTTTAACCAAGCTAAAATGTTTAACATACATTAAATTACAACATCCATTTTTACTCTTGATCCACCAAGACCGAGAGGGATCAATATTTTTTCACTCTATGCTAGTTTGCATATCACGATATTTGATACCTCTAGGGGGTTAGTAGATCCAGAGTAAAGATGGATCTATGTTGGTTTAATTTCCCCATTTATCTCTAGGGGATTAGTAGATCCAGAGTAAAAATGGATCTATGTTGGTTTAATTCCCCCATTTAAATAGGCTACATTCCAGGTGAATACCATGGGTCAATATAATGTGCCATTTTGGTGAATACCATGGGTCAATACCATGTGCCATTTTTATTTTTATTAATACTAATATTAGGGTTAATAATGTTTTTTTGCATGGTATTAATAATAATCTACCCCATGGTATTTGTCCCATAGTATTCTGCCCATAGGTTTCACCTAAATATAACGGATTTTTTGAGTGTTCGTAAATATAAGGTGACTTATGGAGTAAATATAAAAAAATGTTTTATTTGTTTACCATACCTCTCATTTATTTATATTTTTATTAATTTAACATACCTCTTTTACAAATATGGTATTTGGCCCATAGGATTCACTTAAATAAAACCTCTTTTTTGAGCCTTCATAAATAAAATGAGGGTTATGGACTAAATAGAAAAAAATGTTTTATTTATTTACCATACCTCCACTTTACTTATATTTTTATTTGTTTACACCCTTGCATGTATATAAGGTGACTTATGGAGTAACTATAAAAAATGTTTTATTTATTTACCATACCTCTCATTTATTTATATTTTTATTAATTTACCACACCTCTTTTATAAATATGGTATTTGGTCCATAGGATTTACTTAAATAAAACCTATTCTTGAAAATTAGGGTGAATGGAAGGTTGTAACTCCTAATTTCAAGGGCTAAATTTACCTTTGCTGCCCTCTCCCTTGAAATAAAGTGGGCTATTTGAGGTGATTTGTAAAAATGTACTATGATACAAAATATTCGCCCACTAAAAATTTAAAACCTCTTAATTTCGCGAAAGGGTGAACATTCGCCCCTAAAATTTTCCATGTAATGCTTCCATTGTCGGTAGGCCTGCACAATGGAATACATCTCTTTGTCGTAAGTGGGATACTTCCAGACTATGTCTATAAGTGTCTCACTATGATATGCCACTAGATGCCCATGTTGAGTAAGGACTACCCCAATAGCATAGTCAGAGGCATCTGTCTTGACCTCAAATGGTTGATGCAAGTCTGGTAATGTGAGCACTGGTGCTAAGTAGAGGTGATCTTTCAACTCAGTGAATGCTTTCTGTTGAGATTTAGACCAAAAGAATTTTTCTTTCACTCCTCCTTTGGTGACTTGACTCAAGGGCCAAGTGATATGAGAAAATCCCAACACAAACATGCGGTAGAAGTTGGCAAGACCTAGAAAGTTGCAGAGCTTTGTCAGAGTGGTTGAAGATGGCCAATCTCAAATGACTTGGATCTTTGCTGGATCCACATGCACCCCCTATTCATCAATAATGCATCCTAGATATTGAACCTGGGTCATGCCAAAAGTGCATTTCTCTAAATAGGCAAATAACTTGTGTTGCTGCAGTGTTTGGAGAACTTGTTGGATGTGGTGGAGGTGCTCTTCCCAACTCTGGCTCAAGATCAGGATGTCATTCAAGTATACCACTACAAATGAGTTAGTGAATGGCTGCAAGATGTCATCCATTAGTCTCATGAAGGTTGTAGGAGCATTTGTTAATCCAAAATGCATAACCAACCATTCGAAAAGGCCCTCCTTGGCTTTGAAGGCAGTCTTCCACACATCAGAGGGTTTGATTGGTACTTGGTGATATCCTGACTTCAAATCGATCTTGTTAAAATATTTTCTCCCCTTCAGTTGGTCCAGGAGGTCATCAATCCGTGAGATCGAGTACCTATTACGAACAATGATCTTGTTCAGTGCTCGATAGCCAATACAGAGTCTCCAAGTCCCATCATTCTTCTATACCAACACGATCGGGCTCCCACAGGGCAATGAACTCAGAGGGATGTGACCTTTCTATAGAAGCTCATGATTCTACCTCTTGATTTCATCATTCTCCATAACAGAGCACCGATAGATTGGTCCATTGGGCAGTGGTGCACCTGGGGTCAAATCGATGTAGTGCTTGACCTGACAATGCAAAGGAACCCCTGTGGGGGAGGTGAAGATGTCCTTGTACTGCTCCATGACCTTGTCCATCTATAGTTGTCCTGCAAAGGGGCCTTGTTTGGAGGTCATGGCCACTGTCTTCTTCTTTCCTTGAGGGCGTATCATCAGGAAAACAGATATCTTGGTTTTGGAAATGAGTTTACTACATTGTTTTGCAGTAACCAAAGAGATGGTAGTAAGTGGTGCTACCTACGACATCCTATACAACTTATTTCCCAAAGTAACAATAATACCATGGGGCCTTGATTCATACGCAGCATGCCACTTCCACAAGTATGGTTGTCCTAATAAGACATCACAAACTTCAAGGGGAGCAATGTCACATAATACCTCATCCGTGAAGGGCTTGATGGTGCATGGAAGATGACATTGCTGGCTCATGCAAAGATCCTGTCCTTAGTGAGGCCACTCGATGGTGTATGGTTGTGGATGTGCTGTAGTCGGTAAGCCCAGCTTCTTCATGATCTCTGTCGAAATGAGGTTCTTTTGGCTCTTGCTGTTGACAATGAACTATAGCGTTGAGCCCTTTACGCACATCTAGCAATGGAAGAGATGCTCCTCATCCTCTGGATCTTCGGGTTCCTCCATTTGGATCTTCATGGTGGCAATGGTGGCGTTGGGCTCTGCATCAATAATCTGCTTCCCTTTGTCATTCCCCTTGTCAGGTTCTGACTCAGAGCCAGAACCTGCATCTGATTCTGAAACCTTCAGCTCAGCCACTAATGACTGCTTGGCCCAACACTGACTTGTGTTGTGAGTGGAGCTCTTATGGAACTAACACCACTTTCCTATGTCCTTTCTTGGGTTCGCAGTGCTGTTCTTTTCTTGCAACTTTGGCGGGTTGTCTTGGGCTGTCCTACCTTGGCTTTGTCCTTTGTTCTGAATTTTGGGAGAACCTTTCCTTTACCTAGGATTCGCAGATCCAAAGTCTCGCTTCTTCTATTTAAACTTTTTCTCGACCTTGACGACATATCGGTATGCCATTCCGAGCGAGGAGATGTTCAGGAATTCTATTTCTTCTTGGATGTACTTGTCCAAGCATCCGCGGTATTTGAGTACCAAATGCTACTCCGAATCTTTGATACCTAACTTTGTATGAAGGGTATGGAAAATATTGGTAATCTCCAGCATGTCTTGGTCCCTTCCCTACCGCAACATGGTCCACTATATGTATTGATCCTCGTAGCTTCCGAAAGGGTAGTACTGCTCCTTGATGGTATCCTAGAATGAATTCCACACTACAAGAAAATAGGACATTGGTGAGGGGAAAAAAATGTCACCATAAGCTCATTGGTGACATTCAAAAGAGACTTCGTCACCAAAAACTGAACATCACCAAAAGTGGCATTGAAAAAAGTATAGGTGTTGTAGTGAAATTCAAATTCTATCACCAATAATGATTTATAATAATGGATAGTGACCGTCACCATTTCATATGAGCAATGGTGACGGAACATAGCCTCCGTCACCAAAAACTGAACGTCACGAAAGGTGGCGTCGCCAAAAGTATAGGTGATGTAGTGACATTCAAAGTCCATTGCCAATAATGATTTATAATGACAGGTAGTGACTGTCACCATTTCATATGAGCAATGGTGACGGACCATAGCCTCCGTCACCAAAAACTAAACATCACCAAAGGTGGCGTCTCTAAAAGTATAGGTGTTATGGTGACATTAAAGGTCTGTCATGAATATTGATTATAATGATGGATAGTGACTGTCATCATTTCATATGAACAACAATGATTTATTGTGATGGATCTTTCATGGCCGTCACTATTGGTGCATATATATGGTGACGTTTGTTAAGCCTCACCAAAAGTTGTATTGCCATAAGTATAGGTGTTGTGGTGACATTCAAGGTCTATCACGAATAATGACTATAATGACAGACATCGACCATCACCATTTCATATCAACAACAACAATTTATGGTTACAGACCTTTGAGGTTCATCACTATTGATGCATATATATGGTGGCGTTCGTTGATCGTCACCATTTCATATTTTGGTGAGGGTTGAAAAATGTCACCAAAGCTCATTGGTGATGGTCAAAATCTCATTCCATATGGATCATGTCAGGGCACAATGGAATCGAACCACAAACCTCCTACTTGTAAAGCAGGTGCTCTTCCATTGAGCTAACACCCTTTTAAGAATTAGACTTTTAAAAACTAGACCTTGAAACTTCATAAATTGTAAATTCTACAACATTCAATAAATTAAAGTCTCCACAATATTTTACTAAACAAGCAAAGCAACATTGAAGTTGCAAGTCCCTACCTAATGGTTATGGAAGTTATGAAAAGTGGTTGGAGGGAAAAACAATTATCTATAAGAGAATCAATATGTTCAGTTGAATACTCAATTAGAAGTGAAACTCTGAAGACATTTATAATTTATAAATGACCTATAACTAGAAAATGCACCAAATATTGCAAATGAAATGTCATAAGTTGATAACATATGGAAGAAGAACATTGATGAACATAGATGCAATATGTTATAGGTTGAGTGAAAGAAAAATCTCAATGCTATTGTTGTTTGGTGTTTAGATATCTGAATGATATCTAAACTTCTGTGAAAATGTAACATGGATCTCCGGAAAACATGAACGACATATGATATATATATATATATATATATATATATATATATATATATATATATATATATATATATATATATATATATATATATATATATATATATATATATATATATATATATATATATATATATATATAGATATATATATATATATATATATATATATATATCTACATATATATATATATATATATATATATATATATATATATATATATATACCCTTTACATAAACCAACATGCAATTTGGAATTTCACAAGTCCACACTCAAAACATGACAACAACCAACAAATACAAGAAATTGACTTGGATAAAAGGCAATACCTTCACCTTCATTCTTGAGCTGCTTCTGTTTATTTGAATTTTACTCATGACATTATTTATCTGACAAGGAACCAAAATCATCACTAGTATTAAATTCATTCAACACGAACTTTGGATATCCCACTAACATCTGTGTTCTTGTTGCCATGCTTGAAGAACATGGAGTTTCTTGTTGATAGTAGAATAAGATGTGTGCTTTCTGCTCAAGAACACATTCCTTATTAACCATTGTTACCTCGTAAAAACCAAAGTGACAACACAATATCAGCGTACACAAAATCCCCTACCGAAATATAATCATAACTTAGCAAAGAAGTCTAAAAGATGTTCTTAATTAATAAACTTTGTATTTGGAAATATTGTTTCTTTAGATTTAAAAAAGACTATGTTGTACAACACTTCTATCTATTTATCCAGGTAATTATATCATAGCATATGTCACACAGTAGCAATCTATAGTACCTAAATTAAAAAGACAAATTTGCTCAAGAAAATAGATTTAGAAAAGAGCTTTGAAAACTATAAGTTTGTCATCAAAGCTTTAATTAATTTAACAACAAACTAGTTGGAGTTTGAAAATCAAAATCATTCATAGGAAATGAATAGGACAATGGCCAAAGTCGTTATTCATACAAATAAAGCTAGAGTCACTATTTCCATTGCAGATAACTGAAATTTGGGCAGTGGTCTAACAATTAGAGCTTATTTTTTGGGAAGACTCATTAATAACATCATTTTTTTTCCATGGTCTATTGCGTCTCTAGATCCAGATCAAATATATTTCCATTCTCATGTTCTACCTTTCAAGTACTGATTTCTAGCTCACCCTTTAAAACACAATTCTACCACTCCATTCTATTTTGTTTTGTCAAGAGAATTGGCAGGACCTTCCCATCCTCTAATTTACATAATCAATAACCATCCATAAATGATATAAAGAATAATAGATACACAACAAAGGAAAAAGATGTTCTTATTGTATACCTATGTTCTAGAACTCCTCTGACCTTACTGGTGTAAAGAGCTCACCTTGAAAAAATAACATCCATGTGGAATTTACAAAACTTTTTTAAATCAAGCTCCAAGTAAACCAATCAAAATATGAACACCATTTTAATCAATAAAATCTCAGACTTAAAATAAAAGTGGCCTAAAATTTAATGTTATATCAACCATGTGAAGTAACTAATATTGGGTGAGAAATAGAATCCATGCATATTAGATTAGTGAAATAATTGATCTGGTAAAGCTCAAAAAGAGATGACTTAGAGCTAAGAAATGCAAATAAATGACTTAGAAATAAGACATGAGGTTGCCCTTTCAACCCTGTCGTTAAATAACTCTTCTTTATGTCACTTACCATTAAACTTTTTCTGATACCAGGTGGAAGTGGTATTGTAACATTAACCTCTGATAGTCTGTTTCCATGACCACTTCTCAAGATCCGCTCCATTACCATCATTTGGGTCTAGATAAGATACATACGAAATCCATCAACATGAAAATGAAATCTACATCCCTATAAAAAAATGGGAGGAAAAAAAATATCCACAAATTAAAATAAACTGTAGGATACGTCATTCCTACAACATGATTATCTTGTCATGAAAAATAAAAAAAATAAATCAGGAGAAATGTAATTTTTGCCACATTTTGACAATGAAATCTTTTGCATATTCTATGAACAATTGATGAAAAAAGTCAGCGAAAGCTTGTCAGCGTTAGGATTATAGTAAAACATAAAGGAACTGCTCCAACACATATATAATCCTAAACATAAGTATCTATACATATAAGTATTTAGTGAGGACATTGTATTTTGTGAAAATATGGAAGTCAAATCTTTGAAATAACACAATTTATGGTACCACTGCCTTACGAAGTCCATTCATTTGAGTATTTACAAATTCCATTCAGGAATTTATTCAAAGTTCAAAGATCAAACAATTAACATGTAGCCTAAAAAAGCTCAGAATTGAAAATGAGATAACCCCAAGATGTAGAGTATATATCTCACATTTATATATTCTAATTTCTAGACATTGAAATGACACTTTTTTGCATACTATTGTGAATTCAGCCCAAAATGCTAGAAAAAAATATTGATTGTTATTTTGCTAATATAGAAGTTTTATACATGCATTTATTTAAACACTTAGCTTGTAATCTCAAACATATCTAAGGATGCACACAATACGTTGCATCTTTAGCACTGGTGTGTGAACTTGAGACAATGAAGTCCAACATTTAACAATTTGCCTATAATATGCACTAGCCGAATAGGTGAACAATAGTATTGTAGGTACCTGTTATGAATATATGTATTGCAGGCCAATAAGATTATGGTTGGAACAGTCATGTCCAAACCTTCCAAGTTTGCCTATAATTTGCACTGGTCTAATAGGCAGACAACATAATTGTAGGTTTTCATTCTATATCACTTACCTAAATTCAACACCTTCAACATAGAAATTTCAAAGACTATGTTCATAACTAATAGGTAATTTGCAAAATGAAAGAGTTGGCTTGATTGTTTCTAGAGAAGACTAGATTCTTACATTGTTCAATGTAAATTCATGACACTTTTCCAAGCTTAGATTGGACAAAAAGGAACCAAGCTAGAAGGTTATTTAAAGAATCCTTACTTAGCTAGGGTAAACTGTTAGCCATTTTTTGTCAAAAAGCATAAATGTAAAAACTTTAAGAAATTCAGTGAAGAGATTATAGAAATGTTCTTATCAAACCACTAACATAAACAAAGCTAAGAAATATTTCTTTGTAAAAGAGATATTCATGGTCAAATTGACAAGAAAGTGACCTTTTAGCATAGTTAATGCACTAGTGCTCATGTCGTAGTGTCCCAGGGCATGCCAAGGACTACAAGGAGTGCTCATGTACACCTATAGAAGATGTGGGGAGACATCGAGTTGTAGTCAGGAGGACTACAGGTGATGAGGGGAAGATCCTTGAGGTACCCAACCTCTTGGATTATACATTGCTACATGAGCCCCGAAGAGAGAGTAGCAAGACTGGTAGATGTGGGTAGAGACGGATGCAGATGAAGCAACAAAGAGTTCTATAGTGCAGGAGTCCCTAGGCAACGTGAGGCTAGCAGGCTACAATAGTGCAAGCCCTAGTTGTAGTCACAAAGGGGCCCTAGATGTAGTCATAAAGGGAGACCTAGACGCAGTCTTGAAGGAGCTCTAGCCACGGTAAAAATGGAAGCCCTAGATGCAGTAAAAGGAAGCCCTAACCGCAGTCAAAAGGAGGCTTAGCCATAGCAAGAGAGAGGCCTAAGACACAATCTAGAGAGAGGCCTAAGATGTAGTCAAGAGAGGCCAGATATGCAACAAAAGGAAGGCTCTTATCCACAACAAAGGAGGCCGTAATCTATAGCAAGAGGGAGGCTCTTATCAGCCATCAAGAAGAAGCATATAGCCATAGTCAAGGAAGGTCTAAAGTAGCACTTAGCAAGGCCCTAGATGCCATCAAAGGGAGGCCCTAGCCACTGCAAGAAGGATCCATAAGAAAACAAGAAAGATGCCCTAGAAGCAATGTGGAAGTCTTAAGTTTTGCTATAGGTACAACGTGTGAAAGAGAGGTTGTTTTGAGTGTTGTTATTGGGTGCTCTTGTAGGGAGAAAGGATGAAGTTTGAAGTTTAAGATCACAGCAAGAAGAGGCATTCAATGAGGGTGAAATGGGGTTGTTTTGTAGCCATTCTAGGAAGACTAAAGGGCTGAAAAGACATTGAGTATCTTACTTGAAGCTTCAACTAAAGGATGAAATTCAAATAAAGGATGACTTAGCTTAATAAAGTTCATGATGGACTTTTACAATAAGATACTTATGAGCGAACCCAACTCTTATTATTGGGACTTATCCTAGTGTCCTGATAGGTGGGATATAGAGGACAAATGTGATCTCCCTTTCTCCATTGCTTTCCTCCCACCTTGAAAATCAAAAGGGAACATAATGAATTTCATATACACATACTTAATAGATAAATATTCCCAATCTCTTGCCATCTGCTAGTTGCAACTCCTCACCACTAGCATCCATCATCAACTTATAGTCTTTAAAATCAAACTGAAAAACAAACAAATTGGCTATAAGAAGCTTCTCCAGATGCCATTTCTATAGCTCTAGGAGCATTTTTGGGGACAACAAAATGTTTTCCATTTTCATCGACATTTATTTCAACTCTACCATCCTTTACTAGAAATGATAACGCAAAGATGTTTCGTACTGTCTGGGAAAATGATATTCTATTTAGAACCAAATTCTCTAATCGGCTTGCTTCTGTTTTCACAAAATGTGAAATATGCTTGCCATATTCTTGCATGTTTATGATTTTTCATCTTCTGGGGACTGTTTCACTGCTTCGGGTCGAGTACTTTCTGTCGGCTTAGTCTATTTTCTCTGTACTATAGCTTTCCTTTGCTTGGGTTCATTATCCATTGATCCAAGCATAGTGCAAGTTCCTGCCACATCCTGGAAAACAGAAGCAGCTAAAAGCCCAATATTTCTCCATGATATTTGGGTTTGATCATTATTTCCCTCCAAAGACCTACTTCCATATGCCTGGTCACTATATTTTCTTACAATATCACTACTAATAAAATCAACTAGAGTAGCACCATCATTGTTTTGTGATTTTTTAATAGTAGAGAGGAGTGTGGATGTGATATCAAAGAGTGTATCAGCATTTGCAGCTTGCTCATGAGGTCTCTAAACAAGATTGTGCAAGCTTTCCACTTTGCTAATTATAGCCTCAAATTTTATAGATTCTGCTTTTAAAATATTTTCTCTCTCCTTAATAATTGAAGTCTTGAGAGCATGACAATGGGACCTTAATATATAGTGTTGTGCCATACTCTGATTGTTACCATTACATGCAATGACATCTTCTTTCTCTCTCGGGGGCTTACTATGGCCTTGTTGTGATCCTTTTACCCCATGAGAGGAATCTTGCAGTGTCTGAATCAATGTTTCTTCCTCTTTAACTCTATCTTGGGTACCAAATATTCTACCCATCCTTTCTATCACTTGATTTTGGAGTTGAAAGAAATGAAAATATTCAACCAACGCTGGAAGGAAGGGCTTGAAATTCAGATTTTTGATTGAAGAACTATCGTGAAATGGAAAGAGAGCAAGAAAATATTTTCGTGTTGCATTGAAATGAGGGAGGGCAGGGAGTTGTGATTTCTCCTACCTTGAGAAGTCTGCTTTGTAATAAAATAGGGATGAAGGCCCACTACAGTGGATACAAAGTCCCAAGACATACACATTATCGAATGAAATGCATAGGTGCAGTGTTCCAATTAAGCATGAGGATTGGGAGAAGTGACACATGTGGGAGAGTGGCCATATTATTGAAGAATTGTTTACATTGAGGAAGAACACCATATGAATATGGTAAGAATGTAAATTCTAAATGGTACTCATGGTTCCCTCACCTTTCAGTCTGAGAAATTTAACGTGGAGAGTTTCCAACACCACTTTCTCATCGACATGAGGGAGTTTACAATTTTTATATATTTGTCTCAATCCCATGGCAAATATATTAGTGTGACGATCCACTGTTTCATGATCCATATGTTGGATGCTTTGCTGAACTTGAGATTTATAAGGAAATCCCTTTAGATATGCAGAATGTCTTAGAAATTTATTTGAACAATTATCGTCTTGCAACAATGTTTATTGATGATAAATTGCTTGGTAATGTACACATACATAGAAAAGTGTGACTGATGGCATGGATACTCAGCCTTTCGGGTCGAAATGGCCACCTCTAAAGATAATATTTTGAATATCCTTTGAACCTTTCTTTGAGATGGCATCCAAGAAGTTGGAGTGAAGACATCAAGGAACTCTATATATTGACATATTCCAGCTCGATCACCAAACATGAAAGAGAAACTAAAACCAGGGGTTATATAAGTAATAGGCCCGGTGTATGGGAAATCCAGGCTTTTAGAGGAATATTTCAGCATTTAATAATTGGATGAGGATGAATATTTTTGTTAAAGTATATGTTGTTATTGATTTGTTTGGATGTTTTGAGTGAACACTTGGCCCATCTTCAAGAACATCCAATAACTTTCGAGTCCAAGACAAATTTAAAGAGATCATTTATCAAATTAGTTGTCCAACTATGAAAGACAATCAAGTTTTGGAAGAGATACATCATAGTACTATCAAAGCAGATTTTTGACCATGTTAGAAAATGGATCAAAAAGGTTTTCAGAATGTCTGCTAAAATTTGACATTTAGCATTGTCTTAGCATTTTCTTATCAACTTTCATGGAGGCAAAAATTGACAGGAGAAACTTGCACAATAATGGCAGCCACTAGAATGAGAAGCACGATGAATTAGCAAAATGGGATCTATTGCTATGATGACACATGGGAAGATACTTATTACTCTCGACGTGGTTGTACAGGAAAAATAGTTTTTTCCTTTGAGTATAGTTGATGTATCATAATGTAGCAGTTGTTTCCCTGCTGTAATAAAACAAATATATATCCATCTCAAGGTGAAAGAATAACACTAGTATATCTCTGAATGATACGGGCTATGTGTTGTGCTTAATAGCTAGGAAAGTCTCTATCGGTCATAGTGCGATGAAGCGAGGGGTTTGGGTTTCCGTGCTCATCCTGTCAAAGTATATCGATACAAGTGATGAAAAAACATATGTTCAATTCCCTGGAACATATCTTATTTTCATTACTTGTCCAGGATAAATCCATGACCATAGTTGAGAAACGTAATCAAAAGAAAATAAACATGTAGTTTATTTAAATAAATGTGGCTTGAGTGGAAAACATATGCACCAAATTACAAAATGTGAAAGTCAAAGTTCTGTATAAAAGTTTAAAATTAAAAAAATTCAAATAGTTGCCAGGAAGTTTAACGAATGCAACTTCCTAGCACTCATCCAATGGCCATTTGAGGACGGTTGAATCCATCCATCAATATGAATACATATATAAAAGCAAACATGGACTTTGAAGAAGGGATTCCTGCTTTTTCATACCCAAATTTTGCCCGATTATTGAGAAAGGGCCTGACGAGTTAGTGAGGGTTTCCCTTTTGTTTTTGTTTAAATCTATTTTCATGCTTAGATTTTTGATAATATGATGTCATTGGTGGACCTTAATATGTGACGCTACACCATACTCTAATTGTTACCATTACATGCGGTAGCATCTTCGTTCTCTCTCGGGGGCTTATTGTAGCCTTGCTGTGATCCTTTTACCCCACAAGAGGAATCTTGCAGTGTCTGACTCAATGTTTCTTCCTCTTTAACTCTATCTCGGGTACCAAGCTTTCTACCCATCCTTTATATCACCTACTTTTGGAATTGAGAGCAATGAATAAATTCAACCAAAGCTAGAAGGAAGGGCTTGAAATCTATGTTACTAGAAACCAGAAAGAGGAAAGGAAATGAGAAATGGTAATGGGACGAGAAAGAGACTTTGGAGGGTTCATATTCAAGAAACGAGGAGAGAGAAAAACAAGAAAAATAAGAAACATAAAACCAAGCATTTGTTTCACATTCAAGAAACGAGGAGAGAGAAAAAACAAGAAAAATATGAAACATAAAACCAAGCATTCATCATTAACATTCTCGAATACTATGGTTCATAGGTAGTTGCTCATAGGCTTTAGCTGCTCACATGGGCCATTCCTTAATACTTATAGTTATCAACAAAGCTTCCATTGCTCACATATGCCATTCTTGAATGCCCATGTTTGATCCTCTAGGCTGGCAAATACAATAGTGAAGAAACACTTCGCACCAAATTCAAGTTTGATTTAGCCTTTGCATTTTCCAGATGAATACATAATCCCACATACATTGTATATATTCTTGGATGTGACTTTAGTGGACCTCAAATTTGGGATCTATTGTAGCATTTGGCACATAGTTATTGGGTTATTGTTTTCATGGTTGGGTAAAAGGGTGGTAGAGATTGAGTTGATCTCCATTGGATATAGAGCCAAAAATAGAGGGTTGTCTTGAACTATTGCCACTTGCAAAACCATAAATACTACAACATGTGTTTGAAGACAAAATCTAAAGAGAAAACTTTCAAAACTTTATCTTTAATCCATTATAATAGACAACTAATGTTTATAATAATAAAACTAATATATTTTAAAACTATAGTTGAACTAGATATTAAATTGCTAGTTTGTGAGAAAAAAAAATTAACTAAATTATCTAACTACTAATTTATAAAAATATATATATAATATCTATATACATTACTAATTTATAAAAGAGATTTGATCCCTTTAGGGTGTTGGTATAACCAAAATTAAGATGGATCTAGGCTAGTATATATTATTTACCATAATTATTGTTAAAGTGTATAATGGTTGTCTCATATTTCTATTTGCATTGATTAAATGATTATTATGTGTAGTCATGTTTTATATTAATTATTTTAATGCATCATATATATGGTTTTCTGTAGTAAGTTTATTTTTATGTTAAATTTTAATAGTTAAATTTAGATATTCTTTCTTGATATTAGTTATTTTTTATTAATTTTGATTTTATTCTTTTGGATCCATTAAAATGTGTTACCTGAGTCAATGTTTCCAATTAACAAGTGTGGTTGATCAATATAAATAAGTGAAATAAATTATTAAATTGTGATTTTTTTAATTTCTATTTGGTTAAATATTATATATAAATATCAATTGTGGTTATAACATACCAAATCATTCATTTTTAGTTGTTAAATGTGATTATATTAAAATAACTTTAAAACAAATGTTATCACCCATGGTTAGAACTTACCAAACCATTCTTTTTTAGTCCCTAGATTTGTTTATGTTAAAATAACTTTTGAAAAATGTTATTGCCAATAGTTTTGTTATATTCCATGGTTTTGTACTTTATATTCATTTAATTTGCTAGTTTTTGCACATAACTCGGTCAAAATAAAAAATCGAATTAATAAATTAAAAAACATAAAATTCTCCAGCGCATGGTTTTTTCTTGTCCATGGTTTTTTCCCATGGTACTCCTAACCCATGGTTTTTGTCCATGGTATTTTTCTATAATGTAGCCTATTCAAAGGCTAATAAATAAAGCAACCTAGGTCCATTTTAACTATGGATCAAGCATTGAGAGGATCATATATCTTCACTTAAAGAGGTTTGTAGCCAGAGAGAGAGAGAGAGAGAGAGAGAGAGAGAGAGATTTGATCTCTCTGGATGCTCGAGAGAGATAGATCTACGCTGGTTATTTATAAATGAAGAGGATTATTTTCTTCTATTAGTACTCCTATTTGTTTTGTATTTAAAATTTATTAAATGATGTATTTCTATTTTGTATTTTGATTTTTGAGACTTGTTTATTTTTATAAATTTACAATTATTTCTATTCACTATTTTTATGTAATTATGAAACTTTCCATATTTATCATAGTTGAAATTATGTTTGTATTATAGACATATTAATCAATAGCTTGTTGTTCTTAAGCTTTATTATTGCAAATTACCTAACATAATCTCTCTTATCACTAATGAAAAAAGTATTTATGGGATAAAACTATTAATGGGATGGATAATAGATAATTATTATTTTTTATATATTAAATTAATGTCTTTGGTTGATGATATTTAATATTATAGATAGTCTAATAGTTGATAAAAGTTTCTATAGGATGGTTTTATCAAAATCCTTTTCCAATCATTTGAAAGGTTGTAAACCAGACCAATGGCAAAAAAAAGTATCATGTCCCAATGTTTATATAAAATAATAAATTAACTAAATTATTTAACTACTAATTCATAAAAATATATATAAAATATCTATATACATTAATAATTTATAAAAATATATATAAAAAAAACTTATACATTTAAATTTATAATTTTATATAAAAATACACATTTTAAATATTAGATACAATCACTAAATCCACTTTTAAATAAAAGCAACACAAAAATAACAAAAAGAAAAAATTGTAAAAACTTAACCATACATTGCTACACATCAATGGATACAATTAAAAAAATAACATAACTTTAACTAATAAAATCCCTAAACAGTCAATGTTGTTAAAGATATATTAAGCACTATTGCAGGATGTTGTCACTAGGGAGAATGCTCAACCTATTTGCAACAAACCTGTTCCTTTAGCACCTAAGCTATATATGGTTAACTTCTAAGCATATACTATGAAAATGCCTTCAAAAACTATCTAGAAGACCAAACTTTGCTTTTTATGATTCATGTCGATGCCCAACCTATTTGCACCAAACCTGTTCTGTTAGCACCTAAGCTATATATGGTTGAATTCTAACCATATACTGTGAAAATGCCTTCGAAAACTATCCAGAAAACCAAACTTTGCTTTTTATGATTCATGTTGATGTACCCATATTGCAAATGAACCAGATTAAAGTTTTCCATAAAACACTTTCAAGAAACGAACCGTTTTTGGAAAACCCAGTTTCTTGCATTAAAAAACAAAAACTACCGTGTAAAACACCATTTTCCATATTGTTCCATTTTTTATACAGTTTTTTTCATAAAGGAAGAATTCCCTTCCCTTTCTAGTAACAGAGCTTGAAATTTTTTTATACGTTTTTTTCATAAAGGAAGACTTCCCTTCCCTTTTTGGTAACAAAGCTTGAAATTGAGATTTCTGATTAAGAACTACCGTGAAATGGAAAGAGAGCAAGAAAATCTTTTCGTGTTTCATTGAAATGAGGGAGGGTAGGGAGTTACCCTGAGAAGTCTGCGTTGTTGTTTTTTCTGTTTCCCCCTTTGGGTTTGCCGGTTTTTGTAATTTTTGGTGTGGTATACTACCAACTACTATAAGAGTTTAGTGTGTATTTAATATAAATTTCATTGTCAATATAGTAATTGTGGGACTAGCTCATTTGAAGCTAAATTATTGAAAAAAAAAAACCCCAAATAACCTAATTTTAGGTGAAAAAGTTGGTAGATTGTTTGAAGTAATTGAAATCTAGGAAGGAATTAAAGGAGAGAAAGGGTACCTGTGCAAGTATCCTCTTGGGCTCTTGAATGAAGACTAAGGCTTCTGATCCTTCCATCGTGGTCCAAATTTGCCCAGCAAAAATAGATCTATGTTTTGTGAGCAAGCCAATGAAGAGATCCTCCTTAATATTATCTCTCAATGCATCCAAATTCAACCATGAAACAATAACTGCTAGCAAATTAGCAACATTTCATGTGAAAATATAAAACAAATTTGCAAATCAATTCTAAGAATGACAATCGATCTAGAAACCCTAAAAATTGATCCAGCGACTTGTAGCTTTTTCCATATAGCCATCGTGCCCATGGTCTTTCCATTTCTTTTCAACTACTCAACATTCATTAGCATACACTAAGGCGGGGAAGAAAACTTGTTCTAGTCTTTCCTTTTTTTATCAACTACTCAAGATTCATTCGAATACACTAAGGTGAAGAAAATGTGACGTAATGGTCTTTACTCTTTTTTCAACTACTCAACATGCATTCAAATACACTAAGGCGGGGAAGAAAACGCGGCAAAATGGTCTTTCCTTTTTTTTCAACTACTCAACATTCATTCGAATACATTAACGCGGGAAAGAAAATGAGGTAGAAATTAAATTTTTTATTTGGATGATTGTTAATTTTTTAATTATAATTATTTATTTTTTTAAATATCTTAAAAACACAATATTCTATGAATATATCAAAATGTATGGAATGTATATTTTCTTATCTTATTGTATACTCATTTCAGAAAATTATATTTTTTTATTTTTCAAAATTACAAAATAATTAACCATGTTGTAAGTTGTAATTTTAAACAAATTCAGATTTGGATTTTATATAATTAAACAAAAAAACTATAAATATTTTTTATTAATGTTTAATTATCTAATACTAATATTATGGGTTTCCATGTTATACAACAAACGAGATTTGATTTTATAATTGTTATGTCAAACTTTAAAGTTAAACATCAACTTTTAACAATGCAATCTTTTATGACAAATTTGGATGTAGTTCATTGCTATAGCAGTGAAAAATGAATCTCATGAGTTCTACCTTGTTATAAATTGTCTATAATCAACTTGGTTGTAGTTCATTGTGATGGTAGTAAAAAATGAATCTCATGAGCCTGGTCCCACCCACACATTGGTATAGTTCTACCTAAGGAACCATTGATCTTTATCCATGAATCAGTATTATTGTACCAAGAAGCACCATAATGTATGGAATTTATATTTCTCACAATTGAGAAAACACCATAAATCCTTCTACATGAGCATTTTGCTTCCGTATTGTTTAACTAAACATGGCAAGACCTTCCTGTGGCAATAAGAATTTCTGAAATCCTTGTCCCCCTTATCACAATATATCTTAGAATTCGTCATGTTGGAGTGTAGTATCCCTAGTAAGCATATAGGAGTGTAGGGGAACACAACCTCAAAGTCAATGGGAAGCCAAGGGGGAAGCTTTGTGCATCTAAGAGGGATACCGCAATTACATAGATGTGGTTTTCTAAGCTTTTGCATTAATCAAATGTATATTTGAGGGGGAATTCAGCCATTAAAAAATGCTTGACTGAATTTTCATACACAAGGGTTGATTCTACTTCGAATTTTGATACTTTTTGTTTACTCACTTTAATGTCATTACATACTAATAATTTTCAAGTCCTTGTCTCATTTGATCTCATTTCATTTTAGTTGTGAAGTGACTAAGCCTTGAACCCCAAATCCTCATAGCTAATATTTACAAAGTATGCATTGCCTTATTTCCTCTCATTTTACTTCAGTTAAATGGAGCAACTATGCCTTACCCCAAAACCCACACAACTAAGCTATGCACACTACAGAATCCTCTCTCTCCCTATATTGCACTTGGTTTATATATAATTTTCTTAGAAGAGAAGCAATGTCTCACTAAATACCTTACATCTTAACTTATCATCTAATCCCATTACATTTTCCAAGCATTGAGGACATTAATAAAATTTCAAAATTCAATTTCACACTCATTTGATGTAATCACCATGTTCCTTCAATTTCAGGTAAACTCTACAAATAAATGTAAGTAATTATTTGATTTTTTTCATTGATTCTAAATTAGCAAGTGAGAAAATTGCAGATACATCTTTATTTTTAAAGTACAATCATCCAAAAAAACTCATCAAAGACTAAAGATAGGTTAAAACCTTTATGGAGTGAAAACTATTGTTGGCATCCTCCAAAATAACACTACTTTCAGAATTTGGGTTCAGATTTTACCACAAATTCAAGAACAAGAAGCTTATTTTAAAGTTTTTATAACATGATATATTATAAAAAGAATTGAAGAAGCACACAATACAAATTTTTCTTGTGTCTAGTATCATTCTAGATAGAGAAAAGTACTCGCTAGGCTATCTATGACAAGAGTAAGAATTACTACCCACCTACTTTCAAAATCATCATGGACATTTATAGATTAAAAAAGGAATTGATTAGGCTACCTATGACTAAATCAGAGTTATTCCCCACCTTTCCAAACTATCATGTACATTTAAGCTACCAGATTTTATCAACATCCTTTCTATGCTGCAACATGTTACAACTTTCCATTATATATATGTATTATATGAGTTGATGTACTTGTAAGGTGCATGAATTACAAAATAATTGTCTAAATACCCATGTTTCCACTAAATTAATTGTTTAAGTAAAAGACACATTTTATTGTAGGAAACATGCATCAATCAAACACTTCTCTACTCATAGTTTACAAACCCAACCAATTTTTCATACACAAACACATTCAAGACTAATCCACAATAACAAACAATGCTCAAAAAAATATCCTTCATCAAACATCTACCAATGCATAAACAATGAGGAGACAAGAGACACATCAAATATCCGATCAACCAGGGCCAAAACCTCTCCAACATGAGAGGAAAACCCAAACGAGACCTTCTTCTTATATAGACTTCAATTGATGAATACCAAGACCATGGCCTAGATTCTTGACTCAATGACCTCTCCAAGACCAAGTCACAAGCCTGCTTGATTCAACTTCCTTCTTTTTCCTTGAGTCAATGATGATCAGGATTCTTCCTTTAATAACTCGACTATCCTTCAAATTCCAGTTCCATGGATTAGATCTGTAGTTCTTGGCCCTCTTGCATAAACCCTAGAATGTGTGGTTGGACAACCTTTTGAACCTTGATCTTCTTCACTTGGATGGTATGAACTCTTATTATAATTGAGCATGTAACCTTCTTATCTTCTTCCTTGATTCGACTTCTTCGATGAAAACAAGATCTTTAACCTTTTCTGCAGTAGATAGTTCTTCCTTCCTTCACACGTTGTTACAGGGAAAAGTGTCTATATATAACTACTCTATCCCACTAAGGTGTGATAGCTGACTTAGAAACAAACAGAGAAAAGCTACTTTTGTTTTTCCTTTATGAATTATAGATAGAGAGGAATAGAAAGACCAACCTCTGTCTTGCGCTAATCCTTTGATTTGATCCCTCTCTTCTTTGATAGTCCTCAGCTACCTGCTCCCTTGCACGCCCAGCTTCACAAAGTAACTGTAAGATCACAGAAGCACAACACTATACAAAGGCATGGATCTATAATCATAAACAATCTAGGATCATATGTAAATTGACCATACAAATGTAGCAAGCATCACTCATACAAAAGCATGGAAGAAAACTCAAATAACTTTTATTGATAAACAAGAAAAGATCCAGGAGGAGTTACAACCAGTTGTTCCGACCCAGCATCAACCTCCCAGCAAAGAAGCCCCTCTTCACCTCAAACAAAGCATAGATCACCCAACAATCTGATGTTTGTCTCAAAAAACCAACAACAATTCCTTACAATATGCAAAATTCCAGCCTCTAGATCTCTGGGATGAGGGATACATATATAGATATCTGTAAGGGGGATGAGTCAGCTTGTGATTTGATTAGTGTCTTCTCTCTGATAGTTCTTGCTTCCACTTGGAGACTGAGGGCCTCTTACTCATCCTTGGTCAAATTCAGTGAGGCAAGTGTCACAAGAGAAGATTCTGGAAGCTTCCATTGCCTCTCCACCTCACGGAATGACACTGCCATTTGTCATTTCTCGCCCATCACACCCCACAGAAGGGACTTTTGAAATGCAACGCACCCTCACAGTGTATCTAGGTGAGATGCAACGTACTTAGCCAGTGGAGAAGCTGCAATGATCCTGTTTTGACCAATTCTGAGTAGTTTCTCATGGAGAACTTCTGGGAGAAGCTGTAATCTGTTGACCTTGTTCCTTTAGGGGTTAGAACAACACTTTTAGGGACTTAGGAGCCCTTGGTTTATGGACATTTCATGCTTGGGGTTGTAGGGCACAAAAATCTCTATAACAGTTGCCCCCTAAAGTATGAGGCCGTTAACCTTTTGGTGTCGGGTGAAATGCTTTATTATAAGGATCCGAAGTTCTTTCATTGTTGGGAGGAGACCTGTAATAAGATACAATACAATACATTATCTTCATAATATTTTCATGAGCTAGCTGAGGCGGGCATTCCGATGCTCAGCTTTATAAATTCATTTTCATGTACATAGGACAGACAATCGTCTGAGTGTAGACTGATGATTCTGATAGAGCCATCATCCTTTTGGTAGGATGATTATCTGTGCTGCAATGATGTACACTTAATGTTTTTATTTCCCTGAATATATATCGCAGCCCGGATGGATGAAACTAGATCTAGGGTCTTCAATCTCGTCTGATCTTCACTCGAAGTACAAGTCGATCCATGTGAGAAATGTTCTGAAGTCGAACATGAAAAGACATCGCTTGATTACCAGTCAATGATGTAAACTGTTAACAAGCGCGAGAGGAATCAACGATAATGATAATCACCCTCAAGGTACTGCAGTACAATTCACGTGGTGTGAATAAAGGACTTGGCATCGAACACCACGCAAAATCTTTCTGTCGAAGGCCATTGATGTAAACTTGTCGCCGGAAGTGAGAAACTTGCCATTGAGGCATGCAAGCTTCAAAGTACTGAATGGGGTGTTCCTAGATCAACTTCTTGGATAATGAGCTGATGTCGACAAGAAGTGATTTGTCATAGGAGGGCCTTAATGAATCCCACATCAATGACACGGAACGGAGCAAATGATTTTAATGGAGGTGAAAATGATCTGGTGATATAAGGTTCAGAGTGGCGGTCCTGAAAGAATGGAGTATAATGTATGGTAGTGGGTGAGACACAGGTGAATTCACTGAATGACTTCTCTTGAACATATCAGCGACACTGATTTGATGGATTGGTATCATTAACCCCAAATATGGATGGTATGGTGTGACCATGGTGATGTGATCGGTGAATGAAACAACCCAACCCGACTCGGACACGGAGTGGAAGTGTCATGTTCAAGAGCGACTTGCTACCAACAAAGTTTCTTTGAGTTTTCTTCCCAATTTTTCCCCAGTCATTGCTGACCAGTACCTCTTTATTTTTGTCAAGCTTGAGGAGGATAACATATGCTTGTTCTATAATTTTCCCTTCGGGAAAACCCATCGCTATGTTTTAACGAGCCTAGCGATAGTGAAACTCGTTCTCGTCTATAGACAAGTTTGTCGCTATTAATCTTTTTAACGAGTTTAACGACAAAGATAACTCGATCCTTTTCAATTTTAGAGAGTCTGAAAAGGAACGTAAAGGTAACTCCAAAATTCCTTTTTCGTCATCTAATCCCTTAAGTCCGAAAAAGTATAAAACAATACAGAAGGGATGAATTTTCGATACTTTTAACGAGCCGAACAAAACAAGCGCTCGATCTTTTTGTGTAATAATCCCTCAGGTCCAAAAAGATTAAAATCTAGAGGAGGGATAGCACTTCCTGTCCCTTTAATGAGCTGGAAAGGCCAATGGCTCGACAATCTTTTCATATTTTACGAGTCAGCTGAAAAGAGCTTAAAGGAGACTCGTCTTTTGAGGAACGAGTGATAAAACGGGTAGCAGCTGATTCCAGGTAAGGTTTGGAATTTTCCAATCACGGAAGTGTCACAAAGATGGCTAGTGAAATCACTCTCCACAGCTGTTCCTCAAAATGGGTAAACAATCAAATGGAGGTGAATGATCGGCCAATGAAAAGTGGAGGTGACGGTGCAAACACGACCAAGGCTTTAATGGCTGAAGTACTACATTCACGATGGTTATTTACCGGGGAATAGTTCATTTTTTAATGAGCTTAAACGCAGGTGGAAACATTTGCTCATGTCTTATGTTTATTTTTTAACGAGCTTGAACTATGTTCTAAAACTGCTCGATTAATCCTGTCGTGCGATAAGAATGTCTCATATAAAAACGAAAACTTTTAGAGATTTGCCCCACATCCTTTCTTTATGCAAGTTAGGAAACGACCAATCCTACGAGTTTAAAGGGTTAGAGGTCCTATAAATTTAAAAAATAAATAGCCGCTCTTCGCTTGCACTCCAAAAGGTTTGCATGCCCCCAGGTATAAAACAGAGTTTCAAGGTTACCCCTTCTTTAGTCCGTTAAAACATTTGTTTTACCGAGAGAGGCCTACCTCTTACAGGTTACCCAAAGATTGCTCTATTCATAGCGTAAAAAAAACACTTCTTCGGCGATGTCTATCGAAACAAACAAAGGTGAGCGGCGATGCCCGCCAACTCACATAACTTTGACAAGAGAATCTTGTTCCAGAATAACCCCCTCTTCCAATCACGGACGGGGGTACAGACTAGTCATATTCTCTCGCAGAAACCTACCTTATACCCGAAGTTTTCCTGCCGAAGCAGACCAGGGTGCATGCCCCCTGGGTTTCAGTCATGTCCCCCCAAATCACTCGCGCTCATCGGGTGGATGGACTTGAGATTGAGACATTTCTTGCATGAAAAGACCATTTAGGGATGGTATATGACTATTTGCTATGCGTGATCCGGGAAATGAAAGCTGGTCTACGAGCTTGACCACTCTTCCTTCGTGCGGAAAACACATCACTATAAAGAGTGATGAGACAATGGTTCTCATGCAATAAATATAGTCTCGTCCAAGGAGTAGAGTGTAATCCAAGGGTCCTTGAACTACCATCACGTTCATGTGAACAATTTTCCCTCTCAATGTTATGGGCACATTGGGAAGGATCCCTAACGGTCAACTGGTTCCTTTATCAAAGCCTGTTAGATTTCTCATCTCAGGCAAAAGCGATGGCGAACCAAGCGCTTTCCAAGCAGCTGAGGAAAGGATACTCACAGAAGCCCCCTCATCTATGATGGTACCAGACATAACCATTCTATATATTTGAACAATAATTCGGAATGGTACACTAGCTAGTAAACAGGGTCTGCCTAGTTGATTCCAGTCGAAGGAGACAACTAGGTTGCTTGGAGGTGGGACCGAATAGACGGCCGGGTACGACTCTGACGAACTTCCTTCCTGCGGTAAAGGAACGGGTAAATTGCCCCCATGTTCGTTGGAGTCTGTGCTTATGAAAAGAATTTGGACGGTGTCATCCTTGTTCTCTTCAGTGATTGTATCATCTGAAGATGGAACCTCTGAAGGCAAAACTGGGTCAACTGCCACCTCAACCTTTTGAATTTTGTCTGGTATGGGTTCAGATGGTTTATCTTCAATGATAGATGCTTCAGCCGACCACCTGAGCGGGCCAGCCAGATTTTCAACTAGTGATGGACTCGGCAAGAGTTTTTTATATCCAGGAGGAAGTCGTAATAGTGAAACCGGACGATCATCCAAAACTCTTTTAGCCTCGTCTAAGAAGGGACAATGGCGGATGGCGTGATCGCCTTCGTACGGTTTACAAGGAAATCTATAATTTCCTTTTTGTCCTGGGGCTTCACTTTCACTAGTTGACGATGTGTTTTCAACATGATCATCAGAGGTTGATGACACCGGGTTGTGCAAACGAGGAGACCAGTCCC
This sequence comes from Pinus tabuliformis, assembly GCA_031772625.1. NCBI lineage: Eukaryota > Viridiplantae > Streptophyta > Pinopsida > Pinales > Pinaceae > Pinus > Pinus tabuliformis. Next base: position 1,428,743,609 of record CM062816.1, read on the forward strand.
TTAAGATCCAAGGGATGTAAGGACAATCTCTGTGATAGTGGTCTCCCTTGCAAATGACACATGGCGATTTAGGCTTGGTCGGTGCAGTGTGTGGATTTTCATTAGATGACACTCGTTTTCCCCCATTCACTTTTGGCTCCTTCTTCTTCTTCTCTTTCTTCTTCTTTTCCTTCTTCTCCTTAGGAACTTGACTTTCGGCTTTACCAGCCCCATCAAGCGAAGAGGAAGGAGGAGAGGAAGAATTAGAGGAAGTAGAAGGTTGGTGGGTAACTCTGGACTCGTCTAATTGCTTATTTGATTGTTCAGGAATAGTGGTGTTCTGAATGACAGAGGTTGAGAAGAGCCATACAGGAAAACCAATTGTCAGTCCTGGAAGCGACAATGTGGCCATATGGGGTGCACCAACATCTCCCCAAGAGGAGAAGGGACTAGGATTTCCTCCAAGGGGAATTCCTTGGTTGGTGGACTCCATTTTCTCAACTCAAGATCAACGCGCGAAAGGGTAATGAATATTCCATTTAAAATAAATTTTAGACGCTTTCACACAACTTGTTTTTTCAGTTTTTAAGAGTCGAGAAAAAACAAAAGATGACTCTAGTCGCCTTCGATTTTTAATGAGCCTGAAGTGACAAGTGCTTAGATGGGCCTTTTCCGTTAAGGAGTCTGAAAAGGAACGAAAGGGACTGCTCTGGAATCTAGGTAGAGGGAGTACCAAACCAATCGCAAAACTGCAAAATACTTTTTACGGTACGGCAGTCAATCTTCCCAAATGCTGTGTTCAGTGCATTGTGATCGATAGGGCGGCAGACACGGCTTCCTATGGATAAAGGATTTAAGACTATAGGGGTCTCCCAAAATATACTCGACGGTACGTGGGAGCACAAGTCCGTACTGGAACTTGTCATCTCAAAGTGGAGGAATCACCCAACCATCAGTGAGAACAACAGTTACCAGGATTTACGATGCCGGAATACGTCTCTAGCCTAGACCTCTAAATGTTGTGCGTTAAGTTCCAAAGCATTGTTAGATTCATTGAATTTATTTTAAGTTGATCTTGTTTATGAATTTTGCGTTTCGGGTTCACCACAAGATGTAGATGTAATTCCTAAAATGCAATCTAAGATGATAAATAAACTTTTTATCTCTTTTATGCAATGAAAATCCTAGCTACTAGGGAAAAGAAAGACATAATCTTTTCACAAAGAGCAAAGAGCACACTCTAAAATGCACTTTCCTAAATCAAGCCAATCAGACTGTCTATATGCAAATGCACATGCATGTATTTGTTTTCGACTTTCTTAGTATATGGATGCTAAAAAGAAAGTTGATGCACAAATCTGAATTTCTTTTCAAGCGACAAATATAAACAAGTTTCTTTTCGAAATAAAAAATGGAGGCGATTACAACACCTTACGATTTTGAAATGAATACTTGTTCTTGACACTAGAAAATTGCAAATTCAGACCAAAAGCAATAGTAACAGGATAATCGACCATCAACAGCAATCAAACTCTTTCCTACAATTGAAATCGACACTTGCGACAGATTCAAATCAAAGGACGATAGTACGACGATGCTACTTTTGCAAAGGAGAACTGTAAATGACTCAACAAACACACAAAAACATCTACAGTTCTTTTGTACAAAGGAGGCAGAATAACAGCAAGGAAAAGGGGTTTCAAACAGACATATACTGATCACAGGTAGCAAAATTTAGGAATAGAACTGGAAAGAATGAAGCACAGAAGACACAGCTGCATAGAGCTAGTCTGATCAGCGCACCTGTAACACAGAGAATCTGAAATGCAGCGCAGGTTGTCCACTCGGGAAGTGCACTGAAATTTAGAATCTCTGAAAAATACCTGCGCTGGGCCAGAAACGAGACTTTGTTCGGGTTCCGGGTCACAGTTTGCAGTTCAGTTCTTGGTTTTTGGCTGAGTAAAAAGCAATCAGTAATTTCAACAATTAGGGGTAGATCTAAGGAGGATCTAAGAGCTATCACAAGGGCAATCAAATAGTTTGTGAATCAGTTGTTTAAATCATAAACAAATCCAGTGAATGGATTGAAGCAGCAGTTATTTACTTTGCATTTGTTATGGCAAATGCAGTTCGAATGCTACCTGTAAGTTTATGAAACAAACAACAAAGAATGATAAACAAACAAACTAATACGTCCCCAGTGGAGTTGCCATTTTGTTACAGGGAAAAGTGTCTATATAGAACTACTCTATCCCACTAAGGTGTGACAGCTGCCTTAGAAACAAACAGAGAAAAGCTACTTTTGTTTTTCCTTTATGAATTATAGATAGAGAGGAATAGAAAGACCAACCTCTGTCTTACGCTAATCCTTCAATTTGATCCCTCTCTTCTTTGATAGTCATCAGCTACCTGCTCCCTTGCACGCCCAGCTTCACAAAGTACCTGTAAGATCACAGAAGCACAACACTATACAAAGACATGGATCTATAATCATAAACAATCTAGGATCAGATGTAAATTGACCATACAAATGTAACAAGCATCACTCATACAAAAGCATGGAAGAAAACTCAAATAGCTTTTATTGATAAACAAGAAAAGATCCAGGAGGCGTTACAACCAGTTGTTCTAACCCAACATCAACCTCCCAGCAAAGAAGCCCCTCTTCACCTCAAACAAAGCATAGATCACCCAACAATCTGATGTTTGTCTCAAAAAACCAACAACAATTCCTTACAATATGCAAAATTCCAGCCTCTGGATCTCTGGGATGAGGGATCCATATATAGATATCTGTAAGGGGGATGAGTTAGCTTGTGATTTGATTAGTGTCTTCTCTCTGATAGTTCTTGCTTCCACTTGGATACTAAGGGCCTCTTACTCATCCTTGGTCGAATTCAGTGAGGCAAGTGTCACAGGAGAAGATTCTGGAAGCTTCCATTGCTTCTCCACCTCGCGGAATGACACTGCCATTTGTCATTTCTCGCCCATCGCACCCCACAGAAGGGACTTTTGAAATGCAACGCACCCTCACAGTGTATCTAGGTGAGATGCAATGCACTTAGCCAGTGGAGCAGCTGCAATGATCCTGTTTTGACCAATTCTGAGTAGTTTCTCATGGAGAACTTCTGGGAGAAGCTGTAATCTGTTGACCTTGTTCCTTTAGGGGTTAGAACAACACTTTTAGGGACTTAGGAGCCCTTGGTTTATGGACATTTCATGCTTGGGGTTGTAGGGCACAAAAATGTCTATAACACACGTGTGGATCTATTAGCCCTAAAACAGACCCATAAACAACACCAAAATCTTCTCTCTTTGTTTCCTTCTCTGGGTTGGTTATCTTTGCACTTCCTATTACAAACTTACCTAACCAAAATTTCTTGTCCAAAAATGGAGGATGAGCTGCCCTATATATAGTGTTTTTTCCATTAAAAACATGTGTTAGGAAGTGTTAAGGAGTGATAGGGGAGCACAAGGGAGAAATAGGTGAAAATAATGCATGCAAATGAACGATTAAGATTCCATGACAAGAAGTGTTAGTGAGTTCCAAGTGTGCTAAGGAGGGAGTTATAAGGTATGCTAGCCAATGTTAAGGCATGTTAGAAGCCAGGGAAACATGCCAAGATGTGTCAAGTGCTAGGGTGTGCCAATGCATGCTAGGGAGTGTTATGGAGTGCCAGAGAAACAAAAGGGAGCACTAGTTTCAAATTCATGGAAATGAATGACTGAGAGTGTGTGACAAGGAGTGTTAGCGAGTTATAGGTGTGCTAAGGAGGGGATGACAAGGTATGTTAGGTGGTGCCAAGAAATTCTAGAGTGTTAGGGCGACATGCCAGGGTATGCCAATGCGTGTCAGGGTGTGCCAATGCGTGTTATGGAGTGTTAGGGAGTTCGACATAAACACAAATAAAAACTAGTTCAAAATGCATGGAAATGAATGAATAAGAGTGTATGATAGGGTGTGTCAGTGAATTCCAAGTGTGTTAAGGAGGGAGTGACAAAGTTATATGCTAGGTAGTTTCAAGGCATGCAAGAGTGCCATGACATGTCAAGGAGTGGTACAGTATGATAGGGAGTGCTAAAGCATGCCATGGAATGCAGGGAATGCCAACATGTGCCACATAATTCCAAGGAATTGTTAGGCATGCCAGTTGCTATGCCATGTCAAGATGTAAACTATGTTGCTTAGTTGTTTTCTGGCCATGGTTAGATGTGAGCCTTGACTTGGTAACTTCTTAAGTGGGATGAGCTAATATTGGGCATGAGTAGCATAAGATGAGTTATAGGCCACTCTTAGGTGAACAAGGGATAGTATAGTTGTAGTAACTGTAACTTGGTTAAGTTGTTGTAGTCGAGGTAGGACTTGGTTGGTTCCTAGGTCTTAAAACCAATAAGAGTATTTATGAGGGCATGATAACTAAGGAGTGCTAGGGCATGCCAAGGAATGAAAAGGAGTGATAATACATGTCAAACAATGCCAATTCATGTCGAAGAGTGTTGACGAGTGTGAGGGCATCACAAGGGAGAACTAGGTCAAAGTGCATGGAAACGAACGAATAAGAGTGTCTTCCAGGTGTCCCAAGGATGAAGTGTATTAGGATAATTTCATAATAGGACTTGCAATAGGTAAGCCTAAATTACAATAAGGGGATGGAAAAAACAATTTTCGACAAAGGGAGACGTTTATCTAGGGACAACACTAATTTTTCAATGACTTGGTTGGGTTCCAAAGTCACAGAAAAAGTAAGGCTATCTATGACGACATTACAACTAGGGAGTGCCAAGGTGTGCAAGGAATGCCAGGAAGTGATTACACATGCTAGCAAGTTCCAAGGCATGTTAGTCATTCCAAGACATGCCAAGTGCTAAGGCATGCCAAGAGGTGTTGGGTGCTAGGGTGTGGTGCCAACGCATGCTAGGGAGTGCCAAGGAAACACAAGGGAGGACTAATTTCAATTGAATGTAAATGAATGAATAAGAGTGTGTGATAGGAAGTGTTATCATGTTCTAGGTGTGCTAAGGAGGCATTGACAAGGTATGTTAGTTAGTGTCAGGGAATAAAAAGGAAGGACTAGCTTCAATTGCATGGAAATGAATGAATAATAGTGTATGATAGGGAATGCTAGCAAGTTATGGGTGTGCTAAGGAGGAATCTCTGGACAAATTTCGAGAGGGTTTGAGAATTTTTTTTGTTTTGGTGCGTACTTGCAACTTTTTGGCAATTTTCTGTCTAGGAGTGTAGCGAGCTCACGCTGTGCTTCTTCCTCAGGGCTCAAAATGATGTAAAATTAGCATTTTTGGAAAGAATACGACCCCATATCAAACCCCATTTTCCCAATTTCTTGGTTTGGGGCTCAGGTTTAGAGAAATTTACAAAACAAGAGGCCAAAAATCACCTTTCTGCCCCTCTCTTTCCATTTCATTGCACACCTAGAGACACCTTGGGAGAATGGCCATATCTTAGCCAAAAATGGGTCATTTTGAGTGAGAAAATACTCTAAAGACATCTACACTCTCCCAATTTCCAGAAAAGGGTTCCGATCTAGATTTGGAATTTAGAAAGACACTCAAAAATGGCCTCCAATAGCTCATTGTACACCTAGAAATTTATTAGATTTTCATAAAATTTTCACTGTCTAATTTTTTGTAATTCCTAGTTTGACTTTTGGTAAAAGTCAAAAGGATGAAGTAGATGAATGTGAGGGGTAAAAGTAAATGTAAATAATGGGTGGTTAGTATTTATAAGCCATTTTTATGTAAATTTGACCTCATTTAAGAGAGAGAGGTTGGAGTCAAAGTTAATTGTAGAAGTCGTTTTTAACTTCCCTAGACATTAGGGTTTGGTTAGAACACCTCATGGAACAGTTCCTAGAGTCATTGATTCGACCCCTGAGAGTGGGGAGATGTTTATTTAGTCTTTATGTATCAATTTCTCAGTGATAGAACGGGTTGGATTTCAGAGGAGAGAACTATTGTAGCTTGTACTTAGACATTTTTAGGAAATCAAAGGACACAATTTGTAACTATTATCTACGAATTCATGTGCAGTAAGTTTGTGATGTTATTTTTTCTCTATTATAGATTTATATGAAAGATATTAATCTTATCTTTCCATTCATTAATTATTCAATGGTTTTCCTTACAGTTTATAAACAAAATTCTTTTCGTAAATCTCTAGTTTGATGGAAAAATCATTATGTGTTACTTTATTTCTTGCTTAATGAATTCATGTTTCATGCTCATTAAGACCTTTTGCCTCTTCTAAACACTACACTACACTGATAAACCCTATGATCCATCACAAAAGTAATGCTACCTTGCTCCTTTTTATATTTGTTGTTGTAGCCCTTTGATTGACTGCCCTAGCTACTTGGTTTTTCTCCCTTATCCAGCAACAAAACCCTAAATTTTCCAAAACCCACCCAAGCCTAGCTATCTAGACTAAAATCCCTTACATTCCAGTCATCTCTTTGTTGTGATTTCATAGAGAGAGCCCTCTCTGGTTTGGTAGGGCTAGATACTGTTATCTCAAAATCAAGCACTGGAAGGCTGCAAACCAGGAAGACTTCAAGTAACTATTTCAAACCAATCTTTAGACTAAGGCTTAGCCTCCCTAGCCTGAGAGGGCTCTCTCAAAGGGTTATTGATATTGAATATTAATAAGATGGCTAACTCTTGTGGAATGAAGGCTGGAAAAACATTAAACAAGTTTCCATTGGGCCTATGGAGTCAATAAAACCTCAGCAAATAATGATACAGCCTTTACATAGAAGTCAGGGCATGTGGCATTTAAATGTTCAAAACACAACTCTTATAAAACCACAGTTCATGAATGTGTACAGGAAATCAGAGCAGCATAAGTGAATTCTGAGTGATTACACATTTATGCAACTGTAAAATAAATCAAGGATAAAGTAAAACCACACATCTTGAACATAGAAACACTTTATGAATCCTGAGAAGAAAAGCAGTTCTATTATATTACTGAACTCTGTCTTTCTACATAAGCCAAAACAGTACTCTGTTTTATAAAATCTCCAACCCTCATTACATAGATGTTCCAGCTATATATAGAATCCTTATTCTAACTACTTCGAGCTTCCTCCTCCAGCATGAGGGGAACTCGATAACTGCCTCTAATGACACCTATTAGTTATTGAACTAACTAATAATTACAATAAGGAACTGACTGTAGTGTTTAAGAGTTCTAAATTAACTATGACTCTAACTCCATTTTGCATGCATAATGACTTCTTCTTATTCTCTGACACCTGGTCCTCTTTCGACTTGGCTGAGCTGGATGTTTAATATTCCATAGTGATCTTGAACGCTGAACCTTTCAACTGCTCAGAAGTATTAGGAGATTTCCCTTACTTCTCGACTCCAGTTTTCCTCAAAATGCTCGAATGTACCAAGCATGTTTCTAGCCTTTAATAACCCATAATATGGAACACTGCCACGTTCCTGATGTGTTGGAGGCTGCATCGATGGATATGTGTGCAGGCAAAAGTTCTTTGTATACAACTCATTTAATACCCTTTGAAAGGTGATAAAGTGGCTTTATAACAGAAATTTTAACTTGGGTTAAAATATTCCACCCTCTTTAAGGTACACCTATCTTGATCTGAACGTCTATTGTAGCTCCATATGATATCTTGCATATCCTTTAGGTGTCTCCCTTTTTAAAAATTCCCGCTCTCAATACCAAACTGCCTATCTGCGTTAAAATCATCACCTACAGCAGTTTCGTAGCGCGCTACGAAACTGCTGTGTAATTTCAAAAACACAGTCTTCCTTTCATACCAAAACTTCACTATTTGAGCATTTTGCTGTTAAAACATTCTTCCAACTGTTTTATTGCTTCAGCTGCTGCAGAAGCATGAGCATTTACCACAGAATGTAAAGGATTCCCTCCAAGCTTGTTAATGCTGTAAGTTTGGTAGGAAGGAAAAAAAAAACTCATTCGTATCAGCTTTATGCCTTAACCCACTTAATGTCTGGCTCCTCGACTTTGTCCAATCCAAGGCAATAGCTTCTTGATTCAACTAGTGTGATGAATTCGGTAACACAAACTGCAAGATATGCTCTTGGCCAATAAGACTGATTACATTAATCTAATGTTACATAACGAATTTTACAGATAAGTCGAGCAGTTGGTAAGTCAAGTTGATCTACTGCATCTGATTTCACAAGTTTTCGAAGCTCCTCTCTAGAAGTAGTGAGACAGTTCTGAAAAGTAGCCAAAACTGGAGGAATTGGCATTGAAAGAGTAGATATTACATTACAGATATATTCAATATCTACTGATAGTTGTTGAGCTCCGTGATCACTTAATGAATGAATACCTCGCAATTGTGCAATGTAAAGGGCTGTGGCACCTTCTGCAACTTTGAACATCCACTCAGTTGCAAAAAATTGAGCTTCATCTGTGTTTGCGTCCGCATTGGTATTCAATCCTGTTGTCCCAGCATCCAATACAAGAGGCTCTAGTTGTTGAGGTAAAGTAAGAAGATATTCACCAATGCTAGTAACATATGGCTGAGGGTAGGCACTAAAACTTGGTAAAGAAAAAGCATTGTCTTCTTCAGCTGACGTCCAAATTGCCATTCTAGATACATCTTTGATCCTTTGCCGAACTTTTAATATCAGAACCTCATAAACAAGTTCATTGTCAGCATTTGAGAAAGCTCCAAACCTTTGAGAAGTATGTGGAAGAGCATGAAATTGAGGATCCCTTGCCTGCTCCAGTAGATTGGAAAGCCTCCTAGCCTTTTCAGGTGCATCCATTAACCGCAAAGCTATCATATCAAGTCTAGGTGAACCTACTTTGGATAGTTCTTCACTCCCACTAACATCTATGCCAGAAGCATTGGCTTGACTATCATTTACATGAACACTATAAATCTGCAATGTGGTGTTTAATCTTGCTAAAGTAGCACGCAGAGATGCTTCAAAAACAGATGAACGGCTGCTTAGACCATCAGCAACAGTAAGAAGCTGTAAAGATCCTTGCACTATTGACCATTCCTCTTCATCTGAAACCATGTCTAATAAGTTTCCACCATGCAGTCCTTCCTTTTTGTTTGATCCTGTTTCCTTTCTCATGCCAACAGCATCACTGTGAGATAAAACAACTTGATATTTCGAATGGATAATTGAAACATAGGATTAGCCTTGCGCAAGCAACTGGGTTTGGTTTCAGAAAGAGTCACCATTTTTTTGCACTTAGATTTCGGCATCTTTGATGCTGGGAGTAAATCAGAGCAGAACAAAGGCCAAAGTAGCAAACACGCTTAACAGAATACAGCTTCAGAGCAAGGGTTTATCTTCGAATAAAGTTTTTGTCGCGTTAAATCTCATTGAAGGTGTTGCTTTGTGCCTTTTAAATGAGAGGCATGTGGAGTACAGTCAAATCCCACCGCATTTACGCCCTTTCCCAGGCGGTCCAATCCGGGTATTGTTAAGAAGAGATCACCCAGTAAAGCCTCGTAAATCAAAAAGAACAAAATTCACCGCCTCCAAAACTTGCAACAAATGGCACCCAATTTCTTTTGATACTAACTCTGCTTCCACTTGTTTTGCTATAATGTCAAGCTCAGACAACCGTGCTATAATGCTTCTGCCAGCTAGCGGAAAGGCATCTAAGCTTGCCCATTCATAGGTAACCTTTGACAGACTGGGACCTTTGACAGACTGGGAGCTTCTCGCCCCTCCTTTACAACTGCTCGAAATAATACTATGCTCCTTCAGAAGGGAATCCAAATTCTCTGAAACTTATCGCCTCTTTTCTTCGATAGACAATCCCCAATATGCACAATCATACGCTCATCCCCTTTTGTCTTGTTTGCAGTAATTATCGCCAGATTCTCTTGCCAGTCATTAAGCATCCCATTAACTGAGCCAGAACATGAATAAGTAGAAGATGCCAGTTTGTTTGTAGAAAAAACTTCCGCTGGCTGTCCTGCTAGAAGAAGACACAATGTTCGAAGAGGTGACCCAGGTAGAAACTGCTGTTGTGCCATTTGTGTCACAGTATCAACATAAAACTTCTCACCAAGCTGCCAAGCAAGAACGAGAGCAGGACCCCATAGTTGACCTTGCTGTGCATACAAAAGGGCCTCCTTCCTTTTCCCAGCAACTAAGAGATTCTTCATTTCAAGTGCAGTTACCTGAAATTCATTTTCCGATGGCATTGCTTGCAGACACTGTGACATGTCGAGTCAGATATTCCCATAGAACCCATAGGAGACAGAGGTGATATGGGTGAGCTATGGTTGTGTTGTTTTTCTTCCCTGAATATAGCTTGCCTCTCAACATCAGGCAATGAACTCATTTCCCCAATTTCGTAGCGCAGCCAGTGCAAAATATGAATTATGCGCTACGAAACCACCTAAACATGTTGCGTTGTGAAACTGCTAAAAAGGATTTATGTGCTTTACCATCCAACAAATGTAAGACATTTTGCATTGAAATTTTGTCAGTGATAACAGTGGCTCCACTTGGGATAGTGTGCCCCTGTGGTACACTAAGAACCTGCAGTTCCAGTGCCTTATAAAATTTATTTGACAAACATCTTCTTTAAGTTCCTTGGGCCTTCACCTCGGGCTTAAACTTGATGATCACTGTGGGAAAAAGAAATCTACCACTACTGAAAAAAAAAATGCTCAGTCACCTTGAGCTTATTTGCACTTTCCTACCTACCTACCCTATCAGCTGCAAGCTCCACTTGTAGCTCAAGCAACATGATATTTCCAATAAAGCCAATCAATTGTCTTATCTGATATTGGAGGCTCTTGACTGCATCTGACCTCAAAATAACCATGGTAGTGAGATGACCACATCAACTCATAATATACTTGATCTTCATAATGCAAATGAAAATGAAAGACCGGAGTGCAAAGCTTGTCCATATATTCACTTATAGGGTCAAAGAATACATGGTTATGTTGATGATCATCATAACATTCTACATCTTTAGACAGCTAATTCTCAACCACACAAGATTCTTTTGATATGCTATCGAACTGCTTTTCTGAATGCTGCCTACAAACAATGTAATTTTCCTCTTTCTTATGATCATTTATTGATGTAAGCTGCTGAGAAGTTTGACATAAAAAACCAACCTGACATAAAAAACCAACCTTTTCCTCTGCCTGAGGGTCGTAAAAGCTATCTTCCAGTACTTTTTCTTGGTGTTTGCAATCAATTTCATACTCTTTATGACCAAAAGACTGGCAAGTTTGTTGCATCTTCTCATTCATGTCATGGGATTGAACATGGTTTTCATAAGTAAACCCCTGCTGATCTTCATGGTGCATTTCATGAGATGTTATCCTTTCTTCTTGGTATTGAAATGCATTGTTATGAAGAGCCTCTAAAATTTCTTCATCCATAAATTCATCATCATCATAACAATCCTCCAAGTACTGAATAAAACTCATAGAATGTTTACAACAATCTTTGACTAGCAATAAGGAGGGATGACACTCTTTATACATGTCACAGAACATATCATGGAAATCAGCAAGAGAGTATAATGAACCATTTTCCAAACTTTTATACCAAGACCATGCTTTTCCTACTAAAGTGGTCATAAACATCCTCATGAGACAATCCTCAGGAAAATGAACCTTAAGACTGTGTACATGCATATGAAACCTAACCAAATGAAGAGCAGCATTGTCTTTCTTTTCATCTTTGAATATCGGAAGATCCTCTAACCAATCAACCTCTGGCATAGGATTTGGAAAACCAGGGATATGAGACCAATTCATAGGAGCATACCTGGCATTCATTCTTGTAGTGGAATTCATCTTGAAACTTCATCAAGCTACTGATCTTCTAGCAGTGGAGTCTCCTTCCAATTTCTTATTCGATGTGTGGAGTCGCCAAGGTAGTTTTGCAGCCTCAAAAAGATGTCTGAGCTCCTGCTACCTTCAGAAGTTCATCCATTGATTTCGGGAATGAATAATCTTCAGGCTCCCAGCAGACGCACCAAAATGTTATCTCAAAATCAAGCACTGGAAGGCTGCAAACCAGGAAGACTTCAAGTAACTATTTCAAACCAATCTTTAGACTAAGGCTTAGCCTCCCTAGCCTGAGAGGGCTCTCTCAAAGGGTTATTGATCTTGAATATTAATAAGATGGCTAACTCTTGTGGAATAACATTGACAAATATGAAGGTTGGAAAAACATTAAACAAGTTTCCATTGGGCCTATGGAGTCAATAAAACCTCAGCAAATAATGATACAGCCTTTACATAGAAGTCAGGGCATGTGGCATTTAAATGTTCAAAACACAACTCTTATAAAACCACAGTTCATGAATGTGTACAGGAAATCAGAGCAGCATAAGTGAATTCTGAGTGATTACACATTTATGCAACTGTAAAATAAATCAAGGATAAAGTAAAACCACACATCTTGAACATAGAAACACTTTATGAATCCTGAGAAGAAAAGCAGTTCTATTATATTACTGAACTCTGTCTTTCTACATAAGCCAAAACAGTACTCTGTTTTATAAAATCTCCAACCCTCATTACATAGATGTTCCAGCTATATATAGAATCCTTATTCTAACTACTTCGAGCTTCCTCCTCTAGCATGAGGGGAACTCGATAACTGCCTCTAATGACACCTATTAGCTATTGAACTAACTAATAATTACAATAAGGAACTGACTGTAGTGTTTAAGAGTTCTAAATTAACTATGACTCTAACTCCATTTTGCATGCATAATGACTTCTTCTTATTCTCTGACACCTGGTCCTCTTTCGACTTGGCTGAGCTGGATGTTTAATATTCCATAGTGATCTTGAACGCTGAACCTTTCAACTGCTCAGAAGTATTAGGAGATTTCCCTTACTTCTCGGCTCCAGTTTTCCTCAAAATGCTCGAATGTACCAAGCATGTTTCTAGCCTTTAATAACCCATAATATGGAACACTGCCACGTTCCTGATGTGTTGGAGGCTGCATCGATGGATATGTGTGCAGGCAAAAGTTCTTTGTATACAACTCATTTAATACCCTTTGAAAGGTGATAAAGTGGCTTTATAACAGAAATTTTAACTTGGGTTAAAATATTCCACCCTCTTTAAGGTACACCTGTCTTGATCCGAACGGCTATTGTAGCTCCATTTGATATCTTGCATATCCTTTAGGTGTCTCCCTTTTTAAAAATTCCCGCTCTCAATACCAAACTGCCTGTCTGCGTTAAAATCATCACCTACAGCAGTTTCGTAGCGTGCTACGAAACTGCTGTGTAATTTCAAAAACACAGTCTTCCTTTCATACCAAAACTTCACTATTTGAGCACTTTGCTGTTAAAACATTCTTCCAACTGTTTTATTGCTTCAGCTGCTACAGAAGCACGAGCATTTACCACAGAATGTAAAGGATTCCCTCCAAGCTTGTTAATGCTGTAAGTTTGGTAGGAAGGAAAAAAAAAACTCATTCATATCAGCTTTATGCCTTAACCCACTTAATGTCTGGCTCCTCGACTTTGTCCAATCCAAGGCAATAGCTTCTTGATTCAACTAGTGTGATGAATTCGGTAACACAAACTACAAGATATGCTCTTGGCCAATAAGACTGATTACATTAATCTAATGTTACGTAACGAATTTTACAGATAAGTCGAGCAGTTGGTAAGTCAAGTTGATCTACTGCATCTGATTTCACAAGTTTTCGAAGCTCCTCTCTAGAAGTAGTGAGACAGTTCTGAAAAGTAGCCAAAACTGGAGGAATTGGCATTGAAAGAGCAGATAGTACATTACAGAGATATTCAATATCTACTGATAGTTGTTGAGCTCCGTGATCACTTAATGAATGAATACCTCGCAATTGTGCAATGTAAAGGGCTGTGGCACCTTCTGCAACTTTGAACATCCACTCAGTTGCAAAAAATTGAGCTTCATCTGTGTTTGCATCCGCATTGGTATTCAATCATGTTGTCCCAGCATCCAATACAAGAGGCTCTAGTTGTTGAGGTAAAGTAAGAAGATATTCACCAATGCTAGTAACATATGGCTGAGGGTAGGCACTAAAACTTGGTAAAGAAAAAGCATTGTCTTCTTCAGCTGACGTCCAAATTGCCATTCTAGATACATCTTTGATCATTTGCCGAAATTTTAATATCAGAACCTCATAAACAAGTTCATTGTCAGCATTTGAGAAAGCTCCAAACCTTTGAGAAGTATGTGGAAGAGCATGAAATCGAGGATCCCTTGCCTGCTCCAGTAGATTGGAAAGCCTCCTAGCCTTTTCAGGTGCATCCATTAACCACAAAGCTGTCATATCAAGTCTAGGTGAACCTACTTTGGGTAGTTCTTCACTCCCACTAACATGTATGCCAGAAGCATTGGCTTGACTATCATTTACATGAACACTATAAATCTGCAGTGTGGTGTTTAATCTTGCTAAAGTAGCACGCAGAGATGCTTCAAAAACAGATGAACGGCTGCTTAGACCATCAGCAACAGTAAGAAGCTGTAAAGCTCCTTGCACTATTGACCATTCCTCTTCATCTGAAACCATGTCTAATAAGTTTCCACCATGCAGTCCTTCCTTTTTGTCTGATCCTGTTTCCTTTCTCATGCCAACAACATCACTATGAGATAAAACAACTTGATATTTCAAATGGATAATTGAAACATAGGATTAGCCTTGCGCAAGCAACTTGGTTTGGTTTCAGAAAGAGTCACCATTTTGTTGCGCTTAGACTTCGGCATCTTTGATGCTGGCAGTAAATCAGAGCAGAACAAAGGCCAAAGTAGCAAACACGCTTAACAGAATACAGCTTCAGAGCAAGGGTTTATCTTCGAATAAAGTTTTTGTCGCGTTAAATCTCGTTGAAGGTGTTGCTTTGTGCCTTTTAAATGAGAGGCATGTGGAGTACAGTCAAATCCCACCGCATTTAGGCCCTTTCCCAGGCGGTCCAATCCAGGTATTGTTAAGAAGAGATGACCTAGTAAAGCCTCATAAATAAAAAAGAACAAAATTCACCGCCTCCAAAACTTGCAACAAGTGGCACCCAATTTCTTTTGATACTAACTCTGCTTCCACTTGTTTTGCTATAATGTCAAGCTCAGACAACCGTGCTATAATGCTTCTGCCAGCTAGCGGAAAGGCATCTAAGCTTGCCCATTCGTAGGTAACCTTTGACAGACTGGGACCTTTGACAGACTGGGAGCTTCTCGCCCCTCCTTTACAACTGCTCGAAATAATACTACGCTCCTTCAGAAGGGAATCCAAATTCTCTGAAACTTATCGCCTCTTTCCTTCCATAGACAATCCCCAAGATGCACAATCACACGCTCATCCCCTTTTGTCCTGTTTGCAGTAATTATCGCCAGATTCTCTTGCCAGTCATTAAGCATCCCATTAACTGAGCCAGAACATGAATAAGTAGAAGATGCCAGTTTGTTTGTAGAAAAAACCTCCGCTGGCTGTCCTGCTAGAAGAAGACACAATGTTCGAAGAGGTGACCCAGGCAGAAACTGCTGTTGTGCCATTTGTGTCACAGTATCAACATAAAACTTCTCACCAAGCTGCCAAGCAATAACGAGAGCAGGACCCCATAGTTGACCTTGCTGTGCATGCAAAAGGGCCTCCTTCCTTTTCCCAACAACTAAGAGATTCATCTTTTCAAGTGCAGTTACCTGAAATTCATTTTCTGATGGCATTGCTTGTAGACACTGTGACATGTCGAGTCAGATATTCCCACAGAACCCATAGGAGACAGAGGTGATATGGGTGAGCTATGGTTGTGTTGTTTTGCTTCCCTGAATATAGCTTGCCTCTCAACATCAGGCAATGAACTCATTTCCCCAATTTCGTAGCGCAGCCAGTGCAAAATATGAATTATGCGCTACGAAACCACCTAAACATGTTGCGCTGCGAAACTGCTAAAAAGGATTTATGTGCTTTACCATCCAACAAATGTAAGACATTTGGCATTGAAATTTTGTCAGTGATAACAGATACCAAACTAAAATCTTGGCCTGTGATTACCTTCGTTGATCTCCTCATCAGCCTGGGACATTGTGGAGGATAATAGAGGGCATAAAAACTAGGGAGTTCCAAGGTGTTCTAGTGAATGTAATGTTACCAAGTCATGGAAAAATGTAATGTTAGTTGTAAGGTCATGATTTCCAAGGTGTGTTAAGGAATTCTAGGGCATGTTAACATGTTCCAGATAGTACGAAGACATGTCAAACATGACAATATGTTCCAAGTGCTAAGGCATGCCAAGATGTACAAGGGTGTGAAAATGCATGCCAGGGAGTGTCAAAGGAACAAAAGGGAGGAACAAGTTAAACTACAAGGAAATGAGCACATAATAGGGTTAATAAGTCATCAATTTACCTTTTCTATGAGGGGCATGCTAGGAAAACCAACACTAGGTGCCAAGTGCCAATGCATTCTAAGCGCCAAATCTTCCTCTGTTTGTTCTTATCTAGTTTCCAATAATTGATCTCAAATAACTTTAATATTAAACCATGCCAAATCATACCAAGTCATCTCAACACATGCCAAACATTCTAATACTTGCCAAGTGCCAACATGTGCCAAGTGCCAATGTGCGTTAGGGAGTGTGATGCATGCTATGAAGTGGAGGATCATATCGAAGAGTGCTAAGGTGTGCTAGAAAGTGCCAATGCATGTTGAGGAGTGTTAGGGAGTACTAGGACAACACAAGGGAGCACTAGGTAAAAATGCATGGAAGTGAATGAATATAAGGGTGTGTTGGGGAGTGTTAATAAGTGCTAGCTGTCATGCTAAGGAGGGAGTGACAAGGTATGCTAAGTATGGGTAGTGCATGCCAAGGAATATCAGGGAATTTCAAGAAGTGCTAGAGTGTGCTAGGTATTTTCGGGGTGTGCTAGCATGTGCCAAATAGTGCCAAGGCATTCCAGGTGCTAAGACATGCTAGAATGTGCATGGTGCCATAGTATGCCAATATGTGACAAGGAGTTTTAAGGCAACAAAAGGAATAGCCAAGCTAAAATTCAAGGAAATGAACACATAATAGGGTTAACAAGTCAAGACTTTATCTTTTTCAAAATGGGCATGCTAGGCACACTAATAATTTGTTACAATACATGCCAAGTGCTAATGTTTTTCAATGCAATATTATGCCAAGGTGTTCTATGGCATGCCAACATATGATAGGGGAGTGCTATGCTATGCTAGGGCATGCCAACATGTGCTTGGGCATCCTACTCATGGCAAGATGTTCTAGGTACAAAGATGTTCCAAGACATGCGAGGTGCCAAGGAATGTTAGTGTACTATTCTAAAGCATGTTAAGGTGTGCCATGAGTGTTGAGGAATGCTAGGTCTCTCTCATTAATAGAATTGATAGAGCTTGATTATGTATTAAATAATACAGTTCCTACACACACTAGTGGAACTTTATATAAAGGAAATTTGCTGGATAATAAACCTAATAGAGGTAAATTATGTGTTGACTCATAGGAAAACTATATTCTTATGACTTGAGGGAAATGACACACACTATTTAATTCTTAACAAATTGACTGACTATTATAACCACTATGACCATGGACACATAATAAAAAAGACTCCACAACAATGGTCTTAAATCAGTATCTTTTGACAAAAAATATAGTAAGAAGTACACATCTCCATCAAAAACTCATTGGAATGATCAATGATGACGAACATTTTTTGACCATCACCAAAAGTAACCAAAAAGAGCATTGCTGAGGTTCAATAAAATGTCGTCACTAGAAGTGTCACCAAAAATAGAATTAGTGATGGGCATTTAACGATCCTCACCAAAAGTGTCACTAAAGAGAAAATTAGTGGTAGGCCTTTAATGACCCTCACCAAAAGTGTCATTTAAAATGGATTTGGTGAAAAACCTTAAAGGACCATCACTATATGCATGTACAACAATGATTTTTTAAATATCGTCATCATATGCGACATTGGTGATGGACCTTAAAGGTCTATCATAGTAATGAAGCATCATAAACAACTCAATGGAATGATCAATGATGATGAACATTTATTGACCATCACCAAAAAGATCATTGGTGACGGTCAATAAAATATCATCACTAGAAGTGTCACCAAAGAGAGAATTAGTGATGGGCATTTAACGACCCTCACCAAAAGTTTCACCAAAGAGAGAATTAGTGATGGGCCTCTAATGAACCTCACCAAAAGTGTCATTGAAAATGGCTTTGGTGACAAACCTTAAAGGACCATCACTATATACACTTACAACAACGCTTTTTTAAAGACCATTACCATATGCCACATTGGTGACAAACCTGAAAGGTCTATCATAGGCATGACCCTCACCAATGACCTTTTTTCTTGTAGTGCCAAGTGGGTGTGGCTGAAAATAGTGAGCTTGTACTTTCATCCTTCTGCTCATAGTAGGTTTCCCACCAGTTCTTGACGTGGGGGGCTACTTTGAGAAGAGCGAAAATAATATTTTCTCGACTGGAAAAGTCATGAATAGAAAAATAACCCTCTAGTAGATTTAACCATTTATCGATGGCATCTGTATCTATCTAACCCTCAAATATGGGGATTTAAAAATTAACTTGTACCTTAAATGGTGTGGCATTTCCAAAGTAGCTGTTGGAAGCCGATGCATTGCCCCTAGGTAACTGTTGAAGGATCTGGGAAAAATTGTCCATTATTGCATTCCTTTGTTGCTTGAGGGCCTCTTCGAGCAAGATTTTGATAGGATCTCCTACTCCCTCATATTTCTTTTCATCTGCCATGGGAGGCTGTTGGGATTTGCGAGGCTGGTCTTGTAAGGGTTTGACCAGTTCAAACCCTAACTCCTTATATCCCGACCTTGTTGGGGACATGCAAAGAAAAATAGAGAAAAAAATCAAATCGCTATGATACCATTGATCCAAATTTAAACAGGAATGCAACAAATTACATAGATGCAGTGGAAATAATACTTCATTTCATTGATGTAAAATAGTAAAATATTCTTACAAACAGAAATGGAAATACACCAGCTAGGGCAATGGTAGCTCATCTCTGAGAAGAGATGTGGCGGTTACATGCCTCTAAACTACACTACAATAAGGCTCAAGGGCCGTTTTATTATTGAACAATAAGAGCAAATGATAAATAACTAAAACCCTAACCCGAGGAGATGTAACACCAAGAGTTAATGGGTCCTGTTGGGGCAAGTTGGACAGTCAACTTCCCGGGGTCATGACTTGGTCATATTATCTCCATTTGACATGCATGATAGCCCATTGGAAAGATATCTCCGGAGACTACTACGAAAAAGATCATTCTAGGGCAAAAATTGTTGGTAGTAGATTTCCAAAAAAATGTCGTTTAGGGCCTCAAAATGGCTCCAGAAGTTTAGGACCTGAAAAACTGCTAAAAATAGTAAACTATGCTACAATTAAGGAAACTAAAAAACCGAAAGAAGCAATGCTGGGGGTCCAAGTGAAATTTGCAGGTGGCCACCAATATCCACCTGGATCGTTGAGCTTCCCATACATCTTTCACGATTAACCAAAACTAGTCTGGGTCCTCATTTCCCAAGCCCTTAAACAAAGGTAGCTTCACTGAATTTTCCATGTTGAACTATGGTAAAGGTGGTGGTGTTGTGGGCGAAGACGCAGGTGATGGTGGTGAAGTTGGAGGTGGTGTAGGTGGAGGTGGCAATTGCAGAAATCCCTGTTTTATGAACTGAACTACACTTTGCAGAGAAGTTTGTGCTACTCCCTCTTCGTCACCCAATGGAGGCGAAATCAATGGGCTATATTTAGGACCCTTTCTTCCTTCATTCCTATAAGTCTTTCCACTTTGCATAGCTCCGAACATCAAGGTAGTTACATAACCCATTTTTTTCACAATAACATCTTAATCCAGGTATTTAAAGACTTCAAATACTTACCTCGCAAAGCTTTGAAAAAGCATCGCTCCGCCTCACTGTAACTAATTGAGGTATTGACCGCGAATTTCATCACAAATACTCCTATGATACGATGAAGCCAATGATCGAAAATGTGGGTGATCTTATGCTAAGAGTCTTCCAGTCTTTGTACTAGCTCCAGGGTCCATACAATAGGACCGTCAAGTCTCCACCTTCCTTAGCTATCTGCTAGCTTCACGATCCACTCGTATAACTCAACTGCAAAAGAACAAAAGAATATTTTGTGTATTTATATATGCAGGTACCTGTCCAGCCACTACTCCTTTATCAGCCGTATATTTCTGTTCTCCTACACCACAAATTCGTGGATCTTCCTATCCAACTAGTCTTTGACCTCTTTTTGAGTTGGATTCCAATGATACGACATCACACATCTCTCATGTAGATTATGGTCCCGACAACAGAACCATTTGTTGGCTTGCGATAGTTATCAAAACAAATCCCTACACTATTGGCCCTTTTCGGCATCAGCTCACAGAGTGCGGACCGAAGTCTCACTCGAAGCAATATGGGGGGATGTTGGAACCAAGTTTCTAGACCCTGAGATGGTCGTGATGTTGGTTTATATGCTCTATTCCTACTTTTGCACAGATCACTAAGCTTTACAGCTCTGTCAGTCTACCCTTTATTCCGCCCTTTAGTACCTCCGCAAAGGTGTACAATTGACCTTCACACAACCTTAACCCACAATTGGGGTACTTTCGTGCTGCTATGATAGCATACTATATAGGTTCCCAAGTCATCGTAAGTGTTCTACCTATCTTACTAATCAGCCACAGTTAGTGTCGTGGAAACTGATATTCTTACTTGCATTCAATTAACCAATATTATCACATATAGTTGCGTATCCCATAAAAATTGTAAATTAAAACCAAAATGAAATATAAGTAGATGCATTAACAAGAAATAAATACACAGAATTTGCAGAATACTTTTCTTTGTTGATAGCTTCAGTTTAATATAGACTCTATCCACCCTGTGCACACAAATGTAGGGATCCGCCCACACAGCTACGGACTTCCACCCTAGGCCTTTGCACACTCAGCTGCAGAGCCTCTACCTATGCTAAGACCCAAGAACACTTACACTCAATGCTTAACTCCTCACCTCATTCTTCGTTACTTCTTGAAAACTGAACTACTTAGAGCTTACTTACTTAGCTCCTTTTTATACAATACCATGGCCCACAGACCATGGGTGGATATCTACAGCCAAATTTACACTACAAAATCAGGGTGGACAATCCTTTATCACTCTTGACACCTTTGCACTCTGCCACCACAAAATGTAGAGACTTTACAACTTTATTACAAAATTTGTCCCAAAACATGGGCTTTTAGCCCCAAAACTGTCCTTGGGGGAACCCGTTCCCAACATTAAGTTTATCCAACTCAAATTTACTGATTTCACTGAGTGACAAGAGTCATGTCAGCTTAGTCAACTACCTCCAAGTATTTTGTTGAAATATAAATTCAAGTTTTAATATAGTCTGACCAAGGAAAAGTCAAAACTAGATTTTCTTGCTACATTTTCAACACTCCCTCTCATCAAGAAAGGGATTATGAGATACCCAAATCCTGCTTCTATGGAATGCAAATTCTCCTCTTGACAAAGCCTTTGTCAAAATATCTGCATTGTGACATAGGTAAGTTCCCTCTATGGACAGAGGCAACCCCTCTAGCCCTAGAGTGGGTCTAGTCACTGCAAAGACAATACCAAAGAAAATTTCCTTAGAAAGTTGGTGTTATGAAGGCCTACCTTCAGTTCGACGTTCGATGAAGTCCTCATCGTGTTGCTCCAGCTCTTGTTCTTCTAATCACTTATACCTGAAAACAACATGTAGAGAAACACCAAAAACGCAATAGAAAACACCCAAGCAATCTACTTGAAGAGTCAAGGAACCTCAAGATATCGACATATAATTTAACACAAGATATAGGAAACAAGTTATTGATTTGTATTAATATAAATCAAAGTAAAAATTACAACTGAACCTTGACGTGGTAAGCCTATTGGAAGGGTCCTGTCTGTATGTCTCTGTAATCATTTACTTGTTAACTGTCTCCCAAGGGAACATATGACTCTCTCTTTTGTCCAAAAGGGTTGATGCTAGAAAGCTCTCAAGCCAACTCTACTCAAACATCTCTAAAAAAAAAATACATATGAGGCTACTTACACACTCCAATAACACTCTCTACCTCTACTCCTCTCTTAAAAACTTGAAACTATCAAATTACATCTAGCTATCATCCAGTTACATCCAAACTAGCTGATCTTATTCATGGATGAGATATTTATAGGAG
This sequence comes from Pinus tabuliformis, assembly GCA_031772625.1. Lineage (NCBI taxonomy): Eukaryota > Viridiplantae > Streptophyta > Pinopsida > Pinales > Pinaceae > Pinus > Pinus tabuliformis. The sequence continues at coordinate 1,428,765,845 of CM062816.1, forward strand.
GGAGAGGTCCCATAAGAGAAGGAAGGAAGAGATTATCTCTTAGGTAGGTTACACAAAAGGTGGTACAACTATCCCAAAGGAGAGAGACAAGATCAACTGACCCAACAACCAGCCCTAAGACTACCCATGAAGGAATTTCCTCTCGAAGTTTCGACAAGTTGTTGAAAAACTTGCCAAATCTAGCTCGTTGTGGGTGCAACATGATGACACAGCAAAGACTTCACTAGGGCTAGTGTTAACTTGACCATATTTGTGAGAGGGATAGCTTATAACTCATGATGAACCAAAAACTTAGGTAAAAAGCGGTCTTCTTCAAGGATAATGAATTGAGACATTCCTCTTGAGATTGCAAGGAAGGTAATGACACATAATTGGCAACATGACACAACACAGATGTTAGTGACATGGACCGGTAGTATCTGGGATTAGGGAATGCAAAGTCAATGACAAATTAATATGTAACAGATGCCCCCTAAATCATGAAGGCCGAGAGAGTGGGAGGGGTGAAATTCCTTACGAATCCATAACCGAAACAAAATATCCTTCTCGAGAACCTGCAAACGCAAGTACAACTGATATCTCTGATACATGAGTATATGGCAAAAGGAAATACATGTTCATAAGGTATGTTAGTAACATGGACTAGAAGTATTCAGGATTAGGGAATGCAGAGTCAGTGACAAATTACTGTGTAACATGCATCTTGTTGCTCTATCAGAATGTACTGTAACAACATAATCCGCCTCTACACAAATTCTTGTAGATGGTGATACGAAATGTCAATATGCTTGGATCAATCATGAAATAATGGATTCTCGAAAAGTTTGATACAACTTTGGTTGTCACAATAAATCATTGTAGGATCCATATTCTAACCAAATAGCCCAACAATAATCTTTCTCATCCTGATAGCCTCACATCTTGCTTGATTTGTACCATGTACTTTGCTTCTTGTTGTACCAAGAAAATTCTACTGAAGTACTCTTCATGTTTGATGGATTCCCCACCCAATTTTGTTCTGTGAAGCCTTGCAACTTCACTCACTATGGCCATCTATACCAAATAACAAACTAAGTAGTGCTTCTGAGATATCTCAACACATGCTTTGTTGCCTTCCAATATAGTTTAGTTGGATTAACCATTGCTTGAATAAGTTGGTTAACTCCATAACAAATGATCAGTTGTGTCTTCATCAAATACATGAGTCAACCCATAAGCTTCATGTAAATGATAGCCTCCACTACTTAACCTAAAGTAGCTTCCTCCTTCCTCCAGTTTTCTGTTAGAGGAGTCTCCATGGGTTTTCACCTGTCCATGTAGAACCTTTAAAGTATCTCATTGGCATACTTTACCTAAGAGACAAGAAATTCCTCATCACCTTGCCATACCTTCAGACCAAGGAAGTAGTGCATGAGGCCCATTTCCTTCATCTTGAACTTGCTTGCAAGGTCCTCCTTGCAAGATCTGATTAGTTGCTCATCACAATTCATCGAAACAATAATCAATGGTTTACCTTCTACCATAATGTGGTAATGGTTTTCATCTTCTTCTCTTTTGGTGAAGCCAAAATTGATGAGATAGCTATCGATCTTGGTATACTAAGAACTAGGTGATTTCTTAAGTCCATACAATGCTCGCTTGAGTATGCATGCATGAGATTCTCTATCAAAGGTCTCAAACCCATTTTCCTACTCAATATACACCTCCTCCTCCATAAATCCATTGACGAATGATGTATTCACATCCATCTGTTGGATCTTCCACCACATCTATGCTAACAATGCTAGTATTGACTTGATGGATGAGTACCTTGGTACTAGAGAAAAGGTATCCTCATAGTTAGTTCTCTCTATTAGTGTCAGTATTTGCATACTTCCATCAGGGATCAAAATTCACTCTTTCCATTTTCATTTTAGGAGTCCCATACTGAAAATTTTGCATCATTCCATTAGGTCATGATATACTAATCCATTGATGGTTGTTTTCTCTTCAGAAAATCTAAATTTTTCCCAAATAGAGTATACTTGTTGATCCTTATTAGATTGTCTTCGGTTATGGTTTCATAATCAATCTGCAGTCATGATTTCATTAGGTGATAGGGCATGATTTCATTAGGTCTTGGGGTTTCACCACCAAGGTCAAAAGTTTGATGTTAAAAGGTAAATAAAGGTAAACAAGGGTATGAGGATGACTAATAAAACAAGCATCATGATTTGTAAATCACAGGTTACTCAATTTTTATTTTTTTACCCAATGTAATTTACACCTCAAAAACATGTTTTTGAGGTGAAAATAGAGTATTTTAAGTTTATTTGTATTTCATATGTAATTTTAAGTTCCTATCTGTAATAATGGATCTCAGCTACACTAGAGCATTTCTCCTTGCTGCAAGACAAAAAAACATTGCAAAATTGAAGTAAAATGGAGCATTCACCCACCTGTCAAAAAAAGGAAAGGGTCAGAAAATCAAGAGCAATTAAAGTGAAAGTGACAAAAAAGGTGAAAAGGTGAATGTGACAAAAACATTAGCAAAGGGGTTTTGAGGAGATAAAGATTAAATTCAAGGGTGTATAAATGTCTTCTTGCCTTCATATCTTCCTTATTTCCCTTTTATCCCACATTAAGAAAACCCCAGCAGTGTTTTTTTTAATTTAAAGGTTGAATCAATAGGAACAGTGGAGGAACTGCGCATTTCCTCTTGGCGTCGTGCACTCCCTTCAGGCATTGCGCACGTCCTCTGGGCATTGCGCATTTGGCCAATTTTTTCATTTTCATTCTTTGATGTTCCTAATACCTTCTCAGTCTTAAACAAGTAAGTATCCTCTTCAAAACATCATTTTCCCTCTCCTCAAAGTTATTTCCTCAATGTTTGAAGAGTGAAATCAAGATTGGTGTTAGTCTCACATGCAAAACCCTAGTTTTTCTCCTAGCCCTAATTTTTGCAAGCAAGCTTCCCATTTCCCATAAGATACCTAATCAATACCCTATATCCCCTTTCAGAGACCTCTATCCCTACACCCATTAGACTCCCATCTACCTTTCCTTTTTTTTTTTCCTTCCTAAACACTTGCATTCCCCTACCATTTACTTAGGGTTTCATAACAAAGACACCATGGCTGATGAAGAATATAGGCCACACAGTGAAGAAGAGGGATCAGACAGAGAGGGAAACATAGAGCAGAGAAGGCCACATAAAGGAGGGAAAATTCACAGGTTTGAGCCCACAGATCTCAAAGAGCTCCTAGCTTCTCCTATGACATTGACATCCTTCAAATGGTTAGGGTGTTTTGAGTTTTGTGAGCAAGTCCAAGCAGTCTAGTACCACCCTGAGATGACTAGGTTTTTCATAACTAAAATTCAAGATAACCTAGTCACTCTTGCAGGCATAACCTTCACATTGTCTGCTACCATCATATTAGCTGACACTGGGATTCGAGAAGTTGAGGAAAAATGGTTCAAGTAGGGTGAAATAGAAGCACATTTTTATGAACCATACACCAAACCTAGGTACAAAAGTGAAAGGAAAGGCCATTGCTGTTGGGTGTGTGATGGAGGGAAATGTTCCCCTACGGCTTTTTGGGTTGAAACCCTAGCAGACTGAAAGTTTTCTATTCAAAGAAGCACACATTCACACAGCCATTATGCAATTATAAGCAAATTCTATTGTAAAGGGTACGTACCTTAGGTCCTACGTTTGAGAAGGCCCTTAGGGTCCAAACCCTTCTTGGAGTTCCCTTCTTCTCTTTTGTCCTGCAAAACAACCAATTCAAAGAACACAGCAGTATATGGACAAAACCTTATAAAGAAACCATCTTCATGTTATAAATAAAGGTAGTTAGTTATGAAATCCAAACAACCATTTACATATGAATTCTAAGCATGACTATCATCAACATAAAGAAGATTCATTTTGGGAACCAAGACATGTGTTTCTTTTATTATAGACAAATAAAGTACATAAAAAGGAATATTTTCACCTGAATCACCTTCAGCAGGCTCCAAGCAAAGCTTCCTTCCGGATCCGTTCCAGCCTCAAGCCTTTAACAAAATCCTTCCATGACTCTCTCCATGATGTCATAAATGGTGGATGAACATCAACACACAAGGAAACATAGGTTTCCTGGACAAATGGGGGAAGTGCAGAAGGCACAAGGGACTTCAGACCTGGTCAGGGGAAAAATCTCAGCATAATAACCTTTCCCTCTCTTCTCTCCTCCCTTAGGCCTTCCCTTTGAGCTCTTTTTATACCTCTCCCAAAGTAGTTTTTTAGTTGGGAGTTGGTTGGGAACAGTTGGGCCATGGGCACTAACAGGTGATCAGCAGGTAAAACCCGCGATCGCTGCCCGAAAAAGGGGATTTTATATTTTTTTAAGTGTTTTAATACATATACGCGGGTTGGGTATACATAGACCTGCGTATACACGCGTTTAACTCAGGGCAATGTCACGTATAAGTGATAAAACACTGTTTTTTAAATTTTAGGACCAGGTCTGGAAGGAGGGGTTGCCCTAGGCCATGAGTACAGCATCACAGACCATAAGAGTGAGATTTGGAGCTATAACAGATGCCCCCTAATATATGAGGTCAGAAAGGGTACATGATGGCTGAAATATATTATGCGAGTACATGGAAAGGAAGTCTGTCAAAACCGAGGAGGACTTCACCAGAATTCAGCCTGCCAAGCCACCAAAGGAGATCAGAAAGAAACACTATCTGATGTGGGCATACCCATGCTCAGAAAAATTAAAGCATGTCCGCATATCAAGTAAAAGCGGATCCACTAAGTATATAAGTATAAATGACTGAAAGATACATAATGGATCATCTGATCATCATGAACAAGTACATGTCTGAATATCACATATAAGACTATCAATGATGCTGAAAGATGCAACGGATCACTGATATCAAAGATTGATCCCAAATGGTACCAACTGAACATGATGGAATAGGATGGTACTACATTGCAAACTCAGGTGCCAGCATATAGAATGTCGCCATGACTGAATACAACATACAAAGTGGAGTGGTATCAACTAGTAGCAATAGGAGCAACTGTCAAGTGAACCAATGAATGCTGATACAAACTAAGGTCTTCACCAACCGTTGTGGTACATTTCTACACCTTTGGAATAAATGATCTGAAGTCGACCATGTGAGAAATCGTTTGATTTCTTGTCATTGATGTATACCGTTAACAAACGCGAGACTACTCACTGATAATGATAATGAGCGTCAAGGTACCTAGTACAATCTAACAAGTGTGAATAGATGAGCTGGAGTTGAACACCTGTAAGAATCTATCGATCAGGAGACAATGATGATTTCCCACTGTCGATAGTGAAGGATCTGCCACTAATGCCTACAAACCCCAGGGTACTACCAAATGGACTCTAGATCTTTGCCCCAGAGCAATGAGTCGGAGTCGATAGGGAAAGATCTGCTAGAAGGAAGGCATTAAGGCATCCTTCATCAATCTAGTGCGAGTGTAACCTGTAGGCCAATAATGTGGAAGGAATCGGACAAAAAAGATGTATTAACCCAACCGAAGTACGTTTCCGGCGTACACAAGATGTGGCTAGCGCACAACAGAAACCCTCTGAACCAACCAATAACGAAAGCTGACACAGAGGCGAGGTATCCACCAATAGGGTCAAATGGAAACCAAGGTATTGCACGAATCCCACTGTGTGATAATGTAAGTTGATGTCGAACACAAGGGAAACCACTCAGTCAAAGACCCATGATATTGATCGATGCTGAGCATAAGGTGACCTAACAATAATGAAAATAGGGCCAGGGTGCAGCTCTAGGCCTATCCTTAGAGCAAGGTTTCATCGTCGATAAGGACAAGACCCGCCAGCAAGAAGTCAATGAGGACGTTCTCAAACCGGCACGAGTAAAGGACCAATATAGTTGATGTGATGATAGACATGACACTGACAACCAGGGATGGCCGACTGAAAAATGAGTCAAGAGACACCACAGAGAGGCCGACTCAGGCTAACTTCCCTTGAACAAAAGCATGCCTCAATGTGACTATGTGGCAGCATATGATGACTCTGTATAAGTTCGCCATGCAGGAGGCACAAACGAACCCTCCATATGATTGGAAAAGATAACCAATCAGGGGAGAACTGACTCAATAACAAGGTTATGGCGTACCTAAGTCAAACTAAATCCCACCCATGTGGAGGAGACTTTGTTTTGAGTGCTTTGTTCAAAGGCGACACGACTGACTCTAGCTGTGAACAATAAATGGAAATACTGTCCCATTCCCGCTCTTTTTGGAATATTTAATTTTTTTGTCTTTTTCTGTTAAGCCAAAAAAAGAATAAAAGAATGCTATGGTACAGTGGAAACAACGAGTGTCAGTGAAACAAATGATCTAGTTCCTGGGAATGGAACGTTCCTATGCTCAATGCAGGGAGGTGAAAACTGGTCAGTGACACTCAAAGGTGTGTTCCTTCCGTGAGTCAAGGTGTGTCAAGCTGCAGAATTCAAAGGTATGCAAGGTTGGTTTTGCAGTCGTCATGCTCAAAAGTTGGCTTAAACACGAGTCCAAGTGAAGTCGGCTCTAGGCCAAAAGGTGCAAGTGGTCAACATGCAATGCAGTAGTACAACTCAACACAAAGGAGCCTCTAGGGTATAAGGCCAGAACAAAGCGGAGAAGCTAAGAGGAATGAGTCTTCAACGCATAAGTCATGGTGGGACTTCAGAGAACTCCCGAGCCTACTCAATGGAGAAGCATGGGCAACAAATGTCAGTGAGGTGCTAACTATGATGCCCATGTAAAGGATGGCTCTACCATCGTGTCATGATTTAAGGAATCGGCGAGTGAAGATGGCTTATGAACCATAACACAATGGGATCGACCCTATGGCAGATGTATCGGCAAATGGAGGCTAGTATGCATAATGCAATGGAAAAATGGTGCCCCTAACCTATATGGCTGTGAGAAAACGATACCTGCCATGACGGGTCAGCAGTCATGGAACCGTCTCGAAACTGAAAACCGTCCAAAATGTCCTGAAAAACAAACCATTCTCAACATTCCAAGCTCCCAAGTTAAAAGTCACATGAGGCCAAACAAAATAAAATTTTGAAAAAATTTTGCATTTTCAAAACTTATAAAAAGAATTTTGGACTCACCATTTTTACCATTTGAGTTTGAGAGCAAAGGATTTGGAGCAAAAGGAGAAAACTTCCCACAGCCAGATTCAACCATTCAAATTCGTCAAAGACCTCCAGGTAACTCTAATACTTAGCTTGCAATTGATTGTGATAGGTTTTAAGATTTTTGATTGATGTTTCATCGTTGAACTTTTGCCAAAAATTTCCCCGCGACGTATACGCGGGTTGGTAGTATTGAACCCGCATACACGCGGGCCCTATACGCAATTGTGTGCACAGGGACCCGCATATACGCCGCGAACCATTTTTAAACAAAAACTAACGGTTTTAAATCGACTTTTTCTCAGGATTCCTGTCACGTGGCGTGAAAGAGAGCACCCAGCGGTAGATAATGAAGTTATGAACAGTCCTGAAGCATTAGATGCCCTACGGGGATGCGGTTTGCTTAAATTTTTCAAACTGCCAAATATGAAAGTGAACACGCATCTGCTTGAGATGCTCATTGATTATTGGGATGTCGAGGAGGAAGCCTTTATGATCGATCAGATGCCGCTCAGGGTAGAAGTGGAGGATATCTATTTTATCATGGGCCTTTCCCGAAGGGGAGAGGCAGTACATTCCCGGGGCAGGACACGAAGTAGCCTCTTGATATAGAACTATGTACAGATATACTGCCCGAGACATCCCAAGAAGGTTGGGAGCCAGATTTCCATCACACATGTGGCGAGTTTGTCACTTAGGATAATCCTATTCACCATAGCTCGAGTGAACGGATCATCCTCTCTGCATCAGGCGTCACGAGTCATCATGAGCTTGGCAGTTGACTGTCTCACTACTGTGTTCGACTGGTGTACTCCTCTCCTGGCCAACATGAAGAGCCAGCTCACTTCTATCAGGAGGGGACAGACCAAGAACTTTGGATATGGGACTATCCTGTGTACTTTCTTTTTCGAGAAAGTTCCCGCACTCCGCCCTAGGGTAGCAGTTTCCATCAGCACCCCACGCGATCCACGCATGGGCCGGTGGGCCGATATGATGAAACGTTTGGGAGTTGGGGAGGTCCCAAGGACTGCCTTCGATGATGATTTCTTCACCTGGTGGGATCAGTAGATCATCGCCATGGATGACTACCCCTATGCTGGGCTGGATTTCCAAGGAGATCCTGATCTAGTGTTACCACCGAACATAGCATGGGGCGAGATTGGTAAGAATTTTTTGATTTTATGATTTTTTTGGATTTTTCAAATGTAATGATGCATTTTGAAAAATATTTTTCATGAGATTCAAATGAATGATATGATGATCATGTTCCAGATATTGGGTCGATATGAGCAGATGGGTTCCCACGGCATGGACGGCGTGGCCGAGGAGTCGAAGAGGCGGCTGTGGATACAGAACGGACTCTAAACAACGTCCAGCGACACTTGGCGAGATTGAGCTGCCGAGTCCTGACGGCCGCCATAGAGGACCTTCCTGAGGATATGTAGCATCATGTGGTTGGCATGCCACGTGACTGGGTTCGCACTTTTCGGCGTGTGGCCAATGCGATAGTTACATACTTTGACGCTCATCTTGAGCCGAGGCATTAGATATGCCGGACATGATTATGGGCATTTGAGTCCCAAATTTTGTATATTTTTGGACACACATATGTACACTCAAGACGCTTTACGATACATATATATATATATATATATATATATATATATATATATATATATATATATATATATATATATATATATATATATATATATATATATATACAGTTTGACTTTTTGATGCTTGATTTTATTATGATGAATGATTGATGTGCCAGTCTAATGCCTGATTAGCGATAGAATCAACTAACCAATTATGAGATCTTGGAATATGCAAATAATTAATATAAGTAAATGATCTTTGCAACAACCTCACCCTTAAATACTGGCGATATAAAGATGGATCCCGTACCCGATAAATGTTATTTAATTGAGACACTATCAATTGAGAATCAAGATATACTACCAACGAGTTGATCCCATGAGAGATTGCCTTGGATAATAAATTAATAACGGCAGTATAATCGGCCATATTGTTTGAAGTGGGACTGATATACATGCCTCTTGATGCCATCAATTGACCAGTTGGATAATAGAGTACCCAAGTTGCGGAAGCGAGATTCCGAGTGTGCCGACTAGCACCATTGGCGAACGCAAAATAGACCAAATCATCCATCAACACCTGCCACAGCAGACCAAAAAGTGTTGATATCAGAAAACTCTCGATGATATATGTACAAATATACATAAAGTACAAAGAAGCCATTGCCTGGCCAAAACTAAGCAAAGTACTTCTTTAAGTAGAGCCCATTTCGGGGCTCCGCCAGCTTGTTTCTCTCAAAATCGATTAACTTATACGACCCTTTTTCTAAAACTCGTTTAATAATGAAAGGACTGTACCACATAGGCTTAAATTTGCCTGCCCCCAAGGTGTCTTTATCTTGGTCATAGACCAGGACAAGGTCACCTTCAGAAAATACTCGAGGACGGATAGATTTATCATATTGCATTTTAACCCTTTTCTTATGAGCCTCATTCATCGTGGTGACATCTCGACGCTGCTCATTGAGATGTTCCAAGTGAAGTAGGTGATCTTTGAGACTCGAAGTCTCTGGAAGGAGCTCAACAGCCAATTTAAGAGATGGAATTTCACATTCAACCGGAAATATAGACTCCATCCCATAAACCAACTGAAAAGGTGTAAAACCAGTAGCCGTTTTCATGGAGGTTCGGTATGCCCAAAGAGCCGAATACAACATAAAGTGCCAATTGGACCGATTTTTATCGATTGTCCATTGGAGTATCGTCTTAAGAGTTTTATTGACTGCCTCAACCTGTCCATTGGCCTGAGGATAATAAGGAGACGAATGCCCTTGGCGGAAACCCAATTTGAGAGCCAATTCGGACATCAGTTGATTCTAAAAATGACTGCCGTGGTCAGTGACAATCTCTCTCGGGATACCGAATCTTGAGATAACCTGATTGAAAAGAAACAATGCTGTCATGTCACTATCATTCTTATAAGTAGGCATGGCCTCAGCCTACTTCATAAAGTAGTCTACAGCCACGATAATGTACCTGTGATTCTCCGCTGAAAGCAGATTACAAGTCGTAAAATCAATACCCCATTTAGTAAAGGGACCGACGGTGACAACGGGAAAAAGAGGAGCTGGATGCGCGTGCATTTTCCGAGTAAAAATTTGACACGGGTGACAACGTTTGACCACTTCCACACAGTCTTTAAAGAGTGAAGGCCAAAAATAGCCAGCACGTAAGATACGGTGGGCTGTAGCAAGCCCTGATAGATGACCACCACATGCTCCACTGTGGCAGTCATTGAACACTGACTCTTCTTCCTCTAAGGTTAAACAGCGTCGAAGGATTGAATCAACCCCTCGACGATATAGTGTGTAACCGATGATAACATAGTTTTTAGCCAGGTGATGTAATTTTCGACATTCATCCTTGGAGAAAGTAGAGGGAAACTTCGAGGTCTGGAGATAGACAATGATATCTCCATACCAAGGGTTGAATGAAGAGATGAGGAATAAATGTTTATCGGGAAAACTTTCCTCATAAACAATATCCTCTCCACAAGGTAGCTCAGAAATTAGCTCCGCGAAAACCATGGATTTATTAGACTTGGCAAACAAGAACTCGAGATCAAATTCTTGCAAAATGACTATCCATCGATTATATTTGCCCCCAATCACTCGCCTATTGAGGACAAATTGAAATGGATTGACTGCCGCTAAGACAAAAGTTTTGCGTAGTAGGATATAATGACGAAGCCGCTGGACAGCATGGACAGCTGCCAAGGCCAACTTCTCAACCGAAGAATAGTGAAGTTGAGGACCTATTAAACCTCGGCTCAAATGATAAATCACATGCTCGGCGAGAGCATTGTCTTCCTGAATGAGAACCATACCAATGGTTGATTCTGCTACAGCGAGATATAAAAAGAACTCTATACCATAATCCGGTGGAATCAAAAGCAGGGCAGAGACTAATGCCTTTTTCAAAGCATCAAACGACCGCTGCGCAAAGTCGTCCCACACAAATGGAACTCCTTTCCGTAGCAAACGCATGAAAGCTTTAGTGATCTCGGCATAGTTTTCTATAAACCGTCTTAAGAAATTAACCTTCCCTTGAAGACTTTGAAGTTGTCGAATTGAGGATGGGGGAGGCAACTGAACTGTCACCTCAACCTTGAAGGGATCAACCCGAATCCCTTCATTGGATACGATGAACCCTAACAACCGACTTGACGTAACTGGGAAAATGCACTTGTTGGGATTCAACCGTATTTTATAAAAACGACATCGCTCGAAAACCAATCAAAGATGACTAGAGTGATCAGTTCTCTTTCGAGAACGAGCAGCGAGATCATCCAAGTATGCCTCAAGGACATGTTTGATGTCGTGGAAAGCATATGACATGGCCCGCTGAAAAGTGGCTCCAACATTTTTAAGACCAAAAGGCATATTTCTATATGCAAAGGTACCCCAAGGACATATAAAGGTTGTCTTATGTTGATGTTCAAGACGGATAGAAATTTGATTATAAACCGAAAAACCATCCATGAAGGAAAAAATCTCATTACCCGCACACTCGGTGATAATCTGATCAATGAATGGCATGGGGTAATTATCTTTCGGACAAGCTTTGTTTAGGTCCCTAAAATCGATGCATACTCGGATTTTTCCTTGCTTTTTATCCACAAGGACTGGATTAGAAACCCAATCAGTAAGAGGAACATGGTATATGAAACCCGCCTTTAGCAGCTTCTCAACTTTAGCCTTGATAGCTGCTGCTTTCCTAGGGTTAACCGGCCGAAGCCTTTGACGAACCGGTTTGGCATTCTCATACGTCTTGATCTCATGATGAACTATAGAAGGATCAATGCTAGGCATTTCCTCATAAGACCAAGAAAATACATCTCGAAATTCCTTAAATAGGTCGGTGTAAATTTGAATTTCTTCAGGGGAACACTCAATTTCGATGAAGAGATTCTCGATGACGTTAGGATCCATAGAGATGTTTATAGGTATCATTTTTGAAATTACTGACATATTACCTTCGGCACGAATGTGTGCTCGAGCGAAAGGATTTGACACCGTACAAACATCACAAGTAAAGATCTCGGAGAATCTAGATTCTACTTCCTGTAGTGGAGGAAGAAAGTACGAGCGATGGTGTAAGTCTTCCCAAGGTTGATCTATACCCATCATTGCTTCGAGGATTGCTTCTTCAGAAGGTAAAACCGTATCTAAGTAGTCCAAGGCAGAGGTAGAATCAAGGCTCCAAGCCGGGCCACATCACCATCTAACTCCTCTTCGGAAAAAGGAGCAGGGTGGTTGTCTGCAGAGTCTACGATAGATTGATATCTAAGCTCAGCTGTAGATATAGGGAATGCCATTCCATTTACTTGTCCTTCAACTAATGTGGTCGTAGGTGAAGGCAAGGTCCAAGGGTCTAAAAAATAATGAGTTCGAAAGGACTCTTCTCAAGGGGACTCCTTAGATGATGAAATGGCATTGATTTTAGTGAAAGGAGAGGGAAGATCAAAGGTGCCCATCAATGAGGAATACATTCCCACTCCTAAATTCTCAATAGGTGGGCGAGGGTTATCCACTAAAGGAACAGTAGAGTTAGAGCTTGCTTGAGGATCGACTGGACAATAATCCATTTGATCAACCTTAACGATTTTCCCCTCATGAGGAAAGCAAATGACACGAAACAGAGTCGAAACAACGGCGTCCATTTCGTATACCCAGTTCCTTCCGAATAGGAGATTATAGTCTAGGTTAGCATCTATGACCTCTACTTCAATATTGATGACCTTTCCCCCAACACATATAGGAAAGGCTAGGATAATCCCATGTGGCTTATGAGAATGACCATCAAATGCAGTCAAGACGGTGGGTGAAGGAATAGCCGAAGGCGATCCAATAGCCTTCTAGCATGACATCGACATGACGCACGTGGAAGCTCCTTCATCTATAACGATACAAAAAATATTGATTTTCTGGTATGTAGACTTTATTTGGAAAGCCATATGATGAGGGAGTTGCTTTTTGACATTTAACATGTCAAAAGTGAGCACTAAAGAATTAGCTGGATCGACTGCTCCAATCGCGGAAAGTAGAGCACTTCACTGAGCCGGACACGACTAGAGAACCTCTAAAGCGAACATGGCGCGTGGACTCTGAGCCAGATCCTCCATAATTGAGTAATTCTGGGTGGCCCTGGCATTAGGATTAATAGTCGCGCATTTAGCGGAACCTTTCGGTACTTGGTATAGTCTCAACAGGGGGTCGCTCAATATGAAGGTCGGTATTTCCGGGAACAGTCTTGTCCTCAAAAGTTTCGGCTTCACCATAATCACGTGACTGAGTAGCCACATGGACGTTAGAACCCATCATGAAAATATTCGATGATTTTTCCCCTTCTTGGTTGCCCCCTACGGAGGTTCCAGGGTTTGAACTCGCACCAGCAACAAGTTGCTGCCCGTGGGGAAACGGGTTAGTTAACACAGCTTGAGAACTAGAAGTCCCTTGTTGTCCTAACAAGTGCTGAGCATCTTCAATCTTAGGGAAGAGATGAGTTAAGTGGTCTCCACTGCACAACCTACATGGAAACTTGACTTTCTTTCTCGACTCATTTCTACCACCACCAGCGTTGTTGCCGGATTTATTTGCATCAGGCTTCCCATCCTAGTTCTTTTTCTTACCTCGTCCTTTCTTTTTCCCATTGGAATTTTGATTTCCTTTGGGGTTATCAGATTGGATGGCATTAATTGAATAAGTTTGGGAAGCTGGGGGATTAGACGATGTGACTTGGTTGTTAGAAGCAGTTTGTAAGGACAACTGCTGCAATTGATTCAACAACTTCACGGTAGTTATGTCTACTGACCCAACGATACCATCTGCGTGAGGACCTAGCTTCGACTTAGCTACGTCAACCTTAGACCCAGGAGCATCTAGCAAGTATTTTTGTAGGATCCCAGACTGAGAGTAGATCAATTCTAATTGCTGGGCCCTAAAAATGGCTTGCTCCTCATAATAGACTCTAGACATGGAGACATCCTTGGAGATCTCAGGTTGTAAAGATTTCAAAAACCACTCAAGACGGTACTCCGGAGGGATTTTGGCTTTAATGAGCCTCTTTTTCCGTCTCCATTCCTGAATATGGTCAGAAATGTGAGTTGCCTTATCCTGACGAAAAGTGGCCAGAAGTTCAGTTCCGACATCATAACGGACAGGCAACTGGAAATGATTTAAGAAAATATTGGCTAAGTCAGAAAAAGATGTAAAGCTGCCCCCTGGCAACTCTATATACCATTTGGTTGCATTACCAGTCAAGGTGCGCTGAAAGAGTCTCAACCTAATCGAGTCATCGATAAGGGAGTTATATGAGAACCACAAATGGAATGTGGTTACACGGTCGCCTGGGTCTTCACCGCTCTTCCCTTCGAATTTTGGAATGTCCGAAGCGAGTTTGGTTGGGACTGGAGGCCAGGCCGGATTGCATTTGATTGGGTCATTTGTTAACTTAGTGAGATCTGGGAAGTTCAACGTTGCCAGAAACGGAGGCCTAGGAGGACCTTGGGGATTCCACCCAGACTGGGCAGAACTCCCAAAGTTTTGAAAAGATTGTCCTGGATTTTGGGAGGCACCAGGCTGCCCGAAGTAACCCGTAGAACCGGCTGAACCAAAAGGCAAGCCTTGTGATCCAGCAAAATTCGGAGTTTGACCAACTCCAACCGCAAAACCTCCATAACCAGCAAAGTTTCCTCCTAAAGGATTATAAGGGGTTGATAACCCCTGATAAGGATTCCAAGCCAAAGCTAGGGGAGGAATACTTTGAAACGAACTAACCATGGAGTACGGCCTATTCCCTTGTTGGCTGATAAACAGATTCCTAGTTCCCGCGCCACTAACCCCAGGTTTATTCCATCCTTGGAAAGGATTGCTGCTTTGTCCTACAGAAGAAAAAGGCATGGATCCTATCGTCGGGTTGGAATGTGGTATATGACCACTTCCGAAAGGAAAACCCTGGAATGAAGCCGATCCGCCCATCATGGATGTAGCGGCACTAAACGGAACCAATGGAATACCCTGTGAGTGGGTGCCAAATGGGAAGAATCTAGTACCAAAAACATTGGTTTGGGCATTTCCACTTGTGGATGGAATGGAGGCAGACCCAACTAAAGATGTGCTAGCAAAAGATCTAAACAAGGAAGCAGAGGAGATGGAAATCGTTCCTCCTCCTTGCACCGATGCTGGGGTTTGCATAGTCGTAGCACTTGTAGAAGTCATGCTTCCAGTAGTGGTCATCGATGTTAAGCGTGGAGCGTAACCTGGACTTGACGGCCTATGCGTCGGAGTCCCAACGTATTGTAATACGTCTGGATGAGTAGATGGTAGTGGAGAATTCGAAGCCGCTAACGACTCTGAGAGTTCTTCTACCTCTATGTTATTCTCTGCTTGAAAGAGAACTCGAGAAAGGACTGGAGTGTCCCTCTCTTGTTCAGAAGTTCTAGGCCTTGCTTGAACACTAATGCCCCCGAGAGGAGGATCAATCCTCGATGCATCAACTGGCATGGGACAGAATCCACCAGTAGTATTACCTCTGCGCCTTCTAGGAGAAGGCTCTAAACTTGGTGGTGAAAGACCACAAAGTCTTCGAGACAATATAGAAGATCAGTCAGCCATTTTGAATTTTTTGTTATGATCTAACTAAAGACTCAAAAAATTGAAAGCTAGGCCAACTAAGAGCATAGAGCACACACTATAAAGTCCCTAAAGATAACAGCCAGTCAAACAACTTCCAAGTATTTCCGCTCCGAGTGATTAGGAACGGACACCAAAATACAAGAAAGTGAATTAAGGGGCCTTCCAAAGATAGTCTGGGATGATGAGGGCCCAGTCCTATCAGCGAAGGTATCAGAGGAAGTTACGCTGACCTCCTAACAACAGCCTACGTCGGTGCAAGCCCCCAAGCTTCGCAAGGGTGCCCTCCAGTAGTACTATTGAGAGTGATGCAACGTCTACCTCAGGTGCCACGGGATTCCCCTCTGTAGCCACCTGTGTAGATCCCTAGGAGTAGCAACTATGGATACCAACTCGTCCCAGAATCCAGGCGAAACAGTCGTGAGGTAAGTTCGGACAAGTAGGAGAGGGGGTATCTCTCTTCCCTGTCTTCACAGACCCTCATGCTTAACTCCCAGATTCGGAGCTTTCCTGGTCTTCCTAACGCTATTAGATTTTCTCTTGTTATTCAGACTCCTTGTTTGATGTTTATATGGCCTTGGAGAGTTAACTCTCCACTCGCCTAATCCAAGGCCCTAAAATCCTAAACTTGTTGGTGTAACTGACTAAAACAAAAAGTTCTAGTGAATTTTAGATAGCGCTTGATTTTAAAATAGGTTGTTCTTTAAGTCACAAGGTAACAGAAGTGAAACTAGTGGTGTTTTTTGACGCAAAAGAAATTAATAAAAACTTAACTACATGCACATGCACATTTTCATTTTTCGATGAAGAGCAATTTCTATAGGGTTCAGAGGAACTTCTAATAAAACAAATTTTTCTTTTCTTTTCGTTAATTCACGCTTCACACTCACAAAAGTTAAAAACTCTATGTATGCCTAAAGAGGTATGCAAATCTATCCTAATGCAACAAATATATGCGGATGCAAGATTTAAAACTACTCTAAAAACAAAAAATGAAAGTTGCTTGCTTATCTTTCTTTATCTTGCCACTTAAAATGTCTAGATGGAATATGAGATGCTACTATTCATTTCGTCTAAACACTAAAAACAGGTTCTAAGACAAACATAAAGCACTTTCACTCACTAAAAGGAAACCAAATGAAAACCAAGTTCAAGAAAGCAAAACTAAGTTTTTCAAAAGATTTTCTTCAAAAGCAACAACAAAAGAGTCTTTTCAAAAAATGCTCTCAACAACACTGAAACTTGTGATTGAAGAATAGGCAATCAAACACTTTTTCAAGTCGACACCACACAACGGATGAAAACTCAACAAAAATAAATGTGTTTAAAAGTGCTCTTAACAATCAAAAGCAACAATGAAAGCTTTGGCAATGAAAATGAAAAAGATCAAAAAGACAAATTCCAAGAAAGTGTCAATCAACAACTTTTCATGAAACAAAGAAGTGGATGGTCACCAAAAGCAAGGTTAACACAAAGATTGAGATCAATCTTCCTACCCTGATGAATCAGAGCAGCCAAGATTCCTAGCAAGAAATCTTGCGTGCTTTAGCAAAAATGATGACGCTTGCAATCAACGAAAAACAAGAACAATACTTCTTATACTCAGAGAGAATTCGGAACAAGATGCTCGCTGTAAAACAAATAACTAATACTAGAAAATGATTGTTTCAGATTGACTCAAACTACCAGACAAACCTTTAGAGACAGAAAGATTTACAAATCTTCAAAATTGCAAGATATACGCGACTTTACTTATGTACATAATGCGTGTATACGCTACTGTAACTAAGGAAACCTGCGTATACGTGGGTTCACTTAAATCAACATGCGTACATACGCCTCTGTAACTAAGAAAAACAACGTATATAAAAGGTTTCAAGAAAAATAAAAAACAAACTGAAGAAACTGGCAAAACTTAAAGTTCAAAAACAGACCAGACAACAACAGCAAACAAACAGGCAGCTGAGCCCTAATTGGCTTGAGAAACACCCAAACTAGGAACAACAAGAGTGTTGTCCCCAGTGGAGTCGCCAATTTTGATGGAGGGAAATGTTCCCCTAGGGCTTTTTGGGTTGAAACCCTAGCAGACTGAAAGTTGTCTATTCAAAGAAGCACACATTCACACAGGCATTATGATATTATAATCAAATTCTATTGTAAAGGGTACGTACGTTAGGTCCTACGTTTGAGAAGGCCTTTAGCGTCCAAACCCTTCTTGGAGTTCCATTCTTCTCTTTTGTCCTGCAAAACAACCAATTCAAAGAACACAGCAGAATATGGACAAAACCTTATAAAGAAACCATCTTCATGTTATAAATAAAGGTAGTTAGTTATGAAATCCAAACAACCATTTACATATGAATTCTAAACATGAATATCATTAACATAAAGAAGATTCATTTCGCGAACCAAGACATGTGTTTCTTTTATTATAGACAAATAAAGTACATAAAAAGGAATATTTTCACCTAAATCACCTTCAGCAGGCTCCAAGCAAAGCTTCCTCCTGGATCTGTTCCAGCCTCAAGAATTTAACAAACTCCTTCCATGACTCTCTCCATGATATCATAAATGGTGGATGAACATCAACACACAAGGAAACAGAGGTTTCCTGGACAAATGGGGGAAGTGCAGAAGGCACAAGGGACTTCAGACCTGGTCAGGGGAAAAATCTCAGCATAATAACCTTTCTCTCTCTTCTCTTCTCCCTTAGGCCTTCCCTTTGAGGTCTTTTTATACCTCTCCCAAAGTAGTTTTTTAGTTGGGAGTTGGTTGGGAACAGTTGGGCCACTGGCACTAATAGGTGATCAGCAGGTAAAACCCGCGATCTCCGCCCAAAAATAAGGAATTTTATATTTTTTTAAGTGTTTTAATACATATACGCGGGTTGGATATACACAGACCCGTGTATACACACATTTAACTCAGGGCAATGTCGCGTATAAGGGATAAAACATTGTTTTTTAAATTTTAGGACAAGGTCTGGAAGGAGGGGTTGCCCTAGGCCATGAGTACAGCATCACAAACCATAAGAGTGAGATTTGGAGCTATAACAGATGCCCCCTAATATATGAGGTCAGAAGGGGTACATGATGGCCGAAATATGTTATGCGAGTACATGGAAAGGAAGTCTATCAAAAACTGAGGAGGACTTCACTAGAATTCAGTCTGTCAAGCCACCAAACGAGATCAGAAAGAAACATTGTCTAAGGCGGGCATACCCATGCTCAGAAAAAGTAAAGCATGTCTGCATATCAAGTACAAGCGGATCCACTAAGTATATAAGTATAAATGACTGAAATATACATAATGGATCATCTGATCATAATGAACAAGTACATGTCTGAATATCACATATAAGACTGTCAATGATGTTGAAAGATGCAATGAATCACTGATATCAAAGACTGATCCCAAAAGGTACCAACTAAACATGATGGAATAGGATTGTACTACACTGCGAACTCAGGTGCCAACATATAGAATGTCGCCATGACTAATTGCAACATACAAAGTGGAGTGGTATCAACTAGCAGCAACAGGAGCAACTGTCAAGTGAACCAATGAATGCTGATACAACCTGAGGCCTTCACCAACCACTGTGGTACATTTCTACACCATGGGAATAAATGATCTGAAGTCGACCATGTGAGAAATCGTTTGATTACTGGTCATTGATGTATACCATTAACAAACACGAGACTACTCACCGATAATGATAATGAGCGTCAAGGTACCCAGTACAATCTAACAAGTGTGAATAGATGAGCTGGAGTCAAACACCTGTAAGAATCTATCGATCAGGAGACAATGATGATTTCCCACTGTCGATAGCAAAGGATCTGCCACTAATGACTGCAAACCCCAAGGTATTGCCAAATGGACTCTAGATCTTTGCCCCAGAGCAATGAGTCGGAGTCGATAGGGAAAGATCCGCTAGAAGGAAAGCATTAAGGCATCCTTCATCAATCTAGCACGAGTGTAACCCGTAGGCCAATAATGTGGAAGGAATCAGATGAAAAAGATGTAGTAACCCAACTAAAGTACATTTTCGGCGTACACAAGATGTGGCTAGCGGACGACAGAAACCCTCTGAACCAACCAATAATGAAAGCTGAAACAGAGGAGAGGTATCCACCAATAGGGTCAAATGGAAACCAAGGTACTACATGAATCCCAATGTGTGATAATGTAAGTTGATGTCGAACAAAAGGGAAACCACTTAGTCAAAGACCCATGATACTGATCAATGCTGAGCACAAGGTAACCTATCAGTAATGAAAATAGGGCCAGGGTGCAGCTCTAGGCCTATCCTCAGAGCAAGGTGTCGTCCTCGATAAGGACAAGACCCGCCAGCAAGAAGTCGACGAGGACCTTCTCAAACCGACATGAGTAAAGGACCAATATAGCTGATGTGATGATAGACATGACACTGACAACCAGGGATGGTCGACTGAAAAATGAGTCAAGAGACACCGCAGAGAGTCCGACTCAGGCTAACTTCCCTTGAACAAAAGAACGACTCAATGTGACTATGTGGCAGCATATGATGACTCTGTATAAGTTCGCCGTGTAGGAGGCACGAACGAACCTCCATATGATTGGAAGAGATAACCAATCGGGGGAGAACTGACTTAATAACAAGGTTATGGCATACCTAAGTCAAACTAAATCCCACCAATGCGGAGGAGACTTTGTTTTGAGTGCTTTGTTCAAAGGCGACACGACTGACTCTAGTTGCCAACAATAAATGGAAATATTGTCCCGTTCCCACTCCTTTTGGAATATTTAATTTTTTTGTCTTTTTTTGTTAAGCTAGAAAAGGAATAAAACAATGCTATGGTAGAGTGGAAAGAACGAGTGTCGGTGAAATAGATGATCTAGTTCCTGGGAATGGAACGTTCCTATGCTCAATGCAGGGAGGTGAAAACTGGTCAGTGATACTCAAAGGTGTGTTCCTTCCACGGGTCAAGGTGTGTCAAGCTGCAGAAGTCAAAGGTATGCAAGGTTGATTTTGCAGTCGTCATGCTCAAAAGTTGGCTTAAACACGAGTCCATGTGAAGCGGGCTCTAGGCCAAAAGGTGCAAGTTGTCAACATGCAATGCAGTAGTACAACTCAACACAAAGGAGTGTCTAGGGTATAAGGCCAGAACAAAGCGGAGAAGCTAAGAGGAATGAGTCTTCAATGCATAAGTCATGGTGGGACTACAGAGGACTCCTGAGCCTACTCAATGGAGCAGCATGGGAAACAAATGTCAGTGAGGTGCTAACTACGATGCCCATGTAACGGATGGCTCTACTATCGTGTCATGATTTAAAGAATTGGCGAGTGAAGATGGCTTACAAACCATAACACGATGGGATTGACCCTATGGAAGATGTATCGGCAAATGGAGGCTAGTATGCATAATGCAACGGAAAAATGGTGCCCCTAACCTATATGCCAGTGAGAAAACGATACCTGCCATGACAGGTCAACAGTCATGGAACCGTCTCGAAACTGAAAAACATCCAAAATGTCCTGAAAAACAAACCATTCTCGACATTCCAAGCTCCCAAGTTAAAAGTCACATGAGGCCAAAAAAAATAAAATTTTGAAAAAAATTTGCATTTTCAAAACTTATAAAAAGCATTTTCGACTCACCATTTTTAACATTTGAGTTTGAGAGCAAAGGATTTGGAGCAAAAGGAACAAACTTCCCATAGCCAGATTCAACCGTTCAAATTCATCAAAGACCTCCAGGTAACTCTAATACTTAGCTTGCAGTTGATTGTGACTGGTTTTAAGATTTTTGATTGATGTTTCACTGTTGAACTTCTGTCAAAAATTTCCCTGCGGTGTATACATGGGTTGGTAGTATTGAACCCGCGTACACGCGGGCCCTATACGCGACTGTGTGCAAAGGGACTTGCATATACACTGCGAACCATTTAAAAAAATAAATAATGGTTTTAAATCAAGTTTTTCTCAAGATTCCTGTCACGTGGTGTGAAAGAGAGCACGCAGTGGTAGATAATGAAGTTATGAATAGTGCTGAAGCATTATATGCCCAACGGGGATGCGGTTTGCTTAAATTTTTCAAACTGCCAAATATGAAAGTGAACACACGTCTGCTTGAGATGCTCATTGGTTATTGGGACATCAAGGAGGAAGCCTTTATGATCGATCAAATGCCGCTCAGGGTAGAAGTGGAGGATATATATTTTATCATGGGCCTTTCCTGAAGGGGAGAGGTAGTACATTCCCAAGGCAGGACACGGAGTAGCCTCACGATAGAGGACTATGTACAGATATACTGCCCAAGACATCCCAAGAAGGTTGGGAGCCAGATTTCCATCACACATGTGGCGAGTTTGTCACTTAAGATAATCTTGTTCACCATAGCTCGAGTGAACGGATCATCCTCTCTGCATCAAGCATCACGGGTCATCATGAGTGTGGTAGTTGACTGTCTCACTACTGCGCTCGACTGGTGTACTCCTCTCCTGGCCAACATGAAGAGCTAGCTCACTTCTATCAGGAGGGGACAGGCTAAGAACTTTGGATATGGGACTATCTTGTGTACTTTCTTTTTCGAGAAGGTTCTCGCACTCTGCCCCAGGGTAGTAGTTTCCATCAACACCCCACGTGATCCACGCATGGGCCGATCTGATGAAACTTCTTAGGGTGGGGAGGTCCCAAGGACTGCCTTCGACGATGATTTCTTCACCTGGTGGGATCAACATATCATCGCCGTGGATGGCTACCCCTATGCTGGGCTGGATTTTCGAGCAGATCCTGATCTAGTGTTACCACCGAACGCAGCATGGGGCAAGATTGGTAAGAATTTTTTGATTTTTTGATTTTTTTGGATTTTTCAAATGTAATGATGCATTTTGAAAAATATTTTTGATGAGATTCAAATGAATTATATGATGATCATGTTCCAGATATTGGGCCGGTATGACCAGATGGGTTCCCACGGCATGGACGGCGCGGCTGAGGAGCCGAAGAGGCGGCTGCAGATATAGAACGGACTCTAAACAACCTCCAATGACACTTGGCGAGATTGAGCTGCCGAGTCCCGATGGCCGCCATAGAGGACCTTCCTGAGGATATGCAGCGTCATGTGGTTGGCATGCCACATGACTGGGTTCGCACTTTTCGGCGTGTGGCCAATGCGATAGTTACATACTTAGACGCTCATCCTGAGCCGAGGCATTAGATATGCCAGACATGATTATGGGCAATTGAGTCCCAAATTTTGTATATTTTTGGACACACATATGTACACTCGAGAAGCTTTATGATACATATACATATATATATATATATATATATATATATATATATATATATATATATATATATATATATATATATATATATATACAGTTTGACTTTTTGATGCTTGATTTTATTATGATGAATGATTGATGTGCCAGTCTAATGCCTGATAAGCGATAGAATCAGCTAACCAATTATGAGATCTTGGAATATGAAAATAATTAATATAAGTAAATGATCTTCGCAAAAACCTCACCCTTAAATACTGGAGATATAAAGATGGATCCCGTACCCGATAAATGTTATTTAATTGAGACACTATCAATTGAGAATCAAGATATACTACCAACGAGTCGATCCCATGAGAGATTGCCTCGGATAATAAATTAATAACAGCAGTATACTCGGCCATATTGTTTGAAGCGGGACGGATACACACACCTCTTGATGCCATCAATTGACCAGTTGGATAATAGAGTACCCAAGCTGCGAAAGCGAGATTCCGAGTGTGCCGACTAGCACCATCAACGAACCCGAAATAGACCAAATCATCGATCAACACCTGCCACAGCAGACCAAAAAGTGTTGATATCAGAAAAATATCGATGATATATATACAAATATACATAAAGTCCAAAGAAGCCATTGCCTGGCCAAAACTAAGCAAAGTACTTCTTTAAGTAGAGCCCGTTTCGGGGCTCCGCCAGCTTGCTTCCCTCAAAATCGATTAACTCATATGACCCTTTTTCTAAAACTCATTTAATAATGAAAGGACCGTACCACATAGGCTTAAATTTGCCTGACCCCAAGGTGTCTTTATCTTGGTCATAAACTAGGACAAGGTCACCTTCAGAAAAGACTCGAGGATGGATAGATTTATCATACTGCGTTTTAACCCTTTTCTTATGAGCCTCATTCATCGTGGCTGCATCTTGACGCTGCTCATTGAGATGTTCCAAGTGAAGTAGGTGCTCTTCGAGACTCGGAGTCTCTGGAAGGAGCTCAATAGCCAATTTAAGAGATGGAATTTCAAATTCAACCGGAAAGATAGATTCCATCCCATAAACCGACTGAAAAGGTGTAAAACCAGTAGCCGTTTTCACGGAGGTTCGGTATGCCCAAAGAGCCGAATACAACATAACATGCCAATTGGACTGATTTTTATCGATTGTCTGTTGGAGTATCGTCTTAAGAGTTTTATTGACTGCCTCGACCTGTCCATTGGCCTGAGGATAATAAGGAGACAAATGCTCTTGGTGGAAATCCAATTTGAGAGCCAATTCAGACATCAGTTGATTCTGAAAATGACTGCCATGGTCAGTGAAAATCTGTCTCGGGATATCGAATCTTGAGATAACCTGATTGAAAAGAAGCAATGCTGTCGTGTCACTATCGTTCTTATAAGTAGGCATGGCCTCAGCCCACTTCGTAAAGTAGTCTACAGCCACGATAATGTACTTGTGATTCGTTGCTAAAAGCGGATTACAAGTCGTAAAATCAATACCCCACTTTGTAAGGGGACCGACGGTGACAATGGGAAAAAGAGGAGCTGGATGCGTGCGCATTTTCCAAGTAAAAATTTGACACGGGTGACAGCGTTTGACCACTTCCACACAGTCTTTAAAGAGTGAAGGCCAAAAATAGCCGGCACGTAAGATGCGCTGGGTTGTAGCAAGCCCTGATAGATGACCACCACAAGCTCCACTGTGGCAGTCATTGAGCACTGACTCTGCTTCCTCTAAGGTTAAAAAGTGTCGAAGGATTGAATCAACCCCTCGACGATATAGTGTGTCACCGATGATAACATTGTTTTAGACAGGTGACGTAATTTTTGGCATTCATCCTTGGAGAAAGTAGAGGGAAACTTCGAAGTCTGGAGATAGACAATGATATCTCCATACCAAGGTTCGAGTGAAGAGATGAGGAATAAATGTTCATCGGGAAAACTTTCCTCATAAACAGTATCCTCTCCACAAGGTAGCTCAGAAATTAGCTCCGTGAAAACCATGGATTTCTTATACTTGGCAGACAAGATCTCGAGATCAAATTCTTGCAAAATGACTATCCATCGATTATATTTGCTCCAAATCACTCGCCTACTGAGGACAAATTGAAATGGATTGACTGCCACTAAGACAAAAGTTTTGCATAGCAGGATATAATGACGGAGCCGCTGGATAGCATGGACAACTGCCAAGGCCAACTTCTCAACCGGAGAATAGCGAAGTTCAGGACCTATTAAACCTTGGCTCAAATAATAAATCACATGCTTGGCGAGAGCATCGTCTTCCTGAATGAGAACCATACCAATGGTTGATTCTGCTACAGCGAGATATAAAAGGAAGTCTCTACCATAATCCAGTGGACTCAAAAGCGGGGCAGAGACTATTGCCTTTTTCAAAGCACCAAACGACCGCTGCGCAAAGTCGTCCCACACAAATGGAACTCCTTTCCATAGGAAACACATGAACCCTTTAGTGATCTCGGCATAGTTTGCTATAAACCGTATTAAGAAATTAGCCTTCCCTTGAAGACTTTGAAGTTGTCGAATTGAGGACGGGGGAGGCAACTGAACTATCGCCTCAACCTTGAAGGGATCAACCCGAATCCCTTCATTGGATACGATGAACCCTAACAACCGACCATATGTAACCGCAAAAACAAACTTTTTGGGATTCAACCAGATTTTATAAAAACGACATCAGTTGAAAACCAATCGAAGATGACTAGGGTGATCAGTTCTCTTTCAAGAACGAGTAGCGAGATCATCCAAGTATGCCTCGATGACATGTTTGATGTCGTGGAAAGCATATGACATGGCCCATTGAAAAGTGGCTCCAGCATTTTTAAGACCAAAAGGCATCTTTCTATATGCAAAGGTACCCCAGGGACATATAAAGGCTGTCTTATGTTAATCTTCATGATCGATAGAAATTTGATTATAACCTGAAAAACCATCCATGAAGGAAAACATCTCATTACCCACACACTCGTCAATAATCTGATCAATGAATGGCGTGGGGTAATTATCTTTCGGACAAGCTTTGTTTAGGTCCCTAAAATCAATGGATACTCAGATTGTTCCTTGCTTTTTATCCACAGGGACTGGATTGGAAACCCAATCAGTAAGAGGAACAGGGTATATGAAACCCGCCTTTAGCAGCTTCTCAACTTTAGCCTTCATAGCTGCTGCTTTCCTAGGGTTAACCGGCCGAAGTCTTTGACGAACCGTTTTGGCATTCTCATACATATTGATCTCATGTTGAACTATAGAAGGATCAATGCCAGGCATTTCCTCATAAGACCAAGCAAATACATCTCGAAATTCCTTAAATAGGTCAGTGTAAATTTGAATTTCTTCAGGGGAACACTCAATTCCGATGAAGAGATTCTCGATGACGTTAGGGTCCCTAGAGATGTTTATAGGTATCATTTTTGAAATTACCGACATATTACCTTCGGCACAAATGTGTGTTGGAGCCAAAGTATTTGACACCGTACAAACATCACCAGTAAAGAGCTCGGAGAATCTAGATTCTACTTCCTGCAGTGGAGGAAGAAAGTACGAGCGATGGTGTAAGTCTTCCCAAGGTCGATATATACCCATCATTGCTTCGAGGATTGCTTCTTCAGAAGGTAAAACCATATCTAAGCAGTCCAAGGCAGAGGTAGAATCAAGGCTCCAAGCCGGGGCCACACCACCATCTAACTCCTCTTCGGAAAAAGGAGCAGGGTGGTTGTCTGCAGAGTCTATGATATATTGATATCTAAGCTCAGCTGCAGATATAGGGAATGCCATTCCATTTACTTGTCCTTCAGCTAATGTGGTCATAGATGATGAAATGGCATTGATTTTAGCGAAAGGAGAGGGAAGACCAAAGGTACCCATCAATGAGGAACACATTCCCACTCCTAAATTCTCAATAGGCAGGCAAGGGTTATCCACTAAAGGAACAGTAGAGTTAGAGCTTTCTTGAGGATCGACTGGAAAATAATCCATTTGATCAACCTTAACAATTTTCCCGTCATGAGGAAAGCAAATGACACGAAACAGAGTCGAAACAATGGCGTCCATTTCGTATACCCAGTTCCTTCCTAATAGGAGATTATAGTCTAGGTTAGTATCTATGACCTCTACTTCAATATTGACGACCTTTCCCCCAACACATATAGGAAAGGCTAGGATAATCCCATGCGGCTTATGAGAATGACCATCAAATGCAGTCAAGATGGTGGGTGAAGGAACAGCCGAAGGAGATCCAATAGCCTTCCAGTATGACATTGACATGACGCACGTGGAAGCTGCTTCATCTATAACGGTACGAAAAATATTGATTTTCTGGTATGTAGACTTTATTTGGAAAGCCATATGATGAGGGAGTCACTTTTTGACATTTAACATGTCAAAAGTGAGCACTAAAGAATTAGGTGGATCGACTGCTCCAATCACGGAAAGTAAAGCACTTCGCTGAGCTGGACATGACTGGAGAACCTCTAAAGCAGACATGGCGCATAACTCTCAGCCAAATCCTCCACAATGGAGTAATTCTGGGTGGCCCTGGCATTAGGATTAATAGTCGTGCGTTTAGCAGAACCTTTCGGTATCCTTGTTATAGTCTCAACAGGGGGTCGCTCAATATGAAGGTCGGTATTTCCGGGAACAGTCTTGTCCTTGGAAGTTTTGGCTTCACCATAATCACGTGACCGAGTAGCCACATGGACGTTAGAACCCATCATGAAAATATTCGATGATTTCTCCCCTGCCTGGTTGCCCCCTACGGAGGTTCTAGGGTTTGAACTCGCGCCAGCAAGAAGTTGCTGCCCTTGGGGAAATGGGCTAGTTAACACAACTTGAGAACTAGAAGTCCCTTGCTGTCCTAACAAGCACTGATCATTTTCAATCTTATTGAAGAGATGAGTTAAGTGGTCTCCACTGCACAACTTGCATGGAAACTTGACTTTCTTTCTCGACTCATTTCTACCACCACCAGCGTTGTTGCCAGATTTATTTGCATCAGGCTTCCCATCCTGGTTCTTTTTCTTACCTCGTCCTTTCTTTTTCCCATTGGAATTTTGATTTCCTTTGGGGTTATCAGATTGGACGGCATTAATTGAAGAAGTTTGGGAAGCCGGGGGATTAGATGATGTGACTTGGTTGTTAGAAGCATTTTGTAAGGACAACTGCTGCAATTGATTCAACAAGTTCATGGTAGTTGTGTCTACTGACCCAACGATACCATCCGCGTGAGGACCTGGCTTCGACTTAGCTACGTCAACCTTAAACCCAAGAGCATCTGGCAATTATTTTTGTAGGATCCCAGACTGAGAGTAGATCAATTCTAATTGTTGGGCCCTAAAAATGGCTTGCTCCTCAGAATAGACTCCAGATATGGAGACATCCTTGGAGATCTCAGGTTGTAAAGATTTCAAAAACCACTCGAGACGGTACTCCAGAGGTATTTCGGCTTTAATGAGCGTCTTTCTCCGTTTCCATTCCTGAATATGGTCAGAAATGTGAGTTGCCTTATCCTGACGAAAACTGGCCAGAAGTTCAGTTTCGGCATCATAACGGATAGGCAACTGGAAATGATTTAAGAAAATATTGGCAAAGTCAACGAAAGATGTAAAGCTTCCCCCTGGAAACTCTATATACCATTTGGCCACATTACTAGTCAAGGTGCGCTGAAAGAGTCTCAACCTAATCGAGTCATCGATAAGGGAGTTAGGTGAGCACCACAAATGGAATGTGGTTACATGGTCGCCTGGGTCTTCACCACTCTTCCCTTCGAATTTTGGAATGTCCGAAGGGAGTTTGGTTGGGACTGGAGGCCAGGCTAGATTGTATTTGATTGGGTCATTTGTTAACTTATTAAGATCTAGCAAGTTCAACATTGCTAGAAACGGAAGCCTAGGAGGACCTTGGGGATTCCACCCAGACTCGGCAGAACTCCCAAAGTTCTGAAAAGATTGTCCTAGATTTTGGGAGGCACCAGGCTGCCCGAAGTAACCCGTAGAACCGGCTGAACCAAAATTCAAGCCTTTTGATCTAGCAAAATTCAGAGTTGGACCAACTCCAGCCGCAAAACCTCCATAACCAGGAAAGTTTCCTACTAAAGGATTATAAGGGGTTGATAACCCCTGATAAGGATTCCAAGCCGAAGCTAGGGGAGCAATACTTTGAAACGAACTAACCATGGAGTACGGCCTATTCCCTTGTTGGCCGATAAACGGATTACCAGTTCCCGTGCCACTAACCCCAGGGTTATTCCATCCTTGGAAAGGATTGCTTCTTTGTCCTGCAGAAGAAAAAGGCATGGATCCTATCGTCAGGTTGGAATGTGGTATATGACCACTTCCGACAGGAAAACCCTCGAATGAAGTGGTGGGATCCAGTATTGTAGCAATAATGCTACAACTCCTGGAGCTTTCTATCTCTAATTTTATCAACCCGGTAGTTCGTACAAACTTGGAAGCGATGGTGCTATATGCACAAGTACTAGCTCTTGTCATAGCTGTCACTTGGTCAGCTGGCACAAGTCTGCTAGGGCTCAAGCCAACTTCTATATGCTCTCAGAAGAAGCTTGCTAAATGATGGATGAAGACTATCTCAGAGGAAATTAATCTACTTTGCAAAAATGAACTGAAAGCCAACCAAAACATGGAAACCCTAGTTAACCCTAATCTGACTAGCTTAACCTCTAGGATGCAATGGGTGGAGTGCAAGTGTCTAGAAATGATGCCATTACTTCTAATGATGTGAAATGCATGAACTTAAACTAATTTTATTGAAAAGAACATGTTTTTGTATTTTTGCTTAAATGGTTGGAGTGATGATGATTTTGTTTCTTATTAGGGTTTGGTTGTGCAGAGGTGGTGCGAAAGGAAGGAAAGCTTGGGAAAGGTCAGGGGGGCTAGGAGAGGTCCCAGGGGATCCTTAGCATCAGTCCACAGAAGTCTACAATGTTCGGATGCTCGGCAACCAAGTTTGCAGGCTCCTACAGGATGTCTGCAGGGGATCCTACAGGAAACTCAGGGATTCTACAGGAAGTCTGCTAACTTCTACAGGATGCTCTACCACGGGAGTTTTAGGTGATGGTGAAGTGATGGAGTGGTATGGGAGGATAGGTAAGGTGGAGATGGTGCTTGTGATGACTCAGGGGCAGAGAAATAGGACAGAGAAAGATTGCACGAAGTGGTTGGTGGATAGAAGGATGGGATCAATGAAAGGTCAAAAAGATGAAGCTACGTGGGCAATGGAAGAGTTGGAAGATGAACGAGCCGAACAGAGGTCGAGTAGATGGCTTTGAGGATAGGTTAAGAAGAAGAAAAAGGAAGTAGAAGGATATGGAGCAGTGTAAATAAAACAAATTACTCATGTCTTGCACCAAAAACGAGAATTCATTAACCTATGCTACCTGTGCTATTAAACCTATGAACAGCAATGTAAATTGAGAAAAGAAACCGTGCATGGAGTGAAAATGAAGAAGTATGGTTCGAGATCAAAAGTGCATGGATGGATCTTCAATGAAAATGACTATGTTGCAGCTTGCATGGAAGTAAAAGACTGCATTCTTTTTGGTGGTTGATATGGACTACACCCCAATCCCTAAACAGAGATGGCAGTGAAGGCACTAACAACCTTTTTCTTGGAGCTCCAGTGGATTACAAACCTCCTATTCTGATCTAAACAACTGAAAGTGAATTAACCATAAACTAGTCCTACGCAATTCTCATTAACCAAATCAAATCAGCAAACTGTATTCTTTGAAATGCATATCAAAACAAGGAAACACAATGCTGGAAAGAAAGGTAAATAACACTACAAGAAGAGGAGATCTATTGCTCTCAGGTTGGGCCCTAACCTGAGAGCTATATCTCCCTTAAAAACTCAGAATTAGATCCAAATCTGCTTGCCTTTATTCATAATCAAAAGTCTAATGTCATGCCAAAACTGGCTTACAAAACAACAAAAACCGAGCTGTAACTCGTGCTCAGAGATTACAATAGTAATTCCAAAAGTCAAAAACATTCTAACAAAGGCTACGACTTTCATATTTATACAAAATGAGGATCAAGCTGGCTTCCTCCATTCGTGGAGCTTGGCTGTTCCAACTGAAAGTCAAACTGCTGTAAAACTACTGATCCTGTAGAACGTGTTGGCTGCCTTTAAGCTCAGTGGGGAGAGCTGTTGGAGCTCGGAGTTAAGGTGACAATCACGAGGGAAGTCATTTAAAGCTGTAGACAACCTCCCTATGAACATGCAATGCCACCTTTGTTGTCTCCTTGTCTCCTTTTGCGTGGTCTTTTGCTCTCTTTAATGCCAAGAACCTGAAATCATCATGTATTAGTCACATAGATATAATGCCTGCCCTTCTTCCTACAAACAACACGAATATACTAAGAAATGAATGCATAAGTGGTAAAAGATGAATGGTTGAACAAGGTAAGTAGGCCAATATGAGCCCAAATTGTACCAAAAATTGGGGCTCATCATCACCCCCCAGCTGAAATATTTGCTCATCCTTGAGCAACTTAGTCCAAATCTTCATCCTTCATTGCTTTTACAGCTTCCCTTACATCCCAAGCCTCTGTGGTAGTATCCTCTTTGCTGATATGAAACCCTGCTTTCCTGTTCACCTCTTCCCATTGTTCACTGTCATCCTCCTCTGTATTGCCTTCAGTCAACCCTAGCAGTAGTGGTGGGCTGAGTTTAAGGCCAATCCAGCTGGCCTGGAGGCTTTGCATGGATTTCTTGTAAAGGTCTACCCTTGCCAAAGCTTCCCTCATCCGAATTGGGGTATGGTACTCTCGGATCTTTAAACTGTGTGCCAAGGTATTCCATCTGCGTGCACATGCTTGGGCAACAGTTTCTCCTAGCAGTCTTTCCATGTCTTCAAAATGAGCTATGGCTTGGGCCTGTTGGTCCATAAATCTCAAGGAAGCTGTGGGATCAGTAGACAAGTGTTGGTGTGCTGAGATGAGGGCTACTGGATCCTCTGGTTCCGCTCGAATGAGCAATGGTTCGTTTATTTCTCGGCTCATGACCGATTTTTCTTCTGTTGCTCTTTGATCCTCATGGTTCAACCATGAAGCGAACGCCATTAATTGCATATCACCCAAGGCAGTATTGGGATCCCAGGAGACTTCATTAGGCAAAGCCAAATTGTGGAGGTAGAACTCTGCTAATTTGGCCTTGTCTTCTGACGAACTAGTACTGCACAATTCAGAAAATTGCTGGGGGTTTTGTATCTGAGAAATACCTCTTTGTGCCAAGGTGTTTATTTGGAACTGCAGCCATTGGCCTTTCAAGTACAAAGCATAGGATTTTGCAGGTTGTCTGCACCTTATTGCCTCCATGGCCCAACTGGCCATGCAGGCCAATTGTGCTTCTTTTTGTTGCAGCTGTTCTTTTAGAGCTTGCACTTCAATTTGGCCTTGCTGTTCTGCTTCCTGTAGAAGTGTCATTGGCTCCTCAAGACTGGTGGTCAGCTCCTTTTTTCCCTGTTGTTCTTCTGTGGTGTCCTTGGAGGATGTACCTACCCCTGCCCTTAGTTCCTGTAGCTGCAATCTCAGCTTCTGGTTTTCTTCCTGTAGAAGCACACGTTGGCAATTAGCCACATGCTTAGCCATGGCGAATTCACTCCTGACCTCCTTGAGTTGCTCTTGTAAGGGACCTATGTCCGCCACACCCTTTGACTTGGCAATCTGCATCCATGTGTGGGAACGGACTCTTTCCTCCTCTAATGCAAAAAATAGAGGTACAGTAAATTTCTGCGGTATGATTTTTCTCGCCTCTAGAAAGGTGTAGTATGAACTCAGACTAGGCGAAGGGCTAGGTTCTGGTATATGTTCTCTTTCTATCTCTTCAGGTGGCTCTACCTCACCCTCCCTTGGTGGTGATGAGGGTCCTTCTCCTTCCCTCTTTTCCGTTTCCTATAGCCGGGCCAGAGTGTCCTGTAGAACATTTTCAGCTTCCTGTAACCGAGTTTTTTCAGTCAACAGGTCTAACCTTTCTTGCCATGTATTTTTCTTTGGACTCCCCTTTTCATAGGTGACTGTTATCCTTGAGGGGGACTTTTCTTTGGGAGAAGCAGGTGTATCTTCGATGACAATCGGGCTGTTGGACGGAGGCTGTGGCTTGCCCGTCTTTATCCTAACACTTCTTCAAGCTTTAAAGTACAGAGGGGTCTCCCTCTTCCTCTTTTCTTTTGGCTTAGGTGGCATGTTGAGGCCAGCTAATACAGCTGCTACCTCCCGTGCCAGAATATCCACCTTCTTCTCTTTGGGTTTCACCTTTTCGGGGCTTCCTGTAGAAGCCCCTGTTTTGGTAATTTTCGGGCTTCCTGTAGAAGACCCTTTCTCTGTTTTCGGGCTTCCTGTAGAAGCCTGTTTCTGCTTTCCTGTAGACACAGGTGTCTCCACCTTGGCTTGCTTTGCTGCATGGGTTTTGCTTTTTGGTTTGGTTGCAGGTGCTGACGAGGTACTCGGGCTGATGTGGACCACCTCAGCTTTGTCCGTTTTGCTCTTCAACCTCTTTTCTCTTGCTGATAAGATGGGTGTGCCACCTTTTTCTTTGTCATCCTTTTCCTCGTGCTCCTTCTTTTGTTCTTTCTTCTGCATTGTGGTCGGGGTCTTCTGGCCTTTTTCTCTCTTTCCCTCGGCCACTGCTTCTTGTTCCTCACTGCTGGAGGAACCACTTTCTTCAGTGAGCATCCTTATGTCTCCATCTCTGGTTAAATTCCTGAATGATTCCCATGAGAGGGGAACCTTATATGAATGAAGTGCATCCTCCACAAGAATTTTGATCAACCCATGGTGGGCTACCTGATCTGGTATGCCTTCTTTGAGCTTCGTAGCACACTCCATCAAAGACTGTAGCAGGAAATAAGGAATGCTTAGTTTCTTTTCTACAGGAAGATCAATTCGGTGCCTTAACTCAGTGAGCAACCGAAAGTGATACCCGTACACGATGCTATAGCGGCCTTCACAGGTTATATATTTCATGATTTGCAGGCTAACTTCGTTCCATGGTGGCAACAGACTTGTTCTTTGCACCCCATTCTTGTCCTCCGAGAATTCCTCCTCAGGTGGAAAGAATTCTTTCTTGGCCTGCTGGCTCAACTTCCGTTCTTCCTTATCCCACGGCAGACCCATTGGAAGTTCAGTGATTCGACTGATATATTGCGGGGTGAGCTTGAGGCTTAGGCCCCTGAAATTCACTGTGGCCAGTGTCTTGGATTTCGGCCTCAGAGCCTGCAAGAATTCTTCGGCCACTTCATCGTCGTAACCCTGCAGCTTATCACAAAAGGATATCCATTGTGCTCGTGTGAAGAGCTCTACCACCCCCTGGTTTTCCCTTAATTTGGCTGAATCAGTGGGTTCTTGTCTAATAAACCCACCCAGCATGATAAAATAGTTTTCTTAACCAGAGGTGGTGATTGTGGAAGAGATTTTGGTTTACTGAGACAGAGCGTAGAATGTCATGCACATAACCCACAAACTTATCCCTGAGGAACTTAACACAGTTTAATTACTTGACTTCCTGTAGAATGACAGTATAGGCACAACAGACAACAATTTCACCGTTTTTCTATGACCAGACTTGTGGACGACAGTTCTGCCACCTTTAATAACTAGTTGCATGAAGAGTTCAGGGTTACCTCTTTAATTGGCCACCTTTTTATGTGAGGCACCCGCTTTCCTGTAGAAAACTGCGTTCCTGTAGGATGACAGCGTTCCTGTAGAATGACCTCGTTCCTGTAGAATGACAGCGTTCCTGTAGAATGCAGCGCGCGATTTTCGGGAGAGACTGCAGTCGATCTGCGCCTTGGGTGTGCTTCTCAATCGTTCTGATGGCCAAAGGCTCGGCGTATCACACTGCAGAAGGATCAGGATCGCCGCTCGAGTTCAAAACGGTGGTTGATAAATGCATGAGTGCAATCTAGCCAATTAGATTTTGAATTTGGCGGAATTCGTGGCGTGGAGGGTGAGCTGTCCCCGCTGGACCGTTGGGTGACGTCACCCCATCATTCAACTGCGCGTTCACTTTCTGCCGCACCAATTCCCGCAGATCTGCCGCCGCCTCTTGGGTTAAACTCGTTCTCTTTGACGGGATCGTTCTCACGTGCATGCTGCCTATTCTTTTTGTCATGGCCGCCACCCACACATCCAACTAGGCCATTAACTGGCCGATGTGGCCAGCCAAATGGCCACACAGCCACTCAACCAATTCACCTTTACACCTAGCAATCACTCAAAGTAACATTCATGCAGTCTGATGGAAGGAAGGGTCGAGACACTTACCTGCGCGGCTGCACACGATGTTTTGGCTCGTTGGACGCTGATGAGTCGATTTACCTACTGCTGGCGAACTTACACAGGTCCGGAGGTCCCTGTTCACAAGCTGACATCGATGGATGGGATTCTTCATTTGCATGCGCCCACGTTTCCTCGCATATGGCCTGTGCTGTGAATGGTATCCACTCTAGCAGGCTCAACTGTTACAGGACTCCCGCGGGATGTCTTGGAACAGTTCTTCCTCCTTGGGTGCATGCTGCACGACGATGGATGGCCTCACGATCATGCTCTCGGAGCTTCTGGCTGACTGTGATGAATATGGTGTGAGATCTCTAGCGCTTTTTCCATTTACAATTTGCTTTTTCTCGAGACTCATCGATCTGCTTTGCTGGTGCAGGTAACTTTGTTGCATGTCGACAAGGATGGTGGAGCAAGATAACAGCAATGTGCATGGTTGACAATAGTGGCATGCATGCGTCCCAACCGATCCTTAGCCGTTAGATCTCTTCATGAAATGGATTCTGGGCCGTTCTGGGCTTCTACAGGAAGTTTCCTGTAGAAATACAGAGCTTCCTGTAGAAAATCTGCATCTTCCTGTAGAAACTCTGCGTCTTCCTGTAGAAGACTCAAGCTGTAATAAAATTGCACATACCTTGGAGAAAATGAGTATTCTTGGAGGGGGTGCTGGTGAGGTGTCCTGACTGCATGATGAGGACCCTTGGCTTTGAGTTGAGAGGCTTCTTCTCCTCCATAGAACACCTGCATGCAATTTTACATAATGAATCTGCTGACCTTGTTTTTTTCTTTTTCTTTTTTTTTTTCTTTTTCTCTTTTTTTTTGAAAGATAACAGGGGCGCCTCAATGAGGTTTTCACCCTTGCCATCTGCCCTGAGTGCCTCGGAGAGGTTTTCACTCAAGGATATTTTCAAATCTTTATCTTCTTTTTTTTTTTTATGAAAGACAATAGGGGCGCCTCAATGAGGTTTTCACCCCTACCACCTGCCTTGGGTGCCTCAGAAAGGTTTTCACCCAAGGATCTTTATTATTTATTTATTATTATTATTTTTTTTTTTTTAGATTCTTCAGGGTATGCCCAAAACAGGGGCAGAACCCTTCTCTATGACCAACACTGCCTTCTCCATAGTTTTGATGAACTCTTGCCTTGTGAGAGGCTTCCTGTAGATCTTCAATCGATGCCCATTGACAAGCATGGGGATGGCTTCCTCATCAATGGTCCGAATAAGAACAGATCCATTGTCATGACATTTTTCCACTGAATATGGCCCTAGCCATCTGGTTCTCAGCTTCCCCTTGAAATCTTTGTATCTGGAGTCATACAGCAAAGCCCAATCTCCTGGCTGAAATTGCTTGTCATGGAGATGTTGGTCATGCCACACCTTTCTCTGAAGTTGAACCACTTCCAAGTGAAGGAGGGCCTGCATTCAGTGCTCATCCAGTCCATTCAGCTGCAATAACCTCTCTTGTTGTGCATGGCTGAGATCTAGGTCCAGCTGAGCTGCCATCCTCAAACTGTTGTATTCAAACTCAATGGACAGCAAAGCTTTCTTCCCATAGACCAGCTCATAAGGTGTGAAGCCGGTGGTGGTCTTCCAAGTGGTGTTGTAAGCCCATGTGGCTTCAACCAGGCGATCTACCCAGTCCTTTCTGCTGCTGCTCACCACCTTAGTCAAGATCCCTTCTAATGCTCTATTGGTGACTTCCACCTGCCCGTTTGCTTGAGGGTGATAGGGGGTGGAAGTCCTATGCTTGATCTTGTGATGAGCTAGTAGATCTTCAACCAGGCTGGATGTGAACTGGCTCCCTTGATCGGTGACCAGCTCTCTTGGATAGCCAAACTTATAGAAGATGTTTTCTCTTAGGAACTCGGCCACTTTTTCTTCTGTTGCTGCTTTGATTGCTTTAGTCTTTGCCCACTTTGTCAAGTAGTCAGTACACACAATGATGTAAGACCGTTGCCTCGATGGAGGGTTGATTGGGCCCACAAAGTCCATGCCCCACTTCTCAAATGGCTCAAGAGTCACTTGAGGTTGGAGAGGCATCTCATCCCTTTGGGTCGGTTTCCCCATTCTTTGGCATTGGTCACACTGACTGACATATCTTTTGACATCTTGATGAAGTGTGGGCCAATAGTAGCCTGCCTGCAGGATTTTGAAGGCAGTTCTCTTTACTGCAAAATGTCCTCCACAAGGCCCATCATGACAAGTGAGGAGGATATCAAAGACTTCCTCCTCCCTTACACAACGCCTTAAGATCTGATCCGGGCCAAGCTTGAACAGATTGCCCCAGATCCAAGTAAATGAGGCACTTTTTCTGATGATTCTGCTCTTCTCTCTTGAAGATAGGTGCGGAGGGAACTATGCTGAAACAAGGTAGTTTGCTATATCAGCAAACCATGGAGAGAGTACTCAAATAGCAAACAGATGTTCATCGAGCATCTAGTCATCCACTGTTCCATCCTCATCTGCAGACAAATCCAATCTAGATAAAAAGTCAGCAACAACATTTTCTCTACCTGGTTTGTCAACAATGGTCAAATCAAACTGCTGCAATAAAAGTAACCATCTAATAATACGAGCATTCAAATCTGGTTTATTCATTAAATATCTAATTGCAGCATGGTCTGTATGTACAAAGGTTTGGTAGCCAGTAATATAATGTCGGAACTTGTTCAGTGCATGGACCACAGCCAAGAATTCTTTCTCGGTTACAGTGTAATTCAGCTCAGCTTTGGACAAGTTTTTGCTAACAAAGTAAATGGCATATGGAAGTTTTTGCTCAACTTGTCCTAAAGCTGCACCTAT
This sequence comes from Pinus tabuliformis, assembly GCA_031772625.1. NCBI lineage: Eukaryota > Viridiplantae > Streptophyta > Pinopsida > Pinales > Pinaceae > Pinus > Pinus tabuliformis. The sequence continues at coordinate 1,428,804,141 of CM062816.1, forward strand.
GGCTTTGTTCGAGGCATCAAGGTGGATGTGGAAAGGTAGGGCCCAGTTTGGACCTCTCAGAATTGGGGCTGACACCAACTTGTCCTTCAATTCATTTAAATCCCTCTAACAATTGTCAGTCCACTTAAACTCCACATCTTTTGCCAACAGGCCAAACAATGGCGAGGCTAGCTTGCTGAAGTCTTTAATGAATCTCCAGTAATATCCTACTAATCCCAAGAAACTCCGGACATCCCTTACCTTTTGAGGAGGTGGAACCTTCTTGATGAGAGCAATTTTGTTAGGATCCACCTGTAACCCTTGGCAAGAAATGGTATGGCCTAGCACGGTCCCTTCGGTCATTAGGAATTCACATTTTTCAGGACTAAGGGACAAGTTCATCTCAATGCATTTGGTTAGGACTTTTCCCAGATTGGACAATGCTTCCTGGAAGTTGGCCCCATAAGGAGTAAAGTCATCCATATAGATTTCCACTGCATCATGGACCAGCTCCGAGAAGATGCTCAAGACAGCTCTCTGGAAGGTAGCAGGAGCATTGCATAGCCCAAAGGGAAGAACTCGGTACGCAAAGGTACCCCAAGGACAAGTGAAGGTGGTCTTATCTTGGTCTTCCGGGCTGATTTGGATTTGGTTGTACCCGCTAAACCCATCCAGGAAAGAGAAGAACTTCTTTCCTGCCAATCCATCCAACACTTGATCTATGAAAGGTAGAGGGAAATGGTCTTTCTTGGTAGCTTTGTTCAGTTCTCGGTAGTCCAAACAGATTCTCCATTTCCCATTTTTCTTAGGAACCAACACCAGAGGGGACACCCATTCACTATCTGAGATGGGGTAGATGAATCCGGCATCCAACAGTTTTTGCAATTCTTCCTTGACAATGTCCTTAAGAGCTGGATTCATTCTCCTCTGGGGTTGCCTAACCGGTCTACAATCCTATTTGATGTATATATGATGGGTACAGATCGAAGGATGGACTCCTTTCATCTCCTTATAGCTCCAAGCAAAAGCATCTAGGTGGCTGGCCAACAGGCTACATAGCTCCTTTTCCTGGGAAGGAGATAGGGAGGAGCTGATCTTCAATGCTCTCTCAGGGCCAAACTCCACATTCTTGACTCTGGGAGTAACAGGGTTGGTTGTACAAAGATCCACTAAGGTGCTAGCTTGGGCATCCTCCACCAATTTTTCTAAGGGTAGTGTACTGGAAGGTGGATTCTGGATCAAGGTCTCGATCAAGTCATCCTCGGTTGGGGGGTCTCTTCTAGTGGTATCTAAGGTGCACAGAGGTGCTGAGTACACCTCATCTTCCTCTCCTTCCTCCAACCAGAGTGGTAAGTCATGCTCTAAGGAGGGTTGGGCAGGAGGGTATAGGACTAGCTGCTTGGACATGAGACCATTTTTGATGGTCATGTTTCCTGCAAGACAACTTATGTAAGCATCTGCAGTAGCTAACCAAGGCCTTCCCAAAATGAGAGGATATCCAGTAAGCTTTGCCTTTGGTTGCAGAACCAGGAAGTCTGCAGGGTATTCCCAAGAGTCAATAGAGACCAAGACATCCTCCACAATCCCTTCGGGAGTCACGGTGGAGCGATCTGCTAGTTGCAGTACTGTCGAGGTCTTCCTCAAGGAACCCTGAAGATTAAGTTTGAGCATGGTATCCCTGGTCATCACATTAATGGCAGCCCCCAGATAAATCAAGGTGTGAGGTATGATGGTGCCATTGATGTGGACATCTACTACAGGACTTCCAGGATCTAGGTACTTTGGGCAGATGACTTGTCCTAGCATAAGGTCAGACAGTTGTCCTATGACATTAATGGTTGAAGCATCTTTCTTCCGCCTGCCTGGGTGTTTGAAGCACTTTTCCTTAACCAGTTTGTTGTATATTGGCACATCCTTGATGGCTTGGAGAAGTGGTATTTTCACACACAACTGCTTGAGCTCACCCAGAAGCTCATCCTCCTCTGGGTTGGGTTGTGTGGTGGCTGTTAGTCTCTCAGGAAAGGGTGGAATAGCCTTTGGTTCACTTTCCTATTTATCTTCCTCATCCTCTGGGGGAGGAGGTTGGCGATCTGGTAGAGTCTTTCCAGATCGAAGATTGATCTCCTGGATCTCCACAGCATAGGTAGGGCATGAGGTTTCCCCAGTGTATACCTGCTGAGCCTGTCTGTTGTTGGGGTTCGGGTTCGGTTGAGCAGACAATTGAAGTTGCCTTGGAGGAGCAGGAGGTAAAGGCTGAGGTTGAACTGGTGGTGGAGGCAAAATGGCAGGAGGAGTGTTATATTGGGGCCTCCACCCCGACTGAGGTGCATTCCACTGAGGCTGAGGCTGGGCATGCGAATGGTATGAATGAGAAGTAGGTTGAGTAGGGTACTGAGGTGGATAAGACCATGGAGGAGGCATGGACCAGGAAGGATGAGCAGGGGGACCCCAAGAAGGCATAGGAGTCGATTGGTTGGGGTTGTAATAAGCTTGAGGTGCCCCTTGCATTCCCTACTGATAAGGTCTAGATCCTTGTGGCCTCCTTTGGTTGAGGTAATAGAGAGGTTCAGTGGGAGCTTCTGTCCCTTGGTACATGGCTTTAAACCCAGGTAAGGTTGGACACTGATTTGTGGGATGGTCCTCCTCATAAACGAAACACACTTCAACCGAATGCAATGGGCATTCATTCTTAGGGTGTCTCCTTGTGCACCTAGGGCAGAAGACAGCCAAGGCTCTCTCAGCTTCTTCTTTTTTCTGCTGGATCTTGAATGTGTCCAGCTGCATGGCAATGGTCTGTCTCACCTCACTCTTGAGATCTTCTAATTGATTTTCAAGCTCATGTTTGGAGAAAGGGACACTAGTTGAGGGGAGGTTTCCTCTACCTCGTTTCTGAGCTGCCCTGGAGTGGTTTCTAAACACAGTTTTGATGTCCTCATAAGGCAGTTGGTAAATGTCCCCCCCAGCTAACATGTGAAGGGTATCTAAGAGGTCTTCAGGGACTCCTCGGAGCAGGACCAACTTGAGGGATTCAGGGTCAAGTGTGCACCTGGCCCGCTTATAGCTAAGTTGGAACCTCTCCTCATAATCCTCTAGGGACTCATCATTTCCCATGGTCATCCGAAAGATTTCTCCCTTGGTTTCCTTGGACCTACAGTAATCCCTGTACTTGGTATTGAAAGCTTGCTGCATCTGAGCCCAAGTGGTGATACTATTCCCAGGTAAACCCATGAACCAGCGCAATGCTGCATCCTTAAGAGTTGAAGGGAAGAGTTTCAGCTTTTGCTCATCTTCAGTATAGTCATAGGTTCTACAAAGGACAGCAAACTCAAACAGGAAGGTATCAGGATCTTCAGTAGTCAGTCCATGGAAGTGAGGTAAGGCGGAGGGGCTAATGTTCTTCATTTTCATCTCTCCATTGGTCTCTCGGATGGGGAAGGCACCTTCTATTCTCTCATCTTCTCTTCTATTGTCAGCCATAGCTTCAGATGGAGTGGTCTCTAACTCTTCTTCTTCTATAGGATCTTTGTCTATCTCAGGATGTTCACCTACAGGTTCTTCTGGGTCACTGTCACCAAAGAAGAGAGAAGGGTGACTCAGTGATGTGGTGGGGGTGTTTGGTAGGAATTTTCCTGATCTATCTCGGTTCCTACGAGGCATGAAATGGAAAAGGCTTTCTTTTTCTTTTGATTGCTTCTGTTTTTTTTCTTTTGGTAGCTGCAAAACTGAAATAGATTGATCTACAACTAACTATAAAAGATGCAAAATTAAACTGAAAGCAAGAAAGAACTAATCTACTTTGCTCAAATGAAATTGCAAGAATGGAAATGCTAGTCTACGCTTGCAGAAAGGAAATGCTAGTCTAGGAAAGCAGGAAATGCTAATCTATGAAAGCAGGAAATGCTAATCTATGAAAGCAGGAAATGCTAATCTATGAAAGCAGGAAATGTCTATGCTACTTTTGCAGAATGGAAATGAAATAAACTACTGAGCAGAAGGTAAGAGTAAGAAAATAGAAGAAAAGCAACAATTACTAATACTCTGACGCTTCCCCGGCAACGGCGCCAAAAAGATGGTGGGCTCCAGTATTGTAGCAATAATGCTACAACTCCTGGAGCTTCCTATCTCTAATTTTATCAACCCGGTAGTTCGTACAAACTTGGAAGCGACGGTGCTGTATGCACAAGTACTAGCTCTTGTCGCAGCTGTCACTTGGTCAGCTGGCACAAGTCCGCTAGGGCTCAAGCCAACTTCTATATGCTCTCAGAAGAAGCTTGCTAAATGATGGACGAAGACTATCTCAGAGGAAATTAATCTACTTTGCAAAAATGAACTGAAAGCCAACCAAAACATGGAAACCCTAGTTAACCCTAATCTGACTAGCTTAACCTCTAGGATGCAATGGGTGGAGTGCAAGTGTCTGGAAATGATGCCATTACTTCTAATGATGTGAAATGCATGAACTTAAACTACTTTTATTGAAAAGAACATGTTTTTGTATTTTTGCTTAAATGGTTGGAGTGATGATGATTTTGTTTCTTATTAGGGTTTGGTTGTGCAGAGGTGGTGCGAAAGGAAGGAAAGCTTGGGAAAGGTCAGGGGGGCTAGGAGAGGTCCCAGGGATCCTTAGCATCAGTCCACAGAAGTCTACAACGTTCGGATGCTCGGCAACCAAGTTTGCAGGCTCCTACAGGATGTCTGCAGGGGATCCTACAGGAAACTCAGGGATTCTACAGGAAGTCTGCTAACTTCTACAGGATGCTCTACCACGGGAGTTTTAGGTGATGGTGAAGTGATGGAGTGGTATGGGAGGATAGGTAAGGTGGAGATGGAGCTTGTGATGACTCAGGGGCAGAGAAATAGGACAGAGAAAGAGTGCACGAAGTGGTTGGTGGATAGAAGGATGGGATCAACGAAAGGTCAAAAAGATGAAGCTACGTGGGCAATGGAAGAGTTGGAAGATGAACGAGCTGAACAAAGGTTGAGTAGATGGCTTTGAGGAGAGGTTAAGAAGAAGAAAAAGGAAGTAGAAGGATATGGAGCAGTGTAAATAAAACAAATTACTTATGTCTTGCACCAAAAACGAGAATTCATTAACCTATTCTACCTGTGCTATTAAACCTATGAACAGCAATGTAAACTGAGAAAAGAAACCGTGCATGGAGTGAAAATGAAGAAGTATGGTTCGAGATCAAAAGTGCATGGATGGATCTTCAATGAAAATGACTATGTTGCAGCTTGCATGGAAGTAAAAGACTGCGTTCTTTTTGGTGGTTGATATGGATTGCACCCCAATCCCTAAACAGAGATGGCAGTGAAGGCACTAACAACCTTTTTCTTGGAGCTCCAGTGGATTACAAACCTCCTATTCTGATCTAAACAACTGAAAGTGAATTAACCGTAAACTAGTCCTACGCAATTCTCATTAACCAAATCAAATCAGCAAACTGTATTCTTTGAAATGCATATCAAAACAAAGAAACACAATGCTGGAAAGAAAGGTAAATAACACTACAAGAAGAGGAGATCTATTGCTCTCAGGTTGGGCCCTAACCTGAGAGCTATAGCTCCCTTAAAAACTCAGAATTAGATCCAAATTTGCTTGCCTTTATTCATAATCAAAAGTCTAATGTCATGCCAAAAATGGCTTACAAAACAACAAAAACCGAGCTGTAACTCGTGCTCAGAGATTACAATAGTAATTCCAAAATTCAAAAAGCTTCTAACAAAGGCTACGGCTTTCATATTTATACAAAATGAGGATCAAGCTAGCTTCCTCCATTCGTGGAGCTTGGCTGTTCCAACCGAAAGTCAAACTGCTGTAAAACTACTGATCCTGTAGAACGTGTTGGCTGCCTTTAAGCTCGGTGGGGAGAGCTGTTGGAGCTCGGAGTTAAGGTGACAATCACGAGGGAAGTCATTTAAAGCTGTAGACAACCTCCCTATGAACATGCAATGCCACCTTTGCTGTCTCCTTGTCTCCTTTTGCGTGGTCTTTTGCTCTCTTTAATGCCAAGAACCTGAAATCATCATGTATTAGTCACATAGATATAATGCCTGCCCTTCTTCCTACAAACAACACGAATATACTAAGAAATGAATGCATAAGTGGTAAAAGATGAATGGTTGAACAAGGTAAGTGGGCCAATATGAGCCCAAATTGTACCAAAAATTGGGGCTCATCATGAAGCCGATCCGCCCATCATGGACGTAGCAGCACTAAACAGAACCAATGGAATACCCTGTGAGTGGGTGCCAAATGGGAAGAATCCAGTACCAAAAGCATTGGTTAGGGAATTTCCACTTGTGGATGGAATGGAGGTAGACCCAACTAAAGATGTGCTAGCAAAAGATCCAAACAAGGAAGCAGAGGAGATGGAAATCGTTTCTCCTCCTTGCACCGATGTTGGGGTTTGCATAGTCGTAGCACTTGTAGAAGCCATGCTTCCAATAGTGGTCATCGATGGTAAGCGTGTAGTGTAACCTGGACTTGACGGTCTATGCATCAGAGTCCCAACGTATTATAATACGTCTAGATGACTATATGGTAGTGGAGAATTCGGAGCCGCTAATGACTCTGAGAGTTCTTCTACCTCTATGTTATTCTCCACTTGAAAGAGAACTCGAGAAAGGACTGGAGTGTCCCTCTCTTGTTCAGAAGTGCCAGGCCTTGCTTTAACACTAACGCCCCTGAGAGGAGGATCAATCCCCGATGTGGCAACCGGCATGGGATGGAATCCACCGGTAGTATTACCTCTACGCCATCTAGGAGAAGGCTCTAAACTTGGTGGTAAAAGACCATGAAGTCTTCGAGACCGTCTGGGAGATCGGTCAGCCACTTTGAATTTTTTGTTATGATCTAACTAAAGACTCAAAAAATTGAAAGCTAGGCCAACTAAGAGCACAGAGCACACACTATAAAGTCCCTAAAGATAACAGCCAGTCAAACAACTTCCAAGTATTTGCACTCTGGGTGATTACGACCGGACACCAAAATACAAGAAAGTGAATTAAGGGGCCTTTCGAAGATAGTCTGGGATGATGAGGGCCCATTCCTATCAGCGGAGGTATCAGAGGAAGTTACGCTGACCTCCTAACAACAACTTGTGCTGGTGCAGGCCCCCAAGCTTCGCAAGGGTGCCCTCCAGTAGTAATGTCGAGAGTGATGCAACGTCGACCTCAGGTGCCACGGGATTCCCCTCCACAGCCACCTGTGTAGATCCCTAGGAGTAGCAACTATGGATACCAACTTGTCACAGAAGCCAGGCGGAACAGTCGTGAGGTAAGTTCGGACAAGTAGGAGAGGGGGTATCTCTCTTCCCTGTCTTCACAGACCCTCGTGCTTAACTCCCAGATCTGGAGCTTTCCTGGTCTTCCTAATGCTATTGGATTTTCTCTTGTTATTCAGACTCCTACGTTTGACGTTTATATGGCCTTGGAGAGTTAACTCTCCACTCGCCTAATCCAAGGCCCTAAAATCCTAAACTTGTTGGTGTAACTGACTAAAACAAAAAGTTCTAGTGAATTTTAGTTAGCGCTTGATTTTAAAATAGGTTGTTCTTTAAGTCACAAGGTAACGGAAGTGAAACTAGTGGTGTTTTTTGACGCAAAAGAAATTAATAAAAACTTAACTACATGCACATGCACTTTTTCGTTTTTCGATGAAGAGAAATTTCTATAGGGTTCAGAGGAACTTCTGATAAAAGAAATTTTTCTTTTCTTTTCGTTAATTCACGCTTCACACTCACAAAAGTTAACAACTCTATGTATGCCTAAAAAGGTATGCAAATCTATCCTAATGCAACAAATATATGTGGATGCAAGATTTAAAACTAATCTAAAAACAAAAAATGAAAGTTGCTTGCTTATCAATCTTTATCTTGCCACTTAAAATGTCTAGATGGAATATGAGATGCTACTATTCATTTCATCTAAACACTAAAAACAAGTTCTAAGAAAAACATAAAGCAATTTCACTCACTAAAAGGAAACCAAATGAAAACCAAGTTCAAGAAAGCAAAACTAAGTTTTTCAAAAGATTTTCTTCAAAAGCAACAACAAAAGAGTCTTTTCAAAAAATGCTCTCAACAACACTGAAACTTGTGATTGAAGAATAGGCAATCAAACACTTTTGCAAGTCGACACCACACAACGGATGAAAACTCAACAAAAATAAATGTGTTTAAAAGTGCTCTTAACAATCAAAAGCAGCAATGAAAGCTTTGGCAATGAAAACCAAAAAGATCAAAAAGACAAATGCCAAGAACGTGCCAATCAACAACTTTTCATGAAACAAAGAAGTGGATGGTCACAAAAAGAGGTTTTTGTCAAGCAAACAAAAAGTCACCAAAAGCAAGGTTAACACAAAGATTGAGATCAATCTTCCTACCCTGATGAATCAGAGCATCCAAGATTCCTAGCAAGAAATCTTGCGTGCTTTAGCAAAAACGATGACGCTTGCAATCAATGAAAAACAAGACCAATACTTCTTATACTCAGAGAGAATTCAGAACAAGATGCTCGCTGTAAAACAAATAACTGATATTGGAAAATGACTATTTCAAACTGACTCAAACTACCAGACAGACCTTCAGAGACAAAAAGATTTACAAATCTTGAAAATTGCAAGATATACACAACTGTACTTATGTACAAAATGCGTGTATACGCTACTGTAACTAAGGAAACCTGCGTATACGCGGGTTCACTTAAAGTAACATGTGTACATACGCCTTTGTAACTAAGAAAAACAGTGTATATAAAAGGTTTCAATAAAAATAAAAAAACAAACTGAAGAAACTGGCAAAACTTAAAGTTCAAAAACAGACCAGACAACAGGAGCAAACAAACAGGCAGCTGACCCCTGATTGGCTTGAAAAACACCCAAACTAGGAAAAACAAGAGTGTTGTCCCTAGTGGAGTCGCCAATTTTGATGGAGGGAAATGTTCCCCTAGGGATTTTTGGGTTGAAACCCTAGCAGACTGAAAGTTGTCTATTCAAAGAAGCACACATTCACATAGCCATTATGCTATTATAAGAAAATTCTATTGTAAAGGGTACATACCTTAGGTCCTACGTTTGAGAAGGCCTTTAGGGTCCAAACCCTTCTTGGAGTTCCCTTCTTCTCTTTTGTCCTGCAAAACAACCAATTGAAAGAACACAGTAGTATATGGACAAAACCTTATAAAGAAACCATCTTCATGTTATAAATAAAGGTAGTTAGTTATGAAATCCAAACAACCATTTACATATGAATTCTAAACATGACTATCATTAACGTAAGTAAGATTCATTTCGGGAACCAAGACATGTGTTTCTTTTATTATAGACAAATAAAGTACATAAAAAGGAATATTTTCACCTGAATCACCTTCAGCAGGCTCCAAGCAAAACTTCCTTCAAGATCCGTTCCAGCCTCAAGCCTTTAACGAACTCCTTCCATGACTCTCTCCATGATGTCATAAATGGTGGATGAACATCAACACACAAGGAAACAGAGGTTTCCTGGACAAATGGGGGAAGTGCAGAAGGCACAAGGGACTTCAGACCTCGTCAGGGGAAAAATCTCAGCATAATAACCTTTCTTTCTCTTCTCTCCTCCCTTAGGCCTTCCCTTTGAGGTCTTTTTATACCTCTCCCAAAGTAGTTTTTTAGTTGGGAGTTGGTTGGGAATAGTTGTGCCATGGGCACTAACAGGTGATCAGCAGGTAAAACCCGCGATCTCCGCCCGAAAATAAGGAATTTTATATTTTTTTAAGTGTTTTAATACATATACGCGGGTTGGATATACACAGACCTACGTATACACACATTTAACTCAGGGCAATGTCTCGTATAAGGGTTAAAACGTTGTTTTTTAAATTTGAGGTCCAGGTCTGGAAGGAGGGGTTGCCCAAGGCCATGAGTACAGCATCAGAAATAATAAGAGTGAGATTTGGAGCTATAACAGTGTGGAGCTTGACTATCTTCTATATTCAAAGGTATTGCCACATTGGACCCCATTTCATAATGGGGCGGCAACACCGCCCATAAAATATTCGTTGTAGGGCAGGTCCAAGTGGGGGCGGCTGTGACCTTTGGGAGCCCCCCCGGCGAGGGGATTGGGGGCAGCACCCTCAAAACTAAGAATATATGTAAGATTGACTTGTAAAATGTTGTAATTTCGTAGTCAATTTGAGCCATTCATTAGGCAGAGATCTGATGGTAGAAGTTATGTTTAATTTAGGGTTTTTCTCCCTAGAAGGCAACCCCTCACTATATATGAGGTAATTGTATTGCATCTATGTATATCTATATTATGAGTGAGGAAGAGAGAGGAGATTGAGAGCGAAGAGGGAGTCATAGCAGATCTGATGTAGATTGTATCTCTTCAGTTTGATAGATAATATAAAAGGAAGGACTAGTCGTTTCTCTGTGGACATAGCCCAAACTGGGTGAACCACGTATATCTGCGTCTCTCTTGTTTTATACATTTTCTGTGTTTATATTTATGCAATATTTTATGTGTTCCATTGCTCTGTAATATATAATTTTCTAACAATTTCCCTTTCACATACCTTCTTGATAGATATGTACCTATGATGAAGATTATAATGAAGTATTTTTCATGTGAGGCTAGGTTCTCTGGGGTCTATTCTTACCACATCTGGTTACTTATGCATTTCACTAGGGTTAAAATGCTCAATATACCCTACTATATTTTCATGAGTGTGGAGAAGATGGCTTACATTGCCCAAAGAAAAGAATACAAAGATCAAATGAAAAGCTTATTTCACCATTCCCTCATAAAGATCATAGTTCTTTATCACCTTAAAGAACTTAAAATTGCATGGAGTACACTTATAGCTAATCCCATTTTCACTCAAGTTTCCACTCAAGACATTCCATCATCATCTCATCCACCATCACCCCCATCATCACCATTCCATGGACCTATTCTTTAATCTGATAGGAAAGAGGATAGTGACAAAGAACAAAGTGATCAGGGTGAAAGAAGCAAGCTTGGAAGGGATAATTTAGGTACTATGGTGGACACTTATCATAGAGGAAATAGGCAAGTGTTTGCCCCATAGATTGTGGGAGGGGCCTTTCTCTCTTCATCAGCAAAGCAGGTATAGAAAGGAAAGGAAACAATGCTTGAAATAGAAATGCAAAAACAGGAAAAAGAACCCCATGAAATTGAGTAAGATTTTGACTTAGTGGACTTAGATGAGGAAGATGAAGAGGAAAACACCAAAATGATCCTCAAAGAGAAAGAATCATTGAAAGGTTAGTTGCAGGTGAATCTACCAAGAGCAAAATATATCATATCTTATTATGAATAGGAAAATAGGGAAATGGAGACCAAGCATGAGGTTATGGAAGTTCAGCTTATCAAAGCTAAAAGGGAAGCTGAAAAGATTAAAGTCCAACTTGAGGAAGCCTATGATGACTATGGTGAGCACATGGAGGAAAGCATGCCCAGGAGGAGGCCTAGGACTAGAGGCCTAAAGTGAGCTTTGGAGCTTGAAAGAGAAAAAGAAGCTCAACTTTCCAATCAACTCACCTTAAATGAACAATTTGGCATAATGATGAATGAGAACTAGGAATATTGGCTTGAGAGGGAAAACAATCATCTTGAGGACCTGTTAGCTAAAGCTAATAGAGATACAAAGGTTCAAAGAAGAATGGCCAAATACTATGCCATGAGAAACAAAATTGCTAGAGCCAAGCTCAAAAGGGCTCATGCAAAAATTGAGGCCTTAACTCATCAAAAGGAGAAGGACAAACTTGACCTATTGGTGGAGGCTTCTCTCCATGCTTAGTCACCTTCAACATTAGCTATTTCAACCATTTTTGAAGGCCTTGAACTCAGCCTTTTCTTTTGGCATTTCTTGTTTTTTCCAGGAAATTTTTGTATCAGTCTTTTGGTCAAACGCGCAGTGCCCTTGGGGCATCTTTTGGAGGAATGGCCACCACCATTGGATTTAGAAGACCATTTACATTCAAGAAAACCATGTTTCAAGATTTGAAATTCAAAATTACTAGGTGGAAAAGGAAAAAAACCACCTAAAAATAATGTATCTGCCCATTTTCTAAACCAGGTGCTACACGTTTGAGAAGTCTTGGAAAATTGTAGTTTCAGAGGGGCACATGAGGCTCAATTTGGGAACTAGGGGAATTTTTGGAAGCTAGATAGGATAAGCTTTCCAACGAGCTATCCTAAGATAGATTTGGACACCAGGAAGGTATTCAAAACTCACCTTGAAGATGGCATTGCACACTTCCTTTAGGTGTTGCGCGTTTAACACTGGTGCTGCGCACTTGACAGGCAGCCAAATTTTTCACTGTTTCTCTCAAAAAATACTTTTCACCTGTGGGATTTCTATTTTTCACTGATGTAATTAAAGTTTTTTTTTGTTACCTAGGGTAGATACATAAGATGAATGGCCTAAGTGGCATGTAATGAATTAGTTTGCTTCATATTAGGGATGAGTCAGTTTGACCACCCTAGTCTATAGATATCAGTTCAGTCTTTTGTGCAATTGCTCCTCCTCTCATGGCTTTGACCCCTGAGGCTAGGATTAGTTTTTTTGAGGCCTATATCATGTAGTTTCTCAGTCATTTTATGGGTTGGACTCAGTGTGGATGCTCAGAGCTTGATTGTACATTTTTGTAAGCAGTTTGGTAGGAAATTAATAAGAATTGCAGCTATTTTTATGGGATCCCTATGGTGTGGATTTTTAGTACAGTTTCTTCTTCTGTGATTATATGTTTATATGTTTTATGTATGCCATCAATCATTTCATTGCTTCTAGTCGAATGTTTTCAAGTTTGATAGGTAGAATCCACTGCATCAGTTCTCTGCCTTAGGAAATCATTCACCATTTCATGTTTTCTACAATCTAGGAAGGATCCATGATTGTCACATGCCCTTCTTAGCTTCTCACCAGTCTTAAACATCTCACATCATCAAGCCCTAGAGTGCTAAAGCCTATGCCTACCTTGCCCTGTAGAACACCCTACATTTATGACCTAATTTCCCAAACCTAAACTGCCCAGCTCTTCCTGATCTAGCAAAACCTCTACAAAATCGAATCAAAACTTTCATACTACTATACCTAGCCTAAAATCCTTTACCTGATCTAGCCATATTGACTAAGATCCTTACCGAGAGAGCCCTCTCTCGGCCTAGCAGGGATAACTACTTGGCTAAGTTTGGTTTGTGGTTACCCTGGCATTGCCTCCCTTCAGCCTGAGGTCAATCTAGGTGATAACACTCTCCACCTAAGAGAACCCCTTAGCCACAAATATAGCCTTGTGTTTCTCTATTCTCTCATTTATTCCATGCTTTACCTTGTAAATCCATCACAAACCAACCACTAATTTGTCTGATGGTCTTGGGACCACTTCCAAAACATTGTATTTGACAATGGAATCATATTCCTCTACTATAGCGTCAACCCATACTTGTTGCTCTATATCTTCCTCGAATGAGGATGGCTCTATCTCTACCATCTCACTTAGTAGAGCCATGTAGCTAGCAGATTTATCCAATGACCTCCTCTACTTGTGTTGTGAAGTGGGTGCTCCCACATTCTCTCTAGAATCCTACAATAATTTCTTAGCTTCCCTAGTTCACTTCCTTCCTCCTTTGGATGTCTATGGTTGAATGGATGTTTCCACTCCCTTCTCCTCTTCTTATGGCTTCTCCACAACTTCCTGAGGTTATTCTTTTGAAGCAAAAATCTCTTGATCAGGCTACAATAGAAGCTCCCCCTTAAGAGAACATCTCATTTCCTTCTCCTCATCAAACTTCACATTCCATTTGAGCACTGTCATCCTGAGGGATAGAAAGTACACATGATAATGATGAGTTGTATCTGTGTACCCCACAAATATGTGAAAATGTGCTATCAGCTCTAACATTTTTCTTGTTTCCTTGGAAATATGATAGTAAACTAATGATCTAATGGTCCTGAAGTGTGACACATCTGATTTCTTCCCTAAAAAATATTACTCTAGTTTACTCATGCCTAGAATCCTGTGAGGACTCTTGTTCTGCAAATAGACCATTATCTTGCATGCTTTAGCCCATGAGTGTAGAGGTAGGCTTTGGTCATGCAACATCACCCGTGATGCTCGTAAAATAATTTTGTTCTTCTTCTCAGCCACCCCATTTTGTTGTGGGTTATGGGATATTGTCAAGTCCCATTGAATGCCTTCCTTTGCACATAAATTTTTAGACTCATTCGACATGTACTCACCACTGTTAACATTCTTGATAGCCTTCACATTCCTACCAATTTCTTTCTCAAAAGGTGTTTCAAATTCAACAAATTTGCAGAATGTCTAGCCTTTCTTTTGCATGAAGTAAATCTAGCACTTCTATGAGAAATCATCTACAAATATAACATAATACCTATGCTTGGAAATGGAGTCTATAAACAAAGGCCCATAAACATCAGAGTGGATCCTTTCAAGAACTTCATGTGACTTGCTATCCTAATCATTGAAGGTGCAATTTTTGTACTTCACCAATGTACACCCTTTTCATGCATCTCACTGTTGTAGTGCTCCTTTGCGAAGGCCTGTAGAAATATGTTGAATGATATTCAAAGTGCCATGATGAAAATGACCAAGTATTCTATGCCATAATTCATTGACATCTCAACTCTGCACCTTTTCTTCTTTTTTGCTCAATGCTGCACAATATTCCACATCTAATTTGCAAAGGTTCTTCACTTGAACCTCGCTCTTCTTCACTTCTCCCATGGAAATATGTCTCAAAAAATCCTTGCCTTTGATGAATATCACATTGTAGCCAGAGTATTTCAACACAACTACGAAAACTAAAATCTTCTTCAGACCTAGTACAAACATCACATCCTTGATCTTGAAATGGGAGCCAGACTCCCTTTGAAAAGTAACTATAACAATAATGGTCATGTTATACCTTCCATCATCTACCATATCGATGTGAATATGGAGATCCTTCTCCTCTAAGTCACTGAAAAATTCTTTGTTTCCTGTCACGTAGAATGAGGCACCATTGTCGAGATACCACACACTACCCATCACTATGCTTGGAATGCGTGTAATGAGGGTAAAATCAAGTTTGAACCATGAAGCCAACACTTCACCCATTGTTTCTACTATGGTCTTCCTATTTTCTTTCTTGTGTGGACACTTCATTGCATAGTGTCAAAATGAAAGTCAAAGCACTTAATTCTGAACAAGTATTTCTTCTTGCCCCCTTGACTCAAATCTTCTTTAGATCAGGATTTCCTCCCCTTCCCTTTCTTTGCCTTCCCATACAAGGTATAATTCTCCTCATCCTCACCCTTGGATGAGGTCCCATTTCTAGTGCTCCACCTTATCTCCTCCTACACCAAATCAGACAAAAGTGTTCCTAATTTGGTAGCTTCTCCCTCCCATTCAATGAATCCTGGTAGTTGTGCCAGCTCTTGGGAAGGCCTAAAAGGGATATGCTCACCAAATCATCCTCTACTACAGTAACAAAAATTGACCAAGTTCATCACGAAACTATGTGAACCTGCTTAGGTACCTTGGAATGGTCTCGTTCCTCTGCACCTTGATATTTCAAAGCTTGTCCTTAAGTTCCAATTTCCTATGGTCATTATTATTCTGGGACAAATATGTTAGTTCCTGTCACATTGCATACAAGGTCTCTTTCCCATGGATATTAGAGAAAATATGGTATCATACTCCCCCCTATATGATCCTCCTCAACTTGGCAACACACTTCTTCTAGTCTGCTAGATTCTGAGCATCAGATGTTGTCAGTTTCACAATATCATTATCAATGAATTCCTTCAACCCATTATCCTCCCGTAATGCCTCTATTTGGTCCTTCCATGAAACATAATTTGATCTTCCCTCAAGGGTATACTCAACCCTTAGTCCATTGAAATCCATCTTTTCAGTCCTGAAGAAAAACTGCAACCTAATCTGCAACCTCAAACCTCTTGCAATTACAACTTTGAAATCTCTTCTCTATAAGGATTTTAGCTTTGATTCCATGTCGAAATTAATGTGTAGAATCAAAACTTCTCATGAAATTTATTGAATCACAATAATTGAAGCTACTCTACTAATCCATGGAAGTTATTTTATCATCTAAAACAATAATCATTGGCATGCAAAAGGAAAAATCACACATACACAAATATTTATCAAGCGGAAAGAAACTGCTCAAAACCCCTTAATATATGTATTACATTCATTAGAGAATATAGAAGAAATACAATGCTTGTCCAAGCTTGAGCACACCTTGCACTGGTATAGTTTATCCCTTTGTCTGACTGACTGAACCTAGGCCAATACTTAGAAAATTTCAAGCCTTCCCAAGCTCTTATTTTCTTGCTTATTCCTTTGGTAAATTTTCCCTATTATTTTGGAATTTCAGACCAAGGAATTGTGAAATTACCATAGGTCAATCCTCTGACTGCATGCATGACCTGTAAAACTTGGATTAGTTTACAACTGATAGTAAACTATCCTTAAAATCCAATATGAACTAGGTAACTCGAATTCCTTGCATGCAAAAATTATTTTGATTCAGTTTGTTAGTTAACTACTTGATCACTCAATGTGATTGAAGTTACACATCCACAAGTTGACCTCCACTAGCTCTTCTGATAGTTAGAACTAGTTAAACTATCAATAACTTAAATATATTACTACACATTATAAATCAATCATGTAGAACTAAACTCAAGTGTATCCAAGTCAAATTTACTAAGTTAACTGAGTGAGAAGAGCCAGGTCACCTCAGTCAACTACCTCCAAGTATTCTGCTGAAATAGAAATTTGAACTTTAATCTAGTTTGACCAAGGAAAAACCAAAACTAGATTTTCTTGTTGCATTTTCAACAAAAAGAAAGAAAAAGTCAATGTAGTGATTCTTTAGAGCCTTAAAAAATTTCAGACGTAGGGACAGTTGGTTAATAATCATAGAGATAGACAATGAGGGAACAATAATGGGGAATATGGTAGTAGGTCTCAGAGGAGATACATGATAGACAAAGATGGTGTAGTCAAAGGTGGAAAATATTTGGATACACCTAATAGGTGGGCTAGAACTCATGGATCTTATTCCCGCTCTGATTCTAAGAGACATCATCATCATTAATTCCATCATCCTTATAGGAGAAGTGAGAGGGGGTACTTACCATATGAGTTCATGAAATATATGCCTCCTAGTTTTGATGTGCAAGTGAAGAAATCAAAAGATGCAGAAGCATGTATGCTTAGGATGAACAAGTTGTTCAGATTGCATGACTATTCAAAGAAGATGAAGGCTAAGATAGAAATATTCACTCTCAATGGAAAATGATATATCTAGTGGGAAGATGTTAAGTGGGTCAAATGCATTAGGGAAGAGGACCTAAGTTGGCATGCATTTAAAATACTCTTAAGGAATAAGTACCTGTCCAAGAGATATTATGATGATAAGGCCAAGGAATTCTAGGAGCTTAAGATGGGTTCTATGATAGATGATGAGTATACAACCAAGTTTTTGGAGATATTGAGGTATGTGCCCTACCTAAAGGACGAGAAGAAAAAGGCCCAAAGGTTCATTAGTGAATTTGCATTAGCATTTAAAGATCAGAATGAGTATGATGAGCCTCAGCCATTGGAGGAAGTCATTGGGAGGATCACACATTTTTATGAGTAGTCTAAGTGCAAGCCTAAGTTCAAGCATGACTGGAAAGGTAATGATAAGACAAAATTAAAATGGCCTAAGAAGTGAGGAATATCTCACGATGTAGGTGATAAGGAGAATGTGAGATCTCATAAGAAATTCAATGTAGCTGAGAAGGGACATGGGTCTCAACCTGGAGAGCGGTAGAATAAATGGGATGGAAGGAATCCTTTGAGGTGTTGGACTTGTAGTGGACAACATTTCGGGAGGTATTTTCCATTACATTAGGGTGGTAGGCCTCGGATTTATAGTGCTCAGGAGGAATAGATAGTTGGAGATGTTGGTTAGAGTATTCCACGGATTTATGCAGTAGTGGATAATACGCAAGGAGATCATCAGGCATCCATTATTGATATTGATGGTAAGATTTGTGATCAAGTTATTTGTATTTTGATTGATCATGGATCAAATTATAGTTATATTAGTCCTAACCTAGTGGATAAGGGTTTCTTCAGTAAATAAGTGCATGTAGATTCTTGGTTGGTGGAGTTGGATATACGAGCCAAGATAAGAGTTCATCATTGGGTGAGATCTTGTGCACTTGAGTTGAAGTTTATTCCTACATCAACACATCTAAATGTGCTTCCCATGGGTTCATATAGTATGCTTTCCGGAATGAATTTGTTGTTCATTAACAGGACCAAGGTGGCTACTATGCCAAGGCAATTTATTCTCTCGATGATGATGGGGAAAGGAGAATCTTGTAGGGAAAAAGGAAGCTTACATCAGTGAGGATGGTTACAACTATGTAGGTAAATTGCAGTTACAAAAAGGGATGTGTATTGTTTTCAATTCATATTTCTAGTGACAAAGGGAAAGAGGATGAGGATGATGAAGTCCTAAAGAGTTATCCTATTTTACAACAATTTTAGGATGTGTTTCCTATAGAGATTCTAGAGTTACCTTCTCATAGAGGTGTACTTTTCTATTGAGTTGATGCTAGAATAAACACCAACACCTAAGGCACCTTAAAGGATGAGAACACTAGGGTTGGTGGAATTTAAGTTGAAACTTAAAGAAATTCTTGATAAGGAGTACATTAGGCCAAGTGTGTCACCTTGGGGTTCACTAGTGTTTTTTGTAAAGAATAAGGATGGTACTCTTAGATTGTGCATTTATTATAGGTAGTTGAATAAGGTGACTATCAAGAACAGGTACCTGTTTCTATCGATTGATGATTTGTTTGATTAGATGAAAGGAGCTGTAGTGTTTTGGAACATTGATATGAGTTCAAGATATTGATTGGTGCGCATCAAAGAAGAAGACATATAGAAGACTCCATTCTATATGAGGTATGGAAATTATGAGTTTTTAGTGGTTCCTTTTGGTCTTACCAATGCTCCAACCACCTTCATTTGTTTGATGAATAATGCGTTGTGTCTTTACCTGGATAAGTTTTTGATAACGTATATTGATGATATATTGATATATTTTAAGAATGAGGAGGATCATACAAAGCACCTGGAATTAGTGTTAGGATTGTTGAGAGAGCATTAGTTCTATGCCAAGCTCAACAAGTATAGTTTATTTTAGAATGAGATCCATTACATGGGACAAGTTGTTTCCAAGCAAGGGATAGCAGTGGATCCAAAAAATATTGAAGCTATCATGGAGTGGCCAACTCCTTGGAATGTGTATGAGGTTATATAATTCATGGGACTAGAAGGTTATTACAAGAGGTTCATCAAGAGCTTATTAAATATTGGCTTGTAGAAATAACCCAAAATTTGCAGTTTCCAATGAACTCAATTTGAAAACAATAGGCACAAATTTCTTCTAATAAATTTTACGGAAGGAAAAACTACAATAGAAACACATGAAATCACATGCAACCATTCAATCACAATGAAAACAATATTTTTACTCAGGAACTTGTTGTGCTATACAACAACCCCCCCATTTCAATTTTCTCTTAGTCTTATTCTAAGATGCTAAATAGGAAATAGGGTCCCCTTAGTTTCTGAAAAGAAATAAAACCTTTACATTGAAATAAACTTCTTTGTTTCTTTCTTTTTAAATAAAAAATGCTTCAAAACACTTTCTAAAAATCAAACATCACAAATCACATTTGCTTAAGGCTAAGGTGCATTCAATCCAAATATTCATGTTGTTGTGCAACGTTATCGCAAAAATCTCAATCGTAGCACTTCTTAAAACAATCCATTGACAAACATGCGATGCGATAAAACTATCGCATATCGCATATCGCCGATTCCAATAAATATGTTTTAACAATCCATTGAAACTTTGCAATGCAATATGATTCTCACATTCCACATACCCGAAAACCAAAGGAAGCTAGCCTCGAAAACTTGTGATGTGATATACATTAATTGCATATCGCAATCCCAGCGGAAACAAGTGATACTTACCTTGGGGACCCGCAATGCAATGTTAAAATATAATAAAGTGGTTCAATAATAATAAAGGGAGAACATGATTTGGGCAAGTTAAATGAGAAATTTTCCAACTCTATATGCCAAGTCATCACTTATCACAATCGCGGAAATTAGAAAGACTCATAGAACATGGCACTTATAACTCCCAACTTGCGATATGCGATTTCTCTTTAAATATTAAAATAATATATTGAAATCGCTCATTGCAAAATTGGAAAGTTTATGGCACACATTCTAATAAGACCTTTGGAAACCTACGATGCGATCTATTCATTGAGCATTAAAGTTTCACGTCGTTGGTTACAGAAAAACATTAAGAACAGTTATGACTATGGTCCTTCAAGATTTCATCCTTCATGTTAATCTTAATTTATAATACAAAATCTTTTGCATCAAATGCTACTGCTTTGATTTTCGTTTGTACTAATCTCAACACTATCTTTACAAGATTTAGCTACTCTCAAAAGTTTTAGCCTATCATTGTCCTCTGTTTCGTTTTTGCAGTTTGAATCTGGAAGTATGTAGCCAGCCAACATGTCAATGAAAGCTTGAAAGATGAAAG
The DNA here is from genome assembly GCA_031772625.1 of Pinus tabuliformis. Lineage (NCBI taxonomy): Eukaryota > Viridiplantae > Streptophyta > Pinopsida > Pinales > Pinaceae > Pinus > Pinus tabuliformis. The sequence goes on from CM062816.1 coordinate 1,428,824,786, forward strand.
TCCCCCCTACAGTGGCGGAAGGATAAAAAAAAACTGTGTTGATCTCAGATACTACATGTCAAGATTGTGGGAAAATTTCATGGGAAGGCATATATGATATGTTAGAAATGGAAAAGCCAAAGGTAACAGAAGGACATGCAACAACTGATGGACCTGCAGAGTCAGAAAATACACTTGGTTATTTAGCTGACTTTTTTCTTCATCGAATAGTGGCCCGTTCTAAGGTTTTTCCATATAATGTGTTGGGCAGTGGATCCCTTGCATAATGGTTTTGCAGCTTAAAGCCCACAATTTTGGGTAATAGTATTGTAAAGGCCCCGCGAAGTGTGCAGAGCACAAATTGAAATGAGTCAAATAAAAGGGTTGTCTGCCCCTCAAATATTGTAATTTAATAGAAAGTGAGTCGACCTGCCCATGGTCTACAGACCATGGGAATGTATAAATAGAGCTAGGCTCTAAGTGTAGAAGTCAGCTTTTTGTTAGTTTGGATCTGAAGTGATATGGGTTTTTGAATGTGATATTCACTCTGAGTCTGTAAGTCCGAGTCTTGGGTTGTAGGAGTAGGAAGAGGCTTTACAGCTGTGTGCGTAGAGGCTTGGTATAGAACACAACTATGTGTGCGGATCCCTACAAGTGAGTGTACAAGGTGGAATTGGATTGTATTGGAGAAAAAGGTTAATAAAAGATAAGTTGATTTTGGAATATTGTGCATCTGATATACGTGTTTATGTTTCAGTTATATCCTTGCATCTCTTTACAGTTTATGATTACATGCACTGGTTATAAATGTTAAATGAGTAAATAAGAATACTGGGCCCACTAGATTAAGTCAGATATATAATAATAACACCGTAAGGGTAAAGGATATAGGTATCACCTCTTTACACTCTATACCAAGCTAAATCGAAGGACAAACAGTTGCATGGAGCAGTACGAGCACGTAGGATCAGTTTGCGAACTTCCCAGACTTCATCAACACATCCCTAGGGTGCGAAAACCTGGTTCTAGCACCCTCCCATACTACCTCGGGTGAGACCTCAGTCCACACTCCATGGACTATTTTCGAAAGGGCCGGTAGTTTCAAGATTTGTTCGGCTAAAACATTTCTGAACCTAGGTCAAGCCCGAACAAGCCAACAAATGGTTCTGTTGCTAGGACTGGGATCTACCTAAGGGATGTCTGATGTCGGAACACTGGAATACTACGAAGAAGGAAATTGAAGATTGGTTGGATCAGAAGCTTCACAAGTTCATGATACAAGAAAGTAGAACTCCATAGATATCCAAGAAGAGGTGGCTGGATCGCTACATATATACGAAAATCCATGAGATATTCTTTGTGTCCTTCTCTTTAGAGTTGTATGATTGGATCACAAGGCTAGCTGACAGCTAGGAAAGGTATAAGCTCTTTCAACCGATAGTGTGGACTTTAGAGTTAGTGCACAGGCTAGAGGCATCATAAGATAAGATCGTGCGGTCCATAGACCATTGGCTTGATTGGATAATAGGGGGGTTTGTCACTGAATTTGCAATAAACATGACTGTAAGCTATAGCAAAGCAGAAAGGCATTTTCTCAAGGGACCGTGTGGTAAGTACATCAAATCTTTGAATACCTGGATTAAGATGTTGTTATGTGAAAAACGGGTGATGCAAATACATTAATGATTGGAACAAAGCGACGTGGAAAGGTCTACAAAGGTATCAAAGGGTTAGGAAATAGTCCTTTAATTTCACCTCCGTGAGCGAGCAAGGAAAAGCACACTTGGGTTTCTCCGAGGAGTGCAGTCGGTTTAATAAGATAGCACATTCCGCAGTTATCACCTCCACTCATGCCATCACCCGCTTCACCTTCTTCAAGTGGAAGATGATATTTTAGAAAAATTCCCTTCACATAGTAGTTCTGATAGATCTAGCCGAAGGAGCGCTACACCGAACCTGTGTGCAATGAGGACAATGACAATGAGTTGGATTACATTTACTAGATAATGGCGCAAGAATAGGATCGCGTGAACTCGATTGTAGATGGGAGAATCTCATGGGAGCATGACAGTTCTTGTACTTCAGATTCAGATGAAGAGATAGAACGTTGGTAGAATCAGTTGCACGAAGTGACAACGCTGAATTGTAACATGATGATCAGATCACTACGGTGCGTGACGACCGAAGCAAGGGAATCGCCAACATATGATGGGTTAGCAGGAGTGGATGAATTCTTGGACAAATTTGAAAGTGTAGTACCAGAACAACAATGGTACAATGTGATGGAATGGGCATTGTGCGCGATGCCCACATGATGGTGGAAGACACACCAGAAGAATATCGAAAACTGGGGTGAGTGTAGAAAATGGATGCACTTACGATTTGGAAGTCCCCAGTGATGAATGCGAGCTGGGAAGCCAAGATAAAGCAGTCTGCGTGCCCACCTATGTCAATGGGTGCAATCATGTGCTGTGCAAGCACGTCCTAGACTAAGGATCAAAAGTCAGAACCCGATGCGGCAGTAGGAAGAGCAACAAACATTCCACATTAGAGCCTTCATAAAGCTATGTGGAGTCATGAACAGAGCTTTCCAGGCGAGACAAACTGACTGGGACCTACGTGTACCATCAGTTCGATGGGCCTCTAGGACAATAAGCAAAAACAGGAGAGCAGAAAAGAATCCCTAGGCTAGAGCTCCCGCAGTTGGGGCAGGATACGAGGACCTAGGTAAAAGAATTAGATAGTTACAAGAAGCCATTCGGTGAGGGAGATTGAAACTTCACAAACTAGATAAATATTGGGCACGATTGAGGAAGACAAGCGTGACATTTGACGAAGAAATTAGTGAATTGGACACTGAAATCGCGAAAGCGAGCCACGAGAAACTAAGCATGATGGAGCCCATTCTAGCCAGCCCTACTACTACATTAGAAGGAGTTATGACCATACTAACATGGCTATGACTGCACCTTACTAAATATGGGAGCGTATTATATGAAGAAGAATGTGACGCACTAATGGATGCAAGGGTATTTGAAGGGTGCCCGTGGCCTGGGCTAGCAGGAAAATTTAAGCCTCGCACCGAGGGTGCGACCAACTGACTATCTGTAGGAAGCACAGTCGCAACCCTCCAAGTAGTTGAAAGAGGGTGTGGGACTATAAATGAGTCTGTAGGAGAGCTATGCAGAAAGGAGGATCCGCATAGGGTTAGTATATCACAAGGGTCGCGGTCACGCGTAATGGACTGCGTTGTTGTGTGGGTAGGCTAGGAGGTGACCATTGATGTCACTGTTCATGACAAGATGTCTGAGTTAAGGCAGAAAGGAGTGGGTGGTGGGCCATCAAGATAGGAATTAAGAGCTAGATTCAGGACGATCTGTCGCCAAGAAGGTATTAATGACTCAGAAGTGGAGGGAATTTTTGAATTGAAATTCAAATGTTACTATAAAATTCCTTGGGGTAGCCTTGAGGCAACACTTGGTTGTTTGAGATTTGAGTCAATATAGAGCATTGAGCTCCAAGCTACCTTGCCAACCGTGAGTATGCGACCAACCAAATCCATTGTAGAAACAATGATGGCTGTGAGAACCAGAGTGCGATTCGCAGAAGTTACCCTAGAGCCCTATGTGACCTAGGAGGATCCTAGAGAGGTGATAGCTGAACCAGAGGTTCCAAAGTCCCCCCCCCACATGCCATGACCATAGAAAGACAAGAAGACAATGGGGCGATTTCAGGTATCACCACGGCACCCATGCTTTAGTCAATTATCAATGTCAGAGAGGGGCAAAACTGTTACCATGGAAACTGAAGAGGAGGAGGAATATTTGCAAGCCCTGATCACCCAGATTGAAGCACAGGATGATGAGGTGAAGAATGTTTCCCAAGTACCTTTGGAAATAAAGTTACCCCCATACATCCCTCCATGGAAAGGGATATCCAAGATACCGAAAGACCTAGAGGCCACGAAGAGTGCGCTCCAAGCCTCGCTTCTTCTAGATGAACTAAGGTTTGAAGGTCCACCACTAGGACGGGTACCTAATATAAAGATCAAGGACTGGGACCTCGTAGACAGTGAGAAGTTCCCACAGAAATTATTGTAGCAGAAATTGTTACGCAGTGTGTAGAAGGTCAAGTTACTACATCTGCGGTGGATACCCCACTACCACCGCGCGTCCGTCACGATATTTGTCATTCGGCAGCTACTGTGTCTAGTAAATGATGGGTATTGGTGGGCTCCAATATTGCAGCAATAATTCTGCAAATCTTGGGGCTTCCTTCTTTACTTTTATCAACCCGGTAGTTTGTAACAAACTTGGAAGCGATGGTGTTGTATGCACAAGTACTAGCTCTTACTGTAGGCTATCACTTGATTAGCTGGCCCAAGTTTGCTAGGAACTTAAGCCAACTTCTATGAGTTCTCAAAAGAAGATTTTAATTGTGATGGAAGAAATCTAACTCTATAGAGGCTATTCTGTGTCTAGAAAGAGAATGAGAACTGGAATGAAACACAAACCCTAGCAAACCCTAGTTTACCCACTAACCCTACTTTTGCAAGAAAAGAAATGGAAACTAATGAAATGAGTGCCATTGACTACTAAAAAGGTAAATTTCATTTATTCAAGCTAATTCTGAAAATAAATGAGAAGAAATAATCTTTTTGTACTTTTGAGTGTTTTTATGTGCAATTATTATGCTTGTGATTTATCTGGTTACGATTGTGCTGAGGTTTGGTGGCAAAGGAAGATGGATTTGGCTTTTGCAGAGGGTAAGGAAGGTGTGGAGAGGTCCTTAGAAGCCCATACTACCCTTCTAAAGGTTTTCATAGTGATCGGACTTTGAAAAATCAATCACAGGAAGTTCTACAGGAGGCTGCAGGGGATCTACAGGAGGATCTACAAGAGGAGGCCGAAAGCTATTTTTGGAGTTTTGGAGGTGGAAAAATGGAAATGAAGGCTAGATGAAAGTTTTTAGGTGTCTAGAGCTTGTCAAGGAAGATCAGGGATGAATATGGTGGTCAAATTTGTTCAAATGGCAAGAAAGCAGCTTTATGGGAAAAAACGCAGAAATTAGGGTAGATTGGCGAAATGATGTGAATGAGTTGGGAAATCTATGAGAAGTGAACTAGTGCTAGCTTTTTTATGGAGGTATGGTGAGCTGAGATGTCCTACAAGAGATTTGCACATTTATTTATTAAAACTAACCAGAAAAAGAACTAAAAACAGGATTTTGTCTAGCTTGACCTAATTTCTTACCTAAAAATAGAAAATGCTTGATCAGTAACCTATGAATAGAAAAGCATGCGAGAGAAATATGGTAAATGAATAGGAAATAATATAAGCAAGTGAATCTGAACCAATATCAACTTTTCCAAATCAAGTTATCACACTAGCAGTTGCATGGAAGAGAAAAAACTGTGTTTTTGGTGGCAACAGTAGCGCCTTGACCTCAGATCATAGTCGTAGGAAGGGAGAAAGGAGATCAGGGCCTGCTGTTGCATTTTTTAATCTTATTTTTTCATTGTAGCAACCTACTTGATCAACTAAAACAAAAACAACTATGCTAACCATCAAAACAACGTAATCTAAGAAAGTAAAATGAGTCTATGCAACAGAAATTAACTCATGAATGGAAGCGAAAAAACATATAAATACACAAAGGAGGTGTTGGGAAGCTTGGGTTGGGCCCTAATCGAAGAGCTTCATCCCTCTAAAAGAGATCAGTGATGGCTCAAAAAATGTTTCATCTTCATTTATCAAAAATATCAGTTACATCACATAAATTGTTCTAAAAAAGAACTCGAAAATGAGCTGAACACAATGCTACACAAAAGTGTGAAAATCTACTAACAACTAGCTACCATCCAACTAAAAAAAATGAGGCCCTAAGTCCCCCTATTTATACAAATGGAGTCTCTAAAATCTCTCCTAAAATCAAGGAGCTCAGCTTCCCAAAACTGCAAATAAACAGTTGTCCTTCTTTACTTGCTCGGCTGCCCACTGGATGTACTAATGTGGTTGCTTGTGATCCAAGTTTCTGATGGAGAATTCACAGTAAGGGTTCATAAATGAAGGGGACACCCTCCTACAAATCCTCTCCCTTGTTCTTCCACAAATTTGGCTGCCAAATGCTCATTAAACCTTTGATTTTGTCTCAAAATTGACCAAAAATCTGCATAAAGCACACATTAGACTACATGGCAAAATGACTAACCCAATTCATTCTATTAGCATAAATATATTCAAAAACATGCATTAAACTAATGAGAATGGTGGATTAAGTCAAATTAAGAGGTAAAATAAGCCCATATAACTACCCATTTCTGGGGCTTATCAGGTATCTTTGGCTGGAGGAGCCGATCCCCATCACGGCTGACTTAATTCACCGGATTTCTCGGCTACCCATCAAAGGAAACAATCTCGCAACCATCACAGGAAAGAGCAGTGACTTGGCCCTCACAGAAGCTTTTAAGGCCAGATATAAGCTGGAGAAGCAGAAGCGAGGGTATGTAATAGTGAGCATCAAGGATAAATGGGTGTGCGTAGCCACCCAGCTGCTGGCTGGCAAGCTTATGAGGAAATGTTGCACAGACAAGGTGCCAGCATTTGCCATTGCATTGGCAGAGAAATGCGTAGAAGGGGTCCAGTTCAACTGGGTGCAGTTTCTCTGCAATGAATTTTTGACAAATTGTAGGGAAGCCCAGGAGCAGGGTAAGACCTTCCACTACACGTGGTTGCTCTTATCCATCTTATTGGTTGCCGAGGAACTGCCAGTGAACAGCTAGTTTCCCACCATTGAGAGGAACCTACCTAAAGCCGCAAGGTACACCTTGCTCTGGGCGACGAAAGACGCGACAAGGGTTTGCGAGATCAAGATGTTTTCGACATTCATGGAGGCAAACATCCAAACTTGGATCAACTACAGGCCGCGTTTGTCCTCGATGATATACAACAGTTTACAAAGTGCAACAAAATTCAAGGCAGATATGCATAATTTGTAAATCTAGGCGCGAAAGGATCTAGCCCGAATGTGGGTGAAGCTTATGTTCATTGCAACGGATGATGCAATCTTCAATGTAATGGTGGAATGGTCTCCAAAGTGGCACACTCCAGACTTGGTAGTACTGGAAGAGGTTGTAGCATAGCAATGGAAGAGGGAGACCAAGCTGCACATCACGAAGTTGGTGGAGAGAAAGCGCTAGGAATAGGAGGCAGCCACACAGCGAAAGGCGGATGAGGCAACAATGACAGTGCAGACAGAAGAACCCACAACTGCGCCCACCGAAGAGACCGAGGAAGGTCAGGATATGTCCATGGAGTAGGAAATACAGGGGGAGGATAAGGCAGAGGAACGTACAACAATATTGACCCAACATAAGAGGCCGCGCGTCCAGGAGAAGCCAACCACACGAAAGAAGACAAAGACAATGAAGACCTCTGAGGGAGCCCTTCTTGACAGTGACGAACCAGTTCACGATGTCACTAAGGATGCTCTGGAAGAGTTGATGACGGAGCAGACCACTGTGTTGGGGGCACTCAGAGCATAGTTGCAGGCATTACAGGTGTGATCCCAAGGAGTGATGACACTGCACCTCGCGGAAGGTGCAGTTGAAGTTGAGTAGATGTTGCATGCTGCACAGCGAACACTCTGGTGTTACTAGAAGGCACTGTCTTAGAAGAAGCTAAAGGTGACATGAGGGGCTAGGGGTTGAATTTGACTGCCCTTCCTAGTGAAACCATATACTAGCTGCAAGATGGGGTAATTGTTGAGCTTTGTGCCAAGGAGGGCCGCGCTCTCCATGTCTTGAGCAAGAAAAAGGTAAATTTGGAATATCTCAGCCTGCAACATGACAACTTGGTCACCCAAAACCAAGGATTAGAACAGGTAGTGGAGGAGGCCTATAGTAGCATTCTGGAGTTGGCTGTGTCAGTGGCACTCCCCACCACGAAAAAGATTCACCAACTGGAAGCTGGAGTCCACAGGACCCAGGAAGAGGCCACGAAGGTTCAGTTGGAGCTAAACTTGTAGATCGCAAAGTTGTGACTAAAGGCACAACCCCATATAGCCCCTGAAGTCAGAGAGTAGTGCCACCGCGCCATTCCATCATGGTTGAAAGAGATAGAGCACACTATACAAGACTACATGGGATTGTTGGACAAGTCCCTCTTCATGCTCACTTCACTGCACGAGGACCAAACACTACAGCAGTTAGAGACAAAAGCATAGGAATTATAGCAGGCCTATGAGAATGTCCAAGGGACCATGCAGACGGTCACCCTTATGCAGCAATTGGCCAAGATGAGGGAGGCCCAGGCTCTGAAAGAATAAGTGGATGCCACACACCAAAAAGAAGTAGGGCTTAAAACATGCATCTAGCCTTGGCTTGAGGAAGTGTTCATGGTCACCGCCATGATCAAGGGGAAGTTGGCCTAGATGCAAGACACATATGCAAAGGAAAGAGGGTCCCTCTGACAATGACGTATCAGAGAGTTACGCACAATTGATATAAGAGATAGCGGAGGAATGTGTGGCAGACGTCCGTGAAGCATAGAAGTTGTTGGATGGACTCCGAGCAAAGATCGCCACACCAGTTGAGTGACTCGGGACAAGTCACGATGTTTGTGTTGGGGGCCTGTTGGGCAGCGGATCCCCCGCATAATGGTTTTGGGGCTTAAAGCCCATAATTTTGGGTAATGGTATTGTAAAGGTTCTGTGAAGTGCACAGAGCATGAATTGTAATGAGTCAAGTCAAAGGGTTGTCCGCCCTCAAATATTGTAATTGAATATAAAGTGAGTCGGCCTACCCATGGTCCACGGACCATGGGAATGTATAAATAGAGCTAGGCTCTAACTATAGAAGTTAGCTTTTTGTTAGTCTAGATCTGAAGTGATATGGGTTTTTGAATGCGATATTCACTCTGAGTCTGTAATTCTGAGTCTTAGGTTGTAGGAGTACGAAGAGGCTCTACAGTTGTGTGCCCAGAGGCTGGGTAGAGTCCGCAGCTATGTGTGCAGACCCCGATAGCTGAGTGCGCATGGTGGAATTGGATTGTACTGGAATAGAAGGTTAATAAAAGATAAGTTGATTTTGGAATATTGTGCTTCTGATTTGTGTGTTTATGTTTCGATTATATCCTTGCATCTCTTTACATTTTATGATTGCACGCACTGGTTATATATGTTTAATGAGTAAATAAGAATATTGGGCCCACCAAATTGAGTCAGATCTATAATAATAACATCGTAAGGGTAAATGATCTAGGTAGCACCTCTTCGCACTCTGTACTGAGCTACGCGAAGGTCAGACAACTGCATGGAGCAGTGTGAGCATGCAGGATCAGTTCGTGAACTTCCCAAACTTCATTAAGACATCCCTAGGGTGTGGAAACCTAGTTCCAACACCCTCCCATACTACTTCAGGTGATACCTCAGTCCACGCTCCACGGACTGTTGCCGAAAGGGCAGGTAGTTTTGAGATTTGTTCAACTAAAACACTTCTGAACCCGGGTCAGACCCCAACAAGCCAACATAATGATATGGTAAAATGGGTAATTGAAAGCATAAATATAATGGACAGGACGCTCTTTACAGCTGACGGAAGAATGTTTGGATCCTTCAAGCCCGAAGACTTGAAGAAAATGTATCATTTGTCGGAGCCTCAAAAGTATAATAATAAATCATTCCTTGAAGCTTTCTCAAAGGAAAATGAAATAGAACTGGATTCCATCAAACAATGGAGGCACTTCCCTAACAAACACAAGCACGAATCATCCGGCATGTATTCTGTGGACTCCCTAGCGTCTCCATATTGTTATGTTGTCGGTATGATGTGTAGACTATTTGGAAGCTCCAATTCTACTAAGTTTTCTATAGAAATGGTTCCATTAATAGAAGCAACATTGAACTCTTTTGTCATGGATTGGGCTAATATCGTATCGGATAAAATGGCCATCCAAAAACTTCATTATAGGAAAAACAAGTGTGTTTCCAACCAAGTTGTTCCCCCATTTTATATGAGTGCCTATATAGTCGATACCATTTGTTTCAATTTTGATTTTCCCATAATGGGATGGAAGTGGACTATCCAAGACCCAACCCCTATCCATTTTTACCATAAATGCATGTGGAAGAAGCAATATAAGAAGCATTTCTACAAAATTTGTCATGGTTTCATCCTACCCATTCATCAAGCCATTTTTAATAGACCAGCTCCTCGGCTGTCCGAGGAGGCTAGTATTGATTTAACTTCAATTGGTAGTTGGTTTGGGGAAGAAATGTTCACATACATTAGGGTTTTGGGTAGAACTACTAACACGCATGTCCTTTCTCTTTATGTCCCAGACAAACTATTGGCTAGGGAAATAACCTATCGGACAGTTGAAAAAGGGCTTAAAAAAAATCTCAAAGAAGCCAAGAATTAGTTATGGCCTGCCTTTCCTGTTCACTGCGGCATAACATGTCCAATTGAAGCTGAGAAAACAAAGGGTTTGAACCTAGCTTTTATTCCCAAAAGATAGTATGACCTGAATAAAGTTGCTTATAATTTTACTACTCAGGTAAAGTTTAAACAATTTGTCCATGAGAACGATGAATTCAATGACTTATTTATATCAGTGAAGAAATTCCACAAGTGAGCCACCTAGAAAAAATCAAGCTGGAATTAGAAAAAAATGGACCAATTCATCCAATACAGGATGCAAAGGCTTCAAACAGTACCACTAGACTTATTTAATATTGCACCAGTCATCCAACAAACAGAGCAAAGCACAGAGCAGGATATAGAGAAAACTTCTGGTGCAGCCGAGACAAGCGACAAGGTATGTGAACAGTTAGGTACAGATGTACACATTGATTTGATATTGGTCAAAGAATGGGAGCAATTTGATAAATAGATCAAAGGTCAAAGTGATACCCAAAATGTTATCACAACGGGATCCCCCTTAAGACAACAACCCATGATTCATGATCCTGTGATTGTAAAACCATACAACAAGGACTCAACTCTAAAAGAAATATAGATAATCCCTGAGTATCCTTCATCAGAGATTACACTGAGCATAGAGGAAATTCCACCTTTGGATGTGTTTTATAGCCCTAAACACAGAGCTGTAGTCAAAAGGCAATGGAAAAAGAGAAAGATAGACCAAGCATCAGCAACACTTTCTCAAGGTGAATCCATGAATGTCATCTAGAAATACTCAGAAGTCAATCCCTTTGAGGAATTGACCAAATTCTCTCAGTTTGTAGGACCATATATAGCTACCATTATAGATAAACAAACCGAAGTTAATCAATTGGTCAAGGGAAAAGATCAAAAGATTAAACAACTTGAAGAACAGTTAATGGTGGAAAAATAGAGGATTGATTAGTAGGCTATTGAAAGACAACAACAACTATCTCAGGAGTTCGAATAGCTAAAACTAGCACATCATGAAGAGATCAAATCTAAGGATGAGCAAATAAAGCAGCTACAACTCTCAATGGAGCAATTCAAAGACAATCCCAAAGTTGAAGAGTTTATAAAGGAAGCCTTTCAAATAAATAATTTCTTATCTCAATAGTTAACCCAACTCTACCAAAAGATATCTCTCATTTATCGACTATGTATCAAAACCAATGCATTGATAGATCAAACGGTCAATTCCAGGTTGGAATTCGAGGATGCAGATGACAAAATCATAGGTTACATCTCTTGGAAAAACACAGAAAAGGGAAGGGTTGCTAAATTATTGGTAATTGAAGAATCTCATAAGAAGATATTATTTTCAGAATGGGAGACACAGCTGATCAAAGAAGAAATAGCAACTTCAAGGGCCAGGGAAATGATGAATAGTGTCATTGAGGTGATAAACGATAACTTAGATAGCGCCAATTAAATTTTTGAGTGTTCCCCAGAAAACCTTCCAAAAGAAAAAGTGTTAGAAAAACAATGGAAGCAAGAATTGAATACCAGAGAGGAGCAACTTAAAAAATTAAAAAGCCCCAACTGGGATCACATTGGTTCTATTTAGTCAAACAAAATAGCCAACAAATGACAATCAAATGTCTTGCTGATGCAGCTGATCACATGATTCCAGAACTCGTGTATGCAGTATACACAGGTTAGTTACATGCTAGGATGAGTCATCTGCCAGAGATCCAAATTATGCTCGAGATTTGTCAGTTAAAGCCGTAGGAGAAATAATAGATGCAATGCATATTTTCAAAAGTTATCGCAATTCTAGTTTTAACATGAAATCCCATATTTTGGGAAAGGCTGTTCTAGCTACCCTAAGCACTTTTTACAAACAGTTTGTTTTTATTTTCTCTATAAAGACCCTTTCATGTCACTTGAGAAAGGGTCCTGAAATTGTATTAAATTAGATTGAAGAAGATAACATTTCTGCACTTCTTAATTTACTTTTGTAGAAAACAGGGATCAAGGTTCAAACTTGTTGTAAAGGGATTTCAAGAGGACTTGCATTTCTGTATCTTTTTGAAGTTTTCAGAATAAGAAGAGCAAACCAGCCTATTAATTTTGTAAGAGGTCTCAAATACATATGGTACTTTTATCAATGTTTTTGTTTCATGTTATGAAATTAAACAATATTTTGATTCAATATTGTTATTATATGTGAATGTTCATACAATTCTATATTATATCACTTTTGAATAAGTTGGAATTGATATTCTAAACACATATGCTGACAATTGATGTTATTATGATATGCGATATGTTCTATATCACTTTTTTTAAAGTGATCATCATTCATGCTTAGCTTTCTATATCCAAGTGATTGATCTTCATTAGCATTTGATTATCAGTAATCATTATAAATCGCATTGATATTGGATTACCCGAGTTATATATATATATATATATATATATATATATATATATATATATATATATATATATATATATATATATATATATATATATATATATATATCTATTTGTATACTTTCATAAGTTTATTATCCAAACCATCTATCATTTTATTATATATATTGAACACCAATTCATCAAAACACATTCTATTGGGAAACTGGTCCCATACTATACAGTCGGAGCCACCATACCAAATGGAAAAGGAACTATATTAAGGGCCATACCGGGTGGTTATCCCCCAATGTTGGTGCAGCGATTTTAGAGGCATCAACATTTTTGGCACTAGAAGGAGGACCTGACTATGAATGGCAAGTAAATATAAACCTACTGGCTATTCTAAGAGTAAAACTCCCTCACCATCACCTCCAACTTATCATTCGCATTTTGAATATCCTATGCCCAAGTGAGAAGCTGAAAAAAATATAGAACCCACTATTGAAATCCTAAACAAGCCAGACAGTTCTTCTGAACCCCCCAAACTACAATATTTGATCCACAAATTGCAGGGGATTTCAATATCTCAAGAAGAGTTTGAGTTATCCCAAGGTAGTGTCACTTCTCAATATATCCCATCACAACCACTAACTAGAGCACAAAGTGAAAAACTTGGAATCCCACGAGTTGAATTCCCTCTACCAAGTCGTAAAAGGGCTAAGAAGACACCATTAGAATCTAATAGTGAGGTTCTTTTGTCATCATCATCCATTCCATCCATATCATTGCAAAGTCACACACCCACTTCACAACTCCAGATCGTGACTTAGACAGGTACAAGAGCTAGACCATCCTCTACCCAATCACCTTCAACCATTGCTTCACTCTCTTCTACTAATATCCCAACAATGGCAAATAATCAACCTCAGCCAAGGCCATGGACCAACCCAAGGGCTATTAGAATGGCTAGATATTTTACCCAATTGCTAGCACATCCAGAAAAATGGTTACCTAAATTTAACCCTGATAATGGCCTGTTAGCTGAAGAACATATAAATAATTTCATGTTGTCTATTAATTTGAATGGAGTAGCAGGAGAAGATGCAGTTTTAAGATTATTCCCATATACTCTACAAGGAGGAGTAGGATCATGGTACTTTTCGTTACCATCAGGCTCTATTAATAGCTGGGATGCTTTTCAAGAGCAATTTTTAACTAAATTTGGAGACGATGGGTCTACAACAACTTTCGTAAATGACCTCTCCAATTTGAAAGCCAAACCAAAAGAACCCATTAAGGACTTCAACTCACATTTCAATAAGTTATTGAATAAAATACCTACGACGTCCAAGCCTAGCGAGGAGGTCTGAAATGAATGGTATATTTCTGCTCTACCTTCAAACACAACCATCTTCGTTGATAGAGTTACCAAACCTACGTTAGTAGAAAATATGAAAGAAGCAATAACTGTTGAAAAACGCATCTTGGCCATGGAAAAGAAAAACAAATTAGAGGAAATAAAATCCAAGAAAGTAACCTTTCGAGATGAATCAAACAAGAAAGAAATCAAAGATTCATATGACATGGAAGGCCTACAAAAGGTTCTTAAAACTATGTCCAATGAAATGGTAGAGATTAAAAAGCAGGTAGCTGAATCTTCATCAAAAAAACCATTTAGGAATTTTAAAAGAAATCAGCTAGTAAATCCTCAGCCTCCAAACATTATATCAAATGCAGAATCTGATTTAGAAAATGACGAGGAAGAAGAAGATACAACTTTATCTGCTGAAGAAATAGAGGAAGAAGAAACAATTGAATGTCATGGAATGTGGGACTTTATTCTACCCGACTCTGATAACGAAAGTGAACAAGAAGCCCTACCAGTAAACACCAGAAGTAAAAGTAACATAGAGCCTAATAAGTCAAATCAAAAGAGGGAAAACTCAAATCCTGTTACTAAAGAGAAAATCTTGGCGAAGAAAACTTCAATTTCATCTCCCCAAACAAAACCATCTTCATCCAATCCTCCATCATCATCAAAAACTCTAGTAGTTTCAGATTCCATGGATTATAACATAGTTGAAGATATGAAGAAGACTCGAGCAAACATTTCCCTTCATGAACTTAGCAAGCTCAAGCATCAACAAAAGTTTTTGCTTAAGGAATTAAATGCAGTACCTTCTTCTCCTCTTCCAACTAGTGTATTATCCAAGGCTGCTAGAGGATCGGGTAGGCCACCATCTGATAAGGTGGATTCTACCGATGCCATTTTAATTGGGGATAAATCAAATTCTCATACCCCTCCTTTTCTTTTGACTTATGAGATCTACAATAGAAATTTGCATAACTGCTTGATTGATTTGGGGGCTTCATCAAATATAATGCCAGCATCAGTTTACTCCAAATTAAATATTGAACCCTAGAAGTTTGCAATTCATATTATCCAATTGGATCGAACTAAGGTTCAAGTTTTAGGAGAAATAAATTCAGTTACTATTAGACTTTTTGCTGATCCAAGGGTTGTTCAAATAATTGATATGTTGATTGCTGACATCCTTGAGTTTTATGGTTTAATTTTTAGCAGAGACTAGTTTGAAAAACTTCATGGGTATATTTCAACTAACTAGTCTCACATGTGGCTTCCTTATAATGGGAAGCCAAACCAAATCAGAATCGACCATGAAAAACGTCTGACTCACACAATAAAAAAATTTGAAGAAGAAAATGAACCAGTAGCCTTCAATAATAATATTCTTGGAAACTATTTGGTTGAATCATTTTTTAGGAACTTCAATGCTCATCAATCGCCTTTTTAAGTTAGTAATGTCACATCACAAGTTGATAATTTTTCATAGACCGATACTTCTAAGTGTGTTAATGTTATAGATAAACTTGTAGATAAACTTGTAGATAAGCCTTCTATTAGCACTTGAAATTTCACCTCAGGCTGAGAAAGGTAAACCTCAAGGCAACATCAAACCACTTAGCCTCGTAGCTAGCCCTACGGGGCTGGAGAGGGCTCTCTCCGGTCTATCTCGGTAAAGATCTTCAATTGGTGAGATGACCAATAGGGTAACACTGATTTTAGGCTAGTAAACTGATCAAAAGTGTTGATTTGGGGTTTTTAGGGTTTTTGGTGGCAAATTGAGGGGATGGCAATTTTGGGTGCGGGGATTGGACACAGTTTCTGCAGGGGGTTCTTTGGGGCGAGGTAGGAGATAGTATTGATGCCTTTGATTGAGGTGGATGGTCAGGAATGAAAGGTGAAGAGCTAAAGAGAGCAAACAATAACTTTGAATTCTCTTTAGACAGTAGAAAACATTGAAATTAAACAAACTTAAAAGCAGAGCATGGCAAGCATGAATTCTTACTTTAACACTTCATTTGTTTAATGTGCAGAAATAAAAGAAAGGAAATGAGTCACATAACAAGATTACAAGTACATTGAGAAACACACCATCAACACATGAGTCCACAAGAATCCCAAAGAGGACTGCAAAACCCTGGTCTTCCTTAGCCAAAAATTGCAGAGATACAGTGAATAATACAATGATAGCTTCTCCCTCAAGAGTCCAACCATGAAAATGAGCAAGAAAGTACATAATATAGATCATCTAACCTCTTTCCCTACCTCCATGGGTCGAGCTCACTATCCTAGGAGCCGTTTCAACCACTTCTAAACTAAGCACTACAAACTAGGCTGTCAAAACAACTTGCCTCTATAAGCTAGGAAACCAATTCATTCATTTAATATTTACCCTTTTCATGAATGAATCTTCTAGAAGTGTTACATAAGAGTAAAAGTGTCTCAAAAGTACAATAATTACATCAAAGAGAATCATAATTCACCCCAAAAAGTCAAACTGAGTCAAATCTGCGTTTTCTGAGCTGTACAGTGCATTTTTGAAAAAACTGCCTGACGGGTCGCGCGCCCCTGCCTGACGGGTCGCGCGCCTTTGGCACCACTTTTGGGGCACTTTCAGGTGGCCAAATTGAGCAAGAGTAGACTTGTTGGAAAGGTCTATGAGTCTATTTTCCAACCCAATTGGAATTTTTGAATTTGGAGTTCATTTTCCCTGTCGAAAATCAAATCTTCCAAGCATGCTTTCTGCAGTTCAAAAAAGTGGCAGAAAGTCAATTTTTGCTAGTTTTTTGACTTTCTGGAGGCCCAAAACTTCACCAAATCTCAAGTCCATCCCTGAGCATGTGTAACTTTGCTTGAAAAATCTGGAAATGCTGAGTTTTTGTCAAATGGAGTTGCCATGATGAAGGGTCGCGCGGGGGGTGAGACCCGTTAATGGGAAAAACCTGCAAATTGCCTGAAAATGCCAAAATTCACCCAAAATTCTCAAAATTTCTTGGGATTTGTGCTGTGGTTATGCTATTTAGTGCCTTGATCCTTGAGTGAAGCCTCAGCCAAGATACGGAGGGGATTAGGCTTCTTTCTCCGTTTTAGTGCCTCGGTCAACCGCCTTTGAAACATCTTCATCTTTGCCTTGCACACATGCATTCTTGCCCAGTAATGGTTCTTCATGTTCCTCAAAAATTTCTTCTCTTGGTTGGCCTTAGCCAACAGCCTCTCCAAGTGTGCATTTACCCGGATGAGCATGGACTCTCGGTCAGCGGGCAATGGATCACCGGGTCTTCTTCGGTTCAAGGTTCGGTCACTACGAATTCTCCACAACTCATCAAGTGCTTGCTCATCTTCCAACTGTTTGTTGCGCTGCTCGAGGTATGTGATGGTCCATTGTGCCCCCTCTAATCTCCTCTGCAAGGCATCATTTTCAGCTCTGAGATGCTGAATGATCTCCTTTGCCTCTCGGCTAGGAGAACTGGCCTCAAGATCAACAAGCTCAATATCTGGAACTCATGATGGCCCCTCATCAATCATGGGCTGTTTGCCCCTCCCTGGTACCTATGCTAGTGAAGAAAGTGAGGCCCCTTCCACCTGATGTGGAGATAACACTCGCTGAGCCGATGAAGAAGGCGAGACCCCTTCCACCTGCTGTGGAGATAGTACTCGCCGAGCTGCTGCAAATAAGGCCCTCGGGCCTTTCTGATAGGTAACCAGAGGTGAGAAGCTGACATGTCTAGTGATAGGGATGTCATGCTGCTGTGATGGTCCTCCCTCCTCATGAATAACCTCAGGATGTGGCGGTGATGGTGCTGTGAAAAGCTCACGAGAGATGAAATCCTCCCATGAGATGCCTTGCTGAGCCAATTGATGCAATACTACAAGCTGAATCAAACCATAATGGTATAGGCTCCTATACTGCTGTGCAGAGCTCTTCCTCTGTAACATGGGCACCATCCTCTGAATGTTCTGATAGAAGAAAACAGGGATGTTCATCATCCTCACTCCGGTAAAGTGCATCAAGAGGCGAATATGGTATGAATATACCTGTGAAAATCTGCCCTCACAGGTAAAATAGTGCATGATGAGCCTCATCATGGGAGCATACTCGCTCCTGAGAAACCTGAATGGAAACACACCTGCCAAATGTCTCATGAATGGTGGTCGGACAAAAGGCTCAAAGTGAACACTATCCAACACCTTGCGCTTATTCCACACCTCCCCAACATTAGGTATCCCTGTGGCATGTGAGATCACCTCGGGTGTCAATGTAAAGTTCACCCCTGCAAGGTTGACATGTCCATCATGCAAGTGTAAAACAAATAGGCGAGCCAACTCTCTGTGGTGCTGAATCCGAGAGATCCTCTCACAAAACTCATAACAAGACATATACTGGAAACATGTGACTGCCATAGGACAAGCCTGTAACTCTGCTAAAGAGGTGGGCTCCTCTCGCCTATGATGTCCACCCTTTCCACCCTTATGAGGCCTCCTCTGTACCTCAATCTCTGAAACTGATGACTGGTCATCACTTTGCTCATAAGTTTCGGTTTCTGACATTGTTTAAGGAGCAAAGTGGACAAACTGTGCTGCTGTATCTGCCTGTAAAAAGTTGATTTATATGCTGTTTCAAGGGGACAAGGAACATGAGGGAACTGTTAGGGGAGGGACATTTTTAGAAGGAAAATGGGAATACATGTATACAATAGGGAATTTAGGGAAATACACTGCAAACATCATTGCATATACATCATCAAACTCATATGTTTACATGGGCATAAGGAGAGATAGGGTTAGGATGTGATTTTTTATTTTTAAAGGGAAAAGGGGTAGGGTTTATTTTCTTTACAAATTTAAAAGGGAAATTGACATGGAAATATAGGGAAAATGAAATGGGAATGAAGAGAATAATTACAAGGGGAAAAACAATGAAACAGCAATAAACCCTAGCATCTTTTTACAAATTTACTATACAGCCATATGGAGCGTTTTCTCTTGCACAATTTGATCATTAAAAACACACTCATGATGTCCTTCAACATAACCAGCAACCATTTCCAAGTTTAGAGAACCTACCTCAAGCGATTTGATGATTTAGAGGGTGCTTAAGCAAATTTGAAATGAGTTTGGAGGGAGGTTGCTTGACGGGTCACGCACCTCACCCAACGGGTCGCGCGCGCCTGACGGGTCGCGCCCGTTGAAAATTTGAACTGCGGGAAGCCTTCTGACGGGTCGCGCGCCTCTGACGGGTCGCGCGCCTGTCCTGCTCCCAATTTCAACCAGTTTCGCTCAAATTCACTTGGAAGCTCGCCCAATCTCTCTTGAAAGTGTTTTGGATGCACAATGAGAGTAAAAGGAGGGAGATTGGGTCTTTATAAATTCCATTTGAATAAATTTCATGCTCAAACCCATTTTCTAATGTTGCTCTTTGACACTTTATAAAACTGACTTTTTTGGTTTCCTTTGTCCTGAAATTGACTCATTTAGTGCTTTTGCTTGATTCCTTTTGCAGGTAGATCATCTGAGGGATCTTGGCAAGGGGACCAGGGTTACATGCTGTCCGCTGAAGTCTTTTGAAATTTCATCACTTTTTACAAACATTTGAAAAATGACCTTGGCTTTAAAAACAGAGTTTTTAAATCCAAGGTGAAAATTAACTGTACAAAATAAAAATCTCAAATAAACATCTTTACAATCATCCCTCTGGCTTGCTGAGCACTTATTAACCTTCAAAAACATGACCTTGTAAACATATTTGACCAAAACCCTAGACCTAGGAAATTGACCTCAAGACAAGACAAGACAAGCTTGAAAGAGCTTAATGACTGAAATGACCTGATCCAACAATGCCAAGAGGGGTAAAATATACCAGCTCCTCCATCAGGGTTATGGCATGCCTAATGGGATGCAAAAATTGACACTGATGAGACACCTACCTATGCAAATGCAAAGAGTTTTGATCGCTGATGGAGGGCTCAAGACCGACTCTAACACCTTCATTTTGGTCCTTGTATTTTGATGGATCTAAATCTAATGACAATGTAGGAGCGGGATGTATTCTAGTTACTCCTGAAGGAGAAAAGACAATGTTATCATGAAGGTTAAAATTTGAGTGTACCAATAATACTGTAGAATATGAAGCCTTGATTCAATGTCTTTATAAAGCAATAAGTTTTGATGTGAAATATCTGAAAGTGTTTGGTGTTTCTGAAATAGTGATAAAATAAGTAAGAAATATTATTCATTGTCTTTTAGGAAACCTCAAACATTATCAATCACTCACTCAAGATCTTATTTCTCATTTTCTGGCATTTGATATCTCTCCTATTCCCAGATCACAAAATTGAGCAGCAGATCTCCTGGATAATGTAGCTTCTAAGCTCCTTCCATCTGAGGATTATAGTCCTAATAGATTTTCTATTGAATTAATTTTTAGACCATCCATCCCAAATAATGTCACCAATTGGTTTGTGTTCAATCATGATGAGGATATCTTAAATTTATTGACATCTGAAGGATCTTATGACGATCAAATTATCGATGAAAGCGATCATGATCTTCAATTAAAGAAGAAACTCAATGAAAATCCTATTCCTAAATCTATGCTTAAATTGGAAGATATGTATGATATTAAGGAAAGATTAAAAAAATCACTAATTCAAAGCTTCAAAGTTCAACTTTAAGGTTTGAATTAGTAAATCTTGGTACCGATTCCAAACCACAAAATGTCAATCTAGGACTTGGACTTTCACCTGATGAAAGATTTGCTTTCATTTGATTATTGAAAAAATATAAAAATGTTTTTGCTTGGAATTATGAGGATCTAAAGACTTATGATACCATTATTATTCAACATACAATTCCAATGTTTTCTAGTGAGAAACCTGTATAGCAGAAATTAAGGAAAATTCACCCCAATCTTGAGAGTCAAATCAAATTAGAGTTGAATAAACTCCTTAAAGCCAAAATAATTTTTCCTGTCAGACATTCAAAATGGGTCACAAATTTGGTACATGTCAGGAAAAATAATGGCGATATTAGGATTTGTATATATGTTAGAAATATCAATAGAGCATTTCAAAAAGATAATTTCCCATTACCAACAATGAAGTAGATATTTCAATCAGTAGCTGGCTCATAATTAATGTCTTTTCTTGATCGTTTTTCAGGATATAATCAGATCCTGGTACATCTAGATGATAGATTAAAGACTACATTCAGAACCAAATGGAGAACATATGCTTATCAGAAAATGTCTTTTTGTTTGATAAATGCTAGAGCTACTTCCCAATGAGTCATGGACATAGCTTTCAAAGGTTTGATCAATAAAACGATCATTGTTTACTTGGATGACATAATTGTCTTTTCTAAGAAAAAGAGCAACCATTTGTATGATTTAAAGCAAATCTTTGAACATTGCAAAAAGTATGGGATCTCCTTAAATCCTAAAAAATCATTCTTTTCTCTTAATGAAGGTAAACTCTTAGGGTTTATTGTATCCAAAAATGGCATATACGTTGATCCTAATAGGATAAAGGAGATTTTTGATATCCCTTTACCACATAATAATAAATGTACGCAATATTTCTTAGGACAGATAAATTTTGTAAAAAGATTTGTTCCTAATTTTTCTCATATTGTTCTACCCTTACAATCCATGATTAAGAAAAATGCAGTGTTCAAATGGGGACATAATGAAAGAGAAGCTTTTGACTCAATCAAACAAGCAATCATTAATGCCCCTACATTGAATGCTCCGAATTTTTCTAGTCATTTTTTTTTGTATACTTTGGCCACTCAATCATCTTATTTTGTTGTTTTAACACAAATCAATGATTAGTAGGTGGAAGCACCCATATATTTCTTTAGTTCCAATTTGCATGGTGTTGAGCTTAGTTATTCATAAGTCAAGAAACAAGCCTTCATTGTATTTAAGTCTGTTAAACATTTTAGACCTTTCCTCCTCAAAACACATACAAAAGTGATAGTCCCATTCTCTGAAATGAGGCAATTGCAAATTCAAAGAGAAGTAGGAGAGGAAAGAGCTAACTAGGTAACAACTTTACAAGAATATGAAATTGATATTAAACGAGCAAAAATTGTTAGAGGACAAGATTTTTGCAAGTTACTGGCAGGAGGTTCCAATATACCAGATCATGAAGATTCAGGTAGTAGTACACAAGTAAATGATATAAGTATGATTGATTCTAAATCTTAATATGATGATCTGATTTTTTACTTGAAAAATGGATATGCCCCCCCTGAATATAGCTACAAAAACAAACGTGCCCTAAGGTTAAAAGCCAAACACTATGAAATCATTGATAATGTGTTATTCAGGAGAAACTATGATTCTGTTTTGTTAAGATGACTCGAAAAATCTAAAGCACAAACGGTTTTACAGGAACTCCGTGATGGCCCAACTGGTGGAGACTTTGGAGGAGACACTACAGCACACAAAATACTGCATGCTGGGTATTATTGGCCAACTTTGTTCAAAGATACCCATGACTATGTGACGAAATGTAAGATATTCCAAATTGTTAGTGGGAGACAAAGCAAAACCAGCCTTTCCTTTACAACCAGTTAAGATTGAGCAACCATTTAAGAAGTGGGGGATTGATCTTATAAGAGAGATTGTTCCTCATTCTTCCAAGTAGCATAGTTACATCCTTACAGCCATGGACTACTTCACTAAGTGGGTAGAAGAAATTCCACTAAAGGTAGCAAATTCTGATGCGATTATTGAATTTATTGATCATTTCATCATCACCAGGTTTGGTTTACCTAATGCACTTATCTTTGACAATGCATCTTATTTTTCTGGAAATAGTATAGTTGAATTTTCTCTTAAGAGAGGTTTTAAGTTAAAATACTTTTCAAATTACTATCCCCAAGGAAATGGCCTAATAGAGTCAACTAACAAAAATATCATCAGGATTATTAAAAGAACTATTGATCAAAGCCAAAAGAATTGGCATAAATATTTAATATTCGCACTATGGGTAGATCGTATAACTCATAAGGCCTTAATAGGTACTTCTCCTTTTAACTTAGTGTGTGGGAAAGAAGTTGTTATTCCACCAGATCTAGCCCTACCATCACTAGCTCTAATAGAATTCATTGAAGAAACTCTTTCTTCCTCTATTCAATTAAGGTTTGATCAAATTCTTAAATTAGATGAGGAAAGAGGAAAAGGCAATATTACTCATGCTAAACATCAACAAGTCATTAAATCCTCTTTTGATGCAAGTTCAGTCGGCTCAAAAACATTATAGATTGGTGATCTCATTTTGAAATGGGACAAAGCACATGAAGAAAAAGGTAAGCATACCAAATTTCAGAAGATGTGGCTTGGACCATTCCAGATTGTCAAAAAGATAGGCTCATCAACATTTCTACTACAAGACTTAACAGGAAAGAGAGATTCTCTTCCTATGAATGGGCTTATCCTAAAGAAATTATTTCCCTAAGGAGGTAACCCCTTCTTATCTATACATATTTTTTAATGCAAATTTTGATTTCTTTCAGAAATAATGTTGTAAATAGTATACCATTGGCTTTTTACTATTGAAATCTCTTTGAAAATATATTGTAAATATCTACTTTTAAAAAGTAGAAACTTTCAAGGAAATGATTACAGTTTTGGAAATTAGATAAACATCATAAAACTCTGAGATGTTCTTTGAAATTGTGAAATCTTTCAAACCTGGAAAACATAGTGAATCATTTTAAGTTTTATCAGTTGAGAAAGGTTATTTTAAAAAAAGTAAATACTTTCTACAACTGACCATCTACATCTCTATAATTTTCATCCAATAACCCTTAAGGAGTCAAAGATTCATCCCATCCACTAGGCTTATGTTTTTTTAGAGTGTAATTATAAAATATGTCTGACTTAAAAGATAAGAGGTCTCATTACAATCCTACTTACCATGATCATAGGGAACTAATTAAACTAACATTACCAATACTAGATACCAAAACAAGGTAATGGCTTATAATCATAAGACAAGGGGTCTCATTACAAGCCAACTTATTCAGTTCAATTACAACCAGTGAATGGCATTATCACCTTCTGGCTCCCAAACCAAGGCAATGGCTTTTATCCATAAAAAAAATCTCTCTCTCTCTCTCTCTCTCTCTATATATATATATATATATATATATATATATATATATATATTTGAATTTATCTCTACAAGATTATACTCTTAGATGGATGGGATAATAAATAATTGATCGTTAAAATGTAACCCTGTCGAGACTATAGACGTTTGCTGGCAGCAGTGACACTACCTGTGACAAAAGAGTAAATTCAAAAGCTAAGTTGGAGGAGGTCCCTACTTTATCTTTAACAACCAATCAAGGTTTGAAAAAACCAAAATTGTTTTCATTTATGATAATGGTTTGTAAAAGAAATTGCAAAATTCATCAAATTTTCTTATTCAAAGTAATTTTATTTATCTAAATAATTTCAAAATAGTTCATTTTCTTCAATTGTTTGTACTTGTGAAAGTGTTAGAAATTTCATCATTTTATTCAAATATAACTGGTTCTTTCATTGAATCACCAATTGTTGTGCTATACAACAACCCCCCCATTTCATTTTTTTCTTAATCTTATTCTAAGATGCTAAATAGGAAATAGGGTCCCTTTAGTTTGTGAAAAGCAATAAAACCTTTACATTGAAATAAACTTCTTTGTTTCTTGCTTTTTAAATAAAAATTGCTTCAAAAAACATTCTAAAAACCAAACATCGCAAATCACATTCGCTTAAGGCTAAGGTGCATTCAATCCAAATATTCATGTTATGATGCAAAGTTATCGCAAAAATCTCAATCGTAGCAATTCTTAAAACAATCCATTGACAAACATGTGATGCGATAAAACTATCACATATCACATATCGCCGACTCCAATAAATATGTTTTAATGGTCCATTGAAACTTTGCGATGCGTTATGATTCTCGCATTCCACATACTCGAAAACCAAAGGAAGCTAACCCCGAAAACTTGCGATGTGATATACATCGATCGCATATCACAATCCAAGCAAAAACAAGTAATACTTACCTTGGGGACACGTGATGCAATGTTAAAATATAATAAAGTGGTTCAATAATAATAAAGGGAAAACATGATCCAGGTAAGTTAAATGAGAAATTTCCCAACCCTTCGATCACTTATCGCAATCGTAAAAATTCGAAAGACTCTTAGAACATGGCACTTATAACTCCTAACTTGTGATATGCAATTGCTCTTTAAATGTTAAAATAATATATTGAAATCGCTCAGCGCAAAACTAGAACTTTAATGGCACACATTCTAATAAGACCTTTGGAAACTTGTGATGTGATCTATTCATTGAGCATTAAAGTTTCACATCATTGGTTACAGCAAAACATTAAGAACAATTATGACTGCAGTCCTTCAAGATTTCATCCTTCATGTTAATATTAATTTATAATACGAAATCTTTCACATCAAATGCTACTACTCTAATTTTCCTGTATACTAATCTCAACAATATCTTTAAAAGATTTTAGCTACTCTGAAAGGTTTTAGCTTATCGTTGTCCTCTGTTTCATTTTTACAGTTTGAATTTGGAAGTATGTAGCCAGCCAAAATGTTAAAGAAATCTCGAAAGACGAAAGTTCCCCATGCAGTGGCAGAAGGATCAGAAAAAATTGTGTTGATCTCGAATACTACATGTCAAGATTGTGAGAAAATTTCATGGGAAGGCATATATGATATGTTATAAATGGAAAAGCCAAAGGTAATGGAAGGACATGCAACAACTGATGGACCTGCAAAGTTAGAAAACACACTTGGTGATTTAGCTGACTCTTTTCTTCATCAAATAGCAGCCTGCCTAAAGGTTTTTCCATATAATGATATGGTAAAATGGGTAATTTAAAGCATCAATATAATTCACAAGGCACTCTTCATAGCTGACAGAAGAATGTTGGATCCTTCAAGCCTGAAGACTTGAAGAAAATGTATCATTTGCTGGAGCCTCAGAAGTACTATAATAAATCATTCCTTGAAGCTTTCTTGAAGGAAAATGAAATAGAGTAGGACCCCATAGACAATGGAGGCACTTCCCTAACAAACAAAAGCACAAATCATCTGGTATGTATTCTGTGGACACCCTAGCGTCTCCATATTGTTATGTTGCCGCTATGAAGTGTAGACTATTTGGAAGCTCCAATTCTGTTAAGTTTTCCATTGAAATGGTTCCGTTAATAGAAGCAACATTGAACTCTTTTGTGATGGATTGGGCTAATATCCTATCAGATAAAATGGCCATCCAAATAGTTGATTATAGAAAAAACAGGTTTGTTTCCACCTGAGTTGTTCCCCCATTTTATATGAGTGCCTATATAGTCGATACCATTTGTTTCAATTCCAATTTTCCCATAATGGGATGGAAGTGGACTATCCAGGACCCAACCCCTATCCATGTTTACCATAAATGCATGTGGAAGAAACAATATAAGAAGCATTTCTACAAAAATTTTCATGGTTTCATCCTACCCATTCATCAGGCCATTTTTAATAGACCAGCTCCTCAACTGTCCGAGGAGGCTAGTATTGGTTTAACTTCAATTGGCAGTTGGTTTGGGGAAGAAATGTTCACATATATTAGGGTTTTTGGTAGCATTACTGACCCGCATGTCCTTCCTCTTTATGTCCCAGACAAACTATTGGCTAGGGAAATAACGTATCGAACAGTTGAAAAAGGGCTTACAAAAAATATCAAAGAAGCTAAGAAACAGTTATGGCATGCCTTTCCTGTTCATTATGGCATATATTCATTACATGACTATAAACATGCCCAAATTGAAGCCGAGAAAACAAAGGGTTTGAACCTAGCTGTTATTCCCAAAAGATAGTATGACTCGAATAAAGTTGCTTATAATTTTACTACTCAGGTAAAGGTTAAAGAATTCGTCCATGAGAATGATGAATTCGATGACTTATTTACATCAGCAGAGACATTCACACAAGTGAGCCAGCTAGCAAAAATCAAGTTGGAATCAGAGAAAATGAACCAATTCATCCAATATAGGACGCAAAGGCATTAGATAGTACCACTGGATATAAAGCAAAGCACGAAGTAGGATATAGAGAAAACTTCTAGTGCAGCTGAGACAAGCGACAAGGCAAGTGAACACTTAGGCACAAATGTCCACATTGATCTGATATTGATCAAATAATGGGAACAGTTTTATCAACAGATCAAAGGTCAAAGTGAGACCCAAAATGTTATCACAACGGGATCCCCCTTAAGACAACAACCCATGATTCATAATGATGTGATTGAAAAACCATCCAACAAGGACTCAGCTCTAAAAGAAATCGAGATAATCCCTGAGTATCCTTCATCAGAGATTACACCGAGCATAGAGGAAATTCCACCTTTGGATGTGTTTTATAGCCCTAAACACAGAGTTGTAGTCAAAAGGAAATAGAGAAAGAGAAAGATAGACCAAGCATCAACAACAGTTCCTCAAGGTGAATCCATGAATGTCATCTAGAAAGACTCAGAAGTCAATCCCTTTGAGGACTTGACCAAATTATCTCAGTTTGCAGGAGCGTATACAATTGCCATGATAGATAAAGCAATCGAAGTTAATCAATTGGTCAAGGAAAAAGATCAAAAGATTAAACAACTTGAAGAATAGTTAATGGTGGAAAAACAGAGGATTGATCAGCAAGCTATTGAAAAACAACAACAACTATCTCAGGAGTTCGAACAGCTAAAACTGGCACATCATGAAGAGATCAAATCTAAGGATAAGCAAATAAAGCATCTACAACTCTCAATGGAGCAATTCAAAGACAATCCCAAAGTTGAAGAGTTTATAAAGGAAGTGTTACAAATAAATAATTTCTTATCTCAACAGTTAACCCAACTCTAGTAAAAGATATCTCTCATTTATCCACTATGTATCAAAACCAACGCACTGATAGATCAAGCGGTCAATTCCAGGTTTGAATTTAAAGATGATGATGACAAAATCACAGGTTACATCTATTAGCAAAACACAGAAAAGGAAAGGGTTGCTAAATTGCTAGTACTTGAAGAATCTCATAAGGAGATATTATTTTCAGAATGGGAGACACAACTGATCAAAGCAAAAAGAGCAACTTCATGGGCCAGGACAGTGATGAATAGTATCATTGAGCTGATAAATGATAACTTACACAACAGCAATTTAATTTTTTAGTGTTCCCCAAAAAACCTTCCAAAAGAAAATTTGTTGGAAAAACAATGGAAGGAAGAACTGAATACCAAAGAGGAGCAACTCAAAAAATTAAAAAGCCTCAATTGGGATACACATTGGTTCTATTTAGTCAAACCACATTGTCGACAAATGACAATTAAATGTCTTGCTGATGTAGCCAATCACATGATTCCAGAACTCTTGGATGCAATATACATAGGTCAGTTACATGTTAGGATGAGTCATCCGCCAGAGATACAAACTATTCTCGAGATTTGTCAGTTAAAGCCGCAAGAGGAATAATAGATGCAATGCATCTTTTCAAAAGTTATCGCAAGTCTATTTTTAACATGAAATCCCATATTTTGGGAAAGGTTGTTCCAACCACCCTAAGAACTTTTATGAATAGTTTGTTTTTATTTTTTCTATAAAGACCCTTTCATGTCATTTGAGAAAGGGTCCTAAAATTGTATTAAATTACATTGAAGAAGATAGCATTTCTGCACTTCTTAATTTACTTTTGTAGAAAACAGGGATCAAGGTTCAAACTTGTTGTAAAGGGATTTCAAGAGGAATTGCATTTCTGTATCTTTTTTAAGTTTTCAGAATAAGAAGAGTGAACCAGACTGTTACTTTTGTAAGAGGACTCAAATACATATGGTACTTTTATCAATGTTTTTGTTTCATGTTATGCAATTAAACAGTCTTTTGATTCAATATTGTTATTATATGTGAATGTTCATACAATTATGCATTATATCACTTTTGAATAAGTTGGAATTGATATTCTAAACACATATGCTGACAATTGATGTTATTATGATATGCGATATGTTCTATATCACTTTTTTTAAAGTGATCATCATTCGTGCTTAACTTTCTATAGCTAAGTGATTGATCTTCATTAGCATTTGATTACCATAAATCATCATAAATCACATTATTATTGGATTACCTAGGTTATATATAGATCTATTTGTATACTTTCATAAGTTTATTGTCCAAAGCATCTATAATTTTGTTATATATATTAAACACCAATTCATCAAAACACATTCTATTGGGAAATTGGTCCCATACTATCCAGTCGGAGCCACCATACCAAATGGAAAAGCAACTGTATTAAGGGCTAGACCTAGTGGTTATCCCCCAATACTGGTGCAACGATTTTAGAGGCATCAACATAACCCAACTTGGAAAAGCTCCTTTGCTTCTTTGTATTATATTAGATGAGAATGTAGATCTATTACAATGATAGTTTCAATCCATGAAGCTCAACCTACATTGCAATATTGATCTCTTGCTTCCTCCTATTTCCTTGTGTAAATCCAAAGATAAATGGCTCACATGCTACATGCATACACTGGACACTCACTAGTATACATTAATTATTACAAATATACCTTTTTCCTCCACACTAATAGGAAATTTAAATTACATGCATGACTAGGGATATTTTTAGTAAATTGAATATTTAAATGAGATATCAATGAGTTAGCAGTACTTACAACTACTCAATTGAGCTCATACTGACTCTATTCTAAACTAGAGCTCAAATAACTAAGTTTCACTAACTATAACTCCACTAGATTTCTAGATCTTAGCAATAAACTCATGTAGATCTCTACTTCTTTCCCACAAACTAGAAGTAACTAAATCAACTTAGTGACTTCGTCGTGTCACTCCTGCTAATTGTAACTCAATTCATCTCGCTGAAGCGGAAATTCAAATTTTTCCATTTGACTAAAGAACAAGTCAAATGAAGTATTTTAGTGCTACAATTTAACACTCCCTCTTAGTAAGAAAAGGGTTCTGAACAACCCCAATCCTACTACTCTATATAAATGTATTGTAACATAATTAAGAATCCCTCTCACTCTTGTTATTGCTACTGCAAAAAATGAAACTGAGAAGCATCTAGAATACTGAATGAACTATGTCTCTAAGCTTCAACTACCTCTTGAGTCTCTAACTGCTACTAGCCTATGCAATTATCGCTCAAGATCTAATCACATTGACAGACACTGATCCTTATGCTACTGAATGTTTGTGCCCCTATAGCAAGCATAATGATCGATGAGAAGAGTATATTTCAATTGTTAATGTTGTCCTATGGATCCTCCTCAAATATTTGCAACTCTGGGACTAAGGCTTTACATCACCCCACCTCACTCCTAGAGCTATAGTTGCATGCATGGTGAAATATACCTCTACCTTGTAGATATTTTTAACTCAAACACCATTTATTTTACTTATCCAATAAAAACATGCTTCAGATAAGCTTTTCGCTTAATGAACACTACTTCATATCCATGGTCTTCATGTACCACTAAAGAAACTAAATTTTTCTTTAGGCCAGGAACATACATTACATTCTTTAGGTGAATATGAGAGCCCAACTCCCTATTAAGGGTGATAGTTCCAAACCCTTCGGTACTATATATCCAAAAATATTCAAGCACTATGGGTAATTATAGGTATTTCTCCTCTAGCTTGTTGAAGAAGTCCTTATTTCCTATCATATGATATGAAGCACGAAAGTATAGGTACAACTCACTCCCTCTTATTATTCTTTCCATGCAAGAAATGAGGGTAAATTGCAACTATAATTGTGATGTGAGAGCATCTCCTACTGCTGTTGCTATAGTCTCCTTGCTGGATTTATTATGTGGACACTTGGTTGCATAGTGTCCATACTTATGGTAGTGAAAGCATTTAATTTTACTGGTCTCTTTCTTCTTGCCATGGTTTTGGTTGGATTCTACCTTGCCTTAGGACTTCTCACATTTGGCATTCTTTCCTTTTCCAACTAGAGCACATTTGTCTTCCCCATCATTTCTGGATGATACTCCATCTCTAGTGTTTCTTTTAATCTCCTCTTGCACCAATTAAGACCAAAGTATCTCCCACTTTTGGAGCTTATCTCTTCCATTAAACAAGTCTTGAAAGTTGTGCTAGGACTTCACAAGACCATGGAGTGTTAAAATCACAATATTATAGGGTTTCACAATCTCTCCTAGTCCTCCAAGTTCATCTCTGACCTCGGTGAGTCTGGATAGGTATTGAACAATGTTTCAATTTTCTGCATTCAAATGTTGTTGAGCTTATCTTGCAATGCCAATTTCTTGGCATCACTGCTACTTTCAAATAAATCTATGAGGGTTTTCCACATTGCATAACCAATTTTCTTTCCATGAAAACTTGAAACCACATGGACTCTAACTCCCATCAGGATTATCCTCCTGTATTTTGTTGTATCTTTCTTCCATTGAGCCAGCCATTGTGCATATGTTGTTGTTGGTTTTGGAATATCAGTTTGTGTGTACCCTAATACTCCATTCTCATCCAACACAAATTCCATCCTATCTTTCTAATATATGAAATTTGAAATTCCTTCCAATGCATACTCAAGCCTCAATCCATAGAAGGGCATTGTTCTTGCATTGAAGAAAATTCCTGCACCATAAATTTGCTATTTAGAATTTTTCTGAGACAAGACCATGAACCTAGTTTATATGTATTTTTAAATAACTATGATACCATGTACAAATAAATCAAGATTTTCATTTGCTAATGAATTTAGAATGAAAAAAATAGACATCAATTTCCTTTTCTAAATTATGTGGAAGGAAGACATACAATAGAAACACATGCAATCACACGCAATATTTCAATAACAATGAACGTAGTGTTTTTAATGTGGAACCCAACTCGGAAAAGCCCCTCCCTTGTTTTGTACTATATCAAATGAGAATATAGGTTTATATAGTGAAAACTTCAATCCTTGAAACTCAAACCACACTGCAATATTGATCTATTTATATGAGTCTGTTGTGGCTAATACTTGGCCAAAATAGGCCTCATGTGGGAAGGGAAGGTAGTTTTCTATGAATCAAGGAATCTTAATGAACATGAGAAGAACTATGTGAGTCATGATCTTGAGTTGGCACTTATAATTCATTCATTGAAGATGTGGGCACATTATCTCCTTAGCAAGAAATTTATCCTAATGAGTGATCATAGTGGACCAAGGTACTTGTTTCACCAACCTATTCTGAATTCCAAGCAAGCTAGATGGTTAGATACCCTTAGTG
The DNA here is from genome assembly GCA_031772625.1 of Pinus tabuliformis. NCBI lineage: Eukaryota > Viridiplantae > Streptophyta > Pinopsida > Pinales > Pinaceae > Pinus > Pinus tabuliformis. The sequence continues at coordinate 1,428,857,249 of CM062816.1, forward strand.
ATTTTGAATTTGAGATGAGGTATATTAAAGGTAAGGAGAATAGAGTTGCAGATGATGTCAATAGGAGAGTGCATGTATATCATATTTTAGTTGTGAGCTCTAATGGGGAATATTTAGAAGAGCATATCTTACATGAAGGGAAGCATGATAAGAAGTACCAACAACTGAAGCATAGTTTACAATAGCATGGTTAAGGTGAAAGGGATGAGGAGTATCACCTCACAACAACTGGCTTGTTGAGATTTAGGAATAAGATCTATGTACCTGATAACAGTGAGCTCAAGAAGATTATCTTGAGGGAGTTTCATGTCAAGCCATATTTAGGCCACCAAGGACATCAGAATAATTTGATATATGATAATAATTTTTATCATTGGATGAATTTGAAGAAAGAAGTGGATGAGTTTGTTGCAAGATTCTTGGACTCTTAGGAGGTGAAAGTTGAATGCAATCATCTAGCTGGTTTGTTACAGTTTATTCCAATTCCAAAATGGAAATGGGAGGCCATTTCCATGGAAATAATTACATGATTTCCAAGGAAATCGAGGCAGCATGATTCCACCATGGTCATGGTTGAAATTTTAAGCAAGGAAGCTCACTTCATTGCACTGAAGTCTACAAATTTAACTAGCAAGATTTATCAGATCTTCATCAGGGATATAGTGAGGTTGCATGGTGTTCCCAAGAAAATCATATCAGATAGAGATGCCAATTTCACTTCCAAGTTTTGGAAGGATTTTTTTGCATGATTGGGGATATGTTGGGCATGGAATCCCCCCACAGCATGGTTTGGGGATCAAAGCCCAAGTTTTGAGTAATATTGTTGTAAAAACTCTGCGAATTGCAGGCACGAAGCACAAATTGTATGTTAGAGTCATAGGGTTGTCCACCCTAAGTTTTGAATGTATTGTCAGCCTACGCATGGTCTGCGGACCATGGGATTGTATAAATAGAGCAAGGCTCTAAGTTTTAAAGTGGGAAGTGAACCAATGGATGGAGTTTGAAAAATAGTGAAGTATAGAGCAAGAGTCTAGTATCTTGGGTCGTAGTAGTAGGAAGAGGATCTGCAGCTGAGTGCGTAGAGGCCTGGTAGAGTCCACAACTGAGTGCACAAACCCCTACAGCTGAGTGCATAGGGTAGAGTCAAGTCTATAACTGAGGAAGAAGAATAATAAAGAGAAGTTTTATCTGAATTTTGTGTATCCATTCTTAAGTTATTACATGTTTAATATCTAGCGCAATTATGCCATTTAGTTATTATGCGCTTTTGTATGAATGGTGAATATTGTTATGTATAAAAGAAAGCATACAAATAAGCTAAGTTAATTAACTAATATTGGGTTCATAGTAAGGATTTTGATAGTAACATTGTTTGGTCCCTGAGTAGGGATGCGTGAAGGTAGCATCACTCACTGCGAGGTACTGATAAGTGCACGTAGTGACATGCACGCAAGGTCAACCCGCGGACCACTTGGAACCCATCACACATCCCCAGGGTGTGGAAACCTAGTTCTAGCACCCTCCCATACTACTTCGAGTGAGACCTCAATCCGGAGCTATTAGTACCGGGATTTGTTTGGCTAAATCATCTCCAAACCTTGGTCAAGCCCCAACAAGCCAAAAAATGGTTCCATTGTGGGGACTGGGATCTTCATAAGGGATGTTTGATGTCATGTCACTGGAATCTAATGTAGAAAGAAATTGAAGGGTGGTTAGACAGAAAGATTCACAAGTTCGTGATGTAGGAAAATAGGAATCCTTGAGTATCAAAGGAACAATGGTTGGAGCGCTACTTATATACAGAAATCCACGAAATTTTCTTTGCATCCTTTCCCTCTGAGCTGTATGAGTGGATTTTGAAGCTACCAAACAGTCAGGGAAGGTGTAGGCTTGACAAACCAATTGTGTGGACTCCAGAATTAGTGCGTAGACTAGAAGCATCGGAAGATAAGATTGCACGCATTGTGGGCCATTGGCTCAATTGAATTATAGGGGGGTTTATCACTGAGTTCGCAGTAGACACAACAGCCAGCTACAGTGAGGTGGAATGACGCTTCCTTAGTGGACTGCGACGTAAGCACATTAAATCTCTAAACATTTGGATTAAGATGTTATTTTGTGAAAAGAGGGTTATGCAAATAAATTGATGTTTGGGGCTATGCGAAGTGGGAGGATCTATAGAAATGAAGGTAGCATAGAGATAGAGAATAGCCCCTTGATTTCGCCTCAGTGGGAAAGCAAGGAAGAGCTCACAAAAGTTTCTTCGAGAAGAGCAGTCAATCTAATAAGGCAGCAAATTCCAAGCCTACCATCTCTGCCCACACCACCTTTGCCACCAGCACAGTTTAATACAACGAGTGTGATAAAATTGTCGGTATTAAGAGGAGTAGGGAACAAAGATTCAGAACAATTTTGGTTCATGGTAAGGGTTGTATGGGAAGCACAAGGAGTCGTGGATGACATTATAAAGAAGGAAATGTTTGTGGGTGTATTGGAGGATTGCGCACTGACATGGTACATTAAGCATTCTAATGACCATCCAAATGCGGGTCTCGCAGATTTCTAGGTCGCACTGAACAAAGAATTTAGCAGGCCGAAGTCAGAGACACAATCAATTATCGGGTTTAAGGAGATCACAATGGTTCCATGCAAGACCCCATGGGATTTGGATCAGAGACTGAAGAGTATGATTCGCAAAGCCAACCTGACCTTGATAGATGGGCAACACCTCGCATGGTTTGTAGCTTCACTAACACCGCATCTAAGAATGGCGCTATCACAGAAGAAGTTATCCACCCAAGTTGAAGCTTTGGAGATTGCAATGAGACTACATGAGATCCCAATACAAGATCCTAGCCTAGGAGTCCAACAAATCCAAGTGTAACTACAAAATTTTTCTTTGAAAATGTAGATTTTGAAACAAAACAGGACAACTCACCCAAAAGCGTGCGAGGAGATATGGTGCATAAATTGAAAAGGCCAGGGGCATGACAAGGACCATTGTCTAGTCTTTCCGAATTACTTGGTGGGAGGAGGGCTGATGCCATTATGACTAGAGGCACAAGCAGGACTAAGCGCGACGCCTGCATTATGGTGTGCGATCTATCAAATAGGAGGAAAACATGCTACGTATAATTGTCATCTATTATAGAAGTGTAGATAGACGTCCCAGAAATTGTTTAGTAATTTCTGTAGGTCGGTAGGCCATGATGAGCACACCTGCAGAGATTACGAGCTAATGATGGATCAGTCTCCTACCTACAGGGTGTAGGCTGAAGCATGAGCCCTTGACCCAAATGCGGGAATGGCGCACGCTGGATTTTAGGGGCGTGGATGAGGTCGAGGTGGAATGGGACCAGGAAGGGGTCGCAGATAGCTAATTTGTTACAATTGCGAAGGACCAGGGCACTATGCTCATGATTGTATGAATTTGATGAGAACATCATGTTTCTTCTATACTCAATTTGATCATGAGGCAGAGGACTGCCCTACAATGATAGCAAGGCTACGCGAGAAAGGGGTACTACAGCCTCCCTCGACTCAGAATTTGCAAATGATGAGGTTTGAGCCACGCGAAGAGGACCCAAATGTAAACATAGTGCTCAGGGGTGGTGTCACGATAGGAGAGGACAAAGGTAAGTAACCCGAAGAAAGTGCATAGGTTCGTAAGGCTCCTACAAAGGAACCTAAATTTGATCTGGAGTGCACGAAGGAGACATTCATGGAAGCTAAGAAGAGCTTCACGGAGGCCTCCACTTCAGGTAGTAAGGATCAACTAGAGCTAGAGATGGATCCTTCAATGATAGATACCTTTCTGGAGACATGTATGAAACTGCTGTGCAACAGAAAGGTTGTGAAAGGGCTGTAGGAACTTATCATTAGGTGCACTAGGTCAGGAGAACCGTGCGTAGTATGGAAACTTGGAAAGCACACATCGCGAAAAGGAAGGGAAATGAGATTGACTACACAAATTGGGGAGTATGAAATGGATCAAGTAATTCTGGATCTAGGATCAGACGTGAATGTACTGCCAAAACAAACATGGGAATGCATGGGTAGACTCGCACTACAATGGTATCCCATTTAATTGCGAATGGTGAACCAACGAAAGATCTTACCCATTGGGAGATTGTAAGGAGTAACGGTGGATATTGAAGGTGCGAGCACGTTGGTGGATTTTGAAGTGATAGAGATTTTCAATGACATCAATCCCTAACCCGTGCTACTAGGAATAGACTAGGCCATCGTTATGAACGGAGTAATAAATCTAAAGAAGCGCAAAATAATTTTTGAGAAAAAGTCACTATTCATAGTGGTGCCTTTAGACCTTGCGGAAGGAGCGCGCTACACAGAGCCATTGCGTGACGACAAGAGTGATAATGAGCTAGACTATATCTACAAGATAACCACTCAGGAACAAGATTGGGTGAATCCTACAACGGATGGCCAGATTTCGTGGGAGCACGAAAGCTCCTACACATCAGATTCGGGTGAGGAAACATAATGATGGCAGAACCGGTTACACGAGGTAACCATGCTCAATTGTAACATGATGGTTAGATAACTGTGCTGTATGAAAATAGAGGTAAGAGATCTACTTATGTATGACAGGTTAACAGTGGTAAATGAATTCCTGAACAAATTTGAAAGCGCAGAGCCAGAACAACAGTGGTTCAATGCTCTAAAATGGTAACTGCGTGCGACACCCGCAAGGTGGTGGGGTACGCATCAGAGAAGTATTGAGAGTTGGCACAAATGCAGAAGGGGGATGCTTATACAATTTGGTAAACCTCAGCTACAGATGAGAGCTGGTTATGAGGGGAAAATAGCTTGCATGCCCACCTTTCCAAATCGGTACAGGTATATGGTACATAGCCTACACTAACACACACTGCTATCACAATAGGAAATAAGAACAACAAGTAGAAGGAGGCAAGACAAGTGTGCAAATGACGAAGCATGATAAAACCTAGTGCTCCAAAAATCATACACGGGGAAGCCTTTGACAAGGTGTGTGAACTGCTAAATAGGGTCCACCATGTGAGATGCACTGACTAGGACCTGGACGTACCAATGGTTGTATGGTCTTATAGGACCATGTGCAAAACTCTGACCACGCAAGCCCTTCCAAAGCTGAAGTATGAAGCAGGGGTTGTAGTCTCTGTGGAGCATGAGAAGACAAGTCCACGAATAACAACACCCATAGATACGATAGTCCGCACCGACCAAAACAAAGAAATCACATGGTTTCACGAAACAGAACATATAAGACTTGAGGAAGAAATTTGATAGGGAAACTTTAGACTTCGCGAACTTGAAAATGACCGAGCACAACTAAGGGAGAAAAGCGTTTTAATGGATGCAAACGTCAAGATGTTGGAAAACAAAATAAAGGAAGCATTTCTTGTTGAGAAACTGAGGATGGAAAGGCAAGGTGCGTATAGTCATACTAACAAATTGGAAAGCTATCATCATGAATTGGTTAGTCTGCTACTGTGGCTGAGACCACATCTCACCAAACATAGTGACCAGGGTAACGCAGCAAAAATAGTAGAGTGTGCAATGCCGATCACTAGAAGGGAAGATGGGGATTCTTCGTGAACCATGGTGGAGGATGAGATGAAGCCCCACATGGGTGGTGCACCCACCTGACTAGCCATAGGAAGGACAGTCTTAGCGCTCCAAGTAGTTAAGAGGGAGCTTGAGACTATAAAATATTATGCCTGGGGGCTGTGTGATATGAGAGACGCGCGCAGGAGTAGGACGTCAAAGGGTTTGTGACCATGCATGAAGGGCTACGCTGCCATGCAGGTTGGCTAGGAAATGATCATTGGTCTCACTGTTCATGATGAGATGTCTTATTTGAGGCCAAATGGAGTGGGTGACAGGTATTTAAGGAAAAATTTATGGGCAAGATTTGGGAAAATCTGCTGCCAAGGAAGCATTCATGGCCCAAAATGGGGGGTAGGGACGGTTGAATTTGAATTCAAAAGGAACTACAAAACTCAAAGGGCTAGCCAGCAGAAAACACTTGGTCATTTGAGAATTAAGCGGTTGAGCGAAGCACATAGTGTTAAGAGCCGAGCCATAATAGAGCCCCTGAGTTCATGAAAGACAAAATACTATGTAGAGATGATGACAACCACTAAGGATGGGTTAGGAATTGAGGAAGGAACTATTGGCGAGGCCACACAAACCCCCATGGTACAATATGTTCCCAAAGGCACTAGGGTTGTGACAGAAATCCCCAATTCACTACAAACACCGAGGCCGAAGAAGGATAAGCAGGAAATGGGACCAATACGCATGTCCCCGAGGAATCCGCTAACTGAAGGTGATCTCCATGACATCGGTGAGATTTTTCGTGATGTCACCAATGAAGTGATACAAGAGTTTATGATAGAGCACTAGAGTGTGTTGAGGACCCTCAGGGTGCAGTTGCAGGAGTTACAGGTGCAGGCCCCTCAAGAAGGTACCCTGTTTACCTGTTACAGGGAAAAGTGTCTATATAGAACTGCTCTATCCCACTAAGGTGTGACAGCTGGCTTAGAAACAAACAGAGAAAACCTACTTATGTTTTTCCTTTATGAATTATAGATAGAGAGGAATAGAAAGACCAACCTCTCTCTTGCGCTAATCCCTTGATTCGATCCCTCTCTTCTTTGATAGTCCTCAGCTACCTGCTCCCTTGCACGCCCAACTTGACAGAGTACCTGAAAGATCACAGAATCATAACACTATACAAAGACATGGATCTATAATCATAAACAATCTAGGATCATATGTAAATTGACCATACAAATGTAACAGGCATCAATGATACAAAAGCATGGAGGAAAACTCAAATAGCTTTTATTGATAAACAAGAAAAGAGCCAGGAGGAGTTACAACCAGTTGTTCCGACCCAGCATCAACCTCCCAGCAAAGAAGCCCCTCTTCACCACAAAAAAAGCTTAGATCACCCAACAATCTGATGTTTGTCTCTAGAAACCAACATCAATTCCTTACAATATGCAAATTCCAGCCTCTGGATCTCTGGGATGAGGGATCCATATATAGATATTTGTAAAGGGGGATGAGTCAGCTTGTGATTTGATTAGTGTCTTCTCTCTGATAGTTCTTGCTTCCACTTGGAGACTGAGGGCCTCTTACTCATCCTTGGTCAAATTCAGTGAGGCAAGTGTCACAGGAGAAGATTCTGGAAGTTTCCATTGCCTCTCCACCTCGCGGAATGACACTGCCATTTGTCATTTCTCGCCCATCGCACCCCACAGAATGGACTTTTGAAATGAAACGCACCCTCACAGTGTATTTAGGTCAGATGCAATGCACTTAGCCAGTGGAGCAGCTGCAATGATCCTGTTTTGACCAATTTTGAGTAGTTTTTCATGGAGAACTTCTGGGAGAAGCTGTAATCTGTTGACCTTGTTCATTTAGGGGTTAGAACAACACTTTTAGGGACTTAGGAGCCCTTGGTTTATGGACATTTCATGCTTGGGGTTGTAGGGCACAAAAATGTCTATAACAATTACCCCCTAAAGTATGAGGTCGTTAACCTTTTGGTGTCGGGTGAAATGCTTTATTATGAGGATCCGAAGTTCTTTCAATGCTGGGAGGAGACCTGTAATAAGATACAATATAATACATTATGTTCATACTATTTTCATGATCTAGTCGAGGCGGGCATTCCCATGCTCAGCTTTATAAATTCATTTTCATGTACATAGGACAGACAATCTTCTGAGTGTAGACTGATGATTCTGATAGAGCCATCATCCTTTTGAGTGGATGATTATCTGTGCGGCAATGATGTACATTTAATGTCATTATTTCCCTGAATATATATCACAGCCCGGATGGATGAAACTAGATCCGAGGTCTTCAATCTCATCTGATCTTCACTCGAAGTACAAGTCGATCCATGTGAGAAATGTTCTGAAGTCGAACATGGAAAGACATCGCTTGATTACCAGTCAATGATGTAAACTGTTAACAAGCGCGAGAGGAATCACTGATAATGATAATGACCCTCAAGGTACTGCAGTACAATTCACGTGATGTGAATAAAGGACTTGGCGTCGAACACCACGCAAAATCTTTCGGTCGAAGGCCATTGATGTAAACCTGTTGCCGGAAGTGAGAAACTTGCCATTGAGGCATGCAGGATTGAAAGTACTGAATGCGGTGTTCCTAGATCAACTTCTTGGATAATGAGCTGATGTCGACAAGAAGTGATCTGTCACAGGAGGGCCTTAATGAATCCCGCATCAATGACACGAAACGGAGCAAATGATTTTAATGGAGGTGAGGACGATCTGGTGATATAAGGTTCAGGGTGGTGGTCATGAAAGAATGGAGTATAATGTATGGTAGTGGGTGAGACACAGGTGAATTCTCTGAATAACTTCTCTTGAACATATCGGCGACACTGATGTGATGGATTCTAGCATTAACCCCAAATGTGGATGGTATGGCGTGACCATGGTGATGTGACCGGTGAATGAAACAACCCAACCCAACTCAGACACGGAGCGGAAGTGTCATGTTCAAGAGCGACTTGCTACCAACAAAGTTTCTTTGAGTTTTCTTCCCAATTTTTCCCTAGTCATTGCTGACCAGTACCTCTTTATTTTTTTCAAGCTTGAGGAGGATAACATATGCTTGTTCTATAATTTTCCCTTTGGGCAAACCCATCGCTATGTTTTAACGATCCTAGTGATAGTGAAACTCGTTCTCGTCTATAGACAAGTTTGTCGCTATTAATCTTTTTAACGAGTTTAACGACAAAGATAACTCGGTCCTTTTCAATTTTAGAGAGTCTGAAAAAGAACGTAAAGGTAACTCCAAAATTCCTTTTTCGTCATCTAATCCCTTAAGTCTGAAAAAGTATAAAACAATACAGAAGGGATGAATTTTCAATACTTTTAACGAGCCGAACAAAAAAAGCGCTCGATCTTTTTGTGTAATAATCCCTCAGGTCCAAAAAGATTAAAATCTAGAGGAGGGATAGCACTTCCTGTCCCTTTAACGAGCTGGAGAGGCCAATGTATCGGTAATCTTTTCATAGTTTACGAGTCAGTTGAAAAGAGCTTAAAGGAGACTCGTCTTTTGAGGAACGAGTGATAAAACGGGTAGCAGCTGATTCCAGGTAAGGTTTGGAATTTTCCAATCATAGCAGTGTCACAAGGATGGCTAGTGAAATCACTCTTCGCAGCTGTTCCTCAAAATGGGTAAACAATCAAATGGAGGTGAATGATCGGCCAATGCAAAAGTGGAGGTGACGGTGCAAACACGACCAAGGCTTTAAAGGCTGAAGTACTACATTCATGATGGTTATTTACCAGGAAATAGTTCATTTCTTAACGAGCTTAAACACGGGGGGAAACATTTGCTCATGTCTTATGTTTATTTTTTAATGAGCTCGAACTATGTGCTAAAATTGCTCGATTAGATGGTCCTATTTTGATTTTACCATAAATAGCTTTGTTCTTTCAAAGATCGTACTGTATTTTCAACTACTCCATCAAACTAGTCAAAAATGAACAATATATGCTTGAAAACAAGTTAGAACACTAATATTTTACTTTGAACTATGTAAAAAGTAATGAAAAAGTGTTTTTACCTCTCATTTTACCATTTCATTTGAACTTTGGTTTGTTGGAGCTTTGGAGGTGCTTTTCCCCCTTGATTTTCATCAGTTGATTTCGAGAGATTCTATGGACGATTCTCGGCGTCGTCTAGACCAGGTAGGAGCTAAATCTGAGCTCTTTCATTTCATGGTTTCCATTTTGCATTTTGAGCTTGATTCCTAGCTTTTCTGAGCCCCTAGGGTTTGAAGAACTCGTTCTGCCTTCAGCACACCCTCTGTGTATCGAAAGCTGCATTGAATGTTGGCCTGTCTAAAGGCTATCTGACATTCAATGCACCTAGAACACTGCTACAGGTGCATTGGGCGCAAAAAGGGAATTTGATGCACAATTTTTGATGGAAATTTTGCCTGTTTCTTACCAAAATCAGGATCTAACTCTTCTCTTGTTTGTTTTTCAAAGATCTTTGGAGTAAGATGACCATTACATGGCGAGAACGTGAGCATGAAGAAGAGGACATGCTTGCCCTACATGATCCGGTTACAGTGAACGCACTACGGAACTGTGGCTTGCTGAAGTTCTTTCGCATTTCTAGCATGAGACAGCAGATCAACTTACTGTAGTATTTGCTCGATGCTTGGGATCCTACCAATCAGGTTTTCTAGATCAGGGGAAAATCTATCCCCTTGAATGTAGTAGACATCTATTTCTTGACTGGCTTGTCGAGGCGGGGTGCCCCCATCTCTTTGTCACGTTCGGCTCGAGGAGGCGACTCTGTGAGAGATTATGTTCGCCGGTACTGCAGATAAGGATCTCAGTCGAGTAAAGACAGTAAGATCATCATCCGTGATGTCACTGACAGGTCCCTCAGGACTATTCTATTTACTTTTGGTAGGATGGCCGGTGGTGCGGCTCTTCATGTAGCCAACCGATCTTACATGCAGCATGCCTTGGAATGCCTCCAACCGAAGGTGTTCAACTGGTGCGACGCAGTACTTCTTGTGATGAAAGAACAGTTGACCAAGATAAAGAGCGGGAGGTTGAAGAACTTTGGGTATGGTTCTATTTTGACCGCCTTTGTCTTGGAGAAGATACCACTGATGCAGCCGCAGTATATTGCACTCGATTTACCTTCTCCTACTAAACCACGTATGCAGAGATGGGTTGACCATATGTCTAGGCATGTTGGCCAGTCTCAGATTTCATTTTTTGATACCTTCTTCAGGTGGTTTGATCATCAAGAGATGGTTTATTCCGAGTATCCATACGTTGGCATGGACTTCTAGGGTGATCCAGATTTAGTACTGCCGGATGGCGAACAGTGGGGCGCCATTGGTAAAATATTTGACCATATCCCTGTTTATCGTTCTTTGTTTATAATGTCCTTGTGCTTTATTCTATCAAGACTTTAATCAAACTCATGTGTACATGCAGATGTTGGTCCTGTTCGTCTAGTAGTTCGCCTGAGAGTACTAGCTGCTGCTCCAGCAGGAGAGGCCGTCGGAAGGGCTATTCTTCATGACCTCGATGTGGCCGAGACTCTCACAGCATTGCAGGAGCAGGTTGAGGGCCTCACTCTTGGTATTCTAGATGTGAGGACTGACGAGCTACCTTTGCGGTTACAGCGGCATACTACTGGTGTGACAAGACGATGGACTCGTCTCTTACGCATGATCGCACAGGCTGTGACTTGCTATCAAGAGCATCATTAGACTAGGGTGCCCCCTAGCATTTTGATTTTTTCGGTCATTTGACCGATTTTGTCTTGGTTACAGAACATTATGTGTAAACCATAAACAGTTATATATATTTTTTATTTTCGAAGTTTTACTTTGGTTAAGTTACATGATCCAAATGCAAACATTGATGGTGTGTTTCTTTTTATAAATGTTGCAAATGTCTATCTAACACATAATTTGCTAATGAGTCAGTTAATGTGTTTAAGTTTATGGAAATATGTTGGTATTGAATAAAATCAAATTGTCTTTCCAAAATCTTAAGGCTTAGGAACATGCGATAAATAGCTGGGTTTTAGACGGAATATATACCATTGAGTTGTAGTATTACGAGCTGTGAGTATAGCCTAACAATTAGTCGGCGTATACCATGTGTGATGGCATCAGAGAGAAGTTCTATCAATGCGCTATATTCAGCGATGTTATTTGTTGATCGACCAATACATACCCCTCTGAAACTTACTAACTCGTCGCTTGGATCAAAAATAGCCCAGGCTTCGGAGGATAGGTTCCGCGAACTACGACTCGCTCCGTCGGCATATCCAACACATGACTCCAATAGGTTTGACATCTACAATAAATGTAAAAAGTGGATTACTTGACCAAAATAAACACTTTAGCGAAAACAAAAACATAACAAAAGCATACAGGTTACCATTACGCATAGTAACGTTTGAGGTACAACCCATTACGAGGTTGTGCCAGTGGGATTCTGTCATAATCCATTAACTCGTAGGCTCCTTTTGTTAACATTCGTTTAACAATATAGGGGCCCATCCATAAAGACTTAAATTCACCTGCTCCCAATTTATCGGATTCTTGGTCGTAAAGCAAGACCAAGTCACCTTTTGAGAAGACACGGGGTTTGACATTTTTGTCGAACTACGCCTTGACTCGTTTCTTATGGGCTTCGTTAGCCAAAGCGGCATCACGACGGGTTTCATCCAATTGGATTAATTCCAAGAAACGAGCTTCTTCTTATGAAGTTCTGGGGAGGAGATCAATTGTGAGTTTGAGAGACGAGATTTCACACTAGATTGGTAAGACTGCTTCCAGGCCATATACCAGTTGGAAAGGTGTAAACCCGGTTGCATTCCTTACCGATGTTTGGTAAGCCCACAAAGCTGAGTACAGCATTAGGTGCCATTTTCTCTTGTGAACTCCAATCATCCTTTGCAGCGTGCGCTTTAGGACCTTGTTGATTGCTTCAACTTGTCCGTTGGCTTGCGGATAATATGGAGTGGAGCTGTCGTGAGACAACCCTAGTTTGGCAACTAATTCGACCATCATGTGATTGCGAAAATGTGATCCATGATTTGTGACTATAGCCTGTGGTATGCCGAATCTGGCGACTACATGATTGAAAAAAAAAAGAGGGCAGCTGTTTCACCAGTATTATCTAATGTAGGCATCGCCTCGGCCCATTTGGTAAAATAGTCAACTGCGACTATGATATACCCATGCCCCCCGGTCGAGGTGGGGTTACATGTCATGAAATCGATGCCCCATTTGCCGAATGGCCCAACAACAACTATTGGCTGCAGAGGTGTGGGTGGTCTTCTGGTTTTGCTATCGAAAATTTGACAAGCATGGCAACTTCTGACTGTGGTTATGCAATCTTTGAACATTGTTGGCTAGAAGTATCCTGGTCGTAATATTTTTTGCGCTGTAGTATATCCAGACTGATTCCCCCCACACGCGCCTGAATGACAATCATTCAGGACTTTTTCGGCCTCCTCATAGGTGAGGCACCTTCTCAGAACTGTATCGATACCACGACGGTAAAGCGTGTCACCGATGATCATGTAGTCTTTTGCTTGGTATCGAATACGTTTTTGTTCGGAGTGTGAGGTGTTTGGCCTGTATTTTTGGGTTTGGAGATAAATGATTATATCTCCATACCACTCATTGCTTGCAGATATTAGAAACAAATTTTCGTCCACGATTGTTTCTTCAGATGTGTCATCGTTGGACGACGATGGGAGATCGCATAATAATTCTGCGAATACTAGAGATTTCTTCGACTTGGATTTTAAAAATTCCAGATCAAACTCTTGTAGGATTGCTATCCATTTTGAATATTTTCCCCCAGCAACTATCGTGACAATATATAAGTCATGGGGTTGCAATCTGACAGAATGGTAGTTTTCCGAAAGAGGACATAGTGTCGAAATCTCTGTATCGGTTGAACAGCTGCGAGTGCTAGCTTTTCAACGTAAGAATATTTTCTTTCTGTATCATTTAAGTTTTTACTTAAATAATATATGGGATGTTCTATTCGATCGACTTCTTGAACTAAAACCATTGCGATGGTTGTATCCACTGCAGCCAGATATAGGTTAAAATCTTTTTGATAACCAGGAGCGTACATTAATGATGCTTTCGTTAGTGATTCTTTTAAAGCATCAAAGGAAGCTTGCGCAACCTGATCCCAAACAAAGGGCACTTCCTTTTTCAAAAGACGTGTATAACCTTTAGCAAGTTCGGTGTAATTTGGAATGAACCTCCTCAGAAAGTTCGCTTTCCCCTGGGGTTTCTAAATTTGAAGCAAATTCGAAGGTGGAGGCAAATTTATGATTGCCTGGACCTTACATGGGTCGAGACAAATTCTGTCCTTTGAGACTACAAAGCCAAGCAAATGACCAGAACTGACGCAAAATACACATTTGTGTGCATTGAGTCGTATCTTGTAGTGTCGGGAACGTAGAAATATCGCTCTTAAATGCTGCAGGTGATCAGTCCATTTTCGCGAATGAGCCGGAAGGTCATCGAGGTATGGTTGAACGATGTTTTTGATGTCGTGGAAGGCATAATTCATTGCCCTCTGAAACGTTGTCCCTGCATTCTTCAAACCAAAGGGTAATTTTCGATATGCAATTGTGCCCCACGGACAAATAAATGCAGTCTTTGACTGGTCCTGTGGGCAAATATTTATTTGATTATACCTGGAGAGTCCATCCATGAATGAAAAGATTTCGCATCCGGCGCATTCATCAATTATTTGGTCAATGAAGGGTGTAGGGTAGTTGTCTTTTGGACAAGCTTGATTTACATCCCTATAATCGATGCACACTCTAATTGTTCCTTGTTTTTTCATAACAGGGACAATATTCGATACCCAATTGGTTAGAGGAACCGGGTAGATGAAACCAGCATGGAGAAGTTTTTCAACTTCTGCCGTAATGGCAGCGGCTTTCTTGGGGTGCACCTGCCTTGGCCGTTGTCGTACTGGTTTGACATCTGGATACATCTTAATTTCGTGTTCAACGATACTCGAGTCAATGCCTGGCATTTCCCTGTATGACCAAGCAAAGGCATCTCTGAATTCGCGAAAAAGAGCATTATATATTTCCAGTTCTGAAGGAGAACAACATTTTCCAACATAAATATTCTCTACAACATTTGTTTTGGTCGAGATATTTATGGCGATAGTCTCTTCAATGTTGGACAAGTTTCGCTCGGAATCCACCGTGTTTACAGTATTTGATAGGAAATCAAAGACTGAAGGATGATAAAGGTCATCTTTAGTATCTTCTCCACAATCCGGAAGAAGGGAACGATGGTGGGAATCATTCCATGGTGCTCCTTCAATTACCATTGATTGGATAATTCCTTCGTCGGTGACATGCACTTGCGACCAAGGATCTGAAGGGGTACCATATTCTTTAGACCTATCTATCCAAACGCTTGATGAGCGTTGATTTGGGTTTGCCTCCCATGCTAGGAACATTGATTGCTATAATATTTCCGTTGGGCTTAGGGGCAAAACCATTGATGATCCATGTCGATATCATTTTCTGAGATCTTTTTAGAAGATATCGTATTGCAAGTTCCTATTGACGCCACTTCCACCAAGTTGATTGGAGGTGGAAAGGCGAAAGTTCTGATTAGTATAGGATCTTTTAGTATGCCTACTCCGATATTTTGAAGCAAATGGGGGCTTCCATGGATCATGGGAATGCTTCCTGTAACTTGAGAACCATTAGGGAGGAAGTTTTATTGATCGACGATTGTAATCCCTCCTTGAAAGGGAAATGCAATCTTCCTAAAATAGGTCGACACAACAGCTACCATGGCATATATCCATGGTCTTCCTAGTAGGATGTTGTAATCAAGATTCCCATCGATGACTTCAACATCTATTTCTACCGTTTTCCCTCCTAGTTCAACTTTCAAGTTACTTAGGATACCATATGGGGTATATGTCCTTCCATCGAATTCTTTTAATGTCGTCGAAGATCTCGACAAGGTTGGAGATCCTAAAGTTTTCCAGCAACTCATCGACATAATACATGTAGATGCTCCCTCATCAATAATTGTTCGATGAACAGTTTTGTTGAGGGCTTTCACTGGAACAAGGAAAGCTAGCTGAGATGGTAATTGAGGATCGTATCCTTTATGGTCGAAGGATACAAGATTGGAATCCTTTGGGTCTATCCCACCAATGGCTAATAATAAGTCCAGCCTTTGGGATGGGAAATTTTGTAGTACTTCAAGAGTCGACATAGCAGATGGCGATTGGGCCAAATCTTCCACTATATTATAATGTTGTGCCGCTCTAGCACGGGGATTAAACGTCGACTTGTGTACTACTCCCTTTGGCGGTTTTATTGTCAATTCAGGGATGATGGGTGGCGCAACTTCTGTCGAAGTTGTTGTCGAACTACTGGGTTGATCTTTATCCTTGTTGTTCGACAGTTGTGGATTCCCATAATCTTTGTTCCTTGTCGATATCAAAGCATCATTTTGTTGTTTTGAAACCGAAAACATTAGCACTTGGGACAGGGAAGCATTTTCACTTTCAACCAGATTTGTTCCTGGATTTGGAAACGGATCAGTTAACACTGCGGAGGTTTTCGAATTCTTAAAGAATTTTTTAACCTCAGCTCTGTGTGGACAATTTGCGGTCCAATGATCCTCATCGCATATGAGGCATGGATTCTTTGGTTTCCTATCTCCAGGAGGGTTTGAAGAAGATTTTTCAGGTGATGATTCCTCCTGTTTCTTCTTCTTCCCTTTGCCTTTCTTCTTTCTCCCTGGTTGTTTGGTTTCTTTGCCTTTTTCTGTTGATACGACATTTACTTCCGAAGCAAGAAGTTCATCTTTTTCATTTTGACTTGAAATCTTACGGGCTTTTTTGGATGTAGCCTTTATCGATTTCGTGTCTGTTGTGCCAATCATGCCATCGTCGACATGAGAGTCATTGTTCGATTTAGGAGGAGGAATTGAGAATTCTAGTCTAGGGGCGTCAGGTATTTTATCATAGAGCGTGCCAGACTGAGTGTAAATCAAGTCTAGATATTGCGCACGAGCGATAACTTGCTCTTCTGTTACGACTCCCCCCTTTGCCACATCTTCTGTGATGGAAGGTAATAATGACTTGATAAACCATTCAGCTAAGAGCTGATCAGGGACATACGTCTTTACCATTCTACGACAACATCGCCACTCATGTATATGATCAGATATGTGAGTGGTCGTTGTTTGTTTGAAGTTGGTAAGAAGTTATGTTCCTATTTCGTACCTTATTGGTAACTGAAAATGGGTTAAAAAGGTTGTGGCTAAGGTACTGAAGTTGTCGAACGAAGCTCTAGGCAATTCGATGTACCATTTTGCCGCTGGACCCGTTAACGTCCTCTGAAAGAGGCGAAGTCTTATCGAATCATCATTTAGGGTGTTTGATGAACACCATAGATGAAAGGTCATCAAGTGATTCGATGGATCTTCACCTGGATTTCCATTAAATTTAGGAATATCTGATGGAAGTTTATGCGGAATCGCCAGCCACCAAGGGGTGTAAGCGATTGGATCGTTTGTTACCTATTTAAATCAGGTAACTCTAAAGTCGCCACAAAGGGTAACTGCTAATTTAGGTTAGGCGAAGCATACCCAGGATAAGATGGGATTACCTGAGCAGTTGGTCTTTGCATACCGGCATAATGCATTTGATGCTGGTATGTTTGGTAAAGTTGGTGGGCATGACCATTGTAAAATGGTTGATTTTGACCGTTTTGAATGTACGGTTGTCCACTATTAGCAAAGATTTGTTGCTCAGAACCTTGGTATACTTGTTGGAATTGTAGTTGTTGGTATTGCACCAGCCATGGTTGTGAAGCCATGTGCTGTTGCCCGATACTAACAGTTTGAACAAGATGAGGGGTAATTGTACCCGTCTGAACCTGTGTCGTTCCACCAGTCGGCGATTGTGGTTGAGTCGCAGGGTCAAGGGGCTGTTGCATTACAACCTGAGAAACCTGAGGTTGGCATACAACCTGCAGCGCTTGAACTTGCAATACCGTCACAATATCTGGTGTAGTTGGGATATTTGACATAGGTAAGCATTGTTGCATCGAATATACAACTCTTGGTTGTTGAGGTAGTATTGGTACCCAACCACTTGAGGTAATTCCACTATAACCTGAATGTTGTTGTGAACTACCGTATGGATATCCTCCCGGAGGGGATAATGAAAGGGTATACTGCCCCCCATATGGTGGTAATCCAGAACTCAAGGGAATTGTTTGCCCTTGGGGACCGGACTGCCCAAATTGACCTCCAAATGGATCAATTTGTTGAGACTCAACATAAGAGTTTCCAGATGAACAAACAAGAACAGACCATACTGTCAAAATAGCCCCTGAGTGGGCTCCTAGCGGCTGAGAGCTAGTCGGGACAGATGGTATATCGGTGAACATTGTTGGAGTGATAGCAGGGAGTTCTGCCGTCGCTGTGTCCGATGACACAGTCCTAGATGTTGACGGTTGTTCAGACATTTGTAGTCTATCCAAAAGATTACCTAGCAATTCTACAGGAGCTTTCGCTGGTGGTAGACTAACTTCTGATGAAGAAGGATATAAAGTGATCATGACTTCAAATTGTGATGGAGTACTCGTTGGAGGATCTTCTACAATTTCTTTTATGGCAATCAGATCAGGTGGAAGGGGAAGACCGTCAGGTCCATAAAATATTTCTGTTGCCGAAGAAGGTATGGAATCGGCAGCGACAGATGTTTGAAGAGCAAGACTCTCCAAACCAGTTGTAGATGGAACTGGTTCGGTAACACAAGTGTTTACTCTCAGGCTAGGATCAGTATCACTGTCCTTCTGTAGCTGCTGAACTTCTTCTGTAGAGGCAAGGATTCCAGAAATGTTTGGAGTAACCGGAGTCTCTGATGTCGTTGGAACACTTGTTCTAACTTTAATAGGAGATTTGGAACCGGTTAAACAAGTTTGCTTTGTCCGTACTGGCTTCGATTCTGGAGACAAAGACGGTTGACTCGTAAGCCTCCGTGAACGACGGGGTTTCAATTAACTTTCTTCCACGATTGTGGATTACATGATCAACTAAAATAAAGGGGAAGTATGTTTCCGAATTAAATGAATTTTAGACGCTTTGACACAACTTGTTTTTTCAGTTTTTAAGAGTCGAGAAAAAACAAAAGATGACTCTAGTCGCCTTCGATTTTTAATGAGCCTGAAGTGACAAGTGCTCAGATGGACCTTTTCCGTTAAGGAGTCTAAAAAGGAACGAAAGGGACTGCTCTAGAAATCTAGGTAGAGGGAGTACCAAACCAATCACAAAACTGCAGAATACTTTTTACGGTATAGCAGTCAATCTTCCTGAATGTTGTGTTCAGTGCATTGCGATCGATAGGGCAGCAGACATGGCTCCCTATGGATAAAGGATTTAAGCCTATTGTGGTCTCCCAAAATATACTCGACGGTACGTGGGAGCACAAGTCCGTACTAGCACTTATTGTCTCAAAGTGGAGGAATCACCCAACCATCAGTGAGAACAATAGTTATGAGGCTTTACGACGCCGGAATACGTCTCGAGCCTAGACTTCTAAAAGTTGTGCATTAAGTTCCAAAGCATTGTTAGATTCATTGAATTTATTTTAAGTTGATATTGTTTATGAAGTTTGCCTTTCAGGTTCACCATGAGATGTAGATGTAATTCCTAAAATGCAATCTAAGATGATAAACAAACTTTTTATCTTCTTTATGCAATGAAAATCTTAGCTACTAGGGAAAAGAAAGACAAATCTTTTCACAAAGAGCAAAGAGCACACTCTAAATGCACTTTTCCTAAATCAAGCCAATCAGACTGTCTATATGCAAATGCACATGCATGTATTTGTTTTTCGACTTTCTTAGTATATGGATGTTAAAAAGAAAGCTGATGCACAAATCTAAATTTCTTTTCAAGCGACAAATATAAACAAGTTTCTTTTCGAAATAAAAAATGGAGACGATCACAACACCTTACGATTTTTGAAAAGAATACTCGTTCTTGACATTAGAAAATTACAAATTCAGACCAAAAGCAACAGTAACAGGATAATCGACCATCAACAGCAATCAAACTCTTTCCTAGGACTGAAATTGACACTTGTCACAGTTTCAAATCAAAGGGCGACAGTATGATTATGTTACTTTTGCAAAGGAGAACTGTAAACGACTCAAAAAAACCCAAAAAAACATCTACAATTCTTTTGTACAAAGGAGGCAGAATAACAACAAGGAAAAGGGGTTTCAAACAGACATATACTGATCACAGGCAGCAAAATTCAGGAATAGAACTGGAAAGAATGATCCACAGAAACCACAACTGCACAGAGCTAGTCTGATCAGCGCACCTGTAACACAGAGAATCTGAAATGCAACGCAGGTTGTCCACTCGGGAAGTGCGCTGAAATTTAGAATCTCTGAACAGTACCTGCGCTGGGCCAGAAACAAGACTCTGTTCGGTCTCCAGGTCATAGTTTGCAGTTCAGTTCTTGGTTTTTGGCCGAGTAAAAAGCAATCAGTAATGCAACAATCAGGGGTAGATCTAAGGAGGATTTAAGAGCTATCACAAGGGCAATCAGATAGTTTGTAAATAAGTTGTTTAAATCATAAACAGATCCAGTAGATGGATTGAAGTAGCAGTTGTCTACTTTGCATTTGTTATGACAAATGTAGTTCGAATTCTACTTGTAAGTTTATGAAATAGACAACAAAGAATGATAAACAAACAAACTAATTATATCCCCAACGGAGTCGCCATTTTGTTACAGGGAAAAATGTCTATATAGAACTGCTCTATCCCACTAAGGTGTGACAGCTGGCTTAGAAACAAACAGAGAAAAGCTACTTATGTTTTTCCTTTATGAATTATAGATAGAGAGGAATAGAAAGACCAACCTCTGTCTTGCGCTAATCCCTTGATTCGATCCCTCTCTTCTTTGATAGTCCTCAGCTACCTGCTCCCTTGCACGCCCAGCTTCACAGAGTACCTGTAAGATCACAGAAGCATAACATTATACAAAGACATGGATCTATAATCATAAACAATCTAGGATCAGATGTAAATTGACCATACAAATGTAACAAGCATCAATGATACAAAAGCATGGAGGAAAACTCAAATAGCTTTTATTGATAAACAAGAAAAGAGCCAGGAGGAGTTACAACCAGTTTTTCCGACCCAACATCAACCTCCCAGCAAAGAAGCCCCTCTTCACCTCAAACAAAGCTTAGATCACCCAACAATCTGATGTTTGTCTCTAGAAACCAATAGCAATTCCTTACAATATGCAAATTCCAGCCTCTGGATCTCTGGGATGAGGGATCCATATATAGATATCTGTAAAGGGGGATGAGTTAGCTTGTGATTTGATTAGTGTCTTCTCTCTAATAGTTCTTGCTTCCACTTGGAGACTGAGGGCCTCTTACTCATCCTTGGTCGAATTCAGTGAGGCAAGTGTCATAGGAGAAGATTCTGGAAGTTTCCATTGCCTCTCCACCTCGCGGAATGACACTGCCATTTGTCATTTCTTGCCCATCGCACCCCACAGAAGGGACTTTTGAAATGCAACGCACCCTCACAGTGTATTTAGGTGAGATGAAATGCACTTAGTCAGTGGAGCAGCTGCAATGATCCTGTTTTGACCAATTCTGAGTAGTTTTTCATGGAGAACTTCTGGGAGAAGCTGTAATCTGTTGACCTTCTTCCTTTAGGGGTTAGAACAACACTTTTAGGGACTTAGGAGCCCTTGGTTTATGGACATTTCATGCTTGGGGTTGTAGGGCACAAAAATGTCTATAACACTACCCACGTCGTAGAAAGTACCTCAACATCATAGTAGATGTTAGACACAAGGATGGCTAACACAATAGTGTTGCCAGAGGGAGCGTTAGGATCACCAGATGTGATGGACCGAATGACGGTTAACATGATGAAAGACCTTGGCCTTACTCTAGCTACCCTTCCCTGGGAAACACTCTATCAGCTACAAGATGGAATAACATGAGAGTTGCGCACTAGGGAGAATCGCACGATCCAAGTTCTTAGTGAACAAAAGATCAATATGGTGTAGCTCATCTTACAGCGCGATGAGCTGGTGTCACAGAACCAAAGGTTGCTGCAGATGGTAGATGATTCTTGCCGACATGTCCCAGAGCTGGCTATCGCAGTAGATCTACCGATGGAAGTGTGGATAGGGGATTGCACGACGCAAGAGAAGAGACAACAAGGGTGTAGCTAGAGCTAAATATCCAAATCACCAATCTACAGTTGAAGGTGCAACCTTCCACTCCCCCGAAAATCAAAAAACAATGTGCCAATGCTATTATAGCAGGGTTGGAAGAGATTGGAGGTGTAATGCATGACTATACCAACATGTTGGAAGAGGAGCTTGTGGTCCTCACGAAGTTGCAGGAGGAACCCAACATCTAGCAGCTAGAGATAGAGGCACATGAACTACAACAATAGTACGATAGCATTAGGGGGAGTTCTCAGATAGTAGTCCTTACTCAATGTCTTGGAAGAATGCAACAAGCCAAGGCACTAAAGGAGCAGGTGGATTGGTCACACCATAAGGAAGTAGTTCTCAAAGCCCACGTCCAGCCATAGATTGGCAAAGCTTTCACAAGCATGGCAGATATTGAAGGAAATCTCGCAAAGGATTCAGGGTATGCATGCATAGATGCAGAGTACCACGCTGGAAATAGAGGGCTTAGAAGAGAGAATGCGATAGGTATAGGCAGTAGTAGCTCAGTGCACTGTAGACATCAAGGCCGTTCGGGACCAGCTGGAGGGACTCTGCACCAAGATCGCCATGCCAACAAAGTGACTCGATGGCAAGTCATGATGTTTTGTGTTGGGGGCTTGTTCGGTGTGGAATCCCCCCACAGCATGGTTTGGGTCTCAAAGCCCAAGTTTTGAGTAATATTATTGTAAAAACTCCACGAATTGTGGGTGCCGAGCGCGAATTGTATGTTAGAGTAATAGGGTTGTCTACCCTAAGTTTTGAATGTAGTTTTGGCCTACCCATGGTCTGTGGACCATGGGATTGTATAAATAGAGTGAGGCTCTAAGTTGTAAAGTAGGAAGTGAACCAACGGATGGAGCCTGAAAAACAACGAAGAATAGAGCAAGAGTCTAGTATCTTGGGTTGTAGTAGTAGGAAGAGGCTCTGCAGCTGAATGCGCAGAGGCCTGGTAGAGTCTGCAGCTGAGTGCGCAGGGTAGAGTCGAGTCTGTAACTAAGGAAGAAGAATAATAAAGAGAATTTTTATCTGAATTCCATGTATCCGTTCTTAAGTTATTAAATGTTTGATATCAAGTGCAATTATACCGTTTAGTTATTGTGTGCTTTTGTATGAATGGTGAATATTGTTATGTATAAATGAAAGCATATAGATAAGCTAAGTTAATCGACTAATATCGGGTTCCAAGTAAGGATTTGGATAATAATGTTGTTCAGCCCTCGAGTAGGGTTGCACGAAGGCAGCATCACTGATTATGAGGCAATGATAAGTGTGCATAGTGACATGCACATAGGGTCAACCCGCGGACCACTTGGAACCCATCAAACATCCCCAGGGAGTGGAAACCTAGTTCTAGCACCCTCCCATACTACTTTGGGTGAGACCTCAATCCGTAATGTTGCTGAAAGGGCTAGTAGTACCAGGATTTGTTTGGCTAAATAATCTCCGAGCCTGGGTCAGGCCCTAACAAGCCAACATGATAGAGTTAGTCTTAAGTATAGGTTATCATCAATAGATAGATGGAAAAACAAAGAGGGTTAACAATATTATTAAGGACAAGATCTGAAAATGGGGCTCTAAAGGCTTCTTTTGATCTTACAAGAACCTCTCCCACTTCGAAAGCTTATATATTCGAAAGACAACTATGATTAACCAATGTGGAATTAATGATGTGCTTGACAATAAGGTGTATGCTTATGTTTGTTTTAAAACTGTCTATGTGCTGTAAATTGATTTTCTTAAACTAATATAAAACATATAACAGTGGAAAAATGCAACAAATTAACATCACACATAAGACAACAAGTTTAATATGGAGTTCACCCAAAACTCTTGGGCTCCGTCTCCTTGAGCTCTAGTCAACTCAACTAGGCTCTTTGGGATTATGGAAATAGTTCTTTTATAAGCTCCACACTCAACTCCACTAGTTTACAAAAAACTCAGCAGGCTTAGAACACCATCTTATCCCTGGCTCTTGAAGCTCTCAGCCCTCTGGCTCTCGGCTCTCGCTCTAGCTCTGGCTCTTGCCTCTCAGCTCTAGCTCTAGCTTCTCTAAGCTCTCTCTTGGCCTCTTTGTGCCTAGTGAATGCACTTGACCTCCAATCGACTCCCTCAGTCAATCTGCACATTAGCACTCATTAGCCTTGCTCTCTCCCTTATGAATTGGCTCTTTGGCTCTCTTTGAGGCATCCTTTTTGGCTCTCTAGCTTCCCTAGCCATTTTCTCTACATATAATCATCCCTTTGCGGCTCTACGCATTCTCTACTCCTTGTCAGTTCGACTGGCCATCTGGCTCTATGTCATTTTTGGCTAAAAACACCCACTTTCCATGTGGAATGATGTGTAGGAGCTATTACAAAGGGATCAAGGCCGTTTTCCAGGCAAAAGTTTGAAAATGGAGAAAAATCCAATACACAGCGAGTTACTAGAAAATAGACTGTCAGGCATGAATTCCGGATGTGAAATTCCATCAAATCATCCCTAAAAACCCTATCAGGTCCGCCATTAGGCAGCACATCAAATCGCATAGGTGGATTGGGAAAAACCCTGAATACACGCGAAAACACTGAAAAACCCGTCAAAATGCTTTCTATCGGACTTCAAATATTATTGCATCCACGCTATAATCATATTGGGTCTGCCTTCAGTTGCTATCGCAAGCCCAACCATTGATTTGTGTGATCTCTGATCCGATGGTGGGTATTAATTTTCGGGTGGCTTAGGAGTATAGAGGTTACCTATGTGAAAAGGCTGTTTCTCTCTCTCCTCTTCTAGCCATTCGTCGGCCATTGTATGGGATCGGGTGGAGCCAGCCCAATACCACTTACCACCTAAGGCCTACCTGAAATCCCACTTACAGAACTAAAAC
Source organism: Pinus tabuliformis (assembly GCA_031772625.1). Lineage (NCBI taxonomy): Eukaryota > Viridiplantae > Streptophyta > Pinopsida > Pinales > Pinaceae > Pinus > Pinus tabuliformis. The sequence goes on from CM062816.1 coordinate 1,428,881,972, forward strand.
AATATAAGGCCACTTCTAAAATTCCTTTCGGGTCCAGCTTTATCACTTCAGGGCATTTTCCTTTCTATTTCGGCTTTTCTATCGAAATCTGCTAATACACATAAAACCTGACAAATACCCTTTTTTCAAAACTCAAAATTTATAAAATGCGCTTATAAAATCTGTCGGGTTTGGTGATCACAAGTTGCATGTTATCACCCCTTTGTATCATTGTAATGTGATGATGCAATGTGATATATCGCAATCGCATGTCGCATAGCCCCAGGGGTCCTTCCCTTACCTTGTGGCATCGTCGACACTGATCTGCCAATCATCGCAATCGCATGTCGCATTGGCCCGGGGTCCCATCATCGGGTGAAGGCTTACCTTCGATGTGATAAGTCAGAGGTCGCAGTTGGAGGTTCCTTCCATCCCCATGTTAAGTCCTCCTCTCGACCCAACTCCGATGTGATTTCCATTTATAAGGGTATTTTTTGCCATTTTTGAATATTTTGCCTCTTTTTCCAAAGAACAAAGGGAACTTCTTCCTGCGATAACTTCTGCCTCTAAAGTCCATTTTATCTCATTCAAGTTGCAGTAGCTTCAGAAGGAAAAGATCTCGGTAATGGGGCTATTTCGAGGAACATCCTTGGACTTCCATTTTCCTCTGTGAAGAACATTGAGACTTAGAAGTATATCCAAAATCAATTTTGGATCACGCCTTCCCACTAAAGAACTTTTGGTCTCCAAAAGACTAATATACTTATCTGAACAGTAAATGAGAGTAACAACGCCCTCTTCTTTCAGCCTTCATATACTTACCTTACATAGTGCCTCTGAACCAAAGAATTTGACCATTCTCCTTCTTGGATGTGTTGGTCCTCCTAAGAAGAACTGCCTTCCTCCTTGCCTTCCTGCAGAACTCCTACTGAAATGGTCACAGAAGGTAGTTTGAACTTCTCTGCCTTGATCATTGATCCAAGTTGGCTCAAACAAATTTGCAGTACATCTGTTCCACAAAACTCCCATTTGTACCTGTTTGAAAGGCTGTCAACAACAACTGTTAACAAAAACAGAAACACAAACAACAACTGGATGGCCTAAACTCCTGCTTCAACAAAAGAAATAGATTCCACATCTTATGAACACCTCGCTGTCTTACATCTGCATACAAATGATGGACTAGATTACAAGCCCACAAAACATGCCTTTAAAACAAATGACCCTTCAAGTCAAGCATGTAGAAAAAAATCTCAAGGATTCTTCCCAAGTCAACATTGCATGCATGTTTACAACAAAGCAATCAACCCTTCAAGTTAATTACACATACATGTTAAAATACAAGGAAAACATCAACATCCCTAGCTTCATGCACATCATTCTCATGCATGCATTTCATCCTTCAAATTTCGCTTAAGCACACTGTACTTTTGAAGCTGAAATGAAATATAATGTTGTGGCAACAAAGTGAGTCTCCTACTCAACTTCTCCATTCACCTTCTTGGTAAAATTTTGCAACTTGCATTCCATTAACAAAGAAATGCAAATAGATGCATTAATAGACATGCAAGCTTAATTGGATAAGAACTCTGACCATTCTCACCAATCCCTTTCAAAGGTACTACCTTTGTTTTCACATCAACATCAACATATTATCATCCTAAAACACATCAATCATGGAATCTTCCTTTCCATTTCTGCCATCTTCTCTTTCCACTTTATCAGCTTTTGTGGAAGCATTGCTGGATTCAGAGTCCAACACTTTTCAGAAAGATGCCCTTGCTTATGGCAGTAAGTGCATTGCATGTGCATCCTCTTGACAACATGATTTGCCTTGTGAAATTGACCTTTGGCTTCTTTCTTCTTTGCTTCAAAAGTTTCCTGTATGTGGCCATTCTCTTCCAACATCTAGAAATGTGATGGTTATCCAAACCACAAAAGGAACATGCAATTCTTTTCCCATATCTATGTGGAAATTTATCATGTTTTGCAAAATCAAAAGGAAGATTATTAGAACCATATTTATACCTTTCTCTTTCACCTTTATTACCTTCATGAGGAGGTGAAGAAAATGAAGAAGTGTCTCCCTTTGGAATTCCATCAATCTCTTCAAGGCTGTCAGAGTTTCCACAACTCTCTCGTTTGAGTGCATGCTTATGAACATCTCCATTCTAAAAATGATGTTTCAAGCTATTGCACTCCTCCTAAATACAATATTCACACTTCTGAGGTAGAGAACCTGCAGTGAAACTCCTTCTTGGAACTATTTCAATTGTCTTCATGGTAGCTTTGGAGCTTTCTCCATAATATTGTTCATGGCCAAGACCCAAATACTTAAGCCTTTCCTCAACTATTATTGGCTCAACAATACCTTGTGCATGTTTACCCAAGCCTTTTCCTTCATAGCCCATCTTTGACATTAGCTTGGAACCTATGCCTCTAGAATGTTTTTCAAAAGAACCAATATAAGCATTCTTAGAAGAATTTGAATACAAACTAGAATGGTTTACCTCTTCTTAAAGCTAATACCTGACCAAGGCTTCCTTGCCAGCAAAGAGTTGTGACTCCAACTCATGCATCCTTTTCAGGTTCATATTTGCAATATGAAGTTTCCTCTCCATTTCATACAATATGTCAGAAAGCAATTACTTCTCTTCCTTCATGGAATTCAACTACTCTCTAAGTATGTTGCTCTTCCTTCCATCCTCATACATTTCTCTCACCTTGTGCATCATGGTGGATAAGTATTGCTTCATGTCTTCGCCAAATAATCTTGTGAAGAAATAATAATTTTAGGACTCACTTGTAGAAGTTGTCATTATGCCAATGAACAAAAGAACTTCAAACAAGATTAATAAAGAGCTTATTCAACAACCTTTTGCAACAAACCTCTTATGCTTCAATGATTTCCTTGGGGTCCTTTGGGATAAGAAGAATGCCTTCAGCCCTTCTACCTTTTGTCCTTCTTGTAGTAAGCTATCAATAGCTTTCTCTTCACCTCTGCAAACTCAAAAAATAGTCAGTCTGCACACAACTATACAATCAATCAGATAATCAATCCTCGATTGCTAAACACCTTTCAAACAAGCAATCTTTGCTCTGTCAATCAAGCATTCTGCTCTGATACCACTTTCTCTGGTATAACCAACTTTGATATCACCTTCTTGAGGGTGGGGTTATCCAACCTTAGGATCTGATACCACCTGATCTGAAAATGGGGCTCTAAAGGCTTCTTGTGATCTTACAAGAACCTTTCCCACTTCCAAAGCTTATATATTCCAAAGACAACTATGATTAACCAATGCAGAATTAATGATGTGCTTGACAATAAGGTGCATTCTTATGTTTGTTTTAAAACTGTATATGTGCTGTAAATTGATTTTCTTAAACTAATATAAAACATATAACAGTGGAACAATGCAGAAAATGAGCATCACACATAAGGCAACAAGTTTAATATCGAGTTCACCCAAAACTCTTAGGCTACATCTCCTTGAGCTCTAGTCAACTCAACTAGGCTCTTTGGGATTATGGCAATAGTTCTTTTACAAGCACCACGCTCAACTCCACTGGTTTACATAGAACTCAGTGGGATTAGAAAGCCATCTTATCCCTAGCTCTTGAAGATCTTGGCCCTCTAGCTCTCGGCTCTGGCTCTGGCTCTGACTCTCGACTCTGGCTCTTAGCTCTCATCACTGGCTTTGGCTTTGGCTCTTTAGCTATGGTTTCTCTGAGCTCTCTCTCTCAACCTCTACGTGCCTCGGTAATCCACTTGACCTCCAAGCAACTCCCTCAGCTGCTCTGCGCATTAGCTCTCGTTAGCCTTGCTTTCTCTCCCTCATCAATTGGCTCTCTGGCTCTCTTTGAGGCATTTTTTTGGGTCTCTGGCTTCCCCAACCATTTTCTTTGCGTATAATCATCCCTCTATGGCTCTATGCATTCTCTGCTCCTTGTCAGTTCGACTGGCCATCTGGCTCTGTGGGTCTGTGGCTTCAAATGCAACATTTTTGGCCAAAAATGTCTACTTGTTGCATGGCATGATGAGCAGGAGCTATTACAAAAGTATCGGGGCCGTTTTCCAAGCAAAAAGCCGAAAATGGAGACGAATCCAATACATAGAGAGTTACTGGAAAATACACTGTCGGGCCTGAATTCCAGACATGAAATTCCATCAAATAATCCCTAAAAAACCTATCGGGTCTACCATTAGGCAGCATATTGCATCACATAGGTGGATTGGGCAAAACCCCGAATACACGGGAGAACATTGAAAAACCTGTCAAAATGCTTTCTATCAGACTTCAAATATTATTGCATCTTCCTTATAATCATATCGCGTCCGCCTTTAGTCACTATCGTAAGCCCCACCATTGATCTATGTCATCTTCGATCCAATGGTGGGTATTCATTTTCTGGTGGCTTAGGAGTACAGAGGTTACCTGCCTGAAAAGGTGGTTTCTCTCTCTCCTCCGCCAGCCACATGTCAGCCATTGTATGGGATCAGGCAGAGCCAGCCCAATACCACTTACCACCTAAGGCCTGCCCGAAATCCCGCTTACAGAACTCAAATAATATAGGGCCGCTTCTAAAATTCCTTTCAGGTCTAGCTTTATCGCTTTAGGGCATTTTCCTTTGTATTTTAGCTTTTATATAGAAATCCACTAATACACAGAAAACCCGACAAACACCCTTTTTTTGGAACTCAAAATTTATAAATTGCACTTATAAAATCCATCGGGTCCGACGATCGCAAGTCGCATGTTATTTCCCCTTTATATCACTGCAATGCAATGATACGATGTGATATATCGCACACATAGCCCCGAGGTTCCTTCCCTTACCTTGTGGCATTGCTGACGCCGATCCACTAATCATCGCAGTTGCATGTCACATTGGCCCGGGGTCCCATCATCGGGCGAAAGCTTACCTCCAGTGCGATAAGTCGAAGGTCATAGTTAGAGGTTGCAGTCAAAGGTTCCTTCTATCCCCACTTTAAGTCCTCCTCTCGACCCATATCCGATGCGATTTCCCTTTATAAGGGTTTTTTTTTTTTCCATTTTTGAATATTTTGCCTCTTTTTCCAAAGAACAAAGGGCAACTTCTTTCTCCAATAAATTCTGCCTCCGAAGTCCATTTTAGCCCATTCAAGTTGTAGTAGATTTAGAAGGAAAAGATATTTGCAATGGGGCTATTTCCAGGAACATCCTTGGACTTCCATTTTGCTCTGTGAGGAACACTTAGAGTTAGAAGTCTATCCAAAATCCATTTTGGATCAGGATATGTTGAGGATGTAGGTCTCGCATCTATAGAGGAGGTGGGAGGAGGATCTTCCACTAATGGACTTTTATTATAATAATGGATATCAGGAATCCTTGAGGATGAGTCTATTTGAGGCTCTTTATGGGAGGAGTTGTAATAATCCTATCAGAGGGAGTAATCTAGTGAACAAGGTGTTGATTGGAACATATATGTTGGTTGATATGGAGCAGGAGATGCAAGTTATCAGAAGGAACTAAAAGGAAACATAAGAAAAACATAAGAGTTATGTAGATCAACATAGAGAATCCAAGGAGTTTCAAGTTGGAGACCATGTGTATGTGCACATCAAACCCAAGAGGAGCTCCTTGAAGATTAGGTAATGTGAAAACATGGCACCTCGGTATTGTGGGCCTTTTGAGATCCTTGAGAGGATTGAACTAGTGGCCTAAAAACTTGCACTATTGCCAACAGTGAAATTCCATGTTGTTGTCCATGTTTCATTACTTAAGATATGTGTGCAAGAAGTTGATCATGTGATTGATTGGTCTATATTGTAGGGTGAACCAGAGGGAGATTTCTAGTCAGAGCCACAATGCATAGTGCGGTAGAAACAACTCATGCTACAAAACAAAGCAATAGAGTAGGTTAAAGTGCAGAGGAAGCACTTTGGGCCCAATGAAGCTACATGGGAGATGGTTGATCATATGCAGGCTTTGTATCCTTCTTTATTTGTTGGTTGAGAAGATGTGTTTAGTATATGATATTTTTGTGTATATATATATGTGTGTGTGTGTCACTGTAAATACCACATCAAGCTATGTTATAAAGCTCTAATAAGGAATATGTTTGTCATGTTTTTAGCAGTTGATATGTTATAAATACTGCATCAAGCTATGTTATAAAGCTACATGGGCAATATGTTTTGTTGTTCATAAGCATCATCAAACACTAAGGACACTGTTCCCCCAAGGAGGAGGGGTTTGTAAGAGCACCTCGTTGATTTTCCATATAATAAAAGTAAGACCAAGGTTATAGGACATGTATTCCAAGCCAAATGGTGGGTAAACATTATAGTGGGCATCACCTGTGGTTTATTAGTGACTAGAAATTGGGAAAGGAAAAGAGGAAATAAATGGCATTTAATTATGAAAATAAAGGAAGATAGGAGGAAAGGGATATGAGACACAAATATGTATGCAAGGTAAATCAAAGATATATTAGAGTAAAATGAAAAGAAAAGGAAAAAGGGAAAGGAAGACACTAAAAAACAATGATAAAAATGCATCATAGAAATAGTTCACAAATTTTGTTAGTTATAGCGTTGTTTAGTTTAACTTTTGTCTCTCTTACTCTTTCACACTTAGAGCATTCTTGGAACATCCTAGCATTCACTTGGATTTGGAGAAAGCAAGCAAAGAATAAGTGAGAAATTGGAGGAAAATAGAAGAGAAGGTCAGATTAGCAACTACAACTAGAGTTCCTTGTAGGTAACATCTTGCATGTGTGATTTCCTTGCTTCTTTTAGGATGCATGACACTTGCATATGATTCTTTGTTTTCTTTTCTATCATTGGCCTGAGATTTTCCTAGATTGATAGTGATTTCAGCGTTGGCTTGAGATTTCCTGGATATCCATGGTGTTGTGGGTGCCTTGTGTTGGTTTAAGCTTTGGATGACTGGTAGACATTGGATCCTAGTGATGTGGTCTCAGGAAACTCCCAAGGGTCAAGGGTGAAGATGGGGTTTCTCCTGAAACTCATGAAATATGGGTGGAGACAAGAAAATTCCTCTGGATGTGGTGAATAAAGTCAGAGGCATCTAAGATTATTTTGGTGTTAGTGATTTTGTGATTGGTTAGGTGAAATTACTATGGTTTAGGGTTGAGATGGTTTGGCCTTTGGAAACCCTGGTTGGTTCTATTTTTGGTTTAACCCATATGATCCCACATTCATACTTAGAATATGGCATGGGGGTGATTGGATGAAAGAGATATTTAGTTCAACCTAATCTATGGTCCAGTAGTACAAGGAAGTCCCTGACATAGTTACCTCTTGTATATGTTAATATAAGTTATTTTCTTATTATGATTTATGAGCACTTGTATTAGTCATTATGTTGATCTTATGGGTGATTTGCAATGGATTCTATTCTGGTTATATGTTGGTTATAATCATGATTATATGATGTGTTGTTTCCATGGATCTTATTTAGGATTTGACAAATGATTGAATGATTAATGAACTCATGGGCTAACAAGTGTTGTTGCAACTAGATTTATATACCTTCTTGATAATTCTGTGATGTAGTTCAAGAGTTTATGATCATATATGCATTCATGACATGTAGCTTCTATGTTTATCATGTGTTTTATGAAATGACTATCATGTATTTGACATGTTTTGGAAAGGGATTTACCGCTAGTAATAATTGCTTAGACTTGGTATCATCATTGATTTAATTCTAGAAAGTTTTGGGCACTTCTAGGTAGTGGTCTAAAGGCCATCCCTAAAACATTGGCATAAATCTCGCCATTGCATGTACATAAATGTGAAATTTTGGTCATAACAGCATGCAAGTTGGATTATGGGTGTAGTTGGAGACTCATAAATGCATGCATACTGTGTCAAAGGTATGTTTAGGGTGTTAGGCTTGTGAAAAAAAGGTTCCATCTGGGGATATGATCATTAGAGGTTATGTACTAACTTCTGGGTGATTTAGTACTCCTAAGATGTATCACTAAGCTTCCAATTTGTAGGCCACACTTCCATAACTAGAACTTTGGGGTCAGGTCATGTCATAGTAACTCTTAACTCATGTTAACCATTGAGAACTTGAAAAGTGGGTAAATGTGGGAGGAGGCGTTATATTTGTGATGTTATATTAGGCCAACCATAAGTGTGGAAGTGTCATGCTGTGTATGAGTCCAGACCTCACACTATGATTATTACTTGAGAAGAAAACTATAAGGGATATTGAAGATATCCCCGCATACCACCATTTGTTTGATCTCTACTAAGAAAAGAAGTAATATCATCTCTCATAATAGGAAATTTGTTTTCTTTCTAATTCACTCTCAAAGTAAGAGGAAGATCGTGGCCACATCCATGGCCACCGAAAAGGGTTCTTTTGTGCAACATAAGCAAGTTTATAAGGTCATGTAAGAGTACAAGGACATGTTCTCCTCACCTACAGGTGTACCCTTGCACTGTTAGGTCAATAATTTGATCGATCTAGCTCCTGGAGCTCCTCTACCCAATGGACCAATATGTCATTGCTCTCTTCTGGAAAAGAAGGAAATCAAGTGGAAGATCTAGGAATTGGTACAAAAATGGAAAACCTGACCAAGTTCCTCATCTTGTGGGAGCACGATTATACTTGTACAGAAGAAATGTGGGACCTAAAGACTTTGCATTGATCATTGGGGAATGACTAAAATCATTATCAATAATAGGTACCCAATCCCACAGATTGATAACCTTTTTGACTAGCTTAAGGTATCCTAAGTACTTCAATAAGATTGATTTTAAGTCTTTCTATCACCAAGTTCCAATAGAACACATAGATGTATGTAAGACTGCCTTCAAATCCAAGGAGTGCCTCTTAGAGTGGTTGGTCATACCCTTCAGGTTGAAAAATGTTCCCTGCCATTTTTATGAGGTTGATGGATAACATCTTTCTACCTTTCACCAACTCATTCATGGTTGTATATCTAGATGACATCCTCATCTTGAGCAAGAGTTGGGAAGAGAACTTGAAACATATTCAACAGGTCCTTCAAACCTTGTGACAATACAAACTATGTGCCAACTTTGAGAAATTATCCTTAGGCATGAACTAGGTCCAAGATCTAGGCTACATAGTTGATGAGCAAGGCATACATTTGGATTTGGCTAAGATTAAATTCATTCAGGATTGGCCAGCCCTAACAACTCTAACATAGATTCATAGAATTTTGGGCCTTGCCAATTTCTATTGAAGGTTCATGTTAGGGTTCTCTCATATCAACTGGCCTTTGAGTAGAGTAACCATGGGCAGACTGAAAGAAATGTTTTTTTCCTTCAAGTCACAATAGAATAAATTCATTGATATGAAACACTACCCCTACTCTGTGCTAGTACTCATATTTTCAGACTTGTAATAACCATTTGAAATTGAGACATATGCTTCTGACTATGGTGTTGGTGTAGTTCTCACATAGTGAGGTTATCCAGTAGCCTATCATAGTGAAACACTCTCTAATACTATTCTGAAATACCCCACCTATGATCAATAGATGTACTCCATGCAGGCTTACTCACAGTGGAACCATTATATGATCAGTAAGGAGATGATCATACACAGAGATCACTGACCTATTTAATTTAGGTAGACACAAGGGAAGTTGTAAAATGATTGGCATTAAAAATGGTCCACATATCGGCAATAATTCCATTTGAACATTAAATACAAGAAGGGAAGCACCAATAACATTTCGTATTTCTTGAATTAGCCCTCGATTGTGGCACTAACCACTATTCTTAACTCTGGTAGTGAAGAGTCTTATGGATGGTTGAAACTATACAAAAATGACCCAACGTTTTCCACCAAAAATTAGATGTTGATGGACGGAAAGAAAGTACTAGAATTCCACCTCTTGGGTGCATTGTTATGCTACCTAGGGTACATGTGTGTTCCTTAAAGTGAGTGTGCCAATATGATTTGGGAGGCATACTACAATTGGGTCACAAGACACTTTGGTTTGGAGAAAATAGTGGTAGTACTGTAGAAGTAATTTTATTGGCCAAAATTATGATAGGATGTTGGAAAATACATCAGATCCTAAATTGCCCATGTCATTGCCAAACCAACCATTAAGAAGCAAGGCCTGCACACTCCTCTACCTACTTCTAGCCAACCTTCAGAGTCCATCTCCATGGACTATATGTCTAACCTTCCTTCTACCAAGCATGGTAATAACTGTGTAGTTGTGCTCGTTGATATATTTTCTAAGATGGTTATATTGGCTTCTTGCAAGAAGAATCTAACACCATAATATTCTTCAAATGAGTGTGCGTACATTTTTGGATCTCATAGACCATTATATCATATTGGAGTAGTAGGTTCCTAAGTGCAACGCACGAGCAATAGTATAATGGAAACAAAACAAAATTTGGACCTCAGAGTCATTCCCTTGCCAAAAGGGACATTACGCGTAGAGTCAGAGGAAGATAATGCTCATCTTCGAAAGATCAAGGGTGTGGGTATGACTTTAGCTGTGTTTCACCATCAGACCCTCCACGCGCTTCAACAATGGGTCTCAGATGAGCATTAGATCAGAGATCAGTGCATTCTTTTGGTAATGAGTGAGGTAAAAATGAACAATGAGTAGATTTTCACTGAGCAGGTTAAGTTCTTAAGGAAAGAGAAGAGCTAGTAGTGCAAAGCCAGAGCCTAGAAGTAGAAATTACACAAGCGTATAATTCAGTACTGGAGCTACACATTCCAGAGGATGCGGCCATTTCAACGAAGGTTTGGAAATTGGTTGTTGCAGTCCGATAGTATAAGGAGGAGGTAGGCAGAGTCACTTTGGATTTTCATACGAATATCTCATAACTCCAATTGAAAATGTAGCTAACTATTTTGCCAGAGGTTAGGGAGTAGTGCAACATAACCATTAGAGAACACATGTCAACCTTGGATATTGTAGTAACAAGCTGCAATTGTCTCTTTGAACATGAAATGGAGCTATGGAACACTTTGTAGGAGGACTCAAACCTATAGAGATTGGGTAAATATCAGAGAGGCATAGTTGAAATTCGGTGAGGTCAGGGCGACTGGGCACACTTTGGCGCCAGTCTAGCGCTTCACGCTTTTACAAGAAATGAAGGTGATGTATGCACAAGTTGAGGAGCTGCAGTGCAAAGATCACATTTTGAAGGATCGGATTCAACCATTGATAGAGGAAGCAAGCCAGATTACTCTGGCTATCAAAGAGAAGCAGAAGACTTTCCAAAAGACACAGAGGACCATGCGCCTCCTAATGGAGGGGCCAACTACAAAGAATTTGGTTGAAGAAGTTGTTATAGACATTTATGGGCACTGCAACCCCAAGCATAAAATGTCCATAAACCAAGGGCTCCTAAGTCCCTAAAAGTGTTGTTCCAACCCCTAAAGGAACAAGGTCAATTGATTATAGCTTCTCCCAAAATTTCTCCATGAAAAACTACTCAGAACTCGTCAAAACTGGATCATTTCACCTGCTCCATAGGCAAAGTGTGTTGCATCTCACCTAAATACACACAGTGGGTGCGTTGCATTTCAAAAATCCCTTCTATGGGTTGCAATGGGCAAGAAAGGAAAAATGGCAGTGTCAATCTGCAAGGTGGAGAAGCATGGAATCTTCCAGAAACTTCTCCTGTGACACTTGCCTCTCTAAATACGACCAAGGATGAGTAAGATATCATCAATCTCCAAGTGGAAGCAAGAAATATTAGAGGGAAGACACTAATCAAATCACAAGCTGACTCATCTCCCTTACAGACATCTATATATGGATCCCTCATCCCAGAGATCCAAGGGCTGGAATTTTGCATCTTGTAAGGAATTGTTGTTAGTTTCTTGAGGCAACGTCATAGTGTTGGGTGATCTAAGCTTTTCATGAGGTGAAGAAGGGCTTAATTTCTTAGAGGATGATGCTGGGTCAGAACAACTGGTTGTAACTCTCTTGGCTCTTTCTTGATTATCAATAAAGCTATTCAAGTTTTCCTCCATACTCTTGTGTGATTTATGTTTTATGCATTTGTATGGTCAATTTACATCTGATCCTAGATTGTTTATGATAATAGATCCATGTTCTCGTATAGTGTTATGCTGCTTTGATTCTACAGGTACTCTTTGAAGCTGGGTATACAAGAAAGCGAGTAGCAAAGGACTATCAGAAGAGAGAGGAATCGAGCAAGGAACCAAGCACAAGATAGAGGTTGGTCTCCTTCATTCTTTTCTCATCTATCTTTCATAAAGGAAAACGAAAGTAGCTTTACTTTGTTTGTTTCTAAGGTAGCTACCAGCCTTAGTGGGATTAGTAGTTCTGCATAGACATTTTTCCCTGTAACAGTAGTGTAGCATGTCGTTATACTAAGCACATCAAGCCTTGAAGTCTTCAAGATGTAGTTTAGTGAACTCTTCCATAAAGTAGAGAAACCAGGTAAGTGACTCAAGGATGAGTCACCATATCTGTGCTGGGGGCTTATTGGCATGGTGTCCCTAGCATCAAATTTTGTGAGTTAAGTCAATTTTTGTAATAGTTTTTGTGAAACAATGTAAAGCATCCATGAAATATGGAAGTGGAGTGTGAAGCTAAGTAAGATTCAAAGGGGTGTTATTCCCTTGTGTGGGTAGGTGCTTAGATGGTTTGGAGACTCACCCATGGTCAGCAGGCCATGGTATTGTAATGAAAAGGCTATATATAGTGCGTCATAATGATTCTACGGAAATAAATTTTATTAGAGAATCATTGTAAGGGAAAGATGCTAAGGTAGGAATGGTTTGTTTCCTATACTTAGGCAAAAGGGGAAGGCTACTGCAGCTGAGTGCACGGGCCTCTACAGTTGGGTTCGCAGGGATAAGAAGTTGTATCTGAACGTTTACATCTTAATAAAGACTGTTTTGAGCCGAATTTGTGCATCTCTTCCTTGTTTATTTACTTTTGTTTAAGTTTAAGTATCTTCACTCTTTGATCTGTTTAATGTGAAATAATGCCTAATTTCTATGTGAAACGGATGGATCTGTAATGTTTATGCATAATAAGTATAATTAACCTCCTGGTGCTTGGGAAGTTTTTAAATAAATCTTCTATAGTTAACTGCTCGGAAATGATAGATCTTCTTGAAGGTAGATATAGGCCATAAAGGCTTTCGTATATACAATTTATTGTGCGAAAGTAGTGAATCTATGTCTTTTATGCTTTCTAAATATAATCAAGTACCTTCGTGAAGATTTGAAGGTTATTTTGGTAGAGTTTCAGTGGCTAGCAGTCGGAAGGAATAGGTTTGCACGAAGGCAAATCTAAGCTATAAGAACCTTCAAAAACCATCACACAGGCCTCAAGATGCATAAAATGGGTTCTAGCATCCCCTAATACTACTTCGGGTGAGACTGTAGCCTCCACTATATAGGTTGTTGCTAAAAGGGCCAGTAGTTAGGGGTTTTTTGGTTGGCACGAATAATTCTAAACCTGGGTCAGGCCCCCTTAAGCCAACATCTAGATACTAATCTCACCAGGTTGACTGCATTCCATCCGTATACTGATTCCCATAAAAGGTCATGAATAGGATGATAATGCACATACTATCCATCTACAACACCAAGAATGAATGGACATGGGATGTGAGTGTTCCCTATGTGCAACAAAAATATAATAGAGCTACACATAGCTTGACTAGCCACAACCACTTTCAATTGGGCCTTGGATTTCAACCATTGTGTCTGATTGTTGTTGACATGTCTCCTGTGACTACATAGGTAGGATCTGCACATGTACAATCTAAAATTTATAAAGCCACTAGGTTTATTGAACGCATACAGCAAATCCTCCAACAAGTGCATGATATCCTGGATAAAGCAAATGCCAAGTATAAACAACATTATTATTAGTATCAGGTGCCACTTAAGTTTCAAGTGGGCAACAAGGTGTGGTTGCATCTAGAGAAGGAATGCCTTATTGAAGCCCATCAAAGCTTTGACCACTTCAATATGGGCCTTACAACATCATAAAGTTCATGGGTGAAAATTATTTTGAGCTAGGTATCCCTCCCTCCCTTTGTTTACACCCCGTATTCAATGTGGACTACCGTTGACCAGCACATCATACCCTGGTAAGAAACTTACACCAATAGAGCTCAGTCTATTGCATTGAACAATCCACAACTAATTGAATCATGGAAACATGGATTCAAAAAACTCAATAATAGAGGATTCGACTATATCAGGTTTTCAAAGTTGGCCATATCCTACACCAAGGAAAGTAGCTCACTAGGGAACAAATTCAATGGAAGTCTTCCCATCTCATCGAGGAACTCAACACAATGGGGACCATTGCTTCCTAAGTGGGGAGGATTGATCTAGGTCGATATTGATGGCCACATACCTCTTCGAATTAGAACCTTGTTGTAGTGGCCACAACCACCTTTCAAAATATTTCCTTAGCCTATTTTGGAGCCTCCCTACCAACCATGCACAACACTTTGTCTTGCTTCGTCAAGTACTTAAGCTTCATGAGTTGTCCTCGCACAAAGGCAGCTTGTCGGTCATAGTTTGATCTTTTCCCCTCCTAGGTTGCTCACCAGGACTTGGTCCAGCTGCAGACTGAGAAGCTTCCCCTTGAATATTACACATTTCTAGAGGGAAACCAGCCTTCCCTACAAAAATTACGCAGTCCTCTCTGACAGCCTACTGGGCTCCAGGATTGTGCACTCCTGCCAGCCAACCTTCCCAGCAAGATTTGTGCAAATTTTCACAACAGCAGTCTGTTCAGCCCTAGATTTGTGTAAATCTGGGTAGAATTCAGTTGCTCTACCCAAAAATTGTGCAAATCTCCTAGGTAGCCAGCCTAACTCCTAGCCATAAATGTGCATATTTCTCCATCAGTCAAGCAGTTTCTTACATGTGCAGCTGAGTTGACCAACTCCCTTCGAGATTGAGCAAAAAAGACTTGCATGCATGGGTTGCTTCTCTCAAGGTAGCATGCAAAGGTCTCCCTTGTTTCAGGGATCTATGTTTAGTAGTTGGAGTTTACATGTAGGGAGCAACTCCGAAAGCTCGCACCAAGTGTTGCTTCCCCTAGATTCATGGCATGCGCATCAGGTGTTATCAAAATACATCAACTGGATGTTGTAGAGCTCATTCCTCACATCAACCTTGTAGCTCTGACATCCCACATCACATCTAGGAGTAGTTGGCACAGTCATCTCAGTTGTTTTGGGGTAAGCTTGCTTCCCATGCCTTGTGCTGCATTTTTGTCACTTTTCATGTTTTTTCTTGTGGGAATATTGTCTGCTTGATTTCTTTGAACACTTGTTGTCACTTACATGTATAGTAGGTTGTCCTAGCCCTATTTTAGTTTTCATTTCTATCTCACTATTGTCGCATGCATGAAACTGTTTTGCACGGACGTTCGCCCAACCAACGAACTACCTCACCCACATACATGTTGATCTATTTGTTGAATCTTTCATTCATGTTTTGCATGTATTGTTGATCACTTCTGCTATCACTTAGTGTCATCATGAATTCACTGACTTACATGCTTTTAGTTGTCTGTTGGTGAGTTGGGCCAACCTTGGCCCAGGCTTTGCCTTCACCAAGGCTGTTTTGTGCAATCTTGAAAAGGAAGGCTCACCTTCCTCTCCAGATTTGCACATTCCTACCCAACATTTCCCTTAAGGATTGTTTTGTACAAAACTGGAGGATAGTGGCTACTTGGCCCAAGAAATTGTGCAAATCTGTCCTTGGGACTGATCCCTTTTAACTTGGAACTCACATTCACCTCCTTCCCCCTTGGAAGTGTTGGAACCCCTCATACACCTTCCTTGACTCACTCCATCAGTCACACCCTTGTTGCTAATAGAGTTATTCTACTTGCCTCTGTGTGACACTGCAGTCAAGGCATTACCTTATGACCCACTATTGGGACTCCTACACCAAATAGCTTGAGGTCTAATTGGGACTTCTTACCAGGGAGATCCCCTTGACATGTTGGCGGGTCCAACACTATCAACATTTCTAGTGCTAGAAGGAAGGCCTAATGACAAGTTGTTTCCTCTCATCTAGGTTTGAGCCTTTGCATATCTTTCATGGAATCTTTCACTCTTGTTCCCCTGAGGTGTTTTTTGAATCATGAATATGTCTCCATCTTGAGGAAGCTTTTCAATCTCTTGTCCACTCATACATATGATGGTGAAGGCAAAGTGGGCTAGCTTGAGCACTTACATAACTTTCTTTCCACGATTTATGAGGAAGATGAGTTTATCGATGAACAAAACAGTTTTCTACTTGCATACACACTTCACGAATCTCCATTTCGTTGGGTGATTAGCCTACCGGCTAACACTATGCACTCATGTGAGCACTTTTGTGATATTATTAAAGACACGTTCTATCATTTTGATCCAGACCATCTTGACCAGAAACTGTTACAGAAATAGAGGGCTCTGCATGAATTCATTATTTATTTTTAGTAGCGCTTCAACAACTTGCAATTTCAACTCCGAGGAGCCATATGAAGTTTGCTTATCTTTGGGACTGATTTGAGTATTGTCTTAAGAAATCTGCCTGTCCCAAGAGAAAGTTTGAGATCAAGCCTCATTCAACCTTCTTCATTGATGGAGATACACAATCTCATGTGGAGTGGGCACTATCTCAACTGAATGTCCACCTCCCTCTTATTCAACAGCTCCACCATTTCTCAGTGATGCTAAGGATCATGCTTGTACACTAGTTCATCTTTCACACCCTCCCAATATCACTTCACTCAATATTTGCACAGTCTTTTGTAAGTCCTTCGAGTCCTCATATGCATTCTTTTCTATGACCTCTGTCTTCACACCCAGGTGTTCCTCCAGATGATGTTGTCTTGTGTTCGTCCATTCCAAACTCTTCACTTGTTGTGAACAAGGAACAACCCACTAACGGAGTTGGTATTGCAGAACCAACATGCATTTTCATTCATGAATAGTATGAGTGGGAGCCTGAGAATCAACACTCGGAGAAGGATGACTCCCTTCCATCTGAGCCCCCTCCATTCTTTCCTAACATTTTTGGTGATCCTACCATCCATGATTCTGCATGTGTGTCTTCATCCATGGATGCACCCATTGTTGATATTTCATAGGACACACCGTATGTTAGCTCATCATACAACAATGGAGAGGACCAATCATTCATTGGAAATCCACTTGATCTTTCATCTTCTCTTTCTAGAAACAAAGAGGGTGAACATCCTTCCTTCTCATCCACCCCTCTGTGTGATTCATCAAACCATGAGGATGTTGACCAACATCCTGAATTTTCTAATCTTGGTTGTCATGATCTCTTCACCTCATCATATGATCATGATGTTTATTCACTCGTTGTTAATTCGTCTAAGCCACTAGTCTACAAAGATCCATCTGTCAATGAAATCCAAACCCCATAGACTGTAGAGGCACTTCATCCTAAGCTAATGGTTATGTCAGGCCCTCATTGTCCTGAGGTTAGTTTTTCTTCTGATCAAGAAATTGTTTAAACACTCAAGGCTCCTCATCACTCATCTATATGCACTCAAGATCAATCTCACACATAGATCACATTTCCTCCACTCGAACTACACGATCCCATTGCTCATGCATCGGAGAAGTCTTACATTGCGAGCACTTATGCGTGACACAAGTTATCTTTGTTTCTTTTGTTTTCTTGCTTGTCTCAGTTAAGAGTGTGCTTATGCTTCAAAGTTGCACATAGTGTCACACAACACCACGATAAGTCTGTCGACTGCCCGTCATGCACATGCACTCACTTATGTCCCATGGACACTTTGAAACATGAATTGTGGTTGTATTCATTGTTATATCTTTCTTGGTTGTTGGTCTGGACAGCTAACTTTCTCGCAGACCAAGCCTTCACCAATGTGGGTCGACCAATACGTCGGTGGCTGCATTGGAAGTATTACTTCACATGATCAGGCCCATGCACCATTAGTGTAGGAGTTGGAGTAGTGTTTGCTTTCAATTGTTTGCTAGCATCCTCGTTTGCTTGCATGCTTGTTTGCTTACATGCTTTATTTGCTTGTTTGTTTTCTTTCTTGTTTGTTTACCTACTTCTCTTTCATTTTTTCTTCTACTCTTTCTTTTCTTTGTTGATTGTTATTTTGTTCTCTTGTTTCGTTTATAGGTTAGTTCCAATGAAACCATGTGTGACTCATGAAATGAGCTGGGTAAAGTGCAAGAGGGATTGTACAACTATCACTACTTGGTTATTTGTCATCTTGCCTCTATATGATGAGCTTGTTACTTGTAGTCCACGATATGTCAAAGGAAAATACATATTGTTTGAAGTGAACCTTGGTGAAAATGCAATGCTTGCACGATAACTAGTGTCACCTTCTCTAGTCAATTGTTTTTGGGTTAACCCTTCTCATCTTAATCAGGTAGAGTAAGGTGAGGGGGAAAACCTTAACAAGAATGTCAGAGATACAATAAACTACTTCTCTACTAGAACAACCTATTCTACTCCCAATAAGCTGGGATCCCTCTTCTGCCTCTGAAATGAATAAGTGCTATGCACAGTGAAAAATGAAAAAAATGAAAAGTCAAAAAATTCAAAATGAAAAATGAATAAGGTGAAAGAAGAGAAAGGCTTCCTATACAGGTAGGTGATGCAAGTAACTCTTCTATGGTATTAACAAGGCTCACTGGTAGTGGATCCATGATTCTATTCCTATGTGACTCCACCAAGGTACTGTCTAGGCCTACTAGCTGTGGAGCAACACCATAGATGAAACTAAGACTCTGATGACTATATTGCTTGTGCACCTATATACCCCTTAACACCAATCAAAAAAACTGTGCTGCCTTGGCTTGGAATGTGTGTCAATCGACCAAAAGTTAGGCAAATGCTACACCTTACATCAAGCTAGTGTGAAGCCAAGATGAACTGAGAGATGAACAATACTTCTGGAGGTGTTAGACTTGCTTTTCAGGAACAAGGTCCATTCAAAGAGTTGGAGTTCTACTAGTGTGTCAACAAGTGTTGTAGCAGCTACAAACACCCTCCAAAATTTTTCCTTAGCCTGTTTTGGAGCCTCCCAAGGAACCATGCACAACAATTTGTCTTGCTTCGACATGTACTCAAGCTTCATGAGTTTTCCTGGCATAAAGGCTGCATGTCGGTCACAGTTTGATCTTTTCCCTTCATAGGCTGCTCACCCAAATTTGGTCTACTTGCACACTAAGCAGCTTCCCCTTGAAAATTGTGCATTTCTGGAGGGAAAGCAACCTTCCCTACAGAAATTTCACAATCCTCTCTAATAGCCTGCTGGGCTCTAGGATTGCGCACTCCTGCCAGCCAACCTTCCCAACAGGATTTGTGCAGATTTTCCTAGTAGTAGGATATTTAACCAAGGATTTGCACAAATCTAGGTAGTAGTCAGCTGCTTTACCTAGAAATTGCACAAATCTCCTAGGTAGCCAGCCCAGCTCCCAGCCAAAAATGCTCATTTTTATCCAGCAGTCAAGCAATCTCTTGCATGTGCAGCTGAGTTGACTGGCTCCTTCCAGAATTGAGAAAAACAGACTTGCATGCATGGGTTTCTTCTCTGTGGGTTGCATGCAAAGGAATCCCTTGTTTTAGGGATCTATATTTAGCAATTGGAGGTTACATGCAAGGAGCAACTTCGAAACCTCCCACCAAGTGTCGCTTCCCCTAGATTCGTGGCATGCGCGTCACAACCTTGGTGTTATAAAAACTCATCAACTAGACATTGCAAAGCTCATTCCTCACATCAACCATGTAGCTTTGACATCCCACATCACATCTAGGAGCAGTTGACACACTCAGCTTAGTTGTTTTGGGGTAAGCTCACTTCCCATGCCTTGTGCTGCATTTCTGTCACTTTTTGTGTTTTCTCTTATGGGAGTACTATTTGCTTGATTTCTTTGAATGCTTGCTATCATTTACATGTATACTACCTTTTCCTAGCACTGTTTTAGTTTTCATTGCTATCTCACTATTGCCGCATGCATGAAACTGTTTTGCATGGACGTTCGACCAACCGACGAACTGCCTCACACACATGCATGTTGATCTGTTTTTTGAATCTTTCATTCATGTTTCACATGCACTATTGATCACTTCTACTATCACTTAGTTTCATCATGCATTCTCTAACTTTCTTGCTTTCAGTTGCCCGTTGGTGAGTTGGGCCAACATTGGCCTAGGATCTGCCTTCACCAAGGCTACATTACATAATCTTGGAAAGGAAGGCTCACCTTCCTCTCTAGTTTTGTGCATACCTACCCAACACTATCCTCCAAGACTGTTTTTCACATTTGTGGAGGAGAGCGGTTTCTTGGCCCAAGAAATTGCTGAAATCTGTCCCTATCCCAGCAGTCCTTCCCAGCTGGAATTGCGCATTATGTAGTCCTAGAATTCAATAGCCAGACTGGATTGTGCATTGCATAGTTCCAATAGTCAATCAGTATCCCAATAGCCCGAATTGTGCCTTGTGCAGTCTCGACAGTCGGTCTCTGAACCTCTCGGCCGAAATTATGCAACCTTCATGATCATTCACCCAGGTATGTTACAAGTTAGTTCTCATGTTCATTTTGGTTTTCAACAGACAGATTTCTTGCCATGAGTGTTTCCATGTCACCATGTATTGTAGGTGTTCATATATCTCTTAACAATACAGGTACAATGGTTTCAAGGAGAGAAGAGATGAAGACACCATTCAGAGCATGCTTGGGGATGTAGTCAATCAAGTGTCCATGGAATTGCTTTCCCATGAAGACATCAATTTATTCTTATACAAGGACATCAAGATATGACAGGAGAAACATCACAATGAGTAGCATCATGAAGAACAGCAAAAGACAACACACCAAATGCAACGAATGCAAGAGGAGGGTTGTTGAAAACACGGAGGAGGAACAAGGTTGTAAGCTCAAGCGGGTCCATTGATGATGAAAACAACTTCAGAGACTCCGACTATGAAGTGATGGCATGACATTAAGATCACGTGAAGGTAGAAGATGGAACAAAAAATGAGTTGCATGTGATGAAGCAGCAACTTAGGAAGAAAATAAAGCTACATAGGCATATGAATGAGTTGTAGTAGGAATTGGAACAGTATTGGGTGCAACATGCACTCACAGATGAAACTGCACCCGTACAAGTTAAAGATCCATCCCAGCAACTGAAACGGAGTAGACATAGTGAGAAGTGTTGTTGATCGCATGAAAGGGATTCAACAACATGAATGTCATTGAGCGCATGCATGTAGTCCAACCTATTCAACACACTCACCAAGGTGAGGACAAGAAGCAAGTCCAACCGGGGATGAACATGTACTTAGGCAAGTTGATGCGCATGACCACCAACACACACTTGAAGATTAGCACAGACACTATGCATTAGTATGTTATCGGTTCAACCAAACCCAAGAAGAGCATGTGCATGTTAGTAGACGAGTTGGATGAAGGGGCCAAACTAATGAATTGTTTGCAACAGAGGCAAGAGTTTTCTTTAGCAAGATGTCACCATGAGGTGCATGCACACCATCATGGATGAACAAGCTTGGCATCAGCTCACCAGATTCACCATCACAAGCATGTCAAAGAATTGGTCTCATCACAGCAGATTGAGTGTCAGATGAGTACATGTGCATTATAATGTTGAGTCATGTCAAGTGTAAGTCAAGTGTCAATAGTTGGATGTAACAGTCATAGAGTAGGTAAAGAGTCATGGGGGTAGTTGAATTGTCACAAAGGGAAATGTCAAGGGTCATCCCACCCTTTGCTATAAATAGTCTCTCATAACTCGTTGTATAGGCTTTTGGTCAGCCAAGATTCTACTAAGAATATTTTGAAAAAGGCTTCGACAGTATTGTAAAGCACCTTGGCTTCTCCACTTCATGAAGTTAGTACATCTCTTTGGAGGAGTAGGCAGATGTGGCTATAACATTCCACTGTTGGGGCTAGCAGGTTTACTTGGATGTATTGTATGATTATGTGTTGGGAACAGGTCCCCTGAGGTCAATTTTGGGGTTAAAAGCCTAAGTTTTGGGTCAAAAAGCCCTAGTTTTGTATAAAGAAATGTAAATTCTCCACATTTTGTGATCGCAGAGCGCGAAGATATCAAGAGTCATAAAGGGTTTCCGCCCTTTGTTTAGATAGGTTGTGTTGGATTGATGAGATCCACCCTTGGTCCACAGACCATGGGATTGTAGAAAAAGAAGTTCTTAGAGGAGTCTAAGATAGTTCAGTTCAGGAGTTCATAGATAGAGTCACTGATGAGTCTGTAAAGAGCTAAGAGTGAGAGTCTTAGCATAGGAAAGTGACTCTATAGCTGAGTGCATAGAGGCCTAGGGTAGAAGTCCACAACTAAGTGTGCAGACCCCTACAGCTATGTGCGCAGGACAGTTAGAGTTTGTACTGGAAAATCTGAACCATCAATAAAGAGAAGTACTCTAAAATTACTGTGCATTTACTACTACCAGTTGCATGTGATTATGTTATGTTAAGCACTGGGTTTATGTTTTATTGCTAATTTGATGCGCGAATATATATGTTTTCCTTTGTTATATGAACACGAGTAGAGATATCTGTTTACGTGAAGACAATCTTAATTGCATGATAGAATTGATGAACACTTAAGATAATTCAAGAAACTATACAATAAAGTAGTTACAGAGGCATGTAAGTGCAGATATTTCTTATTAGGGTTATGCAAAGGACGATCACAGACCTTCGTGGAGGTTCTAAAAGACTAGTAAAGAAGTACATCTGCGCGAAGGTAGAGTTAAGGTGTAAAACCAACATCACATCCATCTAAGGGTGCGAAACTTGGTTCCCGCATCCCCCCATACTACTTTGGGTGAGACTTCAATCTGCACTCCATGAGATGATGCTGAAAGGGCCAGTAGTGTAGGGATTTTCTTGGTTAACTAACGCTAAACTTGGGTCAGGGCCCACCAAGCCAACAAATGGTTCTATTTCTAGGACTGGGATCTGCATAACGAGATGTCTGATGTCGCATCATTGGAATCCAACTAAGAAGGAGATTTAAGACTGGTTGGATAGAAAGATCCACGAATTTGCGGTGCAAGAAAACAGTAATCCATAATTGACAAAAGAACAGTTGTTGGACAGATATTTGTACATATATATACACGAAATCTTCTTTTTTCCTTCCTGGTTGAATTATACGAGTTGATCACGAAGTTGGCAGATAGCCAAGGGAGGTGGAGGCTTTACGGTTCGATTGTCTAGACCCTAGAGTTAGTATGGAAATTGGAAGCCTCTAAAGATAAGATCACGTATGTTGTCGATCATTATCTTGAACATATTATAGGAGGGCTTATGACATAGTTTGCAGCTGATACTTCGGTTAGTTATAGTGAAGCATAGTGATGCTTCTTCAAGGGGCCACGAGATAAGTATTTGAAATCATTAAATACTTGAATTAAGATGTTCTTGTGTTAAAAGTGGGTCATGCAGTTACCTTGATGTTTGGAGCTACACAAAGTGGAAGGTATTTCAAGGATGGAGGAAGAAAAGGTCCTGAATATAGCCTGCTGATTGAACCTCCTCTGAGTGATGATGAAGGAGCAGCATGGGCTTCTCCACTAAGCATTATTCAATTGATAAGACAAGGGTTCCCGCAAATACCCACACTGCCTCCATCCTCATCTCCACCACTTACTCCCTCACCAACACCGCCACCACCTCCATGACCATTCAACATGGGGAAGTCCGTAAATCTACCTGTGTTCAAGGGTGTAGGAAATGAAGATCCGAACCAGTTTTGGTTCATCGAGAAGGATGTATGGGAAGCTCAAGGTATCACGGATGATCAAATGAAGAAAGCAACATTGGAAAGGGCTTTGCAGGACCACACACTAATGTGGTACATTAAGTACAATACTAATAACCCGACATCCGTGTTGGTAGATATCCAGACTGCGTTGAATAGGGAATTCAGTAGACTTAAGTCTTAAGCGCAATCCACTGTGGGATTTAAGGAGATCATGATGAAGCCTAGAGAGATGCCCTAGGATTCGGATCAAATATTGAAGTGTACGATCCATGAAGCCAACATGAACGTAATTGATGGGCAGCACTGATGAGCCCCGAATTGGCTAACTTATTGGGCTCATTTTTCCTAATTGTCCTTGTTCAATCCTCCATTTTTCATAGATTATGCATGTTTTTCTAGTATGTTTATGTTATTTGAACAAATAAGGGTGGTCACTCTACCAAGGAGGCTAATACGTGGTCATTTCAGGTTTTTTGGACAAATTTTGGAGCAAAACCAAGCAATTATGGCCCAGGTGATAGCCAAGCTTGAGGTGAGGATTCGTAGGGAGGTTTTCTGTGGCATTAAATGGCCCTTCCTTGAAATCTCCACCCTCAACTCCGAGCTCAACAGGACACCAAAACGAGTTCTAAAGGCAGCCAAGCAGCTTTGGGAAGAGTGACTGTTTACTATCAGTTGTAATAGTTGAGTCCCTTGAATGTAGGAGGCCTGCTAGCCCCCTCGTATTGTATAAATAGGAAGGCCTCAGCCTTCGTATTTTACTTTTGGAACTGTTGGTATTTGCACCATATTGTTGTCCTTTTTCAGCTCGTTTTTCTTAGCTACTATTGTACAACTTTCTTGTGATGATTATTTTTGAGTAATGAGAAGCAGCTTTACTTGGCATCATATCTAAGTTCTTTATAGGAGCCAGCAGTTCTTGCAGTTAGGCCCAACCCGAGTGCTAAGGCCTCCTTTATGTATTGTTATTTGTTCTTTATGCATTTGCAAAATCATTTCTATTAAGTAGTTTACATCTTGCTGATTAACTAGGTCATTGTTAATGGTTAGAAAGACTTTTGATGCTTAGATTTAGTTGATAGGTTGTTAACAGGGAAAAGCCTCCAAAAAGGGCCATCAAATACCTCTGATTTCACCTCTCCCTTAGTGGGATCAGGAGTTGGGATCAGGGTGACCTTGCTGCCCACAAAAACACTGATTTTGCTTTGCCATGCAATCACTAGTGTTTGATTTTCATTTGTAGAAGTTGGTTACAGGTTCAGACTTTTTCTTGCTTAGTTGCATGAGTTAGTATACATGGTTTCATTGCAGTTCAAACTTCTATTCATTCTTTTTACTCACAGCTAGATCAGATTAGGTCAACATAACTAGGTTTTTGATTTTACAAGTCTTCATCGGTTCAGTTGGAAAAATGACTTGCAGAGCACCTGTACCACTTATCTACCTACCTATACTCCATCAAACCCATCTGCTCCATTCCTCAGTTCAGCTTCTAGCCTTAAGTTTTCCATTTTCTCGCATAACCCTAGTTTTTGTGCATCATTGCTTCAGTCCTCCTTGAACAAATCTAGCCATCTACATCTGTCCTCAACTCCATCCACCAAGTCCTGGATCACCTCCAGCCCTTATCCTACCTCCATACCCACTCCTTCATCTTTCTTCATCCATCCATCCTCCAAAATCCCATTTCTAAACATCCTATAGAAAAGTTAAAGACATCCTGTAGAAAATCACAAACATCCTGTAGAACCCCTGCAGACTTCCTCTAGAAGCTCATGAATGAGGTTTCTTGATAGCCAAACTCTGTGAAACTCTCTAGAAGGGTGTTAGGGACCCCTTAGGCCCTATTTGAACCTTCCCGACCTCATCCAAGCATTTCCTCTTGCCAATCCACCTCTGCACAGTCAAAACAGTCAAATCACATGCATGATAATTCTGGCAACTTATTCAAAAATACAAAAAGATGTTTCTTTCAGATGTTACTGTAGAAGTAGCTTAGATACATGTATTTACCTTCCTAGAAGCCAATGGAATTTCTTTCAGTAGCTTGCATCCTCTTTCTTGCATCGATCGGGATAACTGGTAAAATTAGGGTTTCCTAGGGTTTATGTTTCCTTTCAGCTTTCCAGTTTCTTTCTGCAAGTAGATCAGCCTTCTTTAAGTTAGCTTTCATCCATCAGTTAAAAAGCTTCTTCTCAGAGCTCATAGAAGTTGGCTTAAGCTCCTAGCAGACTTGTGCCAGCTAACCAAGTGACAGCTGCGGCAAGAGCTAGTACTTGTGCATACAGCACCGTCGCTTCCAAGTTTGTTACGAACTACCGGGTTGATAAAAGTAAAGAAGGGAGTCCCAGGAGTTGCAGCATTATTGCTGCAATACTAGAGCTCACCACTCTTTTTGGTGTTGTTGCCAGGGAAGCATCAGAGTATTTGTGATTGCTGCTTTTCTTCTATTTTCCTACTCTAATCTTCTGCTAAGTAGTTTATTTCAGTTCCATTATGCAATTTCATTTCTGCAAAAGTAAATTAGACATTTCCTGCTTTCATAGATTAGCCTTTCAATTTTACAATTTCAATTCTGCAAGCGTAGAATAGAATTTCAATTCTGCAAGCATAGTTTAGCATTTCATTCTCAGAATTTGATTTCGGCAAAGTAGATTAGTCCTTTCCTGCTTTCATTTCAATTCCGCATTTTCACTTCTGCAAGATATATTTTAGTTAGTTGCAATTTCATCTGTTTCAGTTTTGCAGGTACAGGCAGAGAAAAAAAGCAAAAACAACCAAAAATCCTTTCATGCCTCATAGGAACAGAGATAATACCAGAAAATTCCTACCCAACACCCCCACCACTTCAGTGAGTCACCCTTCTCTCTTCTTTGGTGGCAGTGATCCAAAAGAACCTATAGGTGAACCTACTAAGATATACGAAGATCCTATAACAGAAGAAGAGCAAGAAAACATTCCTTTTGAGACCATGGCTGACAACAAAAATGGTAGAAACGATGATGAGAGAATAGAAGGTACCTTCCCCATCTGAGAGACCGATGGGGACATGAAAATGAAGAACATAAGTCCCTCAGCCTTACCTCCTTTCCATGGATTGACCACTGAAGACCCTGATACCTTCCTGTTTGAGTTTGTTGTCATTTGTCGAACTTATGACTATATAGAAGATGAGCAAAAGTTGAAACTCTTTCCCTCTACCCTCAAGGATGCAACATTACGTTGGGTTCATGGGGTTACCTGGAAACAGTATCACTACTTGGGCTCAGATGTAGAAAGCCTTTAACAACAAATATCGGGATTACTATAGGTCAAAGGAAACCAAGGGAGAAATCTTTCGGATGACCATGGGAAATGATGAGTCTTTAGAAGACTACAAGGAAAGGTTCCAACTTAGCTATAAACAGGCCAGGTGCACACTTGACCTTGAATCTCTAAAGCTGGTTCTGCTCCGAGGAGTCCCTGAAGACCTTCTAGATACCCTTCACA
This sequence comes from Pinus tabuliformis, assembly GCA_031772625.1. Classification (NCBI taxonomy): domain Eukaryota; kingdom Viridiplantae; phylum Streptophyta; class Pinopsida; order Pinales; family Pinaceae; genus Pinus; species Pinus tabuliformis. The sequence goes on from CM062816.1 coordinate 1,428,909,244, forward strand.
TGCTAGCTGGGGGAGACATTTACCAACTACCTTATGAGGACATAAAGAGTGTGTTTAGAAACCACTCTAGGGCAGCCCGGAAAAGAGGTAGGGGGAATCCACTTTTAGCTAGTACTACCTTCTCCAAGCATGAGTTTGCTAATCAGATGGAAGACCTCAAAAGTGAGATGAGACAGACCATTGCCAGGCAACTTGATACTTTCCGAATCTAGCAAAAGAAAGAGGAAGCTGAGAGGGCTTTGGCCATTTTTTGTCCCAGATGTACGAGGAAGCACTCTAAGAACGAGTTTCCATTGCACTCAATAGAGGTATGTTTCATTTGTGAGGAGAACCACCCCACAAACTAATGTCCAACCTTGCCCGGATTCAAAGCCATATACTAAGGGACTGAGGCACCCACTGAACCTCTCTACTTCCTTAACCAAAGGAGGCCGCATGGACCTAGACCTTACCAGCAGGGGATGCAAGGGACATCCCAAGCTTATTATAGCCCCAACCAATCTGCTCACATGCCTTCTTGGGGTCCCCCTACTCATCCTTCCTGGTCTGCACCTCCTCCTTGGTCTTATCCACCTCAATACCATACTCAACCCACTGCTCATTCATTTCACTCACATGTCCAGCCACAACCTCAGTGGAATGCACCTCAACCAGGGTGGGGGCCCCAATACAACTCTCCTCCTGCCATTCTGCCTCCACCACCAGCTCAACCACAACCATTACCTCCTGCTCCTCCAAGACAACCCCAAATGCCTGCTCAACCGAACCCGAACCCCAACAATCGACAGGCCCAGCAGGTATATACTAGGGAGACGAAATGTCCTACCTATGCTGTGGAGATCCAGGAGATCAACTTGAGATCTGGGAAGACCCTTCTAGATCGCCAACCTCCTCCCCTAGAGGACGAGGAAGAGAAACAGGAAAGCGAGCCCAAAGCCATTCCACCCTTTCCTGAGTGACTAACAGTAACCATGCAACCAAACCCAGAGGAGACTGAACTTTTGGGAGAACTGAAACAGTTGTGTGTCAAAATACCACTTCTCTAGGCCATAAAATATGTACCGATATACAACAAATTGATTAAGGAGAAGTGTTTCAGGCACCCAGGCAGGCGAAAGAGAGATGCCTCGACTATCAATGTCATCGGACAACTGTCCGATCTAATGTTGGGGCAAGTAATCTGTCTAAAGTATTTGGACCCTGGGAGTCCTGTAGTTGATGTCCACATCAATGGCACCATAATTCCCCATACCTTGATTAATCTAGGGGCTGCCATTAATGTGATGACCAGGGACACCATGCTTAAACTCAACCTTCAGAATTCCTTAAGGAAGACTTCGACAGTCCTACAGTTGGCAGATCACTCCACCGTGACTCCCGAAGGGATTGTGGAAGATGTCTTGGTCTCTGTTGACTCTTGGGAGTACCTTGCGGACTTCTTGGTCCTTCAACCAAAGGCAAAGCTCACTAGATACCCCCTCATTTTGGAAGGCCTTGGTTAGCCACTGCGGATTCTTACATCAGTTGCCGAGCTGGAAGCATGACCATCAACAATGGGCCTATTTCCAAGCAGCTAGTCCTATATCCTCCTACCCAACCTCTACTAGAATATGACTTACCACTCTAGTTGGAAGAAGGAGATGAGGATGAGGTCTACTCTGCACCATTGTGCATAGTAGAAATCACTAGGGGAGGTCCTCAAACCAAGGATGATTTGATTGAGACTTTGATTCAAAATCCACCTCCCAGTGCACTGTCCTTAGAGGAATTGGTTGAAGATACCCAAGCCAGCACCTTAGTGGACCTTTATGTGACTGATCCAACCTCTCCCAGAGTTAAGAATGTGGAGTTTGGTCCTAAAAGAACTTTAAAGATCAGCTCCTCCCTATCTCCTTCCCAGGAGAAGGAGCTGTGTAGCTTACTGAACAATCATTTAGATGCTTTTGCTTGGAGCTATAAGGAGATGAAAGGAGTCCATCCTTCAGTCTGTACCCATCACATCTACATTAAAGAAGATTGTAAACCGATCAGGTAGCCTTAGAGGAGAATGAATCCAGCCCTTAAAGACATTGTCAAAGAAGAATTGCAAAAATGATTAGATGCAGGATTCATCTACCTTATCTCCGATAGTGAGTGGGTCTCCCCTCTAGTGCTGGTGCCCAAAAAGAATGGGAAGTGGAGAATCTGTGTATATTACCGAGAACTTAACAAAGCCACCAAGAAATACCATTTCTCTTTGCCTTTCATAGATCAGGTGTTGGATGGATTGGTAGGGAAGAAGTTCTTCTCTTTCCTAGATGGGTTTAGCGGGTATAACCAGATCCAAATTAGCCCAAAAGACCAAGATAAAACCACCTTCACCTGTCCTTGGGGTATCTTTGCCTACCAAGTCCTTCCCTTTGGGCTATGCAATGCTCCTGCCACTTTCCAGAGAGCAGTATTGAGCATCTTTTCTGAGTTGGTCCATGATTTGGTAGAAATCTATATGGATGACTTTACTCCTAATGGGTCCAACTTCCAAGAAGCATTAACTAATCTGGGAAAAGTTCTAACCAAGTTAATTGAGATGAACCTATCCCTCAGTCCTAAAAAATGTGAATTCTTGATGACTGAAGGGACTGTGCTAGGTCATACCATTTCTCGGCAAGGATTACAGGTGGATCCTAATAAAATTGCTATCATCCAAAAGGTCCCACCTCCTTAAAAGGTAAGAGATGTTCAGATTTTCCTAGGCTTAGCAAGGTATTATCGAAGATTCATTAAAGACTTCAGTAAGCTAGCCTCGCCTTTGTTTGGCCTCTTAGGGAAATATGTTGAGTTTAAATGGACTGACAACTGTCAAGGGGCACTGGATGAGTTGAAAGATAAACTGGTGTCTGCCCCAATCTTGAGAGGTCCAAATTGGGCCCTACCTTTCCACATCCACACTGATGCCTCAAACAAAGCCATAGGGGTAGCCTTAGGACAAGTTGAGGAGAAACTCCCATATGCCATATACTTCATCAGCAAAAACCTGTCCAAGGCAGAAATGAACTATATTGTAACCGAGAAAGAGTTCCTGACTATAGTCCATTCCCTAAACAAGTTCAGACACTACATCACTGGTTATCAAACATTTATACACACTGATCATGCTACGGTTAGATATTTAATGAATAAGCCTGATGTCAATGCTCGTATCATTAGATGGTTACTTTTGTTGCAGCAATTTGATTTGACGATTGTTGAAAAGCCAGGTAAGGAAAATGTTGTTGCTGACTTCTTGTCTAGATTGGACTTGCCTGCAGGTGAAGAAGGAACAGTGGATGACCAGATGCCCAATGAACATCTGTTTGCTATCTCAGTGCTCTCTCCATGGTTTGCTGATATAGAAAATTACTTGGTCTCAGCACAGTTTCCTCCACATCTATCCTCAAAGGAGAAGAGCAAAATTGTAAGGAAGAGTGCCCCGTTCACTTGGATCGTGGGAAACCTATTTAAACTTGGCCCAGATCAGATCTTGAGACATTGTGTTAAGGAGGAGGAATTCTTTGACATCCTCCTAACCTGTCATGATGGACCTTGTGGAGGCCACTTTGCAGCAAAAAGGACTACTTTCAAAATTCTACAGGCAGGCTACTATTGGCCGACTCTTCATTAAGATGTCAGAAGATACATCAGCCAGTGTGACCGATGTCAGAGGATGGGGAAACCGACTCCAAGGGATGAAATGCCTCTCCAACCTCAAGTGACCTTCGAGCCATTTGAGAAGTGGGGCATGGATTTTGTGGGTCCTATCAACCCTCCTTCAAAGCAAAGGTCTTACATCATTGTGTGCACCGACTATCTAACCAAGTGGGCAGAAACAAAGGCAATCAAAGTAGCAACAAAAGAAAAGGTGGTTGAGTTTCTGAGGGAAAATATCTTCTACAAGTATAGCTACCAAAGAGAGTTAGTCACAGATCAAGGAAGCCAGTTCACCTCCAACTTGATTGAAGATTTTCTCGCTCATCACAAGATCAAGCACAATACTTCCACCCCCTATCATCCTCAAGCAAATGGGTAGGTGGAAGTCACTAATAGACCATTGGAATGGATTTTGACTAAGGTTGTGAGAAGCCGCAGAAAGGATTGGGAAGATCGCCTGGTTGAGGCCACCTGGGCCTACAACACCACTTGGATGACTACAACTGGTTTCACACCTTATGAGCTAGTCTACGGGAAGAAAGCTTTGATGTCCATAGAGTTCGAGTACAATATATTAAGGGTGGTAGCTTAGCTGGACCTAGATCTCAACCATGCTCAACGTGAAATATTATTGCAGCTGAATGGATTAGATGAAAAAAGAATGCAGGCCCTCCTCCACTCAGAAGTAGTTCAACTCCAGAGGAAGATATGGCATGACCGGCACCTTAATGAAAAGCAATTCCAGCTGGGAGATTGGGCGCTGCTGTATGACTCAAGATACAAGGATTTCAAAGGAAAGCTGAGGACAATATGGTTAGGACCATATACAGTGGAGAAATTCAATGACAATGGTTCAACCCTTATCAGGATCATTGATGAAGAAGCCATCCCCATGCTTGTCAATGGGTATCGATTGAAAATCTACAAGAAACCCCTTTCAAGGTAGGAGTTCATTGAAACTGTGGAAAAACCAGTGTTGGTAATAGAGCCGGGTTCTGCCTCTGTTCTAGCCACACCCTGATCATAAAAAAAAAAGAAAAAAGAGGAATAAAAAGATCCCTAGACGAAAACCTCTCTGAGGCAGCCAGGGCAGGTAGTGCGGGTGAAAACCTCAAGGAGGCGCCCCTACTGTCTCTCAGAAAATAAAGAATTTGAGTAGAAAGATCCTTGGGTGAAAGCCTCTCTGAGTCGCCCAGGAAAGATAGTGGTGGTGAAAACCTCATGAAGGCACCCCTACTGTCTTTCAAAAAAAAAAGAAAAAAAGAAAAAAAAAAAGAGGAAAGAGAAAAAAGAAAAAGAAACAGGTCTAATCTCTGGAATTATTGCAGGTTGCAGGGAATACAATGCAGATAAAGAAGGTCGCGCAAAATGAAGACAAGGGTCCATACTAAGCTACCAGACATCCTCACAGACACCCCCTCCATGGCCACTCACTTTTTCAAGGATTTGAACACATTCGGGTCGAGATTCAACCTCCTACAGGAAGTTCTGAGCTTTCTACAGGAAGTTTTGGGGCTTTCTACAGGAAGTTTCGGATTTCTACAGGAAACATCCTGTAGAGCCTTCGGGCAGGCCAAAGTCGATTCTAGAAAGGGATTTAAAGCTTGAAGTCTATTGATGAGACCTACAGCCACTCCTCTCTTCCATCCATCACCAGTTTCATCTCTTTCCACCGCCATTACCACGATCTGGTCCTGTATTCCTGCATAATCATGCAAAAAGTCCTGTTTTCCTCATATTGCAATTTTTTTTTCAAGGGAAAAATCAAGTACATGAAGGCCCACACACTCTACCTGTTAAATATTCATCAGGACCCTTCAATCGTGAATGCAACTTTGCTCATTTTAGCATGCAACCCAGGAGGAGAAGCAGCTACAGGATGTCCTACAGGAATCCTGTAGCAGCTGATCTGCCTGGAATACACACTATGGAGTCAATAGCAGTTGAAATCAATGCAGGAGGCATGTAACCAGCTCCGCTTGAACGTGAACACCTCCTTGATAGCTGAGAAAAGACAAAGCCGTGCATGCAATGTTCACCACCAGTGGATCGGGTCCCGAAGCCTTGCATGCAGCATCAGCCAATGAACGAAGGAATTCCAGCACCTGTGCACGAAGGAGCAGTGAGCAAGGCCATCATTCCATGTCCAGAAACTGGCAGAGCATGCCCACACCCACACAGGTAAGTGCCTAACCTTATTTCGTCAAATTGTATGGACTATACTATGAAAAGTGCATGTCTGTGAATGGTGCGGATTGAAAAAATTTGGTGGCCAATCAACTGGCCACCCATTGTCAGTCGAATGGCCTTGTGGGATCCGAACGAGCATGGTTACGCTCGAATCTACCGAAGGGACGTGGAGCCGACATGTGGGAAGTGTCCGGTCGAGGAAAATCGGCGGATTTGCAGTGAAATTGGTGGATGGGCAGTGATGACGGCGGGTAATGGAAGAGATAGAAAAATGGTGGTCATAGACACGCCGGAGAATGATGGTCGTGATGTTGGCCCATGGATCAGCCTGGACACCTCAACCCCGCGCCATGAATTATGCCGTAATTCAAAATACTTCAGCCATAACACTCACATTAACCACTGTCATTTACTATTGCAACCGATTTTCAGCATCGTACGCGTCCTCCTCTGCAGTTCGTTAGCCCGAGCTTCTCGGCCCATTTCAAACTCCTCCCACGTCCCAGGCTTGCTCAGAAGCACCGTGACATCTTCCAAAAGCTGGCAAAGCTCTCTACAGGAAGCACAGCATAGCCTCCCGGAGCGGAGAAATCTGGATCTTCTACATCAGAATTGGAGTTTCGAAGAGAGGTAGGCTCAAAAAATGCCATACCCATGCATGATATTTCACAAGGTGGTAAATTAAACTGTTGGAGTAGGGAAAGTTAAAACAAGTCTGCCTCTGGGTCAAGAATGGTGGTGCTTTTATGATGCACATAATTTCTTTCAAATAATGTTGCGTCACATTCTCCTCCACGGTTCCTGTTAATGAATTCCTCTTGTAGAAACTATAAACCTCTGTAAGGACTGATCTGTGCATAAAAAAGGTGACTTGTATATGGTTGGTGTGAAAATTAAGCTCTTCACTCTGTCTGTGAGAGCCTAATTTCCTTTCGATAGTCGAGTTTTGGGGCAGCAACAGCATTATAACCAGGGAATTGGTGAAAAGGGAGATACAAACATCTGAGAAACCCCATCCTGAGAATCAAAGGAGGAAACCATACACAGAATTCCCCTTCTAATTAGAACACAAGCCAAAATAAAGAATTTTCACCATGCCAAGAGGGTTTATCAGAACGGAACCCTCGAATTCTAGGAAATTGCGAGAAAACCCTCAGGTGGTAGATGTATTTACCTGTGCTAATTAGATGACCTTCTGTGATAGAATTCAAGGTCATGATGATGAGGTAACAGAAGAGTTCTTAATGTCTCTACAGCCCAAATCCAAGATACTGGCCACTGTAAATTTCAGAGGATTGACCTTAAAACTCACCCCACAACTCATTAGTCGGGTCACTGATTTGCCATTGGGGATACCCTGGGATAAAGAGGAAAGGAAATTGGGCCAGAAGGCCAAAAAGGAATTCTTCCTACCAGAAGAATAGTTTTCAGAGGATAAGAATGGGGTCCAGAGAGCCAACCTTCAGATTATGAAATACATTACTTGTGAGGGGCGATTCAGTATTGTATACGGTTATCACTTCCGGCTGCTAACTGAACTCAGACATAAGATGGATTTACCCACAGAACAAAAGCTAAGCATCCCCTACTTCCTCCTACAGTCATTGATTGAGTGTGGCACAAAACTGAAGGAATGGACACCAGACCAGCTGGCCCATCATGGGCTTATCAAGCTTCTAGTAGAAGATGCCCTCCATACTTATACTGTCTCTCTCTCCTGGGAGATTTTTGCAATATGTCCAAGGATGATGATATCCGAATTCTGGCCAAAGAACTCACTTCATCCAGCAATGAGGAAAGGGAGCATATTGAGGTAGAGAATAAAACTAACAGTAAGGAAACTAAAGGTAAAGAAACCCAGGACAGACCACCACAGGGAGAGCAAGAAGAGAAACAAGAAAAAGGGCAAGCTACTGAGGCCAAAACTATAGGTGGAATAAAGGCACAAATGCCAAGGGAGAAACGGTTTCAAATTAGGGTAGAAAGGACTGAAAAAGTCCAAGCAAGTGAGGGCACATCCAACGAAACCACAACAAAATTGAAGGAGAAGGCACCCCCAGCTATGCAGGCCAAAACAATGAAAACTGTCTACAAGAAGCCCGAAAACTGCTTCTACAAGAAGACAGAAAATAGTCAGCACAAGACTTTCTACAATAAGTATGAAGACAGAGTAACAGAGGGAAAAATCACCGGAAATTTTAGCTAGGGAGGCAGCACCTATGCTGCCCACCCTAAGCACATCTCCCAAGCAGAAGGGAAAGCGAAAGAGGGAGCCTCCCCTATATTTTAAGGCAAGAAGAAGTGTGAGGATTAAGACTGGCAGACCTCAGCCACATCAAAAGAACCAATCACAATTGTAGACACCCCTACCACACAAAAGGAGAGGTCCCCCTCCAAGGCATCCATCACTTATGAGCAGGGAAGCCCGGAGACATCCACCTGGAAAGAAATAATGAAAATGTTGGACACAAAGGCCTCTCTACAGGATGCTGAGACTATTCTACATGAAACACTGGCTAGGTTGAAGGAGACCGAAGCAATGGAAGGTGAGGCAGCTAAATCACCACAAGAGGAAGAAAAGTTGGAGAAAATTGTGGAACCTAGGCCCCGGCCTAGCTTGGGCTCCTATTATAACTTCTTAGAGGCCAGAAAGATCATTCCTCAAAAGTTCACAGTGCCACTTTTCCTTGCACTAGAAGAAGAGAGAGTGAGGACCCACACTTGGATGAAAATCGCTAAGTCCAAGGGTGTGGCAGATATAGGTCCTCTGGAAGAACAACTCAAGGAGGAAAGAAGGGAATTGGCTCTGGTACGACATGTGGAGAGCAGCCAGTGGGTCAGGCTACAGGAAGAAAATGAGTTGCTTAGACGACAGCTACAATTACAGGGATAGAGGAAGGAAGAAAGGCATCATATCTTGGGAGAACAACAACAACAGGAGGAGCCCACAATAGCCAAAGATACCCCTGATGAACAACAGAGAAAGGAAGGGATGCAGACTAAAATTGAGACATTGAATCGGCAGCTACAATAAAAAGACTTGGAGACACAATCTCTGAAACAACAGGTACAAGAAAAGGCGGCCCAACTGGCCTGCATGGCCAGCTGGGCAATGGAGGCTCTGCAGTGTAGGCAACCTACCAAATCCTATGCCCTATACCTCAAGGATCAGTGGTTACAGTTTCAGATCAATACCTTGGCTCAAAGGGGCATCACCCCATTCCAAAATTATCATCAGTTTGCAGCTCTATGTGGTAGTAGTTCATCTGAGGATAGGGCCAAATTATCAGAGTTCTACTTGCACAACTTCACCCTTCGAAACATGAATGCATGGGATCCAAACACGGTGATAAGAGATGTCCAGCTTATGGCCATGGCCTCTTGGATGAGCCATGAGGAGAAGAGAGTAGCAGAGGTCCACAACATCATAGGTAGAGAGCTCAGTGAGCCTCTCATGATCAGAGCAGAGCCGGATGACCCCTCAGCAGTGATAAGCACCCACCAGCACTTGGCCAATAGTCCTCAGGAGCTACTGGAGTACATGGAGAGACTGTTGGGAGAAAACTGCATGCATGCCTACACAAGGCGGTGGAACACACTGCCTCACAACCTGAAGATAAAAGAATACCACTCTCCCACCAGGATGAGGGAAGCCTTGGCAAGGGTACCTCTCTACAAACAGTTGATGCAGAATTTGCAGGCCAATTGGATTGGCTTGAAATTCAATCCTCCTTTACTTTTGGGATTGGTAGAAGGAGTGAAGGAAGGGGAGGAAGGTAGACAATCGGAGGAAGTGGAAAGGAAGGTAGGATTCCACGACTGGGAAGAGGATATCACAGCAGAGGCCTGGGACATGAGGGAGGAGATCAAAGCCATAAAGGATAATGAGCTGGACTAGTTGCTCAGAGGATGAGCAACCCATTTAGCAGGGGGTGATGATGAGCCCCGAATTGGGTAACTTATTGGGCTCATTTTGCCTAATTATCCTTGTTCAATCCTCCATTTTTCATAGATTATGCATGTTTTTCTAGTATTTTTATGTTATTTGAATGAATAAGGGTGGTCATTCTACCAAGGAGGCTAATACGTGGTCATTTCAGGTTTTTTGGACAAATTTTGGAGCAAAACCAAGCAATTATGGCCCAGGTGATAGCCAAGCTTGAGGTGAGGATTCGTAGGGAGGTTGTTTGTGGCATTAAATGGCCCTTCCTTGAAATCTCCACCCTCAACTCCGAGCTCAACAGGACACCAAAACGAGTTCTAAAGGCGACGAAGCAGCTTTGGGAAGAGTGACTGTTTACTAGCAGTTGGAACAACTGAGTCCCTTGAATCTAGGAGGGCAGCTAGCCCCCTCGTATTGTATAAATCAGAAGGCCTCAGCCTTCGTAGTTTACTTTTGGAACTGTTGGTATTTGCACCATAGTGTTGTCCTTTTTCAGCTCGTTTTTCTTAGCTACTATTGTACAACTTTCTTGTGATGATTATTTTTGAGTAATGAGAAGCATCTTTACTTGGCATCAGATCTGAGTTCTTTATAGGAGCCTGCAGCTCTTGGGGTTGGGCCCAACCCGAGTGCTAAGGCCTCCTTTATGTATTTTTTTTTGTTCTTTATGCATTTGCAAAATCATTTTTGTTAAGTAGATTACATCTTGCTGATTAACTAGGTCATTGTTAATGGTTAGAAAGACTTTTGATGCTTAGATTTAGTTGATAGGATGTTAACGGGGAAAAGCCTCAAAAAAGGGCCATCAAACACCTCTGATTTCACCTCTCCCTCAGTGGGATCAGGAGTTGGGATCAGGGTGACCTTGCTGCCGACAAAAACAATGATTTTTCTTTGCCATGCAATCGCTAGTGTTTGATTTTCATTTGTAGAAGTTGGTTACAGGTTCAGACTTTTTCTTGCTTAGTTGCATGAGTTAGTATACATGGTTTCATTGTATTTCAAACTTCTGTTCATTCTTTTTATTGACAGCTAGATCATATTAGATCAACGTAACTAGGTTTTTGATTTTACAAGTCTTCATCGGTTCAGTTGGAAAAATGACTTGTAGAGCACCTGTACCACTTCTATACCTGCCCATACTCCATCAAACCCATCTGCTCCATTCCTCAGCTCAGCTTCTATCCTTACGTTTGCCATTTGCTCGCATAACCCTAGTTTTTGTGCATCATTGCTTCAGTCCTCCTTGAACAAATCTAGCCATCTACATCCATCCTCAACTCCATCCACCAAGTCCTGGATCACCTCCAGCCCTTATCCTACCTCCATACCCACTCCATCTTTCTTCATCCATCCATCCTCCAAAATCCCATTTCTGAACATCCTGTAGAAAAGTTATAGACATCTTATAGAAAATCACAGACATCCTGTAGAACCCTTGTAGACTTCCTGTAGAAGCTCATGAATGAGGTTTCTTGATAGCCAAACTCTGTGAAACTCTTTGGAAGGGTGTTAGGGACCCCTTAGGCCCTCTCTGAACCTTCCCGACCTCATCCAAGCATTTCCTCTCGCCAATCTACCTCTACACATTCAAAACAGTCAAATCACATGCATGATAATTCTGGAAACTTATTCAAAAATACAAAAAGATGTTTCTTTCAGATGATTACTGTATAAGTATCTTAGATACATGTATTTACCTTCCTAGAAGCCAATGGCATTTCTTTCAGTAGCTTGCATCCTCTTTCTTGCATTGGTAGGGATAGCTGGTAAAATTAGGGTTTGCTAGGGTTTACGTTTCCTTTCAGCTTTCCAGTTTCTTTCTGCAAGTAGATCAGCCTTCTTTAAGTTAGCTTTCATCCATCAGTTAAAAATATTCTTCTCAGAGCTCATAGAAGTTGGCTTAAGATCCTAGCGGACTTGTGCTAGCTGACCATGTGACAGCTGCGGCAAGAGCTAGTACTTGTGCATACAACACCATTGCTTCCAAGTTTGTTAAGAACTACCGGGTTGATAAAAGTAAAGAAGGGAGTCGAAGGAGTTGTAGCATTATTGCTGCAATACTGGAGCTCAACAAGCACCACAAATTGGCCTCACGCCTACCTCACCTAAGGGTGGCGCTATCACAATAGAAGATCGGGACCCAAGAGGAAGCTTTGGAAATCTCAGTGAGATTACACAAGACACCAATGCAGGATGATAATATGGGGGTTTAGAAGTTTCACGCGTAGCTGGAGAAGCTTTGCCTCAAAATGCAATGCCTGAAGAAAGACAAAACAACTTAGCTATAGGCGCGTGAAGAAGTCTGGTGCCTGAAATGCAAAGGTCATAGGCATGAAAAGGATCACTGTCCAGGATTTACAAATTTTGTTGCAGTAGGGGGATCGATGCCTCTAAGGTCAAAGGCTACAACAAGGCCAAGTACAGGGCCCATGCTATGGTGTGCTATCTTCTAGGTAGATTGGAAACATGCGACCAACCCATTTGCTGCATAAATTTGTACAGATGCCACAATAGCTCTTCTGTGATTTCTATCAATTAGTGGATCATGGTGATCGTAATTGTCATAGTTATGAATTAATGATGAATAGGACACCTGCATAGAGGGTGCAGGCAGAAACGCGACCTCTAGACCAAGGCACTGGAGGAGCGCGAGGTGGGTATTAGGGGTGCTACCGAGGCCAAGGTGGAGGAGGACCTGGTAGAGGCCGAGGGTAGCTTATTTGTTAAAATTATGGAGGGCCAAGATGCTATGCGAGAGACTGCCTAAATCAAACGTGAATATCATACTGCTATTGTACTTAGTTTGACCATGCGACTGAGGGTTGCCCTATATTGTTGGCTAAGATTCACGAAAATGGGGTGCAGCCTCCGCAACCAACTCAGAATCTACAGATGATGAGGGATGAGCCTTTCAAGGAAGACCCTAAGGTGAAAATTATGTTGTGAAGTGGAACGAAGACTAGCAACGATAAGGGGAAGTAGCATGCAGAAGGTGAGTGGATCCGTAAAGCACTAGAAAAGGATACTGGGTTTGATCTGGAATGCGTGAAAGAAACATTTATGGAAGTGAAGAAAAGTTTCATTAAGGCCTATACCTCAGGAAGTCAGGAGAAATCAGTTGAAGAAATGGATCCATCCATCATTACCACAATCCTGGAGAGCTGCATGAAACTGCTCCATTATAGTAACGTTGTGAAGGGACTGCAGGAACTAATCAATCAGTGCGCTGGAAAGAAAAACGCTACTGGAAAACAATGCATAGTTAGAAAGCTTGGTAAGCATAAGGTAAGGACTAGACATGAGACGAGACTCACCGTGCAGATAGGAGAATATGAATTGGACCAAGTTATCTTAGACCTAGGGTTTGACACAAATATTTTGCTGAAACAAACATGGGAAAGAATGGGGAGACCTACACTACAGTGATCTCCGATTTAGTTAAGGATGGAAAATCAACATAAAATCATCCCAATGGGGAGGTTGCAAGGGGTAGCAGTTTACATGAAAGGTGTGAGCGCACTAGCTATTATCAGGAAATCTAGTGTCTATGCAGAGCTGCTAGTCCCACTAAGGTTGGTAGGTACCTTAGAAACAAACAAACTAAAACTACTTTCATTTTCCTTTATGAGAAATAGATAAGAGGGGAATAAAGGAAACCAACCTATGTCTTGCGCTTGGTTCCTTGCTTGATTCCTCTCCCTTCTGATAGATCTTTGCCACTCGCTTCCTTGTCTACCCAGCTTCAAAGAGCACCTGTAGAATCAAAGTAGCATAACACTATCCAAGAACATAGATCTATTATCATAAACAATATAGGACCAGATATATATTGACCACACAAATGCATATATCATCAATCATACAAGAATGTGGAGGAAAACTTGAATAGCTTTATTGATAATCAAGAAATAGCAAATAGGATTACAACCAATTGTTCTGACCCAGCATCATCCTCTTAGCAAGAAAGCCCTTCTTCACCTCATGAAAAGCTTAGATCACCCAACACTATGATGTTGCAACAAGAAACCAACAACACTTCCTTACAAGATATAAAATTCCAGCGTCTGGATCTCTAGGATGAGGGATCCATATATAGATGTTTGCAAGGGGGGTGAGTCAGCTTTTGAGATTTGATTAGTATCCTCTCTCTGATAATTCTTGATTCCACTTGGAGATTGATGATCTCTTACTCATCACTAGGCGAATGCAGAGAGGCAAGTGTCACAAGAGAAGTTTCTAGAAGATTCTATGATCCTCCACCTTGCAGATTGACCCTACCATTTGTCCACTCTCGCCCATCACACCCCATAGAAGGGCTTTTCAAGATGCATCGCACCTCCTATGTGTATTTAGGTGGGATGCAACGCACTTTGACCATGGAGCAGGTGAGATGGTCCAATTTTGACCAGCTCTGAGCAGTGTTTCATGGAGAACTTCTGGGAGAAGATGTAATTAGTTGACCTTGTTCTTTTAGAGGTTGGAACAAAACTTTTAGGGACTTAACAGCCCTTGGTTTATGGAAATTTTTGATTGAGGTTGCAGTGCCCAAAAAAGTCTATAACAGTTGCCCCCTAAAACATGAGGTCGTTAATCTGTTGATGTCGGGTGAAATGCTTTATCATGAGGATCTGAATTTCTTTCATGTTGGAAGGTGACTTGTAATAAGATACAATAAAATAAATTATCTTCATAATATTTTCATGATATGGCTGAGGCGGGCATTCCCATTCTCAGCTTTATAAATTCATTTTCATGTACATAAGACAAACAATCGTCTGAGTGTAGACTGATGATTTTGGTAGAGCCATCATCCCTTAGGTTGGATGATTATCCGTGCAGTAATGATGTACATCTGATGTCTTTATTTTCCTGAATATATGTCACAGCCCGGATGGATGAAACTAGATCCAAGGTCTTCAATATCGTTCGATCTTCACTCAAAGTACAAGTTGATCCATCTGAGAGATGTTTTGGAGTCGAACATGGAAAGACATCGCCTGATTACCAACCAATGATGTAAGCTGTTAATAGGCTTGAGAGGAATCACCGATAATGATGATGACCCTCAAGGTACTACAATAAAATTCACATGGTGTGAATAAGGGACATGGCGTTGAACACCACGTAAAATCTTTCGGTCGAAGGCCATCGACGTAAACTTGTCGCCGGAAGTGAGAAACTTGCCATTGAGGCATGCAAGCTTCAAAGTACTGAAAGGGTTGTTCCTAGATCAAATTCTTGGATAATGAGTTGATGTCGATAAGAGGTGATCCATCATAGGAGGGCCTTAGAGAATCCCACATCAATGACACAGAACGGAGCAAATGATTTTAATTGAGGTGAAAACGATCTGGTGATATAAGGTTCAGGGTGGCGGTCATGAAAGAATGGAGCGTAAATGTATTGCAGTGGGTGAGACACAGGTGAATTCTCCGAGCGACTTCTCTTGAACATATCGGTGACACTGACATGATGGATTGGTAGAATTAACCCAAAATATGGATGGTGTGACGAAACCATGGTGATGTGACCAGTGAATGGAACAACCCAACCCAACTCGGATGTGGAGCGAAAGTGTCATGTTCAAGAGAGACTTGCTACCGATAAAGTTTCTTCAAGTTTTCTTCCCAATTTTTCCCCAGTCATTGCTGACCAGTACCTCTTTATTTTTGTCAAGCTTGACGAGGATAACATATGCTTGTTCTATAATTTTCCCTTTGGGCAAACCCATCGCTATGTTTTAACGAGCCTAGCGATAGTGAAACTCATTCTTGTCTTTATGGACAAGTTTGTCGCTATTCGGTTTTAACGAGTTTAACGACAAGGATAACTCGGTCCTTTTCAATTTTAGAGAGTCTGAAAAAGGGACGTAAAGAAAACTCCAATAGTCCTTTTTCGTCATATAATCCCTTGAGTCTGAAAAAGTATAAAACAATACAAAAGGGATGAATTTTCTGTACTTTTAACGATCTGAACAAAACAAGCGCTCGATCTTTTTGTGTAATAATCCCTCAAGTCCAAAAAGATTAAAATCTAAAGGATAGATAGCACTTCCGGTCCCTTTAACGAGTTGGAGAGGCCAATTGCTCGACAATCTTTTCATATTTTATAAGTTAGTTGAAAAGAGCTTAAAGGAGATTCGTTTTTTAAGGAATGAGTGATAAATTCGGGTAGCAGCTGATTCCAGGTAAGGTTTGGAATTTTCCAATCATGGCAGTGTCACAAGGATGGCTAACAGGATCACTCTTTGCAGCTGTTCCTCAAAAAGGGTAAACAATCAAATGGAGGTGAATGATCGGCCAATACAGAGTGAAGGTGATGATGAGAACACGACCAAGGCTTCAAAGGCTAATGATAATACATTCACGATGGTTATTTACCAGAAATTGGTTCATTTTTTAATGATCTTAAACTCTGGGGGAACATTTGCTCATTTCTTATGATTTTTTTTTAACGAGCTTGAATTCCGCGTTAAAACTACTCGATCTAGTCGTATAATAAGGATGTCTCATATAAAAATGGCATTTTTTCAAATCTTTGCCCTGCATCCTTTCTTTATGCAAGTTAGGAAACAACCAATCCTACGAGTTTAAAGGGTTAGAGGACCTATAAATTTAAAAAATAAATGGTCGCTCTTCGCTTGCATGCCAAAAGGTTTGCATGCCCCCAGGTATAGTGAAGCAGAGTTTCGAGGTTACCCCTCAATTTGCAGACAAAACATTTGTTTTATTGGGAAAGGCTTACCTTTTCTAGGTTACCCTTCGATTTGCAGACAAAACATTTGTTCTATTGGGAAAGGCCTACCTTCTAATGGAGGTATCTTATTCTGGTCTAATCCCATTTTCCAAAATGGACGGGTGTGTCAGCCAGTCATATATCCTCCGTGGAAACCTACCCTATACCCAAGGTTTTCCTATCGAAACAGGCCAGGGTGCATGCCCCCTGGGTTTCAGTCATATCCTTTGAATCACTCGCGCTCATCAGGAGGACAGACTGGGGATTGATGAGACATTCCTTGCGTGAAAAGACCATTCATGGTTGGTATATGACTATTAGCTATGTGTGAACCGGGGAATGAAAGCTGGTCTATGAGCTTGACCACTCTCCCTTCATGCGGAAAACACATTACTCTAAAGAGTGAGGAGACAATGGCTCCCATGCAATAAATATAGTCTCGTCCAAGGAGTAGATTATAATCCAGGGGTCCTTGGACTACCATTACATTCATGTGAATAGTTTTCCTTCTCAATGTTATCGGCACATTGGGAAGGATCCCTAACGGTCGACTGGTTCCTTTGTCAAAGCCTGTTATATATCTCATCTCAGGAAAAAGCGATGGTGAACCAAGCGCTTTCCAAGCAATTGAGGAAAGGATACTCACAGAAGCCCCTTCATATATGATGGTACCGGCCATGACCATTCTGTATATTTGAGCAATGATTCGAAATGGTACACTAGCCGGTAAGTTGGGTCTGCCTAGTAGATCCCAATTGAAGGAAACAACTAGGTTGCTTGGAGGTGGGACCGAATAGACAGTCAAATACGACTCTGACAAACTTCCTTCCTGCAGTAAAGGAAAGGGTAGACTGCCCCCGTGTTCATCGGAGTCTGTGCTTACGAAGAGAATTTGGACGGTGTCATCCATGTTCTCTTCGGTGACTGTATCATCTGAAGATGGATCCTCTGAAGGCAAGACCGGGTCAACTGCCACCTCGACCATTTGACTTTCATCTGGTGTGGATTCAGATGGTTTATCTTCAATGATAGATGCTTCGGCCGACCACAAGGCCGTTTTAGCTGGATTTTCAACTAGTGATGGACTTCGCATGAGCTTCTTATATCCAGGAGGAAGCCATAACGGTGAAAGCAGATGGTCATCCAAAACTCTTTTAGCCTCATCTAAGAAGGGACAACAGTGGACGATGTGATCGCCCTCACATAGTTTACAAGGAAATATACATATTCCTTTTTGTCCAGAGGCTTCACTTTCACTAGTTGACGATGTACTTTCAACATGACCATCAGAGGTTGATGACACCGGATTGTGCAAACAAGGAGACCAGTCCCTTAAGATCCGAGGGATGCAAAGACAATCTCGATGATAGTAGTCTCCTTTGCAAATGACACATGGTGATTTAGGCCCGGATGGTGCAGTCTGTGGATTTTCGCTAGACGATGTCTGGTCGCCCCTTTTCGCCTTTGACTCCTTCTTCTTCTATTTCTTCTTCTCCTTCTTCTTCTAGTTACTTGATTTTTGGCTTTACCAGCTTCATCAAGTGAAGAGGAAGGAGGAGAGGAAGAATTGGATGAAGTAGGGGGGTTTGGGGGTAACTTTGGTATCATTTAGTTGCTAACTTGATTGTTCAGGAATCACGGTGTTCTGAATGACAGAAGTTGAGAAGAGCCATACGGGCAAGCCATTTTCAATCTTGGAAGCGACAATGTGGCCATATGGGGTGCACCAACATCTCCGCAAGCGGAGAAAGGACTAGGATTTCCTCCAAGGGGAACTCCTTGGTTGGTGGACTCCATTTTTCTCAACCTAAGACCAACGTAGGAAAGGTGGTATTTATTCCGATTAAAATAAATTTTAGACGCTTTGACACAACTTGTTTTTTCAATTTTTAAGAGTCGAGAAAAAACAAAAGATGACTCTAGTCGCCTTCAATTTTTAATGAGCCTGAAGTGACAATTGCTCAGATGTACCTTTTCCTTTAAGGAGTCTAAAAAGGAATGAAAGAGACTTCTCTGGAAATCTAGACAGAGGGATTACCAAACCAATTGCAAAACTATAGAATAATTTTTACGGTACGACAGTCAATCTTCCCGAATGCTATGTTCAGTTCATTGTGATTGATAGGGCGGCAGACACGGCTTCCTATGGATAAAGGATAAAGCCTATTGTGGTCTCCCAATATATACTCGACGGTACATGGGAGCACAAGTCCGTACTGTCACTTATCGTCTCAAAGTGGAGGAATCACCCAACCAACAATGAAAACAATAGTTACCACGCTTTACCATGCTGGAATATGTCTCTAGCCTAGGCTTCTAAATGTTGTGCGTTAGGTTCCAAAGCGTTTTTAGATTCATTAAATTTATTTTACAGTTGATCTTGCTTAAGAAATTTTCCTTTCAGGTTCATCGCGTGATGTAGATGTACAATTCCTAAAATGCAATCTAAGATGATAAACAGTCGTTTAATCTTTCTTTTTGCAATGAAAAATCCTAGCTACTAAGGAAAGAGAGATGACGTTCTTTCAACATAGAGCAGAGAGCACACACTATATGCACTGTCCTAAATCAAACCAACAAACAATCTAAATGCAAATGCACATGCACGTATTTGTTTTCAGCCTTCTTAATGTGTGAATGATAAAAAGAAAGCTAAGCGCAAATCTAAATTATTTTCAAAGCGACATTACTAACAAATTTCTTTTCAAGACAAAATGAAGACAATGACGACACTTTGCGACTTGGAATTGAAAACTTGCTTTCAACACTTGAAAAACTACTAATTCAAATCAAATACAAGAGTAATAGGATTCTCTTCTATGACTGAAAATGACACTTGCGACTCTTTCAAATCAAGAAACGACAGTACAATTACGCTACTTCTTTGTAAAAGAGAACTGAAAATGGCTCAAAATACATACAAACATTTACAGTTCTTTGCACAATGGAGGCAGAATAATGGTAAGGAAGGGAGTTTCAACAGAGGTGTACTGACTACAGGCAGCAAAACTCTTGAATAGAGCTGAAAAGAGTGAACACAGAAACCAAAATCTAGGAGCAGGAAAGGCCTTGTCTGATCAGCGCCCCTGTAACACAGTGAAAAAGAGATGCAGTGTACCTACTATACTCGGGAAGTGCGATGCATCCAGAATTCACAGAAGAGACAGTGTGGTGGACCAGGGATGAGACTTTAACTGGGTTTCGGGTTACAGTTTGTAGCTCAGTTCAGGGATTTAGGCCGACCAAGTGGTAATCAGTAAATCAATCACAGGGGTAGATCTAAAGAGGTTACTAGAGCCACCACAAGGGCAATTAGAGAGCTTGTAAATCGATTGCTTAGTTCACAAACAAAACCCAGAGATAGACTGAAGCAACATTGATCTACTTTGCACTTGCATAGCAAATGTAGTTCGAAGTCTAGCTGTATTGACTTTAGGCTCCATCCGTAAGTTTATAAAGAAAACAAATGTAGACAAAAAAACAATCTATTCGCTCCCCAGTGGAGTCGCCATTTTGTTATCGGGAAATCTAGTGTCTATGTAGAGCTGCTAGTCCCACTAAAGTTGGTAGCTACCTTAGAAACAAACAACTAAAACTACTTTCATTTTCCTTTATGAGAAATAGATAAGAGGGGAATAAAGGAAACCAACCTCTGTCTTGCGTTCGGTTCCTTGCTTGATTCCTCTCCCTTCTAATAGATCTTTGCCACTCGCTTCCTCATCTACCTAGCTTCAAAGAGCACCTGTAGAATCAAAGTAGCATAACACTATCTAAGAACATAGATCTATTATCATAAACAATATAGGACCAGATATATATTGACCACACAAATGCATATATCATCAATCATACAAGAATGTGGAGGAAAACTTGAATAGCTTTATTGATAATCAAGAAATAGCAAATAGGATTACAACCAATTGTTCTGACCTAGCATCATCCTCTTAGCAAGAAAGCCCTTCTTCACCTCATGAAAAGATTAGATCACCCAACACTATGATGTTGCACCAAGAAACCAGCAACACTTCCTTACAAGATACAAAATTCCAAAGTCTGGATCTCTGGGATGAGGGATCCATATATAGATGTTTGTAAGGGGGGTGAGTCAGCTTTTGAGATTTGATTAGTGTCCTCTCTCTAATAGTTCTTGATTCCACTTGGAGATTGATGATCTCTTACTCATCACTGGGCGAATGTAGAGAGGCAAGTGTCACAGGAGAAGTTTCTAGAAGATTCTATGATCCTCCACCTTGCATATTGACCCTGCCATTTGTCCACTCTCACCCATCGCACCCCATAGAAGGGCTTTTCAAGATGCATCACACCTCCTATATGTATTTAGGTGGGATGCAATGCACTTTGACCATGGAGTAGGTGAGATGGTCCAGTTTTGACCAGTTCTGAGCAGTTTTTCATGGAGAACTTCTAGGAGAAGATGTAATCAGCTGACCTTGTTCTTTTAGAGTTTGGAACAACACTTTTAGGGAATTAAGAGCACTTGATTTATGGACATTTATGATTGGGGTTGCAGTGCCCAAAAATTTCTATAACACTAGCGTAATTTGAAGTAATCGAGATTGTGGATGATAGCAATCCCTACCCCGCACTCCTTGGGATCGATTGGGCCATTGACATGAATGGGTAATCAATATGAAGAAGCAAAAGATAATATTTGAGAAGAAATTGCTCCATGTAGTGGTTCCATTGGATCCTACAGAAGGACGCCGCTATACAAAACCGGTCTATGATTATGAAAGTGATGACAGTTTGGACCAAATTTACAAGATAACGACGTGAGACAAGGATTGTGTGAATCCAATAGTAGATGGACGTATTGCATGGGACCATGAGAGCTCCGCCACATCAGATTCAGATGAAGGACTGAAGCACTAGAAGAACCAACTACATGAAGTATCTACATTGTGCTGTAATATCATGACCAAGTCGTTGCACTGCATATCATGAGAGGTAATAAATTTGCCTCACTATGATGGGTTAACTAACGTTGACCATTTTTTGGATGCATTCAAAAGGGAAGTTCCCGAGAAGAATTGCTTCCAGGGATTAGATTCAGCACTACACACTACACCCGCAAGATGGTGGGGTACGCATAAGGAAAATTTTTAGGAATGGCATGAATATAGAAGAATGATCAGGATACTCTTTGGCCACCCGAAGGTATGACTAACAGGAAAGTATGACAGGAGAAATGACCTGTGCGGTCATTCGGCCAAATGGACTGAAGTATATGGAGCGAAGCCTTAGTAGGAGTAGGTCCATCTGTTTTTTCATACCTTGGATATTATACCAATGAATTGGTACTTGGAGACAGAACTCCATCATGGCACCGAGGAATGGGATGTTTTACGCCAAGAATTTCTGATGATGTTTAGTTTTGAGGATGGATTTGAATCTATCTATGACACATTATCGGAGGTTAAGACATCCATCTTTAG
This sequence comes from Pinus tabuliformis, assembly GCA_031772625.1. Lineage (NCBI taxonomy): Eukaryota > Viridiplantae > Streptophyta > Pinopsida > Pinales > Pinaceae > Pinus > Pinus tabuliformis. The sequence goes on from CM062816.1 coordinate 1,428,931,237, forward strand.
GATACTATAGGATCCTCTAGACATGATTCAACCTAACTAGACTACCTAGCTGAGCCACGCGCTAGAGTGTTACAATGTAACAATGGAAGAAGAAAAGGAAGACCCGAGAAATATTAATATCCTGGAGACTAAAGGTCACTGTGGAGTTGAAGGACCACAACTAGAGAACCTCGACATAACAGAGCCACTCAGAACTAGACAGGTGAACTTTGGCATGGAGACAGAGCCAAAGTTTGCAATGATTTGGGACTATTGGGATGATACAATAGTATATAAGGTCATCAAACTGCTCCACAAATATCAGGACTTGTTCCCCACAAAGTTTTTCGATCTGAAAGGAATAATAGGAGACCTAGATGTCATGAAGATTAGCCTAAAACGAGATGCAAAACTTGTGAAACAAAGACCTTACTGCCTCAATTCAAAGTATAAGGAAAGGGTCCTCGTTGAGTTAGATAAGATGCTCGTAGCGTGTATTATTGAATCGATGGAAGAATCTGATTGGGTAAGCCCAATAGTGGTTCAAGAAAAGAAGCAGAAGGAAGAAATAAGGATGTGCATAAATCTCACAAAGTTGAATGATGCTTGCATGCATGAGCCCTTCCCAATCTCATTCAGTGATGAGGTCTTGGATAATGTTGGTGGCCAAGAAGCGTATTTGTTCACTGATGGGTTCTCTGGGTGTTATCGAGAAATCTAGTGTCTATGCAGAGCTGCTAGTTCCACTAAATCTGGTAGCTACCTTAGAAACAAACAAACTAAAACCACTTTCGTTTTCCTTTATAAAAAATAGATAAGAGGGGAATAAAGGAGACCAACCTCTATCTTGCGCTTGGTTCCTTGCTTAATTCCTCTCCCTTCTAATAGATCTTTGCCACTCGCTTCCTCGTCTACCTAGCTTCAAAGAGCACCTGTAGAATCAAAGCAGCATAACACTATCCAAGAACAGAGATCTACTATCATAAACAATATAGGACCAGATATATACTGACCACACAAATGCATATATCCTCAATCATACAAGAATGTGGAGGAAAACTTGAATAGCTTTATTAATAATCAAGAATTACAAAGAGGATTGAAACCAATTTTTCTGACCCAGTGTCATCCTCTCAGCAAGAAAGCCCTTCTTCACCTCATGAAAAGCTTAGATCACCCAACACTATGATGTTACACCAAGAAACCAGCAGCACTTCCTTACAAGATACAAAATTCCAGCCTCTGGATCTCTAGGATGAGGGATACATATATAGATGTTTGCAAGGGGGGTGAGTCAGCTTCTGAGATTTGATTAGTGTCCTCTCTCTCATAGTTCTTGATTCCACTTGGAGATTGATGATCTCTTACTCATCCCTGGGTGAATGCAGAGAGGCAAGTGTCACAGGAGAAGTTTCTGGAAGATTCCATGATCTTCCACCTCGCAAATTGACCCTACCATTTGTCCACTCTCCCCCATCACACCCCATAGAAGGGATTTTCAGTATGAATCGCATCTCCCGTGTGCATTTAGGTGGGATGCAGCGCACTTTGACCATGGAGCAAGTGAGATGGTCCAATTTTGACCAGTGCTGAGTAATTTTTCATGGAGATGATGTAATAAGTTGACCTTGTTCTTTAAGGGGTTGGAACAACACTTTTAGGGACTTAGGAGCCCTTGGTTTATGGACATTTATGATTGTGGTTGCAGTGCCCAAAAATGTCTATAATAGTTTCCCCCTAAAGCATGAGGTTGTTAATCCTTCGATGTCGGGTGAAATGCTTTATCACGAGTATCCGAAGCTTTTTCAAGTTGGAAGGTGACCTATAATAAGATACAATACAATACATTATCTTCATAATATTTTCATGATCTAGCTGAGACGGGCATTCCCATGCTCATCTTTATAAATTCATTTTCATGTACATAAGACAGACAATCGTCTGCGTGCGGACTGATGATTCTGGTAGAGCCATCATCCCGTGGATTGGATGATTATCTGTGCAGCAATGATGCACATTTGATGTCTTTATTTTCCTAAATATATCGCAACCTAGATGGATGAAACTAGATCCGGGGTCTTCAATCTCATTTGATCTTCACTCAAAGTACAAGTCGATCCATGTGAGAGATGTTCTGGAGTCGAACATCTAAAGACATCGCTTGATTACCAGTCAATGATGTAAGCTGTTAATAGGCACGAGAGGAATCACCAATAATGATGATGACCCTCAAGGTACTACAGTACAATTCACGTGGCGTGAATAAGGGACTTGGCATCGAACACCACGCAAAATCTTTAGGTCGAAGGCCATTGATATAAACCTGTCACCAGAAGTGAGAAACTTGCCATTGAGGCATGCAAGCTTCAAAGTACTGAAAAGGTTGTTCCTAGATCGACTTCCTGGATAATGAGCTGATGTCGACAAGAAGCAATCCGTCATAGGAGGGCCTTAGTGAATCCCACATCAATGACACGGAATGGAGCAAATGATTTTAATGGAGGTGAAAACGATCTGATGACATAAGGTTCAGGGTGGCAGTCATGAAAGAATGGAGCGTAAATGTACTGTAGTGGATGAGACACAAGTGAATTCTCTAAGCAACTTCTCTTGAACATATCGGTGACACTGACATGATGGATTGGTAGCGTTAACCCCAAATATGGATGGTGTGATGGACCAATGGTGATATGACCAGTGAATGGAACAACCCAACCTGACTCGGATGCAGAGTGAAAGTGTCATGTTCAAGAGCGACTTGCTACCAATAAAGTTTCTTCAAGTTTTCTTCCCAATTTTTCCCCAGTCATTGCTGACCAGTACCTCTTTATTTTTGTCAAGCTTGAGGAGGATAACATATGCGTGTTCTATCATTTTCCCTTCGGGCAAACCCATCGCTATGTTTTAACGAGCCTAGCGATAGCGAAACTCGTTCTTGTCTGTATGGACAAGTTTGTCTCTATTCAGTTTTAATGAGTTTAAGACAAAGATAACTTGGTCCTTTTCAATTTTAGATAGTCTGAAAGGGACGTAAAGAAAACTCCAACAATCCTTTTTCATCATATAATCCCTTGAGTTCGAAAAGGTATAAAATAATACAAAAGGGATGGATTTTCGGTAATTTTAATGAGCCGAACAAAACAAGCGCTCGATCTTTTTGTGTAATAATCCCTCAGGTCCAAAAAGATTAAAATATAAAGGAGGGATAGAACTTCCGGTCACTTTAATGAGCTGGAGAGGCCAATTTCTTGGAAATATTTTCATATTCTACGAGTTAGATGAAAAGAGCTTAAAGGAGACTCATTTTTCAAGGAACGAGTGATAAATTTGGGTAGCAGTTAATTCCAGGTAAGGTTTGGAATCTTCCAATCATGGCAATGTCACAAGGATGGCTAACAGGATCACTCTTCGTAGCTATTCCTCAAAAAGGGTAAACAATCAAATGGAGGTGAATGATCGGCCAATACAGAGTGGAGGTGATGCTGAGAACACGACCAAGGCTTCAAAGGCTGATGATAATGCATTCATGATGGTTATTTACTGGAAATTGTTCATTTTTTAATAAATGAGCTTAAACTCTAGGGGAAACATTTGCTCATTGCTTATGTTTATTTTTTAACGAGCTTGAATTCCACGTTAAAACTGCTCAATCCAGTCGTATAATAAGGATGTCTCATTTAAAATGGCATTTTTTCAAAGCTTTGCCCCGCATCCTTTCTTTATGCAAGTTAGGAAATGACCAATCCTATGAGTTTAAAGGGTTAGAGGACCTACAAATTTAAAAAAATAAATGGTCGCTCTTCGCTTGCACACCAAAAGGTTTGCATGCCCCCGGGTATAGCGAAAAATTTCCAAGTTACCAAAGATTGTTCTATCTGCACTGCGGAAAAAACACTTCCTTGGCGATGTCTACCGAAATAAACAAAGGTGAGTGGTGCAATTGGCTCCACTCACATAACTTTGACGAAGGAATCTTATTCTAGTCTAATCTTATAAACCAGTCATATATCCTTCGTGGTAACCTACCCTATACCCAAATTTTTCCTGTCGAAACAGACCAGGGTGCATGCCCCCTGGGTTTCAGTCATGTCCTCCCAATCACTCGCGCTCATTAGGTGGATGAACTAGGGATTGATGAGACATTCCTTGTGTGAAAAGACCATTCAAGGATGGTATTTGACTATTTGCTATGTGTGAACCAGGGAATGAAAGCTGGTCTACGAGCTTGACCACTCTTCCTTCATGCGGAAAACACATTACTCTAAAGAGTGAGGAAACAATGGCTCCCGTGTAATAAATATAGTCGCATCTAAGGAATAGATTATAATCTAGGGGTCCTTGGACTACCATTACGTTCATGTGAACAGTTTTCCTTCTCAATGTTATCGGCACATTGGGAAGGATCCCTAATGGTCGACTGGTTCCTTTGTTAAAGCCTATTAGATTTCTCATTTCAGGAAAAAGCAATGGCGAACCAAGCGCTTTCCAAGCAGTTGAGGAAAGGATACTCACAGAAGCCCCTTCATCTATGATGGTATCGGCCATGACCATTCTATATATTTGAGCAATGATTCGAAATGGCACACTAGCTGGTAAACAGGGTCTGCCTAGTAGATTCCAATTGAAGGAAACAACTAGGTTGCTTGGAGGTGGGATCGAATAGACGGTCGGATATGACTCTGATGAACTTCCTTCCTACGGTAAAGGAATGGGTAGACTGTCCCCATGTTCATCGGAGTCTGTACTTACGAAGAGAATTTGAACGGTGTCGTTCTTGTTCTCTCCGATGACTGTATCATCTGAAGATGGACCTTCTGAAGGCAAGACCGGCTCAACTGCTGCCTCGACCTTTTGACTTTCGTCTGGTGTGGATTCAGAGGGTTCATCTTCAGTGATAGACGCTTCAGCCGACCACAATGGCCTGTCAACAGGATTTTCAACCAGTGACAGACTCGGCAAGAGTTTGTTATATAGGAGGAAGCCGTAATGGTGAAACCAGACAGTCATCTTAAACTCTTTTAGCCTCATCTAAGAAGGGACAATGGTGGACAACGTGATTTCCTTCACACAGTTTACAAGGAAGTTTACATTTTCCTTTTTGTCCAGGGGCTTCACTTTCACTAGTTGACGGTGTATTCTCAACATGATCGTCAGAGGTTGATGACACTGGGTTGTGCAAACGAGGAGACCAGTCCCTTAAGATCCGAGGGATGCAAGGACAATCTCGATGATAGTGGTCTCCTTTGCAAATGACACATGGCGATTTAGGCCTGGACAGTGCAGTGTGTGGATTTTCGCTAGACGATGCCTGGTTGCCCCTTTTCACCTTTGGCTCCTTCTTCTTCTTCTCTTTCTTCTTCTTCTCCTTCTTCTTCTTAGTTACTTGATTTTTGGCTTTACCAGCTTCATCAAGCAAAGAGGAAGGAGGAGAGGGAGAATTGGACGAAGTATAAGGTTGGGGGGTAACTCTGGTATCATTTAGTTGTTGACTTGATTGTTCAGGAATCACGGTGTTCTGAACAACAGAGGTCGAGAAGAGCCATACGGGCAAGCCGATTGTCAATCCTGGAAGTGACAATGTGGCCATATGGGGTGCACCAACATCTCCCCAAGAGGAGAAAGGACTAGGATTTCCTCCAAGGGGAAATCCTTGGTTGGTGGACTCCATTTTTCTCAACCTAAGACCAACGTAGGAAAGGTGATGTTTATTCTGATTAAAATAAATTTTAGACGCTTTGACACAACTTGTTTTTTCAATTTTTAAGAGTCGAGAAAAAAAAATATGACTCTAGTCGCCTTCGATTTTAATGAGCTTGAAGTGACAAGTGCTCAGATGGACCTTTTCCTTTAAGGAGTCTGAAAAGGAACGAAAGAGACTACTCTAGAAATATAGACAGAGGGATTACCAAACCAATCGCCAAACTGCAGAATACTTTTTACTTTATGGCAGTCAATCTTCCCGAATGTTGTGTTCAGTGCATTGCGATCGATAGGGCGGCAGACACGGCTTCCTATGGATAAAGGAAAAAGCCTATTGTGGTCTCCCAATATATACTCAATGGTATGTGGGAGCACAAGTCCGTACTAGCACTTATCGTCTCAAAGTGGAGGAATCACCCAACCAGCAATGAAAACAACAGTTACCAGGCTTTACGTCACCGGAATAAGTCTCTAGCCTAGACTTCTAAATGTTGTGCGTTAGGTTCCAAAGCATTTTTAGATTCATTAAATTTATTTTACAGTTGATCTTGCTTAAGAAATTTGCCTTTCAGGTTCACCACGTGATGTAGATATACAATTCCTAAAATGCAATCTAAGATGATAAACAATCATTTAATCTTCTTTTTGCAATGAAAATCCTAGCTACTAAGGAAAGAGATACGATATTCTTTCAACATAGAGCAGAGAGAACACACTATATGCATTGTCCTAAATCAAACTAACAAACAGTCTAAATGCAAATGCACATGCATGTATTTGTTTTTCAGCCTTCTTAATGTGTGAATGATAAAAAGAAAGCCAAGCGCAAATCTGAATTATTTTTCAAAGTGACATTACTAACAAGTTTCTTTTCAAGACAAAATGAAGACAATGACGACACTTTGTTATTTGGAATTGAAAACTTGCTTTCGACACTTGAAAAACTACTAATTCAAATCAAATACAAGAGTAACAGTGTAATCGACTATCAAGAACAACTGGATTCTCTTCTATGACTGAAAATGACACTTGCGACACTTCCAAATTAAGAAATGACAGTTCAATTACGCTACTTCTTTGTAAAAGAGAACTGAAAATGGCTCACAATACATAAAAACATTTACAGTTCTTTGCACAATTGAGGTGGAATAATGGCAAGGAAGGGGGTTTCCAACTGAGGTATACTGACTACAGACAGCAAAACTCCTGACTAGAGCTGAAAAAAGTGAAGAAAAACCAAAGTCTAGAGGCAAAATTATCCCTTTATGATCAGCGCACCTGTTACACAGGGATTCCAGTATGCATCCCACCTACAACACACAGGAAGTGTGATGCATACTGATATCCTTGAAGAGAGGGTGCAATGGTATAGTGCGAGACTTTTGATCCAGTTCTTGATCACAGTTTGCAGCACAGTTCAGGGATTTAGGCCGAGCAAGTGGTAATTAGTAAATAAATTATAGGGGTAGATCTAAGGAGGTTACTAGAGCCACCACAAGGGCAATTAGAGAGTTTGTAAATTGATTGTTTAGTTCATAAACAAAACCCAGAGATAGAATGAAGCAGCATTGATCTACTTTGCACTTGCATAGCAAATGCAGTTCGTAGGCTAGCCGGCTTGACTTCAGGCTCCGTCTATAAGTTTATAAAGCAAACAAATATAGACAAACAAACAATCTATTCGCTCCCCAGTGGAGTCGCCATTTTTTTATCGGGAAATCTAGTGTCTATGTAGAGCTGCTAGTCCCACTAAGGCTAGTAGCTACCTTAGAAACAAGAAAACTAAAACCACTTTCGTTTTCCTTTATAAAAAGTAGATAAGAGGGGAACAAAGGAGACCAACCTCTGTCTTGCGCTTGGTTCCTTGCTTGATTCCTCTCCCTTCTGATAGATCTTTGCCACTCGCTTCCTCATCTACTCAGCTTCAAAGAGCACCTGTAGAATCAAAGCAGCATAACACTATCCAAGAACAGAGATCTACTATCATAAACAATATAGGACCAGATATATATTGACCACACAAATGCATATATCATCAACAATACAAGAATATGGAGGAAAACTTGAATAGCTTTATTAATAATCAAGAACAGAAAAGAGGATTACAACCAATTGTTCTAACCCAGCGTCATCCTCTCAGCAAGAAAGCCCTTCTTCACCTCATGAAAAGCTTGGATCACCCAACACTATGACGTTACACCAAGAAACCAACAACACTTCCTTACAAGATACAAAATTCCAGCCTCTGGATCTCTGGGATGAGGATCCATATATAGATGTTTGCAAGGGGGTGATTCAGCTGCTGAGATTTGATTAGTGTCCTCTCTCTGGTAGTTCTTGATTCCACCTGGAGATTGATGATCTCTTACTCATCCTTGGGCGAATGCAGAGAGGCAAGTGTCACAAGAGAAGTTTCTGGAAGATTTCATGATCTTCCACCTCGCAAATTGACCCTACCATTTGTCCACTCTCATCCATCGCACACCATAGAAGGGATTTTCAATATGCATCACACCTCCCATGTGCATTTAGGTGGGATGCAGTCCACTTTGACCATGCAGCAGGTGAGATGGTCCAGTTTTGACCAGTTCTGAGTAGCGTTTCATGGAGAACTTCTGGGAGATGATGTAATCAGTTGACCTTGTTCTTTTAGGGGTTGGAACAACAATTTTAGGGACTTAGGATCCCTTGGTTTATGGACATTTATGATTCGGGTTCCAGTGCCCAAAAATGTCTATAACACTGGGTACCATCAAATCAAGATCGTGCTGGAGGATAGAAGTAAGATGACCCTCGCGACAAAATGGGGACGCTTCTAGTATATCGTGATGCCTTTTAGGCTGAATAATGCTTCTGCAATATTTTTGGCCTAGTCGTCGCAGTGTTCAAGGATTTTATTCATAAATTTCTAGAAGTATACTTCTATGATTGGACAGAGTTTGAACTGGTGAAACACCATGTGGAAAGTCTACCCTTGATGTTAGATACATGTTAGAGGTACCAGATCATACTCAATCTAAATAAATGCTTATTTTGTGTCCCATTTGGGATATTGTGGGGCCATTTGGTATGCAGACAAGGCTTGATGGTATGCCCAGCTAAGATCGTGGTCATAATCAATTTGGAGGCACCAAGGAGTGTGAAACAGCTGCACACAACACTGGGGCATATGTGATACTATAGGAAAATTTTCAAGAGCTATGCCCAGATTACCATGCCGATGGAAAATTTGTTAAAAATGGATGTTATGCTCTATTCGAATGAAGAATGCCAGAAGAGCTTGGATGTGCTGAAGGAGAAGATGGTCAACATGCCAATCCTAATCTTCCCGGGTTAGAAGAAGGAATTTCATGTGCATGTGGATGTGTCATGTATTTTTCTTGGAGTAGTACTGACATAGGCCAGTGAAGGGGACTTGGATCATCCTATAGTGTTTGAAAGTAGGAAGTTGTCCAAAGTGAAGAAAAATTATTCCACAACAAAGCACGAAGGCTTAGCTATGATGTACGCGCTCCAGAAGTTCAGGCACTATTTGTTGGGCAAACATTGTAAGATGTATATGGACCATTACACGTTGAAATACCTGGTCAACAAGCCTATGTTGGGGGGAAAGATATGTAGGTGGTTTTTATTGTTCCAGGAGTATGATTTTGAAGTTATTGTGAAACCAAGATGCTTAAATGTTGGACCGGATCATTTGTTGCACATCAAAATGAGAGAGGAACCTAGTAATTTGGAGGAGTTGCTACCTGATGTGTAACTGTTTGCAGTGTGCATCATAGATAGTCACTTTGAAGATATTATACACTTCTTGACAATAGGTATGGCTCCAGAAGGATATACAATCCAACCAAAAAAGGAACTAGTGGTGCATGCGACAGATTTTTCTGTCATTACAGGGTACTTGTACAGAATGGGATCAGATGAAATACTGCAACATTATGTGCCAGAGTTTGAATGAAATAGCATCCTCGTTGAGGCTCATGACGACACTGCAGGAGGTCATTATGCAGGAAAAGAAACAATGTAGAAGATTCTACACGTTGGGTTATGGTCGCCGACCTTGCATAAGGATTCAAAATCATATTGTAGCGCATGCGATGCATGCCAAAGGATTGGCAGACCCTCATGCAGGGATGAGCTACCACTGAATCGGCAGATATCACTACAGCCCTTCGAGAAGTGGGTAATTGACTTTGTAGGACCAATTAAGCCTCTAGGGAAGAATACAGGTGCGTGGTACATCATCACCATGACTGAATATTTAACTAGATGGGTGGAGGTGTAGCCTATGAAGGACTATCATTATACACTTCCTGGCGATAGTTATGGCTCTAGAAGGATATACAAGACAACAGAAGAAGGAATTGGTGGTGCACGCGGTAGACTTTTTAGTCATTGTAGGGCACTTGTACAAAATGGGATCAGATGAAATATTGTGACGTTATGTGCCAGAGTTTGAACGAAACAGAATCCTCGTTGAGGGTCATGACAGAGCCGTGAAAGGTCATTATGAAAGAAAAGCAAAAATGCAAAAGATTCTACATGCTAGCTTATGGTGTCCGACCTTGCATAAGGATTCAAAAGCATATTGTAGGGAATGTGCTGCATGCCAAAGGACAGGCAGACCCTTGCAGAGGGATGAGCTACCGCTAAATCTGTAGATATCACTACAACCCTTCGAGAAGTGGAGAATTGACTTTGTAGTACCAATTCAGCCTCTAGGGAAGCAGACAGGTGCACGGTACATCATCAACATGATTGAATATTTAACTAGACAGGTGGAGGTGCAACCTGTAAAGGGTTGTACGAAAACGACAGTAGTAAACTTTATCTTTGAGTACGTGCTAACAAGGTTCAGTTGTCAAAAAATCCTAATGAGTGATCGTCGTACACACTTTCTCAATGAGATGATCAATGCAATGATGGAGGAAATTCAAGTTTACCATTAGAAGAGCACACCCTATCATCTGTAGGCCAATGGGAAAGTGGAAGCGTTTAATAAAGTATTGGAGAGCACACTCACGAAGGTTTTCAATGCTCAAGGAAATGATTGAGATGTTCATGTACCTACGGTGCTATGGGCTTATGGAATGAGTTGAAAGAAGTTGAGTGGACAAACATTGTTCAAACTAGTTTATGGCATGGAAGCTGTGATGCCGATGGAGTAAATTTTACCTAGTCTACACATAGCAGCATTCACAGGAATGGCAGATCATGAAGCCTTGCAAGAAAGGCTCGCGCAGCTAATGGAACTGGAGGAGGATAGATTTCTAGCTTGATTTCATCAACAAGTTCAAAAGGAGTGCAGAAAGGCATGGCAGGATCGGCACATCAAACTGCACACCTTCAAGGTAAATGATTTATTTTTTTATATGACAACAAGTTTGATAAATTTATAGGGAAATTTAGGATGCATTGGCTGGGGCTCTATGTCATCAAGGAGATTAATGATGGTGGAGCAGTTCAGTTGGTGAAATTGAATGGAGAACCATTCCCAAGATTGTTATACAGGAAGTAGGGGTGATTTTAGGGGCGAATGTTCGCCCTTTGGCGAAATTAAGGGGTTTTAAATTTTTAGTGGGCAAATATTTTGTATCATAGTACATTTTTACAAATCACCTCAAATAGCCCACCTTATTTTAAGGGAGAGGGTAAAAAAGGTAAATTTAGCCCTTGAAATTAGGAGTTACAACCTTCCATTGGCCCATTTTCAAGAATAGGTTTTATTTAAGTGAATCCATTGGCCCATTTTCAAGAATAGGTTTTATTTAAGTGAATCCTATGGGCCAAAGGCCCTAATACCATATTTATAAAAGAGGAACGATAAATTAATAAAAATATAAATAAATGAGAGGTATGGTAAATAAATAAAGCATTTTTTATATTTACTCCATAAGTCACCTTATATACATGCAAGGGTGTAAACAAATAAAAATATAAGTAAAGTGGAGGTATGGTAAATAAATAAAACGTCTTTTTATACTTACTCAAAAGGTATGGTAAATAAATAAAAATATAAATAAACTAGACGCATGGTAAATAAATAAAACCTCTTTTTATATTTAGTCCATAACCCTCGTTCTATTTATGAAGGCTCAAGAAAGAGGTTTTATTTAAGTGAATCCTATGGGCCAAATACCATATTTGTAAAAGATGTATGGTAAATTAATAAAAATATAAATAAGTGAGAGGTATGGTAAACAAATAAAACTTTTTTTTATATTTACTCCATAAGTCACCTTGTATTTATGAATGGTATGGTAAATTAATAAAAATATAAATAAACGAGAGGTATGGTAAACAAATAAAACATTTTTTATATTTACTCCATAAGTCACCTTATATTTATACTATGGGACAAATACCATGGACTAGATTGTTATTAATACCATGCAAAAAAACATTATTAACCCTAATATTAGTATTAATAAAAATAAAAATGGCACATGGTATTGACCCATGGTATTCACCAAAATGGCACATGGACCCATGGTATTCACTTGGAATGTAGCCTATTTAAATGGGGGAATTAAACCAGCATAGATCCATCTTTACTCTAGATCTACTAACCCCCGAGAGGTATCAAATATCGTGATATGCAAACTAGCATAGAGTGAAAAAATATTTGATCCGATCAAGAGTAAAAATGGATGTTGTAATTTAATGTATGTTAAACATTTTAGCTTGGTTAAAATAAAAATAAAATAAAAATCAACTATTAATTTTATTAATTTTTATAAATTACTAATAGTAATTTTTAAGCTCCAGGTTTATGATAACCCATGGTATTGACCCATGGTATTCATGTGAGCATAGACTATTTAAAGGGGAAATTCTATATTAGATCCATCTTAATTCTAGGTCTACCAAGTGCTCAGAGGGATAAATAGATGTGGAGTTAAGATGGATATAGGTTGTTTCTTATGATAATGAAGATATTAAATAGACTTAGGAAATTATATTGTAAAAACATCTTAAGGTGAATGGTTAAAGCATAGACATTGGACAAGTATATTTGTATACTTTTGTTTTAAACTGAAACAAATCCAGGGCTAAAAGGAATGGATTGATTGCACTAGTCATCCTTCTATAACTTTCCAACATATGCTGGAGTAAACAGATTGTAATTTGGGTAATTTTTGTAATTGCAAACGGGAACATACTTGTGTATTGGCAGGGTGGTTACGAGGTCCCTAGAAGTGGAGTAAAAAGATTGTAATTTGGGTAATTTTTCTAATTGCAAACAGGAACATACTTGTGTATTGGCAGGGTGGTTACGAGGTCCCTAGAAGTGATGAATTTGAATTTTTCTTGGTTTTATATATAGTATTAGGTTTTTTCTCATGCTTTCTGTGAATGGCACGGGTGAATTTTATCCTACACCCACTAGGTTATCGATATGTAATTTCGATAATTTTGATTTCAAAATATATTTTAAAGAAATGCAATGATTTCATTTGTGTATTCAATAAACACAAGATTTTATAATTGAGTAAAATATTCGCCATGCCTGGTGAGAGATTCGCCAAAAAATTATATATACATATCATATTATTGATAAAATCGCCTTCCATTTTTCCTATATACCATGGAGATTCACCCATTTATTATACATGTAAATTTGGGGGGGTTCTTAAAATTTTCCCTGACAGGAAAATGACCTCCTCATTAACTCAGAGGAAAAAGACATGATGACTGAAGGACTGACCATGTTCACAGGCCCAGTTGTTAAGCTAACGCTATATAGACACTATCAACCTGATTTATAAAGCTTCTCAGCAAGCTTAAGGGTGCGTTAGTGCCTAGGGTAATTCTACTTTCCACGTCGGGAACAATGTTAGTGAACCTACATCAAGTTCGATGGGTCAAAGGAGCGAATTGACTAAGAAAGTATCCCTATATTCTCTCCTATGTCAGCTCATAAAAGCAGGGAAACATCAGAACTTGACCTATTTAGGGGAATTACTAATTCCTAATGGAGTATGCAAATGGGAAAGAGCACTAAAGCATGGAAACATCACTGCTTTTGCCTAATGGAACTCATGAAGGAATTGGCAACCCTAACCCTACATGCTATATATCCAAGGCTTGCGCCATTGTGAAAGAGGTCAAAACATTGGAAAGGATTGCCTATTTGAATGTCAAGTAGAGTCTTAGACTAAGGCATCAAAAGAGGTTAAGAAGGGAGAGAGAGAGAGGAGTTGAAGGGGTAAGGGAAGGCTAATGCAATTGATGGTTGTAATCACTCTTTCTACATCAATATAGAACTGTAGTTGTGTTGTACACTCAGTGATGTTGGTAGTATAAACTTGTTTATATGATGATCTAATATCTTCTAGCATGAGTGGCTTAGTTACATGCAACTAGATATATTTTCTATGTTCATGCATTTGTTTTTCAAGGTTTTATGTTGTGATATTATGCTTGTCTTTGCTATGTGCAGGTTTTGATCTGGAGCTGGCTCAGGGGTCTTCCACCTAGCTGCATTGCGCTCTCCAGCAACACCACACTAAGACTTGAGGTAATAATTCCTTCTCACTTCGATATTCATTTGTTAAACATAGATATGCATGTATATTTGTGACAGCTGCAACTAATCTGACTATCTGTCGAGGATCTCGGGAAGATCCTTAAGGGTTTTCTACATCACAAAACACCCGTGTATTAATCCTTATAGCAAGGATGGGTGAATGGAAGTCGATTTAATCCATACACTACCGATATGGCTAGATGACTACATGATGGAAACACAGTCTTAGCACTCCAAGCAGCTGAAAGGAGGCACAGGACTATAAACTACACTGCCTGGGTTGGGGAGCTGTACAATTGGGGAACTGTGCAAAATGAAGGAATGCCACAGTGTCAATAGACATGTTTAGGGAGTTGCACTATCCATAAAGGGACCGCACAACGCAGCCAAAAAGTGACCATTATGGTCATTGTTCATGACTTGACAATGGGGAAATGACCACATGGAGCGGGGACGAGGGGGGTCGACATTTGAGTCGGCATTTAAGGGAAAGATCTGTGAAAATCTGCTATTAATCCAGCATTTATGAACGAGTTATGGGAGGAATGTTCTAGATTTGAATTCAAAAATGGCTATAAATTACAGGTGGCTTCCCATCAAAATACACTTGGAATTTTGAGAATTGAGGTGTTAAGCTCTCAGGTGCATATGCACCTTGAGATATATGAAGCCCTGATAGCGAGTTAAGTGTTTGAGAAATTGTAAACAAAGATGTAGGTGTTGTTGTCTAGCATTATGTCAGTGCTCGCAGAAACTGTGAGTGCAGGAGAAGCAATGGCAGTTGATGGACCTACCCCGGAGGTAGTAATAGCAGTTGAGGGAGTTGCCCCGAGAGTTGAAAGTGTTGAAGTAATGACAGAAGTGCCTAAATCACCGAGGACACCCAACCGAGGCCTACACCGACCAAGGAGGGTCTAAAATCAAATAAGGATAAGCAAAAAGCACAATAGATGGTGTGCACATCACGCAAAAAAATCCCACGGACGGGAAAGCCCACTGCATTGGAGAAGGGCAAGGTGATTGACCTATATCCTAAAGCTGAGGTTGAAGAAATCCATGTGGGTGCAAAAGAAATTGATATGGAGGGGGTGGAGGATGTTGATGTGGAGGGGTCTTACCCCATTTCTAAACTGCCCGAGTACATTCCTCCACACAGAGGCAAGACGAAGGTTCCAAAAGATATTGATGAAAGTAAGGTCACACTACACACACCCTTACTACTGGACCAAATCATCTTTGAAGGACTGTGCCTGGGGCACATCCCCCTTTTAGAATTATAGGACTAGGATTTGGCTGATGTGGAACATTTGTCCCATTTAGTGATAGACCAACTCATGCACCACGTCTTCTATAAAGACTCTAGTGTGACCACGTTGGAGCCAAGGAAGTGGGTAAAAGGGGTGGATAAGGCGGGTCTATTAAACATGTTGTGGGTACCACATTATAACTACACACCCATAACCATGGTAGTGATCAAGAAGTTGTTGTGCTCTGTGCACGATGGGTGTTTGTGGTTAGAAGAGCCGATACCCATCACTGACATGCTAATCCATAGGATCACTTGGCTGCTGCACTCAGGAGAAAATCTGGCCATGGTGTTTGGAAGAAAGAGAAGGGAGTACGACCACACTGAAGTAATGAAGGGCAAATTCAAAATCACTACGAAGCTATGTGGCTATGCCATCACAAGTATAACTGACCCTGTGATCAAAGTAGCAACGCAAATCTTGGCAGGAAGATTATGCGAAAGTGTCGTGCAGACGAAGTGCTGGCACCAGTAGTAGCCTTAGTGTCCCAGTACGTGGAGGGAATATAGTTTAACAGGGCATGCTACCTCTATGGGGAGTTCCTCACAAACTGTAGAGAGGCACAGGATCACAGCAAGAACATTCCACTATGCCAGGCTGCTACTGTCTAGAGTGCTGGTCGCGTGGCAGTTACCAGAGGATAGCCAGTTTCCTGCGGTCGCACCCAAAATACTAGAAGTAGGGAATTTGACTTCACTATGGGCTATGAAGGACCTGAAAGGGTCAAGGACAACAAGGTATTTTGGATATTGATGGAGATGAGTATCCATATGGCCATCAACTGCAAACTGTGACTGTCGCCAACCATTTTTGAGAAGCTGCAAGAGTATGCGAAGTTCAAGGCCGACTTCCACCTTGTCTCTATACATGCGTGAAAGGATCCTGAGCAGAAATGGTATGACCTACCATACCTGGACACAAATGATGCGATTACAATGGTCCTCAACTGCTAGCTGGAAAATTAGCGCACTACCTCAGACTTGACAACTGAATCTAGGAAGACCGCGGTGTAGTGGAAAAAGAATGGGGCCAAGCTGAAAATGGAACACTTGGCCACCAAGAGAAAAAAGGAGGCTGAGGACAAGGCCAAGGAAGAGCATGCAAGCATGAAGCAGACGGGGGGACAATTGGAAGAAGAGGAGTGTAGCTTTGGTAGGAGTCAGAAGTCACCTTCCTCGGAGATAGAGGAGGAGGACCAGCAATAGGAATAGGCAGGAGTGGACCCAGAGACTACTTTCTTCCACGTTAAGCACAATATATATCCAAAGAAGGTAGGGATACGAAATAATTCTAAGGCCAATAGACCTCTCTCAATCCAGTCACCTTATCAGAAGGTGATTTAAATGATATTGGTGATATGGTAAGGGATGCCAATGCGGAACTACTACAACATTTCGAGCTACAATAGAAGCAAGACTTGGGTTCCATTCATATAGGTTTGTACGAGCTACAAATTCAGGCATCGTAGGTTGAGACCAGCGTGCGATGAAGTAGCGTAAAGCCAACTAGTTTGGTGCCCAGCACATCAGAAGTAACAAGGATGGTGCACACACTGGATCCCATGGCAATAATGCTACTGGAGGGAGTGCTAACCACAGAGACTGAAGCTGACAAGCCTTCTGTTAGTGCCCTTAAAGGTGTTGGGCTCAATTTGGTTGCACTTCCTAGTGAGGTGCTTCACAATTTGTACGATGGCGTGATCACGGAACTTTAGGCCCACAAACAATGCACATTACACGTAATCAATGAATAGAAAGTCAAGAACGCTCAGATGATTGTACAAAGATATTCTGCCATTAATCTCATCAAATCCATCACAGACAAAAATGAGTGCACAACCAAGGTAGTGGCTGAGGCATGCAGGTCTATCCGAGAGTTAGACATTCCCAATGATGAGCCACTAGATGTGTGGATTCGGAATTTCACTGGTGGAGCATGCAATGCCAGAAAAGAGTTGGCAAAGGTTCAGTTTGACCTGAACCTCAAGATTGTAGAACTGTAGTTGAAGGCCCAGCCTTCAACCTTGCCAAAAGTCAAAGAGCAGCGCAAGACAACTATGAAAGATGACATGGTTGTAGTGAACATCGCAGTGAAGGAGTGCACCATGCTCTTCAAGCAGGCACTCAAAGTGGTTACGAATTTGTAGGAGGATCCCACCTTGAAAAGGTTGGAAATAGAGGCTTGGGAGTTGTAACAGAGATGTGATGAAGTCAAAGTGATAGTGTGCACCGTCACACTTACACAGAGGCTAGCAAAACTATAGGAGGCAAAGGTACTAAAGTAGTAGGTGGATGTAGCACAGCGCAAAGAGAGTGTCCTCAAGGTTAGAATAGGGCCTTGGATTGATGAAGCCTATGCGCTTATCACTACCATCGAAGGAAAGCTGGCTGGTCTGTTGGCAACTCAACAGAAGATATAGTTAGAGAGTATAGGACCAAATACTGAGCATCTAGTTGAGGAGATGAAGCAAGCGACAAAAAATTGCAGTGCAGAAGTTGCAGTAGTCCAAGTGGAGCTGGGAGGTATTTGCGACAAGATATCTACGCCAACCAAGTGACTCGAGGGAAATTCACCATGTTTGTGTTGGGGGCCTATTGGGAATGGGTCACCTAGGGTCATTTTTCGGGTTAAAAGCCCAATTTTTGGGGCAGAAAGCACGAATTTTGTATAAACAAATCTAAAGTCTCAGCATTTTGTGATCATGAAGTGTGAATATATTAAGAGTCAAAAATGGTTTCTGCCCTTAGTTTAAATAGGTTTTGTCATCTTGATGACATCCACCCTTGGTGAGCGGATCATGGGATTGTATCAAATGAAGGTCTTAGAAGAGTCTAAGATAGTTTAGTTTGGGAGTTCATAGATAGAGTCATTGATGAGTCTATAAAGAGCTAAGAGCGAGAGTCTTAGCATAGGAAAGAGGCTCTATAGCTGAGTGCACAAAGGCCTAGGGTAGAATTCCCAGCTAAATGTGTGGACCACTGCAGCTGTGTGTGCAAGGCAGTTAGAGTATGTACTGGAAAATCTGAACCATCAATAAAGATAAGTATTACGAAATTATTGTGCATTTTACTACCGTCAATTACATGTGATTATGTTATATTAAGCACTGGGTTTATGTTTTATTACTAATTTGATGCATGAATATATATGTTTTCTTTTGTTATATGGATGCAAGTAGTGATATCTGTTTATGTGAAGACAATATTAATTACATGATAGAATTGATGAAAACTTAAGATAATTTGGGAAAGTATACAACAAAGTAGTCACAGAGGCATGTAAGTGTCAAGATTTCTTGTTATGGTTACGTGAAGGACGATCACAAACCTTCATGAAGGTTCTGAAAGACTAGTAAAGAAGTACATTGATAACCCCTAAAGTCTTATCGATCTGCACGAAGGTAGAGTTAAGATGTAAACTAACATCACACCCATCTTAGGGTGTGGAGGCTTGATTCTTGCATCCCCCCATATTGCTTCGAGTGATACTTCAATTTGCGCTCCGCGGGATGATGCAAAAAGGGCTAGTAGTGTAGGGATTTTCTTGGTTGAATAACACTGAACCTAGGTCAAAGCCCACCAAGCCAAAAAATGGTTCTATTGCTAGGGACAGGATCTGCATAATGAGATGTGTGATGTCACATCACTGGAATCCAACTAAGAAGGAGATTGAATACTGGTTGGCTAGAAAGATCGATGAATTTTCGGCACAAGAAAATAGGAATCCACAATTAATAAAAGAATAATGGTTGGATAGATATCTATAGATAGAGATACACAAAATCTTCTTCTGTGCCTTCCAATTTGAATTATATGAGTGGATTGCGAAGTTGGAAGACAGCCAAGGGAGGTGGAGCCTTGATGGTCTGATTTTCTAAACCCTGGAGTTAGTATGGAAATTGGAAGTCTGTGAAGATAAGATCGCACGCACTGTTGATCATTGGCTCGACCATATTACTGGAGGTTTTGTGAGAGAGTTCTTGATCAATACTTCATTTAGTTACAATGAAGCAGAGTGCCTCTTCTTCAAGGGGCCACGAGGTAAGTATTTGAAATCATTAAATACTTCAATTAAGATGCTCTTGTGTGAAAAGAGGGTCGTGTAGTTACCTTGATGTTTGGATCTACACAAAGTGGAATGTCTTTTAGGGATGGAGGAAGAAAAGGTCCTGAATATAGCCTGTTGATTGAACCTCCTCTAAGTGATGACAAAGGCACAACATAGGCTTCTCCACTAAGCGATATTTAGTTGATAAGACAAGGGTTCCCGCGAATACACACGCACCTCCATCCTCATCTCATCTATCTACAACGCCTCCATCCTCACCTCCACCGCTTACCCCCTCACCCACACCATCGCCTCCTCCAACATCATTCAACATGGAAAATTCCATAAAACTACCTATGTTCAAGGGTGTAGGAAATGAAAATCCAGACCAGTTTTGGTTTGTTGCGAATGTTGTATGGGAAGC
The DNA here is from genome assembly GCA_031772625.1 of Pinus tabuliformis. Classification (NCBI taxonomy): domain Eukaryota; kingdom Viridiplantae; phylum Streptophyta; class Pinopsida; order Pinales; family Pinaceae; genus Pinus; species Pinus tabuliformis. The sequence continues at coordinate 1,428,951,227 of CM062816.1, forward strand.
TCAAGGTATCACAGACAATCAAATAAAGAAAGCAATGTTGGTTAGTGCTTTGCACGACCATGCATTAACATGGTACATTAAGTACAGTACTGATAACTCGACGTTCGCCTTGGCAGATATACAGACTGCGCTGAATAGGGAATTTAGTAGACCTAAGTCTCAAGCGCAATCCATTGTGGGATTCAAGGAGATCATGATGAAGCCTGGAGAGACGCCCTGGGATTTACTTCAAATATTGAAGTGTATGATCCGTGAAGCCAACATGAAGCTGATTGATGGGCAGCACAATGAATGGTTTGTGGCCTCGCTCCTGCATCACCTAAGGGTTGTGCTATCACAGCAGAAGATCGAGACCTAGGAAAAAGCTTTGGAAATCGTGATGAGATTGCGTGAGACACCAATGCAGGATCCTAATATGAGCATTTAGTAAATTCACGTGAAGTTGCAGAACCTTTGCCTCAAAATTCAAAGCTTGAAGAAAGACAAAATAGCTCAGACAGAGGCATGCGAAGAACTTTGGTTCCTGAAATGCAAAGGTCAGGGGCATGACAAGGACCACTGTCTAGTCTTTGTGAATTATGTTATAGTGGGGGGACTGATGCCTCTGAGGCTGAAGGTTGTAGCAGGGCCAGTTATAGGGCCTGCACTATGGTGTGCTATCTACCAGATAGCTGGGAAAGAAGTGACCGAAAATTGCCACTTGCTGCAGATATTCGTATAGACGCCACAATAGCTCTTCTACAATTTATGTTAATCAGTGGGTCATGAAAAGCATAATTTTCATAGTTATGAATTAATGATGGACAGAAAACCTGCATACAAGGTGTAGGAAGAAACGTGGCCTCTGGATCAAGGTGCTGGAGGAGCACGAGGTTAGTATCAGGGGCGTGTACGAGGCCAAGGTGGAGGAAGACCTAGTAGAGGTCAAGGGTAGCTTATTTGTTACAATTGTGGAGGGTCGCGACACTACGTGAGAGACTTCCCAAATCTGATGTGACTTTCATGCCGCTATTGTACTCAGTTTAACCATGCAACTAAGAGTTACCCTATATTGTTGGCTAAGATTCGCGAAATGGGGGTGCAGCCTCTGCAGTCGACATAGAACCTATAGATGTTGAGGGTTGAGCCTTGCGAGGAAGACCCTAAGGTAAACATTATGTTGCGAAGTGGAATGATGACTGATGAAGATAAGGGGAAGTAGCCTATAGAAGGTGAGTGGGTCTGCAAAGCACCAAAAAAGGAGACTGATTTTTATCTAGAACATGCAAAAGAAACATTTATGTAAGCGAAGAAAAGCTTCACTAAGGCCTCTACCTTAGGAAATTAGGAGAAACTGGTTGAAGAAATGGACCCATCCATGATTATCACATTCTTGGAGACCTACATGAAACTGCTCCGTGATGCATTGGCAAGGAAAATTCTACTAGTGAACTGCACGTAGTCAGAAATCTTAGTAAGCATAAGGGAAGGACTGGACGTGAGATGAGACTCACCACGTGGATAGGAGAATATGAAATGGACCAAGTTATCTTGGACCTAGGGTCGAACTCAAATGTTTTGCCAAAGTAAACATGGGAAATAATGGGGAGACCTACACTACAGTCATCTCCGATCAAGTTAAGGATTGTGAATGAACATAAAATCATTCCAATTGATGAGGTTGCAGGGGGTAATAGTTGACATCGAAGGTACGAGTGCATTGGTGGATTTTGAAGTAATATAGATTGTGGATGATATAAATCCCTACCCTGAGCTCCTTTGGATTAATTGGGCCACTAACATGAATGGGGTAATCAACTTGAAGAAACGAAAGATGATATTTGAGAAGAAATTGCTCCATGTAGTGGTGCCACTCGATCTTGTAGAAGGACTGCACTATACAAAACCGGTCTATGATTATGAAAGTGATGACGATTTGGACCAAATTTACAAGATAATGATGTGAGACTAGGATTGGGTGAATTCGACAGCAAACAAATGTATTCTATGGGATCGTGATAGCTCCTGCACATTGGATTCAGATGAAGAACTTGGGCACTGGTAGAACCAACTACATGAAGTATCTACGCTATGCTCTAATATGATGACCAAGTCGTTGCACTGTGTATCATTTGAGGTAAGAAATCTACCTCACTATGATGGGTTAACTAACATTGATCGCTTTTTGGATGCATTCAAAAGGGAAGTGCCCAAGAATCAACACTTGTAGGCATTATATTGGGTGTTGCACGCTACACCTGCAAAATGATCGGGTATGCATAAGGACAGTTTTGAGGATTGCAACAAATATAGAAGAATGATGAGGATATGCTTTGGCCACCCGTTGGTATGACTAACAGAAAAATATGACAGGAGAAATGACCCGCGTGGTAATTTTGCCAAATGGACTAAAGTATATGGAGCAAAGCCTCAACCGGAGTGGATCCATTTATTTTATCATACCTTGGATGTTATACCAACAAATTGGTACTTGGAGACAAAACTTCATCATGGCATCGAGAAATGGGATGTTTTACACCAAGGATTTCTGATGACGTTCAGTTTTGAGGATGGATTTGAATCTATTAATGACGTGTTGCAAGAGGTTAAGACAACCATCTTTAGGATACCACAGGATCCTCTAGACCTAATTCAACCTTATTGGACTACCTAGCTAAGCCATGCACTAGAGTGTTATAATGTAACATGAGAAGAAGAAAACGAAGACCTGAGAAAGATTAATATCTTGGAGATTGAAGGTCACCGCAGAGTTGAAGGACCACAACTAGAGAACCCCAACATAATAGAGCTTCTCAGAACTAGATAGGTGAACATTGGCATGGAGGTAGAGCTGAAGTTTTCAAAGATTGGGAACTACTTAGATGATGCGATAGTAGATAAGGTCTTTGAACTACTCTGTGAATATCAAGACTTGTTCCCCACAAAGTTTTCTGATCTGAAAGTAATAACAGGATACTTGGGTATCATGAAGATCAAATTAAAACCGGATGCAAAACCTGTGAAACAAATACCTTACCACCTAAATCTGAAGTGTAAGGAAAGGGTCCGCATTGAGTCAGATAAGATGCTCACAGTGGTTATTATTGAACCAGTGGAAGAATCTGATTGGGTAAGCCCAATAGTGGTTCAGAAAAAGAAGCAGAAGGAAGAAATAAGGATATGCGTAGATATCAGGAAGTTGAATGATGCCTGCATGCATGATCCCTTCCCAACCTCGTTCACCGATGAGGTCTTGGATAATGCTGGCGACCAAGAAGCATATTTGTTCGCTGATGGGATCTCTGGGTACCATTAAATCAAGATCGTGTCGGAGGATAGAAGTAAGATGACCTTCGCGACTGAATGGGGATGCTTCTAGTATATGGTGATGCCTTTTGGGCTAAAGAACGCACCGACGATCTTTTCACACGTAGTGAAGGTGGCATTCAAGGATTTTATTCATAAATTTCTAGAAGTATACTTTGATGATTGGACAATGTTTGGACTCGTGAAGCACCATGTGGCAAGTCTGCATTTGATGCTAGATACATCCTGGAGGTACCAGATCACGCTCAATATGAAGAAATGTTTGTGTTGTGTCCCTTCTAGGATCTTGCTGGTGTGGAGCGATAAAAAGGTGTCTTTTGAACTCCTAATTACCTTCACATTAATTATCAACCCAGCGACGACTTTTTATTTCAAGAGTGTACTCAGTCTGAGGCAGCTATTTACTCAAGAGTAATTTTTTGCAGTATAGTGCTCAAAATCCAAAAGTAAATGAAAGTTGGAAATAAAATCTACTTACAACAAAGCACTTTAAGACTTAAATCATGCATTCAGAAAAATAAGCAATGTATCAGTCAAGGGTCCAGTAGCAATAACTCATCCCTTTGGAAACTGATGTAACCAAAAGTAATCAAGGAATAGATCATCAATCTGGGGACTAGACAACAAATGCCAATGCCCACTACAGTTTCAGATCGTTCTTCACACCAAAGCAAAGATAATGTGAATAACAGGAAATGGAACGGCAGATAAGAAATGAAACAACAATTAAGAAATGGAATAGAAAGAAACTAAAATGTTCTTAAAAAAAATCATTCACTCAAACAACCATCAATCGAGGATACAGTAGCAATAACTCATTCCTCTGGATATTGATGCAATTGAAATCAAACTAGAACAAGACAATCAATCTGGGAATGAGGAAGCAATAACCAATGTTCTCTACAGTTGATAGTCCTGCTTTAAAGCAATCAAAAGGAAATCGAAATTGAACTAAAGCTGTCATTGAAAGTAAACTAGGAAAACTCTTTAAAAGCAAACTCTTGCAATTAATCAACCAAACTGAATAGCGAAGTAAATGGACAACAAACTTATAATGAAAGGAATTAAACAACGAATCATATTTAATAAATCTGAACAACAAACTCTAATTAGTGGAATCGAATAACTAACAATCTGAAATGAACAGCGAAGCTTTACATTTGAAATGAACAACATAACAATATAAGTTGAAAAGGATAATAATCTCTGTTATGATGGAAAAGAACAGCCACGCGATTCAATCTCAACTTGTGCAATAAAACAATTCCATAAAATATTCTACCAGCACATTATAAAAACATGAAACTGTAAAATAATGCAATTCAAAAGAATAGGAAATAAATCAAACCATCACACAGCAGCAGCATACTCCACCAGAGGCTGGGCCCTTAGCCGCCAGCGGATGCTGCTGGGCTACTTCAGATGAAAAGAATGAACAACAACTCCCAAATCAGGTATTAATCATTAAATGGTAAAATCATTACAACAACAACAGCTTTGAGACTTATAGCCTGAAACAATCCTTTCTTCCTCCTATCCTATCATGAATTCTTAATTCTAAATCTCTAATTCTAAATCCTCAATTCCATCATTTTTCCGTCATTCGAATCCCCAAATCATCCTCATCTCTGATCTCTGTTCTGATTTAAATAAAGAGAGATCAGAGAGAAGTTACAATAAAGATAAGTAAAACATGATTTCTATTACAAAATTGGAATGTTTCCAACCAATTGATAAACAAGAAGATATATTTCCATCCAGCTTTCAACAAGATCAAGACGAATTTGACTTTGCAACTGAGATTTGGAGGACGGCCTCAACAACAAATCTGAGAAAATTGTGCTAAAAGAACCCTGCGTTTCTCTTAGTACAAGCCGAATTTGGGAAAACTATTCTTCACCAAAATTAATGGGGTCCGTTCTGGACAAAACCCATGTTCCGGATTTTCTAGATTCTGCTTCTTTTGCTCAGAATTTCAACCGCAAAACCGTCACTTCTTATTCCAACGAATTTTTGAGTTGGCACTTTTAATGATCAAATCTTCAATCTGGAAATTATCTTGGAGGCTAAAAATGGTGAATAATGTTACAACTGATTTATTAAAACTATCATTGATAAAATCATGCATAATCATCAATTTATTAGAAATAAAGGAGAGTAAATAATATTCATTCATAGAAGCATAAATCATCATAAAATGGATTTATATAATAAATTACATGATGAAGAATAATAGAAATGGGTGGAATAAGTGTTCAAAAGTGATAATAATAATGGCATATTAACGGCCCAACATACCCCCACACTCAAGATGTTGCATGTCCTCATGCAACAAAAACTGAATATATTACATGTCCTCATGCAACCCAAAGACAAAAACCCATGTGTTAACCAAGCAATAAAAAATATGTTCATCTTAGCTCATGAAATGGATAGAACAAATGAATTCTTCCTTAATTAATGAATATTCACTTTTAGTAATCTTGATGAAGGCATAACAATTTTTACATTGACATTCAACTATATGAAGTTGCAACAAAATATGATATAAGTAACAACAAACTTCATTAACCATTTTCTCAAAAACTACAAACCAGCTTTTGTTGAAATTTGGCAAGTAAATTTATAATATATGAATTCCTTTATGATCCAAAAAATTAGACTGTTTTGATGCACGGATCATGAGATATAAACAAAATGGCTGTATGTGAGAGTGCATGATTTCCGAAATTTTATGAACCAATTTATCTTGAAATTGTCTGGGCTTTTATTAATGATACGTCTGTGTTTTCCAAAAATCACAAGAATTGAGTTCATAGCTTTAAAAATATTATGGAAAGCAATTTATACACTGAAATTGTATGCCTTAAATGAGAAAGAAAATAGAAAACATCCATCATGCGTAGCAATTCAAACATCCATCATGCGTAGCAATTCCTCCCCCTCTTTGAAAAATTAGCATGCCCTCATGCGATGCTAGAAAACAAATAAAGGTGGTTGCTACTATTTGTTGAATTCTATGCTTGGTGTAAAACAACATGGAAAATGGGAGGTGTTGAGAAGGAATAAGAATAGCAATGGATGATAAAGAATATGAATAACATGGTTATAAGAAAGAAATGAATGAAAGCAATACTCCCCCAAACTGAAAGATGATATGTTGTTGAAAAATGGGAAGTGGTACAGATGTCGAGTGAAGGATGATAAATAATGCTCAAAATGGATTTTTATGAAATTCTCCTAAATTTGTAATAAATCAGAAAATTATGCGATTTTACCTCAAGTTTTACCTCCAAAAATGTGGAAAGACACATATGGACTGGAATTTGTTGAAGCTGATGTAGGCAGAGTTGGTGCTGAAAGTGATACAAAAGGTGGGATCCAGGTAAGCACATCATGTCTGAAGAATTGTTCACGTTCACGAGTTGCTCAAGCCTCTTCTGTTAGTTGCAATAGTGTGGTCATGCTGTGAATAGAGTTCTCCCCCATACTTGTTGTTCTCCTGTAAACAAATCACTATTTTGCATACAATGTTCTTGAATCCATAGTGTTAGCTTTGAAGAGAAATAGATAAGATGCATGCAAAACTTTGAGTCAGGAAATACATGCATTATTTTGTCAAATCAACAAGTTATGGCAGAGTACGGTAATCATATCGCATGCAATCCCATAATGCATACATTCACCCCCTCCAATTGGAAAATGAATTCCATGACCATAAAGCGTATGAGAGGGGTTATGTTGACGGCAAGGCATAAGAATGAACAATATATCAGTAAATGAAGCAGAATACACTTATCAATAATAGGATAGCGAGAGTTATGGCTATAATGAGAGCAGAGTATGTAAAGATAGTTATGAATAAGAGATAGGATGCTTAGGATTGATGATAAGTTATGAAAAAGATAAAAAGAACAACAATATGCCAAAAAGATGCTTTACTGATAGTATGCTAGCTGAAGATGCTGCGATTGATCATAAAACAATTTCTCATGCATAAAGGTTCAAAATAGGGAAAAAACAATTAAGGAAATAACTTCTCTGATAAAAATAAAAAATAAGAAAAGGGTATTATAGTAATAATTGACGATAAGATAAAACTTCAATACCATAAGCAGAGCCTCTCCTGCCAGCAGGCGTCCATAGCCTCGGCAAGGTTGCTTTTTAACCCATATGAGCCAGAATCCTCAATTTATAACTAGAGAGTTTCAGTGCTGTTCTACAGAAGAGATCAGTGTGCTGGCATGGTAACCAGATAATCACATTGCCATTCACTGGGATGTATCAAAAGTGATCAGGTCGGCTCGTGATGAGACCTCCTGTTCCAAGGATAATTTGGCTATCCAATGGATCATAACCCTGGTGTGGTGGCCATAATGGGAATGTCACTTTGTTACAGCCTTATGAACATGGTAGGCTGGCTCATAATGAGACCCCCTATCCTCCATCTGTGAACAAAATTTTGTTGTTATTACACATTTTTATGATAAAAAGAGGGAGGCTCAGTACTCCTTAAGAGTAGGGATGGTGGAAGAAGTTGAACATGTCAATAGAAAAAAGTATACCCATAATCTTATTTATTACAAACAGAGAAGATTATAACCAAGAAGGGTGGAACCAGCATGGTATTTAAGATGATCAATCAGTATCATGTACAACAGAAAACAATGTAGTAAAGTAGTATATAAATAATTGTGTCCCTTTTGAAAATAAGCTATCATCAAGGAGTTGTCCTGTTAAAGATCATAACATGAATGATATTAACTTGCTTCAAAAGAATCCATAATTCTTGTCTTCATAAAAATAGTGTACTTCATGCCATGAAAGAGAATCAATAAAATGTGGTTGAGATGAACTAAGAATAATTCCACAAGAGGAAGGAAGGGTTGCTCTTGAAAATACTCCCAAAGTGTTGCTCTTTTGAAGGAACAGAAAAAACACTCAAAAAGTGGTGTTCCATGTAGGGAACAACAAAGGAAATGCACACCAAAAAGCAAAAATATACACAAAAAAGTGTGAAAATGCAAATGTCATTCTTTTGGAAAAAGGAACAGCAAAAACACAAGTGTCGATCCTTTGGAAAAGGAACAGCAAAAATGAAAAGTGTCATTCCTTTGGAAAAGGAACAACAAAAACGTAAGTGCCATTCCTTTGGAAAAAGAACAACAAAAATGAAAAGTGAAGTGTTGTTCCATTCGGAAAGGAACAACAAATCGTGAAAGTGTAGAAGTGTTGTTCCATTTGGAAAGGAACAACAAAACGTAAAAGTGCAAAAATGTTGTTCCATTCAAAAAAGAACAACAAAAAGTGAAAATGCAGAAGTGCTGTTCCATTTGGAAAGAAACAGCAAAACGTAAAAGTGCAAAAGTGTGAAAGTGCAGAAGTGTTGTTCCATTTGGAAAGGAACAACAAAACGTGAAAGTGTAGGAGTGCTATTCCATTCGGAAAGGAACAACAAAAAGTGAAAGTGCAGAAGTGTTGTTCCATTCGGAAAGGAACAGCAAAAAGTGAAAGTGCAGAAGTGTTGTTCCATTTGGAAAGGAATAGCAAAAAGTGAAAGTGTAAAAGTGTTGTTCCATTCGGAAAGGAACAACAAAAAGTGAAAGTGCAGAAGTGCTGTTCCATTTGGAAAGGAACAACAAAACGTAAAAGTGCAAAAATGATGTTCCATTCGAAAAGGAACAGCAAAAAGTGGAAATGCAGAAGTGTTGTTCCATTTGGAAAGGAACAGCAAAACGTGAAAAAGGAACAGCGAAATGAACCATGGAAAAAGAACGGTAAAATGAACCGTGAAAAAGGAACGACAAAATGAACCGTGAAAAAGGAACAACAAGATAAACTATTGCCCCAAAAGGTGTTGTTCCTTTGGAAAAGGAACAACAAAATGAAAGTGAAAAAGGAATGGCTGACACAAAAGGTGTTGTTCTTTTGAAAAAAAGAACAGCAAAATGAAAATGTTGTCCCTTTAGAAAAGGAACAGCAGAAACAACAAAAGTGCACACAAATGTTGTTCCTTCAGAAAAGGAACAACAAAATGCACAAGCATAAAATGCAAGCACGCAAAGAATGAATTCGCTGTTCACTGTATTGATGCTGAGGATGAGTTACACTTTGAATGAAGCAATACCTGAAACACAAAATATAAGAGAAATTAGAAAAGAAACAACATTTTATTTAAAAACAATATGTAAATTAAGTTACAACAACTATGATATTAGGTAAAAAAATGATCTTTTTGAAAAATGTTTTGGCAGCAGTGACAAGACATGAATCTTCAAATCAAAATCAATTATTCATTTCTTCTATTATGAATCCATTGGGTAATGACTTGGATGAAATTCCTTTGTTTCATTAAAATTTCTTTCAAAAATCACTCGTCCATAAATTGACCTCCTTTATTTTCCCAAGACCTGCAAAAAACGAGTGTCTACCTGCAATAAAACATCAAATCATGGAGAAAGAGAGGTGATCAGGCTCCCTTAATCCAAGAATTACATAAAAAACTAACAGGTAGTTACTCTATATAACAAATCCACAGAGAAAATATCAAAGTAAAATTTATTTGTCACCTGCGGGAGAGCAGTGGTCGACCATACTAACCAGCGGTGTTTTAATCACAAGTTCTTCGTTTTTCATCCAAATTGAGTGGTTCCAAAGAAAAATGAGAGCTAATTCAAGGGTGTATCTCCAATAGAAACAGGTTTTAAAAATTCAATGATATGATATGTCAATTTTAGTTAGAACAACCTGCATAACAGAGTCATTTTCGATTACCCAGCTCAGACTAACAGTTAATGTTTTATGCATAGGTTTTTCGTTCGATGTCGGATTTGAATGATTTAAATTGGAAATGAAATTATATTCTTTTATTTATCTCCAATAGAAATAGTTTTTGAAGACAAGAATAATTGATAGGTCAAATACTTTAAGGAACAGCTAGAAAGACAGAGCTTTAAGAGTGCTGATTTACGATAGATAGTCAGTATTTTGATCATAAATTCCCCATACGATATCAAAAATGAGTGATTCTGATTGCATTGTAAACTAGATTCATAAGGGAATCTACCATAGTAACAGGTTTTAAAAATTCAAACATTTATGCCTCCAAAAACTGACTATCCCAACTCTGTTCCTGAGCTGCCCACTAGACACCCTGTCAATGTTTTGTTTCTAACTTTTTCGTTTCAAATCCAAATTGAGTGGTTCAAATTGGGTTAGAAAGTAGACATAAAGGGATACCTAGGGTAGAAACAGGTTTTAAAAATATTCACTTTTGGTCCCTCAAAACATGACTGTCCCGACTGTTTTTCCAGAAATCTCATCAAGCCTGCAAGCCAAAAAAATGATATTCAACCATTTTTTCATATTGATAATAAAGATGAATATAAGTGTTTGTAGAATAGTTATTTCTATTATAAATCATCTACATACACAAATGAATTGAAACATTTATCATCGATGTTGATTTCAATAGTGTGTTGCAACAAAAAGAAACAACTAGTTTTACAAAAAAAAACAAAATGCATTTATTTATTCCCTTATTTATTTTATTTTCTACACTAACCTATTTTGATTTGAAAAATGAATATGACTACGTATAGGAGTACTTCCAATGGAAGCATTTTCGAAATAGGGCTTCATGTATGCACATACCCAAATTTGAAAAATGCATGTTAATGGATATTAGGGTATGAGAAGCCAACTTCCCTTCAAAAAATGGTATCAAAAGTTGTTGAAGCATAGAGTGATGTTGCAAACAAATGATGGAGTGAAACCAATGTTCAATGTATCTGTTACTTTCTTGATTTCTCATATCCATCAGATCATGAAATTCTTGAGCTTTTAAAATAGCTTGTTGATACATACTATAAGAAACCTCATTTTCTTCCATAGCTTCTACAATTTTTGAATTTGAAACATTTTGAATCTCATTATAAGTTTTCTCTAATGGCACATGTGAGATAGAATGGGTGGGAAGGGTAGGTAAATTTGGCAGTTCAACATTGTAAGCATGTTGTACTGGTTTACTATGGTGAGGGTGTGGAATTAGTTGAGCAAGAAAATGTGTGAGGAATGGAGCATTGTGATGATGTGGTTGATTGGGTTGAGTGGATGAATTTGGTATGCAAGCAGGATGTTGTGGAAGTTCTGGTGAAAAATATGGAGAATATGTTTGTGCTACAAGATGAGGGAGAGTAGTCATGCCATCATAAGATGAACCATGCCCAACTTGTAAACAAGATTGGTGGTTATATTGAAATTGACATGGCTGCCCTAACACATTAGTATTCCATAATGGATTATGCAAGTAAGAGAATGAAGAGGAAGTGTTTTGAACCATACCTGTAGGCCATGATTTCCATGGTTTTGACTTTGTTGCGTCTTCCTCATCTCTTTGATATGCTACTTCCATCCTAGATAAGGAAGAACAACTATCTATGGACTGCTCCTTTCGGTCATGAGTGGAAAACACTTCATCAAATTCTTGATTTTTCTGAACCTGCAAAGCATCCAATTTTGAACTTAGAGAGCTAATAAAATCAACTTTAAAATTTTCAAATAAATTATTGATTTCAGCTATTATGTCTCCTATTCTTGTAGCAGATTTGGAAAAGAAAGAACAAACATCTCTAGAATTCTTACCAACCTTGGAGATTCCTCTTGAATGCCTTATGCACAATTCATAAACATCATCATATGATAACTGAAAAACATCACCTTTTCCTATCAGATTTAAGAGTTCTAAAAATTCATCTTTGATTCCTTTAAGAAGGAGTGTTTTTAAGATATCTTTTTCCAAATTCTTATGCTTTGATTTTTGAAGGTTATAATGAAATCGATCTACATAATCCTCCAAACTTTCATCTTCCCCTTGTATCATACTGAAAATATCTTCATTGGATTTGCAATAGTCTTGGTACTTCTTCAAGAATATGTTCTTCATGTCCTCCCATGTTTGGATGCAATTCCCACCTAGGCTCATGAACCATCAGAGAGCTGCTCTTTTTAGAGTAAGAGGAAACACTTTCAGTCTTTGATCATTAGTACAATAATCATATCCTCTACAAAGTATTTCAAACTCAAATAAGAATGCATCTGGATCTTCATTTGTCAAGCCATGAAAATTTGGTAGAGACAATGGGGGGATTATGTGCATTTGTATCACTCCTCCTAGATCTTTGATAGGAAATTCAAAAGTAAAAATGTGATCCATTTCTTACCATAATAGAAGATGTTCTTCATGTGTTTCTTCGAGGCCCCTTCTTCAAATGTTCCTGTCAATCGGTTAGTGAAATGGGTGGTGCTTACATCACCACTTGAGAGAAATCATGAGATTTGTTTTTCAAAATTTCTATTTTTTCTTTTAATTCATTCACACAAAAATTCAAACATCTATTTCTACCCAACAAAGCAACAACAAATCTGTTAGGAAAGTGGACAGTGGAGTAGGGCTTTTACATGCTCCGCACGCAGGTTCTTACCTTCCGTTTTTAAGATCCAACTCTTCCCTAGCAGGCACTCATTAGATTCACACTACTCTTTAGAAATGGCTACACTCTCCCTGGCAACGGCGCCAAAATGTGGAGCGATAAAAAGGTGTCTTTTGAACTCCTAATTACCTTCACATTAATTATCAACCCAGGGACGACTTTTTATTTCAAGAGTGTACTCAGTCTGAGGCAGCTATTTACTCAAGAGTAATGTTTTGCAGTATAGTGCTCAAAATCCAAAAGTAAATGAAAGCTGGAAATAAAATCTACTTACAACAAAGCACTTTAAGACTTAAATCATGCATTCGGAGAAATGAGCAATGTATCAGTCAAGGGTCCAGTAGCAATAACTCATCCCTTTGGAAACTGATGTAACCAAAAGTAATCAAGGAACATATCATCAATCTGGGGACTAGACAAAAAATGCCAATGCCCACTACAGTTTCAGATCGTTCTTCACACCAAATCAAAGATAATGCGAATAACAGGAAATGGAACGGCAGATAAGAAATGAAACAACAATTAAGAAATGGAATAGCAAGAAACTAAAATGTTCTTAAACTAAATCATTCACTCAAACAACCATCAATCGAGGATACAGTAGCAATAACTCATTCCTCTGGATATTGATGCAATTTAAATCAAACTAGAACAAGACAATCAATCTGGGAACAAGGAAGCAATAACCAATGTTTTCTATAGTTGACAGTCCTGCTTTAAAGCAATCAAAAGGAAATCGAAATTGAACTAAAGCTGCCATTGAAAGTAAACTAGGAAAACCCTTTAAAAGCAAACTCTTGCAATTAATCAACCAAACTGAACATCGAAGTAAATGGACAGCAAACTTATAATGAAAGGAATTAAACAACGAATCATATTTAATAAATCTGAACAACAAACTCTAATTAGTGGAATCGAATAACTAACAATCTAAAATGAACAACGAAGCTTTACATTTGAAATGAACAACATAACAATATAAGTTGAAAAGGATAATAATCTCTGTTATGATAGAAAAGAACAACCACGCGATTCAATCTCAACTTGTGCAATAAGACAATTCCATAAAATATTCTAACAGCACATTATAAAAACATGAAACTGTAAAATAATGCAATTCAAAAGAATAGGAAATAAATCAAACCATCACACAACAACAATTGTAAAGATATGATACACAACAGCAGCATACTCCACCAGAGGCTGGGCCTTTAGCTGCCAGCGGATGCTGCTGGGCTACTTCAGATGAAAAGAATGAACAACAACTCCCAAATCAGGTATTAATCATTAAATGGTAAAATCATTACAACAACAGCAGCTTTGAGACTTACAGCCTGAAACAATCCTTTCTTCCTCCTATCCTATCATGAATTCTTAATTCTAAATCTCTAATTCTAAATCCTCAATTCCATCATTTTTCTGTCATTCGAATCCCCAAATCATCCCCAAATCATCCTCATCTCTGGTCTTTGTTCTGATTTAAATAAAGAGAGATCAGAGAGCAGTTCAATAAAGATAAGTACAACATGATTTCTATTACAAAATTGGATTGTTTCCAACCAATTGATGAACAAGAAGATATATTTCCATCCAGCTTTCAACAAGAGTAAGACGAATTTGACTTTGCAGCTGAGATTTGGAGGACAGCCTCAACAACAAATCTGAGAAAATTGTGCTCAAAGAACCCTGCGTTTCTCTCAGTACAAGCCAAATTTGAGCAAACTGTTCTTCACTAAAGTTAATTGGGTCTGTTTTGGACAAAACCCATGTTTTGGATTTTCCAGATTCTGCTTCATTTGCTCAGAATCTTAACTGTAAAACCGTCACTTCTTATTTCAGCGAATTTCTGAGTTAGCACTTTTAATGGTCAAATCTTCAATCTGGAAATTATCTTGGAGGCTAAAAATGGTGAATAATGTTACAACTGATTTATTAAAACTATCATTGATAAAATCATGCATAATCATCAATTTATTAGAAATAAAGGAGAATAAATAATATTCATTCATAGAAGCATAAATCATCATAAAATGGATTTATATAATAAACTATAATAAATGACATGATGAAGAATAGTAGAAATGGGTGGAATAAGTGTTCAAAAGTGATAATAATAATGGCATATTAACGGCCCAATAGCTGGACCATGTGGTATCCAAACAAGGCTTGATGGTAAACCCAGCTAAGATTGTGGTCATAATAAATTTGGAGGTGCTATGGAGTGTGAAACAGTTGCACGCAACACTGGGGCATATGGGATACTATAGGAATTTTTTCAAGAGCTATGCCCAGATTATCGTGCCAATGGAAAATTTGTTTAAAATGGATGTTATGCTCTGTTGGAATGAAGAATGTCGGAAGATCTTGGATGTGCTGAAGGAGAATATGGTCAATGTGTCGATCCTAATCTTCCTAGATTGGAAGAAGGAATTTCATGTGCATGTGGACGTGTCATGCATTTTTCTTGGCGTAGTACTGACACAGGTTAGTGAAGGGGACTTGGATCATCCTATAGCGTTTGAAAGTAGGAAGTTGTCCAAATAGTAGAAAAATTATTCCACAATAGAGCATGAAGGCTTAGCTATGGTGTACATGCTCTAGAAGTTCAGACACTATTTTTTGGGTAGACACTGTAAGATGTATATGGACCATTGCACATTGAAATACCTGGTCAGCAAGCCTATGTTGGGGGGAAAGATATGTAGGTGGTTGTTGTTGTTCTAGGAGTATGTTTTTGAAGT
Organism: Pinus tabuliformis; assembly: GCA_031772625.1. Taxonomy (NCBI): domain Eukaryota; kingdom Viridiplantae; phylum Streptophyta; class Pinopsida; order Pinales; family Pinaceae; genus Pinus; species Pinus tabuliformis. The sequence goes on from CM062816.1 coordinate 1,428,966,765, forward strand.
TACTGTGAAACCAGGATGCTTAAATGCTGGACCAGATCATCTAACACACATTGAAATGAGAGACGAACCTACTAATTTGGAGGAGGGGCTACTTGACGTGCAGATCTTTGCAGTGTGCATCACAAATAGTCACTTTGAAGATATTATACACTTCATGATGATAGGTACAACTCTGGAAGGATATACAAGCCAACTGAAAAAGGCACTGGTGGTGTGTGCAACAAATTTTTCTATCATTGAAGGGTACTTGTACAAAATGGGATCAGATGAAATATTGCAACGTTATGTACCAGAGTTTGAATGAAACAACATCCTCGCTGAGGCTCATGACGAAGCTGCGGGAGGTCATTATGCAAGAAAAGTAATAATGTAGAAGTTTCTACGTGCTGGGTTATGGTGGCTAACCTTGCATAAGGATTCAAAACCATATTGTAGGGCATGCGACACATGCCAAAGGATGGGCAGACCCTCGTGCAAGGATGAGCTACCACTGAATCCATAGATATCACTACAACCCTTTGAGAAGTGGGTAATTGACTTTGTAGGTCCAATTCAGCCGCTAGGGAAGAATACAGGTGTGTGGTACATCATCACCGTGACTGAATATTTAACCAGATGGGTAGAGGTATAGCCAATGAAGGATTGTACGAGTGTGAAAACAATAAAATTTATCTTTGAGTACGTGCTGACAAGGTTCTATTGTCCAAAAATCCTAATGAGCGATTGCAGTACTCAATTTCTCAATGAGACGATTAGTGTGATGACGGAGGAGTTTCAGGTTTACCATTAGAAGAGCACACCCTATCATCCATAGGCTAATGGGATGGTGGAAGCATTTAATAAAATATTGGAGAGTGCACTAACGAGGATTTGTAGTGCTAAAAGAAACGAATAGGATGTTTGAGTACCCATGATGTTATGGGCCTATAGAATGAATTGCAAGAATTTGACTGGACAAATGTTGTTCAGACTAGTTTACAGCATGGAAGATGTGATGCCGATGGAGTACATTGTACCTAGTCTATGAATAGTGAAATTCACATGAATGTCGGATCATGGATCCTTGGAAGAGAGGCTCGCGTAGCTAACGGAATTAGAGGAGGATAGATTTCTAGCTAGATTTCATCAACAAGTTCAAAAGGAGCATGAAAAGGCATGGCACGATCAACACACCAAACTGTGCACCTTCAAGGTAAATGATATGGTTTTGTTATATGAAAACAAGTGTGATAAATTTCCAGGGAAATTTAGGATGCATTGGCTAGGGCCCTGTGTCATCAAGGAGATTGCCGATGGTGGAGCAGTTTAGTTGGTGAAATTGAATAGAGAACCATTCCCAGGATGGGTTAATGGCAACCAATTGAAGCCATGTACCAGCGATCCAGCTAGATGACTACATGATGGGAGCACAGTCTTAGCACTCCAGGCAGCTGAAAGGAGGTGTGCGACTATAAACTACACTACTCGGGTTGGGGAGCTATGTGATTGGGGAACTACGCGTAATGGAGGAATGCCTTAGTGTTAGCAGACACGCGGAAGGAGCTACACTATCCAAAAAGGGACCATACAGGGTAGCTAGAAAGTGACCGTTATGGTTACTGTTCATGACTTGATAGTGGGGAAACGACTGCATGGAGTGGGGAGGGGGCATTTAAGTTAGAATTTAAGGGAAATATCTGTGAAAATATGCCACCAATCTAGCATTTATGAATGATTTATGGGGGAATGGTCGGATTTGAATTCAAAAGGCCTATAAATTATAGGTGGTTGCCCAACGAAAAACACTTGGCATTTTGGGAATTGAGGTATTAAGCTCTCAGGCGCATATACACCGTGAGATCTTTGAGTCCCTGATAACAAGTACAGTTTTTGAGAAGTTTCTAACGGAGATGTAGGTGTTTTTTTCTAGCATTATGTCAGTGCCCACAAAAACCATGAGTGAAGGAGAAGTAATGGCAGCTGAAGGACCTACCCCGGAGGTAGTAATGGCAGCTGAGGGAGTTGTCCCAGAGGTCGAAAGTGTTGAAGTACTGCGAGGAGTGCCTAAAACAATGAGGACACCCAAGCTGAGGCCTACGCTGACTAAGGAGGGTCCAAAATCAAAGAATGATAAGCAAAAAGTGCAACAGCCGATGCGCGCATCACCCCGAAAACACCCGTAGACGAGAATGCCCACCACATAGGAGAAGGGAAGGTGATTGACCTAGAACTTGAAGCCGAGGTTGAAGAACTCCATGTGGGTGTGGATGACATTGATATGGAGGGGGCAAAGGATGTTGATGTGGAGGGATCTAACCCCATTTCTAAACTGCCTAAGTACATTCCTCTGCATAGAGGTAAGATGAAGGTTTCGAAGGATATTGATGAAAGTAAGGTCATATTGCACACACCCTTACTATTGGAACAAATAGTCTTTGAAGGACTGTACCTGGGGGACATCCCCCTTTTAAAATTTGAGGATTAGGATTTGGATAATGCGGAACGCTTTCCCCATTTAGCGTTGTACCAACTCATGCACCGCGTCTTCTACAAAGAATCTGGTGTGACCACGATGGAACTAAGGAAGTGGGTAAAAGGAGCAGATAAGGCGGGTCTATTAAACATGTTGTGGGTAAGCATTATAACCACACACCCATAACCATGATAGTGATCAAGCAGCTGCTGTGCTTGGTACATGATGGGTATCTATGGCTAGAAGAGTTGATACCCATCACTGAGATGCTAATCCATAGGATCACTTGGCTACCGAGCTTGGGAGAAAATCTAGCCATGGCTTTTGGCGGAAAGATAGGTGAGCACGACCTTGCTGAAGCAATGAAGGAAAAATTCAAACTCACTAAGAAGTCATGCGGCTACACTATCATAAGTATAACTGACCCCGCGGTCAAAGTAGCAATGCAAATCTTAGGAGGAAAGATTATATGAAAGTGTCTTGCAGATGAAGTGCCAACACTAGTAGTAGCCTTAGTGGCCCAGTGCATGTAGGGCATACAGTTTAACTGGGCATGCTACCTCTGCAGGGAGTTCCTCGCGAACTGCAAAAAGGCACATGATCATAGCAAAACATTCCACTATGCCTAGTTGCTTTTGTCCATAGTGCTAGTCGCATAGGAGTTACCAGAGAATAGCCAGTTTCCTCTGGTGGCACCTGACCTACCAGAAGTAGCGAAGTTTTCTTCATTATGGGCTATGAAGGACCCTCAAAGGGTCAAGGAGAACAAGGTATTTTGGATCTTGATGGAGATGAGTATCCATATGGCCATGAACCACAAACCGCGGCTGTCACCAACCGTTTTTGAGAAGCTACAAGAGTATGTGGAGTTCAAGGCTGACTTCCACCATGTCTTGATATGTGTGTGAAAGGATCTTGAGTAGAAATGGTATGACCTGCCATACCTTGCCACAGACGATGCAATTATAGCGATCCTCAACCACTGGCTGGAAGATTTCCGCATTGACTCAGACTTGACAGATGGATTTAACAAGACCATAGCACAACAGAAAAAGGAAGAGGCCAAGCTGAAGATGGAATAGTTGGCTGCCAAGAAAAAAATGAGGCTGAGGACAAGGCTAAGGTAGAGCACATTGCCGCAAAGCAGATGGGGGGATAGGTGGAAGAAGAGGAGCACAACTTTGACATGAGTCAGAAGTCGCCTTCCCCAGAGACAGGGGAGGAGGACCAACAGTTGGAACAGGGAGGAGTGGACCCATAGAATACTGTGTTCCATGTTAATTGCAATAGATATCTAGAGAAAGTAGTGCCATGAAACAATTATAAGTCCAACAATACTTCTCTCGATCCGATCACCTTAACAAAAGGTGATTTAAATGATACCAGTGATACGATAAGGGATGCCACCATGGAATTCTTGTAGCAGTTCAAGCTACAACAAAAGCAGGTCTTAGGTGCCATTCAGAAGGGTCTGCATGAGCTTTATATCCAGGCATCACAGGTCAAGATCAACGTAGGATGAAGTAGAGCAATGTTAACTAGGCTGGCACCCAGCACATTGGAAGAAGTAGGGATGGTGCACACACTAGATCCCCGGGCAATAATGCAGCTGGAGTGAGTGCTAACCATAGAGACTGAAGCTGACAGGCCTGCTATCAGTGCCCTGAAAGGAGTTGGGATCAATTTTGTTGCGATTCCCAGTGAGGCACTTCACAATTTGCAGGATGGTGTGATGGCGGAACTTCGGGCCCGCGAATAGAGTGCATTATAGGTAATCAATGAATAGAAAGTAAAGAATGCTTAGATGATTGTACAAAGAGATTCTATTGTTAATATCATCAAATCTATCACAGAAAAAAATGAGTGCATGACCAAGGTAGTGGTTGAGACATGCAGGTCTGTCCCAGAGCTGGACATTCCCCATGATGAGCCAATAGATGTGCGGATTCAAAAGCTTGCTACCAGAGTGCTTGACGCCATAATAGAGTTGGTGAAGGTTCAGTTTAACCTAAACCTCAAGACTGCATAACTACAGTTGAAGGCCCACCCTTCAACCCCACCACAAGTTAGGGAGCAGTGCGAGATAGCTATGAAAGACATCGTGGTAGTAGTGAACAACGCAGTTAAGGAGTGCACTGCACTCTTTGAGAAGGCATTCAAAGTGGTTACCAATTTAAAGGAGGATCCCACCTTGCAAAGGTTGGAAATGAAGGCCCGAGAGCTGCAATAGTGATATGATGTAGTCAAAGTGACGGCACACACCATCGCCCTTATGCAGAGGCTAGAAAAACTGTAGGAGGAAAAGGTACTAAAGGAGTAGGTGGATGTAGCACAACGCAAAGAGGGCATCCTTGACGCCAGAATATGGCCTTGGCTTGATGAAGCCTATGTGCCCACTGCCACCATCAAAGGAAATATGTCTAGTCTACAGGCGACTCAGCAGAAGATATAGTAGATAGTATAGGACTAGTGACGGAGCAACTGGTTGAGGAGACGAAGCAGGCGGCAACACAGTGCGCTGCCAAAGTTGCAATAGTCCAAGTGGAGCTGGGAGGTCTTCGTGATAAGATCTCTACGCCAACCAAGTGACTGAAGGGTGAGTCACCATGTTTGTGTTGGGGGTCTATTGGGAATGGGTCCCCTAGGGTCAATTTTGGGGTCAAAAGCCCACGTTTTGGGGTAGAAAGCCCAAATTTTATATAAATAAATATAAAGTCTCTGCATTTTGTGATCATCGACTATGAAAATATCAAGAGTAAAAAAGGGTTTCCAACCTTATTTTAGATAGGTCATGTGGGCTTGATGAGGTCCACTCGTGGTCCACAGATCGTGGAACTATTTAAAAATAAGGTCTTAGAGGAGTCTAATATAGTTTTGTTCGGGAGTTCATAGATAGAGTCATTGATGAGTCTGTAAAGAGCTAAGAGCGAGAGTCTTAGTGTAGGAAAGAGGCTTTGTAGCTGAGTGCACAAATGCCTAGGGTATAAGTTCGTAGTTGAGTGTGCGGACCCCTGCAGTTGTGTGCATATGGAAGTTAGAGTCTATACTGGAAAATCTAAACCATCAATAAAGAGAAGTATTCTAAAATTACTATGCATTTTACTACTGTCAATTGCATGCAATTATGTTATGTTAAGCACCGGGTTTATGTTTTATTACTAATTTGATGCACATATATATATGCTTTCCTTTGTTATATGAACGCAAGTAGAGATATCCGTTTACGTGAAGAAAATCTTAATTGCATGATAGAATTGATGAACACTTAAGATAATTTGAGAACTATACATCAAAGTAGTTACAGAGGAATGCAAGTGTTGAGATTTCTTGGTAGGGTTATGAGAAGGATGAACGTAAACCTTCGCAGAGTTTCTAAAATATTAGTAAAAAAGTACATCGATAAGCCCTATAGGCTTATCAATTTGCACGAAGGCAGAGTTAAGGTGTAAAACCAACATCACACCCATCTCAGGGTGTGGAAAATTGGTTTGTACATCCCCCCATACTGCTTCGAGTGAGACTTCAGTGCATGATTTGCAAGCTGATGCCAAAAGGGTCGGTAGCGTATGGATTTTGCTTGGTTGACTAACGCTGAACCTGGGTGAGGACCTACCAAGCCAACGTTGTGACTTGCACTTCTTTATATAATAAGAGCCAACACTTTTTCATGCATATGTTGTTATTGTAGTTGGACTGCTCTGGTTGCTTTAATGATATGTTTTTTTTAACTTATGTACTTGTGTATGAACTGATTCACATGCAATTATATGAATCTTGTTGTTAATGTGTTGCATATGTTCACCGTCCCTGTTGATTGCTCTATCAGACATCAGAGAAACCTTTCACTTAAACCTTGCTATAACAACTGTCACACTTGTCTCAAACTGATCCGTGGTTGTTGTACATGTTATCTTTCCTTGTATGATGTGACTGCTGCATCCGAGTGGACTGCTCCACCAGAAGCTATGCATGTCCTTTGTGTTGTGTGCTCCTAGCCAAGTTTGGACACATCCCTTTCAACTTGGAACTCACATTCACCTCCTTCCCCCCTTTGAAGTGTTGGAACCTCTCATACACCTTGACTCACTACATTAGTCACACCCTTGGTGTTAACATATTTATTCTACTTGTCTCTATGCGACACCACAGTCAAGGCATCACCTTATGACCCACTACTGGGACTCCTACACCAAACGATCTGAGGTCTAATTGGGAATTCTTACCAGGGAAATCCCCTTGGTATGTTGGCGGGTCCAGCACTATCAACAAACCCCAACACTATTTACTTTCAATTTCCTAATTTCCAACATAGTTTCCTATTTCGGAAATTTTCTACTTTTGACAGTTTTTCAGGTCCTGAACTTCCAGAGTTTCTTTGAGTCACTAAATAGTGTTTCCTAGGGAAATGGGAAAACACAATGCCTATGACCTATTTTTTATAGTTGAAAGTTGTTTTCATCGAATAAAATTTTCTAACAAGCTATCAGTCATGCCATACGAGGATTGTATGCCAATGCTACGACCTTGAGAAGCTGATGTCCCAGCGAACCCTAGTAGAGACCAAAATCTTGGTGCTTCATCTCTTAGGGTTAGGTTTTTTGTTTTTTAGGGATTTCCCTTACTTCTTGATGATAAAAATTCCTGAGAACCTCATTCTGACATAGTTCAGAAGGCATGTAGCCAACACAACTCTTCTAAGAGGTAAGGTATCGTTGCTAGTTTGTTTCTCTTACATATGTAAATAGTTTTCAGCACTTATTATTTTTTAATTTATGTTTTGTTTAACTATATCTCTATTCTCTTGTTTAAACCTGTATTTAGTTTCATTCCATCATAAATCTATATCACATGTCATGTTGCAAACATGGTTAAATAGTTGATTTCCCATTAAATTGGCACACTGAATTGGTAGGGTGGTTCAAAAAACCCATGCGATGTGGATTGAAATGAGTCATGATGATTGGTCATAGTTTGACTACGTGTATAGAATAAAATCCATAAACTATGTGAAGATAAGAAGTATGTGAATAGTATGGTAATTTGGGCCCTTCACCTATTCATTTAAACACATTTTCATTGAATTGTCAAGAATTATATACCAAAGGTGTTAACCCACAAGCAACACACAGTAGCATAATTTGTATTGAGTCTCAGTGGGAAACCTATGGTCATGGGGTCGATATCCACTAGGTCATAGATTGATTTTTTATATTATATATAGATATATATATATATATATATATATATATATATATATATATATATATATATATATATATATTAGAACAATTCCTTCGAGATCCATCACATGAATGTAATAGCTACCACATTTTTACACTGTTAGCGAGCTAGAGGTGTGCATTCTTTAGCACCAATATTGGAAAGTGTCCAATTTGTATAAGCACACCTAGAAAGAGGAAAATTGTAAAAGCTTTAATTTAATATATAGTTTTGGATGGTTTTTGTGCATTATTGGGGTCAATATTGATCAAAATTGGATTCTGGAAGAAGCATGATGATCATGGCTTAGAGATGGATGCTTTTGGAAGCTTGAAAAACCTTGTTGACAAATATTGATGGTAAAAAAATTTATTGAATGCTTTAAAGGTCTATCAGTAGGTTATAACTGTTTTGGATACATATGAAAATAGGTTTAGAGAAGTGGTTTGTGTGACTAGATTGATGAACAAGTTGGAACAGAGTGTGGAAAGCATCATGAAATATAGTGACATATATTGACATGATTGTGTTTGTAGTGATAACAATATTTGTAGCATGTGGTAGTGTTTTTTGTGGTAGTAATTGCAGTTACAGTATTTGCAGGTTGTAGTGGTAGTGATTGCAGGTTGTGATTATTTCTCTTTATTAACACATTAGAGGAATATTGAGGTCTAAAATGGACCTCCTAAGGAATATAATAAATCAATAGTAGAAATAATAAAATAATATTATATTACCTCATCAACTTCAGAGGGAAATCAACAGAAAAATATATTTCAAATCGTATTTTCAACTTATATCCGTATTATTTTACTCAAATTTCAAGCAAGAGCACTCATTGGATGGTGAATTTAATTTTCCATCCATGGAGTACCCTTGTTGTATAGTTTTGATGGACCCTACTACACAAAAGATGTGAAATGCATGAGAAAGCATGATTCTAATCATGTTTTTTCATGTGGTGGGGTCCATCAAAAGTATGCAACATGGGTACTCCTTGGATGCAAAATTAAATTTCGCATCCAATGAGTTATCCCACATGAATTTCAAGTAAAATCGTAGGGAGATAAATTTAAAATACGTGTTTAAAAGGTAGTTTTTTTTAATTTTTACCTTTTTACTCCAAAAATGGTGAATCATCCACCATGGTTGATATCATCATATTGAAACCTATTGGTTCTTATAAAGTTGAATTTTGTTGTACATTATTGTTTTGAGGCCCATTTTTTACCTCAAAATTTCTTGAATGACATAACTATATATTATGACAATGGATCTAGTTTGACAATGATATGAAATAGAAGTCCATAAGGAGTTACAAAAGGAGGTGGGTGCCTCCACCAAGATTGGACCCTAAATCAGGTTGGAGGCTAGAGAAAGTCAATTCTTTCTCATCATTGAGTTTAATGATTCAATAAGGTTGTAGCCTACTCCTAGTCATAGTTTTCATCTCTTGGGGGTCATTGGCTCTAGCAGGTTAGAGCCTACAAATATATTTAATGAATTGAAGTATATGAAGAAGAGGAATTTACAGTTTTATACCATATGAATTTCTACGTAAAGTCTTGTCTCTTTGTGGTGAGATGGCTTGTGCTGGTAGGTCTATGATGCATTTCTTTATTTAATGATATGATGCTTATGGCTATGGTTCATCACTATATAATTTTTTTATTATGAAAAGTTATGAAATGATACAATTACTCTCCCATTAATTCACCCCCTCCCTTAGTGTGACCTTGGGGAAACAAGTGGTATCAGAGAAGGTCGTCCTCAAGAACATTTAACTACTAAATGATGTATCCAAAGAATCATGGTAACATTGAGTTAAATGAAAATTCTATTATGATCTTGGAATTTGACTTACACAAGTAAAAACAAATATATTGACAAAGCATCTTCATCAAGTTAATAAGCAACAAGGTGAAATGGAAAGGAAATTAAAAGAGCAGAATAATACTATCACCCATCTCAAGGAAGAACTAGTTGCAACAAAGAAATCAACTAAGGTAATTTAGGAATATTTGTAAACAAATTTAAGTAGCAAAAATAAATACCCCAAGTGCCATACACTTTTGTATGGTTATTTCTTTCTATTTCATACATTTGGTTATAAGAAAATTACTTCTAATCATTATCTGTGCCATCATTGTAAACACAAGGATATGAAATGTAAAGTAACTCAAGAAGACGAAAAGTGTGCATTTAAGGTATGGAAATAGAAAGAAGAAAATTTTGGCCTCATATTATATGCTCAAAACAAAAAGGATAAGTGGTATTTCAATAATGGTTGCTCAAGGTACATGCTATCGAATCAAAGCAAGTTTATCATCATCAAGGAGATAGATGGAGGAAAAGTAAATTTTAGAAACAATCCATTTGCTAGAATCATTGGAAAATGCATTGTTACCATTGATATTGGAAGAAGCAAAACATAGGATGTCTTGTATATATAAGTATTAAAAAATAATATATTTTAGTGTTACTCAGATATGTGATCAATGTTTTGATGTCATATTTAACTTCAAACGATGTGAGATTTGAATCTTAGATACAAGTAAGTTGGTGGAAAAATCTATCATGACCAATAATAATATCTATATACTTGAAAAATCAAAACCGGAGAAAGGTTGTGATGGAAAGATAAAATAGAATAATATTTTCTCTCATTTTCTTCTAATAAGAAATTCCATAAACTCCACTACAGGTCTTGACAGAGAAGAAGCCAAGTATGTCTGGAATTTAAAAGGAGGAATTGACATATTCAAAGGTAAGATTCCTTTCAAATTCCTTGAATCTGTAAGGATAGATCATTTTGGATGTAAATTTCCTTATCCCAAGATGAATGATGGTGATGAAAAGTCAAGATTCAAATCCAAGCATCAAAAGAACAAGTGAGCTAGTAATAAAAATAATGCTTACTCAAAGGAAGAGAGTGACAGTGAAAGCAATGAAAGTGTGACCAGTCAATAAAGTGGTGAAATATTATTCATTATTGAGGCTAAATCAATTGAAGCAAAAATAGAATATGAGGGAGAACTTATAAGTGCACTAAAGAAAATAAAGATCCTATGAAAGAAGGAAGGATTATCTAATATAGTAGCTTCAAGACAAAAAAATAAATGAATACACCATTCTTTTTCTAACTAGAGCTAGAAGAAGCAAAAAGGTTAGAGGATTTTGTGTCCAAACAACTAAAAGAAAAGGAGAAAATTTTTGAAAAACTAGAGGAGGAGGTTTTCCTCCTAGGAAAAGAATCAAAGTAGCTCAAATCAAAGTTTTGGAAAGGGACTGAATCCCTAGATCACATTCTCAACTTGTATAGGTATCCTATCATCAAGATAGGTCTTGGTTATCAAGGAAATTACAAGGAATCCAAGAAAAAATGTCCCCCATCTCATCAAATGAAGATCATCCCAGGAAGCTCGAGCAAACATTCATAGCATCTTATACAAAATCTCTTGAAGATCCAAAGCAAGTGATGATACAGACCAAGCATGTGCATTTCAATGACTCTCAAGGGAATTCTAGGAAGGACAAGAATATAAGAAGCCAAAATGAAGAAAGGAAATCTCTTATGGAAAGAAATCATTACAAAGTATCCATAAGTAGAAATGAAGTAGGTCTTGAAAGTAAAAAAATAAATATGGCTCCACACAAAGCATGCAAAAGAAACAGGGAAGAAGGGGCTAAAAATCAACAAAAGAATTTGGCTTCTCCAACGAATATTTTCAGAAGGTCGTGATCTCCTTCTACTTCTAGGTATCAAAAAAAGTTTATGGTTATTGTTTCTCATGCAAAAATTTAGACCACAAAGCATAAGATTATAGAACCCATGATGTTGTGTGATATAGAGGACATGATTAAGTACCTTTATGGAGACATGTGGATCAAATCGGGGTATTTCCCCAACCATTTCCATTGATATTGAAGCCAAATGTTGAATGCTACATATGTCACAATGAAGGTAATCTAGCATGAGATTGCAGACTCACCTCAAGATGGTATAGCAAATAGGGATACCCTATCAATACAAGGATTAGTTCTAAAAGATGGAGATGAGGTCAAGAAGGACCTCAATGATATCTAACTCCTCAGATATAATCCCTAGGTGAAAGGTTGCTAAGGAATATAATTTGTTAAACCAAAGCTTGAAGAAGCAACTATATGCATGAGGAAGGAGCTCTTTGATGGCAACATATGAATACGTAACACAGAAATAATTGGTCAGAGGTAATGTTGATGTTAGGAATGTACTAAAGAGTGAAATATTTCATCACATCTAGAGGATCATAGGATAATTCAAGGGCAATTAGAGAATGTATATATGGGAATAACTTATTAATGAAGGAATCATGGTCTTGGGAAGATACTTTAAAAGTACATGAACAATTATAAGAAACATTGGAAGCATGGTATCAGGGGGAAACTTTATGAGAACAAAAACATGGTAGTAAGAATGAAGCATGGATTAGTTAGTTCTAGAGGATCATACAAGAATAGTTTATGGATTTGTGGTCGATAGTTATAAAATGTAAGATCAAGTTCACTCATAAGCATGGATGTACTTTTCATAAACATATATGACCCTTTGCCATTGATTTCGAATGGGGATGATTGCAAACATTGACATAGATTTTGACTATCAGTAGGAAAGAAACATGTTGGGCATGGAATCCCCCCCAAGCATGTTTTGGGGCTCAAAGCTAAAGTTTTGACCCAATATTGTTGTAAAGACTCCACAAGTTGCAGGCATGGAGTGCGAAATGTATGATAGAGTCACAGGGTTGTCTACCCTAGTCTTGTAATGTAATGTCAGCCTACCCATGGTACGCAGACCATTAGATTGTATAAACAGAGCAAGACTCTAAGTGTTAAAAGAGGTAACTAAGGAAGAAGAAGTGAAGAGCAAGAGTCTAAGTTTCTAAGTGTGTCTTGGGTCATAGAGTAGGAGAAGTGTTATAGACATTTTTGGGCACTGCAACCCCAAGCATGAAATTTCCATAAACCAAGGGCTCCTAAGTCCCTAAAAGTGTTGTTCTAACCCCTAAAGGAACAAGGTCAACTGATTACAGCTTCTCCCAGAAGTTCTCCATGAAAAACTACTCAGCTTGGTCAAAACAGGATCATTTCAGCTGCTCCATAGGCAAAGTGTGTTGCATCTCACCTAAACACACTATGTGGGTGCGTTGCATTTCAAAAAGCCCTTATATGGGGTGTGATGGGAAAGAAATGACAAATGGTAGTGTCATTCCGCGAGGTGGAGAGGCAATGGAAGCTTCCAGAAACTTCTCCTGTGACACTTGCCTCTCTGAATTCGACCAAGGATGAGTAAGAGATCATCAATCTCCAAGTGGAAGCAAGAACTATCAGAGGGAAGACACTAATCAAATCACAAGCTGACTCATCTCCCTTACAGATATCTATATATGGATCCCTCATCCTAGAGATCGAGAGGTTGGAATTTTGCATATTGTAAGGAATTGCTGTTGGTTTCTTGAGACAAACATCAGATTGTTAGGTGATCTAAGCTTTGTATGAGGTGAAGAGGGGCTTCCTTGCTGAGAAGATGATGCTGGGTCAGAACAACTAGTTGTAACTCCTCTTGGCTCTTTCTTGTTTATCAATAAAAGCTATTCAAGTTTTCCTCCATACACTTGTGTAATTTATGTTTGCTGCATTTGTATGTCAATTTACATCTGATCCTAGATTGTTTATGATTATATATCCATGTTCTCGTATAGTGCTATGATACTATGATCTTACAGGTACTTTGTGAAGCTGGGTGTGCAAGGGAACAAGTAGCGAAAGACTATCAAGAAAGAAAGGAATCGAACCAGGAGATTCGCACAAGACAGAGGTTGGTCTTCTTTGTTATTCTCTATCTATACTTCATAAATGAAAAACAAAAGTAGCTTTACTTTGTTTTGTTTTGAAGGTAGCTATCACACCTTAGTGGGATAAGCAGTTCTGAGTAGACACTTTTCCCTGTAACAAAATGGCGACTCAACTGGGGAAGAATTAGTTTGTTTGTTTATCTTTCTTGTTGTCTATTTCATAAACTTACAGATGGAGTCTGAAGTCATGTCAGGTAGCTTTCGAACTGAATTTGCTATGCAAATGCAAAGTAGATAAATGTCGCTTCAGTCAATATCCGGGATCTATTTATGATTTAAACAATTGATTCACAAAATCTCTGATTGTCCCTTGCGGTAGCTCTTAGATCCTCCTTAGATCTACCCCTCATTGTTGCATTACTGATTACCATTTGCTCGGCCAAAACCCATGAACTGAACTGCAAACTGTGACCCGGAACCCTAGCAAAGTCTCATCTCTAGCCCAACGCAGGTACTGTTCTGAGAATCTGAAATTCAGCGCACTTCCCGAGTGTAGTAGGAGCGCTGCATTTCAAATTCCCTGTGTTACAGGTGCGCTGATCAGACTAGGCATTGTGCAGTTTTGGTTTCTTTGATTCATTCTTTCCAGTTCTATTCATGAATTTTGTTGCCTGTGATTAGTATATCTCTGTTTGAAACCCCTTTTCCTTGTTGTTATTCCGCCTCCTTTGTACAAAAGAACTGTAAATGTTTTTTTGTGTTTGTTGAGTCATTTTCAGTTCTCCTTTGCAAAAGTAACATAATCGCACTGTCATCCTTTGATTTGAAAGTGTCGCAAGTGTCGTTTTCAATCATAGGAAAGAGTTTGATTGCGGTACATAGTCGATTATCTTGTTACTATTGTTTTTGGTCTGAATTTGTAATTTTCCTAGTGTCGAAAACAAGTATTCATTTCCAAATCGTAAGGTGTTGTGATTGTCTCCATTTTTGATTTCGAAAAGAAACTTGTTGATAACTGTCGCTTGAAAAGTAATTTAGATTTGCGCATCAACTTTATTTTTATCATTTACATACGAAGAAAGTCAAAAACAAATACATGCATGTGCATTTTCATTTGGACAATCTGATTGGTTTGATTTAGGAAAGTGCATTTAGAGTGTGCTCTTTGCTCTTTGTGAAAGGATTCTGTCTTTCTTTCCTTAGTAGCTAGGATTTTCATTGCACAAAGAAGATAAAAAGATTGTTTATCATCTTAGATTGCATTTTAGGAATCATACTACATCTCGCAGTGAACCTGAAAGGCAAACTTCATAAACAAGATCAACTATAAAATAAATTCAATGAATCTAACAATGCTTTGGAACCTAACGCACAACATTTAGAAGTCTAGGCTAGAGATGTATTCCGGTGTCGTAAAGCCTGGTAACTGTTGTTCTCACTGATGGTTGGGTGATTCCTCCACTTTGAGACGATAAGTGCTAGTACGGACTTGTGCTCCCACGTACCATCGAGTATATTTTTGGAGACCCCAATAGGCTTAATCCTTTATCCATAGGAAGCCGTGTCTGCCGCTCTATCGATCGCAATGCATTGAACACAACATTCGGGAAGATTGACTGTCGTACCGTAAAAAGTATTCTGCAGTTTTGTGATTGGTTTGGTAATCCCTCTACCTAGATTTCCAGAGAAGTCCCTTTCATTCCTTTTCAGACTCTTTAACGGAAAAGGTCCATCTGAGCACTTGTCACTTCAGGCTCATTAAAAATCGAAGGTGACTAGAGTCATCTTTTGTTTTTTCTCGACTCTTAAAAATTGAAAAAACAAGTTGTCTCAAAGCGTCTAAAATTTATTTTAAACGGAATAATCATCACCTTTTCCTACATTGATCTTAGGTTGAAGAAAATGGAGTCCACCAACCAAGGAGTTCCCCTTGGAGGAAATCCTAGTCCCTTCTCCTCTTGGGGAGATGTTGGTGCACCCCATATGGCCACATTGTCGCTTCCAGGACTGACAATTGGCTTGCCCATATGGCTCTTCTCAACCTCTGTCGTTCGGAACACCACAATTCCTGAATAGTCGAGTCAGCAACTAGACGAATCCAGAGTTACCCACCAACCTTCTACTTCCTCCAATTCTTCCTCTCCTCCTTCTTCTTTGCTTGATGGGGTTGGTAAAGCCAAAAATCAAGTACATGAGAAGAAGAAGGAAAAGAAGAAGAAAGAGAAGAAGAAGAAGGAGCGAAAAGCGAAAGGGGGCAACCGAGCGTCGTCTAGCGAAAATCCACACACTACACCGACCAGGCCTAAATCACCATGTGTCATTTGCAAAGGAGACCACTATCATAGAGATTGTCCTTGCATCCCTTGGATCTTAAGGGACTGGTCTCCTCGTTTGCACAACCCAGTGTCGTCAACCTCTGATGATCATGTTGAAAACACACCGTCGACTAGTGAAAGTGAAGCCCCAGGACAAAAAGGAAAATATAGATTTCCTTGTAAATTGTGCGAAGCCGACCATGCCGTCCACCATTGTCCCTTCTTAGACAAGGCAAAAAGAGTTTTGGACGATCATCCGGTTTCATTGTTACGACTTCCTCCGGGATATAAAAAACTCTTGCCGAGTCCGTCACTAGTTGAAAAACCGGCGGACCCGCCCAGATGGTCGGCTGAAGCATCTATCATTGAAGACAAACCATCTGAACCCATACCAGACGAAAGTCAAAAGGTCGAGGCGGAAATTGACCCGGTCTTGCCTTCGGAGGTTCCATCTTCAGATGATACAGTCACCGAAGAGAACAAGGATGACACCGTCCAAATTCTTTTCGTAAGCACAGACTCCGATGAACATGGGGGAAATTTACCCATTCCTTTACCGCAGGAAGGAAGTTCATCAGAGTCATACCCGGCCGTCTATTCGGTCCCACCTCCAAGCAACCTAGTTGTCTCCTTTGATTGGAACCAACTAGGCAGACCCCGTTTACCAGCTAGTGTACCATTCCGTATCATTGTTCAAATATATAGGATGGTTATGGCCGGTACCATCATAGATGAAGGGGCTTCTGTGAGTATCCTTTCCTCGACTGCTTGGAAAGCACTTGGTTCACCATCACTTTTGCCTGAGATGAGAAATCTAACAAGCTTTGACAAAGGAACCAGTCGACCGTTAGGGATCCTTCCTAATGTACCCATAACATTGAGAGGGAAAACCGTTCAAATGAACGTAATGCTAGTTCAAGGACCTCTGGATTATAATCTACTCCTTGGACGAGACTATATTTATTGCATGGGAGCGATTGTCTCCTCACTCATTAGAGTAATGTGTTTTCCGCACGAAGGAAGAGTGGTCAAGCTCGTGGACCAGCTTTCATTTCCCGGATCACACAGAGCAAATAGTCATATACCATCCCTGAATGGTCTTTTCACACAAGGAATGTCACATCAATCTCCAGTATGTCTGCCTGATGAGCGCGAATTATTCGGGGGACATGACTGAAACCCAGGGGGCGTGCACCTTGGTCTGCTTTGGCAGGAAAACTTCGGGTATAGGGTAGGTTTCCGTGAGATAATATGACTAGTCTGTACTCCCGTTCGTGATTGGAAGAGGGGGTTATTCTGGAATAATATTCTCTTGTCAAAGTTATGTGGGTTGGCAAGCATTGTCACTCACCTTTGTTTATTTCGATAAACATCGCCGAAGAAGTGTTTTGTTTACACCGTGAATAGAACAATCTTTGGTAACCTGTAAGAGGTGGACCGCTCTCGGTAAACAAATGTTTTAACGGAAAGAAGAAGGGGTAACCTTGAAATTCTATTTTATACCTGGGGGCATGCAAACCTTTTGGTGTGCAAGCGAAGAGCGACTATTTATTTTTTTAATTTTGTAGGTCCTCTAACCCTTTAAACTCGTAGGATTGGTCGTTTCCTAACTTGCATAAAGGAAGGATGTGGGGCAAAACTCTAAAAATTGTCGTTTTTATATATGAGACATTCTTACTATACGACTGGATTAATCGAGTAGTTTTAAGACATAGTTCAAGCTCGTTAAAAAATAAACATAAGTCATGAGCAAATGTTTCCCCCCAGTTTTTAAGCTCAATAAAAAAAAATGAACCAATTTCCCGGTAAATAACCATCATGAATGTAGTATTTCAGCCTTTAAAAGCCTTGGTCGCGTTCTCATCATCACCTCCACTATGTATTGGCCGATCATTCACCTCCATTTGATTGTTTACCCCTTTTTGAGGAATAGCTGCTAAGAGTGATCTCACTAGCCATCCTTGTAACATTGCCATGATTGGAAAATTCCAAACCTTACCTGGAATCAGCTGCTACCCATTTTATCACTCGTTCTTCAAAAGACGAGTCTCCTTTAAGCTCTTTTCAATTGACTCGTAAAATATGAAACGATTTCCAAGCCATTGGCCTCTCTAGCTCATTAAAGGGACCGGAAGTGCTATTCCTCCTCTAAATTTTAATCTTTTTGGACCTGAGGGATTATTACACAAAAAGATCGAGTGCTTGTTTTGTTCGGCTCGTTAAAAGTATCGAAAATTCATCCCTTCTGTATTGTTTTATACTTTTTTGGACTTAAGGGATTAGATGACGAAAAAGGAATTTTGGAGTTTCCTTTACATTCCTTTTCAGACTCTCTAAAATTGAAAAGGACCGAGTTATCGCTAGGCTTGTTAAAACATAGCGATGGGTTTGCCCGAAGGGCAAATTATAGAACAAGCATATGTTATCCTCCTCAAGCTTGATAAAAATAAAGAGGTACTGGTCAGCAATGACTGGGGAAAAATTGGGAAGAAAACTTGAAGAAACTTTGTTGGTAGCAAGTCGCTCTTGAACATGACACTTTCACTCCGCATCCAAGTCGGGTTTGGGTTGTTTCATTCACCAATCACATCGCCATGGTCCCATCACACCATCCACATTTGGGGTTAATGCTACCAATCCATCATGTCAGTGTTGCCAATATGTTCAAGAGAAGTCATTCAGAGAATTCACCTGTGTCTCACCCGCTACAATACATTTACACTCCATTCTTTCATGACCGCCACCCTGAACCTTATGTCACCAGATCGTTTTCACCTCCATTAAAATCATTTGCTCCGTTCCGTGTCATTGATGTGGGATTCATTAAGGCCCTCCTATGACGGATCACTTCTTGTCGACATCAGCTCATTATCCAAGAAGTTGATCTAGGAACACCCCATTCAGTACTTTGAAGCTTGCATGCCTCAATGGCAAGTTTCTCACTTCCGGCGACAGGTTTACATCAATGACCTTCGACCGAAAGATTTTGCGTGGTGTTTGATGCCAAGTCCTTTATTCACACCACGTGAATTATACTGCAGTACCTTGAGGGTCATTATCATTATCGGTGATTCCTCTCGTGCTTGTTAACAGCTTACATCATTGGCTGGTAATCAAGCGATGTCTTTCCTTGTTCAACTCCAGAACATCTCTCACATGGGTAGACTTGTACTTCGAGTGAAGATCGAACGAGATTGAAGACCCTGGATCTAGTTTCATCCATCCGGGCTGCAATATATATTCAGGGAAATAAAGACATCAAATGTACATCATTGCTGCACAGATAATCATCCAATCAAAGGGATGATGGCTCTATCAGAATCATCAGTCTACACTCAGACGATTGTCTGTCCTATGTACATGAAAATGAATTTATGAAGCTGAGCATGGGAATTCCCACCTCAGCTAGATCATGAAAATATTATGAAGATAATGTATTGTATTGTATCATATTACAGGTCTCCTCCCAGCTTGAAAGAACTTCGGATCCTCATAATAAAGAATTTCACCCGACATCAAAAGATTAACGACCTCATGCTTTAGGGGGCAACTGTTATAGACATTTTTGGGCACTACAACCCCAAGCATGAAATTTCCATAAATCAAGGGCTCCTAAGTCCCTAAAAGTGTTGTTCTAACCCCTAAAGGAACAAGGTCAACTGATTACAGCTTCTCCCAGAAGTTCTCCATGAAAAACTGCTCAGAATTGGTCAAAACAGGATCATTTCAGCTGCTCCATAGGCAAAGTGCATTGCATCTCACCTAAAAACACTATGTGGGTGCGTTGCATTTCAAAAAACCCTTCTATGGGGTGCGATGGGCAAGAAATGACAAATGGCAGTGTCATTCTGCGAGTTGGAGAGGCAATGGAAGCTTCCAGAAACTTCTCCTGTGACACTTGCCTCTCTGAATTCGACCAAGGATGAGTAAGAGATCATCAATCTCCAAGTGGAAGCAAGAACTATCAGAGGGAAGACACTAATCAAATCACAAGCTGACTCATCTCCCTTACAGATATCTATATATGGATCCCTCATCCCAGAGATCCAGAGGCTGGAATTTTGCATATTGTAAGGAATTGTTGTTGGTTTCTTGAGACAAACATCAGATTGTTGGGTGATCTAAGCTTTGTATGAGCTGAAGAGGGGCTTCCTTGCTGAGAGGATGATGCTGGGTCAGAACAACTGGTTGTAACTCCTCTTGGCTCTTTCTTGTTTATCAATAAAAGCTATTCAAGTTTTCCTCCATACTCTTGTGTAATTTATGTTTGCTGCATTTGTATGGTCAATTTACATCTGATCCTAGATTGTTTATGATTATAAATCCATGTTCTCGTATAGTGCTATGCTACTGTGATCTTACAGGTACTTTGTGAAGCTGGGCGTGCAAGGGAACAAGTAGCGAAAGACTATCAAGAAAGAGAGGAATCGAACCAGGAGATTAGCGCAAGACAGAGGTTGGTCTTCTTTGTTCTTCTCTATCTATACTTCACAAAGGAAAAATGAAAGTAGCTTTACTTTGTTTTGTTTCTAAGGTAGCTATCACACCTTAGTGGGATAAGCAGTTCTGAGTAGACACTTTTCCCTGTAACAAGAATGCTCTACAGCTGAGTGTGCAGACCCCTACAGCTGAGTGCACAGGGTGGAGTCGAGTCTGTAACCGAGGAAGGAAATAATAAAGAGAAGTTTTATGTTAATTCTATGTCTCTGTTCATGGGTTAGAACATGTTTGATATAAATTGCAAATATACTATTTATTTACCCTGCGCACCTATATGAATAATTTATATTTCCAAGTATAACTTAATGCATATAAGTAGGCTAAGTCAATAAACTAAGAATGGGATACTAGTAAGGACTTGGGTAATAATAGTGTTCGGCCTCCAAGTAGGGCTACGTGAAGGCAACATCTCAGGTTTCGAGGTATGGGTAAGTGTGCATAACGACGTATGTGTAGGGTTGAACCACAGACCACTTGAACTCATCAGACATCTCCAGGGTGCAAAAACCTAGTTCTAGCACCCTCCCATACTACTTGAGGTGAGACCTCAGTCCGCACTTTGTGGACTGTTGCCGAAAGGGCCAGTAGTACTAGGATTTGTTTGGCTAAATCACCTCTAAACCTAGGTCAAGCCCCAACAAGCCAACAAATGGTTCCGTTTCCGGGACCAGGATCTTCATAAGAGATGTCTGATGTCGTGTCACTAGAATCCGAAAAGGAAAGAAATTGAAGAGTGGTTGGATAAAACGATTCACAAGTTCGAGGGACAGGAAAATATGAATCTGCGAGTATCGAAGGAACAGTGGTTTGATCACTACCTATATAAGGAAATTCACAAAATTTTCTTTGCATCCTTCCCCTATGAGTTGTACGAGTGGATTGCAAAGCTAGCAGATAGTCAAGGAAGGTGTAGGCTCGACAAACCAATTGTGTGGACTCGAGAGTTGGTGCACAGACTAGAAACCTCGGAAGATAAGATCGCACAAGCTATGTACCATTGGCTTGAACAAATTGTAGGATGGTTTATCATCGAGTTCGTGGTAGATACTTTAGTCAGCTACAGCGAGGTGGAACGATGCTTCCTCAAAGGGCTGAGAGGTAAGTACATTAAATCTTTGAACAATTGGAGTAAAATCCTACTTTGCGAAAAGTGGGTTATGTGAATAAATTGATGTTTGGGGCTACACGAAGTGGGAGGATCTATATAAAAAAAGGTAGCACAAAGATAGAAACTAGCCCCTTGATTTCACCTCAGCAAGAAAGCGAGGAAGAGCTTGTGAAAGTTTCACCAGGAAGTGCGATCAGTCTGATAAGGCAACAAATTCCATGCATACCACCTCCACCTACACCACCACCAGTTTCACCATCTTCACCCCCATCTCTACCCACACCACCTCCACCACCACCACAGTTCAATATGGTGAGTGCAATAAATTTTTTGGTGTTCAAAGGAGTAGGGAATGAAGATCTGGACAAATTTTTGTTCGTGATAAAGGTTGTATGGGAAGCATAAGTGTTACAGGGAAAAGTGTCTATGAAGAACTGCTAATCCCACTAAGGCGGGTAGCTACCTTAGAAACAAACAAAGTAAAACTACTTCCGTTTTCCTTTATGAAAAATAGATGAGAGAAGAATAAAGGAGACCAACCTCTGTCCTGCGCTTGGTTCCTTGCTCGATTCCTATCTCTTCTGATAGTCCTTTGCTACTTTCTTTCTTGTATACCTAGCTTCACAGAGTACCTATAGAATCAAAGCAGCATAACACTATACAAGAACATGGATCTATTATAATAAACAATGTAGGATCAGATGTAAATTGACCATACAAATGCACAAAACATAGATTACACAACAGTATGGAGGAAAACTTGAATAGCTTTATTGATAATCAAGAAAGAGCCAAGAGAGTTACAACCAGTTGTTTTGACCCAACATCATCCTCTCAGCCAGTAAGCCCTTCTTCACCTCATGCAAAGCTTAGATCACCCAACACTATGATGTTGCCTCAAGAAACCAACAGCAGTTCCTTACAAGATGCAAAATTCCAGCCTCCTGGATCTCTAGGATGAGGGATCCATATATAGATGTTTGTAAGGGGAAAGAGTCAGCTTGTGATTTGATTAGTTTATTCCCTCTGATAGACCTTGCTTCCACTTGGAGATTGATGATCTCTTACTCATCGTTGGTCGAATTCAGAGAGGAAAGTGTCATAGGAGAAGTTTTTGGAAGATTCCATGCTTCTCCACCTCGCGGATTGACACTGCCATTTGTCTCTTCTTGCCCATCGCACCCCATAGAAGGGCTTTTTGAAATGAAACACACCCACTAAGTGTATTTAGGTGAGATGCAACGCACTTTGCCTATGGAGCAGGTGAAATGATCTAGTTTTGACCAATTCTGAGTAGTTTTTCATGGAGAACTTCTAGGAGAAGCTGTAATCAGTTGACCTTGTTTCTTTGGGGGTTGGAACAAAACTTTTAGGCACTTAGGAGCCCTTGGTTTATGGACATTTTATGCTTGGGGTTGTAGTGCCCAAAAATGTCTATAACAGTTTCCCCCTAAAGCATGAGGTCGTTAATCATTTTTTATGTTGGGTGAAATGCTTTATCATGAGGATCCAAAGTTCTTTCAAGCTAGAAGGAGACCTGTAATAAGATACAATACAATACATTATCTTCATAATATTTTCATGATCTAGCTGAGGTGGGCATTCCCATGCTCAGCTTTATAAATTCATTTTCATGTACATAGGACAGACAATCATCTGAGTGTAGACTGATGATTCTGGTAGAGCCATCATCCCTTTTATTGGATGATTATCTATGCAGCAATGATGTACATTTGATGTCTTTATTTTCCTAAATATATATCACAGCCCGGATGGATGAAACTAGATACAGGGTCTTCAATCTCGTTCGATCTTCACTCAAAGTAAAGTCGATCCATGTGAGAGATGTTCTGGAGTCGAACATGGAAAGACATCACCTGATTACCAGCCAATGATGTAAGTTGTTAACAGGTGCGAGAGGAATCACCGATAATGATAATGATCCTCAAGGTACTACAGTACAATTTGCGTGGTGTGAATAAGGGACTTGGTGTCAAACACCACGCAAAATCTTTCGGTCGAAGGTCATTGATGAAAACCTGTCGCCGGAAGTGAGAAATTTGCCATTGAGGCATGCAAGCTTCAAAGTACTAAAATGGGTGTTCCTAGATCGACTTCTTGGATAATGAGCTGATGTCAAAAAGAAGCTATCCATCATAGGAGGGCCTTAATGAATCCCACATAAATGACACGGAATGGAGCAAATTATTTTAATGGAGGTGAAAACGGTCTGGTGATATAATGTTCAGGGTGGCGGTCATGAAAGAATGGAGCGTAAATGTATTGCAGTGGGTGAGACATAGGTGAATTCTCTGAGTGACTTCTCTTGAACATACCGGCGACACTAACATGATGGATTGGTAGCATTAACCCCAAATGTGGATGGTGTGATGTGACCATGGTGATGTGACCGGTGAATGAAACAACCCAACCCGACTTGGATGCGGAGTGAAAGTGTCATGTTCAAGAGCGACTTGCTACCAGCAAAGTTTCTTCAAGTTTTCTTCCCAATTTTTCCCCAGTCATTACTGACCAGTACCTCTTTATTTTTTTCAAGCTTGAGGAGGATAACATATGCTTGTTCTATAATTTTCCCTTCGGGTAAACCCATCGCTATGTTTTAACGAGCCTAGCGATAGTGAAACTCGTTCTTGTCTGCTATGGACAAGTTTGTCGCTATTAGGTTTTAATGAGTTTAACGACAAAGATAACTCAGTCCTTTTCAATTTTAGAGAGTCTGAAAAGGGACGTAAAGGAAAATCCAAAAATCATTTTTCATCATCTAATCCCTTAAGCCCGAAAAAGTATAAAACAATACAGAAGGGATGAATTTTCGATATTTTTAACGAGCTGAACAAAACAAGCGCTCGATATTTTTGTGTAATAATCCATCAGGTCCAAAAAGATTAAAATCTAAAGGAGGGATAGCACTTCCGGTCCCTTTAACGAGCTGGAGAGGCCAATGGCTCGGAAATCTTTTCATATTTTACGAGTCAGTTGAAAAGAGCTTAAAGGAGACTTGTCTTTGAGGAACGAGTGATAAATTTGGGTAGCAGCTGATTCCAGGTAAGGTTTGGAATTTCCCAATCACGGAAGTGTTACAAGGATGGCTAATAGGATCACTCTTCACAGTTGTTCCTCAAAAGGGGTAAACAATCAAATGGAGGTGAATGATCGGCCAATACAGAGTGGAGGTGATGATGAGAACACGACCAAGGCTTTAAAGGCTGAAGTACTACATTCACGACGGTTATTTACCAGAAATTGGTTCATTTTTTAATGAGCTTAAACGCTGGGGGAAACATTTGCTCATTGCTTACGTTTATTTTTTAACGAGCATGAAGTCTGCATTAAAACTGCTCGATTAATCCAGTCGTATAATAAGGATGTCTCATATATAAAAACGACAATTTTTCAAATCTTTGCCCCACATCCTTTCTTTATGCAAGTTAGGAAACGACCAATCCTATGAGTTTAAAGGGTTAGAGGACCTACAAAATTAAAAAATAAATGGTCACTCTTCGCTTGCACGCCAAAAGGTTTGCATGCCCCCAGGTATAAAATAGAGTTTCAAGGTCCCCTTTCAATCCACTGACAAAAACATTTGCTTTATCGAGAAAGATTTACCTCTTTCGAGTTACCAAAGATTGTTTTATCCGCACCGCAAACAAAACATTTCTTTAGTGATGCCTACCAAAATAGACAAAGGTGAATGGCGCAGATGCCTCCACTCACATAACTTTGACAAGAGAATCTTGTTCCAGTCCAACCACCTTTTCCAATTACGGACGAGAGTGTCCGACTAGTCATATATCTCTCGCGGAAACCTATCTTATACCTGAAGTTTTTCCTCCCGAAGCAGACCAGGGTGCATGCCCCCTTGGTTTCTGTCATGTCCCCCGAATTACTCGCGCTCATCAGGCGGACGGACTGGAGATTGATGAGACATTCCTTGCGTGAAAAGAGCATTCAGGGATGGTGTATGACTATTTTCTATGCATTAACCGGGGAATGAAAGCTGGTCTACGAGCTCGACCACTCTTCCTTCGTGCGGAAAACACATTACTCTAAAGAGTGATGAGGCAATGGCTCCCATGCAATAAATATAGTCTCGTCCAAGGAGTAGATTATAATCTAGAGGTCCTTGGACTATCATTATGTTCATGTGAACGGTTTTCCCTCTCAATGTTATGGGCACATTGGGAAGGATCCCTAACGGTCGACTGGTTGGTTTGTCAAAGCCTGTTAGATTTCTCATCCCAGGAAAAAGCGATGGCGAACCAAGCGCTTTCCAAGCAGTCGAGGAAAGGATACTCACAGAAGCCCCTTAATCTATGATGGTACCAGCCATAACCATTCTATATACTTGAGCAATGATTCGGAATGGTACACTAGCCGGTAAACGAGGTCTGCCTAGTTGATTCCAATCAAAGGAAACATCTAGGTTGCTTGGAGGTGGGACCGAATAGACGGATGGGTACAACTCTGACGAACTTCCTTCCTGTGGTAAAGGAATGGGTAAATTTCCCCCATGTTCGTCGGAGTCTGTGTTTACGAAAAGAATTTGGATAGTGTCATCCTTGTTCTCTTCGGTGACTATATCATCTGAAGATGGAACCTCTGAAGGCAAGACCGGGTCAACTGCCGCCTCGACCTTTTGACTTTCGTCTGGTATGGGTTCAGATGGTTTATCTTCAATGATAGACGCTTCGGCTGACCTCCTGGGCGGGTCAACCGGATTTTCAACTAGTGACAGACTCGGTAAGAGCTTCTTATATCCAGGAGGAAGTTGTAACGGTGAAACCGGGCGATCGTCCAAAACTCTTTTAGCCTCGCCTAAGAAGGGACAACGGTGGATGGCGTGATCGCCTTCACACAGTTTACAAGGAAATTTGCACTTTCCTTTTTGTCCAGGGGCTTCACTTTCACTAGTCGACGGTGTGCTTTCAACATGATCATCAGAGGTTGACGACACCAGGTTGTGCACACGAGGAGACCAATCCCTTAAGATCCGAGGGATGCAGGTACAATCTCTATGATAGTGGTCTCCTTTGCAAATGACACATGGCGATTTAGGCCTGGTCGGTGCAGTGTGTGGATTTTCGCTAGACGATGCTTGGTTGCCCCTTTTCGCCTTTGGCTCCTTCTTCTTCTTCTCTTTCTTCTTCTTTTCCTTCTCCTTCTTTGGTACTTGATTTTTGGCTTTAATAGCCTCATCAAGTGAAGAGGAAGGAGGAGAGGAAGAATTGGACGAAGTAGATGGTTGGGGGGTAACTCTGGAATTGTCTAGTTGCTGACTCGATTGTTCAAGGATTGCGCTGTTTTGAACGACGGAGGTTGAGAAAAGCCATACGGGCAAGCCAATCATCAATCCTGGAAGTGACAATGTGGCCATGTGGGGTGCACCAACATCTCCCCAAGAGGAGAAAGGACTAGGATTTCCTCCAAGGGGAATTCCTTGGTTGGTGGACTCCATTTTCACAACCTAAGACCAACGTAGGAAAGGTGATGATTATTCCATTTAAAATAAATTTTAGATGCTTTGACACAACTTGATTTTTCAATTTTAAAGAGTCGAGAAAAAACAAAAGATGACTCTACTCGCCTTCGATTTTTAATGAGCTTGAAATGACAAGTGCTCAGATGGACCTTTTCCGTTAAGGAGTCTGAAAAGGAACGAAAGGGACTGCTCTGGAAATCTAGGCAGGGGGATTACCAAACCAATTGCAAAACTGCAGGATACTTTTTATGGTACGACAGTCAATCTTCCCAAATGCTGTGTTCAGTGCATTGCGATCGATAAGGTGGCAGACACGACTTCCTATGGATGAAGGATTAAGCCTATTGTGGTCTCCCAAAATATACTCGACGGTACGTGGGAGCACAAGTCCGTACTGGCACTTATCGTCTCAAAGTGGAGGAATCACCCAACCAATAGCGAGAACAATAGTTACCAGGCTTTACGACACCAGAATACGTCTCTAGCCTAGACTTCTAGATGTTGTGCGTTAGGTTCCAAAGCGTTGTTAGATTCATTAAATTTATTTTATAGTTGATCTTGCTTGAGAAATTTTCCTTTCAGGTTCACCACGTGATGTAGATGTACAATTCCTAAAATTCAATCTAAGATGATAAATAGTCTTTTTATCTTCTTTGTCCAGTGAAAATCCTAGCTACTAAGGAAAGAGAGACATAATTCTTTCAACAAAGAGCAAAGAGCACACACTATATGCACCGTCCTAAATCAAACCAATCAAACAGTCTAAATGCAAATGCACATGCATGTATTTTTTTTTAGCCTTCTTAATATGTGAATGGTAAAAGAAAGCTAATGCGCAAATCTGAATTATTTTTCAAAGCGACAATTACTAACAAGTTTCTTTTCAAAATCAAAATGAAGACAATGACGACACTTTGCGATTTGGAAATGAAAACTTGTTTTCGACACTAGAAAAACTACTAATTCAGATCAAATACAATAGTAACAGGGTAATCGACTATCAAGAACAATAAGATTCTCTTCTATGACTGAAAATGACACTTGCGACACTTTCAAATCAAGAAACGATAGTACAATTACGTTACTTTTTTGAAAAGGAGAATTTAGAATGACTCATCAAATAAATAAAAACATTTACAGTTCTTTGCACAATGGAGGCGGAATAATAGCAAGGAAAGGGGTTTCAAACAGAGGTGTACTGACTACAAGTAGCAAAATTCTTGAATAGATCTGAAAAGAGTGAACAGAAACCAAAATTCAGGAACAATGCCTAGTCTGATCAGCGCACCTGTAACACAGTGAATTTGAAATGCAGCGCACCTACTACACTCGGGAAGTGCGCTGAATTTGAGATTCATAGAACATATAGTGCGCTGGACCATAAACGAGACTTTGCTTGGGTTCCAGGTCACAGTTTGCAGTTCAGTTCAGGGATCTTGGCCGAGCAAGTGGTAATCAGTAAATCAACAACAGGGGTAGATCTAAGGAGGTTACTAGAACCACCACAAGGGCAATTAGAGAGTTTGCAAATCAGTTGTTTAATTCATAAACAAAACCTGGATATTGACTAAAGCAACATTTATCTACTTTGCATTTGCATAGAAAATGCAGTTCGAAAGCTACTTGGCTCAACTTCAGGTTCCGTCTGTAAGTTTATAAAGTAAACAAATGTAGATAAACAAACAACCTAGTCGCTCCCCAGTGGAGTCGCCATTTTGTTACAGGGAAAAGTGTCTATGCAGAACTACTAATCCCACTAAGGCGGGTAGCTACCTTAGAAACAAACAAAGTAAAACTACTTCCGTTTTCCTTTATGAAAAATAGATGAGAGAAGAATAAAGGAGACCAACCTCTGTCTTGCGCTTGGTTCCTTGCTCGATTCCTCTCTCTTATGATAGTCCTTTGCTACTCGCTTTCTTGAATCAAAGCAGCATAACACTATACAAGAACATGGATCTATTATCATGAACAATCTAGGATCAGATGTAAATTGACCATACAAATGCACAAAACATAGATTACACAAGAGTATGGAGGAAAACTTGAATAGCTTTATTGATAATCAAGAAAGAGCAAAGAGAGTTACAACTAGTTGTTCTGACCTAGCATCATCCTCTCAGCCAGTAAGCCCTTCTTCACCTCATTCAAAGCTTAGATCACCCAACACTATGATGTTGCCTCAAGAAACCAACAACAATTCCTTACAAGATGAAAAATTCCAGCCTCCTGGATCTCTGGGATGAGGGATCCATATATAGATGTCTGTAAGGGGAATGAGTCAGCTTGTGATTTGATTAGTGTCTTCCCTCTGATAGTTCTTGCTTCCACTTGGAGATTGATGATCTCTTACTCATCCTTGGTCAAATTCAGAGAGGCAAGTGTCATAGGATAAGTTTCTGGAAGATTCCATGCTTCTCCACCTCGCGGATTGACACTGCCATTTGTCTCTTCTCACCCATCACACCCCATATAAGGGATTTTTTAAATGCAACGCACACACTGAGTGTATTTAGGTGAGATGCAACGCACTTTGCCAATGGAGCAGGTGAAATGATCCAGTTTTGACCAATTTTGAGTAGTTTTTCATGGAGAACTTCTGGGAGAAGCTGTAATCAGTTGACCTTGTTCCTTTAGGGGTTGGAACAACACTTTTAGGGACTTAGGAGCCCTTGGTTTATGGACATTTTATGCTTGGGGTTGTAGTGCCCAAAAATGTCTATAATAGTAAGGAGTCATGGATGACAACATAAAGAAGGCAACGCTGGTAAGCGTGTTGCAAGATCACACAATGACGTGGTACATTAAGAATTCTAATGACAATCCAAACGCAGGGATCACGGATATCCAAGTTGTGCTAAACAGGGAATTTAACAGGCCAAAATCAGAGATACAGTCGATTATCGAGTTTAAGGAAATCAAGATGATTTTAGGTGATACCCCCTAAGAACTGGATCAGAGACTGAAGGGTATGATTCATGAAGCCAACATGACCTTGATGGATGGGCAGTACCATGCATGGTTTGTAGTGTTGCTAACACTGCATCCAAGGATGACATTGTCACAACAGAAGCTATCCACTCAGGCTGAAGCTTTGGAGATTGTAATGAAACTACACGAGACCCCGATGCAAGATCCTAGTCTAGGAGTCCAATAGATCCACACGTAGTTGAAAAACCTGTTTCTTGAGATGCAGATATTGAAACAGGACAGGACAACTTGCCCAGAATCGCGTGACGAGGTATGGTGCATAAAGTGCAAAGCCCAGGGACATGACAAGGACCATTTTCCAGTCTTCAAAAATTACTTGGTGGGAGGAGGACCAATGCCATTGAGACGAAAGGCACAAGCAAGACCGAGCGTGGCACCTGCACTATGGTGCGCGATTTTTCAGATAGGAGGGAAGCATGCTACAGATAACTACAATCTGCTACGAAAGTATAAGTGGACGTCCCAGCAGTTGTTATGTAATTTCTGCAGATCAGTAGGCCATGATGAGCACACCTGTAGAAGTTATGAATGAATGATGGATTGAACCCCTACCTATAGAGTTCAGGCTAGAATGCTAGCCCTCGATCAAAATGCAAGGATGGCACACATTGGATTTTAGGGCCGTGGACAAGGTCGAGGTGGAATGGGACCAAGAATGGGATGCAGACAACTGATTTGTTACAATTGTGGAGGGCCAGGGAATTATGCCCACGATTGTATAAATCTGACGAGAGCATCATGTTTATATTGTACCCAGTTTGATCATGAGATAGAGGACTACCCCACGTTGATAGCGAGGTTGCGCGATAAAGGAACACTCCAACCTCCATTGACTCAAAACCTGCAAATGATGAGGTCAGAGCCATGAAGAGGACCCAAATGTAAACATCATGCTCTGAAGTGGTATCACAACAGGAGATGACAAGGGAAAGTAGCACAAAGAAAGTTCCTCGGTTCGCAAGGCTCCAACAAAGGAACCAATGTTCAATTTGGAGCGCGTGATGGAGACATTCATGGATGCTAAGAAGAGCTTCAAAGAGGCCTCCACTTCAGGTAGTAAGGACAAATTAGAACCAGAGATGGACGGATCAGTGCTCACTACCTTTTTGGAGACATGCATGAAGCTTCTACGCGACAACAAGGCTATGAAGGGATTGCAAGAACTCATCACTAGGTGCGTTGGGTCAGGAGAACCACGCGTAGTCTGGAAGCTCATGAAGCACACAATGTGAACAAGAAGGGAGATGAGATTGACTATGCAAATTGGGGAATATGAAATGGACCAAGTGATTCTAGATCAAGGATCAGATGCTAACATCCTGCCAAAGCATACATGGGAGCGCATGGGTAGGAACTCATTGCAATGGTCTCCTATTCAATTGCAAATGGTGAACCAGCAAAATATCCTACTAACGGGAAGATTGCAGGGAATAACGGTAGATATCGAAGGTGTGAGCGCGCTTGCAGATTTAGAAGTGGTAGAGATTGTTGATGACAATAATCCCTATCTTGCACTACTAGGAATAAATTGGGCCACCAATATGAATGGAGTGATCTATCTAAAGAAGTACAAGATGATTTTTGAGAAAAAGTCACTACGCATAGTGGTACCTTTAGACCCTGTGAAATGATCGTGCTACATAGAGCCAGTGCACGATGACTATCTAGACTATATCTATAAGATAACCACATGGGAGCAGGACTAGGTGAATCCAACAGTGGATTATAGGATTTCATGGGAGCACAAAAGCTCCTATACCTCAGATTTGGATGAGGAAATAGAACAATGGTAGAACCAGTTACATGAGGTAACCACACTCAATTGGAACATGATGGTAAGATCATTGCGCTGCATGACAACAAAGGTAAGAGATCTTCCTATGTATGACAGGTTGATAGCGGTGGATGCTTTCCTAAACAAATTTGAAAGAGAGGTGCCAGAATAGTAGCTTGTTGACGCCATGAAATGGGCATTACATGCTACACACGCAAGATGGTGAGGTACGCATCAAAGAAGTTTTAAGGACTGGTGGGAATGAAGAAGGATGATGCGCCTATGATTTGGGAAACCATAGACGTAGCTAACAGAAAAATATGACAGACAAGATGATCCTCATTCACACCTCATGAAATGGACCAAGGTCTACGGGGAAGAGCCACAACTTGAATGGGTGCATTTGTTTTGTCATACCCTGGATGTCATACCCATGAATTGGTACACTAAGATGGAACTCCGCCATGGAACGAGTGAATGGGATATCCTATGGGAAGTATTCCTATTAACCTTCACGTTTGAATTTCGTTGGTGGGATACTGTTGATGATGCACTACAAGCAGTAAAAGTAGCTATCTTCAGGATACCTCAGGAGCCAATGGAAGAGCTTCAGCCAGAATGGGAAACCAAGCTGAGCTACACATTAGAGTGTTACAATGTAAATATTGAGGAGGATGATGAGGATCCACGGAAAATTAACATTCCAGAAACTGAAGGTTATTGCGAGGTTCGAGGACCATTGATTGAACATCTTGACATCACCACGTCACTAAAAAAAAGTAGGTAAACATTGGGACGGAGACTGAACCAAATTATGCAACGATCGGTGATTATTAGGATGATGCCACGGTGGATAAGGTCCTTGAGTTACTCTGTGAATGCCAAGAATTATTCTCGACCAAAATTATGGATTTAAAAGGGTTCATTGGCAACTTAGGGATGATCAAGATCACCCTAAAACTTAACGTGAAACCGGTTAAGTAGAGGCCTTACCGCTTGAATTTGAAGTATAAGGAAAAGGTCCACGTAGACTAGACAAGATGCTCACAGATGGAATTATTGAGCTAGTGGAAGAATCCGACTGGGTGAGCCCTATGGTAGTACAGGAGAAAAAGTAGAAGGGTGAGATAAGAATATGCGTGGACCTCAAGAAGCTAAATGATGCCTGTGTACACAACCCATTCCCGTCACTAATCATAGATGAAGTATGGGAAAATGTTGGTGGACAAGAAGCATACTCATTCACGGATGGGTTCTTAGGGTACCACCAGATCAAAATAGCGTTGGAAGATAGGAGCAAGATGACCTTCGCAATGGAATGGGGCTGCTTCAAATACAACATTATGCCATTTTGGTTTAAGAATGTGTGAGCCATCCTTTCGTGCATCATTGTTGCTGCATTCAAAGAATGCATCCACAAGTTCCTGGAGGTCTATCTGGATGATTGGACTGTCTTTGGATTGGTTAAGCACCATGTACAAAGCTTACGCTTGATGTTTTATACTTATCGATGACACCAAATTGCGTTGAACTTTAAGAAGTTCACATTCCTCATTCCCTTTGTGAACCTGTTGGGACGTGTGGTCTGCAAACAGGGGTTGATGGTGGACTCCATGAAGATTGTCGTGATTCCAAATTTGGAAGCACCACGAAGTGTTAAACAACTGTGCGCTACCTTGGGACACACAGGGCACTACAGGAAGTTCATCAAAAGCTATGCCCAAATCACCGCGCCTATGGAGAAACCATTGAAAAAGAATGTCATATTTTGCTACAATGATGATTGCATGAAGAGCCTAGATGTCCTAAGAGGGAAATTGGGCTCCGCTCCAATCCTGGTCTTGCAAAAATTGGATGTGGAGTTTCATGTCCATGTTGTGGAGGTAAATCCTCTCTGCGGACAGAGACGATCCCTACTAGCCCAGACCGGGTCTAGCAACAATCATACAATGCTATATCGCAAGTTCCTAATTGCAAATAAAAAGTGGATGGTGAGAACCTACTTGGATTCCAATGCTAATGTTCGTAGAAGAGATATCTCCCTCGTTCCTTTGCCTCGGCCGGTCACGATCCCCATGATCCCCGTGATTGGACACCTGCACATGCAAAGAACAACACGAATACAAGCATAAAATCTAGTAGATGCAATTATATATCAGTCAGAAAAGATATAACTCAACATAAAACATAAGACAATGAGAGTGGAACCATAATGATAGTCATCTATTATTAATAAATAACAAAGAAGAATACAACCATTGTTCTAACGTAAAATCCTTCTTTGGCTGGGTAGTCAGCTACGCAAGTCTTGCAAAGCTTGTTGGGATGAGGAACAAGCCTCTCTGTCTTTGGGTGACAAGAATCTCCTTACTTAGATTTGGCCTTATGGGTGCAAAGAAGGCTCTTGCAGCTTCAAACTCTCTATCACTATGCTGGAATTAGAACTACTATAACTAGCTTGCTCAAGGCATAGAGGCAAGCTTTTATAGATAGAGAAGAAAGAGATAGGATCAACCACATTATTCATGGGATTGGTTTTATCACTTGGAAACTTCCATGAAAGGTGGCAAACCACTTTCCCTTCTATGGAGATTCGAAGCCAAACCATCCTAGCTCAACATAGATTCAGTTGGTGAATGGGTTATAGAGAACCTTTGGAAGCTTGTTGGTTAAAAACTTTACTCAATTCGGTTGGCGCGAGTGCGACTTTGGGACAGAGCGCCAATGGCGCGCCCTTTTTAGAGGATTTCCCTCATTGGCGCGGGTAGTGAACTGTGGACCCGCGCTAATGCAAAAAGAGTTGTTTTCATGGATATTTTGCAGGAGATGTCTTTAGGGAAAATGAAGTTCATACTTAGAGGAATATGATGCAAGTGGTTTCAGGTCATGTCACTTCTCACAGGTCCCGGAATGAGTCCTCCAATGTGTGGGTGAGGGGGTAATAGGGACGGTGACAAACGGTGACAAATTGTTGTGTAACAGTCCATGTTGATGCGTCATGTATCGCGCTGGGAGCAGTTCTCACACAAGAGGGTAGAGAAGGCTTCGATCATCCTATCATGTTTGCAAGTCATAGATTGTCCAAAGCTGAGAAGAACTATTCCACAACTGAGCGCGAGGGGTTGGCGATGGTGTACGCACTCCAAAAATACCAACACTATTTGCTAGGAGGACATTTCAAGATGTATATTGACCATTCTGCACTAAAGTACTTAGTCAATAAGCCTGTGTTAGGGGGGCACATATGTAGGTGGCTCTTATTGTTCCAAGAATATGACTTTGAGGTCGTGGTAAAACCTAGATGCCTAAATGCAGGACCAAATTAATTGTCACGTATTTAGATGGGTGAAGAACCTACTAGTTTGGAAGAGGGATTACCTGACGCATAGCTCTTTGCCGTGCGCATTACGGATGGGAACTTCAGAGATATAATCCACTTTCTGACAACAAGGACTGTGCCGAAGGAATACTTCGTCCAACAGAAGAAGGAATTGGTGGTGTGTGCGGTGGATTTTTCTATCATCGTGAGGCACCTATAAAAAATGGGAAATGATGAGATGTTGTGAAGATACGTACCTAAATTTGAACAAAGTCAGATCCTCATGGAAGCACATGGGGGCACTGTAGAAGGACACTATGCAGGACGCATGACCACAAAAAAGATTCTTTGTGCAGGGTTGTGGTGGCCAACCCTTCACCAAGATTCAAAAGCATAATGTAAGGCCTATGATATATGTCAAAGGACCTGAAAACCATCATGGAGGGATGAGATGTTGTTGAATCCACAAATGAAAATGCAACCATTTGATAAATGGGTAATTGATTTTGTGGGACCTACCAAACCTCAAGGAAAGACAGGTGCATGCTACATCATCACCGCAACAGTGTACCTGACATGATGGTGGAAGCTCAGCTAGTCAAAGACTACACAACCGCTATGGCTATGAAGTTTTTGTTTGAAAACATGTTGACCCAATTTTGTTGTCTGAAAATCTTAATGAGTGATCGCGGAACACATTGCCTGAATGAAACCATTAGCACACTCACAGAAGAGTTCCATGTGTATCATCAGAAAAGTACACTGTATCACCCACAAGCCAATGGGACTATAGAAGCATTCAATAAAATACTAGAGACTACACTAACCAAAGTGTGCAATGCACATCGAAGCGATTGGCACCTGCGCGTACCTGTAGTGCTATGGGCTTACCAAAAAACGTGCAAGAAACTAACAAGACAAACACCTTTTCGGTTAGTTTTTGGTGTGGAAGTTGTCATGCCAATTAAATATATTGTACCTAGTCTGCAAATAGCAGCACTCACAGGGATGATGGATAACAAATCTCTAGAGGAAAGGCTCTTGCAATTGGAAGAACTTGAGGAGGAATGGTTCTTAGCTACTTTTCATTAGCAGGTCCAAAAGTAGTGAGAAAAGGCCTAGCACGACTGCCATATCAAGTTGCGCACCTTCAAGTTAAATGACTTGGTGTTGTTGTATGACAGTAAGTTTGAAAAATTTCCAGGAAAAATCAAAATGCAATGGCTAGGACCATACATGGTTAAGGAGGTTACAGACGGAGGCGTGGTCCAACTAGTCAAACTAAATGGAGAACCCTTCCCAGGCAAAGTGAATGGCAACTAATTGAAGCCCTACATGGGTAGGCCAACTATCCGACTATCCGGCCGAAGCACAGTCTTCACGCTCTGAGGAGCCAGACAAAGGCATGGGACTATAAACATATGCAACAAATACCAGTACAGATGTATGGAAACAATTCAGACACAAAGGTCTCAGAACATCGAATGCAGCAGATACAGCAAGCAGTAGCTCAGTGCACTGCGGACCTCAGTACAGTTCGAGAACAGTTGGAGGGACTCTACGCCAAGATCGTCGCATCTACCAAGTGACTCGAGGGTGAGTCATGATGTTTGTGTTGGGGGCTTGTTGGGCATGGAATCCCCCCAAGGCATTTTTTGGGGCTCAAAGCCCAAGTTTTGACCCAATATTGTTGTAAAGACTCCACAAATTATGGGCATGGAGCGCAAAATTTATGATAGAGTCACAAGGTTGTCCACCCTAGTCTTGTAATGTAATGTCGGCCTACCCATGGTCCACAGACCATGGGATTGTATAACTAGAGTGAGGCACTACGTGTAAAAAAAGGTAACTAGGGAAGAAGAAGCGAAGAGCAAGAGTCTAAGTGCATAAGTGTGTCTTGGGTCGTACAGTAGGAGAAGGCTCTGTAGCCGAGTGTGCAGAGGCCTAGTTGTCGGCAGTTGAGTGTACGGACCCCTACAGCTGAGTGCACAGGGTGGAGTCGAGTTTATAACCGAGGAAGGAAATAATAAGGAGAAGTTTTATCTTGATTTTGTGTCTTTGTTCTTGTCTTATTACATGTTTGATATAAATTGAAAATATATTGTTTATTTACTTTGTGCACCTGTATGAATGATTTATATTCCCATGTATAACTTAACACATATAGGTAGGCTAACTTAATCAACTAACAGTGGAATACCAGTAACGACTTGGGTAATAACAGTGTTCAACCCCCAAGTAGGGATGTGTGAAGGTAGCGTCTCAGGCTGTGAGGTACAAATAAGTGCACGTAGCTATGTACATGCAGGGTCGAACTGCGAACCACTTGAACTCATCAGACATCTCTAGGGTGAGGAAACCTGGTTCTAACACCCTCCCATACTACTTCGGGTGAGACCTCAGTCTGCGCCTTGCAGACTATTGTCAAAAGGGCCAGTAGTACTGGGATTTGTTTGGCTAAATCACATATCAACCTGGGTCAGGTCCCAACAAGCCAAAAAAATAAGGGAGGCATATTTGTAGTTAGTAAGGGGGCCTTATCAATACCATGTCAAAAGGAGTTTCGATGCATATACAAGTTCGATTGACATGAATGAGTACCAATGTTTGATGATGTTGCCATCAATGAAGAGGTGGAGATTGTTGCACATTTTGTTGTCATTAACGACAATAAGATGTTATTGATGTTAAAGAGGGTCTATAAGTTAATAGCGGTATCATTTGTACGTCCTAAGTAGGCAGAAATACCCTCTCTGAAGTTGTATCATATCTAAGTCTCTTATATAATCTCATCAAGTGATGTTAAAAAAGATTGAGTTATTTGAGATTTTGATGTAGTTATGGTGCCCTAATGATTTTATAAATAATATTATTACACAGACCTCATAAAGAAGTTTCCAGAGAGATATCCTACTCAGAAGAACTCCCACCATATGAGAAGTTATATCCAGTTTAAAATAAACATTAGTGGGAGGCCCAAACTATAGGGAATAAACCAAAAATATTAATGTGTTAGAGTGCACACCTTTTGGTTGCATCGATGTTCAATTGATCGAGCAAACAAAATATCTCAGTAAAAAGTGCATGACATTTAACTTTGTTAAAGGTTGCACAAATTTTGTAGATCGAACGAATTAGAAAACTAGATGAAGAGATTAAACAGCAAATGATGTTAAAGTTGCACAATAGCTAGTGAAACTTGTTGACCCAATAAATAGTTTATGCATGGCATGCATTGGTTGGAAATGTACATGGAATATATAATACACATGGAATACCATGTTTGGTCAATAGTAATGATGTGGATCTCCTGATGTGTCGTCGTTGACATGGTAACTCAGACACATGACATGTTGATTTCATGATGACATCATCATGCAGATGACTAGGGAATCAGTTTTAAGGTATGGTCATGTGGACATGCTCATATGGAAAAAGTAGGTATTGATTATGCGTTTCGCCATTCATAAAATCCATTTCATGTGGATTCCATTAATCAAAGATTAGAACATGATCATTTGTGAAACTTTTCAACCTTGTTTAAGTGTCAGGCTTACAAGCATGAATATTGGATTATTGTCGGCCTTCTTGGCTCTAGACCACACAACAAGCCTACATATGCATACGTCCATGTTCCTCATTATGCACACATTCAAGAAAAAAATGAATATATGGAATGAGTTTAGAGAAGAGGAAAATTATGTAGTTTGGCTTTCATCTAACTTGTTTTGGTTACCATTGCCTAATGATCTTAAGCACATAGCTTTGATTGTGTTTTGATCACATTTGCACATCAATATGAAGTATAAGGTTCTAGTTTCATTTGGTTTATTCTAGATACATTTGTGAAGGATATGGTTCTTGTTTCACTTGAAGTAATAGTTCAATTAAAATAACATTCCTCCATACCTAGTAGTAGTTTTGGGAGAATTATGAGCGTGATATCTACCATATAAGTAGAGTTTGTAGCCAAGTTTGTTGTCATTCTTGCTATGGAAAATTGGGACACACCCATTGGTGGCATGTCGAGTTGGAACCTTGGTTAAAGAATTTATTACCCATTAAATTGGCATGTGGGATTGGAAGGGTGTTCTAAAGAAACCATGTGACGTGGATTGACATTAGTCATGATGATTAGTCATGGTTTGGGTATGTGGATAGAATATAAGCCCTGGAATATGTGATGCTGAGAGGTATGTGTATTGTATCATAATTTTGGTCCCTTTACCTGTTAATTTGAACTATTTTTCATTTAATTTTCAATTATTATATACCAAAGGTGTTTCCCTACAAGAAACTGTTGAAGCCTCGAAAATCGCTACAACAACATTGGGGGATAACCACCCGGTCCGGACCTTAGTACAACTCCTTTTCCATTTGGAATGGTGGCTCCGACTGGGGATAAAGGGACCAGTTTCCCAGCAATGGATAAACGGGATGAATGGATAATTGATTGACTAATCTAATGATGGTCGAATAACTAAATCTATCAACAAAAATATAAGAACTATGACTTATCCCGGGAACTTATTGAGCTTTGAAGTGTAGCGCTGATGATCTGTGTCTATAGACAGGCATATATATGACTCCATCTAACAGACATGGACATTATTTCATTCAGGATTACTGTGCTTAAAAAGTTAAGCAAAGCGATTAAAGCAATATTACTGCACTTATCATTTATATCATCAACACATACATGATTAAAAGAAAAGCACACCATAAACATCCAATAGTGGAAAGAATACAGAAGTGTTGTTAAAGCACATATATATATTCGATAATAGCAAAGATAATCAAATAACAATTCATATGAAAGGAATGAATTCAGACATAGATAAAAGTACCATATGAGCTGCTAGACACTCCCAATATCAATCGCTACTTGTGATTCTTCCTTCAACGCAGAAACACTTTCAAACAAAGACAATAGTGCACAATTGCATAAAAAGCTTCCTTGTCAAATTTAGAATAACTGGTCCAGTTTCATAAAAGAATATGGCTGAAGCACAATAGTGCAACTTCAGTCTTTAAGTCAGGTACAAAACTTTACGACCCTTTCCAAAACAATGAAAGGGTCTATAAATACTTAATTAATCTAACTATCTAAAAAACTGAAATCCTACTTAATTGGTATCAATAAATTTTGATCCTATTTTCTTCAGCAATCTGGCAGTCGGCGACATGAATAATCAAGTAGGCTGCTTGCCTTTAAATCTGAGCTGACTTATCGCAAGCATCGGCTCCACTTCAGGTGGTTTGTTGAGGTGAGAACTGAGCTGGACGGCATTGGTGGCATCCTGAATATCGGGGATAATATACCCGATTGCATCTGTAAGGCACTTGAGGGCGGCTCTCTGTGTGTGCGGCTTTACCAAGAAGAACCAATAGGTGTCCCATGTTAAATTGTTAATCCTAGCGATTAATCTCCCCTTTTCCTCTAGATCTGGATAACATGATTGCTCCAATGTTTTCATCGTTGTTAACTTTCCTGGTGTGCATTGGGAAATCATGTTTGATAAGTAGAGAGTGTTATTGACTAATTCAACTAAATTGCTTGAAGTTGATTTGCATCTTGAAACTGCCCTCTCTGCTTTCATTAACTGGGACTGCCATTCTGTGAAGAGTATATCTTTATGTGATTCTAAGATTCTGGGTAAATTCGCCGCTTGTCCTTGATCAGAATCTTGCCAGTCTAGAAATGCAGCTATCGTTTCTTCAGCTTGATCCAATTCAGTCCTGGCCTTGTCTACTTTCTTACTTATGGATGCCGTTAATTCACATAGTGGCTCTGCCTGGGCGATTTGTTGACATAGAAGCTTAATTTGGGATATTAATGCAGTATTTATTTCTAGTGCTTCTACTCTAAATTCAGCCACTTGTGTAACGCCCTTTGTTTTCTCGAGCTGTGATGATAATTGAGCAATTTGTTCATCTTTTGTTTTCACCATTTGCTCATTCGCTGCCTTAAATTGTGCCAATGCCTCTGATAATTCTTTCTGCTTCTGGATTGCGCTTTGGTCAATCCTTTGTTTTTCTGCCTGCAATTGTTGAGTTAGTTGACTGTTTAATTGCTGTTGCATCAACAATTGTTGCTCTGCCTGCTTCGCTTTCTGCTTTGCTTCAGTTAGCTGTGCCTGTAACGAGAAAATCTCTTGATCCTTTGTTTTCAGTAAAAGGCTTACCTCCGATGCCTTATCTATTGTCGCTGCCAAATAAGCTCCAACATATTGTGACAGTTTTGTCAGGTCATCAGAGGGGTCAAATTCCTCCTTCCAAACCACATTGCCCGTGACTGTCTATTCTGGGAAAAGGGGAGGTTGATCAGTCCTTCTTCTTTTCCTTTGTCGTTTAACTACAGCTTTATGCCTTGGGCTGTAGAAGACATCCAAGGGAGGAATCTCTTCTACCTGCAAAATGATTTGGTTGGAGGGGTCCTTTGGTATTATCTCTACCTCTTTAGAAATGGGTGGGCCTCTGGTTCCACTTAGAACCTGTGGTGAAGTGATTTCCTATGTGTCTGTTGTCTTTGAAGTGTCAGAGTTCTTGGAACACTCCAGACCACTGATAATAGAATCAAATTGCTTCCTTCCTGGAGCAATTTAGGATTGATATGAGTATCCACGTTTACTTCAGTGGCGGTCTATTTTTCCTTTTCAGTTTGGGTCTCCTCCCGCACTTTTTCCTACTCTTTTTTCTGCTGATTCTCATGCTCTTTCTTCTGATTTTCCTCCTGTGGCTTCTCTTGTTCTTTTGTTGTAACTGGAGGTTCCTTTGACTCTTGCCGTTCAGGCTCGCTTGACGATGTCGCTGGGGTTGTTGCTAATAGATCTAGAGGCAGAGTTTGCAACCTCTGTTCTCTAAGTCTGTTAAATTCAGTCAACCCTTCATCATGGTATTTCATTTTGGCCAATGTTTTAACCTGCATTATTGACTCAGCTGAAGAGAACAGGTCGTCAAACATATCTTCTTTATGATCAAATTTTGACAATTTGGCCTGTTCTAGTGCATTATAGGCAACTTTGTTTGGATCAAATTGCCTATTTGGAAGAGTTGCTAGAGTTAATGATTTAATCTTTGTAGCTTCCTTTTCTGCATGCTTGAGATCATGCAAGGTATAGACACCGCATCTCAAAGGAAAAGAGGGCCAGCCCTGCTTCTTATTTTTCTTGAGAGTCTGTGTAACACTCTCAGCAATAATCTGGTAAGAGATTTCCCTTGCCAATAGTTTATCAGGTATGTATAAAGGGAGGACATGAGGTTTGGCTTGGCTACCGAAAAATCTTATATAAGTGAACTTCTCCTCTCCAAACCATCTCCCTACTGCTGTTAAATCAATCCCAGCTTGGTAGGAAATCTTGGGAATGGGTTTATCAAAAATAGAATAATAAATAGGCAACATAAAGCCATTGCAGACTTGGTACAGATGGTGCTTGTAAGAGGATTTCCATAATTTCTGGTGGTAAATGTGAATAGGCATGGAGTCTTGTGGTGTCCACCTCCAGCCGAGCACAGGAAATTCAGAATTAAAACACAAGGTATCTAAAATATAGGCACTGTAATAAAATGGGGGAATTATCCTTTCAGAGATGCAAGTCTTATTCCTAAACTCAAGAACAGCTTTGGCTAGCTTATCTGAGAGAATAGTGGCCCAATCCATTATTATACTATTGCATGCCGCTTCCATTAAAGGAACCATTTCTATAGTGAAATTAGAAGAATCATGCAATCCCCACAATCTACACATCATTATTCCAGCGTAGCAATAAGGAGAAGCCAGGGAATCGACCGAGTACTTACCGAAAGATTCATGTTTGTGCTTTGCCGGATTTTGTCTCCAATCCCGGATGGGTTCGGATTCAACTTCGTTCTCGTTTCGGAATTTTTCTAGGAATGCCTTATTGTATGTCTTCTCTGGCTTAGGAAAATGATACATTTGCCTTAGATCTTCAGATTTGAACGACCTGAAAATTCTCCCGTCTCTGGTGCTGAAGGTTCTATCCAGGATTGGGATTTCCTTAATTGCCCACCGCACTACATCTGTGTATGGGAGAATTTGTTCCCTAGTTGCTATCCGATGAAGGAAGGAGTCAGCTAATTCCTTTAAAGTGGCATCAGATTTCCGAGTTGAATCTGCAGTAGCTTCTACTGTTGTCACTTTGGGTTCTTCAACTTCATTCAAGTTGTAGGTGCTTTGCCAAGTAGTTCTGCCGAGACCAGAACATGTAGTATCCGAAATTAATCCTTTCTTTTTATTTGAGGGGTCAGCGACAGCTTGTCCTGCGGCTGGCGCAACAGAAGCACCTGTGGTCTTCTTAGATTTCTTACCCATTTTGCTTGAGCTTTCTCCTTTGGATGAATTCTGCACAGAAGCGAAAATAAACGTAACACAGAGAATTGGAAATGAAAACTTCAATGTGATGAGATATATTGACCGATGCGTGATAAGAGATTAACTTTTAAAATGGGCGCGGATACAATCCATGGGAAGATTTTAGGACTTACAATTACATTAAATGGCCATTTAAAACCTGCCAATCCTTAAATTCCCATTATATCATTAATCGGCCGAATGATTCATTTAAGCGTGTTATAGATGTTTTGGCGGTTGAGCGCAGGTGAATCATTGTTGGACAGATCAAGCTTTTAATATGAATCGATCGTGATATCCCTTCATTTTAGAGGCTTTTTTTAAATCTGCGCTTTATCACAATCGGCCATCGGGGAAAGCTTAAACCTCTTATATTGACGCCTTTGGAAACCCCGATCGCCGATAGCGATATCGCATCGCATCGGGAGTATTGGCATTACATATAACATGGACAGTATATCGCCGATTGCCAATAGCGATATCGGATCACATCGGGGGAATGGCCTGAGGTGTTTTAAGAATGTGCATAGAGTATTGCCGATAGCCGATAGCGATATCGCATCGGCGAAATCCAATGTGCCATTTAGTTATGCTCCTTGTGTCATTGCGATATGCGATCTTGCGATCGCTCTATCGCAATGATAAAAGATTGATTTATTTGCATGAATGGGTTTTTCAAAAAGGTTTTTTTATAATGTTTTCATTTGTTTTTCGGACCTTTTTTAAATAATACGATATTGATAACAATTAAAATTTAAAGGGACCCATTTCATAGGATAGTTTTGGGAATAAAAATGATATGAAATGGGGGGTTGTTGTAGAGCACAACAGAAACATAGAAAAACTAAATTGGTATCGAGTCTCCATGGAAACCTGAGGTCGCAACGTTTATATCTTCTAGGTGACAGCTAAAGTTTATATTTATATTTTTATATATTTTCTATTTTATCACATTATTAGAAATCCAAAGGTGTCCATTTTGTAGAAGTAATGCCATAAAGTGTACAATTTGTAGAAGTGCACTTGAAAAG
The DNA here is from genome assembly GCA_031772625.1 of Pinus tabuliformis. Classification (NCBI taxonomy): domain Eukaryota; kingdom Viridiplantae; phylum Streptophyta; class Pinopsida; order Pinales; family Pinaceae; genus Pinus; species Pinus tabuliformis. The sequence goes on from CM062816.1 coordinate 1,429,011,177, forward strand.
AGGCAAGTTGTAGAATTATTAATTTAATTTATAGCTTTGGATGCTTTTTGTGGTCCTTACGGTCAATATTATTCAAGAATTCATTTCAGAAGAAGCACAGTGATTAGGGCTTAGATATGGAGGTTTTTGGAGGCTTGGAGATCTTTATCGACAAATATTTGATGATCAAAATCTCTATTGCATGTTTTGAAAGTATATGAGTCGTTTGTAGTGTTTTTTGGATACATGATGAAAAAAAATTCTCAGAAGTCATTCATGTGACAAGATTGAAGAATAGGCTGGATTAAAGTATGGACAACAACACAACAACTAGTGACAAAGATTGGCATGATTGTCATTGAAGTAATAATACTATGTGTAGGGCATGGTTGTGGTTATTATGGCAGTAATTGTTTTGATAATATTTGTAGGTTGTAATGGTAGTGATTGTAGTGATAGTGTATGTGCAGATTTTGATGGTCACAATATGCATAAGTTATAATGGCGGTAATAGTAATTATAGGTTATGATTATTTATTTTTATTAACAAATAACTATATATGATGGCAGTGGATCAAATTTTAAAATGATATGAAATCATGTCCATAAGGAGTTGAAGAAGTAGGTGGGTTCCTCCACTGAGGTAGGATCTTAGAGAAATCTAGTGCTTTTTCATCATCGAGGTTGGTGCCTCAATTAGGTTGGATCCTAGAGTAAGTTGGAGCCCGCTCATTATTAAGGTTGGTTCCTAAATCAAGCTATAGCCTGTAGTTAGCATCTACTTGCATACTTTCAAGGTTGGTGTCTTAATCAAGTTGTAACCTATCGAAGGTGGAAGCTTGCATTTATTGGGGGTGGTTGCCTCTAGCAGGTCAAACTTGAAAATCTATGTAATGAATTGAAGCTTAAGAGGAAGAAGTATTTTTGGTTTTCTCCCATATGGTTTTCCACATAAAATCATGTGTCTCTTTCTAATGTGATTGCTTGTGATGGTAGATTTATGATTCATTTTTCTATCTAATGATATGATTCTTATAGAAATATGGTTCAATTATATATGCTTGTTTGATTATGAAAAGTTATGAAATGATAAAATTGCTCTCACACTAAATCATGGCCACTTCTCATTGTGACCTTTGGGACAACATCTGTTAATTCTTCAAGGGTGGATACTTTGGTATTGAATCTTGATGGAAGAGATCTTAGTACATTATGAACAACATAAATATCCTTGACTTCTTCTCCGAAACTTGTAATTTAGTTGAAAATATTATCTACTCAAGAAAGTACAATGCAATATCCTCATCTTTTTCGATCTTCAAAGTTTCGATATGGTCCCTGAGATATTATAGCCTATATTTTCTTACTTTTGTATAGCATTCATAATAAGTTTTGAGCCTATTTCATATCTCATGAGTTTACTTACATTGCATTAATTTAACAAGATTTTACTTTGCCAAACGATGTAAGATATCATGTTTATATTATGCATGAGATGTGTAGAGCACCTTTCCTCATGCATCTTTCAAAATAGTGTTGATGATTTTATAATCAATTTCCATAATTTCCAAAACATATTCTCCCAACAAAATGAGATATGTTTGCATTATTATCTTCCAAAATGCATAGTTAGAACCATCAAATGTTGGAGCCTTTCCTGATGCTTTTATTGTGGCCGTCTTCCCTTTAATTCAACCTTCCTATAGTTAATTGTTCATGAAGGTAAGTTGCCTTGATTCCATGTTTTGGACCAAATATCACATTAATAGGTGGGCAGTGTGAATCAATGTGAGGGAAAATTTACATTTCACAACTTTTATTTAACAAGTAATTATATAATAATAAAAAATAACCACTTTCATCATATCAATAAGTATAACAATGCATCGTCACATCAAAAACACATCAAAAATTCACCACATCAACACAAAGAGAAACTAGCTTTTACATGGAAACCCATATACGAGAAAACCAAACATGATTCTTATCCTTATGGTTCAATTAATTACATAGATTTACAATGTCTAACCTACTCAAGGCACCAATCCCCAAGATATGTTAGTTGCTACTTGTGGTAGGCTACAACCTAATTATGGCACCAACCTTAAAAATATGTAAACAATCTCTCATTGTATGTATAAATTAATTAAGGCACCAACCTTTATCATGAGAAATATATGACCTTCTCTAGGGTCCAACCTAATTGAGGCACCAACCTCGATGATGAGAAATTGGTGACCTGCTCTAGTCTCTAACTTTATTAAGGATCCAAACATAGTGGAGGCACCCACCTCCTTTAATTCCTTGCAGGAATATTTTCCAAATATTTCAAACTAGATCCACATTCTCTTCATACAATATAATTCTTCAAAGGTGTTATTGCACTATTGTAATTCCTCTATCAAATTCTTTCTCCAACTTGTTCAACAATTTTCTTACAAAAATGATTTCTCAGGACCTATTCTTGAACAACCAACTCAAGAGCTCTAAAAACACATAAGGTAGATTTTTATCATCAAAAAGACATTAAAAAATTTTTAAATATCTCGAGAGTTGTTCACCATTAGACCTTGATTGTCATGCTTCTTTCGAAATTGCATTTGGACAAATAATGTTCCAAGAAATCATCAAAAATCATTTCTAACTATATAAACACCATAAAAAAATTAACCATGCTACAAAATTAAATATTCTAGGAACATTATATAAATGGGTCATTTTTTCATGACTATAGAATGTTAATTCCTCGATAAAATTAATAAACCAATAATTCCAAACAACCCTTGAAAAAAATAGTTTGATCAAGTCTAGTCAAACTCGTCGCACAACCTCTACAAAAAAATCAACATGTACAATCGACTGACTAGTGTAATAAGTCATAAAATGGAACAATCAAAGTCATTTATATTGGGAAAGAACTTATATAAACAACTAGAGACACTCACCTCCATGTAATACAAAACACTTTTTGATGAGGATTGACCCTATGACCATCCACTGATCAAAGTGTTGTCAAACAAATCACAACCACTAGCTCATGAAGCTCCTTGGTTAAGATTCTTTTACCATTTTTTAAATGGTTGTATTAGTCATGGAGCCTTCATGATAGTTTTGATTGTGGACTCTCATGAGCTCTAATATTGTAACAAGAATGTTGTAACTCCTATGTATACCAACTTTAATTTATCAATCTCGGAGTTGTGCAAACTTAGGAGGTGAAAGTGTTGTATACACAATAAGATAAGCTCTACTCAAGTTTCTCTAAGGTAGTGAACCAAACCAAGGTTTATAGAGACCATTCTACAAACTAAATATTGACATTGCAAAAATGAATTAATGTTGCAAAAGGAAACCCTAATCTAGTTGCATGAATGAAAATTTTGCACGAAAGTAAAGTCTGAGCCACTTGCAAGAAATGGAAATCCTGCATAAAAGTAAATGTTAATATATTTATAGGAAATGTAAATGCTAATATACTTGTAGGAATGTAAATTCTAATCTAATTTTAGGAATGGAAACATAATCTTATTACAAAAATGGAGATGCTTGAAATGGAAACCCTAACCTATTACAAGAAACCAAAGAAAAGGAAAGAAAACATATTTTGATTGCATAAAGTAAAGAGAATGAACCAACTATAAATCACTACATTAAAATGAGATTATATTATAGTAACAAATTTCATTAGGCATTTTGGAATTAATCATGTAAACCATCCATGAACCATTCAAGTCATGTACTTGTTTACTAACCCTAATTGTAGAAATTTATTGCACTGGTGAAAACACAAATTCTAAGTGCTCTCTAGGCTTCCTCAAACTTGGTTTTAGAGCCTAAGTGTCATTGTATAAGGCAATAATGAAAAAAATAAGCTTAGAGGGAAATTTTAGTAGAGTTTGAAGGGTCTCTACATAATGTTATAGGATCAGGATAGAGTGTTACAAGATTGCTCTATTTTTCTACAAGATCAGGTTTGAGAGAACTTTATGGGCTCAAAAGGTGTTCTAAAGGTGAGATAAGGTGGGTTAAGGTAGGATATGAGTGTATGCGGACCCTTCCAAGCCAAATATTCCTTAGTATCCCATACTACAGAAGGATGGATAAAAACAGGGGCCTCCAGCGAATCTAAAATGAAATCTTTGTAGAGAATTTGCTTGATGAGGTAGGAAGGAGGGTGTTGATGGTAGGATGAAAAGTGCAAATGAAAATCCTCAACCCTAAATTTCCATAGTATTACCTACACATGAGAAATATTATTATTTTGATGCTTGATAACACTGCTAAACAAATGATAAATTTCAAAAAACATAGATGTAAAAGGAAAGATAATCTGAGATCTAACTATCACAAAAGGGGAACAACTATGTTTTTTCTTGCCAATACCAAGTATACAACCACAAGTCTACCAAGATAGATGATTGAAAAACTTGTAAAAGAAACTCTTTCATAAACAAATGTTGTTAGAAAATAAGGAAACTCTACTAAACTAGAGATAAGAAAATGTGTAATAAAATGTACAAATGAGAGAGGATAGAGCCTTTGGGTTGGACCCTAACCCAAGGGGGCTCATCCCTCTAAAACAAAATCATATTTAAGATGACAAAATTCTTTTCATTGATATAAAATAATTCTCAAGTACTTGACATGGAAACTAAAAATGACAAGTACAAGCTCCTAGCTCTAGTAGTCTCTATCCTTCTCTAAAAGTTTGAATCCTTTTGAGACCTTGGGCTTCCTTATTTGTATAAAAGTGGCTTAGGGGAGAGTCTCATTGGAAGGAGGGTTGCTTCTCTCCAAAATCTCTAGGAAGGTGGATCTAGCTCCCTAAGAACCTCGGAGGAATTGAGTGCACCAACTTTCCGTTAGATCCTTGAGTTAGAGGTGACTAAACATATGAAGAAGGCTAAGTTGAAGGTGGGTAAATGCAGGGGACATGCCTCCTACATTCCATCGAATTGGTTCCGAATGTATCCCTACACATTAAATGGTCATTTTCCTGTACATTCAACTATGTTAGGCCACAATATATGATAATATTGTTTTCCTAACCTAATGAACACATTATAGCTTAAAAGGTGTCATCAAATGCAAAGAAAGAAAGGCAAAAACATGTTAAAAGATGGCTTGATGGGCCTTGTTCTGTACCTTCCATCACCACCCTCTTACTAGAAGTGTTTCTCACCCTATGAGAAACTTAGTCACTTATCTGCAGCTCATTCATGGCCCTAGTGGTCTCCCTAACATCCCAACAAACATTAGATGGAGTGCCCTCCTTAGGGTAAGAACCTGCATTTAATTCTAACTTTCTCCATTCCCTTTCCTCCTATGCTTGATATCTTCTCTACTACAACCCCAATGGAAAATCACTGCTAAGTTTTAACCCAATCAAATTAATCTTTTTCCTTTGAAATTATCTTTTGTATAGGGTTGTCCTTTCTAAGGAATTTCTCATCCTCTTTGGGGAGTGATACTTCCCAGTTCTAATACTATGTAGTAGAGTGTGCCATCTTCTTTGGGAAGCCTATAAACTTGTAGTTTCTAGCAACCTGGAAATATAATCAAAATGAAATACAACATGTTCTTATTTTTCCATGTATAGAGGGGGTATTCTAAGATCTCCAGAGATGATTATGTGATTGTTGATCACACCTCTGGGATTTCTCAGCTCTACTCTGATGTATAGAGGCTCATTTTCCTCTTTGGACATGGAAATTGTAATTTCTTCAACCTTGGCCTCCTCTTAGGCAAGCCAAGAGGCTAGTGTCATTAATGTTTCATCCCCCAATATTTAATTAGGGTCTCAGAAGTTCATGTTTGTTAGAATTAGGTTGTGCATGTAGAACTCGACCAATTTGGATTTGTCTTTAATGCTGACTCTTTAGCAAAAATCATTGAAATTCCTATAGTGCTTAAAAGGAAGTGAACCATATTGTGCTAAGGTTTTGATCTAAAATTGAATCGACTTCTCCTTAAGGAAAATTCCATAGGTTTTGGATGGGTGTTTCCATTTAATGGCCTCCATAGCTAAGTTTTCCTTGGTGGAAAGATGCTCATCCCTTTCTTGCAGTTGATCCCGACCTCTTATTTTCTATCTGCAACTATTTTATCATGCTTTCCACCTTGAATCTTAAATCAACCACCTCTTCAACCATTTTATTCATCTTCTCTTCCGTCAGGCCTACATCCTCAACTCCTTTATACATGAAAATTTACATCCAACAGTGGGTTCTACCTCTCTCTTTTTCCAGATCAAGGAGGATTGGGATTGCAATTTTGTGGGGTTTTATCTACCTTTGCTCATAAAATTTGTAATAGGACTGAAGATTAGTTTGGGGATCAAGTTCTTAGAGTTCTTGTGGCCTCGTGCCTTCTTCTTGTAGTTTCTCAACTCTTTCTTGTAGCAATGCTTTGTTTCCCTGTAGAAGCTTTATGCTTTCCTATAGTATCTTTCTTCCTTCCTATAACAAGGCATATTCTTGTTTCAGTTGTCTAGCCTTAGCTCCCTAAGTGTTTGGCTTCTTCCGAGAGGATTGGGGTTGCTTTCCATTGGCCTTGAGAGAGGTAATTTATTTTATTTTATTCTTATTCTCCTCCAATTATTATTATCGGTGACTCATTGACTCCTCAATTGTGATTTGGGTTGTTGAGGGATGTTGAGGCTTCCCCTGTTGAATCCTGGTACTCTTCCTCTTTCTGAAATATACAAGGTGTTTCTATGGATCTCTTGCTTTAGGCTTGAATGAGGTGCCTAAGGTTTCCAAGGTGGTAGCCACCTCTTCCTTAGTGTTTCCCCTTGAAACACTAGCTTGCTACTCTTGCCTCCTTATTTTTTGAGGTATGGAGGTTTATTCAATGATCTTAGAGGCTCCTTGTTCTTCTATTTCTTCTCCTTTTATTGTCTCTTCTGATTTCTCCTTTGGAAATTTTCCCTCTATTTATTCTTATTTTTCTTTTTCACCCTCTTCTTCTTCTGCAGAATGAACCCTGACTGTCTCCTCAAGTTCCAATAGGATTTTCCCTTATGATTTGATAAAATTTTCTCTATCCATGTCAGCAAAATATATCCATGTCATTGCGTGTTGAATGTGTCCTAAGGAATCCATGAAAGTCACTTTGATGAGCCCATGATGGGATATGTACCAAGGTTTTCCTCCACTAAACCTTTGGCTTATTTCTATCATAGACTAGGAAAGGAAGTAGAGGATGTTCAACCTTCTTGGAATGGGTAACTCCATTTGAAATATCAACTAGTACAATAATCTAAATTCATAGACATAAACAACACTGAGCCTACCCTCATAGGAAATATTTTAGGATGTGATAGGCCACTTCATCCTAGAGTTATGGTAGCCCCACCCTCCTAAATCCATTCTTGTCTTCAATAGGATGTTACTCATAGAGTTTTGATGGTGCTGGACCCGACAAAATTCAGGGGATCTCCCCACTATGTATTCCCAACTAGAACTCACACCATTTGGTGTAGGAGTCCCATACCGATCCAGTATGATGGCTTGATTTCCATTATATTACATATTTTCCTTAGCTCTCACTTTTCAGTACCTGAGAGTGGTTTACTTTGTCTTCAAACATCAATGTTCGCATGCCTAGTGAGTGCTTAGTGTCACTCATGTCAAAGTTCTTTCACTACAAAGGGAGAGGGTGGAAGTGGGTCTCAGGTTGAAAGGGAATAGTCCTAACTCTGTTAGAGACACACAACACATGTGGACATGCACAACTTCTAGTAGAGTAGTCCACACAGATGTGGAAGTCACAAACACAAGATGAGCAGATAGCATGTACAATACCTAGCAGAATAGTCCACATGAGTGTGACAGGTGTTATAAGAAGTTTATAAGAATGAATCTATCGAGTGTCTGGAAGGATAGTTTGCATGGGTGAGACGAAGTACACATTTCCAATAGAATATGTACTAAAATAATCGAAATAGATCACATGTCTTAATACAGGTTAAAGCAACATGCATACAAGGGTCCAACGAATAGCCTTACAAACGAATACAATACATGTGAAAATGTGTTGGCCTGTTAACAGGCTTCTGAATTAAGTGAAATTTCCAAGACACATCCGTACACCATTACATCACTAATTGATAGTAGGGCACTGGGAACATTGCTCCCTCCTCAAAGAAAAGATTACAGACTCTGAAGACTATGTCAGAGGAGCCAAGGTGAAAAGTATTTTGCATGTGAAAATGAGGGTATATATAGCCAAGGCTGAAACTGACCCATGTGATTGTTCAAATTACCTCATGACTATTTGACTTACATGACTCTTCAACTTTACATGCGAGTCTCTTGGACTTGCACATTACATTACATCGATTACAATCGTATGGCCCACAATAGTGATGTGGCTGAGATGATTCATGACATGACTCGACACGACAGTGCTGGTATGTTCATGTCATTCATGGTGTCCATGTCAAGTTGCAGTGCTTCTAAGTGATGAATGTTCTCTTGGTGTATCATAGCTTCACCTCTTCATGGAAAGGTGTGTGGAGTCTTTGATGGTCTTAGTGTTTTCTTGATGCTGCATGTGCATGTCTCTCCTTTTCTTGTACTTGGCGTGCTCCATGTGTTCGTCCATTCACAAACAATTCTCCTAACAAGCACTCCTTAATCATCCTGTTCATTTTCGCACCATGTCTCATCCATGTACCTGTATCTGCAATCAATCATGATGAGATAACATTAAATCCATAAATATCCTAGTCTACCATGATGCATTATCTTTTTCTTTTAGGTGGAGGTGACCGGGAGAGTGGGCAAGGCTCTGAAATTGTGCAGGGCACCTTTCAAGATGGGATGCAAGCTCCAGGCACTACCAATGAAAATTACGCAAAGGTCATTGTGAGGTTGGGACGGGTAGTCCGGATCAGTAGTGACTGTCTGTGGGATCTAGATTGGCTGGAGGGTAGATCTGCCAATTTTTCCAGGGAGACAGTGCAGGAAGCAAGGGAACACTAACAGTGAAAACTTCTCAGATTCTCCACGGAGGCTTGTAGCGGGTTGAGGGAGCTTGCTGGAAAAAAGTGTACAGAGCTAGGAGGATGACCTGTAGGATATCCCCAAGTAGTTTCTGGGCTGAGCAGGATGTTCAGTAGTTGGAAGAGAACCCATGAAAACTGTGCAATTTTCAGGAGCAGCAGGTCGGCTCACAGGGTGACTAGTTGACAGAACTACACAAATTTTGGGGACAATGCAGTGACAGGTAGCGGGTATCTATCTGGGATGTCTGAACAATTTATTTAGTCAGTAGAGGCAGGCATGCTTAGTAGATTCTATGTAATCATTTGTAGGAGTGTGAGTCGGGATCACTGCCCAGTCAAACTCTCTAGTTGACCAGCTAGAGGCTTGATGGCTTTTCTTGTGCGAAGTTCAAATTGAGATGACTTGCTGAGAAACTTATGTGCTATTCTAGGTGATATTCATTCATGTTGATTCTAGGATTTCACAATGCAGACTACGTGGGAGATAGCCTGAAGCTCTATGCAATTCTGGGCAGCAGTACATAATCACAGAGGGATAAGACTGCATAGTGTAGCTTAGTGTGGCTCAATGGAGTTCCAACTATTGGGGGGTGATCTGATCGATAGAGTTTCAGCAAAAAAACTAAGTGTGTGAGTGAGTGAACTTGTGCATACATGACCTCACAAACACACACTCAACATGACTAAATTACAAGACACCGCGAACCATCAAGACAACATCAACTCAGTGTGACTGACTGATGGATGCGAGTGACAAGTGCAACACTTGAGATAGAGATTTGGACAACCATGATGACACTTGTGTGACAGTACTTACAACATCATGAGTGAGTGTGATAGATGTTTACATAGTGAACACAACTCAAAAACAACCTTCAACATCACCATAATGAGGTCGCAACCATGACATAGCAATCAACATGCTGAACATGACAGTTTGTTGAACAAGTGAAAAGGAAGCAAGACATATAGAAGAAACACATAAAATGACTTTTCATGTTTGTGCACATGCATGTTACTAATGAAAAGATGATATGATAATGACAAGAAGTCTGCAAACTCAACTAAGATGTGTACTTCGAAAGGTGTTCTTTACTTACCATACTTACCATCAAGATGATCATGCATCTGACGGAGTTTGCATGCGGTCTTGATATTTTCCATTACTTGGTTCCTTGGTCCTTCTCTTCAACTCCTTGGAAGCGATTTCAGTATGTCATCTTTTCATGTAGTCACTAAGTGGTAGACCTACACAATTTCAGCGAACAGTGACTACTAATGGAATGAGGCCCTGGGAGGCCCATCTGTATATTTTATGCATGGAAGTTAAATAAGGCATATTGGATAAAAATGCACAGATTTGAGGAACGTTACACTGCTACGGGATGGGGCTTCTTAGAGGACACCTCTGCACAACTTCTGAGTGAAATGTAGTTGGACTACTCTACACATTTTTGGAGAGCAGTTCTAGCTTCCTAACTTCTCTTCCCATTTTTGGGGAGCAGTGCTGGTTGGGGTCTTTGTAGGTTGCATGGTTTCAGTACGTAAGGGAGGTTGGTGTCTCTGCGGGTTGTGGAGATTCAGCAAGCAAGGTATGTTGGTGTCTCTACACACTGCAAGGTTCAACAGAAAAGGGAGGAAGCTTGACGGTTGTAGAAGTAAAGTGCATAGTTTCAGGAAGCTGGATGAGGCTAGGTTGCTTGGGAAAATGGCTAAGTGTGAGATTATTGAAACATATGTAAACATTGATAGGACTTGACTGTTATCGAACACAGACACTTAGTGACACAACATAGACCATCCAAAATGAATAAGACATACCTTTCTTGATGCAACGACCTTTTGCGACAAGAGTGTGTGAAGTGAGACTGAAACATGTTTATGTGATGTTTATCACTCATACACAAAATTCCCCTGAAGCAAACCAACATTCCCTTTGCATGACAAACAACAACCCCTATGTCTGAAAATGACTTAGTTGCATAAAGATGAGAACACGAACAACTCTTAGGATCAAGGAGGGGAGCATGAAATCATCATCTTACCAATAAGTGACCAAGGATGATTGATTACAAGATCCTAAGTAGGCTCTGAAATTTGCATGCGAGCCAAAATTTTGGAGAGTGGTTTTAGCCACTACAACACAGAGGAATAAATCTTTCTAAGTTGTAAGGGCCTCAGTTATTTCATCCTTGGTCCACATCACTCCTAGGGGTAATGTGGTCACTCTGCTAGTAATTTCATCATTTAGATGGATAATTAGTTATCTCAAAATTGTTCTAGCATATTCCTCTCCTTGAGGTTCAAGGCCTACTGCAAACTCATGGATGATTTCATCATCAAACCCTGTGAATCTCTCAAAGAATTCCAACCACTGAAGATTTTCAAAATTTTCTCTAACAAGAGGGTGTTGGTGGATCCTCAAGGATTCTATGGGCTCTCTCCCATTAAAACCACCCCCCATGGCTTCTTACTATAATTTCCCAAAGTTTTTGCAAGGGAATCTGTTGAGCCTCAAACCTGCACCTTCCTATACACCCTCTCAGCCTTCTTTTTCCACTTACTTCATCCACCCAGCTGTTAAATCATTGCATTATAGTCTAAAAAGAACTTTTTACATGGTTTTCTGACTATGCTTATGACTGTTGTTTGGTTTAGTTTTTGTTCATGCAGCTGCGGAAACTTGTCAGTTTCCGCAGCCAGCACAGGATTCCACAGCTATTTTGTTAAAAGCTGTGCTACAGGTGTCCTATGAAGAAACGAGCCACATGGGCAAGCTACAGGTGACAGGTACATGGAACGTGTCCCTTCAAATCAGCCAAATCATCCATGGAAGGTCACGGTCAACAATGGTCAAAGGAAAAGCCAACCAAGGAATTCAGCGGTGGCACGTCTCTGTTTTGAGCACGTGAACGTTTACGTGGCACAGTCCTCAGCCCACGAAGACACCGGCACACCTGGAGATCATCCCCATAACCTGAATCCAACAGCTACCACTCCGAAGATTTAATAGACATGATGACAGTTACGCAAGATCTCGGCTGAAGAGATCTACGTGTCTTTGGCAACACAGTCAATAGCGTAGGATTCAATTAGTTAGTTTCAGCACTTTTTCATTATAAATAACGCGTTGATGAACGCTGTGGAAGAGCTTTTTGATATGTAATTTCTGAACTGTTGTTGTTATTACCCCACTGTACTTTGCTTTATATATGTTGCTGCTTTAATACATGAGAAGACTACTTTGTTGAGCTCGTTCTTGTGACTATTCAGTGACTGGCTGAGGTGGCAGAGGGCCCCTACGCACTAAAGCCCTGTATAGTTGTTATTTGATTTCCTTATGTTTCTGTTTTCATAATCATTAGTCTCTACATAACACGCTGTTTTGATGCTTCTTAATTCACTGCTATTTATATTTTCACTTCTGCTTTCTTGTAGCTGTCAGCTGATCAATGTTTTTCTGCAGGTTTTCTTAGGCAGCCCGGGCAAATTTTCATCTTTATGATAACTATTGGCATATGAGATCATCTTGTCCTTCCTGCTAACTTTCATTTTCTGAAGTTTAATTCCAGCACTGTCCTTTTGAAGTTGTGATTTGCTTTTCTGTTATTTAGAATCATACTACTCATTAGTTTATGGTTTCTTTCTATAGTCAAGTGACTCTATTTGTAAGAAATCAGAATATTACTTATTGTAGTGTGATTTAGTTATCATATTGCTTAAACTTATTCATGATTGTTTCCCACAAGGTAGATTGAGCTGAAGGGTAAAGGATCAGAAGAGTTAAAGTAGTGTGATTAGTTTCCTTTCTGCAATTTAATTTCTTGCAATTTAGTTATCATATTGCTTAAACTTATTCATGATTGCTTCCCACAAGGTAGATTGAGCTGAAGGGTAAAGGATTAGAAGAGTTGAAGTAGTGTGACTAGTTTCTTTTCTGCAATTTAATTTCTTGCCATTTAGATATCATATTGCTTGACTTGTTCATGATTGCTTCCCACAAGGTAGATTGAGCTGAAGGGTAAAGGATCAGAAAAGTTAAAGTAGTGTGAATTAGTTTCTTTACTTTGAGTTGCTATAAGTTCAGTTTTTACTTTCTTTTCATTCAACGGCAAGGATACTAGGCCATTGTCATTAGTTCACTGTTTTTCTTAAGAATTGATTTCATTATAGTTGTTTTAAATATTTCTTTTTGAGCACTTTTAAGTTTTGAAAAATCACTGTAGAAATCACCATCACCATCCATCCATATTTCATACTTAACTTTCATTTTCGCCATCACACATTAGGGAAAGATAAATCCATAAAGAACCAAAAAGAACTCAAAAACGACAAAAGACTAAGGAAATGGTTATCTAGTACATATAGTACACTTCACTTCGTTAGTTTATGAACCCCGGATTGACATTTTAAATAGAAATTTAGAACACACTAAATTGACCAAACATTTTGGCGCTGTTGCCAGGGAAGTGAAATTCGGTAGCCAATTTCTTAAAAAAAAAACAAGAAAATTTCAAGGAAGGGAAATTGATAACCTCTCAAAGTATGCTCTCCTCTTGCACTTAGTGTGATTTGGAGGATCAGAAAAGAGAAAGTTATTGGTTTAATAGTTTCTTGAGTATGCTCTCTTCTCGCACCTAGAGTGACCTGGAAGATCAGAAAGAGAATTATTAGCCCGACTTGAATAAAAATAAAAATAAAAATGACATGCATAGAGCAAGAGATTCTAGGGGAAGATTTTTAGCTAGAGCCAAGAGTTCGATTTTTACAACTCCATCTACTTCAAGGAATAGACAAGAGACACCTCCATCATCTCCAAGCTACACTCCTAGCCCTAGGATTCCTGGAATTCAAGATGCAGTAGTTGACTCTCCCACACCATCCATCGAATTTGAATTAGGAAGAGATCCTTTCCTTCCTTCTACAGGGAGACAAATTGTAATTGAAGAAGTAGAATCACCTGAGGAAGAAGAGGGAGAAATTCCTCCTCGTTCGCCCTTAGTAGAGGAACCAGAGGACTCTGAAGTCTCCAGGGAAACTACCATGACAGAAGAAGGAGTAAATGGATTTGGTAGAGGTAGAGGAGGAGGAGGAAATAATGGAGGAGGTAGAGGTAACAATGGGGGAAATAGGGATGGAAATAACTCATTTGGATTTCCTATAGTCGATGAGGATTCTCGAGCACCAATGAAAAATATTTCACCATCTGTCCTCCCAAACTTTCATGGGTTAAGAAACGAGGATCTTGAAACATTTCTATTTGAGTTTGAGGTCGTGTGTCGAACCTATGATTATCTGGAAGACTCTCAAAAACTCAAACTGTTTCCTTCAACATTGAAAGGAGCAGCTTTGAAATGGTTCATGGGATTACTCACTCAATCCATTAGGACTTGGAATGATATGAAAAAAACATTTTTGGATAGGTATCTAGACTATTGTATGCCCACCAATCACAAGGATGAGGTATTCAAAATGGTACAAAAAGAAGACGCAAACTTGGAGGATTTACTTGAAAGATTTCAATACAATATGAAAAGAGCAAAAATGAGTAACTTAGATGAGGAAACCTTGAAAGCCCTTTTATTAAAAGCCATTAGACATGAATGGATAGATATTCTGAACATGATGGGAAAAGGATACATATCTCAACTTCCACTTCATGATATAGTAGAACTGTGTGTCCATCTCTCAAGGGGGAAATCTAAAACTCAAGAAGGGCCTAGAGATCCTTCTCTCATCAAAGCAAACAAATCTGCAACTGGATCAGTAAGTAGGGCTGAGATTGGCAACATGCTTGATGAATTCAAAACTGATATCTTAGGGAGTCTTAGTGAGCAACTAGACACTCTTAAGATCCACAATAAACAGAAAGCAGAAGCTGAAGCTTTAGCCATCTTTTGCCCAAAATGTAGGAAAAAACATGCTCTCAGGGAATGTCCCTTAGATGCAAAAGTTGTAGAAACATGTGTCATATGTTCAGAGAATCATGAGACCAAGGATTTTCCTTCAATTCCTGGGCTCAAAGCTGTCTTTCAAGAAGATCCAAATACAATTGAGTCTCTCTATTTTGTTGCAAGGAGACCTTGGGGGCAGCAAAATCAAGGGTTTAACAACTCTATGAATTTTCAACCCCCACCAAATTGGAATCCTTGGCAACAACCTTGGTCCCAACCTCAAAATCCTTTTCAATCATGGGTACAAGGTATGCAAAATCCTTATGGGAGATTTGCTCAATTTTATCAATATCCTCCATCTTTTCAAAATCAACAAGCTCCACAACTTCCAAATCAAAATCCGCAATTATCATTGCCATTTCCACAACAACAACAACCTTCTCAACAGAATCCAAATTCTCAACTGTTGCTCCCATTCCAACAGAAGTCAAATCAACTTCCTTCTCAGCCATTGCCAAATCCCAATAATAAAAACCCTCAAAATGCTTACATGATAGAAGGTCAACAATTTCCTACCTATATGATTGTTCCTCTCAATGATGTACAACTCAGATCTGGTAGAGTTTTAGATAAACCTTCTATAGATGCCCAAAATCAAAGCATTTCTGAGGAAGAATCTCTTGAAGCCAATAAGGGTTCTGAAGCATCTCTTCAAAACCCAAACAATTAGAAAGAAAAAGAAAAATAACTAACCCCCAGAACTCCTATAGTTGAGAAACCTGCATCTTCATCCACACCTCCTTTTCTTGAAAGATTACAAATTGACAAAGGGGTGGAAAAACAAATGTTGTTGCCTGACTATGATTTTCTAGATGAATTGAAGAATGTCTGTATCAAGATTCCCTTGTTACAAGCCATTAAAGAGATTCCTATTCTAGCAAAAACAATAAAGTAGTTGAGTCTTAAAAGACCAGGAAGGAAACCTAGAGATACAAGGAGAATCCACCTGGTAGGGAAACTTGTAGACATCATGATGGGAAAAATTACTATGCAGAAGTATGTAGATCCCGATAGTCCAATTGTCAAAACACATATCAATGGGGTAGAAATTCCAAATACTTTGATTGATTTAGGGGCTACTATCAACATTATGAGTAGACAGACTATGGAATAGCTGAAACTTCCTAACCTTCTCTTTACACCTACTTTACTACAACTTGCAGATCGATCAATTATTAAACCAGATGGTGTATTAGAAGACATTTCAGTCTCCTTAGACTCTTGGGAATATCCAGTAGATTTCATGATTTTAACACCCAAGAGTAATTTAGGAGGACACCCTCTCATCTTAGGAAGACCTTCGCTAGCCACAGCTGATGCTTTTATCAGTTGTAGGTCTGGGGATATGTATATTTCTAATGGTAATTCGATAAAGAAATTCAATCTGTATCCTCCAGCAAAAGAAATTACAGAAATAGGAGATAATGAGTGGGTTGATGATGAAGATACTATACAACCTGTCTTTACCATTTCTGAAGTTAGTGAAGATAGTCAAATCCTGAACACATTAGAAAATTTTGAAACATCTTCAGAATATGACCACACACAATTTCAGTTAGATTCTGACATTGAGTATCTATCATCTAGACAAATGTCTCTTTTCTCTATGGAAGAGTTTGGTAGTTCCGCCATTGAGATCTTTTCAGGTAAAACATTGAATATCAACAAAAACTTGGAAAGATCACAACAGGAAGAGCTAACCAAAATCTTGCAAAAAAATTCTACTGCATTTGCATGGGAGTATACCAATATGAAAGGTATTGACCCTAAGACTTGCATTCACCACATCTACATTGAGGAAAACATTAGACCAATCAGAAAACCTCAAAGAAGGATGAATCTAAACCTTAGGGAGATAGTGAAAGAAGAGCTCCAAAAGTTATTGTGAACTTCATTTATCCAATTTTAGATAGCCGATGGGTTTCTCCTTTGGTTATAGTACCTAAAAAGAATGGTAAATGGAGGGTATGCATTGATTACAGGGAATTGAACAAAGCAACTTTGAAAGATCACCTTCCTTTACCCTTTATCGATCAGGTATTAGATACTTTAGCAGGCAAAAAGTATTTTTCATTTTTGGATGGTTTTAGTGGTTACAATCAGATTTAGGTAGCACCTAAAGATCAGGACAAGACCACGTTTACCTGTCCATGGGGAACTTTTTCTTACCGAGTACTTCCTTTTGGGTTATGTAATGCACCCGTAACATTTCAAAGGGCAGTACTAGGAATGCTTTCCAATCTAATCCATGATTTTGTAGAGGTTTATATGGATGATTTTACAGTTTATGGTAATTCGTTTGAAGAGGCATTAGAGAATTTGGAAAAAGTCCGTATAAGATGTAAAGAAACAAACCTATCATTAAGTCATGAAAAATGCTTTATGATGTTTACTGAAGGGATTGTTTTAGGACATCATATTTCAGGAGATGGGATTAAATTTGATAAATCAAAAGTTGAGGTCATCTCCAAGTTACCTATTCCAAATTGTCAAAAAGATGTTAGAAGTTTTCTTGGATTTACTGGATACTATAGAAGATTTATTGAAAACTTCACCAAAATAGCATCTCCACTCTTCAAATTACTTACAAAAGACTATGAATTCAAATGGGATCCTGATTGTCAATCTGCATTTGAAACTTTGAAAACAAGAATATCTGAAGCACCCATTTTGAGAGGGCCAAATTGGAAACTTCCTTTCCATATTTCTACAGATGCTTCAGATACAGCTCTAGGAGCTGTGTTGGGTCAAAAGGATTTAGTTCCTTATGCCATTTACTACACCAGTAAAAATTTGACTCCCACTGAATTAAACTATACTGTGACTGAGAAAGAGTTCTTAGTTGTTGTTCATTGAATCAACAAGTTTAGACATTATATAACAGGCTATGAAACTTTTGTCCATACTGATCATTCTGCAATTAGATATCTCATGAAAAAACCAGTTACTAATGGCAGAGTTACAAGATGGCTTTTACTTTTACAAGAATTCAATATTACTGTGTTGGATAGGCCAGGGAAACAAAATACAGTAGCTGATTTCTTGTCTAGAATCCAAAATACTAATGAATATTCTCCTTTAGAGGATAAGTTTCCAGATGAATATTTGTTTACAGTAACTACTAAGACTCCTTGTTATGCAGATATTGCTAACTATTTGGTTACAGGGAAGCTACCTCCACATTTATTTCCTAATGAAAAGAGAAAAATTATTCAGGAGAGTTCAAGTTATTCATGGATTTCTAATGAATTGTTTAAAACAGGGCTAGATTGTGTGATCAGAAGATGTGTTCAGGAAGATGAAATGCCTGACATCCTCAAGGCATGTCATGATGAACCATGCGGTGGACACTTTGCTGACAAGAGGACGGCCTATAAAATCCTTTCTTTAGGATATTATTGGCCTTCTCTCTTCAAAGATGAAAAACAATATGTTAGAAGGTGTGACAGCAGCTAGAGAGTTGGGAGACCGACTCTTTCAAATGAAATGCCATTACAGCCACAGGTACTCATCGAACCCTTTGAAAAATGGGCTTTAGATTTCATTGGACCCATTAATCCACCATCTAGACAAAAGAAATATATATTGGTTTGCACTGGTTATGTCACTAAATGGGTAGAAGCCAAAGCATTGCCTTCTGCCACTGAAAATTCAGTTGTTCAATTTCTTTTTGAGGATATTTTTACTTGTTTTGGTGTCCCAAGAGAAATTGTGACAGATCAGGGAAGTCAATTTACATCTAATTTGATGGAGAAGCTGATGGAAGAATACAAAATCAAGCACAGAAAATCTACTCCTTACCATCCACAAGCAAATGGCCAAGTAGAATCCACAAACAAAGTTCTTGAGAACATCATCACCAAAACTGTTCATCTACATTGAAGAGATTGGGCAGAAAGGCTTCCTGAAGCCTTATGGGCCTATAGAACTACATGGAGGAACACAACAGGACATTCTCCCTATGAACTTGTTTATGGGAAAGAAGTCCTGCTCCCCATTGAGTTTCAAGTCAAGACTTTCAAGATGGCAGTTCAGTTGGGGATGAATCTATCAGAAGCCCAAAAGCACAGAATGGAGCAGCTGAATGAGCTAGATGAGATCAGACAAGATGCAATTTTAAGGACTGATCTAGTTCAACATCAAAGAGCTAAGTGGCATGACAGATATATCAAAGAAAGAAAGTTTCAAGAGGGAGATTGGGCTTTACTGTTTGATTCCAAGTTTAAAGACTTCAAAGGAAAATTTCAGACTCATTGGCTTGGGCCATATGAGATTGACAAAGTCTTTAACAATGGAGTGGTAAGAATCAAGACCATTGATGAATTTCAGACTCCTCTTATTGTGAATGGCCACCGATTGAAAATTTATCATAAGCCACTTTCAAAAGAGGAGTTTGTCAAAATGTTCCAAGAGAATTCTGCAATCAGGCTGGTGGAGAAGAATCCTTCTCCCCCACTAGCCTAATCTTTGTTTCTTTCAGTTTTTGAAAAAATAAAAATAAAAATGTGTATAAGCCTGAAAACCAATCATAGATTGGCGGTCTTATACAGAAAATATAGAGTGAAAATCAGGGACACCTAACAATCTATATTTTCCAAAAAAAAAAAATATATCCTCTCCTTCTCTTTTCATCTTCACCTCATCTCACTTACCATTTCACTTCACCTCCATCTCATTCTCATTTCCATTTCATTTCACTCCACTCATTCCATTTCACTCCATCAATAAAAGTCTCCTTCAGGACTATTTTCATTCAGTTGGTTTTCCTCTAACTATCTTTGTGCAGTTAAGGGGGTGCTGTCTCAGTTTCTGCAGCTGGAGATCGTTTCCGCAGCCAGAAACGATTTCCGCAGCCGGCATCACTCTGTTTTCAAAATTTACAATCAATTGTTAGTGCCATAATCATAAAATGCAGGTGTAATTGAGCTAAAGACATGGGGCATCTCCAAGACAACAAAGAAGAGCAATTGGTTAGAAGCCTTGAGCAAGAAATGACAAAATTTACAAAGGTATGATCAAAAATCTTTATCAAATAACAATTCAAGTCATAATTACGCATAGTCATTAAACCATAACAAGTTCTACTATGTGCAATGATTTGATACGATAGCTCCACTACCACTCCTATTCCACGATACCACTCCACAAACCTCGCATTCATTTCCCTAACGGTCTCATGATTATTCCTAGTTTAAACTCAAGATTGACTGCACTTCCATTTATTACCCGTACTCTTGAGACATGACCTATTGTGTTACGGCTCTTCTTAGTGTTGTAGGGAAAAGTATCCGACACGGAATGACCCTATCCCACTCTAAGGGTGATAGTACCTCAGCAACAACTGAATACAAAGCTATTCAAGATTACTTCTTTATGAGATGTAAGAGAGAGGAGGAAGAGATCCACTAACCGTTATCTTCCGCTAATGATTGATCCAATCTTCCCTCTTTGCTGCTTGCTCCCAGCTCCTTGCTCTTTCACTGGCCCAGCTACACAAAGATCCTGCAAAAGCACAAGAAAGGGAAACTACAAGAAGCATACATCCATAAATGATTCAAGGATTAGAATAAATCAAATATACAAGCATCAATTTGCCATAGAGACACATGCATATAGAAGAACCTCAAATGCTTTATTAATGGAAGAAGTAAAGTTCTGAGAGTGTTACAACCATAAGAGGCCCAATCCAGCAACACCTCCCAGCGGAAAGAAATCTCCTCTTCACCTCCTTCAAAGCAATCACCCAATAGTTCTATACACAAACCAACAACACTTCCTTACATTCACAAAATTCCAGCCTCCTTAGACCTCATGAGAGAGCTCTATATATAGGATATTTGGAGAAAGGATGAGTCAGCTTCAGACTGACATGAAGTTGACTTGTGTCCTCTCCCTCTTCAGTTATACTCCAGTTCTTGAGTCCACTTGGAGATCCTAGCCTCCACTTGGAGTTTAAGGACCTCTTACTCATCATAGGGCGAATTTGCTGATCCAAGTGTCATTTTAGAAGCTTCCTGGGCACCTGAAACCTTGCAGAATGACTGTGCCACTTGGCCAATCTCGCCCAGCGCAGGTAGCCTTCATTAGATTTGACATTCAGCGCAGGTACAGAGTGGAGCAGTTGACATTCAGCGCAGATGCTCAGTGGAGCAGTTAACATGATCTTGAAATTGCTTGTTTTTGAGTGTTTTCAGGTGGAGAACTGATCTGAAGTGCTGTGGTTTGCTGACCTTGTTCCTCTAGGGGTAAGAACAACATGTTTAGGGACTTTGGATCCCTTAGATTATTGACATTTCATGCTTCATGCTGTGAGGCACAAAAATGTCGATAATAGTTGCCCCCTAAAGTATGAGGTCATTTATCGGGTGAAATGCTTTATCCAGAGGATCCGAAGTTCATTCAATCGCTGAGAGGTGTCCTGTAATAAAATACAATACAATACATTATTTTTCATCTTGTTTTCATGATCTAGCTGAGGCGGGCATTCCCATGCTCAGCTTTATAAATACATTTTGGTACATAGAACAGACGATCGTCTGATGGTAGACTGATAATTCTTTGCTAAAATTATCATCCTTTGAGTAGGATGATCATCTGCTGCAATGATGTACATAACAAATGTCTTTATATCCTGAATATATATCGCAGCCCGGATGGATGAAACTAGATCCAGGGTCTTCAAACTCGTTCGATCTTCACTCTAAGTACAAGTCGATCCATGTGAGAATTGCGCTGAAGTCGAACATGGAAAGACATCGCTTGATTACCGGTCAATAATGTAAACCGTTAACAAGCGCGAGAGGAATCACCAATAATGACAATGACCCTCAAGGTACTGCAGTACAATTCACGTGGTGTGAATAAAGGACTTGGCGTCGAACACCACGCAAAATATTCTGGTCGAAGGTCATTGATGTATACCTGTCGCCGGAAGTGAGAAACTTGCCATTGAGGCATGCAAGCTTCAAAGTACTGAAGGGGTTGTTCCTAGATCAACTTCTTGGATAATGAGCTGAAGTCGACAAGAAGCGATCCATCAAAGGAGGGCCTTAATGAATCCCACATCAATGACACGGAATGGAGCTAATGATTTTAGTGGAGGTGAAAACAAACTGTGACATATGACTCAGGGTGGCGACCATGAATGGATGAAGGATAATGTATGGCAGTGGATGGGACACGGTTGACTCTTTCTGAACGACATCTCTTGAACATATAACGACACTGATGCGATGGATCGGTAGCATTACCCCAAATGTGGATGGTTTGGCGAGGACCATGGTGATGAGACCGGTGAATGAAAACAACCCAACCCGATGTGGTACGGAGGAAAAGTGTCATGTTCAAGAGCGACTTGCTACCATTAAAGCTTTGAGGTTCTCCCAATTTTTCCCCAGTCATTTCTAACCAGTACCTCTTTATTTTTGTCAAGCTTGAGGAGGATAACATATGCTTGTTCTATAACCTGCCCTTCGGGCAAGCCCATCGCTATGTTTTAACGAGCCTAGCGATAGGGAAACTCGTTCTCGTCTAAAGACAAGTTTGTCGCTATTTAATCATTTTAACGAGTCTAACGACAAAGAAAACTCGGTCCTTTTCATTTTTAGAGAGTCTGAAAAGGTACAGAAAGTTAACTCCAAAATTCCTTTTTCGTCATCTAATCCCTTAAGTCCGAAAAAGTATAAAACAATACAGAAGGGATGAGTGTTCGGTACTTTTAACGAGCCGATCAAAAAAAGCGCTTGACCTTTTTGTGCAATAATCCCTCAGGTCCAAAAAGGTTAAAATCTAGAGGAGGGATAGCTCTTCCGGTCCTTTTAACGAGCTGGAAGGCCAAAACTCGGCAAACTTTTCATATTTTATGAGTCAGATGAAAAGAGCTCAAAGAAGACTCGTCTTTTGAGGAACAAGTGATAAACAGGGATAGCAACTGATTCCAGGTACAGGTTGGAATTTTCCAATCACGGCAGTGTCACAAGGATGGCTAGGTGAAATCACTCTTCGCAGCTGTTCCTCAAAATGGGTAAACAATCATATGGAGGTGAACGATCGGCCAAATGACGGTGGAGGTGGCGGGTGCAAACACGACCAAGGCTTTTTATGGCTGATAAAATTACGATCACAAAGGTTATTTGCCGGGATAGGTTCTTTTTTTAGATAAAAATGAGCTTAAACTCTGGAGGAAACATTGCTCACTGCTTTTATTTATTTTTTAACGAGCATGAAGACCGCATTAAAACTGCTCGGATCTTGCGTTTATTTTTTAACGAGCATGAACTTTATGCTAAAACTGCTCGATATACCAGTCATAAGATAAGAAATGTCTCCTGTGAGATCTCTATTTTTTATAGAGCTTCATCTTCACTAAGCTTTGCTCCCTCTCATCCTTTCTTTATGTAAGTTAGGAAACGATCAATGACCACTCTTTGCTTACACTCCAAAAGGTTTGCATGCCCCCAGGTATAAGGTACAATTTCAAGGCTGCCCCTACTTATTCTTCAAAACATTTGTTTTGATGGGTGAGGCTTGCCTCTTTCAGGTTATCCAAAAATGGTTTTATTTGCTGCCGCAAATGAAACTCTTTTTCTGGCGATGTCTATCATTAGGTTACTCAACGATGGTTACTATTTGTTGCAGCAAAGGAATCTCTTTCTTTGGAGGCTACCCCTACTTATCCTCTAAAACATAAGTTTTAATGGGTGAGGCTTGCCTTTTACCCAAAGATGGTTACAATTTGCTGCCGCAAAAGAATCTCTTTCTTTGGTAGCCTACCTGTTTAGACAAAGGTGAACGACTAAAATCATCAAACACATAACTTTGACAAAAGAATCCTTTTCCAGAACAACCCCTCTTCCTTCTTTCGGACGGGGTACGGACTAGTCATATTCTTCCGCGGAAATTCTACTTTATACCCAAGGTTTCCTCTGCTCGAAGCAGACCGGGATGCATGCCCCCTGGGTTCCAGTCCCATCTTTCCAAATCACTCGCATTCATCGGGAAGGAGGACTAGGGGTGGAGACATTTCTCGAGTGAAAATACCATTGAGGGTTGGTATTTGACTATTTGCGATGCGTGATCCCGGAAATGAAAGTTGGTCTACGAGCTTGACCATTCTTCCTTCGTGTGGAAAACACATTACTCTAAAGAGTGAGGAGACTATAGCTCCCATGCAATATATATAGTCTCGTCCAAGGAGTAGGTTATAATCCAAGGGTCCTTGAATGACCATCACGTTCATTTGAACGGTCTTCCCTTTCAATGTAACAGGCACATTGGGGAGGATCCCTAATGGTCGACTGGTTCCTTTATCAAAACCCGAGAGATTTCTTATCTCAGGCAAAAGCTCCGGGGAACCCAGTGCTTTCCAAGCAATAGGGGAAAGGATACTCACATATGCCCCTTCATCAATGATAGTTCCAGCCATTACCATTCTGTAGATTTGGACTATTATTCTGAATGGTATACTGGCTGGTAACCGGGGTCTGCCTAGTTGGTTCCAATCAAAGGACACAACCAGGTTGCTTGGTGGTGGGACCGAATACACGGCCGGATACGATCTTGACGATGTTCCTTCCTGTGATAAAGGAATGGGCGCATTGCCCTGATGCTCATCAGAATCTGTGTTGATGAAAAGAATCTGGATGGTGTCATCCTTATTCTCTTCAGTGAGGGTGTCATTTGAAGATGAATCTTCAGTGACGGTGTCATTTGAGGATGAAACCTTTGAAGGAAGAACCGGGTCAACTGCCGTATCGACCTTTAGACTTTCGTCTGGTCTAGATTCAGTAGGTTCATTTTCAATGACTGACGCTTCAGCTGACCACTTGAGCAGGCCAACTGTATTTTCAACCAACGAAGGACTCGGCACGAGTTTTTTGTATCCAGGAGGAAGTATTGCTGGTGAAACCGGACGATCTTCCAAAACTCTCTTCACTTCGTCAAAGAAGGGACAACGGTGGATGGCATGACCGCCTTCACACAGTCTACAGGGGTATCTTACTCCCCCTCTTTGTCTTGAACCTTCACTTTCGCTGGTTGATGGTACGCAATCAACATGGTTATCAGAGGTTGATGCTCCCGAATTGTGCAAACGAGGTGACCAATCCCTTAGTATCCGGGGAATACAGGGAAAATCTCTATGGAAGTGGTCTCCTTTACATATGACACATGGCGATTTAGGCCCGGTCTGTGCTGTGTGTGGGTTTTTGTCAGATGTCTTTTTGCTTGCCCCCAGTCGCCTTAGGCTCCTTCTTCTTCTTCTCTTTCTTCTTCTTTCCCTTCTTCTCCATGGGAGCTTGGCTTTTGCCAGCCCCACCTTGCGAAGATGGAGGATTAGAGGAAGAGTTATAAGAAGTAGAAGGCTGGTGGGCAGCTCTAGACTGATCTAACTGTTGACTCGACTGTTCAGGAACCATGGTGGTCTGAACTACATTAGTTGAGAAAAGCCAAACAGGCAGGCCAATTGTCAATCCTGGAAGCGACAATGTGGCCATGTGGGGCGCACCGACTTCTCCCCAAGAGGAGAATGGACTAGGATTTCCATCATGTGGAGTTCCTTGGTTGGGGCATTCCATGTTCTCAACTTAAGATCAACGCGGGAATAGGAGGTGATTATGTTCCGTTTAAAATAAATTTTATAACGACGCTTAGACACAACTTGCTTTTTCACTTTTTAAGAGTCAAGAAAAAGCTAAAGATGACTCTAGTCTCCTTCGATGTTTTAACGAGCCCGAAGTGACAAATGCTCGGATGGACTTTTTCAGTTATAGAGTTTGAAAAAGGCCAAAAGAAACTGCTCTGGAGTTCTAGGTAGAGGGTGTGCCAAACTTTTCGCAAAACCACAGAATACGTTTTACGGTACGAGTGGTCGATCTTCGTGAATGCTATGTTCACTGCATTGTGATCAGTAGGGTGGCCGACACGGTTTCCTATTGGATAAAGGCTTTATTCCTATAGGGGTCTCCCAACATATATGCGACGGTACGTGGGAGCACAAGTCCGTATTGATACTTATCGCTTCACCGTGGAGGAATCACCCAACCACTCAACGCTAAGATATCACGTTTAACGACGCCGGAACACGTCTCTATGTTATAGACATTTTTGTGCCTCGCAGCATGGAGCATGAAATGTCAATAATTACAGGGATCCTCAGTCCCTAAACATGTTGTTCTTACCCCTAGAAGAACAAGGTCAGCAAACCACAGCACTTCCCATCAGTTCTCCACCTGAAAAAACACTCAAAAAAGGCTATTTTTGGATCATGTCAGCTGCTCCACTGAGCAACTGCGCTGAATGTCAACTGCTCCTCCTTGTACCTGTGCTGAAAGTCAAAACCAATGAAGGCTACCTGCGCTGGGCGAGATTGGCCAAGTGGCACAGTCATTCTGCAAGGTGTCAACTTGGTTCAAGGAATTCGCCCTGTGATGAGTAAGAGGTACTTGATCTCCATGTGTAAGCAAGGATCTCCAAGTGGACTTAAGCACTGAAGATTAACTGAAGAGGGAAAGGACACAAGGCAGCTTTATGTCAGTCTCAAGCTGACTCATCCTTTCTTCTTCTATCCTATATATAGAGCTCTTCTATGAGGTCTAAGGAGGCTGGAATTTTGTGCAAAGCAAGGAAGTGCTGTTGGTTTACAGTTAGAGCTATTGGGTGATTGCTTTTATAGAGGTGAAGAGGAGATTTCTTGCTGCTGGGGAGGTGCTGCTGGATTGGAGCCATTGATGGTTGTAACCTTCTCAAAACCTTTTACTTCTATCAATAAAGTTTTGAATGTTCTCCTATATACTTGTATTGCATTGATGTATTGTATTTACTTGTATATCTGATTCACTCTAATCCATGCATCAGTTATGAGTACATGTTTCTTGTAGTTTCCATCTCTTGTTTGTGCAGGATCTTTGTGTAGCTGGGCCGGCAAGGGAACAAGGAGCTGGGAGCAAGGGACGAAGAGAGAAGACAAGATCGACAAAAGCGAAGGATATCGGTTGGTCAATCTTTTCTTCCTTCTCTGTACTTTCATAAAGGAAAATATCAAAGCTTTACTTTCAGTTGTTGCTAAGGAACTATCACCCTTAGAGTCGGGATAGGGTCATTCCGAGTCGGATACTTTTCCCCACAACAAACTGGCGACTCCGCTGGGGAGCCTAGTATCTTGTTGGTGTTTGTAGTATCTTTGCTATTCATTTCCTGAAGAAAAGAGTACCAAATCGAAAAGCTTTTGACTATATCAAAAGCGAAGTAGAGGGGCTGCTACTCTTGCTCATTTTCTGAGCAGATTCATGATTTGAAAAGCTGATCTACAAAAGACTCTTATGCTCTTTGTGATAGTTTTTCATCCTCTTGATCATCCCTTAGCTTGTACTTGACCTATAGCTTTTTATTTCAGCAAAAACAGTGAATTTTTGAGCTTTTTATGACCCGGAAACCCTTGTAAACGCAACTCTCGTGTCTCAGTGCAGGTTGTCCAAAGGCAGTCTGCATTTCAGCGCAGGTACTCCCTTCGGGAACTGCGCTGAGAGTCAGTTTGACAGACCAGAGCCTGCGCTGAACCCGTTAGGCTATGTCTTCCTGAGGTTTCCCACTGAGTCTTGGCCCTGTTTTCACTGTTATTTTGCTGCTGATTGCTTGTCATTTGTACTTGCTGTAAACAACTTTCCTTGACATTATTCCGCCTCAGTTGTGTGATGAAACTGTGATTGTTCTTTCAGTATTTCTTGTTTCAGTTACAGTTTCCCATTGTGAAAAGCAAACCAGTATAGTTGTGGCCTCTTAGATCCTGAACTGTAAAAGTGTCTTTGTGATCTTAAGAGCTAGTTTTATTACTGTTCATGGCTGTTTGAGTTTGTTTGTTTTCCATTTTATGGTTTGAATTCATACATTTTTAGTGTCGAAACAAGTACCTGTAAGGTGTCTTTTGATTTTAGACAAAACTTGTTTGTTTACGCTTCAAATTGAATTCGAAAATTATACGACAGTTTCCTTTTGTCTACATCAACATTAAGGGAAAAGAAAAGAAATACATGCATCTTGCATTTGCATTTTTTGATAAGTTTGCGTGATTGATCTAGGGGAAAGTGCATTAGTTTGTGCTTTGTGCTCTGTGTGGAAAGATAATGTTTTTCTCTCCCCTCAGTAGTTAGGATTTTCAAAGCTAAAAAGATTGTAAAGCTTGCTTATCATTTTAGCTGCATTTAGGAATTTGTACCAATACATCTCGTGGTGATCCTGAAAGACAAACTACTAAACAAGATCAACTTAAAATATATTGAATGAATCTAAAAACGCTTTGTAACATAACGCTCACAATAGAGGTCTAGGTAGAGACGTCTTCCGGCGTCGTTAAACGTAGTGACTGTCGATCTCTACGAAGGTGGGTGATTCCTCTTGAGGGACGATAGCACTAATACGGACTTGTGCTCCCGCGTACCGTCGCGTATATTGGGAGACCCCTATAGGCATTTATCCTTTATCCTTAGGAAGCCGTGTCGGCCGCCCTACTGATCGCGATGCAGTGAACACAGCATTCACGAAGATCGACCACCCGTACCGTAAAACGTATTCTGTGGTTTCGCGAAAGGTTTGGCACACCCTCTGCCTAGATCTCCAGAGCAGTTTCTTTTGGCCCTTTTCAAACTCTATAACTGAAAAAGTCCAACCGAGCATTTGTCACTTCGGGCTCGTTAATACATCGAAGGCGACTAGAGTCATCTTTAGCTTTTTCTCGACTCTTAAAACATGAAAAAGCAAAGTTGTGTCTAAAAGCGTCTAATAAAATTCATTCAATACGGAAACATAATTCCCCTTTTTTGTATTTTAGTTGATCAAGTAATCTGCAACCGTGGAGGAAAGTCAATTAAAACTCCGTCATTCGAGGAGACTCGCGAGTCAACCGTCTTTGTCTCCGGAATTGAGAGTAGTACGGACGAAGCGAACTCGCTTGACCGGGTCAAAATCTCCCATTAAAGTTAGAACAACGGTTCCGACAACATCTGAGATTCTGGTCACTCCTAATATTTCTGGAATCCCTGCCTCTATTGAAGAAGTTCAACAGCAACAGAGGGACAGTTGTACTGATCCTAGTCTGAGGACAAGTACTTGCATAACTGAACCAGTTCCATCTGAAACCGGTCCACAGAATCTTGTTGCTCAAATGACTGTCGCTGTCGAAGCAACCCCTTCTTCGGCACCAGAAATCTTTTACGGACCTGACAGTCTTCCTCTTCCTCCTGGTCTGATTGCAATAGAGGAAATCGTAGAGGACCAGCAAGCAAATACTCCAACTCATTTTGGAGTAGGCGCCACTCTTTTTCCTTCTGCATCAGAAGTTTGTCCATCGCCACTGGAAGTTCCTGTAGAATCGTTAGGAAGTTTATTGGATAGACTTAAAATGTCTGAGCAGCCGTCGACATCTAGGACTGTGCCAAATGACACAGCGACAGCAGAAACTCCTGCTATCACTCCAACGATGTTTGCCGGCATACCAGCTGTCCCGACTAGCTCTCATCAGCTAGAAGGAGTCCACCCAGGGACTATTACGACAACTTGGTCTGTTCCAGTTTGTTCTTCCGGTATAATACCCGGTAATTCTTATGTTGAAACTAGACAAATTGATCCCTTTGGAAATCAGTTTGGGCCATCCAGTCCTCAAAGGCAATCTATACCCTTGAGTTCCGGATTGTTACCATATGGGGGGCAATATGCCCTTTCACTTCCCCTTCCGGGGGGATACCCATACGGCAGTTTTCAACAACATTCAGGTCTGACTGAAGTAACGACGAGTGGTTGGGTACCTATGTTACCCCAACAACCAAGAGTTGTATATTCCATGCAACAGTGTGTACCTATGTCTAGTATCCCGACGACGCCAGCAATTGTAACCGTGTCGCAAGTTCAATCGATGCCTGTTGTATGTCAACCCCAAGTTGTAATGCAACAGCCCATTGAACCTACAACACAACCACAATCACCAACTGCCGGGACGACACAAACACAAACGGGAACCATAACCCCGCATCTTGGTCCGTCGGTTAGTATCGCACAGCAAAACATGGCTTCGCAACCATGGATGGTGCAATACCAACAACCTCAGTTTCAACAGGTGTACCAGGGATCTGAACAACAGATCTTTGCGAATAGTGGGCAACCCTATATTCAGAACGGGTTAAATCAACCACTTTACAGTGGCCAAGCCCACCAGCCATATCAGTCATATCAACATCAGTTGCATTACGCTGGTATGCAAAGGCCTACTGCTCAGGCGATTCCATCGTATCCTGGGTACGCCTCGCCAAACCTGAATCAGCAGTTGCCATTCGTGGCAACTCTAGAATTACCAGATTTGCATCGATTGACGAACGATCCAATCACCTATGCCCATTGGTGGCCAGCGATTCCTCACAAACTTCCTTCGGACATTCCTAAATTCAATGGAAATCCTGGCGAAGACCCGTCGAATCATGTGATGACATTCCATCTGTGGTGTTCGTCGAATACCTTGAATGATGATTCGATAAGGCTTCACCTTTTCCAGAGGACATTGACTGGTCCGGCGGCTAAATGGTATATTGAATTACCTAGAGCCTCTTTCGACAATTTTAGTTCCCTAGCCACGACTTTCTTAACACACTTTCAGTTACCTATAAGGTACAAAACTGGAACAGAGATCTTGACCAATTTCAAGCAGACAACGGCCACACATATATCAGATCATATACATGAGTGGCGTCGTCGTCGCAGAATGGTAAAGACCTATGTCCCAGATCAGCTATTAGCTGAGTGGTTTATAAAGTCGCTTCTTCCTGCTATAACAGAAGATGTGGCCAAGGGAGGAGTCGTAACAGAGGAGCAGGTTATTGTTCGTGCTCAATATTTGGACTTAGTATATACTCAGTCGGGCACGCTCTATGATAAGATACCTGACGCTCCCAGACCGGAATTTTCAATCCCTCCTCCTCCCGGATCGAATAGTGACTCTCATGCCGGTGATGGCGTGATTGGAACTGCAAACGCTAAGTCGACAAAGGATTCAAATAAGAAAGCCCGTAAGACTTTGAATCAAAAAGCAAATCAAGAGATTCTTGCTTCGGAGGTAAATGTTGTATCTACGGATAAAGGCAAAAACTCCAATCAACCAGGAAGCAAGAAAAATCAAAACAAAGAGAAGAAAAAACAAGGAGATTCGTCTCCTCGAAAAACTTCTTTTGGAAAAGGGAAACCACCTTCTGGGTGTCAGATATGTGATGAGGATCATTGGACAAAAGATTGTCCATATAAAGCCGAGTTTAAAAAATTCTTAAAGAATTCACAAACCCCAGCTGTATTGACTGATCCGTTTCCCGATCCAAGTCAAAATCTGGTTGATAATGGAGATACTTCCCGGTGCTAGGTACTAATGGTGTCGAACTCTCAACAGCAAAATGATGCTTTGATTTCGACAAAGTGCAAGAACTGCGGGAATCCGCAGTCGTCGAACGGTAAAGGAAATGATCAACCAAGCAGTTCGACGACAACTTCGACAGAAGTTGTGCCACCATTTACTACGGGAAGCATTCCTATGATCCATGGGAACAATTGTTCTCTCCAAAATATCGGATTCATCTTCCTAAAAAACCCTCCGTCGATGGGCACTTTCGCCTTACCGCCTCCAAGTAATCTGGCAGAAATGGCTACAATGGAATATGAAACTTTCTGTTTCTAATGGATCTAAAGCTTCGAGGATAGTTCCTATCTCAGGTCAACCTCACTAAAAAATGAAATAAGGATAGTTCTTTACCATGTCAACCTTGTTAAAAAATGAAACGACCCTATGAAGTTTAGGGGGCATCCCCCTCGATTGCATTATTATTATGCTGGGGGCAAGATTCGAGCAGTTTTAGCACATAGTTCATGCTCGTTAAAAAATAAACGCAAGATCCGAGCAGTTTTAGCGCATAGTTCATGCTCGTTAAAAAATAAACATAAGTTTATGAGCAGGCTTCCCTTCAGAGTTCAAGCTCATTCAGAAAAAATGAACCGGTAAATAACCTTTTGAGATCGTAAATTCATCAGCCATAAAAGCCTTGGTCGTGTTTGTGCACCGTCACCTCCACTGTTCATTTGGCCGATCATTCACCTCCATTTGTGTGTTTACCTCTTTTGAGAAACAGCTGCGAAGAGTGATTTCACCTAGCCATCCTTGTGACACTGCCGTGATTGGAAAATTCCAACCTGTACCTGGAATCTGCTGCTATCCCTGTTTATCACTCGTTCCTCAAAAGACGAGTCTTCTTTGAGCTCTTTTCACTGACTCGTAAAATATGAAAAGTTTGCCGAGTTTTGGCCTTCCAACTCGTTAAAGCGACCGGAAGAGCTATCCCTCCTCTAGATTTTAATCTTTTTGGACCTGAGGGATTATTGCACAAAAAGATCGAGCGCTTGTTTTGTTCGGCTCGTTAAAAGCAATCGAAAATTCATCCCTTCTGTATTGTTTTATACTTTTTCGGACTTAAGGGATTAGATGACGAAAAAGGAATTTTGGAGTTGACTTTATGTACCTTTTCAGACTCTCTAAAAATGAAAAGGACCGAGTTATCCTTGTCGTTAGACTCGTTAAATTCATTAAATAGCGACAAACTTGTCTTTAGACGAGAACGAGTTTCCCTATCGCTAAGCTCGTTAAATCATAGCGATGGGCTTGCCCAAATGGCAGGTTATAGAACAAGCATATGTTATCCTCCTCAAGCTTGACAAAAATAAAGAGGTACTGGTCAGAAATGACTGGGGAAAAATTGGGAGAACATAAAAGCTTAATGGTAGCAAGTCGCTCTTGAACATGACACTTTTCTTCCGTACCACATCGGGTTGGGTTGTTTCATTCACCGGTCTCATCACCATGGTCTTCGCCAAACCATCCACATTTTGGGGTAATGCTACCGATCCATCGCATCAGTGTCGTTATATGTTCAAGAGAGGTCATTCTGAAAGTGTCAATCGTGTCCCATCCACTGCCATACATTATCCTTCATCCATTCATGATCGCCACCCTGAATCATATGTCACAGTTTGTTTTCACCTCCACTAAAATCATTAGCTCCGTTCCGTGTCATTGATGTGGGATTCATTAAGGCCCTCCTTTGACGGATCACTTCTTGTCGACTTCAACTCTTTATCCAAGAAGTTGATCTAGGAACAACCCCATCAGTACTTTGAGGCTTGCATGCCTCAATGGCAAGTTTCTCACTTCCGGCGACAGGTATACATCAATGACCTTCGACCAGAAGATTTTGCGTGGCGTTCGACGCCAAGTCCTTTATTCATGCCACGTGAAATGTACTGCAGTACCTTGAGGGTCATTATCATTATCGGTGATTCCTCTCGCGCTTGTTAACGGTTTTCATCATTGACCGGTAATCAAGCGATGTCTTTCCATGTTCGACTTCAGCGAAATTCTCACATGGATCGACTTGTACTTAGAGTGAAGATCGAACGAGTTTGAAGACCCCGGATCTAGTTTCATCCATCCGGGCTGCGATACATATTCAGGAAATATAAAAGCATTTGTCATGTACATCATTGCAGCAGATCCTGAACTGTAAAAGTGTCTTTGTGATCTTAAGAGCTAGTTTTATTACTGTTCATGGCTGTTTGAGTTTGTTTGTTTTTCATTTTATGGTTTGAATTCATACATTTTTAGTGTCGAAACAAGTACCTGTAAGGTGTCTTTTGATTTTAGACAAAACTTGTTTGTTTACGCTTCAAATTGAATTCGAAAATTATACGACAGTTTCCTTTTGTCTACATCAACATTAAGGGAAAAGAAAAGAAATACATGCATCTTGCATTTGCATTTTTTGATAAGTTTGCGTGATTGATCTAGGGGAAAGTGCATTAGTTTGTGCTTTGTGCTCTGTGTGGAAAGATAATGTTTTTCTCTCCCCTCAGTAGTTAGGATTTTCAAAGCTAAAAAGATTGTAAAGCTTGCTTATCATTTTAGCTGCATTTAGGAATTTGTACCAATACATCTCGTGGTGATCCTGAAAGACAAACGGCTAAACAAGATCAACTTAAAATATATTGAATGAATCTAAAAACGCTTTGTAACATAATGCTCACAATAGAGGTCTAGGTAGAGACGTGTTCCGGCGTCGTTAAACGTAGTGACTGTCGATCTCTACGAAGGTGGGTGATTCCTCCTGAGGGACGATAGCAATAATACGGACTTGTGCTCCCGCGTACCGTCGCGTATATTGGGAGACCCCTATAGGCATTTATCCTTCATGCTTAGGAAGCCGTGTCGGCCGCCCTACTGATCGCGATGCAGTGAACACAGCATTCACGAAGATCGACCACCCGTACCGTAAAACGTATTCTGTGGTTTCGCGAAAGGTTTGGCACACCCTCTGCCTAGATCTCCAGAGCAGTTTCTTTTGGCCTTTTTCAAACTCTATAACTGAAAAAGTCCAACCGAGCATTTGTCACTTCGGGCTCGTTAATACATCGAAGGCGACCAGAGTCATCTTTAGCTTTTTCTCGACTCTTAAAACATGAAAAAGCAAAGTTGTGTCTAAAAGCGTCTAATAAAATTCATTCAATACGGAAACATAATTCCCCTTTTTTGTATTTTAGTTGATCAAGTAATCCGTAACCGTGGAGGAAAGTCAATTAAAACTCCGTCGTTTGAGGAGACTCGCGAGTCAACCGTCTCTGTCTCCAGAATCGAGAGTAGTACGGACGAAGCGAACTCGCTTGACCGGGTCAAAATCTCCCATTAAAGTTAGAACAACGGTTCCGACAACATCTGAGATTCTGGTCACTCCTAATATTTCTGGAATCCCTGCCTCTATTGAAGAAGTTCAACAGCAACAGAGGGACAGTTGTATTGATCCTAGTCTGAGGACAAGTACTTGCATAACTGAACCAGTTCCATCTGAAACCGGTCCACAGAGTCTTGTTGCTCAAACGACTGTCGCTGTCGAAGCAACCCCTTCTTCGGCACCAGAAATATTTTACGGACCTGACAGTCTTCCTCTTCCTCCTGGTCTGATTGCAATAGAGGAAATCGTAGAGGACCAGCAAGCAAATACTCCAACTCATTTTGGAGTAGGCGCCACTCTTTTTCCTTCTGCATCAGAAGTTTGTCCATCGCCACTGGAAGTTCCTGTAGAATCGTTAGGCAGTTTATTGGATAGACTTAAAATGTCTGAGCAGCCGTCGACATCTAGGACTGTGCCAAATGACACAGCGACAGCAGAAACTCCTGCTATCACTCCAACTATGTTTGCCGGCATACCAGCTATCCCGACTAGCTCTCATCAGCTAGAAGGAGTCCACCCAGGGACTATTACGACAACTTGGTCTGTTCCAGTTTGTTCTTCCGGTATAATACCCGGTAATTCTTATGTTGAAACTAGACAAATTGATCCCTTTGGAAATCAGTTTGGGCCATCCAGTCCTCAAAGGCAATCTATACCCTTGAGTTCCGGATTGTTACCATATGGGGGGCAATATGCCCTTTCACTTCCCCTTCCGGGGGGATACCCATACGGCAGTTTTCAACAACATTCAGGTCTGACTGAAGTAACGACGAGTGGTTGGGTACCTATGTTACCCCAACAACCAAGAGTTGTATATTCCATGCAACAGTGTGTACCTATGTCTAGTATCCCGACGACGCCAGCAATTGTAACCGTGTCGCAAGTTCAATCGATGCCTGTTGTATGTCA
This sequence comes from Pinus tabuliformis, assembly GCA_031772625.1. NCBI lineage: Eukaryota > Viridiplantae > Streptophyta > Pinopsida > Pinales > Pinaceae > Pinus > Pinus tabuliformis. Next base: position 1,429,046,825 of record CM062816.1, read on the forward strand.
ACCCCAAGTTGTAATGCAACAGCCCATTGAACCTACAACACAACCACAATCGCCAACTGCCGGGACGACACAAACACAAACGGGAACCATAACCCCGCATCTTGGTCCGTCGGTTAGTATCGCACAGCAAAACATGGCTTCGCAACCATGGATGGTGCAATACCAACAACCTCAGTTTCAACAGGTGTACCAGGGATCTGAACAACATATCTTTGCGAATAGTGGGCAACCCTATATTCAGAACGGGTTAAATCAACCACTTTACAGTGGCCAAGCCCACCAGCCATATCAGTCATATCAACATCAGTTGCATTACGCTGGTATGCAAAGGCCTACTGCTCAGGCGATTCCATCGTATCCTGGGTACGCCTCGCCAAACCTGAATCAGCAGTTGCCATTCGTGGCAACTCTAGAATTACCAGATTTGCATCGATTGACGAACGATCCAATCACCTATGCCCATTGGTGGCCAGCGATTCCTCACAAACTTCCTTCGGACATTCCTAAATTCAATGGAAATCCTGGCGAAGACCCGTCGAATCATGTGATGACATTCCATCTGTGGTGTTCGTCGAATACCTTGAATGATGATTCGATAAGGCTTCACCTTTTCCAGAGGACATTGACTGGTCCGGCGGCTAAATGGTATATTGAATTACCTAGAGCCTCTTTCGACAATTTTAGTTCCCTAGCCACGACTTTCTTAACACACTTTCAGTTACCTATAAGGTACAAAACTGGAACAGAGATCTTGACCAATTTCAAGCAGACAACGGCCACACATATATCAGATCATATACATGAGTGGCGTCGTCGTCGCAGAATGGTAAAGACCTATGTCCCAGATCAGCTATTAGCTGAGTGGTTTATAAAGTCGCTTCTTCCTGCTATAACAGAAGATGTGGCCAAGGGAGGAGTCGTAACAGAGGAGCAGGTTATTGTTCGTGCTCAATATTTGGACTTAGTATATACTCAGTCGGGCACGCTCTATGATAAGATACCTGACGCTCCCAGACCGGAATTTTCAATCCCTCCTCCTCCCGGATCGAATAGTGACTCTCATGCCGGTGATGGCGTGATTGGAACTGCAAACGCTAAGTCGACAAAGGATTCAAATAAGAAAGCCCGTAAGACTTTGAATCAAAAAGCAAATCAAGAGATTCTTGCTTCGGAGGTAAATGTTGTATCTACGGATAAAGGCAAAAACTCCAATCAACCAGGAAGCAAGAAAAATCAAAACAAAGAGAAGAAAAAACAAGGAGATTCGTCTCCTCGAAAAACTTCTTTTGGAAAAGGGAAACCACCTTCTGGGTGTCAGATATGTGATGAGGATCATTGGACAAAAGATTGTCCATATAAAGCCGAGTTTAAAAAATTCTTAAAGAATTCACAAACCCCAGCTGTATTGACTGATCCGTTTCCCGATCCAAGTCAAAATCTAGTTGATAATGGAGATACTTCCCGGTGCCAGGTACTAATGGTGTCGACCTCTCAACAGCAAAATGATGCTTTGATTTCGACAAAGTGCAAGAACTGCGGGAATCCGCAGTCGTCGAACGGTAAAGGAAATGATCAACCAAGCAGTTCGACGACAACTTCGACAGAAGTTGTGCCACCATTTACTACGGGAAGCATTCCTATGATCCATGGGAACAATTGTTCTCTCCAAAATATCGGATTCATCTTCCTAAAAAACCCTCCGTCGATGGGCACTTTCGCCTTACCGCCTCCAAGTAATCTGGCAGAAATGGCTACAATGGAATATGAAACTTTCTGTTTCTAATGGATCTAAAGCTTCGAGGATAGTTCCTATCTCAGGTCAACCTCACTAAAAAATGAAATAAGGATAGTTCTTTACCATGTCAACCTTGTTAAAAAATGAAACGACCCTATGAAGTTTAGGGGGCATCCCCCTCGATTGCATTATTATTATGCTGGGGGCAAGAATCGAGCAGTTTTAGCACATAGTTCATGCTCGTTAAAAAATAAACGCAAGATCCGAGCAGTTTTAGCGCATAGTTCATGCTCGTTAAAAAATAAACATAAGTTTATGAGCAGGCTTCCCTTCAGAGTTCAAGCTCATTCAGAAAAAATGAACCGGTAAATAACCTTTTGAGATCGTAAATTCATCAGCCATAAAAGCCTTGGTCGTGTTTGTGCACCGTCACCTCCACTGTTCATTTGGCCGATCATTCACCTCCATTTGTGTGTTTACCTCTTTTGAGAAACAGCTGCGAAGAGTGATTTCACCTAGCCATCCTTGTGACACTGCCGTGATTGGAAAATTCCAACCTGTACCTGGAATCTGCTGCTATCCCTGTTTATCACTCGTTCCTCAAAAGACGAGTCTTCTTTGAGCTCTTTTCACTGACTCGTAAAATATGAAAAGTTTGCTGAGTTTTGGCCTTCCAGCTCGTTAAAGCGACCGGAAGAGCTATCCCTCCTCTAGATTTTAATCTTTTTGGACCTGAGGGATTATTGCACAAAAAGATCGAGCGCTTGTTTTGTTCGGCTCGTTAAAAGCAATCGAAAATTCATCCCTTCTGTATTGTTTTATACTTTTTCGGACTTAAGGGATTAGATGACGAAAAAGGAATTTTGGAGTTGACTTTATGTACCTTTTCAGACTCTCTAAAAATGAAAAGGACCGAGTTATCCTTGTCGTTAGACTCGTTAAATTCATTAAATAGCGACAAACTTGTCTTTAGACGAGAACGAGTTTCCCTATCGCTAAGCTCGTTAAATCATAGCGATGGGCTTGCCCAAAGGGCAGGTTATAGAACAAGCATATGTTATCCTCCTCAAGCTTGACAAAAATAAAGAGGTACTGGTCAGAAATGACTGGGGAAAAATTGGGAGAACATAAAAGCTTAATGGTAGCAAGTCGCTCTTGAACATGACACTTTTCTTCCGTACCACATCGGGTTGGGTTGTTTCATTCACCGGTCTCATCACCATGGTCTTCGCCAAACCATCCACATTTTGGGGTAATGCTACCGATCCATCGCATCAGTGTCGTTATATGTTCAAGAGAGGTCATTCTGAAAGTGTCAATCGTGTCCCATCCACTGCCATACATTATCCTTCATCCATTCATGATCGCCACCCTGAATCATATGTCACAGTTTGTTTTCACCTCCACTAAAATCATTAGCTCCGTTCCGTGTCATTGATGTGGGATTCATTAAGGCCCTCCTTTGACGGATCACTTCTTGTCGACTTCAACTCTTTATCCAAGAAGTTGATCTAGGAACAACCCCATCAGTACTTTGAGGCTTGCATGCCTCAATGGCAAGTTTCTCACTTCCGGCGACAGGTATACATCAATGACCTTCGACCAGAAGATTTTGCGTGGCGTTCGACGCCAAGTCCTTTATTCATGCCACGTGAAATGTACTGCAGTACCTTGAGGGTCATTATCATTATCGGTGATTCCTCTCGCGCTTGTTAACGGTTTTCATCATTGACCGGTAATCAAGCGATGTCTTTCCATGTTCGACTTCAGCGAAATTCTCACATGGATCGACTTGTACTTAGAGTGAAGATCGAACGAGTTTGAAGACCCCGGATCTAGTTTCATCCATCCGGGCTGCGATACATATTCAGGAAATATAAAAGCATTTGTCATGTACATCATTGCAGCAGATCCTGAACTGTAAAAGTGTCTTTGTGATCTTAAGAGCTAGTTTTATTACTGTTCATGGCTGTTTGAGTTTGTTTGTTTTTCATTTTATGGTTTGAATTCATACATTTTTAGTGTCGAAACAAGTACCTGTAAGGTGTCTTTTGATTTTAGACAAAACTTGTTTGTTTACGCTTCAAATTGAATTCGAAAATTATACGACAGTTTCCTTTTGTCTACATCAACATTAAGGGAAAAGAAAAGAAATACATGCATCTTGCATTTGCATTTTTTGATAAGTTTGCGTGATTGATCTAGGGGAAAGTGCATTAGTTTGTGCTTTGTGCTCTGTGTGGAAAGATAATGTTTTTCTCTCCCCTCAGTAGTTAGGATTTTCAAAGCTAAAAAGATTGTAAAGCTTGCTTATCATTTTAGCTGCATTTAGGAATTTGTACCAATACATCTCGTGGTGATCCTGAAAGACAAACGGCTAAACAAGATCAACTTAAAATATATTGAATGAATCTAAAAACGCTTTGTAACATAATGCTCACAATAGAGGTCTAGGTAGAGACGTGTTCCGGCGTCGTTAAACGTAGTGACTGTCGATCTCTACGAAGGTGGGTGATTCCTCCTGAGGGACGATAGCACTAATACGGACTTGTGCTCCCGCGTACCGTCGCGTATATTGGGAGACCCCTATAGGCATTTATCCTTCATGCTTAGGAAGCCGTGTCGGCCGCCCTACTAATCGCGATGCAGTGAACACAGCATTCACGAAGATCGACCACCCGTACCGTAAAACGTATTCTGTGGTTTCGCGAAAGGTTTGGCACACCCTCTGCCTAGATCTCCAGAGCAGTTTCTTTTGGCCTTTTTCAAACTCTATAACTGAAAAAGTCCAACCGAGCATTTGTCACTTCGGGCTCGTTAATACATCGAAGGCGACCAGAGTCATCTTTAGCTTTTTCTCGACTCTTAAAACATGAAAAAGCAAAGTTGTGTCTAAAAGCGTCTAATAAAATTCATTCAATACGGAAACATAATTCCCCTTTTTTGTATTTTAGTTGATCAAGTAATCCGTAACCGTGGAGGAAAGTCAATTAAAACTCCGTCGTTTGAGGAGACTCGCGAGTCAACCGTCTCTGTCTCCAGAATCGAGAGTAGTACGGACGAAGCGAACTCGCTTGACCGGGTCAAAATCTCCCATTAAAGTTAGAACAACGGTTCCGACAACATCTGAGATTCTGGTCACTCCTAATATTTCTGGAATCCCTGCCTCTATTGAAGAAGTTCAACAGCAACAGAGGGACAGTTGTATTGATCCTAGTCTGAGGACAAGTACTTGCATAACTGAACCAGTTCCATCTGAAACCGGTCCACAGAGTCTTGTTGCTCAAACGACTGTCGCTGTCGAAGCAACCCCTTCTTCGGCACCAGAAATATTTTACGGACCTGACAGTCTTCCTCTTCCTCCTGGTCTGATTGCAATAGAGGAAATCGTAGAGGACCAGCAAGCAAATACTCCAACTCATTTTGGAGTAGGCGCCACTCTTTTTCCTTCTGCATCAGAAGTTTGTCCATCGCCACTGGAAGTTCCTGTAGAATCGTTAGGCAGTTTATTGGATAGACTTAAAATGTCTGAGCAGCCGTCGACATCTAGGACTGTGCCAAATGACACAGCGACAGCAGAAACTCCTGCTATCACTCCAACGATGTTTGCCGGCATACCAGCTATCCCGACTAGCTCTCATCAGCTAGAAGGAGTCCACCCAGGGACTATTACGACAACTTGGTCTGTTCCAGTTTGTTCTTCCGGTATAATACCCGGTAATTCTTATGTTGAAACTAGACAAATTGATCCCTTTGGAAATCAGTTTGGGCCATCCAGTCCTCAAAGGCAATCTATACCCTTGAGTTCCGGATTGTTACCATATGGGGGGCAATATGCCCTTTCACTTCCCCTTCCGGGGGGATACCCATACGGCAGTTTTCAACAACATTCAGGTCTGACTGAAGTAACGACGAGTGGTTGGGTACCTATGTTACCCCAACAACCAAGAGTTGTATATTCCATGCAACAGTGTGTACCTATGTCTAGTATCCCGACGACGCCAGCAATTGTAACCGTGTCGCAAGTTCAATCGATGCCTGTTGTATGTCAACCCCAAGTTGTAATGCAACAGCCCATTGAACCTACAACACAACCACAATCGCCAACTGCCGGGACGACACAAACACAAACGGGAACCATAACCCCGCATCTTGGTCCGTCGGTTAGTATCGCACAGCAAAACATGGCTTCGCAACCATGCATGGTGCAATACCAACAACCTCAGTTTCAACAGGTGTACCAGGGATCTGAACAACAGATCTTTGCGAATAGTGGGCAACCCTATATTCAGAACGGGTTAAATCAACCACTTTACAGTGGCCAAGCCCACCAGCCATATCAGTCATATCAACATCAGTTGCATTACGCTGGTATGCAAAGGCCTACTGCTCAGGTGATTCCATCGTATCCTGGGTACGCCTCACCAAACCTGAATCAGCAGTTGCCATTCGTGGCAACTCTAGAATTACCAGATTTGCATCGATTGACGAACGATCCAATCGCCTATGCCCATTGGTGGCCAGCGATTCCTCACAAACTTCCTTCGGACATTCCTAAATTCAATGGAAATCCTGGCGAAGACCCGTCGAATCATGTGATGACATTCCATCTGTGGTGTTCGTCGAATACCTTGAATGATGATTCGATAAGGCTTCGCCTTTTCCAGAGGACATTGACTGGTCCGGCGGCTAAATGGTATATTGAATTACCTAGAGCCTCTTTCGACAATTTTAGTTCCCTAGCCACGACTTTCTTAACACACTTTCAGTTACCTATAAGGTACGAAACTGGAACAGAGATCTTGACCAATTTCAAGCAGACAACGGCCACACATATATCAGATCATATACATGAGTGGCGTCGTCGTCGCAGAATGGTAAAGACCTATGTCCCAGATCAGCTATTAGCTGAGTGGTTTATAAAGTCGCTTCTTCCTGCTATAACAGAAGATGTGGCCAAGGGAGGAGTCGTAACAGAGGAGCAGGTTATTGTTCGTGCTCAATATTTGGACTTAGTATATACTCAGTCGGGCACACTCTATGATAAGATACCTGACGCTCCCAGACCGGAATTTTCAATCCCTCCTCCTCCCGGATCGAATAGTGACTCTCATGCCGGTGATGGCGTGATTGGAACTGCAAACGCTAAGTCGACAAAGGATTCAAATAAGAAAGCCCGTAAGACTTCGAATCAAAAAGCAAATCAAGAGATTCTTGCTTCGGAGGTAAATGCTGTATCTACGGATAAAGGCAAAAACTCCAATCAACCAGGAAGCAAGAAAAATCAAAACAAAGAGAAGAAAAAACAAGGAGATTCGTCTCCTCGAAAAACTTCTTTTGGAAAAGGGAAACCACCTTCTGGGTGTCAGATATGTGATGAGGATCATTGGACAAAAGATTGTCCATATAAAGCCGAGTTTAAAAAATTCTTAAAGAATTCACAAACCCCAGCTGTATTGACTGATCCGTTTCCCGATCCAAGTCAAAATCTGGTTGATAATGGAGATACTTCCTGGTGCCAGGTACTAATGGTGTCGACCTCTGAACAGCAAAATGATGCTTTGATTTCGACAAAGTGCAAGAATTGCGGGAATCCGCAGTCGTCGAACGGTAAAGGAAATGATCAACCAAGCAGTTCGACGACAACTTCGACAGAAGTTGTGCCACCATTTACTACGGGAAGCATTCCTATGATCCATGGGAACAATTGTTCTCTCCAAAATATCGGATTCATCTTCCTAAAAAACCCTCCGTCGATGGGCACTTTCGCCTTACCGCCTCCAAGTAATCTGGCAGAAATGGCTACAATGGAATATGAAACTTTCTGTTTCTAATGGATCTAAAACTTCGAGGATAGTTCCTATCTCAGGTCAACCTCACTAAAAAATGAAATAAGGATAGTTCTTTACCATGTCAACCTTGTTAAAAAATGAAACGACCCTATGAAGTTTAGGGGGCATCCCCCTCAATTGCATTATTATTATGCTGGGGGCAAGATTCGAGCAGTTTTAGCACATAGTTCATGCTCGTTAAAAAATAAACGCAAGATCCGAGCAGTTTTAGCGCATAGTTCATGCTCGTTAAAAAATAAACATAAGTTTATGAGCAGGCTTCCCTTCAGAGTTCAAGCTCATTCAGAAAAAATGAACCGGTAAATAACCTTTTGAGATCGTAAATTCATCAGCCATAAAAGCCTTGGTCGTGTTTGTGCACCGTCACCTCCACTGTTCATTTGGCCGATCATTCACCTCCATTTGTGTGTTTACCTCTTTTGAGAAACAGCTGCGAAGAGTGATTTCACCTAGCCATCCTTGTGACACTGCCGTGATTGGAAAATTCCAACCTGTACCTGGAATCTGCTGCTATCCCTGTTTATCACTCGTTCCTCAAAAGACGAGTCTTCTTTGAGCTCTTTTCACTGACTCGTAAAATATGAAAAGTTTGCCGAGTTTTGGCCTTCCAGCTCGTTAAAGCAACCGGAAGAGCTATCCCTCCTCTAGATTTTAATCTTTTTGGACCTGAGGGATTATTGCACAAAAAGATCGAGCGCTTGTTTTGTTCGGCTCGTTAAAAGCAATCGAAAATTCATTCCTTCTGTATTGTTTTATACTTTTTCGGACTTAAGGGATTAGATGACGAAAAAGGAATTTTGGAGTTGACTTTATGTACCTTTTCAGACTCTCTAAAAATGAAAAGGACCGAGTTATCCTTGTCGTTAGACTCGTTAAATTCATTAAATAGCGACAAACTTGTCTTTAGACGAGAACGAGTTTCCCTATCGCTAAGCTCGTTAAATCATAGCGATGGGCTTGCCCGAAGGGTAGGTTATAGAACAAGCATATGTTATCCTCCTCAAGCTTGACAAAAATAAAGAGGTACTGGTCAGAAATGACTGGGGAAAAATTGGGAGAACATCAAAGCTTAATGGTAGCAAGTCGCTCTTGAACATGACACTTTTCTTCCGTACCACATCGGGTTGGGTTGTTTCATTCACCGGTCTCATCACCATGGTCTTCGCCAAACCATCCACATTTTGGGGTAATGCTACCGATCCATCGCATCAGTGTCGTTATATGTTCAAGAGAGGTCATTCTGAAAGTGTCAATCGTGTCCCATCCACTGCCATACATTATCCTTCATCCATTCATGATCGCCACCCTGAATCATATGTCACAGTTTGTTTTCACCTCCACTAAAATCATTAGCTCCGTTCCGTGTCATTGATGTGGGATTCATTAAGGCCCTCCTTTGACGGATCGCTTCTTGTCGACTTCAGCTCTTTATCCAAGAAGTTGATCTAGGAACAACCTCATCAGTACTTTGAGGCTTGCATGCCTCAATGGCAAGTTTCTCACTTCCGGCGACAGGTATACATCAATGACCTTCGACCAGAAGATTTTGCGTGGCGTTCGACGCCAAGTCCTTTATTCACGCCACGTGAATTGTACTGCAGTACCTTGAGGGTCATTATCATTATCGGTGATTCCTCTCGCGCTTGTTAATGGTTTTCATCATTGACCGGTAATCAAGCGATGTCTTTCCATGTTCGACTTCAGCGAAATTCTCACATGGATCGACTTGTACTTAGAGTGAAGATCGAACGAGTTTGAAGACCCCGGATCTAGTTTCATCCATTCGGGCTGCGATACATATTCAGGAAATATAAAAGCATTTGTCATGTACATCATTGCAGCAGATGATCATCCTACTCAAAGGATGATAATTTCAGCAGAGAATTATCAGTCTACCATCAGACGATCGTCTGTTCTATGTACCAAAATGTATTTATAAAGCTGAGCATGGGAATGCCCGCCTCAGCTAGATCATGAAAACAAAATGAAAAATAATGTATTGTATTGTATTACAGGGCGCCTCCTCAGCACTGGAATGAACTTCGGACCCTCTAGATAAAGCATTTCACCCGATAAACGGCCTCATACTTTAGGGGGCAACTGTTATAGACATTTTTGTGCCTCGCAGCATGGAGCATGAAATGTCAATAATTACAGGGATCCTCAGTCCCTAAACATGTTGTTCTTACCCCTAGAAGAACAAGGTCAGCAAACCACAGCACTTCCCATCAGTTCTCCACCTGAAAAAACACTCAAAACAGGCTATTTTTGGATCATGTCAGCTGCTCCACTGAGCAACTGCGCTGAATGTCAACTGCTCCTCCTTGTACCTGTGCTGAAAGTCAAAACCAATGAAGGCTACCTGCGCTGGGCGAGATTGGCCAAGTGGCACAGTCATTCTTCAAGGTGTCAACTGCCCAGGAAGCTTCCAAACTGACACTTGGTTCAAGGAATTCGCCCTGTGATGAGTAAGAGGTACTTGATCTCCATGTGTAAGCAAGGATCTCCAAGTGGACTTAAGAACTGAAGATTAACTGAAGAGGGAAAGGACACAAGGCAGCTTTATGTCAGTCTCAAGCTGACTCATCCTTTCTTCTTCTATCCTATATATAGAGCTCTTCTATGAGGTCTAAGGAGGCTGGAATTTTGTGCAAAGCAAGGAAGTGCTGTTGGTTTACAGTTAGAGCTATTGGGTGATTGCTTTTATAGAGGTGAAGAGGAGATTTCTTGCTGCTGGGGAGGTGCTGCTGGATTGGAGCCATTGATGGTTGTAACCTTCTCAGAACCTTTTACTTCTATCAATAAAGTTTTGAATGTTCTCCTATATACTTGTATTGCATTGATGTATTGTATTTACTTGTATATCTGATTCACTCTAATCCATGCATCAGTTATGAGTACATGTTTCTTGTAGTTTCCATCTCTTGTTTGTGCAGGATCTTTGTGTAGCTGGGCCGGCAAGGGAACAAGGAGCTGGGAGCAAGGGACGAAGAGAGAAGACAAGATCGACAAAAGCGAAGGATATCGGTTGGTCAATCTTTTCTTCCTTCTCTGTACTTTCATAAAGGAAAATATCAAAGCTTTACTTTCAGTTGTTGCTAAGGAACTATCACCCTTAGAGTCGGGATAGGGTCATTCCGAGTCGGATACTTTTCCCCACAACACTCTAGCTTAGACCTCTAGATGTTTGCGTTATGTTTCAATGCGTTGTTATGTAAATTCAATTTATTTTAAGGTTGATCTTGTTTAGCAGTTTGCCTTTATGGATCACCACGAGATGTATAGTAACACTCCTAAATGCAGTCTAAGATGATAAGCAAGCTTTTCAATCTTTCAACTTTGAAAACCTTAACTACTGAGGGAAAAGAAAGATAACACCTTTTCACACAGATCATAGAGCACACACTAATGCACTTTTTCCTAAATTGACATGCAAGCTGTCATAATGCACATGCACAATGCAAGTATTTCTTTTCTCTTTCTTAATGTTGGTGAAATGCAAAAAGAAAGCTGTTGTATAATTTTGAATTCAATTTCAAGTGAAAGCAAACAAGCTTGTCCAAAATCAAAAGACACCTTAAGATTTACTTGTTTCGACACTAGAAATATATAAACTCAAACCAAATGACGAAAGCAAAAGCTCAATCAGCTATGAACAACAAATAAACTAACTCTTAAGATCAAAATGACACTTTATCACAGGTCTAGATCTAAGAGGTCACAGCAAGACTAGTTCACTTTCGTTATGGGAAACTGTAAATGCATAAGAAATACACAAAGAACAAACACAATTCCTTTATACAACTAAGGTGGAATAGTGACAAGGAAAGTTGGTTTCAGATAGGCCCACTGACTGGTAACAAACAGCAAAAACAAGAGTGAAAACAAGGCAAGAACCAGCAGGAAACCCCAGTAGCACAGTGTACCATTGGTTCAGCGCAGGTAAAGGACTGTCAGATTGACATTCAGCGCAATTCCCGAAGGGGCTACCTGCGCTGAAATGCAGACTGCCTTTGTACAGCCTACACTGAAGAACAAGACTTGCGTTTTTCACAGTTTCCGGGTCACAGATTGCTAAAAATTCACAGTTTTTGCTCAAATCAGAAGCTATCAGTCAAGGACACACTAAGGGATGACAAGGAGGATGAAAAGCTATCACTAAGAGCTTATTAGAGTCCTTGTGGATCAGCTCTTCAAATCATAAACTTGCCCAGAAACTGAGCTAGAGTAGCTGCCCTCTACTTTGTATTTGAATGATTCAAACACAGTTCGATTCGGTACTCCCTTTGTTTATGAAATGAATAGCAAAAAACACAAACAACCAACAAGATACGCTCCCCAGCGGAGTCGCCAATTTGTTGTAGGGAAAAGTATCCGACACGGAATGACCCTATCCCACTCTAAGGGTGATAGTACCTCAGCAACAACTGAATACAAAGCTATTCAAGATTACTTCTTTATGAGATGTAAGAGAGAGGAGGAAGAGATCCACTAACCGTTATCTTCCGCTAATGATTGATCCAATCTTCCCTCTTTGCTGCTTGCTCCCAGCTCCTTGCTCTTTCACTGGCCCAACTACACAAAGATCCTGCAAAAGCACAAGAAAGGGAAACTACAAGAAGCATACATCCATAACTGATTCAAGGATTAGAATAAATCAAATATACAAGCATCAATTCGCCATAGAGACACATGCATATAGAAGAACCTCAAATGCTTTATTAATGGAAGAAGTAAAGTTCTAAGAGTGTTACAACCATAAGAGGCCCAATCCAGCAACACCTCCCAGCGGAAAGAAATCTCCTCTTCACCTCCTTCAAAGCAATCACCCAATAGTTCTATACACAAACCAACAGCACTTCCTTACATTCACAAAATTCCAGCCTCCTTAGACCTCATGAGAGAGCTCTATATATAGGATATTTGGAGAAAGGATGAGTCAGCTTGAGACTGACATGAAGTTGACTTGTGTCCTCTCCCTCTTCAGTTATACTCCAGTTCTTGAGTCCACTTGGAGATCCTAGCCTCCACTTGGAGTTTAAGGACCTCTTACTCATCATAGGGCGAATTTGCTGATCCAAGTGTCATTTTATAAGCTTCCTGGGCACCTGACACCTTGCAGAATGACTGTGCCACTTGGCCAATCTCACCCAGCACAGGTAGCCTTCATTAGATTTGACATTCAGCGTAGGTACAGAGTGGAGCAATTGACATTCAGCGCAGATGCTCAGTGGAGCAGTTGACATGATCCTGAAATTGCTTGTTTTTGAGTGTTTTCAGGTGGAGAACTGATCTGAAGTGCTGTGGTTTGCTGACCTTGTTCCTCTGGGGGTAAGAACAACATGTTTAGGGACTTTGGATCCCTTAGATTATTGACATTTCATGCTTCATGCTGTGAGGCACAAAAATGTCTATAACACTTAGCCGTAATTTCCGCAGCCGTCTGTTGAGACGTGTAAAATTTCATACACAGTCATCCGATTCGAAGAATTCCGTCATTACTCCACTCGTTTATCAACTCCACTTATACCATACTCCTCGCATGCATCCACATTTTATTTTCAACTTGTTCACTGCTGCTCACCCTCTGTTCCTCCGGTAATTTGGATACTTCCATCCCCTGTTCTCCATTTCTAACTGCAACCACTACAGTTCGTTCTAAACCCTGACTGTAGACACTACAGTCATCCTAAACCCTGATTGCAGTCACTACAGTCATCCTAAACCCCACTTGCAGTCACTACAGCCTATCCTAAACCCTGTAACAGAGCTATTTTTTTTCCCTTAACCCTCACACGCAGAAAAACTCTCAGTTGGAATTTAAAACAGAGGATGCGAAAATTACTGAGAGCTGAGCCGAAAGGACAGAAATACTTGGAGGGTTATCCTCAAACTAAGGAATTGCTGAAGAAAGTCAGATGGCTACGATTCATCCAGAAGTTTAAAGGCCATAACAAGGAGGTGACCAAAGCTTTTGCGAGGTCTTTTAATGGACAAACAGTGGAGATTGGAGACTTGAAATTCACAGTGACCGAGGCCACTATAGCAGCTGCTGATGAGCCCCAAAAATGTACAATTATTTGGGCTCATTCAACCTCCTAATTTGACTTAATCCACCATTCTCATTTGTTTATTGCATGTTTTTTATTATTTTTATGTTAATAGAGTGAATTTGGTTAGTCATTATGCCAACAAGTCTAATGGGTGCTTTGTGTAGCCTTTTTGGTCAACTTGGAGACAAAATTGAAGGTCTTAATGAGCACTTGGCAGCCAAATTCGTGGGAGAACAAGCTAGAGGATTTGTAGGAAGGTGTCCCCCTCATTTATGGGCCCTTACCTCGAATTCTCCACCATCAGCTCGGAGTTCAAAGGCCACCAAATCAATGAGCACAAGGGCAGCCAAGCAAGTCAAGTAGGACTGCTGTTAACTACAAGTCTTGGGCAGCCAAGTCCCTAAATTTTAGGAGGACTGTTGGGTCCTCAAATTGTATAAATAAGAAGGCTTAGGGCCTCATTTTCGTTAGCTAGTTGGTAGTCGTTTGTGTAGCTAGTAGTTAGTCAATTTGGGTTTTTTCTCTTTGTAAGCCAGTTTTGGCATGACATTAGACTTTTGATTATGAATAAAGCAAGCAGATTTGGATCTAATTCTGAGTTTTTAAGGGAGCTATAGCTCTCAGGTTAGGGCCCAACCTGAGAGCAATAGATCTCCTCTTCCTGTAGTGTTATTTGCCTTTCGTTGCAGCACTTTATTTCCTCTGTTTAACATGCATGTAGAATTTACAGTTTGCTGATTTGATTTCGTTGATGAGAATTGCGTAGGATTAGTTATGGTTAAATCACTTTTAGTTGTTTAGATTAGAGTAGGAGGATTGTAATTCATTGGAGATCCAAGAAAAGGTTGATAGTGCACTCGCTGCCATCTCTGTTTAGAGATTGGGGGTGTGGGCTGTACCAACCACCAAAAAACACAGTCTTATGCTTTCATGAAAGCTGCCACATAGTTATTTTAATTATAGATCCATGCATGCACTCTTTCTCCACTTTAGTTCTCTATTCCTGAGCCATCATAAGCCTCATTTACATCCTACCTATTCATCCATACACTTCCTCCACTCCTCCATCACCCAAAACTCCAACCACAAACCTTCCTGTAGAAATCTCGAGACTTCCTGTAGGATCCCCTGCAGACATCCTGTAGAAGACTGCAAACTCGGTTGCTAAGCATCTGAACGTGTGGAACTTCTGTGGGATGATGTTAGAGATCCCCTGGAACCTCTCCTAGCCTCCCTGACCTTTCCCAAGCTTTCTTTCCCTTCACACTACCCCTGCACAGTCAAACCCTAATAAGAAACAAAATCATAATCACACCAACCACTTAAGCAAAAACATAAAAGCAATGTTCTTTTCAATGAAAGTAGTTTAATTTCATGCATTTCACATCACTAGAGGTAATGGCATCATTTTTAGAGAGTTGCATTCGCATCATTGCATTGTAGGGATTAAACTAGTCAGATTAGGGTTTACTAGGGTTTCCATGCTTGGTTGTTTTTCGGTTCATTCTCGCAAAGTAGATTCATTTCCTTTCAACTAGTCTTCGTTCATCAATTAGAAGGCTTCTTCTGAGAGCATATAGAAGTTGGCTTGAGCCCTAGCGGACTTGTGCCAGCTGACCAAGTGACAGCTGTGGCAAGAGCTAGTACTTGTGCATACAGCACCATCGCTTCCAAGTTTGTTATGAACTACCGGGTTGATAAAATTAAAGAAGGGAGTTCCAGGAGTTGTAGCATTATTGCTACAATACTGGGGCCCACCATCTTTTTGGCGCCGTTGCCGAGGAAGCGGCAGAGTATTGGTGATTGTTGCTATTCTTCTATTTTCTACTACAACCTTCTGCTAAGTAGTTTATTTCATTTCCATTATGCAATTTCATTTATGCAAAAGTAGATTAGCATTTCTTGCTTTCATAGATTAGCATTTCAATTCCGCAATTTCATTTCTACAAGTGTAGATTAGCATTTCAATTTCGCAAGTGTAGCCTAGCATTTCATTCCTGCAATTTGATTTGAGCAAAATAGATTAGTCCTTTCCTGCTTTCATTTCAATTCCGCATTTTCATTTCAGCAAGATAGTTAGTTGCAGTTCAATCTATTTCAGTTTTGTAGGTAGAAGTAGAAAAAAGCAAAAATCAACCAAAAAGATTTCATTTCATGCCTTGTAGGAGTAGATATAAGTTAGAAAAATGATTGCACAACCCCCCACTGCTTCACACAGCCAATGTTATCTCTTCTTCGATGGCTGTGATTAAAGAACCCCTGGGTGGACATCAAGGCATATTTAAAGAACCTCTAGGGGAGAAGAAGAAGAAAACATTCCTCTGGAGCAAATGGCTACAAGTAGAGATGTTGGGAGCAACATGTTGTCCAAAGATGAATTTGAAAATCAGATCAAAGATTTCAAGAGTGATATGAGGCAGTTTCTTGCCATGCAACTGGATACCTTGCGGATCCAAAAGAAGCAAGAGGAAGCCAAGAGGGCTTTGGTCATATTTTGTCCTAGGTGCACTAGAAAGCATCCTAGGAACGAATGTCCAATGCACTCCCTAGAAGTGTGTTTCATCTGTGAAGAATACAATCCTATAGATCAGTGCCCTTCCTTGCCCAGAATCAAAGCTGCATATCAAAGAGCCAAGGGAGCCACTGAATCACTCTATTATATGAACCAAAGTTGGCCGCATGAACCTAAATCTTATTAGCAGGAACTGCAAGGGACACCTGAGACCTATTATGACCCCTACCAAGCCACTTTCATGCCTTCTTTGGGTCCCCCTGCTCATCCTTCCTGGTTCACACCTCCTCCTTGTTCCTTCACAGATCCATATTATACCCAACCAGTTGCTCATTAATTTCACTCTTATGCTCAGCCACAGCCTTAGTGGAATGCACCTTATCAGGAGTGGAGGCCCCAGTACAACTCTCATCCCGCTCATTTTCCTCCACCACCTGCTCATCCACAACCATCGCCTCCTCCTCCACCAAGGCAACCCCAAATGCCTACCCAACCACAATGCCATCCATCTCCATCTCAATTTCACACCTCCACTCAACTACCCATACCATTTCCAAAACCACACAATGGAGCAGCTCAACCCCATTGCAAATCTGAGGCACAACATATCCAAACAACTCCTCTTGAGCCCAATGATCTTCACCAAAGCTCAGGAAGAGTGTTGCAAAGCAGAGATTATATTGACAACATTGAAGGACCAAAAGCAAAAGAAGATTCCAAAGAGGAGATCAAGGAACCATGGGCTGCACTTGATGAAGAGAAGAGATCTAAATCAGAGATCGAGAGAGTTCCCTCATGGTTATCATCAAATCCTCCATGTACTTAAGAGAAAGATCAACAAAAAGAGGAAGATCAGAAGGTCATGATAGAAGGTGACATGAAGAATGATCCAAATCAGCAAGATGACCAAGGATATCAAAGCTATATTGAGATATGGTTTCAGAAGGTCACTAAGTTGCAGCAGTACTCTCCTCCTCAGCTATGTTTTGTACTTTCAAAGTCAGATCATTTTGTCTCTGAAAGTTGGATAGTTGTCAAAGCATGCATTCCGAGCCTTTACATCATCTTGTCTCTAATCTTGATGTGCACATGGCTCCATTGGAAGTATTCTTATACTTGAAAATGATTTTGTTTTTCAAGTAGGGTAGGGTAGGGTAGAGAAAAAAAAAAAAAAAAAAAAAAAAAAAAGAGGAAAAAATGAAAATAAGAGAAAAATAAAAATCTAAGGTGAAAACCTCCTCGGAGACGCCTTAGATTGGCTCATTGATTGAAAACCTCCATGACGCGGTCAATGGGTTGGGAAAAAAGAGAAAAGAGAATAAGATCTCTGGGTGAAAACCTCCCTTGGAGGCGCCCAGGGCAGGCAATTAGGGTGAAAACCTCCATGAGGCGCCCTAGTTGTTTTTCAAAAAAAAAGAGAAAAAAAGAAAAAGAAAAATAAAGCTAATCTCCATTGAATAATTTCATGTTGCAGCAATGACATTGCAGGTTGCAAGAAGGACGTGTCATGACAGGAGGAGCACTCAAATCAAGGTCAAAGGACTTTTTCTTGTGCCTTCTACAGCAAGCTCTATATTTCTACAGGAAACATACTGTAGAACCTTTGGACGAGCCAAATCCAATTTCAAAAGTGAATCTAATGGTGGGAATATGTTGATTAGGCCTACAAGCACTTGTGTGTCCATCCCTTGCCTTTCTCCATCATTTTTCCACCTCCTTGTGCTTCTCATTGTGCTTCTACAGGAACTTCCTGTAGAAATTGTGGGAAACTAGGCATGCATTTCAAAAAGTGGTTTGGCGAGCATGGTAGCTTCCTCAAGGGTTTAGAAGCCCTCATGCAATCTTCCAACTCCTCCTCCATCATCTCCATACCTGCATCACAGCCAAAATTCATTTTGTCATACCATGCAACCAAAATGCAAAGTGCCTTGAAGCAAAAACACATAGAGCAGAATTTGTTTATGCCATAACTTTTAAAACCATGCATCCATTTGACAAACCGTTTTATGGGGAATTGTACAAGGTTGATGAAAACATGCCTGAGAAGTTTCATGCAATTCCGATGCACGGTCTCCAAGAAATCAGCCTCCATCACCATCAGCCTTTTTTGCATTTTCTCCATATCCGTGCATTCGTTTTAAAACCTATTTCATGGGGAGATGCACATGGGTGATAGTAGCCTACCCAAGCAGTTTCAACCGATTCCAATGCACGGTTTCCGAGAAATCGACCTCTGAAATCTTCAGCCATTTTCCATTTTTCTCGAAATCCGTGCATCCATTGATCACGATTTTGCTATGGGAGATGCATGATGATGGGGGGAACATGCTCACCGAGTTTCAGATCAATCCGATCTACCGTTTGGGAGAAATGGCAAAAAGAAGTTCTGGTTTTGTGACCATGCAGCAGCAGCAGCTTGAACGGGCAGAGTTGAACGTGGAAACGATTGCATGCAGCTCAGATCCGGCCGGAGGACACTTGCACAAGGGAAAGAAATAAAAAATCATTAGCCAAGCCTCATGCAATCAAAGGATCCAAGCATGCAGCAGCAGAATCAGAGCATGCAACAGCAAGAAGCTTCACAAGCAGCCGTTTGGCTTCAGGTACGTGACAAAACCTATTCCTCTATTGCATGAATCTAATTCAAGAACTGCATGAACGAATGGAGTGATGGAATTAAGCCACAAATTTAGGAAGGTTCACTTGATGTCCAGTTCTCTAGCAAGTCACGCAGCATGCATGGGTCAGCCATGCACGTGAAAGTCAAAAAACGGACAGTATGGGCAGTCTAACTCCAGTGCAACTGAATCGATGAGATTTCAAGCAGAGAACAAATAGTGACCACTGTAGTTCATGATTGCAAAACAGTCGCATAAGCCAGCACACGTATGTGCCACCTCACTCCAAAAATCACGCAGAAATCTGAGCGCTCAGCTGTTGGTCAACTTGCACTTGCAACATGATTCACTCGAAGTGTATTCAAATTCAGGTATTGCTTCCCTTTTTGTGAAGTTACATACTCTGAAATGCGAGCTCATGCTGTGGAACTGTTGTTTGTCTTGTCTCAAGATGGAGATAAAAGAAAATTAGCAGAACATCTTGGAGAAAAATATATGAAATGGTTAGCAAAACTTATTTCAACATCTTCAAAATGAAGAAAAGAAAGTTGCCGCAGTCGGAAAGTATTGTCATGTCAGGAACAGAAACGTGAATCAAGGTTAACCAATGGAAAAACAGTGATTTTGCATGAAGCAGAAAGTGAATCTACCATGAAACAAACGGGAAAGTTCTGGTGTTGTTCTGGTTAGATTTGTGTATTTCAATACTTTCCAAGGGGTTCACAAGGTCTTTTGAAAAAGCCAGATTATTCCATGTGAAAGAATTCTTAAAAGTATGATTCGGTACGAAGTTTTGCTCCACTACTGGTTACACAACAGCTTGAAACAAAACTTGGGAATTCTCATTTTTGGCCTGTTTGGAAGCAATTTCAGATTGAAGGGAAATGCTGATTCATAGCAGTGATATGTGAGCAAGTCATATTTTCTCTGCCCTTGATCTATCTTATGTTCTGTTCTGCTTCTGTTATCAATTCTTAGCAGAGTTCAAATCCAATATTAAGAATGCCATTCGATTCAGTTAAAGGCCTGGAAACACTTTTTCCCATCCAGCTTTGGCATGCAATATCTATTCTCGGGCAGTTCATTGTACGTGTGTGCTTTTATAATACATTAGACTTGCCATTTGTGTTGGATTCGTCAGCTTTCAGGCAGCGCAGTTCAAGGAGAAGGCACCCCCAACCAAGCAAGTAAAATCAGTGAAATTGGTTTTACAAGAAGTTAGCAGACTGTTCTACAGGAAAACAGAGGACTGTTTCTACAGGAAGCCAGCGAACAGTTTCTACAGGAAAAGTTTGAAAAGAGGGAAGCCAAAGGAGGAATCGGCCGAGATGTTAGCCAAAGAAGCCACCAGGGCCATCAAAGACGAGGAGAGAGATTGGTTGCTCAGAGGATGAGCAACACTTTAAGTAGGGGGTGATGATGAGCCCCAAAAATGTACAATTATTTGGGCTCATTCAACCTCCTAATTTGACTTAATCCACCATTCTCATTTGTTTATTGCATGTTTTTGATTATTTTTATGTTAATAGAGTGAATTTGGTTAGTCATTATGCCAACAAGTCTAATGGGTGCTTTGTGTAGCCTTTTTGGTCAACTTGGAGACAAAATTGAAGGTCTTAATGAGCACTTGGCAGCCAAATTCGTGGGAGAACAAGCTAGAGGATTTGTAGGAAGGTGTCCCCCTCATTTATGGGCCCTTACCTCGAATTCTCCACCATCAGCTCGGAGTTCAAAGGCCACCAAATCAATGAGCACAAGGGCAGCCAAGCAAGTCAAGTAGGACTGCTGTTAACTACAAGTCTTAGGCAGCCAAGTCCCTAAATTTTAGGAGGACTGTTGGGTCCTCAAATTGTATAAATATGAAGGCTTAGGGACTCATTTTGGTTAGCTAGTTGGTAGTCGTTTGTGTAGCTAGTAGTTAGTCAATTTGGGTTTTTGCTCTTTGTAAGCCAGTTTTGGCATGACACTAGACTTTTGATTATGAATAAAGGCAAGCAGATTTGGATCTAATTCTGAGTTTTTAAGGGAGCTATAGCTCTCAGGTTAGGGCCCAACCTAAGAGCAATAGATCTCCTCTTCCTGTAGTGTTATTTTCCTTTCGTTGCAGCACTTTATTTCCTCTGTTTAACATGCATGTAGAATTTACAGTTTGCTGATTTGATTTCGTTGATGAGAATTGCGTAGGATTAGTTATGGTTAAATCACTTTTAGTTGTTTAGATTAGAGTAGGAGGATTGTAATTCATTGGAGATCCAAGAAAAGGTTGATAGTGCACTCGCTGCCATCTCTGTTTAGAGATTGGGGGTGTGGGCTGTACCAACCACCAATAAACGCAGTCCTATGCTTTCATGCAAGCTGCCACATAGTTATTTTAATTATAGATCCATGCATGCACTCTTTCTCCACTTTAGTTCTCTGTTCCTGAGCCATCACAAGCCTCATTTCCATCCTACATATTCACCCATACACTTCCTCCACTCCTCCATCACCCAAAACTCCAACCACAGACCTTCCTGTAGAAATCCTGAGACTTCCTGTAGGATCCCCTGCAGACATCCTGTAGAAGCCTGCAAACTTGGTTGCTGAGCATCTGAACGTGTGGAACTTCTGTGGGATGATGTTAGAGATCCCGTGGAACCTCTCCTAGCCTCCCTGACCTTTCCCAAGCTTTCTTTCCCTTCACACTACCCCTGCACAGTCAAACCCTAATAAGAAACAAAATCATAATCACACCAACCACTTAAGCAAAAACATAAAAGCAATGTTCTTTTCAATGAAAGTAGTTTAATTTCATGCATTTCACATCACTAGAGGTAATGGCATCATTCTTAGAGAGTTGCATTGGCATCATTGCATTGTAGGGATTAAACTAGTCAGATTAGGGTTTACTAGGGTTTCCATGCTTGGCTGTTTTTCGGTTCATTCTCGCAAAGTAGATTCATTTCCTTTCAACTAGTCTTCGTTCATCAATTAGAAGGCTTCTTCTAAGAGCATATAGAAGTTGGCTTGAGCCCTAGCGGACTTGTGCCAGCTGACCAAGTGACAGCTGTGGCAAGAGCTAGTACTTGTGCATACAGCACCGTCGCTTCCAAGTTTGTTACGAACTACTGGGTTGATAAAATTAAAGAAGGGAGTTCCAGGAGTTGTAGCATTATTGCTACAATACTGGGGCCCACCAGCTGCCACGGGCCTACCTCAAGAAGGTGAAAGATGGTTTAAAAATAGAAGTGTGGACGATCAAATATGGAGAATCATGCTACAAAACCAAGGTATGGATACCACCGTATTTACAAGAGGCATCCCTGTTCATGCACTAAAAGAAGAATGGTCTAGTCTACTGTTAGTCATCTAGAAATTTATCACGTGTGAAGGTCGTTTTGGCTCTATGTATATGTATCATGTTAGACTGATGATGAATTTCATAGACGTTCACACTCTTAATTTGCCTCATTTTCTGCTATTAAGTTTGAAAAAGATGAGTTTTACAGTTCAAAACCAAGTAGGCAATATTGAACCTCATCTCTACCATCATGGGCTCATAAAAATTCTTATTGAGGACCAGTTAAAGAAAACTAAGGATACTTGGGAGAAATTCTTGACAAGAAACTACTTTCAAGAGCCAGCTGAGGCCTCTGGAAGTAGTCCACCAAAGATGCCAAGGAAAAGTAGGAGGAAACAAAAGAACATTACAGTCCAAGATTCCCCTACAATAGAAATTCAAGAAACTGTCCAAAAAGAAGAAGAAGATAGAGCTAAAAGTAAGAAACAGAGGAAAGAAAAAGGCAAAAGAACCATCCAAGAAGTTTATCCATCCCCTGAGCAATCCATAGAAGAGGATTATCAGCCTCTATCAAAAAGATTAATAGATCTTTAGGCTGCTGCTATAGCCAAGAAAAAGCAAAAAGGAAAACAGAGTGCACAAGAGAAGAGTACTAGTTCATACTTAAGAAGGAGCAATAGGCTAAAAGGAAAGGGGAATAAAACCAAAGAAAAATAGTCTCACTTTATTGATTTAGGTGAAGAGACACTTGAGAAATCTCTAGCTCAGCCAAGCATTGAATCAAGTCCTCCACGCGAGGAAAGCCCTTTTCGGTCAGAAAGAGAGAGCAGTCTTCCTCCTCCACTAGATTTTGAGCCTAGTCCAAGAAAGACACTTGAGGTAGATCCTAATCAGCAAGAGGCATATAACTACCTGGAATCCTTAAAACAATTAGTTGCAGGACCGAGTACCACTCTGCCACTTGATGCACAAGTTCAGTCTTTGAAACAGGAGGTATTTGAGTTAGAAGTCCTAAATAGGCATATCAAACAGGAAAATGAAGCACTCAAAGAGAAGAGTAAGGTAGACAATATTGTCCATGATAACACTATGCTTCATTTAGGATTGTGGCAAAAGAAAAATAGAAAACTGAAGAAGAAGTGCAAAAAGTTAAGCAGAGCATTGATTAACCTCAAGTTCAAATGTCTAGTCAGGAAACCAAGGATGATGATGTTAGCATCAAAGAAGAAGAAAATAGGGCTAGATGTCCTTGCAGAAGCCTCAGAACATGTGGATTAGAGGGAAATAACTCAATTTTGGTTGCATGAGGACATGCAACACCTTCACAGTGGGGGTATGTTGAGCCTCAAACCTGCACCTTCCTATACACCCTCTCAACCTTCTTTTTCCACTTACTTCATCCACCCAGCTATTAAATCATTGCATTATAGTCTAAAAAGAACTTTTTAAATGGTTTTCTGACTATGCTTATGAATGTTGTTTAGTTTAGTTTTTGTTCATGCAGCTGCGGAAACTTGTCAGTTTCCGCAGCCAGCACAGGTTTCCGTAGCCAGCACAGGATTCCGCAGCTATTTTGTTAAAAGCTGTGCTACAGGTGTCCTATGAAGAAACGAGCCACATGGGCAAGCTACAGGTGACGGGTACATGGAACGTGTCCCTTCAAATCAGCCAAATCATCCATGGAAGGTCACGGTCAACAAGGGTAAAAGGCAAATCCAACCAAGGAATTCAGCGGCGGCACGTCTCTGTTTTGAGCAAGTAAACATTTACGTGGCACAGTCATCAGCGCACGAAGACACTGGCACACCTGGAGATCATCCCCGTAACCTGAATCCAACAGCTACCACTCCGAAGATTTAATAGACATGATGACAGTTACGCTAGATCTCGGCTGAGGAGATCTACGTGTCTTTGGTAACACAGTCAATAGCGTAGGATTCAGTTAGTTAGTTTCAGCACTTTTTCATTATAAATAACGCGTTGAGGAACGTTGTGGAAGAGCTTTTTGATATGTAATTTCTGAACTGTTGTTGTTATTACCCCACTATACTTTGCTTTATATATGTTGTTGCTTTAATACATGAGAAGACTACTTTGCTGAGCTCATTCTTGTGACTGTTCATTGACTGGCTGAGGTGGTAGAGGGCCCCTGTGCACTAAAGCCCTGTATAGTTGTTATTTGATTTCCTTACATTTCTGTTTTTATAATCATTAGTCTGTACATAACACGCTATTTTGATGCTTCTTAATTCACTGCTATTTATATTTTCACTTCTGCTTTCTTGTAGCTGTCAGCTGATCATTGTTTTTTTGCAGGTTTTCTTAGGCAGCCCGGGCAAATTTTCATCTTTTTGATAACTATTGGCATATGAGATCATCTTGTCCTTCCTGCTAACTTTCATTTTCTGAAGTTTAATTCCAGCACTGTCCTTTTCAAGTTTTGATTTGCTTTTCTGTTATTTAGACATCATACTACTCATCAGTTTATGGTTTCTTTCTATAGTCAGGTGACTCTATTAGTAAGAAATCAGAATATTACTTATTGTAGTGTGATTTAGTTATCATATTGCTTAAACTTATTCATGATTGCTTCCCACAAGGTAGATTGAGCTGAAGGGTAAAGGATCAGAAGAGTTAAAGTAGTGTGATTAGTTTCCTTTTTGCAATTTAATTTCTTGCAATTTAGTTATCATATTGCTTAAACTTATTCATGATTGCTTCCCACAAGGTAGATTGAGCTGAAGGTAAAGGATCAGATGAGTTGAAGTAGTGTGACTAGTTTCTTTTCTGCAATTTAATTTCTTGCCATTTAGATATCATATTGCTTGACTTGTTCATGATTGCTTCCCACAAGGTAGATTGAGCTGAAGGGTAAAGGATCAGAAAAGTTAAAGTAGTGTGAATTAGTTGCTTTACTTTGAGTTGCTCTAAGTTCAGTTTTTACTTTCTTTTCATTCAGCAACAAGGATACTGGGCCATTGTCATTAGTTCACTGTTTTTCTTAAGAATTGATTTCATTACAGTTGTTTTAAAGCTTTCTTTTTGAGCACTTTTAAGTTTTGAAAAATCACTGTAGAAATCACCATCACCATCCATCCATATTTCATACTTAACTTTCATTTTCGCCATCACACATTAGGGAAAGATAAATCCATAAACAACCAAAAAGAACTAAAAAACGACAAACGACGAAGGAAATGGTTATCTAGTACATATAGTACACTTCACTTTGTCAGTTTACGAACCCCGGATTGACATTTTAAATAGCAATTTAGAACACACTAAATTGACCAAACAGAATCCTGTTGTTAATTATCAATTTTAGAGGAACTTAGGGTTCCAAGTTAGGAGCAGAAGGATCAGTTCCTTTGTTGGTGAGTGGGAGGAAAAATTGCATGTCAATTTCAAAACAAGTTCATTATCCTATCCTAATGCTCATATTCACAAGAGAAAAAAATCCAAACTTCAATATTTTTTTTTTCAAGGGTTCTTCTTTAGGATGTTTTGTGGACGAATTTTAGAAAAATTCATTGACATTTATTTTTACAAAAGGTGAGGAGGATGAAGTACTTAACCCTCCCTTGGAAACACCTTCAAAATTATATGGTTTTGTGTCCAATAATTTTTAAGACAGGGCTCTTTTACACCTCTCGGGACAATCATATAGCACACAATTTGTCTCCTGTAGGACCTAATCTATCTCTTGTAGCTTCTCTATCGCAACCTATGATATCCCTTGTTGAGCTTGCTTGTCTTCCAACGATGGTAGTGGGATTCCTTACCATTTTTAGAATGATGCTTTTGGTACAAATGAATCTCAGGCCTACTTTTATTTCCTTTGGGGTTTGGTGGTGGGCCTAGCATGTTGTATTAACTGGCCCCCACCAAATACATCTGATATTTTATCATAGGCCTAATGGCCCACCCTCGTGCTCATCACTATTTTGATTTTGTATTTTTTTTCCACATGTGATGGAAGAGAAAGTTAACTCTAGCTTCATTGTTTGAGGGTTTCGAAGACTTTTGAGCTACTTTGAGACTACAAAAGCTTCTCTCACATGCATTGACAACAAATTTTTAGCCATAATATGCTTGAGAGGAGAGGTGAAGAATGTTGCATACCTAAGCCTACTTGGTGGTTGCTTGCTAATGTGTTTATCCTTTTATGGTTGTATGGAAGATCTAGACATGGGTGAGGGTGTTTTTTAGTGTCTTTTGTGAGGTCATTTCTTTTTATCCCTTTCTTCCTGCAAATTCTTGAGAAATATATAAAAACAATATGGTCTATACTCAATGAAATTCGATGATGCAGATCCTTTTCTTTTATGCAGGTGCTCTTGGAATCAGTTGTTGCTGCTTGTTGGGTGATTAAGAATCCTATAGCAACTGATAGAAGGTCTTGTAGCTACTAAAGGATTAGAAATGCAATCTTTAAGTGCTCATTGTGACTAACTTCTAAACATGGTACTCTACCTGTGGTCTAGCAGGGGATGTGAGCACTACTACATGAATGTTTGTCTTCCTATAGCAATTAATAGACCCTGCTAATACCTCTAATTTCCCCCAATATCATTAAGATTTTTTTGATAATTTATGGAAACACTAATGATGGGTGTTAGGGAACTCTATGGTGGCAACAAAGGTGGATGAAGGGGTAAATGGAGTGGTTTTTTATTAATATAAATGATAACAAGAGTGGAGAAAAGGCCAACTGATGTGGTGAGTGGTTGATGAGGTGATTATGGACCTTCTCCTTTGTTCCTGAGAAGAAAAGGAAACACAGACTGCCTCCTTTTCTTGCATAAATTAGTATCTTGTAACAATCTGAGACAATCCTATAGTATTTTAGGATAGTAGTAGAACTAAATAAGAAAGGTCAGTTGATGATGGAAAATCCTTAGGAGGATGAATGGAGTGATGTAGGACATGCAAAGGGATGATTTAGAGGATGTGAAGGTGGGGTTTGTAAAGTTGCCTATTTTTCTTCTAGCCTCCTTTGACTATGACTGGAACCCTGCAAAAAAAAAATGTTACAAAAATGATGTAAGGGCTCCCTTGCGTTTATTTTGTTTTTTTCCTCTCTTTTTTTTCTCTTTTTCTTGAGACTTGGACGTTGCATCAAAGGATGTTTTCAACCTACAAGACTGACCCAAGTGCCTCAAAGGTGGTTTTCACCTAGGGTTCTTTTATTTTCCTTTTTTCATTTTTTTGTATTCTTGGATTGCCTCATGGAAGTTTTCAATCCTATATCTTTCCTTAAGTGCCTCATTGAGGTTTTCACCCAAGCCTTTTATCCCTTTTCCCCATTTTTCTTTTTCTTTCTCTTTTCTTTTTGTTTTCTTGTTTTTTTTTTGTTTTTTTTTTTTGTTTATCATAGGTTGGATGGACTAACTCATATAAGACCATCAATCACATTCAACTCCTTGCTTATTGAATTGGTAAACTCCTCCTTTTATAAAGGTTTTTTGTAGAGCTTCAATCGGTAGCCATTGACTAAAAGTGGAATTTCTTCTTCATCAATTGTTTTGATTTGGACAAAGCCATTCTAATGACACTTTTCCACCAGATAATGACCTAACAATCTTGTTACCATATTCCCCTTGATATACTTGAATCAGGAATCATATAGAAGGGTTCAATCACCTTTTTGAAAGTTCCTTTCTTTGATTTTTTTATCATGCAAAATCATCCTTTGCAATTCGACCACCTCAGTGTGCATGAGATCCTACAGTTTGAATTCATTAAGAGCATTGAGTTGTTGAAACCTCACTACTAAGATTTGGTGATGCCTAGGTACAACTGTGCTACCTGTTGGAAATAATACTGAGAGGGGGGGGGTGAATCAGTATTAGCAAATCAATAATTTTTCATTTCCATAATCAGATTCATATATGCTACTTCAGTTAAGGGAACTCGTGTGTACATGCAACTGTGTTTAATGAAACTAGCATATATCCAACAATCTTATGATTCAGTTAATTCATCATATGTTGATCTTTAATTAGTGCATCAAAACTTCATTAACCATATAAACAATAACCAGCTACAGTAAAAACATAACAAATCATCACACATGAAAAACACACATGAACACCAAAATATAAGGTGGAACCCAATGCGGGAAAAAAACCACCTATTGTTGTTTTCTTTAATATAAGAAAAACCTGTTTACAATATTGTACTAGCACAGACTCATACCAGTACACAGGCATCCACCTATAGAAGGCTACAACCTTCTCTCATTCTCCAGCTTCTACTGGAAGGGAGCTACGACCCCCTAGCTCTTGTACTAGCCGATATGTTTACTAGTATGTAGGCACCAACCTACAAAAGGCTACAACCTTCTCTTTTATTCCAGGGACCACATTTCATAAATTTTCAAACTGGATCCATCAATAAGATCAAAGCACAAAATAAATCACCACTACAATACAACCATCACCTATATCTTCATCATAAATATCTAAATCACCCAACAACTGAATCACTGAAACCATGTTATCAAAACACAGTCACCAGAACACAAAGCAGAACCCAAAACTCTGCAACAACCACTTGGACCACAACAACCTCAAATATTAAATCTCATAATGTATACTCTACTTGGATGTGTCAAACCAACGTGTATATGCCCTTTCACCAAAGGCAACCAGCGTACAGATCTAAAAATAATTACTTATACCTTTGCTATAATTTACTACTTCAGATATACCCATATCATCAGATATAAAGGATAAGATATGCGTCAGTATGCAGATCTAAACTAATCATGATCATACCATATACTGATAATGCATTTTAGTCTTCATGATCTTGATCCATCAACCTTCATTCACAACATAGGTGCATCCTTAGCAAAGCATCACATAACCATAACCTCCATACTAGATCTCACACTTCATCAGATATTCATCACATGCGTGCCTTGGCCTAATGATCTTCTCCTCCTTTTATAGTCTTAGGCCTTGCTCAATACCATGGACCAAAACCACTTAGGATCAATACCTTGGATCCAATACCTGGGGTCAATACCTCCGACTCGATACCTTGGACCAATACCATGGATCAAAATACCATGGATCAAATACTTCGAACCAAAAACTTAGTTTTTCAAGGTATACGTGATTTTCCTCTTGTGAAAGTGCGTGTGTACGTATACGCGACTTTGTATATAGTGAACCTACGTGTATACGCGACTTGGTCAATGGTTAACCTGTGTATACCTTGTTCATATACTCAACTTTGTATATAGTGTACCTACATGTATACGTGGCCTAGTCAATGGTGAACCTGTGTATACCTTTCTTTCTTCATTCTTTGCTGATTACCTGCTATATTACGATATTTCATCTGAGAGAGTTGCCATCAAGGAAAACACCTATGTCATAATGCCAACACTACCATTCTTAGGACATTGTACTCAAATTCAGTGGATAACAATGCCCTTTTTCCACAAACCAGCTTGAAGGGAGTGAACCTAGTGGTGGTTTTTTAGGTGGTATTATAGGCCCAAGTGGCCTCCACAAGTATGGATTCCCAATCATTTTTTATGCTACTAAGAAATTTGGAAAATATGCTCTCCAAATCTCTATTTTTACCTCCACCTACCCATTTTATTAAGGGTGATAGCGGGTCGATTATTTGTGCCTTATGTGATACTGCTCGATGATTCCCTTAATCGGGTTTGAAGTGAATTGAATCCCTTGATCAGTGACCAACTCCCTTGGGAATCCAAACTTATAGAATTTGTTTTCCCTCAGAAACTGTACCACCTTATGCTCTATTGTTTCTTTTACTACCTTTACTTTAGCCCAAATTGTCAAATAATTAGTGCACACAATGATGTATCTCTTTTATCTGGGAGAGTTTGGGAGCTAGGAGGTAGGGTAGGTGTTGTTGTCACTTCATCTTATGGTTGTAAATATCCTCCAACTCCATTAATTTAGATTGTTTGTTCTTCCTTCCATATGTTTCTATTCATTGTTTACTTCTTATGTATAGCTAATGAATGTATGGAAGTTTGGTTTGTATTTATTCATTTAGTTACGTTTAGTTGTTTCTAATGGTTTTGATTGATAATATTATTATGTTGTGAATAGTTTGTTTGTTCTTTCTTATGTGCAAGACCAAATATTTGGAGCTAGTTAAGAGTGCTTCCCAACTACACTGAAAACTCCAATATGACTACAAGCAAGCACTCATAAGCTTCTCTTTCACTTCTCTTCTAAATCTCTTCCTTGCTTCTTGCATCACTAAAAGGATCAAGATTTGAACAACCTTTCCCTTGGTCTTCTCTAGGCTTTTGGGATAACCTGAGAGGGTATTCTTTTCATCTTACCAAGCATAAAATCTTATAGCAGAATTGGCGACTTCACTAGGGAGAATTCTAATTCTCAGTTTTGTTTTCCCTCTCCTAAATTCCCTCTCCCTAATCTTGTATTTACTTGAGTTCTCATCCATTGTTTGCATGCTTAATAATCTAAATTGATCTTAACACTTATCTTAGACCCGAACCCTCTTGTTTTGAGTTAAATCTATATAACGTTGTCTATAGTGGATAGCAGAGTTTTATAAATGTTGTCTATCCCTTATACACAGAGCGTTAACACTTCTTGTAACACACTATGTTGGTCTATTAGCTTGTGTTAGTACTCATAACCTCTGATTTGTCACTTTTCTAGTGACTTCCACTACTTGTGTTTTGTTGGTTTGTGTCTTAAAGTCTTTGGTGTCTTAGACTATTATTATCTTGGTTCATTCATTGTTTTTTTTAAACTTAGTTTAGCTTGCATTTTCTTACAACTTAAAAGAAAAAATAAAAAAAAATCATTATCTACTTAATCTGCTTGATATTTTGTACATTAGTGTTCATGCACTTTGGAGTATCATTGCCTACATTTTTTTTAGGTGTATTGGAACTTGTATATTTTTTTGTTCATTTTCGAAAAGGTGTATAGTTACTCTCTCCTTGTAGAAAGACTTCTTCATCGAATTGAAATTTAAAAGCATATTTTCTACATGGTTTGAGTCAGAGTCTCATAAAATTCCATACGTCAACACCCATTCCGAAGACATTAATAAATTAACTTTAAAATAAATATTATAATAAAAGTAATCAACAAATAGTTTTTAGAATAGACGCATATTAATTCAGGCTAGAGTCTTGGGATAAGCTATGTGAGGAAACTGCCCAAGACTACAAAAATGAGACTAGTGTCATTAACGAGAGTAAAATCCTGCTACACTCATATCATCCGGGACCGCTCCCCTTAAAAAGGAGTTAAATGAGAGACAAAATTGGAATGTGAGAGAAGGTAGCCCTCCTTAGTTTGCATCTCCATTGGGTATTATTTGTATTGGGGGCCCCTTCGAGGATATCAGAGCTGAGTCAGGGACTCATGTATCTTTCCCACACAACGTACCACCTATGACCATGTCCCCCTAGTGGTTTTTGTGATTTGAGGTAACCTTAGTGGCCATAACTTTTAGGGATGGACACAAGGTGGTTGGGGCAAGCTGCCCTAGTACCTAAAAAAATGAACCTACTCCATCTTCGTTTTTTGGGAGGATGCTCATCTTCATGAGAGTACTTATCCCCTTAATATGAAGTTCATACAAAGCTCGAGAGTAATCATAACCATACATTTGGTCAGCTCTCTCTTGTATCCCCTTCGATATTGAATTTCATCACCATCTAGTTGTGGCTACCAGACAAAGTTATGCTCCCTGGCTGCTTGTTGATTTCCTTTAGAGTCTTTTAATTTTAGGTGTGCGTTGTTTTGTTACTGATACTTATATGTACATAATTTAACTTAAAATTTTGTAAAATATATTCACCGTGGCTACCCTAGGTTCTCGTTCTCTATCTTGAAACCTGCAAGGCCTTCCTCCACTTTTTGTGTTGGAATTTCTGAGTGAATTAGATTCCCTCACTACTCAAGGGAGTCAATATCCAGTTTCAAGCCCTGAATCACATCCATACCAACCCAGAGTATATTCTATATAAGGACCCTTCTACTAAAGTTCTAATACCTCCTTGTAATCCTCTACTTACAGATCCTCTTAGGCCTATCTTGATTTAGGCAATAACCTTACCTTTAGTGTCTTTACTGGTTCCCCTTTGAACATCCCAATGACTATAGGTAAGTCATGGTATTTTATGGACACCTTTTCTCCACTACCTTTCAACATGCTTTTCTTAAGTTCCACACACATTGTGGGTTATTCTATTTTACAACCTATGGTTCATTGAGGAACATCATCTATGGCCACTTAGGGCGGTGCTTAAAATTTTGTTGACTCCACTGCCCCTACTTCTTTCGTGTCAGCTCCTAGTGTCCCATGTCTTATAACCTCGAACAATTTTTCTGGTTAGGAATCCGTTTCTTGGTTTAGCTCCCCGACCACTATAAAGTGGTGACAATGTTTCTGGTACTTATCCACCTGCTGGGGCCATTCATGCATCCATGAAATCTATGGTAAAATATGGTCCATATCTGATTTATTCTTACCCTATTGGTGCCTACCCCATTGGTGGTGGTCTAGTACCTAACATGTGTTATGTGTCTAGTGGTGTTCCATTCCTTGGACCCCTTGCATCTCCTTGGGCCCCCCCAACTAAGCCATCTGCATTTGTTGGGAGAAAACTCTATCTTGGGGCAACCCATTAGCTGGTATCCTTCCTCATGTTGGGGGCATGCCTTATGGCCTATCACTCTACATGAACCCCAGCTACCTCATGGAGACTACTATCCATCATAATCTATGTACCCTACGAACATCTTGGTCCCTCTAGCCATTCTACTATCCCTTGGTCTAATTTGGCTACACCTACTCCATTTCCTTTCTTGGTTACATTAGACATCTCAGATCTATACAAGTTGACAAATGATACCATCAACCATAACATGATTTTGCCTCTAACCTCTCCCAAAAATTTTGCAGACATTCCTAAGTTTGAAGGAAAGCAGGATGCACGAGCATTCTTTTTAGGGACTTTTTCTCACTTGTAAAATTGAAAAAACCTCGAGATACTTCTTCAGGCTCATTAAAATATTATGAAGAAGATATGAGAAACTCTTTTTCTCTCTTTTTCTAGCTCATTAAACTGAAAAAGATAGTACGAGCATTATTTTTATGGTATTTTTCTTGCTCGTTAATCCAAAAAACCTCGAGTTTACTTCTTTGGGCTCATTAAACTTACATGAAGAAGCTCTGAGCATTATTTTTAGGGATTTTTTCTCACTCGTAAAATTGAAGAAAACCTGAGTTACTTCTTTAGGCTTGTTAAATTCTTATGAAGAAAATATGAGCGCATTATTTTTTTGGGACATTTCTTGCTCTTAAAGCTCCTACGAAGAAAATTTGAGCAGTTCTTTGATCTATTTTTTCTCTCTCCTTAAACTAAAAAAAGACATATCAAGTTTTATTCATCTCACTCATTAAAGTTTTATGAAAATATATTGAGGTTGTCTTTTTCTAACTCATTAAAATTTCATGAATAATATCGAGCTTACTCTGTCCCCTCATACTCATAACAAAATGAGGCAGATGTCTATTGAGCATAGGTTTATCACTTTATCTGGATTCAGTAGACTAACATAAGGAAAAGGAATAATACTGGGTATACTATTAAACCTTTGTCACACCTAGTTATCAACCATGAGAAAGGGACCCCCCTGGAGTTACTCTTTAAGATCCTTTAAAACTCTCTAAATATGAAAAGACCACCGAGTTCACCCATCTGGACTCATTAAACTTAATTAGATGGGGAAACATTGGACAACATAGTGACTCAATATCTATATTTGGAAGGATTTTTTGGCAGCAATTGTTTGGTAGCAGAAGCCCCACATAATGGTTTTTGGACTCAAAACCCGATATTTTGGGTAGAGATAGGGTAAAGACTTCGTGAGATGCAAGGAGTGTGAGTTGTAATAATTCAAGTCAAAGGGTTGTCTACCCAAAGATAATGTAAAGGAATGTAAGTTGAGCAGCCTACCCATGGTCCGCAGACCATGGAAATGTATAAATAGAGTGAGGCTCTATGGTTAGGAGGTAGCTAGTTTTTGGCATTATTATTTTGAATGGTAATGGGCTCATGAGCTAAGAAGTTTTGGAGCATCTGTAAGTATGAGTCAAGAGTGTTGGTGGGTAGATAGAGGCTCTATAGTTGTGTGCACAGAGGCCTGGTAGAGTCTGCAGCTATGTGCGCGGACCCCTGCAGCTAAGTGTGCAGGGCAGATCTAGTTGTATTAATGGAAGGGTTGAATAAAGATAAGTTGATTCCAAATTACTGTGCCAAAACTGAACTATTGTGGATCTGATTGATTTACGATTAATATTTCTGTTGAATCTATATGCGTATGCTTATGTTCTGGGTTAATGCAAATATGTATCTCTTTTGAATGTGCACACTGGTTATCTTGAT
Source organism: Pinus tabuliformis (assembly GCA_031772625.1). Classification (NCBI taxonomy): domain Eukaryota; kingdom Viridiplantae; phylum Streptophyta; class Pinopsida; order Pinales; family Pinaceae; genus Pinus; species Pinus tabuliformis. The sequence goes on from CM062816.1 coordinate 1,429,081,305, forward strand.
CAAATGTTTGTTTAAAGACTGTCATAAGTAGATCTGATCTATAATAACTCATTAAGTAATTAGTATTGAGGAATAGCCCTGGTTTGGATCTGCAGGAAAGCAGAGCAGCACAAGGCTATCGAATGGTGCACAAAACCTCCAGACCACATCAAAACATCCCAAGGCTGCAGAAACTTGGTTCTAGCACCCTCCCTTGCTACCTCGGGTGAGACTTCAGTCCGCTCTCCGCGGGCTATTGCCGAAAGGGCCGGTAGCTGTGGGATTTGTTTGGCTAAATAACCCTTCTGAACCTGGGTTAGGCCCATATAAGCCAACAAATGGTTCCGTTGCCAGGACGAGGATCTGCCTAAGGGATGTTTGATGTCGGAACGCTAGAACCTTACAAACAAAGAACTTGAAGAGTGGTTGGATCTGAAGCTCCACGAGTTCGTGGTTCAGGGAAATAGAAACCCGCGGATATCGAAGGAAGATTGGTTGGACTGTTATATATACACGTATATCCATGAGATCTTCTTCGTGACATTTCTGATAGAGTTGTACGAGTGGATTGCAAGGTTAGCTGATGTGGGAAGGTGCAGACTAGATCAACCTATTGTGTGGATTCCAGAACTGGTGTGTAGGATAGAATCCACTGAAGATAAAATCGTATGCGCAGTACATCATTGGCTGGATCAGGTAATAGGAGGATTTATCACTGAGTTCACAATAGATACAACCATGAATTATAGTGAAGAGGAAAGGCGATTTCTCCAAGGACTGCAGGTTAAGTATATCTAGTCATTGAATACTTGGATTAAAATGTTGTTGTGTGAAAAATAGATTATGTGCATTTATTGATGTCTGGAGTAACGTGGAGCGAAAGAGATTACTGAGGAATGGGAGGGGTAGAGAATAGTCCTCTGATTTCTATCTCCTGGGACATCGAGGAGGAGCTTGCGAGGTTCTCACCAAGAAGTGCAGTCTGGTTGATTAAAAAGCACTTCCCACTGATACCACCTCCCATGCCACCACCCATTTCACCAACATCACCCCCACATTTGCCACAAAAAGTTGGGATGGTGAGCGTTGTCTAGCTGTTGATATTTAAAGGTGTAGGAAATGAGGAACCAGGCCAGTTTTGGTTTGTGATAAGGTTTGTATGGGACGCTGAAGGCATCACAAATGATAACATCAAGAAGCCTACCCTAGTTAGTGCACTACAGGACTGTGCGTTGACATGGTACATGAAATACTCAAGTGTTCACTCGAATGTGGGGATAGCAGTAATCTAGGATGCGTTAAACAAAGAATTTGGTCAACCAAAATCAGAAGCACAGTCAGTTATTGGGTTGAAGGAAATCACGATGATGCTTGGTGAAACCCCATGGGATTTGGATCAAAGACTGAAAGGTACCATCTGTGAGGTGAACATGACACTGTCAGATGCATAGCACTACACTTGGTTTGTGGTGTCATTGACACCATATCTAAGGATGGCTATTTCACAATAGAAGGTCTCAACCCAAGCTGAAGCATTTGAGATAGCAATGAGGTTGCATGAAACTCCAATATAGGATCCAGGGTTGGGAGTACAACAAATCCAAGTGCAAATACAAAACCTATGTCTAGAAATGCAAAGCTTAAAACAAGGGCAGGTGCCTCACTTAGAAGTACAGGATGAGGTGTGGTGTATCAACTGTAAGGGCCAGGGTCACGATAAGGATCACTGCCTGATCTTCGCGAACTATGTAAAAACGGGGGGACCAATACCATTACGACCAGAGGGACAAGCTGGTCCAAGTGTGGTGCCTGTACTTTGGTGCACAATCTATAAGGTGGGAGGAAAGCATGCCATGGACAATTGTCATCTATTGCAGAACCTAAGACAACCCCCCCCCCCCAATAATTATTTTGCAACATCTGTAGGATGGTGGGCCACGATGAAAGAAATTGCCACAGTTACGAGATGTTGATGGATCGAACACCTGCTTATAGGATGCAAATGGAGGCGTGAACGTAGAATCCCACAACAACACTCGCATGAGGAGGATTCCAAGGATGCAGACGGGGCTGCGGGGGAATGGGACCTGGATGGGGACAAGGACAATTGATATGCTATAATTGTGGAGAACCGGGGCATTATGTGTGTGATTGCATGAACCTGACTAAAGCTTGTTACCCGTACTATTACCAATTGGATCATGAAGCAGTCGATTTCCCCACTCTAATTGCTCAGATACGAGAAAAGTGGGTGCTTCTAGTTAACCCTACTCAGAATGTCTAAATGATGAAGGCTGAGCCACACGTGGAAGATCCTAACATGAATATGATGCTCAAAAGTGGCATCGCTATGGGGTAAGATAAGGGGAAGAAACCTAAGGACGATACATGGGTCCGTAGGGCCCCCTCAAAACAACCAAAATTTGATTTTGAGTGTGCGAAGGAAACCTTTATGGAAGCTAAGAAGAACTTCATGGAAGCTTCTACTTGGGTAGCAAGGATCAACCAGGACTGGAGAAGGATACTTCTATGCTAACCACCTTCTTAGAGACATGCATGAAGTTACTCATGGATGCTAAAGCGGTGAAGGGACTGTAAGAATTGATAACTAGATGCACAAGAGGAAACAAACAACGAATGGTCTAGAAGTTAGGAAAACATGCTTTGCACACCAAGCGGGAAATGCGATTGACTATCTAGATTGGAGACTATGAGATGGTCCAGGTCACTTTGGATTTGGGGTCTGACACGAATGTCCTACCAAAATAGACTTGGGAGTGCATGGGTAGTCCCGCACTGCAATGGTCCTCGATCCAATTGCGGATGGCTAACCAACAAAAGATCCTGCCCATGGGAAGACTGCAAGGGGTTATAGTAGACATTGACGACGCTAGCACACAAACCAATTTTGAGGTCATAGAAATTGTGGATGACAGTAACCCATATCTTGCATTGTTAGGGATAGATTGGGCAATGGATATGAATGGAGTCATTAACCTCAAGAAATGAAAAATGATATTCGAAAAGAAATCTCTCTGTGTAGTGGTTCCTTTGGATCCAGCTGAAGGGGCGCGCTATACTGAGCCAGTGCATGAAGAAGATAGTGATGGTGAATTGTATTGTATCTACTAGATCACAGCGTAAGATCAGGATCAGTTAAATCCAACAGTGGATGGGAGACTCTCATGGGACCGTGATAGTTCTTGCACATCAGACTCAGATGAAGAGATTGAGCGATGGTAGAACTGACTGCATGAAGTCAACACACTAAATTGTAACAAGATGGTAACAATAGGAGCAATGGAGAAGCCAGCTGATGAGATTGCCAAAGAACCAGTCGATTAGTACGAATCAACGAAGCTAAGCCGAAACCCACTGGAAGTATCTACAATGGCACCACGTGCAACCATTGCTTCAGGAAAGGCTGCATCCCCGAAGATGTGAAGGAAGTGGCACAGAGGCCGAAGGCAGGCACGTGCATGAAATGGAGAGAAAAACGGGGTACGCATCCATCTCCAACATAGGCTGCAGGTGTATGTTGTGCAGACACCCAACCAGCTTAGAATTAGTAGCCCAAAGCCACCCGAGCGAACCAGTTCACTAGCGGCCAGTGACAAGGTTAGCAGGGAACTAAGGGGAAGCACACAGAGTGGCCACCTGATAAAGCAACCCAATGGGAAGTTGTAGATACCGTAGGTTCAATGGGCCTGTAATAGAAGCAAAAGGAAGCCCAGAAAAAGCAGGGTAACCACAGGCCCCGTGACATCAACAAACCATGGGCACGGATAAGAAACAAAGTGCGTTAATAAAGGAAGGACTCACCAGGATGGCATGTAGCAATGCTCACGGAAGCCACACCAGTTGGCACATAAGGAGACTAGGCCCAATTGGGTATCCTGCAGAATGAGAATGAGCTGAGACCTTGCTATCATGGTTGTGCCTACACCTATGGAAGAACACACCCCACACAACGGCGCATAACGAAAGAATGACTACCCAGGCACTTGAGAGGTGCTAGCAGCTCGAGCTAGCAGGGAAGTTGAGGAACCACACCGAAGCTGCAACCACCTGACTAGCTATAGAAAATACAGTCTTAGTTCCCCAAGTAGTTGAAAGAAGGCGCGGGACTATAAAAAAGTCTGCGGGAAGCCGATGTGGCCAAAAGGTTCTCCACTATGACATTCAGTCCACAAGATCGCAACTACGCCTAGGCGACTGCACTACTGTGAGGAAAGGTCAAAAGGTGACTGTTAACACCACGGGTCCTGACAAGAAGTTTAAGTTATGGCATGGAGGAGTGGGTGGCATGTCATTAAGACAGGAGTTCCGAGTTAGATCCGTAAAGATACCGTTTTAACATTGGTACTAAACTGGAAAAGGAGGGAAGGGATTTTTTCAAAGTTACGTACTTATCTCATAACTTGTGGATGGCACTAGACTATTGGTGCTTTGAACCAGTGAAGAGCAGTGAGCACTCAGCTACTAGGCACCCCATGAGTACCATGGCCAGAACCCGAGCATGGTTCGTGGAGGAACTGCAACTAAATCAAGAAGAGCTACAGGACATGACTCAGGTCCCCAAGGTTCCAAAGTCCCCATGCACACTACAACCTAGGAAGAACAAGCAGATGATAGGGACAGTCTAGGCCTCACTAATATTCAACAAAAGGTTAGGGGTCGACAAGGGCAAAGCAGTCACCACCAAACCCACCAAGGATGATGATGATCTACAAGCCCTGATTGACCAGATCAATGCATAGGTTGAGAAATAAGATGATGCATTTCAACTCCCATCACTACCTTCATATCTCTCTCCACAGAATGGTTCGACCAAGATACTGAAGGACTTGGATGCTTCCAAGACTGCACTTTAGACCCCACTTCTTCTGGATGAAATAAGGTTTGAGGGGTTGCCGCTAGGGTGCATTCCCAGCATCAAGTTTGAAGATTAGGACCTTGCAAGTAGCAACAAGTTTACCAAATTGGCCGAAGACAAATTATTGATGCAGAAGTGGTTACTAGGTGTGAAGAAGGCATGATTACTCAATCTAAGGTGGATACATCACTATCACCATGTGACCATCACCATATTTTTGATCCGACAGCTGCTTTGTCTCATACATGATGGGTATCTCTGGTTGGAAGAGCCGATTCCAATCAAAGTCGACTTAATCCACTGAATTACACACCTGCCACTTAAATGGAACAACCCCATAGACATAATAGGTACAAGTAGCAAGGTAGGCCTCGCTAAAAAAATGAAGGCGAAATACCAACTAGAAAAAGGAAAGCATGGGTATGTCATAGTAAGCATCAACGGCTGTGCATTATGAGTCACCACTCAGCTACTAGCTAGTAAAATCATGAGGAAGTGTCACACAGATGAGGTGCCAACTCCTGTCATTGAGTTAGCAGGGAAGTGCACCAAAGGGGTTTAGTTCAATTAGGCATAGTTTTTATGCGACGAATTTTTGACCAATTGTCAAGAAGCACAGGACAAAGGTAAGACATTTCATTATGCATGGTTTCTCTTATCGATCCTTCTGGTTACAAGAGAATTGTCACAGGATAGCCATTTTCGCAGCATTGAAGATAGCCTACCTGAAGCAGTGTGGTATACTTTGCTCTGGGCTACCAAGGACGCAGCAAGGGTTTATAAAATATAGGATTTTTGGACCTTCACAGAAGGGAATATATGGAAACAGATTGCTCGAAGACCACAGATGTCTCCCACGATTTACAACAATTTCCAAAGCACGATTGAGTTCAAAGTGAACATGCATCACTTGTATATCCGAGCGCGAAAGGATCCAAAGCAATCGTGGGTCACACTTCCATTCATTGCAATAAATGATGCCATTTACGTAGTATTGGTAGCATGGCCTCCAGAATGGCGCACCCCAGACAAGGCCATTCTAGAAAAGATGGTAGCATAATAGTAGAAGGAGAAAAACCAGCAGCGACTCACTCAACTGGCAGAAAAGACATGTCAGGAGCAAAAGGTCGCTTTGTAGCAGGAGACTACCAAGAACCCAATAGCAGAAGAAACCCTAGTAGATTAGGAAATGGACTTGGAACAAGACCCGCAACAGGAAACAGAGACGCAGGACCACATGGACCAGGTCAAGCAGCTGCGTGGTAAGGAATCACTGCCCGCATGCAAGAAGTCCAAAACAGTGAAGGCTCTAGAGAAAGAATTCATTAACTGTAGCCAGCTAGCAAGAAATGTCCCCACCGGTGCATTGACAGAACTAATCACAAAATAGAGAACTATTTTGGGAGAGATCCGAGCATAGTTGTAGGCATTATAAGTGTGACCCCTGGGTAGTGTCACCCTACATCTAGCAGAAGATATAGCCACAACCGAGCAGATGGTGAGCACGCACACACCAAACACCTTACCATTGCTAGCAGGCACTGTCTTAGCCGAAGCCGGAGGTGAAGAACATAGTTGGGGATTAAATATAACCACCCTACCCCGAGAAACACTCTACTGACTACAAGAGGAGGTAACTAATGAGCTTTGTGCCAGGGAAGGTCGCACCCTCCACACCTTGATAGAGTAGAAGGAAAATTTGGAATAGGTCACTCTCCAACACGATGACCTAGTCACATGCTACCAAGAAGTAGAACAAGCTTTGACGGAGGTATGCAGCATAGTAATGGAGCTAGCTATCCCTGAAGACCTTAGAACAGCTACCAAGATTCAGCACATGGCCGGTGGATTCAGTATGGCACAGGAGGAGGCGGCAGAAACCCAGGGACAACTAACTTTACAAATTGCAGAGCTCGAACTCAAGGCATAGCCATCCACACCTCCAGAAGTTCGAGAATGGCACCACAACAAAAGTCAAGAAGGACTGGAAATGATGAAGAACATTGTCCATGAGTGCTTGGGACTATTAGATCAGTCTCTCATTATGCTCACATCCCTCCAGGAGGACCCGACCATACAGTGAGTGAAAAGTGAGGCACGCGAGTTGCAGCAGGCCTATGAAACAGCCCAAGGGGCTGCACAGATGATCGCTATCATGCAGTGGTTGGCCACAATGAAGGAGGCCAAGGCTCTCAAGGCCCAAGTTGATGTTGTGCAGCAATAAGAGGCAATTCTTAAAGAACGCCTACAGCCTTGGCTTGATGAAGCATTTGGCATCTCTACAACTATTGAAGGCAGGTTAGTGCATATGCAGGCAGTATGTGATAATAAGCAAGCAACTGTAAGTGATATGGATGCATCAGCAGCTTGTATGGAACAGGTACAGAGGCTCACAACAAAGTTTTTGAAGGTACACTTGACGTCGAGAAGTTTCTGACTGATCTACATGCTAAGATCACCGCACCCGTCATGTGACTGGGGACGAGTCACGATGATTATGTTGGGGGACTGTTGGGTAGCGGAAGCCTCGCGTAACAATTTTTGGACTCAAAACCCGAAATTTTGGGTAGAGATAGGGTAAAAAATCTGTGGGATCCATGGAGCACGAGTTGTAATAAGTCAAGTCAAAGGGTTGTCCGTCCAAAGATAATGTAAAGGAATGTAAGTTGAGTTGGCCTTCCCATGGTCCACGGATCATGGAAATGTATAAATAGAGCCTCTATGGTTAGGAGGTAGCTAGTTTTTGGTGTTATTATTCTGAATGGTAATGGGTTAATGAGCTAATAACTTTTAGTGCATCTGTAAGTACGAGTCAAGAGTGTTGGTGGGTAGATAGAGGCTTTGGAGTTGTGTGCGCAGACCCCTGCAGCTGAGTGCGCAGGGCAGATCTAGTTGTATTAACGGAAGGGTTGAATAAAGATAAGCTGATTCCTGTTAAAATTGGCAACCAGGGCAAAACTTCATGTGGGTCATCTTATTCATGGCTAATAATATTTTATTAGATTCCTCTCGTCGAGAGGTGTAGGATTGATATAAAGATCATCCAATTCTGATAAGTATTCATGGAGATATGAATTTATTTTGATTATGGAATTATTATCAAGCCGACCTACAACTCATGTAGGCTCAGAAGCCCAACAATCACATCTATTCACCCACCAACGTTTTGTATAAATATAAGAGGACTTTTCCTCATTTGGACTCACTCATCTCATCACATCTCTCTCTCTCTCTACTGCGCAGATATGAGTCTCTTCTCTACTGCGCCGAAATGGGTCTCTCTCTCTCACACATGTGAAGCAGGAAGCTGTTGAAATTGAAGCTGCAACTGCAGAAGTAAAGATTGACTTGCGTGGCCTAGAAGATCTCCTCTTTAGAACTGCGCTGTAGGCTCATCTGAACCTCCTTTGAAAGCCGCAACTTTTGGTGGTGGAATGAAGTCAATCCGACGAACGGTTTGCAAGATATTGACTGCCCTAGTTTGAAGCCAGAAACTGCTGAAACTGAAGCTGCAACTTGTTGATGCCTCGAAAATCACTGCAACAACATCGGGGATAACCACCCAGTCCGGACCTTAATACAGCTCCTTTTCCATTTGGAATAGTGGCTCCGACTGGGGATAATGGGACCAGTTTCCCAAAAAGGTAGATAAACGGGATGAATGGATGATAAAACTGAGCTAGCGATGGGCGAATGACTAAATCTATTGGCAAAAATAAAAGAAATATAATCTATCCCGGGAATCTATTTAGCTTTGAAGTGTAGCGTTTGATGATCCAAGCCCAAAGACAGGCATATAGATGACTCTATCTATCAGACGCAGATATTAATACATTTTATGATTGCTGTGCCTAAATAGTTAAGCAAAGCGATTAAGCGATATTACTACACTTGTTATTATATCACTGATACATGCATAATTGAAAGGAAAGCATACTATAAACATCCAATAGTGGAATGAATATGGAATTGCTGTTAAAACATATGCATGTGATCAATAATAGCAAAGATAACCAAATAACAATTTACATAACAGGAATGGATTCAGACATAGATAGAAATACCATATGAGCTGTTTAGACACTCCCGATATCAATCGCTACTTGTAGTTCCTCATTCAACACAGAGACATTTCCATACAAAGACAATAGTGCACAATTGCATTGAAAAAGCTTCCTTATCGAATTTAGAATGATTGGTCCAGTTTCATAAAAGAATATTGATTGAAGCACAGTAGTGCAAACTTCAGTCTTTTAAGTTTGTTACAAAACTTTACGACCCTTTCTAAAAACATGAAAGGGTCTATAAATACTAAATTAATCTAAAACATCTAATAAACAGAAATCCTACATAATTGGCATCAATAACTTTTGATCCTATTTTTGGCCAGGGAGCTGGCAATCGGTGGCAATGATTCATTAGGTAGGCTCTTTGCCTTTAAACCTGAGCTGACATATCGCTAGCATTGGTTCTACTTCAGGCGGTTTGTTGAGGCGCGAACTGAGCTAAGCAGCGTATGTGGCATCTTGAATATCGGGAATTATACAACCGAGTGCATCAGTTAAACACTTGAGGGTCGACCTTTGTGTGTGTGGTTTGATCAAAAAGAGCCAATATGCATCGGAAGTCAAAGTATTAACTCCAGCAATTAACCTTCCCTTCTCCTCCAAGTCAGGATAACTTGATTGCTCAATCATATTTGCTGTTGTTATGCTTCCAGGTGTACACTGGGAGATCATGTTTGCCAAGTAGAGGGTGTTGTTGACCAGATCAACCATATTGCTGGCAGTTAATTTACATCTTGAAGCCGCCCTTTCTGCTTTCATCACTTGAGTGTGCCATTCTATGAAGAGTATGTCCTTGTATGTTTCTTGGATTCTGGGCAAATTCACTGCTTTTCCCACATCAGAATCTTGCCAATCAAGATATGTGGTTATGATTTCCTCAGCTTGGTCTAAATCATTCCTGGCCTTTTCCACCTGCTGACATACGGAGGTAGTTAGCTCGCACAATGGTTCTGCCTCAGTGAGTTGATGACATAGGAGCCTAATCTGCGATATTAATGCACTGTTTATTTGAGATGCCTCGGCTCTGAAATCCTCCACCTGTGGAGCGCCTTTTATTACTTCGAGCTGTGCCGACAATTGAGCTATTTGCTCGTCTTTCGTTTTCATCATCAGCTCATTTGTTGTCCTCAACTGCGCCAATGCCTCCGATAATTCCTTTTGTTTCTGGATCGCGCTTTGGTCGATCCTCTGCCTCTCTGTCTGTAATTGCTGGGTTAATGAATTGTTCATTTGCTGTTGTGCCAGCAACTGCTCTTCTGCTTGCTCTGCCTTCTGCTTTGCCTCGGTCACTTCTGCCTGTAGTGCAAAAATTTCTTGGTCCTTAGTCTTCAATAGAAGACTTACCTCCGATGCCTTATCAATAGTCGCTGCAGAATAAGCTCCTGCATACTGTGACAGCTTTGTTAGGTCATCGGAGGGGTCCAATTCCTCCTTCCATACTACATTACCCGTGACTGTTTGCTCTGGAAAGATAGAAAGTTGATCAGTCTTTCGTCTTTTCCTTGATCGCTTTACAACTGCTCTATGCCTTGGGCTGTAGAAAACATCCAGGGGAGGAATATCTTCCACCTGGAGAACGATTTGATCGGAAGGGTCTTTAGGAATTACCTCAACATCCTTAGAAATGGGTGGGCCGCTGGTTCCACTTAGAACCTGAGGAGAAGTGATGTCCGGTGTGTCATTTGTTTTGGAGGTGTCTGTATCTTTGGAACCTTCCTTTCCACTGATAATAGAGTCAAATTGCTTCCACTGCTGGAGCAATTCGGGATCAATGGTGGTTTGTTTCTGCTTCTCGGCTTGGGACTCGCTCCGCTCTTTTTCCTGCTCTTTCCTCTGTTGCTCCTCTTGTTCCTTTTTCTGCCTATCTGCCAGTTCTTTTTTCTGTTTCTCCTCTCGTTCCCTTTTCTACTGTTCCTCTACCTCTTTCTTCTTTCTCTCTTCTTGTTCCATTTGTGCTCTCTGCTGTTTTTCTGCTTGTTCTTTCTTTTGCCTTTCTGCCTGTTCTCTTCTCTGCCTTTCTGCCTGTTGCTTCTTCTGCCTTTCCTCCTATTGCTTCTTCTGATCTTTGGTTGTAACAGGAGGTTGGCTTGACTGTTGCCGACCAGGCTCGCTTGAAGATGTCGCTGGGGTTGTTGCCAATAAATCTAGAGTCAGAGTTTGCAACCTCTGCTCTCTAAGTTTATTGAACTTAGTTAACCCTTCATCATTATATTTCATCCTAGCGAGTTCTTTAGCATGGCCTATTGATTCAGAGGCAATGAACAGGTCATCAAACATATCTTCTTGATGATCAATTTTAGTCAATTTGGCCTGTTCTAATGCAGTGTAAGCAATTTTCTTTGGATCATATAACCTATTTGGGATAGTGGCTAGAGTTAAGGACTGAATTTTTGTGGCTTCCTTTTCTGCATGCTTGAGATCATGCAGAGTATAGACACCAATTCTCAAGGGAAAAGAGGGCCAGCCCCTCTTCTTTTCTTTCTTGAGAGTCTGTTTAGTACTCTCGGCCATAATCTGATAAGCGACTTCTCTAGCTAGCAGTTTATCTGGAATATACAAAGGGAGAACATGCGGATTGGCTTGGTTCCCGAAAACCCTAACATAGGTAAACATCTCTTCTCCAAACCAACTTGCTACCGCTGGTGAATCAAAGGAAGCTAGATAGGAGATTTTGGGAATGGGCTTATCAAAAATAGAATAACGAATGGGAACCATAAAGCCATTGCAAATTTGGTACAAATGGTGCTTGTAAGAAGATTTCCACAATTTCTGGTGGTATATATGAATGGGTGAGGGGTCTTGGGCGGTCCACCTCCAACCGAGGACGGGAAACTCAGAATTGAAACATAATGTATCTAAAATATATGCACTGTAATAAAACAGGGGAATTTTCCTTTCAGTGACAACATAATTAGCTCTAAAATCATGAACAACTACGGCTAGCTTATCAGAGAGAATAGTGGCCCAATCCATGATTATGCTGTTTACTACTACCTCCATTAGAGGAACCATCTCTATGGTGAAGTTAGCAGAGTCATGTAGTCCCCATAGCCTACACATCATTATTCCCGCATAACAATAGGGAGAAGCCAAAGAATCGACTGAATACTTACCGGAAGACTCATGCTTGTGTTTGGCCAGATTCTGCCTCCAATCCCGGATGGGTTCGGATTCCACTTCATTATCAGCTGCAAATTTCTCCAGGAACGTCTTGTTATACACCTTCTCTGGCTCGGGCAAATGATACATTTGCCTTAGATGCTCTGGCTTGAACGATCCGAAAATCCTCCCATCTCTGGTGCTAAAAGTCCTGTCGAGGATTGGAATTTCCTCAATTGCCCATTTCAGGACGTCTGTGTAGGGAAGAATCTGTTCTCTGGCCGCTATCCTGTGAAGGAAAGAGTCGGCCAAATCTTTGAGAGTAGAATCAGACTTCTTGAGTAAGTCCACACTAGCTTTCGTCACTGTTACCACTGGTTGTTCGGCCTCTAGCAGATTATAAGTGCCTTGCCATGTAGCTTTGGTGAGACCCGTGCATGTGGTATCCGATATTAAGCCCTTCTTTTTATCTGCGGCAGCTTGTCCTGCAACTGATGTAGCAGAGGAACCCGCGGTCTTCTTAGATTTCTTTCCCATCTTGCTCAGGCTTCTCTCGAAGGATGAATCCTACACAAAGGCAAGAAAAACTGTAACATAGAAACATAACAACGAAAATCTATAGTGGGAGAGATATATCAATCGAAGCGTGCCGAGAGATTAACTCTCAAAAATGGTTGCGGATCCAATCACTGGGAAGATCTTACAGATACATTAAATGGCAGTTTAAGGCCTACTATTCTTTAAATGCTTATTACACCGTTATCCGACTGAATGACCCCCTTAAGCGTGCAATGGATATTTTGGCGGTTGAGCGCAGGTAATCGTTAATCGAAGGGGCAAAACTTTAAATACGAATGCATCACCTTATCCCTCCATTTAACAGCTTTTTCGAAATCCGTGCTCTATCAATCAGATATCAATAATACTTTAGATATTCAAGTTATGGCTTTTGAAACGCCGATCGCCGATAGCGATATCGCATCGCTTTAGGAGAATAGGTATTATATAACCATAAGCATAGGATCCTCCCGAACGCCGATATGCGACATCGCATCGGATAGTGTGGAGAAATATAACAAGGTGCATTCAGAGTGAAGTGCCGATTCTCCAATTGCCAATATCGCATCGCATCGGTGGTTAGACCTGGGTGCCTTATTAATGTGCATGGGATGTTGCCGACTGCCGATTGCGAAATTGCATCAGATCAGAGTAAATGTCTTAAGATGGTTTGACCGCATACGAAGTATCGCCGATAGCCGATCGCCGATTGCGCATCGTGTTGGAGTTTATGTTATGTGCGTTTTTTTAAGATGTGTGTGGAGTATTGCTGATCGCCAATAGCGAAATCGCATCGGCGGAGACCATTGTGCCACTTAAATGTGTTTTCCATGTCATTGCGATATGCGATCTTGCAATCGCTTTATCGCAATAATAAAAGATTGTTTTATTTGTTGAGAAATGGTTGTTCTCAAGGTTTAAATAAATGAGCTCATTTGATCATCGGACCTTTTTTGAACAACAAAAAATATTGATACCAATTAAACTTTCAAAGGGACCCATTCCATATATTAACCTTTATAAATAAAAAAGATATGAAATGGGGGGTTGTTGTAGAGCACAACAATTGGCGATTCGCTGGAAGAACCAGTTATCTCTGGAGCTTGATAAAAACACTTAAGCTTTTTCAAATAGAGTCTCAATCAGAAGGGGAAAATTCTAATATAACTAGATATCTATGCATTCTGAACAAAGTGAAACTATTTTGTTAACTTCCTCCCTTTTTTAAAGAAAATAAATGCATTCCAAGTTTTAAAATAGGCCTTTGTTGGTTTATAATGATAAAATAGAAAACTTTTCCAAATCAGCTTTTAAAATTAACCCCTCTGTCATAGGTAGAGCCTCTGTTGCCAGCAAACGTTTATAGTCTCGACAGGGATACCTTTTAACCATGCTATTGTCCATTGTTCCATTCACTTAAGAGTGTGACTAATCAGAATGAATCCAAAACATGTTTTCATATTTTGTATTTCATTTCCTTTTTCTTCTTTGTTATTAATAAGATAAAAAGCCATTGTCCTGGTTTGGTGGCCAGCTGTTGACAATGCCATTCACTGGTAGTAATCTAACTGAACAAGCTGGCTCGTGATGAGACCCCTTGTCTTGTAATTTCAAGCCATTACCCTGTTTTGATATGCAGTATTGGTAATGTCAGTCAAACTATTTTCCTATGAACATGGTAAGCAGGCTTGTAATAAGACCTCTTATCTTTAATCTCTTATATTTTAGAATTACACTCTGAGTAATCATAAACTTTAGTGAATGGGGTGAACAATCTTCTCCTTAAGAGCAAATGGATGACAGGTCAAGAGTTGAAGGTGCTGGAATTGGATTAGCTTCTATCTTAGTATAGATAACCTTTGGAGACCAATTTTGAAAACAGAAAATGATTCACAGAACTTTTATGTTTTGAGAGGAGTCTACAAAAGTTGGACTGTGGTTTCAGACTACAAAGATATCTAATTTCCTAGAAATTATCCCTTTTGGTTAAAAGTTCTATTATTTAAAAGCAAATATTCATACTACTTCTGTGAGACAACTTTTCAAATACAGCAAAAGGTCAATGGAAGATATCTTACAACATTATTTTCTGCGAATCCTACAAACTACAAAAAATCTACCAAACTTTAAAAAGGAGAAGGGGTTACCTCCTCAATTAAAGAATTTCTTCAAGATCAGGCCATTAACAGGGAGAGAATCTCTCAACCCTGATAAGTCTTGCAGTACAAAGGTCGAATGGCCTATCTTTTCACAGATCTGAAATGGTCCAAGCCACATCTTCTGGAACTTGGTGTGCTTTCCTTTATCTTCATGGGCTTTGTCCCATTTCAGAACTAAGTCACCGACTTGGAATTGTTTTGAACCGGATGAGACTGAATCAAAAGCTGCTTTGATGACTTGCTGATGTTTGGCGTGGATAACCTTGGCTTTTTCCCTTTCCTCTTCTAATTTTAAAATTTGATCATATCTAAGCTGAATAGAAGATGAAGGATTTTCCTCAATGAACTGAATTAGGGCTAAAGAAGGAAGAACAAGATTGGTGGGTAGTACTGCTTCTTTTCCATATACAAGATCAAACGGAGAAGTTCCAATAGAAGCTTTTTGTGTTATCCTATTAGCCCATAATGAAAATACTAAGGATTTATGCCAGTTTCTATGATTCTCTTCGATCGTTCGCTTAATAATTTTGATCAGATTCTTATTAGTAGACTCTGCTAGACCATTACCCTGAGGATAGTAATTAGCAGAATACTTTAATTTAAACCCTCTTTTAATAGCAAAATCAAACATTGCATTACCTGAGAAATAAGAAGCATTGTCAAAAACAAGAGCATTTGGGACACCAAACCTGGTAATGATGAATTGATCTATGAATTCAATGATTGCTTCAGAATTTGCTGTCTTTAAAGGGATTGCCTCAACCCACTTAGTAAAATAATCGGTTGCAGTAAAGATATACTTATTCTGTTTGGAAGAAGGTGGATTAATCTCCTGAATGATGTCCAATCCCCATTGCTCAAAGGGCTGTTCAATGTTGACTGGTTGCAAAGGGAAGGCCGGTTTTCGTTGTCTTCCACTAGAAGTTTGGCAATTGAGGCATTTCCTTACATACTCGTGGGCATCTCTAAACAGAGTGGGCCAATAATATCCAGCATGAATAATCTTGTGAGCTGTTGTGTCAGCTCCAAAATGTCCTCCTGCTGGTCCATCGTGTAACTCCTGCAAAACCTTTTGGGCTTCAGATTTCTCAAGGCATCTTAATAAAATAGAATCATAATTCTTCTTAAAAAGCACATCATCAATAATTGTAAAACTCTTCGCTTTTAACCTGATGGCCCTTTTGTTTTTGTAAGACAGATTTGGAGGTGCATAACCATTCTTTAAGTAAAAGATTAAATCTGCATATTGAGATTCAGAATCAGTAACACTTATCTGATTGATTTCTTGAGTTTGATCTGTATCGCTTGATTCTGGAATGTTGGATGCTCCTGCCAATATCCTGCAAAAACCTTGGCCCCTAACAATCTTTGCTGGCCTAATTTCTAAGTCATACTCTTGTAGCGCTGTGACCCAATTTGCCCTTTTTTCACCCAATTCTTTTTGGATTAATAGTTGCCTAACTGCCGGGAAAGGAACTATTACTTTTGTATGGGTTTTCAGAAGGAAGGGTCTGTAATGTTTGACTGCTTTAAATACAGCAAAGGCTTGCTTTTCAACGTCGGAGTAATTCAATTCGGCACCCTGAAGATTTGAGCTAAAGAATGAGATGGGTGCTTCCAAATTGTCATCATTTAATTGCGTGAGTACTGCAGCATAAGATAAGTCGGATGCAATGGTATACAATATAAAATGATTGGAAAAATTTGGAGTATTTAAGGCTGGGGCATTGATTATTGATTGCTTGATTAGATCGAAAGCTTCCTTTTCTACTGATCCCCACTTAAAGACTGAATTCTTCTTAATCATTGTCTGAAGTGGCAAAATAATCTGAGAAAAATCTGGAACAAATCTTTTAACAAAATTGATCTGGCCTAAAAATGACTGCATTGATTTTTTATTGTGAGGGAATGGGATTTCAGAGATTTCTTTGATCCAATCAGGATCAATATAAATGCCCTCTTTGGATACAATAAAACCCAAGAGCTTCCCTTGATCAAGAGCGAAGAATGACTTTTTAGGGTTAAGAGAAATACCATATCTTTTGCAGCGCTGAAAAATTTGATTTAAGTCGTGCAAGTGATTAGATCTCTCTTTAGAGAATACAGTAATATCGTCTAGATAGACGACTACTGTTCTATTAATTAACCCTCTAAAAGCTATGTCCATGGCTCTTTGGAATGTCGCTCCTGCATTTATAAGCCCAAAAGGCATTTTCTGATATGCATATGTTCCCCATTTCGTCCTGAATGTGGTTTTGAGCTGGTCATCAGGATGAACTAGAACTTGGTTATATCCTGAGAAACCATCAAGAAAGGACATCAATTCAGAGCCTGCCACTGATTGAAGTATTTGCTCCATAGTAGGCAATGGGAAATTGTCTTTCAAGCTTGCTTTGTTCAAGTTTCTGAAATCAATACAAATTAGAATATCGCCATTTTTATTTATGACTGGCACCATGTTAGAGACCCAGTTTGAGTGTCGGACAGGAAAAATAATCTTGGCTTTCAAGAGTTTGTTAAGTTCCGACTTTATCTGGCTCTCTAAATTTGGATGTATTTTTCTTAACTTCTGCTGAATCGGTTTCTGATCGGGAAGCATAGGAATGGTATGCTGGATAATGGATGTATCATAAGTCTTCAAATCATCGTACTTCCAAGCAAAAACCTGCTTGTTCTTCCTTAACAGTCTAATGAATGCCTCTTTCTCTTCAGAAGAAAGTCCTAATCCTAAATTGATATTCTGAGGGGCTTGCTCGGTACCTAAATTTATCAATTCAAACCTTAGGGTAGAGCTTTGGAGTTTTGCATTAATTACAGGTTTGAATCTGTCTTTAATATCATAAAGATCTTCCAGCTTTACTACAGGCTTGGGAATTGCATTTTCTTGAGGTGTTTCTTTCATTTGAGAGTCATGCTCATCTTCTTCAATGATTTGATTATCATAGGACTTTTCAGAAGTTAAGAATTGCAAAATATCCTCATCATGGTTGAATACTCTCCAATTAGTGATATTATCAGGAATTGAAGGCCTAAAAATCAATTCTACGGAAAATCTATCAGGGCTGTAGTCTTCCGAAGGTAGAAGCTTGGAAGCTACATTGGCTAGTAGGTCGGCTGCCGAGTTTTGTGACCTAGGAATGGAGGAAATGTTGAATGCCGAAAAATGTGAGGTAAGATCTTGTACTAGCGATTGATAATGTTTGAGGTGATTTGAGAGACAATGAATTGCATTTCTCACCTGTTTAACAATTATTTCAGAATCGCCAAATACTTTTAGATATTGCACTTTAAGGCCGATTGCTTTATATAATCCCTGGACTAAAGCTTCATATTCAGCTGTGTTATTAGTGCATTCAAATTCTAGCCTACAGGACAACATTGTCTTTTCTCCTTGTGGACTAACCAAAATGCAACCTGATCCTGAGCCCTCGCTTGACTTGGAGCCATCAAAATATAAAGACCAAAATAAAGGAGTATTAACAAACATATTTACAGTTTTTTCATCATCATTGAAACATCTAGACCTATCTGTTTGTGAAAAATTCTCAATCTGAGATGTAAAATGATTGACTGAAAAAGGAGATGGTTGGGCAACAAAGTTGCCAAAGAACGACTCTGACGAATAATTCCCCAAAATGTTGTTGTTGAACGCTACAGGTTGGTTTTCTTGCTCAAATTCAGTAACTGTGTGGGTCATATGTTTCTCACGATCAATCCTTATTTGATTTGGCTTACCCTTGTAGGGAAGCCACATATGTGACCAATCAGTGGAAATATACCCATGCAATTTTTCGGACCAATCCCTACTCAGAATTAAACCGTAAAATTCAGGTATATCGGCTATTAGGATGTCAATCCTTTGTACTACTTTGGGATCAGCAGACAACCTGATAGTTACAGAATTAATTTCACCCACAACCTGCACTTTGGTCCTGTCCAACTGTACAATATGAATAGCAGACTTCTGGGGCTCAATGTTCAGTTTAGAACAAACTGAAGCTGGCATTATGTTAGATGATGCCCCTGAGTCAATTAAACAGTTGTGCAGGTTTCTGTTATAAATCTCATAGGTCAGCAGGAAGGGTGGAGTATGAGAATTTGATCTATCTCCAATCAAAACTGAATCGGTAGCTTCAACCATACTCGGAGGAGGTTGGCCTGAATCATTAGCAGCTTTAGCACTAGGAAGAGGTGTAGAAGGAACGACATTTAATTCTTTAAGAAGTAATTTCTGCTGATGCTTTAATTTACTAAGTTCAAACATGGTGATGTTTGCTTTAGTTTTCTTCATATCATCAACAATATTATATTCCATTGAATCGGATACCACTAATGTTTTAGATGTTGAAGGAGAATTAGAAGTTGAAGGCTGGTTTTGGGGAACTACTACAGGTGATTTCTTTGGAGGAACTTTTTCCTTTGTTGTGGTGGCACCTACACTCCTTTTCTTTGAAGTTTCCTGGACAGGTTCAGAAGTACTTCTACTTCTTGTAGTGACCGGGAAGGCTTCTTCTTCATTATCGGTATCAGATTTAGGGAGTATAAAATCCCACATTCCGTGGCATTCAGCTACTTCTTCTTCATCATCAGTTTGTGAGGTTGTTTCCTCTTCCTCTTCTTCTTGCTCTGAATCTGCGTTAGATATGACATTCGGTGGTTTTGATTCAATTATCTTATAAGTCCTAAATGGTCTTTTGTTTGAGGTTTCGGCGACCTGTTTCTTTATGTCAACCATTTTGTTAGACAAGGTTTTCGGGACCTTTTGCAAACCCTCCATATCGTATGGGTCCTTTGGGTTTTTCTTCTTAGAATCCTCTTTGAAAGAGACTTTTTTGGCTTTTTTGTCCTCCAGAGCAGCTTTCTTCTCTAGAGCATTGATGCGCTTTTCCACGGCAAGCGCTTCTTTCATGTTTTCAGCTAAGGTAGGTTTCCCGGCCCTGTCTACAAAAATGGCTATATTGGCAGGTAGGGCGGTGATATACCATTCGCTTCGAATTTGTTCGCTTGGTTTGGAGGCAGTAGGGATTTTATTTAGGAGCTTATTGAATCTAGCATTAAATTCCTTTATTGGTTCCCTATGCTCTATTCTCAGATTGGAGAGATCGTTTATTAAAGTAGCCAAAGACCTATCATCTCCATATTTGGTAAGAAACTGCTCTTGGCAAGTGTTCCAACTGGTAATGGAACCAGAGGGTAAAGAAAAATACCAGGATCCTGCTGATCCTTGCAAGGTATAAGGGAAAAGCCTAACGACAACATCTGCTTCTGTTACTCCTTTCAAGTTGACTGCCAACATGAAATTATTGATATGTTCCTCAGCCTGGGTCCCATTATCTGGGTTAAATTTAGGTAGCCATTTTTCAGGAGCATCTGGTAAAGGATGCAACGGTGCAGGCATGTTGACTGCACCTGGCCTGGTCCATGGGTCTGCCATTATAATAGCAACAGTGGTTGATACTACTGTTGGAATTCCAGATGTATGGGAAGGAAATAACGATGAGGAGTGAGCAGGTTGGGATGTTGAGGTTTCTAATCCCTGGTGGACAACAATATGTAATGGGGGAGTGGATGATTGACTTTGCAGAGGAGAAGATGGAATGGAGGATATGGATGAAAGCTCTCCACTATCAGATCCTTCAGTATATTTTTTAGCCTTTTTCCTTTTGGGTAAAGGGAACTCGGTGGGTTCAATACCAAGCTTTTCGCTTTGAATTCTTGTGAGAGGATGAGATAAATTGAACTGCGAAGTCGCACTGCTTTGTGATACCTCAGATTTCTGTGGCGAAATCGAGAAGCTCTGAAGTTTGTGGATAAGAGACTGGACTTCAGGGGATTCAAGACTTAATTGTTCTGGAGTATGATGAGTTTGAGCAGTGGTAGTTGATTCCTCCTCTTCTTGTTTGGATACTGGCGAACCAGTATGCAAATAGGAAGATCGAGGGGATTCGGAGGGAGAATTACTCTTAGGATGGCTTATAGGTTTTGACTTATGTGCCATTCACAGTTGATGGCCCTCCTTCTAGCGCCAAAAATGTTGATGCCTCGAAAATCGCTGCAACAACATCGGGGATAACCACCCGGTCCGGACCTTAATACAGCTCCTTTTCCGTTTGGAATAGTGGCTCCGACTGGGGATAATGGGACCAGTTTCCCAAAAAGGTAGATAAACGGGATGAATGGATGATAAAACTGAGCTAGCGATGGGCGAATGACTAAATCTATTGGCAAAAATAAAAGAAATATAATCTATCCCGGGAATCTATTTAGCTTTGAAGTGTAGCGTTTGATGATCCAAGCCCAAAGACAGGCATATAGATGACTCTATCTATCAGACGCAGATATTAATACATTTTATGATTGCTGTGCCTAAATAGTTAAGCAAAGCGATTGAGCGATATTACTACACTTATTATTATATCATTGATACATGCATGATTGAAAGGAAAGCAGACTATAAAACATCCAATAGTGGAACGAATATGGAACCGCTGTTAAAACATATGCATGCGATCAATAATAGCAAAGATAACCAAATAACAATTTACATAACAGGAATGGATTCAGACATAGATAGAAATACCATATGAGCTGTTTAGACACTCCCGATATCAATCGCTACTTGTAGTTCCTCCTTCAACACAGAGACATTTCCATACAAAGACAATAGTGCACAATTGCATAAAAAGCTTCCTTATCGAATTTAGAATGATTGGTCCAGTTTCATAAAAGAATATTGACTGAAGCACAGTAGTGCAAACTTCAGTCTTTTAAGTCTGTTACAAAACTTTACGACCCTTTCTAAAAACATGAAAGGGTCTATAAATACTAAATTAATCTAAAACATCTAATAAACAGAAATCCTACATAATTGGCATCAATAACTTTTGATCCTATTTTTGGCCAGGGAGCTGGCAATCGGTGGCAATGATTCATTAGCTAGGCTCTTTGCCTTTAAACCTGAGCTGACATATCGCTAGCATTGGTTCTACTTCAGGCGGTTTGTTGAGGCGCGAACTGAGCTGAGCAGCGTATGTGGCATCTTGAATATCGGGAATTATACAACCGAGTGCATCAGTTAAACACTTGAGGGTCGACCTTTGTGTGTGTGGCTTGATCAGAAAGAGCCAATATGCATCGGAAGTCAAAGTATTAACTCCAGCGATTAACCTTCCCTTCTCCTCCAAGTCAGGATAACTTGATTGCTCAATCATATTTGCTGTTGTTATGCTTCCAGGTGTACACTGGGAGATCATGTTTGCCAAGTAGAGGGTGTTGTTGACCAGATCAACCATATTGCTGGCAGTTAATTTACATCTTGAAGCCGCCCTTTCTGCTTTCATCACTTGAGTGTGCCATTCTGTGAAGAGTATGTCCTTGTATGTTTCTTGGATTCTGGGCAAATTCGCTGCTTTTCCCACATCAGAATCTTGCCAATCAAGATATGTGGTTATGATTTCCTCAGCTTGGTCTAAATCATTCCTGGCCTTTTCCACCTGCTGACATACGGAGGTAGTTAGCTCGCACAATGGTTCTGCCTCAGTGAGTTGATGACATAGGAGCCTAATCTGCGATATTAATGCACTGTTTATTTGAGATGCCTCGGCTCTGAAATCCTCCACCTGTGGAGCACCTTTTATTACTTCGAGCTGTGCCGACAATTGAGCTATTTTCTCATCTTTCATTTTCATCATCAGCTCATTTGTTGTCCTCAACTGCGCCAATGCCTCCGATAATTCCTTTTGTTTCTGGATCGCGCTTTGGTCGATCCTCTGCCTCTCTATCTGTAATTGTTGGGTTAATGAATTGTTCATTTGCTGTTGTGCCAGCAACTGCTCTTCTGCTTGCTCCGCCTTCTGCTTTGCCTCGGTCACTTCTGCCTGTAGTGCAAAAATTTCTTGGTCCTTAGTCTTCAATAGAAGACTTACCTCCGATGCCTTATCAATAGTCGCTGCAGAATAAGCTCCTTCATACTGTGACAACTTTGTTAAGTCATCGGAGGGGTCCAATTCCTCCTTCCATACTACATTACCCGTGACTGTTTGCTCTGGAAAGATAGAAAGTTGATCAGTCTTTCGTCTTTTCCTTGATCGCTTTACAACTGCTCTATGCCTTGGGCTGTAGAAAACATCCAGGGGAGGAATATCTTCCACCTGGAGAACGATTTGATTGGAAGGGTCTTTAGGAATTACCTCAACATCCTTAGAAATGGGTGGGCCGTTGGTTCCACTTAGAACCTGAGGAGAAGTGATGTCCGGTGTGTCATTTGTTTTGGAGGTGTCCGTATCTTTGGAACCTTCCTTTCCACTGATAATAGAGTCAAATTGCTTCCACTACTGGAGCAATTCGGGATCAATGGTGGTTTGTTTCTGCTTCTCGGCTTGGGACTCGCTCCGCTCTTTTTCCTGCTCTTTCCTCTGTTGCTCCTCTTGTTCCTTTTTCTGCCTATCTGCCAGTTCTTTTTTCTGTTTCTCCTCTCGTTCCCTCTTCTGCTGTTCCTCTACCTCTTTCTTCTTTCTCTCTTCTTGTTCCATTTGTGCTCTCTGCTGTTTTTCTGCTTGTTCTTTCTTTTGCCTTTCCGCCTGTTCTTTTCTCTGCCTTTCTGCCTGTTGCTTCTTCTGCCTTTCCTCCTGTTGCTTCTTCTGATCTTTTGTTGTAACAGGAGGCTGGCTTGACTGTTGCCGACCAGGCTCGCTTGAAGATGTCGCTGGGGTTGTTGCCAGTAAATCTAGAGGCAGAGTTTGCAACCTCTGCTCTCTAAGTTTATTGAACTCAGTTAACCCTTCATCATTATATTTCATCCTAGCGAGTTCTTTAGCATGGCCTATTGATTCGGAGGCAACGAACAGGTCATCAAACATATCTTCTTGATGATCAATTTTAGTCAATTTGGCCTGTTCTAATGCAGTGTAAGCAGTTTTCTTTGGATCATATAACCTATTTGGGATAGTGGCCAGAGTTAAGGACTGAATCTTTGTGGCTTCCTTTTCTGCATGCTTGAGATCATGCAGAGTATAGACACCAAGTCTCAAGGGAAAAGAGGTCCAACCCCTCTTCTTTTCTTTCTTGAGAGTCTGTGTAGTACTCTCGGCCATAATCTGATAAGCGACTTCTCTAGCTAGCAGTTTATCTGGAATATACAAAGGGAGAACATGCAGATTGGCTTGGCTCCCGAAAACCCTAACATAGGTAAACATCTCTTCTCCAAACCAACTTGCTACCGCTGGTAAATCAAAGGAAGCTAGATAGGAGATTTTGGGAATGGGCTTATCAAAAATAGAATAATGAATGGGAACCATAAAGCCATTGCAGATTTGGTACAAATGGTGCTTGTAAGAAGACTTCCACAATTTCTGGTGGTATATATGAATGGGTGAGGGGTCTTGGGCGGTCCACCTCCAACCGAGGACGGGAAACTCAGAATTGAAACATAATGTATCTAAAATATATGCACTGTAATAAAATGGGGGAATTTTCCTTTCAGTGACAACAGAATTAGCTCTAAAATCACGAACAGCTACGGCTAGCTTATCAGAGAGAATAGTGGCCCAATCCATGATTATGCTGTTTACTGCTGCCTCCATTAGAGGAACCATCTCTATGGTGAAGTTAGCAGCGTCATGTAGTCCCCATAGCCTACACATCATTATTCCCGCATAGAAATAGGGAGAAGCCAAAGAATCGACTGAGTACTTACCAGAAGACTCGTGCTTGTGTTTGGCCAGATTCTGCCTCCAATCCCGAATGGGTTCGGATTCCACTTCATTATCAGCTGCAAATTTCTCCAGGAACGTCTTGTTATACACCTTCTCCAGCTCAGGAAAATGATACATTTGCCTTAGATGCTCTGGCTTGAACGATCCGAAAATCCTCCCATCTCTGGTGCTAAAAGTCCTGTCGAGGATTGGAATTTCCTCAATTGCCCATTTCACGACATCTGTGTAGGGAAGAATCTGTTCTCTAGCCGCTATCCTGTGAAGGAAAGAGTCGGCCAAATCTTTGAGAGTAGAATCAGACTTCTTGAGTAAGTCCACACTAGCTTCCGTCACTGTTACCACTGGTTGTTCGGCCTCTAGCAGATTATAAGTGCCTTGCCATGTAGCTCTGGTGAGACCCGTGCATGTGGTATCCGATATTAAGCCCTTCTTTTTATCTGCGGTAGCTTGTCCTGCAACTGATGTAGCAGAGGAACCCGCGGTCTTCTTAGATTTCTTTCCCATCTTGCTCAGGCTTCTCTCGAAGGATGAATCCTACACAAAGGCAAGAAAAACTGTAACATAGAAACATAACAACGAAAATCTATAGTGGGAGAGATATATCAATCGAAGCGTGCCGAGAGATTAACTCTCAAAAATGGTTGCAGATCCAATCACTGGGAAGATCTTACAGATACATTAAATGGTAGTTTAAGGCCTGCTATTCTTTAAATGCTTATTACACCGTTATCCGACTGAATGACCCCCTTAAGCGTGCAATGGATATTTTGGTGGTTGAGCACAGGTAATCGTTAATCGAAGGGGCAAAACTTTAAATACGAATGCATCACCTTATCCCTCCATTTAACAGCTTTTTCGAAATCCGTGCTCTATCAATCAGATATCAATAATAATTTAGATCTTCAAGTTATGGCTTTTGAAACGCCGATCGCCGATAGCGATATCGCATCGCTTTAGGAGAATAGGTATTATATAACCATAAGCATAGGATCCTCCCGAACGCCGATATGCGACATCGCATCGGATAGTGTGGAGAAATATAACAAGGTGCATTCAGAGTGAAGTGTCGATTCTCCGATTGCCGATATCGCATCGCATCGGTGGTTAGACCTGGGCGCCTTATTAATGTGCATGGGATGTTGCCGACTGCCGATTGCGAAATTGCATCGGATCGGAGTAAATGTCTTAAGATGGTTTGACCGCATACGAAGTATCACCGATAGCTGATCGCCGATTGCGCATCGCGTCGGAGCTTATGTTATGTGCGTTTTTTAAGATGTGTGTGGAGTATTGCCGATTGCCGATAGCGAAATCGCATCGGCGGAGACCATTGTGCCACTTAAATGTGTTTTCCATGTCATTGCGATATGCGATCTTGCGATCGCTTTATCGCAATAATAAAAGATTGTTTTATTTGTTGAGAAATGGTTGTTCTCAAGGTTTAAATAAATGAGCTCATTTGATCATCAGACCTTTTTTGAACAACAAAAAATATTGATACCAATTAAACTTTCAAAGGGACCCATTCCATATATTAACCTTTATAAATAAAAAAGATATGAAATGGGGGGTTGTTGTAGAGCACAACACAACTGCAGAAGTAAAGATTGACTTGCGTGGCCTAGAAGATCTCCTCTTTGGAACTTCGCTATAGGTTCATCTAAACCTCCTTTGAAAGCCGCAACTTTTGGTGGTGGAATGAAGTCAATCCGACGAATAGTTTGCAAGATATCGACTGCCCTAGTTTGAAGCCAGAAACTGCTGAAACTGAAGCTGCAACTGCAGAAGTAAAGATTGACTTGCGTGGCCTAGAAGATATCCTGATCTGAACTGCGCTGTAGGTTCATCTGAACCTCCTCTGGAAGCCGAAACTTTTGGTGGTGGAATGAAGTCAATCTGACTGTCGGTTTGTGAGATATGGTCTGCCCTAGTTTGATAATGAAGCCACTAATGCTGATGCTACTAATCTAGGGTTTGCTACTGCTGATATGAATCAGATTTATTGTACTATTTCTCTCTGCTGAATTATTGAAGATAAAAGAAGATTTGATCAAAGGGTTTCCCCACACATTGTGGGGTTTGTCCCTGGCTAGCTGCCACATCTTGTGTCTCTTGTCTTGGCTTGTTTTCTGTCGATCGTTTAATGTTCTATTTGCACTTTACTTTATGTACATGTGATTGCTAATCGGTGGAATATAATAAGAAAAAGAAGTAAACTGTTATAAGCATAGAACATACCATAATTTAACATGGTATCAAAGCTGAGGTGAAGACAAAGCCTGAGCAATCATCGAAGAGAATATTGGCAAGGCTATCCTAAAAGAACTATGGGGTCCTCAACACTCTTTCCTGCTGAAGAAAATCTCCATGAGAAAGCTGAATATCACAGATGGAAGATGTCTATCGACCTAACCCTTGAGAATCAAGGAGTGTTGGATCATGTGAGAGGCAATATTGTTGAGCCTCCATCAAATGCATCCACTGCTGCCTGGAACAAATAAAAAAAATGGAGAAGTCAAAACAATAGAAGATCATTCGGGACTCTATCGACAAGCACTTGGTGGCCTACATCTCTGAACTGGACACCTCCAAGGAAATCTACGATAGACTGGTGAGTTTATTTAAAGTTAATGATGCAAATCAAGTTTTGTTTCTTAGAAATAAGCTGAGGGAAATCAAGAAGGGTAAAGATGAAAGTATGCAAGCATACTTCTTAAGAATCACCGAGATCAAGAACGATCTCCTATCTATTGGGGAAACTATTATTGACAGAGAAATGGCACTCACAATGCTTGGAGGATTGCCATTTGAATGGTATGTGTTCAGGACTACTTTTTTGAACTATAATGTAATTCTTGGTTTCAAGGAATTAATGGCTAGATGCATTCAAGAAGAAACAAGGGAAGAAGTGCAAGAAATGCCCATGCCTAAAGGTCCTCCTGCTGCCTTTTCTTCTCATGCAAAGAAAAGAAATAATTCCGGGACTAAATCAAAAGGAAAGGTTGGACCTAAGGCTAGAAGAAAATGACGATGTTACATTTGCGATAAGGCAAGTCACTATTTATGAGATCATGAGCATCATGATCATGGACATAAAGGGAAACATGAGATCATGGACATATAGGATAGCATGATGATGATGCACACTAGTTTGAGCAACATTATGATGGATAAAATCATGGACATGGGCAGCATGATGATAATCATGATTAGAGAAGCATGGTACAGTATGCAGTGGTGCAACTCGAAATCCCTCTGATGGCAATCAAAGGAATGACAAATTCAACAACAAAGGTAAGAGGAGAGTTGGGAATCAAGGAAGAGGATAAGCATTCAAGAAGGCTATAAATTCTAGGATGTATTAAATGCACCTGAACTCAAAAGGAACCTAGTGTCCAACTTGGCAATGGAAGACAGAGGCTACAAGGTAACCTTTAGCAATGGCAAGGTATGTATATGGAAAAATAATGTTAAAGATGCCTTTACTCTTGGGTTTAGTGTTGATTCATTATATCAGGTCGATGGAAGTCCGCTAGGTGTCATGTCTTGTGACACAACTCTTTGGCATCGGAGGTTTGCCCACCTTCATTACAAAGCTCTACCCGATGTAAGACAAATGGTAACAGGGATGCCCAAATTCCAAGTAGAGAAAGAAGGTGTATGTCTGGGATGTGCCAAAGGAAAGCTCAAAAGGGGACCATTCCCCTCAAGCCAAAGCAAGACCTCTAATATATTACAATTGGTTTACTCAGGCATAGCTGAGGTTGACATTAAGAGGGAGAGTACTACACCACATACTACTGAGCAGAATGGTGTGGTGGGAAGGAAGAACAACACGATGATGGAAGCTTTCCGGGCCATACTACATGATCAAAGACTTCCAAAGTTTCTACGGGCTGAAACTACAATCACCGTTGTATATGTACAAAATCGATGCCCTCATCAAGCATTGGGTTCCAAGACTCCTGAAGAAAAGTTCACTAGTAAGAAACCTGATGTTTCTCATTTCAGAATTTTTGGAAGCCCTGTATATTTTCATAATAAATTGGGTGCATTTGGAAAGAATGGAATTTTCGTGGGCTATGGTGAAAATACTAAAGGCTATAGAATCTATGTAGCCGGTCAAAGGGAAGTTGTAATTACTCATGATGTCACCTTTGATGAAGATATGGCTCTCAGCAAGGTGGACAATCTGCTGACTTTGAGTACCTCTCAAGAAGCCGACACCAGGGAACCGAAAGAAAAGGATGATGAATCAATGCCTGATGTAGAAGAGCCCATGGATCTGATTGATCCTCATCCACATGAGCCTTCCTCTTCTAGGAAGAGGCCTTCATGGCTTAGGGGGATACTTGATGATGCTGAAGGACATGCTGCACCCTGAGGAACCTTCCATCAAAGTAAGAAACTTAACAGGTATCAGGGATACCTGACCATCATGAGCACGATCATACAAAATGAGCCTTCGTCATTCTCAGATGCCATCAAGCATCAAGTATGGAAGGATGCTATGACCGAAGAATATGAGTCTATCATAAAGAATGATGTTTGGGAAGTAGTTCCCAGACCCGAGGACAAGACTGTTGTTACTTCCAAATGGCTTTACAAGATAAAGCATGCAGCAGATGGAAGCACGGAAAAGTATAAGTCTTGTTTTGTTGCTCGAGGTTTCTCCCAAAAGGAAGGTATAGACTATGATGAGATATTTGCACCTGTTGCCAGATATACGACCATCCACTTGATCATAGCCCTTGCCGCTTCACAAGGATGGAACCTACATCAGATGGATGTCAAGACTGCTTTCTTGCATGGCTCGATCAAAGAAGAGGTCTACGTGGAGCAACCTGAAAGATTTGAGATTTATGATCGAAAATCTTATGTACGCAGGTTGAAGAAAGCTCTCTATGGGCTGAAGCAAGCACCCCGAGCATGGTATGAGAGGATCGATAGCTACTTGATGAAGCTGGGATTCACTAGGAGTGAAGCTGATCCTAACCTTTACTTTAAGGTTGAAGATGACAAGCCTCTCATACTGGTGTTGTATGTGGATGACCTCTTTCTAACAGGTGCAAACCCTCTCATTCACAAATGTAAGAGGGAGATGGATTCTGAATTTGAAATGAAGGACCAAGGACTTGAAGTGTGGCAGAAGCCAAGGGAAATTTTCCTATCTCAAGGAAAATATGTGGTAAATATATTGGAAAGATTCGGTATGATGGACTGCAAGCCTGTGACTACCTCGAGGATCTTAACTTTTAGAAGTTATATGGTAGTGATGTCGGACCAGACTTGGGAAATGCCTCTGAGTTTCAAAAACTCATTCGCATTGATGCTCTTGGTGAACCTCCATCCGAACATATGCAGTTAGCATTGTGAGCTCATATTTGGTTGAGCCTCACTAGATTGATGCTAGGAATCTTCTGAGATGTCTTCAGGACACAATCTCTCATGGATTAAGATACACTGCCGAAGATGTGAGACTACTTGGATATACTGATGTTGATTAGGCAGGCAGTGTGGTGGACTGTAAGAGCACTTCCGGGTACTATTTCACCTTGGGATCTGCTTCGATATCCTGGATGAGCAGGAAGCAGAAGTCGGTGGCTTTGAGCACCACCGAAGTAAGATATATTGTTGCTAGCATGACCTCGTTTGAGGTAGTTTGGTTGCGAAAGCTCTTCAGTGAGCTCTTTGGATTTACATTGAATACGACTATGATTCTCTATAACAACCAGAGGTGGGATTCGATTATTGAGGAATCCCGTATTTGTCGATTG
Organism: Pinus tabuliformis; assembly: GCA_031772625.1. NCBI lineage: Eukaryota > Viridiplantae > Streptophyta > Pinopsida > Pinales > Pinaceae > Pinus > Pinus tabuliformis. Next base: position 1,429,111,533 of record CM062816.1, read on the forward strand.
CTCCAACAGATAGACATCATCTGGGATATGGTAAGTTGATGAGCAAGGAGGCTCCATCGCATTAAGATGATCTACAGGTTGATACACCTTGTCAAAGCCTAGAGGAAAGATCTAATCTGTGATTTTCCCAAACGACTTGGAGTCGGAAAGAAACCCTTGTACAAGGGTCTTGCATGTTGCATACATTGAGCTCTGGGAGCTCTGAGGGCTTACGGTTCCTACTAGAGCAACATATGACCACATGGTGACTCACCCTCCCCTGGTGGTGCACACTGGAACAAGATGATTCGCTCTCTTGTGGGACAAGATGATTCGCTCTCTTGTGGAACAGGATGATTTGCTCTCCTGTGTAGCAGGATGATTAGTTCTCCTGTGAGGCCTGGATTGATGTGTTCTCCATGGCAGCCTGGATTGATGTGTTCTCCATGGCAATTGTAGCAGGGTTGATGTGTTCTCCTGTGAGGCCTGGATTGATGTGTTCTCCATGGAAATTGTAGCAGGATTGATGTGTTCTCCTGTGAGGATAGGATTGACTAGTTCTCCTATCGAGGCATCCTACCCATGCAGTCTGGGACTCATGGGAAGTACCTCTCATCTGATCAATGAGCAGGGAAATGAAGTTAGGGACCATAGTAGTACCGATGGACACATCGTTGTAACTACCGTACTCCCTATGCTAGGATGACCTCCATTGATCTGGGATCAATCATAATGGTCTGGGACCAGTGGTAGGAGTTGTACCATACTATGACGCTGACTTCGGGTCGGTTGAGACTCGTCTGGGATCAGTGGTACATACTCTGAGACTGACTTTGAGTCAGTGGAGGATGATATTGGTCTGGGACCATTGGAGTTGTACTCACTATGACGCTGACTTTGGGTTGGTTGAGACTAGTATGGGACCAGTGGTAAATACTCTGAGACTGACTTTGAGCCAGTATGATACATCCTCGATCATTTCTTCTTCTTCATAATTCGGACAAAAGCAGAGTAGAACAGAACAATGCAAGAGCAGAGCAGAACAGAACAAAATAGTACAGATCAGTGCAGGGTAGAACAAGACAAAGTAGAACAGGCAAAATAGAGCAGAACAGGGAAAGGGTCAGGCTGTACAAGGCAGTGCATTTAATGGATGAATAGTAATGACCGATAGACAGATTGCTGATGAAGTTCTCCATGGTTGAGAGGGAGTGTTAAAATTGGCAACTAGGGAAAAACTTCATGTGGGTCATCTTATTCATGGCTAATAATATTTTTATTAGATTCCTCTCATCGAGAGGTGTACGATTGATATAAAGATCATCCAATTCCGATAAGTATTCGTGGAGATATGAATTTATTTTGATTATGGAATTATTATCAAGCCGACCTACAACTCATGTAGGCTCATAAGCCCAATAGTCACATCTATTCACCCACCAACGTTTTGTATAAATATAAGAGGACTTTTCCTCATTTGGACTCACTCATCTCCTCACATCTCTCTCTCTCTCTACTGCGCAGTTATGAGTCTCTTGTCTACTGCGCTGAAATGGGTCTCTCTCTCTCACACATGTGAAGCCGGAAGCTGTTGAAATTGAAGCTGCAACTGCAGAAGTAAAGATTGACTTGCGTGGCCTAGAAGATCTCCTCTTTGGAACTACGCTGTAGGTTCATCTAAACCTCCTTTGAAAGCCGCAACTTTTGGTGGTGGAATGAAGTCAATCCGACGAACGGTTTGCAAGATATCGACTGCCCTAGTTTGAAGCAGGAAACTGCTGAAACTGAAGCTGCAACTGCAGAAGTAAAGATTGACTTGCGTGGCCTAGAAGATATCCTCTTTGGAACTACACTATAGTTTCATCTGAACCTCCTTTGAAAGCCGCAACTTTTGGTGGTGGAATGAAGTCAATCCGACGAACGGTTTGCAAGATATCGACTGCCCTAGTTTGAAGCCAGAAACTGCTGAAACTAAAGCTGCAACTGCAGAAGTAAAGATTGACTTGCGTGGCCTAGAAGATCTCCTCATATGAACTGCACTGTAGGTTCATCTGAACCTCCTCTGGAAGCCGAAACTTTTGGTGGTGGAATGAAGTCAATCCGACTGTCGGTTTGTGAGATATGGTCTGCCCTAGTTTGATAATGAAGCCGCTAATGCTGATGCTACTGATCTAGGGTTTGCTACTGCTGATATGAATCAGATTTATTGCACTATTTCTCTCTGCTGAATTATTGAAGATAAAAGAAGATTTGATCAAAGGGTTTCCCCACACATTGTGGGGTTTTTCCCTGGCTAGCCGCCACATCTTGTGTCTCTTGTCTTGGCTTGTTTTCTGTCGATCGTTTAATGTTCTATCTGCACTTTACTTTATGTACATGTGATTGCTAATCGGTGGAATATAATAAGAAAAAAAAATAGACTGTTATAAGCATAGAACATACTATAATTTAACAATTCCAAATTACTGTGCCAAAACTGAACTATTGTGGATCTGATTGATTTACGATTAGTATTTCTGTTGATTCTATATGTGTATGCTTATGTTCTGGGTTAATGCAAATATGTGTCTCTTTTAAAAGCGTGCACTAGTTATCTTGATCAAATGTTTGTTTAAAGATAGTCATAAGTAGATCTGATCTATAATAACTCATTAAGTAATTAGTATTAAGGAATAGCCCTAGTTCGGGTCTACGCAGAAGTAGAGCAGCACGAGGCTACCGAACGGTGGGCGAAACCTCCAAACTACATCAAGACATACCAAGGGTGTGGAAACTTGGTTCCAACACCCTCCCCTGCTACCTCGGGTGAGACTTCAGTCCACGCTTCATGGGTTTTTGTCGAAAAGGCCGATAGCTATGGGATTTGTTTGGCTAAATAACTCTTCTGAACCTGGGTCAAGCCCATATAAGCCAACAACAGTCCATCCCTTGAACATGGAACTCCCTCAACAAACCCTTTTTTCAACCTCTCACTTAACCTTACCATCCTATGAGTTTATCTTTCATACTATGATGTTCTTTCATCCCTATATTCTAACACACTTTGGTGTTCATGAGTCTAATCTACCTAGTAAACCTTTGTTTTGTGCCTTGTATTTTTCAAGGGACATAATTATCCTCTACTTTCTATATCGACCATCCATCATATACTTAAAAAATTCCTTCTGTTTTTTTGACCCATTACTCAAAAATTTATCTCCAAAACAATCATTCTTGTCCAATTTCGTGTCAACTAATGTAGGACCCCTCATTTCCTACCTTTTTACAAATCTCTTCTTATCAAACTCAACAATCTATCTAGGAAGAAGATCGAGAAACATATTAGTACACTGGAACATGCAGTCATTAGTGGTAGGTTACTTTTTGTTTGAGTGGGGGTTTTCATCATTGGCTCCGAGTTGAACAATTCTACCAGTGTTCAACAACAACATCCTTCTCACACTCACTAGATTGTACTGTGCATTTTGGGGACCATCATCCTTATTAGTGGTCATCCTCATGTTTGTTAACAATTTTCATCATTGATTGGAAATCAGACGATTTATCACATGTTCAACTTCAAGTCCTTTATTCACATGTGCATAAATATGTTGTTTACATAAATGGCAATTAAGACCTTAGTTAGAGGCTTACAACACTTAACCTTGTTTCCTCTCCCAAGTTGTGTATATTGCTTTCGGAGACAACTCATCAGATTTATCATATTATGACATAGTTCCACATTTTCATTATCAGTGGACATGATCGTCATGTCTCTTTTTGGGAGATCACTCTAACACAACTACTGATCATGGGAATGCCCGACTCAGGACATGATCTTATATTTTTGACATATGTGGTTTGTTTTAGGTCTCCCATGGTCCTGAAGCTCTGATCCTCTCTCTCTTTTCCTAAAATATCTATAATGTAATTTGGACATTATCTTTGTCTCTAACCTCACACTTTAGGGGCTATCCGTTATACAGGAAAATGACCTCCTCATCAACTCAGAGGAGAAAAACACATTGGCTGAAGACAAAACTTATTTTCCAAGGTAATGGTGGGCCCCAGTATTGTAGCAATAATGCTACAACTCCTGGAACTCCCTTCTTTAATTTTATCAACCCGGTAGTTCGTAACAAACTTGGAAGCGACGGTGCTGTATGCACAAGTACTAGCTCTTGCCGCAGCTGTCACTTGGTCAGTTGGCACAAGTCCGCTAGGGCTCAAGCCAAATTCTATATGATCTCAGAAGAAGCCTTCTAATTGATGAACGAAGACTAGTTGAAAGGAAATGAATCTACTTTGCGAGAATGAACCGAAAAACAACCAAGCATGGAAACCCTAGTAAACCCTAATCTGACTAGTTTAATCCCTACAATGCAATGATGCGAATGCAACTCTCTAAAAATGATGCCATTACCTCTAGTGATGTGAAATGCATGAAATTAAACTACTTTCATTGAAAAGAACATTGCTTTTATGTTTTTGCTTAAGTGGTTGGTGTGATTATGATTTTGTTTCTTATTAGGGTTTGACTGTGCAGGGGTAGTGTGAAGGGAAAGAAAGCTTGGGAAAGGTCAGGGAGGCTAGGAGAGGTTCCAGGGGATCTCTAACATCATCCCACAGAAGTTCCACACGTTCAGATGCTCAGCAACCGAGTTTGCAGGCTTCTACAGGATGTCTGCAGGGGATCCTATAGGAAGTCTCGAGATTTCTACAGGAAGGTCTGTGGTTGGAGTTTTGGGTGATGGAGGAGTGGAGGAAGCGTATGGGTGAATAGGTAGGATGGAAATGAGGCTTGTGATGGCTCAGGAACAGAGAACTAAAGTGGAGAAAGAGTGCATGCATGGATCTATAATTAAAATAACTATGTGGCAGCTTGCATGAAATCATAAGACTGCGTTTTTTTGGTGGTTGGTACAGCCCACAACCCCAATCTCTAAACAGAGATGGCAGCGAGTGAACTATCAACCTTTTCTTGGATCTCCAATGAATTACAATCCTCCTACTCTAATCTAAACAACTAAAAGTGATTTAACCATAACTAATCCTACGCAATTCTCATCAACGAAATCAAATCAGCAAACTGTGAATTCTACATGCATGTTAAATAGAGGAAATAAAGTGCTGCAACGAAAGGCAAATAACACTACAGGAAGAGGAGATCTATTGCTCTCTTAAAAACTCAGAATTAGATCCAAATCTGCTTGCATTTATTCATAATCAAAAGTCTAATGTCATGCCAAAACTGGCTTACAAAGAGCAAAAACCCAAATTGACTAACTACTAGCTACACAAACGACTACCAACTAGCTAACCAAAATGAGGCCCTAAGCCTTCTTATTTATACAATTTGAGGACCCAACAGTCCTAAAATTTAGGGACTTGGCTGCCCAAGACTTGTAGTTAACAGCAGTCCTACTTGACTTGCTTGGCTGCCCTTGTGCTCATTGATTTGGTGGCCTTTGAACTCCGAGCTGATGGTGGAGAATTCGAGGTAAGGGCCCATAAATGAGGGGGACACCTTCCTACAAATCCTCTAGCTTGTTCTCCCACGAATTTGGCTGCCAAGTGCTCATTAAGACCTTCAATTTTGTCTCCAAGTTGACCAAAAAGGCTACACAAAGCACCCATTAGACTTGTTGGCATAATGACTAACCAAATTCACTCTATTAACATAAAAATAATCAAAAACATGCAATAAACAAATGAGAATGGTGGATTAAGTCAAATTAGGAGGTTGAATGAGCCCAAATAATTGTACATTTTTGGGGCTCATCAGGTAACACACCCCAAAAAGAAAATTGGAGTTATAATGCCCTCCATCTATCAACCAAGGGTGTTAGTCCCTATCTTAATGCTTTGTTTTGCCTAAAGGGCAGTGTTACTGAATACTTGTGAGATTCTAGAGGTCAAATGATGAGTTGACTGATTGACACTCCACTTTTCACTCAAATGTCAACTCAAAAAGTAGGAAACATCCGTCTCTGACCTAACTAAGGACATTGTTATTCCTAATGGAGTCTCATGGGAAGGGAAAGAACAATAAAGCGAGGCAAAATCCAAGCTTTTTCTTCAATGGAAATCATGAAATAATTGGCAAGGATGAGCCTCTCAACATATATATATTGGGCCCTTTGTCATTGTGATATAAGTGAAATGGTTATCGAAAATTTGCAAGAGAGTTAGTAGTGTTATGCTTCCAAGAAGTTGAGAGAGAGAGAGAGGAGATGAATGACTAGACTAGGCTTGATCCAACCAATATGGTTGTAATCATTCTTCTTCTATCTAATCATATAGATCTATTTATGTGTTGTCTACTTGATGGTGTCGATGTCATGTTTCTTTACATTTTGATTTGATTCCATAATTAATAAGTATCTTAGACACATGTGTGGAGCGATAAAAAGGTGTCTTTTTAACTCCTAATTACCTTCACATTAATTATCAACCCAGGGATGACTTTTTATTTCAAGAGTGTACTCAGTCTGAGGCAGCTATTTACTCAAGAGTAATGTTTTGCAGTAGTGCTTAAAATCCAAAAGTAAATGAATGCTTGAAAAAGAAATCTAACAATAACATCAACTCAAATGCTCTGAAATCCAACTATTCACTCAGCAAACATCAATTGAGGATACAGTAGCAATAACTCATTCCTCTAGAGATTGATGCAATTGAAATCAAACTAGAACAAGACAATCAATCTGGGAACGAGGAAGCAATAACCAATGTTCTCTACAGTTGACAGTCTTGCTTTAAAGAAATTAAAAGGAAATAGAAATTGAACTAAAGTTGCCATTGAAAGTAAACTAGGAAAACTCTTTAAAAGCAAACTATTGCAATTAATCAACAGAAATGAACAACAAAGTAAATGGACAACAAATTGTAATTAAAGGAATCGAATAACCAACAGTCTATAATGAATATCAAGTTCTGGAATGAACAACGAAGCTTTACATTTGAAATGAATAGCATAACAATATACAGTGAGAAGGATGATAACCTCTGTCATGATGAAAAAGAACAGCCACGCGATTCAATCTCAGCTTGTGCAATAAAACAATTTCATAAAATATTATAACAGCTCACTGCAAAAACATGAAACTGTAAGGAAATACGATTCAAAGAAATAAGAATTAAATCAAACCATCACACGGCGAAAATTGGCAAGATATAATACACAACAGCAGCATAATCCACCAGTGGCTGGGCCCTTAGCCACCAGCGGATGTTGGTGGGCTACTTCATATAAGGCGAATGAACAACAACTCCCAAATTAGGTATTAATCATTAAATGGTGAAATCATTACAACAGTTGAAGCTTTGAGACTTACAGCATGAAACAATCCTTTCTTCCTTCTATCCTATCATGAATTCTTAATTATAAATCTCTAATTCTAAATCCTCAATTCTATCATTTTTCCATCCCCCAAATCATCCATCTCTGATCTCTGTTTTCATTTAAATAGAGAGAGATCATAGAGAAGTTACAATAAAGATAAGTACAACATAATTTCTATTACAAAATTAGATTGTTTCCAACCAATTGATCAACAAGAAGATATATTTCCATCCATCTTTCAACAAGAGCAAGGCGAATTTGGCTTTGCAGCTGAGATTTGGAGGACGGCTGCAACAACAAATCTGATAAAATTGTTCTCAAAGAACCCTACGTTTCTCTTGGTATAAGCCAAATTTGGGCAAGCCATTCTTTGATAAAGTTAATTGGGTCCGTTCTGGACAAAACCCATGTTCCGGATTTTCCATATTTTGCTTCATCAGAATCTCAACCGTAAAACTGTCACTTCTTATTCTAGCGCATTTATAGGTTGACACTTTTAATGATCAAATCTTCAATCTGGAAATTATCTTGAAGGATAAAAATGGTGAACAATGTTATAACCAATTTATTAAACTTTCATTGATAAAATCATGCATAATCATCAATTTATTAGAAATAAAGGAGAATAAATAATATTCATCCATAAGAGCATAAATAATTTATAAAATGGATTTAAATGATAAATTATAACAAATGATATAATAGAGAAGAGTAAAAATGGATGAAATAAGTGTTACAAAGTGGTAGTATCCATGGCCCAACAACATGTTTGCTTATATTCTCATTTATATTAATGTTTTGATTATCAACGTTTATATGTAGTAGGATTATGCTTTGTCTTGTCTATGTGCATGTATTGATCTAGGAGATGGTGAAGAGGTCTTCCACTTTGCCACATTAAGTTCTCTAGAAGGGCTACACCAAGGACTAAGGTAATAATTTTTCCTTTTCTTTGTCTATCATGCATTAGGATGAAGATATGCATGTTTCCTTTTGATAGTTGTGTTATATTCTTTCCATCACTAACCGACGTAGTGAACTGAGGGGTTTGAGGGGGGGCAGAGCCCCCCCTTTGTTGCGCTGATTGTGTAGCGGCAGTGGCAGCCCTCCCTGTCCGAGGGGTTTGAGGGGGATAGGTAGTCCCCCTGTACGAGGTCCAGGGCAATGCCATGGGAAATTTTTTTTTTGGACCCTATATTAGATTGGGCGAACATACCTATAGTTTATGGTCAATGGTTTTGGATGTGATGGTTTTCGGTCCATGGTATTGGATGCTTCGGCATGTATAAATATGTATTGTAACATTGAAAGGAATATAATAAAAAATCAAGCTAGTAGTCCCAGTTTTTGGATCCAGTGGGAAAATATCTATCTATATGTGATTTATGTGTTATGCTCTCGCATTGTTTATTTTTCTGTGTTTTAGAATTCATATGCAGGTAATTTCTATATGGGATTAAAACCTACATTTGGTATCAGAGCAGTTTTAGCTTCAAGGGGCACCATTGTCGCTGAGGGGTTTCGCTCGGGCCTGTGGTAGACCCTGTTCAGTGGGAGATCTACGAGATCGATTTTGGTGGTGAAAGAAGATGGTGAGTAGTGGAAAGATAGATATCGAGAAATTTAACGGTCAGAGTTTTGAGTTGTGGAAACTCAAGATGGAGGATCTGTTGGTGGATAAAGATTAGTGGATCGTGGTAGATATAGGTACTAAACCAATGGGAGTGTCTGATGAAGAATGGAAGAAGTTGGATCAGAAGGCAATGAGCACAATATGATTGTGTGTCTCAGATTTAGTATTGCTGAATGTATCAGGGGAAGCTATAGTGAAGGCTTTGTGGGACACGTTAGGGACTTTGTACCAATCTAAGTCTCTGGTGAATAAACTATTCCTGAGGAAAAAACTGTATAACCTAAAGATGAATGATGGAGACTTGGTGACAGAGCATCTGAATGCATTTAATACTGTGGTAAGTCAGTTAGCATCTGTTGATATTAAAATTTCAGATGAAGATAAATGCATTAGTTTGTTGTATTCTCTACCAGATTCGTGGGATAGTCTAGTTATTGCAATAGGTAGCAATGCAACTACCTTGCAGTTTGATGAAATAGTCTTTTCTTTGCTGACGGAGGAGATGAGAAAGAAAAATATGGAGAGCCAAAATGGTGATGCCTTGTCTGTATGATGACGATCCCAGAATAGAAATAAAAATAAGTCATCGAATGGGAGATCTAAATCTAGAGGGAGATATAAATCTCCAGGAAAACTTGTAAGGTGGTGTGCTAGAAATGAGGAAAGGAAGGGCACTACAAAATGGACTATAAATCTAAAGCTCTTGATAAAGGAAAGGGATCTGATGATTCTTCTTCTACAGAGGTGAAAACCACCTCAAATGAAGGTGGGGATGTGTACTTGGCTTCTTCAAGTACACGTGTAGATCATGAGGCATGGTTGATTGACTTAAGTGCATCCTTTCACTTCACTCCCCATAGAGAGTGGTTCTGCGAGTATGAGAAATACGATGGTGGTGATGTCTTCTTAGGGGATGATAGGAAGGCTAGAATCATTGGTAGTGAAAAAGTAAAGTTGAAGTTGCAAGGTGGAAGGGTTAGAACACTTCTGAGTGTTCTGTATATTCCTGTATTAGCCAGAAATATGATTTTTGTAAGCAAGCTAGATTATGCATGTGTAAAAATAGTGTTCGAGAAGGATACCTGCAAGATGGTTTGGCGAGCACTGGTATTGATGCGAGGAGTTTAGACTGGAACTCTGTATAAGCTGCAAAGTAGAACTGTTGTTGATGGGTGCAACAGTTCTGTGGTTCCTGAAAGTGGAGCAGAAAATCTAGTGGTCTCTGGAGAGAAGACCATGCTGTGGCATCAAAGGCTTGGACATATTGGAGAGAAGGGCCTTCTAATACTTCATGGTAAAGGTATGGTAAAAGGTGTGAGTAATAGCTCTTTCAATTTTGATTTTTGTGAAAATTGTGTATATGGGAAGCAAAATCAGGCAAGTTTCCCCTCTGGTGGTAAGAGGGCGAAACAGATATTAGAGCTTGCGCACAGTGATGTGTTTGGACCTGTCAAGGTTCCGTCATTGGGTAATTCTATGTACTATGTATCGTTTATAGATGAATTCTCAAGGAATACATGGATATATTTCCTTAATAATAAATCTGAAGTCTTTGATAGGTTTAAAGAATTTAAGGCTCTAGTGGAAAACCAGACAGAGAAGAAGATAAAGGTGTTGAGGACAGATAATGGTGGAGAGTTTTGTAGTAAGGAATTTGAAGAATTCTGTAAGAAGTTTTTTATAGCACAACAGAAGACTACTCCATATGCACCTCAGCAAAATGGAGTTGCAGAAAGAATGAACAAGACGTTGATGGAAAGGGCAAGAAGCATGCTCAGTGGTGTTGAGTTAGGACATAAATTCTGTGCAGAGGCGATGGAGATAGCATTTTACCTGGTCAACAGATCACCTTCATCAACATTGGAGGATAAGAATCCATAAGAGGTATGGACTAGTAAGAAACCCTCCCTTTCATATCTGAGGGTATTTGGATGTGATGCATATGTACATGTTCCAAAGGAGAAATGAACCAAGTTGGATAGTAAATCTGAAAAGTGCATCTTTATTGGGTATAAGGATGGTTTAAAGGGTTATAAGCATTGGAACCCAGCAACAAGGAAGGTTGTGTATAGCTGAGATGTGGTGTTCAGAGAGGTGAAAGATGTTATTGAACATGAAGTCCAATCAAAGGAACCTAAGAAGATAGAGTTTGAGATAAAGGAGGAAGAATCAGACTCTACAGCAGAGGAGGAATTAGAAGATGAAGAGCCACAAACTCTGGGTGTAAGAAGATCAGTTCGAGAAAGAAGGCAGCCAAAAAGGTATAGTCCATCTACTTTCCATTCAAATTTCTCTTTATCTATTACTGATGATTATCCCAGAACTATGAAGGAATAAGTAGATTCAGAGGATGGAAAACTATGGAAAGAGGCCATGGTTGATGAAATGGCATCTTTACACAAAAATGAGGCTTGGGATTTGGTGGGGTTTCCAGTTGGAAGGAAACCCAATGGAAGCAAATGGGTGTTCAAGAAGAAGACAAACGCAGAAGGAAAGGTGGAGAAATACAAAGCTCAATTGGTAGCAAAATGTTATTCCTAGGTGCCAAGAATTGATTTTGGTGATATATTTTCTCCTGTTGCCAAGGTAACTTCTATTAGGTTACTTTTATCTGTTGTTGTTGCTTTTGATTTTGAGGTAGAATAGATGGATGTGAAGACAACATTTCTTCATGGGGATCTGGAAGAGGAAATCTACATGAAGCAACCTAAAGGCTTTGCGGTGAAGGCTAAGAATGAACTGGTATGCAAGTTAAAGAAGTCTCTGTATGGGTTAAAATAGTCACCAAGGATGTGATATAAAAAATTTGATATGTTTATATAGGGACTTGGCTTCACCAGAAGCAAAGAAGATCACAGTGTGTATTTTAAATTAATTCGTGACTATGTTATTTATCTGGTCTTGTATGTGGATGATAGTTGCTGGTTGGAAATGTCAAAGAAATTATCTAGGATTTGAAGACCCAATTGTCCTCCAAATTCAACATGAAAGATCTTGGTGCTACAAACTATATTTTGGGCATGGAAATTAAGAGAGATCGGGCAAAGAGGAAGCTCTGGTTAAACCAGAGGAAGTATGTCGAGACAATACTGTAGAGGTTTAATATGCAGGATAGTAAATCGATGAAGGTTCCTATTCCTGTAGGTGTAAAGTTATCTATTGAACAGTGTCCCAAGGCACAAGAAGAGGAAGAGGACATGTCCTGTGTTCCATATGCAAGTGTATTCACTAGCCTGATGTGTGCAATGGTCTATACTAGACCAAACATTGCACATGCAGTGGCAGTATTGAGCAAGTTTATGTCAAAACTAGGAAAGGAGCATTGGACAGTAGTGAAGAGGGCTTTCAGGTATTTGCGTGGCACTAGTGATTATGGTTTGTGCTACCAAGGAAGACCAGGATTGGACAGAGAGTTGGATATTCATGGCTTTTTTAATGTAGACTAGGCTGGAGATCTAGATCAGAGAAGATCTACAAGTGGGTATATGTTTAACTTATTTGGAGGTGCAGTCAGTTGGATGAGTAAGAAACAATATGCAGTGGCACTATCAACTACAGAGGCAGAATACATGACAGCCACTCATGCAAGCAAGGAAGCAATTTGGTTGCAGAGATTGTGTTAAAGTATGGGGTTAGTATAGGGAGCTATAAGGATAGAATGTGATAGCCAAAGTGCAATTTTCTTGGCAAAGAACCCTACTTACCATTCAAAGACAAAGCACATTGATGTCCAGTATCACTTTGTGAGGGATATGATAGAAGACAAAAAGGTGTTGCTGGTAAAGGTGGACACTTTGAAGAATACTGCAGATGCATTGACAAAATTTGTGAGCTCTGAGAAGTTCTCCTGGTGCAGAGAAACAATGGGTGTTTCATGGCTGGAAAAATGACTAAGCTCTCCTGTGGCCCCCTGTGGAATTAAAACAACAAGTGGGAGAATGTTGGGTTGTGTTATATTCTTTCCATGACTAATCAACGTAGTGAACTAGGGGGTTAGAGGGGGGGCAGAGACCCCCCTTCGTTGCACCGATTATGTAGTGGGGGGGTCACAAGGGGGTTTGAGGGGAGCTGGTAGCCCCCCTCTGCCCTGGGAATTATTTTTTTGAACCCTATATTAGGTTGGGTGAACCTACCTATGGTTTTCGGTCCATGGTTTTGGACGCGATGGTTTTCGGTCCATGGTATTGGATGCTTTCGCATGTATAAATATGTATTGTAACATTGAAAGGAATATAATGAAAAATCAAGCTAGTAGTCTTGGTTTTGGGATCCAGTGGGAAAATATCTATGTATATGTGTTTTATGTGTTACGCTTTCGCATTGTTTCTTTTTCTGTGTTTTAGAATTCTTATGCATGTAATTTCTATACGGGGTTAAAACCTACAAGTTGCAACTAATCTTAAACAATTTGCCTTGGATCTTGGGAAGATTTGAGAGGGTATTTCATCCACAACCACCCATGCATTAATCCCTATATCATAGGGAAATTTCATCCTTTGGTTTAGGATTTCCAATCCTTTGGCACTCATCACATGTAGTAGTATATCTTCTTACATCTTAGTGTAGAGTAGGCCAATAGTAACATGCTTGGAGAATTTTGAATGTTGTCCTTTTGGCAGAAAAATGGCCCCCATAGGGTCCATCATGGAAATCTGAGAGGATTTCAAAGATCTCATCCTCCCTCGCACACCTCCTCAAGATCTGATTTGGTCCTAATTTGAAGAGATTCCCCCCAATCCAAGTGAGATGAGAAATTTTTCTAACAATTATGCTCTTCTTCTTGGAGGATAGAATGGGAAGGAATCCCCTAGCAACCAAGGAATTTTTTATGTCACCAAACCAAGGAGAAAAAATGAAATAGAAAATAGGTTCTCATCCAAAAGTTGATCATCTATCATCTCCTCATTTTCTGTAGGAAATTTAGTCTAGCAAAATAAATTCAACCACATTTTCCTTCCCTAGCTTGTCGACAATTATTAAATAAAATTGTTGCAACAATAACAACCATCTAATGATCCTAAATTTGACATTAGGTTTTTTCACTAAATATTTAATGGCTACATGATCAATATGTACAAAGACTTGGTATCCTGTGATATAATGCCTAAACTTGTTTAAGGAGTGCATAATAACTAAGATCTCTTTTTCAGTAACTATGTAATTAAGTTCAAGTTTGGATAGATTCTTACTGATAGAATATATGGCATACGGAAATTCACCTTCCACTTTTCCCAAAGCTACTCCTACAACTTTTTCAAATGCATTTGTGTGGATGTGGAGAGGAAATTCCCAATTGGGACCCGTAAGAATTGGTGCATTGGTCAATTTCTCCTTCAGATCTTCAAATGCCTCTAGAGATTTATCTATCTAACAAAATTTAGAATCCTTAGTCAACAATTCAAACAAAGGTGAGGCCATCTTATTAAATCATTGAAAAATATCCTATAATATCTAGCTAGTCCAAGGAAACTTCTAATGTCCCTTTGTTTCTAGGGGACATGGACCCCTTCCTTAGAAAGGAAGTGACCTTGTACAATCCATGCATTCATAAAAAAATCAAACTTTTCTACACTTATTGAGAGATCCATTTCAATGCACTTCTTTAAAACATTACAAATATTGGAGAGGCTTCCTAGAAATCATTCCCATAAGGGGTGAAGTCATCCATATATATTTAAACTACATCATAAACAAGGTCAGCAAAAATACTCAACGCTACCATTTGGAAGATAACAAGGGCAATGCACAAGAAAAATGGAAGGACCCTATAGGAAAACATCCCCCATGGAAATGTGAAGGTGTTCTTATACCAATCCTTGGGGTTGATCTAGATATGATTATACCCACCAAAACCATCCAAGAATGAAAATAACTTCTTCCCTACAACACCATCAAAAACTTGACCAATGAATGGAAAGGTAAAATGATATTTCTATGTAGCCTTGTGAAGTTCCCTATTGTCATCATAGATTCTCCACTTCCCATTCATCTTGGGCACAATAACAAGTGGGGACACCCACTCACTATTTGAGATAGGATAAATTAATCTTGTATTCAATAGTTTCTTCAACTCTTCCTTTACAATGTTCTTAAGGGAAGAGTTCAATCTTATTTGGGGTTGACACCCAAGTTTATATCCCTATTTAATGTAGATGTGGTGTGTACAAACTGAGGGATGCACCCCCTTCATCTCATAAGAGTCCCAAGAAAAAGCATCAATATGTTTCCTTAGCACAATGAACAGTTGCTCTTCTTGCTCTATTGAAAGGAATGGTCTAATTTCCAGGGTTTTAGATGGACTAATTTCCACAATTTTGGCATGATTATGATCATAACCAGTAGTGAATATCTATGCCCATAGGTTGTTTTCATGCTACCCTAGATATTCCTCTACTAGTTCATCAATTTTCATAGCGGGAGGTTGTTTTTGCATAAAGTTGTTGATAATATCATCCTCATCTAGCTACGTACTCCCAACAGTAGATTTTAGTGTACATATTGGGTAGGGTGATGATTTATAGAATTACTCTCCTTATTCTTCCTTCATCCGCATAGCTAAATCATGCTCAAAATGAGGTTGAGCAGGGGGGTATACTACAAGGTTCTTTGTGAGATTCTCATTTTTAATTTTCATGTTCCCAACTATGTAGCTAATACAAGCATCAAAACTAGCTAACCAAGGCCTCCCTAGGATGAGAGGATACCTATTGAACTTGGTCATTGGTTGTAGAAAAAGGAAATCAGTTGGGTACTCCTAGGAATCGATGGAAATCATCACATCTTCAATAACACCCTTACAGGCTATTATGGCTCTATCTGCAAGTTGCAACACAATGGTGGTTTTCCTTAGCTCTCCCTAGAGGTTGAGTTTAAGCATGCTTTCCCTAGTCCTAACCTTGGTTACAACTCCAAGGTGAATCAGTGTATTGGGGACTACAACACTATTAATTTGTACACCCACTACTGGGCTACCCGGATCTCAGTACTTGGTGGAGATGGTCTTTCCAAGCATTAGATTAGCTAGTTGCCCAACAAAATTAATAGTGGGAGCATCTCTCTTCCTCTTTCCTAGCCTCTTGAAACATTCTTCCATGATAATCTTGTTATATATGTGGATATATTTGATCGCTTAAAGAAGGGTTATTTCGACAAACAAACTCATCAGTTCTCCCAGACGTCCATCCTCTTCTAGGGTGTGCTAATTATGTTGGAGAAAACTTTCAAGATAGGAAGGTATATTGGCTTGAGGGGTACTATATTCTTTCTCTTCTTCAATATCTTCCAGTGGAGAAGGTCGGTAAGCATCTAGAAGTACCTTCCCAAACGTGAGGTTGATTTCCTAGATTTCCACAACATATGTAGGATGAGATGTTTTCGCACTATCGATCTGTTGGGCCTACATGTTGTTTGGGTTTAAATTGGTTTGAGTAGGCATTGGAGGTTTCTTTGGTGGGTTATTGTGAGGTAGTTATGGTTGATAAGGAGGAGGAAGCATTAAGGAAGGTGGTTGGGTTTACTGCGACCTCCATCTATATGAAGTTTTACCCCATTGAGAAGGTTAAGGCTAGTATGGATGGAAGGGTGGATTGACAAGTTGAGGAGGATAGGACCAATGAGAAGGCATGATATCAGGGAAAATTTTAAGGATGACATTTTTTATTAAAGTTTAGAAACTTTGGCGAATCTCACAAGACTCCAGTATGCAAATTATAAAATGTTTTTTGATATATTTGTAAAAACATTCAAATTTCTAATGGTTTTATATTTAGTCTCTATATAATTTTCACGATTTTTAAGGTAAAATAATTTTATCCTATAAAATTTGGGAAAATAATTTTTAGAAAAATGATGGAAAATTAGCCCACTTGTGAATATTAGCCCCTAAAAGTTTCCATGCATGCAATGTTGGCTGTGTGTTATATTCTTTCCACGGCTAAATTTTGGGGGGTTTATAGGGGTGCGATAGCTCCCCTACATGGGGTCTAGAGAAGTTCCCTCAGAATTTATTTTTTATGTGGACCC
Organism: Pinus tabuliformis; assembly: GCA_031772625.1. Taxonomy (NCBI): domain Eukaryota; kingdom Viridiplantae; phylum Streptophyta; class Pinopsida; order Pinales; family Pinaceae; genus Pinus; species Pinus tabuliformis. The sequence continues at coordinate 1,429,128,491 of CM062816.1, forward strand.
AATAATAGTTGGAAAGACCCAAGGATGGGGGGAAACCCAAATATGGTTAGCATAGCTACTGATGGTTTTGTGCATGGGGTTTGCACATGGTTTTGGACATGTTAGTTTTCTGTGCATGGTATTTTGTAGATCCAGTCAAGGGAACTATGGTTATATTCTAATCCAAGGTTAGTGAGTTGGAGTTTATGAATGATTCAACATGTATATATACGTATTGCAACATTGAAAGGAATATAATGAAAAATCAATCTTGTAGTCTCAATTTTTGGATCCAGAGGAAAATCTCTTTGTATATTCATTTGCAAGTAATTTCAATGCAAGGTTAAAACCTACATTTGGTATCAGAGTTGTTTCAGCTTCAAGGGGATGTGTTTGCTACTGAGGGATTTAGCTCGGGCCTATGGTAGACCACATTCTCTGGGAGATCTGCCGGATTGATTCTTGTGAACAAGGAAGATGGCGAACAATGGAGATATAAAGATTGAGAAATTTAATTGTCAAAGTTTTAAGCTATGGAGGATCAAGATGGAGGATCTGTTGGTGGACTGAGATCATTGGATTATTATATATCCAAGTATGACACCAACAAGAATGTTGGTAAAAGACTGGGAATATTTAGATAAGAAGGCGAAGAGTACAATAAGATTGTGTCTCTGAGATTCATTATTGTTGAATGTATTAGGGGAATCTATGATGAAGGCATTGTGGGAGAAGTTAGGGAATTTGTACCAATCTAAGTCTTTGGTGAGGAAACTATTCCTACGGAAAAATTTGTATAACCTAAGGATGAAGGATGGATACTCAGGGATAGAGCATCTGAATTCCTTTAATAGTGTGGTAAGATAGCTTTTATTTGTTGATATACAAATTTTAGACAAAGATAAGTTCATCAATTTGTTGTGTTCTCTACTAGATAATTGGGATAGTCTGGTTGTTGGAATAGGTAGAAATACAACTACCTTCAGGTTTGATGAAATAGTCTCATCCTTGTTGTTGAAGGAGATGAGACAGAAAAATACAAAGAGAGAATGGAGATGCCTTGTCTGTATGAGGATATTCCCAAAACAAAAACAAAAGTAAGTCCTCAAGTGGGAGATATAAATCTATAGGGAGATCCAAATCTCCAAGAAAGGATGTAAAGTTATGCTAGAAATGCAGAAATGAAGGGCACTACAAAAATGACTATAGATTTAATGCTCCTGAGAAAAGAAAGGGATCTGATAATGCTCTTTCTGCAAAAGCGTAAACTATCTCAGATGAAGGTGGGGATGTGTACTTGGCTTCTTCTTCAAGTACACATGTAGATTGTTATCACTAGAATCTATAGTTCATGTATATGTTAATTGTCCATAAGTTTTTATAAAGTCTTGAGATCTTGTAAATAGGTTTGTTAGCTTATGTCAATTTCAAAATTTGAAATTCAAGAGTTATGGATGAAATTCGTGTAAAGGCAAGGGTATTAGTCATCCTCCATCATTGTTAGTTATGTCATGTCATGTCATTGGTACTTGCGCAGTTTCGCAGCGCGGGTATGATTGGTCAGTTCTGCTGCGAAATAATGTTTGCGTGTTTTCGTAGCGCCCCGTTTGTCAGCGATTTCGTAGCGCATTCCCTTAAATTTGAACTGCCCGCGCTACGAAATCGGGGTTTCAGGCTTTTGTGCAGCGTTTTTCCCTGAATGTCTAATCCGAGAAGTAGTGAGTCACGAATCCGGTCATGATTGTTTCTTCACACCATTTCTATGTCATGATTAGCCATTACTTTGCCATCAGGTCCGAAGTCATAGAGTTAGGTGTCAGTTTGGAGGACGTTATAGAAGATGGTCATTCCATAATGTGTTCTTCATAACATATGAATGTTTTTGCTCTATGAAAAGCTTGAGCTTTATTCTAAACAGACTACTGCAAGCGAGCCTGATCTCTACAGCTAAAGAGTGTTTTATTGCTGCAAACCACCGTCATTCCCTTGTGTAGAATTGCGCAAAGAAGCATGGAAAGAAAGGAGCACCGTTCGGGTAAATGTGTGAGAACAGAGCCGGAGGGATTAGATGTAACCCTCGGGAATGAGGAGGTAGCAAAGGCGTTTAGAAGTGCTGGTTGTTGGCGGTTTTGTGAAAAACTAAAGGGTGGACATGCAGAAGTGACCAAGGCATTTGCATTGAACTTCACTGGGCTCAATTCGAAGGTGGCCATGTTGGAGTTTCCGGTATCCCCTGAAGTCATCTCTACTGTCACAGAAATCCCGAGGGGTGGCCAAGAGTGGTTCAAGAATTTCAAGTTTGACATGGGTCCGTGTAAGGAGTTCTTAAAGGCACCATTTGTAGACGAAGATCTCACTAAAGCTGTCCCAAGGAGCTATCTAAAGGAGAATTATGCTATGCTATTGACATGTATCCAGAAGTACTTGACATGTGAAGGTCGGTACAACAAAGTCTACTCATACCATTTCAAGCTGCTACTACACTTCACTGGTAAGAGCTCAATAGACATACCTTTTTACTTATTCAGGAGTATTAGTAAGATGTGTGATAAGATTCAGTTGAAGAAGGAAGCTTATGAAACATCTCTTTTTCATCATGGTCTGGTTAAATTACTGGTGTTGGATAGCTTACATAAAATGGGTAAGGACTGGGATTCGTTTGTGTTCATGGCCGGTTTCCCTAGTAAAACGGGCCTCACTCCATTACCTGTAAAAGAAAGAGAAGATAGGAGTGAGGAAAATACTTTGGCTGAGATTAGAAAGGAAATAACAGACCATAAGAAGCCCAAAGCTAAAACAAAGAAGCCAGAGAGGTCTGTAACAGTCAAAGAAACACCTGAAGCATCAATGAAGAAAACTCCTAAGTCAGCAGTTAAAGAAACACCTCAATCATCAAAACAGAAGACTCACAAAGGAAAAGATGAAATTAAGTCTAGTGAAGTTGAAAGGGTTTCAAGGGTGAGAACTAGAGGCCAGCTAAGCAAAGAAAAAAGAAAGTCAGCCCCTGTGGAAGAGAGTCCTGTTTCTAAGGGTAGTTTAAATGACTTGTTGGAAGCCATTGAATTAGAACAAGAGCATCCAATTCAAATTGAACCACTTGAAATTGAGCAAGATCAATTGGTATCACCAATGCATATTGATCTAACACAATCTTCACCTGAAAGTTCTAAGAAGTCAAAGGCTTCTAAAAAGTTAAAGTTTGAAGAACCAGGTGAAGAGTATGCCTTTAAACCTCGCAGGCCAATGACTAGAAGGCAAATGAAAGAAATAGAAAAGGCTCAAAAAGAGAAAGTACTTTCAGAGATGCCTAGGACAGAGGCACTTGAAATTTTCTCTGAAATAGCCCAAGCAGCTAAAAACAAGAACAAGGACAATAAGGTGGTTATTAGTCAAAGTGGAAATGTGATTGCCATTAAGAAACAAGCTGGAACAAGTAAGGAAATACCTCAGGTTCAAAATGTTTTTAAAGAAAAGGCAGTAAGATACACAAGCTATAAGAAAGCTGTAATGAAAGGTAAAACAAGCTTGATCAGTCAAGCTAGTTCAGTATCAGATGCTTATGTATGGACAGTTCCTGCTCTGAAGCAGGCAAAGGTTATGAAACAAATGAATGCAGGTCTAAAAGCCGAGAACAAGAAGTTGAAGGAAGAAGTCATCAGCCTGAAAGAGAAGCTAGACAAGCTAGCTAAATGATTCAAAGAGGAATGTGTTTTTTCAAATTTTGATATATTTTGGGGCCACCGTCTTTTTAAAAGCTTTTTGAGACTTTTTGATGTCTTCACACCTGTATAGAATGACTGAAGAAATCACAGACTTGAGTTATTGTTGTTTCAAGGTTCATGTATTTAATTTTGATGACCTACAGCAGTTTCGTAGCGCGCTACGAAACTGCTGTAGATGACTGGTTATGTTGAAAACTTGAGTTGGAATGCTGAGGTCAGCAAATATTTAAAGAGATGATTTAATGCCAGCATGGAGGTTATGGGAGAATCAGTCAGATAGTTAAAAAGGAGGCCAGGTGTAAATATTCGAAGTAAAGGTAAAGTTTTGTCTTTTGTTGAAAGTCACTTTATCTCCGAATTTTTAGGGTTTTGATAGAGCTGCTGAGGTGTTAAGTGATACACTTGTCTAGTTATGGGATAGCCAGATCATGAGTTTTCTTCAGTCACACGGGACTATCCAAGGATTAAATGGCTTGAAGATGGATCATTAATATATGAACACCGATGGGAGGCAGCAACCGAGAATATAGGCTTCATTTTCTTATCGGTTGTTGAATCATCTATGCATCAGGTATCCGGAGCTGTTCATACATTGAATCTGCTTTCAGTTTGGGTGTGGTTATTATTGTAATGCTACAGGTGGCAAGCTCCAAGAATGCAGCAAAGTATACGAGGAGAAAGACTTAAAGTGCCAATATGATGGAATCCTCTGTTTTCGTAGCACCATATCTCTTGTAATCAATCAGTTTGTTTATGATATAGTTAAGGTCATTAATGTCAGAATTCCGAGCTCCCTTCATGCTTGTTGAGGAGTCTCGTGCAGTAGTGTTTTGATAAGCTATATATAGGAATAACTTTTATGTAAAAAAGGTTGGATACTTAATAGAAAAACAGTGTTGTTTTGGGCCATTGTAAGACCTTTTTTGACAGTAATAGTAAAACAGAGTTATTCTCTTCTCAAGATTCTCGAAGGATTGTCATGATCAAATGTAGTGATGATGTGTGGTACTTTATGTTATTTTATGGTTTTGTTGTATGCAATCACTCAGAATTCATAAATATATGCTCTGACTTCCTGTGTATACAGCAAGCTATGTTTTGGTGAAATATGTTTGACATGTAATGCTAAGAGCCTTGATTTCTATGAGGTTTCCTTGTTTACTTGATATTATAGACTCCATAGCCCAATGAGAGCCAGTGTGATGTGTTTCCAACCAGTTATGCTTTCATAAGTAAATAAAGAGTTAGCCATCTAGTGTTTGAAGGATTTTTTTCAAGAGTTGTGAGAGAGCCCTCTCTGATTAGGAAGGCTAATTCCTAATCTAAAGTATGGTCTGAAACAGTGACATGAGACCTTGCTTGGTTGCAGTCCCTAGTACTGGTTTTGTGATAACATAGATCATGAGGCATAGTTGATTGACTCAAGTGCATCCTTTCACTTCACTCCCCATAGGGAGTGGTTCCATGAGTATGATAAATATGATGGTGGTGATGTCTTCTTAGGGGATGAAAAGAAGGCTAGAGTCATCGATTGTGGAAAATTCAAGTTGAAGTTGCAAGGTGGATGGATTAGAACACTTCTTGGTGTTTAACATATTCCTGCATTAGCCTGAAATCTAATTTATGTAAGAAATATGGATGATGTAGCCGTAAAAATAATGTTCGAGAAAGATACCTATAGGATGGTTTGGTGAGAATTGGTGTTGATACGGGGAGCTCGGATTGGAACTTTGTACAAGATTTTGTGTAGAATTGTTGTTGATGGGTGCAATAGTTCTATGGTTCTTGAAAGTGGAGTGGAAAGTATATTAGCTTCTGGAGAAAAGACCATGCTATGGCATCAAAGGCTTAGACATATTGGAGATAAGTGCCTTCAAATACTACATGGTAATATTATGGTAGAAGGTATGTCTAATTTCTCTCTAGATTTTGATTTCTTTGAAAATTGTGTATATGGGAAGAAAAATTGAGTGAGTTTCCCCTCAAGTTCTAAGAGGTTGAAAGGTATATTAGACCTTATGCATAGTGATGTGTTTGGACATGTTTTAGTTCCATCTCTAGGTAAATTTGTGTACTATGTATCATTAATAGATGAATTCTTGAAGAATGCATGGAAATATTTCCTCATAAATAAATTTAAAGTGTTTGATAGGTTTAAATAATTTAAGGCTCTAGTGGAAAATAATACAGAGAACAAGATCAAGGTGTTTAGGACAGATAATGGTGGAGAGTTCTGTAAGAAGGAATTTGAAGAATTTTTTATGAAGCGTGGTGTAGCACAAAAAAATACTACTCCATGCACACCTTAGAAAAATGGAGTTGCAGAAATAATGAATAGGAAATTGATGGAAAAGGAAAGAAGCATGCTTATTAGTGTCAGGTTAGGACATGAATTTTGGGCAGAGACAATGGAGAATATGTTATTTGTTCAATATATCACCTTCATCAACGTTGGAGGATAATACTCAACACAAGGTATGGATTGTTAAGAAACAATCTCTTTCACATCTTAGGGTATTTGGATGCGATGCATATGTACATGTCCCAAAGGAGAAAAGAACCAAGTTGGCTAGTAAATATGGAAGGTTCATATTTACTGGGTATAAGGATGGTTTAAAAGGTTATAAGATTTGGAACCCCAAAAGAAGGAAGGTTGTGTATAGTGGAGATGCAGTTTGTAGAGAGGTAAATGATGTTATTAAACATGAAGTCATACAAAAGGAACTAAAAAGATAGAGTTTTAACTAAAGGAGAAAGAATTAGACTCTACAACAGAACAAGAACTAGAAGAGGAAGAGCCACAAACTCTATTTTTTAGAATATAAATTTGAGAGAGAAGGAAGATGGAGAGGTATAGTCCATCTATTTTGTATTCAACTTTTGCTTTATCTATTATTGATGATGATCTCAGAACTATCAGGGAGGAAGTGGATTTAGATGATGGAAAACTATGGAAAGAGGCCATGGTTGATGAAATGGCACCTTTGGAAAAAAATGAGGCTTGGGATTTGGTGGAGTTGCCAGCTAGAAGGAAACCCATTGAAAGTAAATGGGTGTTGAAGAAGAAGATGAATGCAGAAGGAAAGGTGGAGAAATACGAAGTTCATTTGGTAGGAAAATGTTATTCCCAGGTGTCGAGAATTGATTTTGGTGATATTTTTTCTCATGTTGCCAAGTTAGCTTATATTATATTACTTTTATCTGTTGTTTCTGCTTTTTATTTTGAGGTAGAATAGATGGAAGTGAAGACAATATTTCTTCATGGATATCTGAAATAAGATATACTCAGGAAGCAACATGAATGATTTGTGGTGAAGGGTAAGAAAGAACTAGTATGCAAGATAAAAAAGTCTTTGTATGGGTTAAAATAGTCACCAGGGATGTGGTATTATAAATTTGATACATATATATGGGGACTTGGATTCACAAGGAGAAAAGTATATCACTGTGTGTATTTAACATTAATTGGTGAGTGTGTTTTTTATTTGATATTGTATGTGGATGATATGTTGCTAATTGTAAATATCAATGAAATTATCCACAATTTGAAGAATCAATTGTTCTCCAAATTTGACATGAAGGATCTTGGTACTATAAACTATATTTTGGACATGGAAATTAAATGAGGTCAGAAAAAGAGGAAGATTTCGTTAAACTAGAGGAAGTATGTCAAGCCAATATTGCAAAGGTTTAATATGCATTTAGTAAACTGATGAAGGTTCCTATTCCTATAGGTGTAAAGTTATCTGTTGAACAGTGTCCCAAGACACATGAAGTAGAAGATGACATGTCACATTTTCCATATGCGAGTGTTGTTGATAACTTGATGTATGCAATGGTGTGTACTAGACTAGATATTGCACATACAATGGAAGTATTGAGTGGGCTTATGCCAAAACCAAGGAAGGAGCATTGGAAAAAAGTGAAATGGGTTTCAAGATATTTGCATGGCACTAGTGATTATGGTTTATGCTATCAAGGAAGACTAGGATTAAACAAAGTTTTGGACATCCATGGATTTAATGATGAAAACTACATTGGAGATCTAAATTGAAGAATATCTACAATTGGGTTTGGTTATGTGTTTAACATATTTGGAGGAGAAATTAGTTGGATGAGAAAGAGACAGTCTGTAGCGGCACTTTCAACTACAGAGGTTGAATGCATGGAAGCCACTGATGCAAGAAAGGAAATAATTTGGTTGTAGATATGGTGTTCAAGTATGTATTTGGTACAATGAACTATAATGATAGACTGTGACAAATAAAGTGAAATTTTCTTGGAAATTAACCCTGCTTATCATTAAAATACAAAACACATTATTGTTTAGTATCACTTTATGAGGGATATGGTTGAAGAAAAATCGCTGTTGATGGTGAAGGTGGAAACTTTGAAGAATGTTGCAGATGCATTGACGAAGTCTATTTTTGGCTTAAGGGGGCTTGACCTAGGTTCAGGGTTAGTTAGCCAAACAATTCCATACACTACTGGCCCTTTCGGCATCAACCCACAGAGCGCGGACTGAAGTCTCACGCAAAGCAGTATGGGGGGATGCTGGAACCAAGTTTCCGCACCCTTGAGATGGTTGTGATGACAGTTTATTCCAAACATACCTGCCTTTGCATAGGTGGCTTTTCTCTCTACTCTATCCTTCAGTACCTTCACGAAATGTTACAATCAGCTTTCGTATAGCCCTAACCATGGGGTGCAATCCTTTCACGCTACTAGAGCAACGATTTGCATTGTCTCTCAAACTAGGTTAACTATCTTACTTATCTTATTAGTAGATCTTAGTTAGCTTCACATAAATAGATGTTCTTATTGGCATTCACTTAACCAATATATTTATACACATTTGTGCATCATATAAGCACTAGAAGTGAAATTCATACCCAATATAACAGATGCAAAAACAAGAAATAAATACATATAATGATAGAAAAGTTCTCTTTATTAATGATTCCTAATAGTTATAGACTTGACTCGCCCTACGCACTCAGCTATAGGGGTTCGCGCACTCAGTTGCAAACTACTAGGCCTCTACACACTCAGCTGCAGACCCTCTACCTACGCTATGACCCAAAACTTAGACTTACACTTTAGATCTATCTCGCATACATCATATATTCATTGATTCTTCCTTAGATGCTTTTGACCTCTTAGAGCTTCACTCTATTTATATAATCCCATGGTCCACGGACCATGGGTAGATCTTTTACAACCGACACTACATTATCAAAATAAGGGAAGGTAACCCTATGACTCTTTAACAACTATGCACTCTGTGCCCACAAAATGTGGAGTTTTTACATTTGTATTACAAAATTGGACAAAAATCTAGGCTCTAAGCCCCAAAACTTCCGTTGGGGGATCCCGCACCCAATAGGCCCCCAACACAAAGATCGTGACTTGCCCTCGAGTCACTCTATAGGTGTGGAGATCTTAGTGCAAAGACCTCCAAGCTCTGTTTGGATCGCTGTAACTTTGACAACGAACTAAGCGGCTACCTACTAGACTTTCTCCAGATGCTGTTTGGTGACTGCTACTATTGAATTTCTTCCCTGAATCCTCTCCTGAGTTGCTTGCAGTTGCGTGAGATTTTCTTCAATGGAGGCTTTAATTGTATACACCTCATCGATTCATGGTTGTAGGCACGCTATTAAGACCACTTCTTTGTGCTGAGCGACATCCACCCGTTCCTTGAGCTCCTTTGCCTGTTGCATCCATGCAAGCCTTTTTGTAAGGGAAACCATATGCGCGGTCCCTTTTACCTCATCATATTTCTATTGTAGCATGTGCACCTCTGTCTCTAGGTGCTCCACATTTGGGTACTCCTACAGGGTGGTTAGGACCTCGAATGATTGTTCGAATAGATTCATGCAACCTATCACTGCACTGTTAACTGCTACGATCACTATCGTAATCGCAGTGGTACACTGTTCCTTAACCTCTGGTGGGGTTGAAGGTTGAGCCTTCAACTATAGTTTTGCAATCTGGAGGTTCAACTCTAGCTAAACCTTGGCCATCTCTGTTCTTGCATTGCATACCCCTGTGGCCAATTTGCGGACGTGTGCCTCCATTGGTTCTTCTGCCTGAATGTCCAACTCCGGGACCATCTGGCAGGATTCCTCTATCACCTACATAATCTGTTGATTCTGCTCGACTACCTCATTACACTACAGGCCCAACTATTCAATGTTGATGCACTGCTCGCTCATCACCTGTAGAGCATGACTCTCCCTGGCCCGAAGTTCTACAGTGACTCCATCCTATAAGAGGTAGAGTGTCTACTGACGGAGCGCAGCCATGTTCAACCCTACCCCTTTCAAACTACTCCCCATGGGTATGTCGACTTCCTTCTCTATAGTAAGGGCCCCATCTGGTAGCACGATCATATTGGTCACCCTTGTACGCAACATTTCTTTGGTAGTTGAAGTGCCGACTGTGAGGCTGGTGGACACTGCACCAGCCTGTGGAGCACAAACTTGCAACTCCTGCAACTCTGTTCGAAGAGCCCCAAATACCAACTATTTGTGTTCCTCAAACTGTTGGAGGGCCTCTGTGGTGACATCCCTCACCATTTTGTTGATATCATGCAAAGCCCCCTTAGTGACAGTGATTGGGTCAAAGGATGTTTTAGATGCCTTGGTCTTCTTTGACATGGTCGTAGACGCTTGAGATGGGTGGATGTCTTTTGCGGTTCCATGCCACCTTGTTCTGTGTTTATCTCTGGTTCAAGCGAATGTGACTTCTGTCATTCGCGCTCTTCTTGTCCTACTGTTTGCTGCTATTCCACCAACTTCACAGTGCCACGCTCTGCCTAGGCCTAAGTTGCTGCTTCTTCCTTTATACACTTCTCTACCAGCTATGCCATCTAAAGTTTTGTCTCTTCTTTCTTGCACTGCACAACAGACTTCTCCATTTCCACCGCAGAGCCAGCTGCATTGCGCTGCTCTGGCAGCCAAGACTCAAGGACTGTGAATGTCACATCGTTAGTTTTAAAATACGGTAAATCATGCCATGTCTTTGCAGGGTCCTTCCATGCCCTGATAAAAATGTGGTGGAAATCTGCTTTGAACTTTGAAAATATCTACAAATTGTTGTAGACTGTGGATGATAATTGTGGCTTGTGATTGATCCCCATCTGAATGTTCATCTCGATTAGCACCCCAAATATTTTTCTTTCTCTGATCTGCTATGCGTCCTTGGTCACCCACAGCGAATCGTACTTCACTACTTCTGGAAGGTCCAATGTGACTGAAGGGAACTGGCTATCTTCGGGTAGCTCCCATGCCACCAGTATGATTGAGAATAGGAGCCATGCATAATGAAACATTTTGCCCTACTCCTGTGGCTCACAAAAGTTCGCAAGGAAATTGCCGCATAGATAGATTGTCAAGTTGAACTAGACCCCTTCTATGCATTACGCTGCTAATGCAACCACTGGTGCGGGAACCTCATCCCTACGGCACATCCACATCACCTTCCCTACCAATATTTGTGTTGCGACCTTAACTACAAGGTTTTTTATGCTGGAGATGGAATACTCTCGCTTCTTCTTCTCCAGTTTGAACTTATTTTTCATTGCTTCCACAAGGGTTAATTCACCACCTTTTCCCTCTAAAATGTTTGTTGGGTCCTCTCCTGAGCAAGGTAGCTGCGTAATCCGGTGAATCAGATGGTCCGTGATCGGGATGGGCTCCTCCAACCACAAGCACCCGTCATGCACCAAGCAGAGCAACTGGCTGATGATGAAGATGGTCACTGGGGCGCAGTGGTAATGTGGCACCCAGAGCAAGTTTAGCAACCTAACCTTCTTGACACCTCTGATCCATTTATGTGGCTCCAATTCAATCATTCCAGCCGTCACGTTGATCTTCTGGTGCATTAGCTTCTCAGTCACTAAATGCTAGAACTTCTCATGGTCAGCGAGGTCCCAATCTTCAAATTTCAACGTAGGAACTCACCCCAAGTGCGGTCCCTCAAAGATAATATCATCTGGGAGCAATGGAGATTGTAGAGAGCTCTTGTTCTCATCTATATCCTTTAGCACCTTGGATCTACCCTTTCATGGAGGAACATATTTAGGTAATCAGGTATTAGGGTCTACACCTTTGGTTTCAACATCCATCTCTTCATCCTCCTCCTCGACCAATATTTCTTTAGATTCCTCCTCGTCGACCACCAAACTAATGGCCTTCCCTATTTCTTGCAATGTGGGCTTGGTCCTTAGTGGATTTCTGGGCGAGATGCACATCGAGATCTTGGCTTGCTTACCCTTCTTAGGTCTCGGTGTTCGCAGTGATTTAGGGACCTCAATGATTATTCTGACACTCTCTAGGACTTCCACTTCTACAATTTCCTGTGCGACTTCCTCAACTGTCACTACTCCTGTGTCCATGGCCTCTTTAGGTGTTGACATAGCACTACTCTATAGTTCCTTCAACATCTTAGGTAGTTTCTTAAACAATGAATTCGCTTTCAGAGTCTCAAATAAGTCTCGGTTCATGAATACTTGAGTGTGCAACAAATTAGTTCTCAAATTGCCAAGTGATGTTTGCTAGAAAACTACTTGTAGTTTATAGTGCCTTTTGAATTTAAATTCGACCGTTCCCCCCACACTCAATCCATTAATGCTTGACTGGTAGCATATTTCTAAGAATCTGACCCATAAAGTTCTTAAATGCCTGTCGCCCACTCCATTTGGCCTCAAACCAACCATCAAAACCAGATCATTTACCTTGAATGTGTGCAACTTGATGTGTTAGTTGTGCCATGCCTTTTCACACTGCTTTTGGACCTGCTGGTGAAATCCAGCCAGAAATCATTCTTCTTCAAGCTCATCCAACTATGCGAGCCTCTCCTCTAGGGATCCACGATCTGTCATACCTATGAGCACCGCTATGCGCAGGCTAGGCACGATGTATTCCATAGGCATTATAGCTTCCACTCCATCGACAAGCTTAAAAGGTGTCTATCCTGTCAGTTCCTTGCACGTCGTCCGATAAGCCCATAATGCTACAGGTATGTGTAGATCCCAATCACTTCGTTGAGCATTTCATACCTTAGTCGGCGCATTTTCAAGCACTTTGTTGAATGCCTCCATTGTCCCGTTAGCTTGTGGGTGATAAGGTGTGCTCTTTTGATTGTACACCTAAAATTCCTTCGTTAATCTGCTGATTGTCTCATTCAGGAAGTGTGTACTGTGATTGATCATCAATATATTTGGACATCCAAATCATGTCAATACGTGTTCAAATAGAAACTTCGCGGCAGTTGTGCCCATGCAATCCTTCACCGACTATGCTTCTTCCGAAATGAATCAAATACTTTGTCGCAGTGATAATATAGCTCACATCTATCTTTCCTTGAGGATTAATAGGTCCTACAAAATCTATTTCCCACTTTTCAAAAGGTTGCAATGTCATTTGAGGATTCAAAGGCATTTCATCCCTCTGCGATGGCCTTCTTGTAAGCTGACATACATCACATGCCTTGCAATATGCTTCTGAATCTTGATGAAGCGTTGGCCACCACAACCCATCACATAGAATCTTCTACATGGTTTCTCTTCCTGCATAATGTCCTCCTGTCATAATGTCCTCCTGTGACGCCCCCATGAGCGTCCGCGAGGATTCTTCTTCATTCAAACTCAGGTACATACCTTCACAGTATTTCATAATTCCCCATATTATATAGATGCCTAGAAATGACAGAGAAATCTACTGCGCATACCACTAAATCCTTCTTCTACTAGAAAGAGTATCCTTTTGGCGTAGTTCCAGTTGCTAGAAAGTATATTATATCTTCAAAGCCCATCCGCGATGCGCATAGCAAAGAGCAATGTGTTAGATAATCCTTCCTCCAAACTAGTAGGTTCCTCCCCTATCTCGATGCGTGATAGGTCATCTGGTCCCATGTTCATTCATCTAGGCTTCACGACAACTTCAAAATCATACTCTTGGAACAATAAAAGCCATTTGTAAATTCACCCCCCAACACAGGCTTATTGACTAGGTACTTTAGTACGGAGTACAGGTGCACCTTCTCAAGTTGGGGCTTTTCTTCACATACCTACATTTTTTGCACAGATCATTCTACCCATCATACTTGTCTATTAATTGCAACTTAGGCTTCCCAAATCATACTCACATCATTTGCCTACACTCGTGCCAATCATCAAATATTTCTTTGTGCATACCCCACCATCTTGCAAGCGTAGCGCGTAATGCCCAGTCCAAGGTCTGGAAGCGTTGTTTTTCTAGCACCTCCCTCTCAAATGCATCCAAGAAGGTATCTACCTCATTTAGACCATCATAAGTAGGCAGATATCTTACTTTTGTCGACTCTCAGTGCAATGACTTGGTCATCATGTTGTAATTCTATGTAGTTACTTCATGTAACCGATTCTTCCTTTGTTCTACTTCTTCGTCAGAATCATAAGTGCAGGAACCCTCACACTCCCATGTAATCCACCCATCCACAGTGGGATTCACCCAGTCCTAGTCCCACACTATTATCTTGTCGCTACAGTCCAAATCATCATCACCCTCATAGTCGTAGACTGGTTCCATATAGCGCGATACTTCGACAAGATCCAAGGGTACTATTACACACAATGACTTCTTCTCAAAGATCATCTTCCACTTCTTGAGATTAATTATACCATTTTTATCAGTAGCCCAGTCAATTCCCAGGAGAATGGGGTAGGGATTTATGTTGTCAACAATCTCTACAACTTCAAAATTTTCTAACACGCTTGCCCCCTCAGCAACCACAATTATTCCCTACAATCATCCCATGGGTATGATTTTCTGCTAATTCGCCATTCTCAGCTGAATCAGAGACCATTGTAGCGTAGGTCTTCCCATTCGCTCCCATGTGTGTTTCAGTAGAACATTTACATCTAATCCCAAATCTAGAATGACTTGATGCATCTCATATTCTCTGATCTATGCAGTGAGTCTCATTTCACACCTCATCCTTCTTTTATGTTTTCCGATCTTCTGGACTATGTATGGTTCTCCTAGCGTGGTCACAGCACATCTGTTAATGAGTTCATGTAACCCTCTCATAGCCTTACTATCGCGTAGTAACTTCATACAAGTTTCCAAGAAAGTTGCAAGCATGGAGGGATCCATCTCTAGCTCAGGCTTATCTTTGCTTCCTGATGTGGAGGCTTCCTGAGTGTGCTCCAAATCAAACTTGGATTCTTTCATCGGCGATTTTTGAACCCAAGTACTATCTTCTGGCTATTTCCCCTTGTCATCTCCCATCACGATTCCACTTCGGAGCACTATTTTTACGTTTGTATCTTCCTCACGTGGCTCAGACCTCATCATCTGCAGGTTCTGAGTCAGGGGAGGTGGTATCGCTCCTTTGTCATGGATCCTAGCTATCAGTGTAGGATAGTCTTTTATCTCATGATCAAACATCGTGTAATACTTCCACGACGGGCACTTTGGATTAGTGCAATTGTGGGCATAGTGTCCTAGCCCTCCGCAATTGTAGCAAATCAATTGTCTGCAACCTCTACCAGGTCCTCCTCCACCTCGACCTCTTTTCCACCCCTAAAATCCTGTCCACACCATTCCTGCATTCTACTCAAGGGGTCGCGTTTCAATCTAAAATCTATAGGCGGGTGTTCTATACATCATCAATTCATAGCTCCTACAAGTACTCTCATCATGTCCCATCGACCTGAAAAGGTTACAGAGCAACTATTGCGGAGTTTTCATATACTTTTGTAACAAGTGGCAATTATCTGTGGCATGCTTTCAGGCTACTTGATAGATAGTGCACCACAAAGCAGGCACCGTGCTAGGTCTTGCCTGAGCTTCTAACCTTAGAGGCATTCGTCCTCCTCTTGTAAGGTAATTTGTAAAGACTAGACAGTGGTCTTTGTCATGACCCTGACTCTTGCATTTCACACACCATACTTCTTCGCGCACTTTTGGTCGAACTGTCCGATCCTGCTTCAAGCTTTGCATCTCAAGGCACATATTGTTCAGCTGCACGTGAATCTACTGAAATCCCATATTAGGATCTTGCATTAGGGTCTCATGTAGTCTCATGGAAATCTCTAGGGCCTCTACCTAAGTTGTTATCTTCTGCAGCGAGAGAGCACTCCTCAAGTGTGGTAGTAGCGAAGCTACAAACCACTTGCGATGTTGTCCATCCATCAGATTCATCATTGCTTCACGAATCGTACATTTCAGCCTCTTGTCTAGTTCCCAAGGTGTCTTTCCTAGTAGCATCATGATTTCTTTGAATCCAACAATTGACTGTGCTTCAGATTTAGTCCGGATAAATTCCATATTTAGTGCTGCTTTGATTTTCCACTACTCTTGCAGTCAGGTTATCGTTGGAGTACTTAATATACGAAGTCAACGCATGATCCTATAGGGTGCTAACCAGTGTTTCTTTCTTTATATGGTCATCTGTAACACCTTGAGCTTCCCATACAGCCTTCACTACGAACCAGAATTGGTCTTGATCCTCATTTCCCAAGCCTTTAAAGAAAGGAAACTTCATCGTGTTCGTCATACTGAATCACAGTGGTTGTGGAGGTGGTACGGGTGAAGATGGAGGTGATGGAGGTGAAGCAAATGGTGGTGTCAACAGAGGTGCTATTCGCAGAATTATTTGTCCTATCTGATGAATAGCACTTCGCAAAGAGACCTTTGTGAGCTCTTCCTCATCCCCTCACAGAGGTGAAATTAAGGGGCTATTTTCTGGACCCTTATTTCCTTTGTTCCTATAAAACTTTCCACTTTGCATAGCCCTGAACATCAAGGTAACTACATAACCCACTTTTCACACAACAACATTTTAATCCAAGTATTCAAAGACTTTACGTACTTACCTTTTGGTCCTTTGAGAAAGCGTTGCTCTGCCTTGCTATAGTTGACTGAGGTGTCAACTGCGAACTCAGTAACAAATCCTCCTATAATGCAATCAAGATAATGATCAACGGTGCGCACTATCTTATCCTCCGATGCTTCCAATCTTTGCACTAGCTCTGGGGTCCACACAATAGGATTGTCAAGTTTCCACCTTCCTTGGCTATCTGCTATGTTTGCAATCCACTCGTACATCTTAGTAGGGAAGGACACAAAAAAGATTTCATGGATATCCATATACAAGTAGCTATCTAACCACTATTGTTTTGATAGTTGCAGGTTTGTGTTTTCCTGTGCCACGAACTTGTGAATTATTCTGTCCAACTGACCTTTGATTTCATTCTTAGTTGGATTCCAATGATACGACATCACACATCTCTTATGCAGATTCCAGTCCCAGCAATGGAACCATTTGTTGGCTTGAGGGGGCCTGACCCAGGTTCATTGTTAGTTAGCCAAATAAATCCCTACACTACTGACCCTTTCGGCATCAGCCCGTACAGTGGGGATTGAAGGCTCACCCAAAGTAGTATTGGGGGATACTGGGCAAGTTTCTGCACCCTTGAGATGGTTGTGATTTTGGTTTATTCAAACTATACCTGCCTTCATGCAAGTGGCTTCACTATCTGCTTTATCCTTTAGTACCTTCTCGAAGTGTTACAATTGGCTTTCACGCAACCCTAACCAGGGGTTGCCATCCTTTCGTGTTGTTAGAGCAGTGATCTGTTCTATCTCTCAAACTAGGTTAACTATATTACTTATCTTACTAGCAGATTTTAGTTAGCTTCGCATAAATAGATGTTCTTACTGGTGTTTAATTAACCAATATATTTATACACATTCATGCATCATATAAGAATTAGAAGTGAAATTCATACCCAATATAACAGATGCATAAATAGGAAATAAATATGCAGAATGATAGAAAAATTCTTTTTATTAATGATTTCCAAGGGTTACAACTTGACTCCACCTGCACACTTATCTGCAGGGGTCTGCGTACTCAGCTGCAGACTACTAGGCCTCTACGCACTTATTGGAGAGCCTCTACCTACGCTACAACCTAAAACTTAGACTTACACTTTAGAGCTATCTTGCATACATCATATCTTCATTGATTCTTCCTCAGATGCCTTTGACTTCTTAGATCTTCACTCTATTTATACAATCCCATGGTCTACAAACCATGGGTATATCTTTTACAACCGACATTACATTATGAAAATAAGGGCAGACAACCCTATGACTCATTAACAATTACGCGCTCCGTGGCCACAAAATGCGGAGTTTTTACATTTGTATTACAAAATTGGACCAAAATCTGGGCTCTAAGCCCCAAAACTACCCATGGGGGATCCCGCGCCCAACATATATGAGCACTCAAAAGTTTTCTTGGTGTAGAAAAACAATAGGAGTTGCAATCCTAGACCAATGACTGCGCTCTCCTGTGACCCCCTATGAGGAAAGAAAACAACAAGTGGGAGAATGTTCGACGTGTGTTATATTCTTTCCATGACTAGCTATCAGGTGATTTGTAGGGGACCCAATAATAGTTGGGAAGACCCAAGGATGGTGGGTAGATCTAAAGATGCTGGGTGTACCTACCCATGATTTTGTACATGGGGTTTGCACATGGTTTTGGGAATGATGGTTTTCTTCCCATTTTATTTTTTAGATCCGGTCAAGGGAACTATGGTTATGTTCTCATCCAAGGTTAGTGGATTGGGTTTTATCAATTATTCAACATGTACATATATGTATGCTAACATTGGAATGAATATAATGAAAAATAAATCTGGTATTCCTGGTTTTGGGATACAGGGGAAAATCTATGTGTATATTTGTTTTATGTTCTCACCATGTTATATTTTTCTCTTTGAAGAATTCATTTGAAAGTAATTTCTACACAGGGTTAAAACCTACATGGAAAAAGGTGAGTTGTCTTAAGGATACCAAGGTTGAAAAGGTGTACTCTGGTTTGGATTGAAGGAAGGATGGTGTACACCTTGCATTCCTTGTTGATATGGCCAAGGGCCTCGTGGACACCTTTGGTTGATGAAACAAATTTGTTCTGCACTTCCCTCAGCCCCTTAATACACAACCTTTAGCCCTAAAAGGGATGGACACTTATGAATTGCATGGTTCTCATCACATACTAGGAAAGCCTCTATCACATCCAATGGAATTTCATTCCTTGGGTTCCTTTCAGTACATTTAGGAAAAAAGACAACTAGTGTCTTTTTTTCCTCTTCTTGTTTCTTGCTAATCTAAATGGTGTCCATCTGTAAGGAAAATGTGTGTAACATTTCACTCTTGAAATATTCTAGAATCCTTCATATTTCATGTTTGATGGTTGAGGTAGAGGATGAAAATTGTTCCAGGCCTTGACTAGATCTACATCATTTTCTTGCAGCCCTAGAGTGATTCTTAAACATTGCCTTGATGTCATCATAATTCAATTGGTAAATGTATCCACTAGGGAGGTATTTAGGGTTTCCATTAGCTCATCCCTAACCCCTCTAATTAATACAAGATTTACTGACTCTGGTTCAAGGGTACAATTTTCTCTCTTATAGTTGAGTTGAAACCTCTCCTCATAGCCTTCTAAAGACTCATCTACCCGTTAAGTCATCCTAAAGGTTTCCTCCCTCGTGCCCTTAGACCTATAATCATATTTGTACTTCTCATTAAAGTCTTATTTCATTTGAGACAAAGTGGCAATGTTACCTCCTTCTAGACCCATGAACCAACTTAGGGTTGCATCCTTGAGAATGGCGAGAAATAATTTCAACAGTTTTTCCTCAGAAGTGTAATCATAGGTTCTACAAACTACAACAAACTTGAACATGAATGAGTGTGGGTCTTCATAAACTAGACCATGGAAGTTTGGGAGAGTAGTGGGGCTAATGTTCTATTCTAGTGTCTATAACCACCCTAAAAAGTTTTGCCGTAGATTCATTTTGGAGCCTCCCTACCAACCATCCTCAGCAGCATGTCTTGCACTATCATGCACACCAGCTTTAGCTATTTCATAGAGTCTTGTCAACCTATGCATGCAAGTTTGTTCCACCTCCTTCACAGGCTAATTTCCAAACATAGTGTCAGTTGCTAGTTGAGAGGCTCCCACTAGGAATTGCATAATTCTAGAGGGGAACTAGCCTTCCCTCCAGAAATTTCAAAAACCTAGCTAGACACTAAGCTAGGCTCCAGAATAGCACAATTCATCCTGACTATCTTCCAGAGAAAAATTTCACAATTCATCCCAGGACAGCTGCCTAGCCCAGAAATTGAGCAATTATGGGTAGTAGTCACTTGTTGCTCCTAGAAATTACGCAGTCCCTTTGGGACAACTAGCCCAATGGCTAGCATAAACTACACAAATTAGTTAGGTAGCCTGTTTGGTTCTAAAATTGTGTAATGTAGTCAGACAGGCTTCCTTGAGAAAATTGTGTAGTTTGACCCAAGACAGTTGTTCAGCCCAGAAAATGCGCAATCCTGGGAAACCATCACCTGTTCCTCCCAGAAATTGTGCAATCCCTCTGGGACAACCATCTTTTCTCAGCCCAAAAACTATGCAAATCCCTCTCCCAAGCTTGCAGACTGATGCATGTGCCTTTAGGTTGACCAGTTCCCTCTGTGACTGAGCAAAACTAATATGCATTCATGGACTGCTTTTCCCAAGGAAGCATGCAAAGTCATCCGTAGATTTAGGGAACTGTTTTTAATAATTGGAGGTTACATTTAAGGATCATTTCAGAAACCTCCCACCAAGTGTCGATTTTCCTAGATTTGTGGCATGCGAGTAATAACCTCAATCTTATCAAAACTTATGAACCAAAAACTACAGAGCTAATTCCTTGAATCGATCTTGTAAATATAACATCCCACATCACATCTAGGAGTTGTCGGCACATTCAGCTAACTTGTTTCGGGGTAAGCCCGCTTCGCATGTCTTGCACTACATTTCGGTCGCTTTTTGTGTTTTGGCTTGTGTGAATGTTGTCTACTTTATTTCTATGAACGCTTACTATCGTTTGCATGCATGTTAGCTTGTACAAGTGTCATTTCAGTTTTAGTTTGCATCTCACTATTGTCGCATGCATGACACTGTTTTTGCACCAACAGTTGTCATCGCGGTGACTCGCTTCACTCGCATGCATGTTGTCTCATTTTCTGAATCTTGCACTTACTGTTTGCATGCATAATCATTCACTCTTGTTTGCACTCATCTCATCATGTATTCAGACTTGTCATGTTTTCAGTTGCCCATCAACTAGTCTAGGCTGCCTTCGCCTGATCATGCCTTACCCAGCTAACACTATGCATTTTTGGAAGCTAAGGCTCTACCCTCCCTCCAAAAATTGCGCAAGTCTAGCCAACACTAACCTCCAAGCTTGCATTGCAAAATT
Source organism: Pinus tabuliformis (assembly GCA_031772625.1). Classification (NCBI taxonomy): domain Eukaryota; kingdom Viridiplantae; phylum Streptophyta; class Pinopsida; order Pinales; family Pinaceae; genus Pinus; species Pinus tabuliformis. Next base: position 1,429,149,503 of record CM062816.1, read on the forward strand.
CTTGGAGATAGTGTCCTGCCGGCCCTAGAAACTGTGCAATACAGTTTTCTCGTTGCACGTCACTGCTGACTGAAATTGTGCACTACGTAGTTTCAGTCATTAGCAGTCTAGGTTGGACTATCCATTGCGTAGTTCCAGTAGTTAGTCAATTTCCTGGCAGCTCAAACTATGTCCTCCACAGTCTTGGCAATCTGTCTCCCACCCTCTAGGTGAAAATTGCACAATCTTTGCAGACAGTCACACAAGTATGTTGCAAGTCAGGCCTCTAGTTTGTTTTGGTTTTCAACTGGAAAATTTCTTTCCATGAGTGTCATTATGTCTCCAAGAATCATAGGTGTCATTCGCCTTCCAGCAGCACGGGTACATGGCTTTTAGGAGAGCAAATTCAAAGAGACCATTAAGAGCACAACTGGGGATGCTGTCGATCAAGTGTCTATGAACTTGCCTATCGATGAAGACATCAAGTTGTTCATGGACAAAGATATCAAGATGAATGTCAATGGCATCACAGTGAGTAGCATCATCAACAACAGTAGAAGGAAACACACCTGCACATGATGAATGTGAGGAAGGTTGTTAACAACATAGAGGAGGAGCAAAGCTACAAGTTCAAAGAAGATCCACTCATGACAAAATCAGCTTTGGAGATTGAGGCTACGAGGTGATGATGCGACATGTAGATCATGTGAAGGCAGAGAGAGAAATAGACAAGGAGTCACATGTGATGAAGAAACAACTCAAGTAAGAACAGGAGTTGCAAATACAAGATAATGAATTACAACAGGAACAGATATAGCAAGGGGCACAACATGCACAAATGGATGAAACTGCACCCATACAAGATATAGATCCATCCTAATAGCTGACACGAAGTAGACAAGGTGAATAGTATTGTTGATCGCATGCAAGAGAATTGAGCAACATGCATGTCATTGTGTGCATGCATGTGATTCCACCCTTTTGGCACACTCACTGAGGTGAAGACAAGGAGAAATTCTGAATAGAGTTGAACATGTATTCTGACAAGTTGATGTGCATGGCCACCAGATCATGCTTGTAGATCATCACAGACAGCATGCATCATCATGTTGCTAGTCCAGCTGCACTCAACATGGTGATACGCACATTATCAGATGAGTTGGAAAGAGTATCCATATCATTGTACTCGGATGAAACGGAGGTAAGAGTTCACTTTCAGCAAGATGTCACCACTGAGCACATGGACACGATCACAGATGACCAAGCTTGGCATCAGTTTGCCACCGTCGACCATCGTGATGATGTGGAAGAGTTGGTCTCACCACAATGGTCTGAGTGTTAGTGATGTCTTGCATGGCTTTCTCAAGCGATTTTGTCTCACATGGGTACATGTGCAGATTGTATGTAATGTCTTGTAAAGTGGAAGTTCAAGTGTCAATAGTTGAATGTAACAGTCATAGAGTAGTTGAAGAGTCATGAGGGTAGGCGAACAATCATAAAGGGGAATGTCAAGGGTCACCCCACCCTTTTCTATATATAGTACCTCATAACTCATTGTAGGGGCTTTTGGTCAGCCAAGCTTCTGATAGGAGTATCTTAGAGAAAGCTTGGAAAATATTGTAACGAGCCTTGGCTTCTCCACTATGAAGAGCTAGTATATCTCTTTGGAGGAGCAGGTAGTAGTTATTGTAATGTTCTACTCTCGTAACTAGTTGTTGGTCATGGTTGTATTGTATGACTGGAACTTTCACTTCTTAATATAACAGATCCAACATGTTTCATGCATATATCATATTATATTTCAGATATCTTGTTTACTCTAAATGATATATGTATATGTTTTCTTATGCATGCATGTAGGGATTTCCTATATAAGTATGTATGAATCTGAATGAAATGTGTTGTTGGTTTAACCATCACTTTGGATTGCTAGCTTACTTACCTTCTAGTATATGATGCATATTTTCTCGTGTGTTCCATTCTTAACTCTTTTCTTTCACAGGTTTCTAAGGGGCGCACTCACATCACCCCTCATGTGTTAGAACCACTCATGCACCTTCCTTGACTTATTGTATATGTCACACCCTTACTCCAACAAGGACATCTTACTTGCCTCAGCATGCAAATATGATCAAGGCGATATCGTACGACCCACTGTTGGGACTCCTACACCAAACGTATGAGGTCTACTTGGGACTTCTTACCAGGGAGATCCCCTGACGTGTTGGTGGGTCCAGCACCATCAAAATTTTCGTGCTAGAAGGAGGGCAAGATGAAAAGTTGTGTCCTCTCATCCTGTTTTGAATCTTTCCACATCTAGCATGGATTCTATTACACTCATCCCTCCACGATGTCTTTCACATGTCGAACCTCTCAACATCACGATGGATATTTTTGATCTCTTGTTCAAATTCACGTATGATGGTGAAGGCGAAGTAGCCTGGCCTGAGTACTTATAATACTTTTATGTATTTCTTGAGAAAGCAGATGATTTCTATGCAGAAGAGGTAAATATGTTGTTTTCATACACACTTCGTGAATCCCCACAATAGTGGTGCCGCAGTCTGCCTCCTATCAGCGTTTACTCACTTGACCAATTATGTGACCTCATTGAATCTACTTTCTATCATTTTGATCCAAAACCTCTTGAAAAAAACAATTGCAACAATGGAAGGCCTTGCCTGAATCACCTATGGAATTTTGGGAATGCTTCTGTGTGTTTCAGTTTGAAGCTATGAAAAGCTAGATGAAGTTTTCATATCTTTGGGACAGATTTGAATATTGTCTTAACAAATTAGTCAATCCCAAGAACAAGTTCAAGATCAATCCCCACTCAGCATACTTTGGTGATGGAGGTATGCAATCACGAATGGACATGATCATTGTCACAAGTGATTGTCTGTCGTCCCCTCATCAAACAGCTCCACCGTCATAGAGTGATGTGGGAGAGCATGCACACATGTCTGTTCCATGTCACATATTCTTGACATCAATCCTTCTAATTTTCATGCAAACCTGGTTGTGAATCCATTTGGTTATCACATGCATTTTGTATCTTAACCTCCATCTCCATACTTGGATGATCCTCCAGATGACACTGTCTTATGTTCTTCCATTCCGGACTCCTCACCTGTTATGAATGAGGATCAAGTTGTTGACGGAGTTGGTAATATGCAGGCAACCTACGCCATCATTCATGATGAGTGTGTGTGGGAATATAAGGAAGAACTCGTGGTGAAGGATGACTCCCTTCCAGCACACCTCATCCTCTTTATCCTAACATCCCTTGTGATTCTGCCACTCTTAACTTCCCCTGTGAAAACTCATTTCCAAATGTTTCTACTTCATATATTCACAGGACACGTTGGATGTCAGTCTATCATTACATTTTGGAGAGGACATGTCTTCCTCCGAAAATCTGTCCAATCTCCCATCTGTCATTTCTGAAAAACATAGAGGGTGAACATCCTTGCTTCTCATCTACCCCTCTGCACGATTCATCAAATCATGAGGATGCCAACAAACATCCTAGATTTTTTGATCTTGGTTTTTGTGATATCTCTACTTATTCAACCAATCACGATGTTGATTCACTTGTTTTTAATCTGTCTAAGCCACTGGTCTACGATGATCTATCTGTCTATGAACTCAAAACCCCGTAGACTGTCGAGGCACTTCAACCAGAGCTGATGGTTATGTTAGGCCCTCATTGTCCTGAGGTTGGTTTCTCTTCTAAATAGGAGGATGATCAAAGATGCAAGGCTCCTCATCACTCATCCGTATGCATTGAATATCAATATAACACTTAGATTTCCCTTCCTCCACTCGAACTACCCGATCACATCACTCATGCGTTCGAATAATCTTACAAAAAAATCACACTTTCACAATGTAAGTGGTCTACCTTTCTCACGTTTTCTTGCATGTCACATTCAAGAGAATGCATACACTCAACATCTGCACACAGTGTAGCACAACACCATGGAAAGTCCATAGAGTGCATGTCATGCACTTTCACTCATTTTTGTTATGTGGATGCTTGCAATCTCAGAGTGTGTACATCTTCATCATTATATCTTTCATGCTTATTGGTTTGCGCAACTGCGATGTTCGCGAATGATGCCTTCACCGACATGGGTCGACCAATGCACCAATGGCTGCATTGGAAGTATCACTTCACGTGAGGTGAACCATGTACTATTAGCTTAGGAGTAGGAGTAGTATTTTCTCGGAGTTGTTTGCTTGCATTCATGTTTGCTTCTTTCTTTGTGTGTTTGCTTGATTTCTTGTTTGTTTTCTTACTCACGTTGCATATGAATTTTCTTCTGCTTCTTGCTTTTATTTTTGGTTTTTTTGCTTGTTTATGTCCATAGGTTAGTTTTGCAAGGATTGTGTGTGAATCTTGAAACAAGCTAGGTGAAGTACAAGAGGACTTATACAACTATCAATACTTTCGTTATATGTCATCCTACCTCTTATGTATGAAATTTTTGTCTTCAGTCCATGATACATCAATGGAAAATACATACTTTTCGAAGTGAAGCTTAGTGAAACACAATGCTTGTGCACAAACTAGTATCACCTACTCTAATCAGTTTTTTTAGGGTTAATCCTTTTCATCTCAGTCAAGTAGAGTAAGGGGAGGGGGAAAACCTTAACAAGCATGTCAAAGTTATATACAAGCTAATTCTTTGAAGGAACAACCTCTTCTTATCTCAATAAGTTGGGATCCTTCTTCTACCTTTGAAATGAATAAGTGCTATGCACAGTATGAAAAAATGAAAAAAATGAAAAAATGAAAATGAAAAATGAAAATGAACAAGGAGAAAGAAGAGAAATGCTTCCTTCACAGAAAGTTGATGTAAGTAACTCCATTGGGGTACTAACCAGGCTTGCTAGAAGTAGAGTGATGCTTGTATTTCTGCATGACTCCACTGGGGTATTGTCCAGGCCTGCTGGTAGTGGAGCAACACCAGAGATGAAACTAAAACTCTGACAATCATATTACTTGTGCACCAATATACCCCTCATCCACAATCAAAACAAATCTGTTGGCTTGGCTTGGAATGTGTGTTGACCAACCAAGAGCCTCGCAGATGCTACATCTTAGAATCAAGCAAGTGTGGAAACCAAGACGAACAAAGAACTAAAAAATACCTCTAGAGGTGTTAGACTTGATTTTCACAAACAAGGTCCATTTAGAGAGCTTGAGTGTTATCGGGAAATCTAGTGTCCACTTGGATCTGCTAGTCCCACTAAGACTGGTAGCTATCTTAGAAAAAAACAAACTAAAACCACTTCCGTTTTCCTTTATGAAAAGTAGATAAGAGTGGAATGCCAACCTTAGTCTTGCGCTTGGTTCCTTGCTTGATTCCTCTCCTTTCTGACAGATCCTCGTCGCTTCTCCTTTGTCTACCCAGCTTCAAAGAGCACGTGTGGAATCAAAGTAGCATAATACTATCGAAGAACAAAGATCTACAATCATAAACAATATAGGACCAGATATATATTGACCACACAAATTCATATATCATCAAACATACAAGAATGTGGAGGAAAACTTGAATAGCTTTATTAATAATCAAGAATAACAAAGAGGATTACAGCCAATTGTTCTGACCCAGTGTCATCCTCCAGCATGAAAGCCCTTCTTTCACCTCATGAAAAGCTTAGATCACCCAACACTATGATATTCCAACAAGAAACCAACAACACTTCCTTACAAGATACAAAATTCCAGCCCCCGGATCTTTGGGATGAGGGATCCATATATAGATGATTGCAGGGGGGTGAGTCATCTTCTAGGATTCTGATTAGTGTCCTCTCTCTGATAGTTCTTGATTCCACTTGGATATTGATGATCTCTTACTCATCCCTGGGTGAATTCAGAGAGGCAAGTGTCATAGGAGAAGTTTCTGGAAGATTCCATGATCATCCACCTTGCAAACTATCTCTGACATTTATCCACTCTTGCCCATCGCACCCCATAGAAGGGATTTTCAGTATGCATTGCACCTCCCATGTGCATTAGGTGGGATGCATCGCACTTTGACCATCGAGCAGGTGAGATGGTCCAGTTTTGACCAGTTCTGAGTAGTTTTTCATGGAGAACTTATGGGAGATGATGTAATCAGCTGACCTTGTTCTTTTAGGGTATGGAACAACACTTTTAGGGACTTAGGAGCCCTTGGTTTATGGACATGTTTGATTGGGGTTGTAGTGCCCAAAAATGTCTATAACAGTTGCCCCCTAAAGCATGAGGTCGTTAATATTTTGATGTCGGGTGAAATGCTTTATCATGAGGATCCGAAGTTTTTCGAGCTGGAAGGCGACCTGTAATAACATACAATACAATACATTCTCTTCATAATATTTTCCATTATCTAGCTAAGGTGAGCATTCCCATGCTCAGCTTTATAAATTCATTTCCATGTACATAAGACAGACAACCGTCTGTGCGAGAGACTGATGATTCTAATAGAATCATCATCCTTTGATTCAGATGATCATCTGTGCAGCAACAATGTACATTTGATGTCTTTATTTTCCTGAATATATCACAGCCCGGATGGATGAAACTAGATCCGGGGTCTTCAAACTCAATCTTCACTCAGAGTACAAGTCGATCCATGTGAAGGATGTTCTGGAGTCGAACATGGAAAGACATCTCCTGATTACCAGCCAATGATGTAAGCTGTTAACAGGCGCGAGAGGAATCACCGATAATGATGATGAACCTCAAGGTACTACAGTACAATTCACATGGTGTGAATAAGGGACTTGGTGTCGAACACCACGCAAAATCCTTCGGTCGAAGGCCATTGATGTAAACCTATCGTCAGAAGTGAGAAACTTGCCATTGAGGCATGCAAGCTTCAAAGTACTGAAGGGGTTGTTCCTAAGTCGACTTCTTGGATAATGAGTTGATGTCGACAAGAAGTGACTCACCGTAGGAGGGCCTTAATGAATCCCACATCTACGACATGGAATGGAGTAAATGATTTTGGAGGTGAAAACGGTCTAATGATACAGGGTTCAGGGTGGCGGTCATGAAAGAATGGAGCGTGAATGTATTGCAGCGGATGAGGCATAGGTGAATTCTCTGAGCGACTTCTCTTGAACATATCGGCGACACTGACATGATGGATTGGTAGTGTTAACCCCAAATGTGGATGTTGTGATGGACCAATGGTGATATGACCAGTGAACGGAACAACCCAACCCGACTCGGATGCAGAGTGAAAGTTTCATGTTCAAGAGCGACTTGCTACCAATAAAGTTTCTTCAAGTTTTCTTCATAATTTTTCCCCAGTCATTGCTGACCAGTACCTCTTTATTTTTGTCAAGCTTGAGGAGGATAACATATGCTTGTTCTATAATTTTCCCTTCGGGCAAACCTATCGCTATATTTTAACGAGCCTAGCAACAGTGAAACTCGTTCTTGTTTGTATGGACAAGTTTGTCGCTATTCGGTTTTAACGAGTTTAACGACAAATATAACTCGGTCCTTTTCAATTTTAGAGAGTCTGAAAATGGATGTAAAGGAAACTCCAATAATCCTTTTTCGTCATGTAATCCCTTAAGTCCGAAAAAGTATAAAATAATACGAAAGGGATGAATTTTCGGTAATTTTAACGAACTGAACAAGACAAGTGCTCGATCTTTTTGTGTAATAGTCCCTCAGGTCCAAAAAGATTAAAATCTAGAGGAGGGATAGCACTTTCGGTCATTTTAACGAGCTGGAGAGGCCAATCACTCAGCAATCTTTTCATATTTTATGAGTCAGGTGAAAAGAGCTTAAAGGAGACTCATTTTTGAGGAATGAGTGATAATTGTGGGTAGCAGATGATTCCAGGTAAGGTTTGGAATTTTCCAATCATGACAGTGTCACAAGGATGGCTAATAGGATCACTCTTTGCAGCTGTTCCTCAACAGGGGTAAAAAATCAAATGGAGGTGAATGATCGGCTAAAACAGAGTGGAGGTGATGATGAGAACACGACCAAGGCTCAAAAGTTGAATGTTTGCTCATTGCTTATGTTTAATTTTTAACAAGCTTGAACTCCACATAAAAACTACTCGTGCCAGTCGTATAATAAGGATGTCTCATCTAAGATGCCATTTTTTATGGAGCTTGCACCTTTCAAAGCTTTGCCCCAGATCCTTTCTTTATGCAAGTTAGGAACGACCAATCCTACGAGTTTAAAGGGTTGAGAAACTACAAATTAAGAAAATAAATGGTTGTTCTTTGCTTGCATGCCAAAAGGTTTGCATGCCCCCAGGTATAGCGAAAAATTCCCAGGTTACCATATGAAAGCTCTCCATTCGTGCTGTAGACAAAATGCTTCCTTGGCGATGTCTACCGAAATAGACAAAGGCGAGTGGCGCAGTCGCCTCCACTCACATAACTTTGACGAGGGAATATTATTCCAGTCTAATCCCATTTTCCTAAACGAACGGGTGTGTCAGACTAGTCATATATCCTCCGCGGAAACCTACCCTATACCAAAGGTTTTCCTGCCAAAACAGACCAGGGTGCATGCCCCCTGGGTTTTAGTCATGTCCTCCCGAATCACTCGCGCTCATCAGGTGGACGGACTGGAGATTGATGAGACATTCCTTGTGTGAAAAGACCATTTAGGGATGGTATTTGACTATTTTCTATGTGTGAGCTGGGGAACGAAAGTTGGTCTACGAGCTTGACCACTCGTCCTTCATGCGGAAAACACATTACCCTAAAGAGTGAGGAGACAATGGCTCCCATGCAATAAATATAGTCATGCCCAAGGAGTATATTATAATCCAGAGGTCCTTGGACTACCATTACATTCATGTGAATGGTTTTCCTTCTCAATGTTATCGGCACATTGGGAAGGATCCCTAATAGTCGACTGGTTCCTTTGTCAAAGCCCGTCAGATTTATCATCTCAGGCAGAAGCGATGGTGAACTAAGCGCTTTGCAAGCAGTCAAGGAAAGGATACTCATAGAAGCCCCTTCATCTATGATGGTGCCGACCATGATCATTCTGTATACTTGTACAATGATTCGGAATGGTAAATTGGCTGGTACCTAGGGTTTGCTTATTAGATTCCAATCGAAAGAAACAACTAGGTTGCTTGGAGGTGGGACCGAATAGATGGCCGGATATGACCCTGATGAACTTCATTCCTATGGTAAAGGAATGGGTAGACTGCCCCCTTTTTCATCAGAGTCTGTGTTTACGAAAAGAATTTGGACGGTGTCATTCTCATTCTCTTCAGTGATTGTGTCATCTGAATATGGACCTTCCAAAGACAAGACCGAGTTGACTACTGCCTCAACCTTTTGACTTTCATCTGGTAAGGGTTCGGCGGGTTTATCTTCATTGACAGATGCTTCGACCGAACACAATGGTGTGTCAGTCGGATTTTCAACTAGTGATGGACTTGGCAAGAGTTTCTTATATCCAGGAGGAATCCATAACGGTGAAACTTGATGGTCATCCAAAACTCTTTTAGCTTCATCCAAGAAGGGACAACAGTGGAGGGCATGATTGCCTTCACACAGTCTATAAGGAAATTTACATTTTCCTTTTTGTCCAAGTGCTTCATGTTCACTAGTTGATGGTGTACTTTCAACATGGTCCTCAGAGGTTGATGACACCGGGTTGTGCAAATGAGGAGACCAGTCCCTTAAGATCTGAGGGATGCAGGGACAATCTCGGTGGTAGTGATCTCCTTTGCAAATGACACATCACGATTTAGGCCTGGACGGTGTAGTGTGTGGATTTTTTCTAGACGATGCATGGTTTCCTCCTTTTGTCTTTGGCTCCTTCTTCTTCTTATCTTTCTTCTTCTTCTCCTTCTTCTTCTTAATTACTTGGTTTTGGGCCTTACTGGCTTTATCAAGTGAAGAGGAAGGAGGAGAGGGAGAATCAGATGAAGTAGAAGGTTGGGGGGTAACTTTAGTATCATCTAGTTGTTGACTTGATTGTTCAGGAATTACGGTGTTCTGAATGATGGAGGTTGAGAAGAGCCATATTTGCAAGCCAATCGTCAATCCTAGAAGTGACAATGTGGCCATATGAGGTGCGCCAACATCTCCCCAAGAGGAGAAGGGACTAGGATTTCCTCCAAGGGGAAATGCTTGGTTGGTGGACTCCATTTTTCTCAACCTAAGACCAACGCAGGAAAGGTGGTGTTATTCCGATTAAAATAAATTTTAGATGCTTTGACACAACCTTTTTTTTCAATCTTTAAGAGTTGAGAAAAAACAAAAGATGACTCTAGTCGCCTTCAATTTTTAATGAGCCTGAAGTGACAAGTGCTCAGATGGACCTTTTCCTTTAAGGAGTCTGAAAAGGAATGAAAGAGACTACTCTGGAAATATAGATAGAGGGATTACCAAACCAATCACAAAACTACAAAATACTTTTTACGGTACGATAGTCAATCTTCCCAAATGTTGTGTTCAATGCATTGCGATCGATAGGGTGGCAAACACGGCTTCCTATGGATAAAGGATATAGCCTATTGTGGTCTCCCAATATATACTCGACGGTATGTGGGAGCACAAGTCTGTACTGGCACTTTTCATCTCAAAGAGGAGGAATCACCCAACCAACAGTGAAAGCGATAGTTACCAGGCTTTACAACGCCAGAATACGTCTCTAGCCTAGACTTCTAGATGTTGTGCGTTAGGTTCCAAAGCATTTTTAGGTTCATTAAATTTATTTAACAGTTGATATTTCTTAAGAAATTTTCCTTTCAGGTTCATTGCATGATGTAGATGTAAAATTCATAAAATTCAATCTAAGATTATAAACAATCGTTTAATATTCTTTTTGCAATGAAAATCGTAGCTGCTAAAGAAAGAGAGACAATATTCTTTCAATATAGAGCAGAGAGCACACACTAGATGCACTGTCCTAAATCAAACCAACAAGCAGTATAAATGCAAATGCACATGCATGTATTTGCTTTTAGCTTTCTTAATGTGTGAATGACAAGAAGAATGCTAAGTACAAATCTAAATTATCTTTCAAAGCGATAGTACTAACAAATTTCTCTTCAAAATGGAAGGAAGACAATGGCGACACTTTATTATTTTGAATTGAAAACTGCTTTCGACACTTGAAAAACTACTAATTCAAATCAAATACATGAGTAACTGTATAATCGACCATCAATAACAATGGAATTCTTTTCTTTGACTGAAAATGACACTTGCGACACTTTCAAATCAAAAGACGACAGTTCGACTATGTTACTACTTTGTAAAAGAGAACTAAAAATGACGGAAAATACATAAAAACATTCACAGTTCTTTGCACAATGGAGGTGGAATGATGGAAAGAAAGGGGGTTTCCATAGTGGTATACTGATCATAGACATCAAAACTCCAGAATAGAGTTGAAAAGAGTGAACAAAACCCAAAACCTGGAGGCAAAATTAGCCTTTTCTGATCATCGCACCTATAACATAGGGAAACAGGGATGCATCCCACCTACTGCACATGGGAGGTGCGATGCATACTGGTTTCCTTAAAGAGAGGGTGCGATGGTACAAGGATGAGACTTTACTTGGCTCTTGGTCATAGTTTGCAGCTCAATTCAGGGATTTAAGCCGAGCATATGATGTACAGTAAATAGAAATCAGAGGGGCTGATCTAATGAGGTTACTAGAGCCACTACTAGGGCAATTAGAAAGTTTGTAAATCGATTGTTCAGTTTATAAAGAAAACCCAGAGATAGACTGAAGCAACATTGATCTACTTTGCACTTGCATAGCAAATGCAGTTCAAAGGCTAGCTGTCTTGACTTTAGGCTCTATCTGTAAGTTTATAAAACAAACAAATATAGACAAACAAACAATCTATTCGCTCCCCAGTGGAGTCACCATTTTTTTATCAGGAAATCTAGTGTCCACTTGGATCTGCTAGTCCCACTAAGACTGGTAGCTATCTTAGAAACAAACAAACTAAAACCACTTTCATTTTCCTTTATGAAAAGTAGATAAGAGTGGAATGAAGGACACCAACCTCAGTCTTGCACTTGGTTCCTTGTTTGATTCCTCTCCTTTATGACAGATCCTTGCCGCTTCTCCTTCATCTACCCAGCTTCAAAGAGCACCTATGGAATCAAAGCAGCATAATACTATCGAAGAACAGAGATCTACAATCATAAACAATATAGGACTAGATATATATTGACCACACAAATTCATATATCATCAAACATACAAGAATGTGGAGGAAAACTTGAATAGCTTTATTAATAATCAAAAATAGCAAAGAGGATTACAACCAATTGTTCTGACCCAGTGTCATACTCCAGCATGAAAGCCCTTCTTTCACCTCATGAAAAGCTTAGATCACCAAACACTATGATATTCCAATAAGAAACCAACAACACTTCTTTACAAGATACAAAATTCCATCCCCCGGATCTCTGGGATTGGGGATCCATATATAGATGATTGCAGGGGTCTGAGTCAGCTTCTAGGATTCTGATCAATGTCCTCTCTCTAATAGTTCTTGTTTCCACTTGGATATTGATGATCTTTTACTCATCCCTGGGTGAATTCAGAGAGGCAAGTGTCACAGGATAAGTTTCTGGAAGATTCCATGATCATCCACCTCGCAAACTATCTCTGCCATTTGTCCACTCTCACCCATCGCACCCCATAGAAGGGATTTTTAGTATGCATTGCACCTCCCATGTGCATTAGGTGGGATGCATTGCACTTTGACCATGGAGTAGGTGAGATGGTCCATTTTTGACCAATTCTGAGCAGTTTTTCAGGGAGAACTTCTGGGAGATGATGTAATCAGCTGACCTTGTTCTTTTAGGGTATGGAACAACACTTTTAGGGACTTAGGATTCCTTGGTTTATGGGCATGTTTGATTGGGGTTGTAGTGCCCAAAAATGTCTATAACATTGAGTTCTACCAGTGTGTCGCCAAGTGTTGTAGCGACTACAACCACCCTCCAAAAATTTTCCTTAGCTTCATTTTGGAGCCTCCCTATCGACCATCCTCAGTAGCATGTCTTGCACTATGAAGCACATCAACTTCAGCTATTTCATAGTCTTGTCAACCAGTGCATGCAAGCTGGTTCCACCTTCTTCAAAGGCTGATTTCCATACTTAATTTCAGTTGCTGGTTGATCAGCTCACTCTAGGGATTATGCAATTCTAGAGGGGAACTATCCTTCCCTCTAGAAATTGCACAAACCTAGTTGGACACCCAGTTGGGCTCCAGAATTGCATAATTCTTCCTAACTATCTTCCTCTCAAAAATTGCGCAATTCATCCCAGGGCAACTGCTCAGCCCAAAAATTGCATAATTCTGGGTAGCAGCCACCTGATGCTCCCAGAAATGGTGCAATCCCTTTGGGACAGCGAACCCAACAACTAGCAGAAATTGTGAAAATTAGTTAGGCAGCCTAGTGGGTTCATAAATTACGCAGTTTGACCCAGGATGGCTACTTAGCCTAGAAATTATGCAATCCTGGGAGACCATCAACTGTTCCTCCTAGAAATTACATAATTCCTCTGGGACAACCATCTCTGCTCAGTGTAGAAATTGCACAAATCCCTCTCCTAGGCTTGCAGACTGATGCATGTGTCTTTAAGTTGATTGGTTCCCTCCCGGACAGAGAAAAACTGATTTTCATGCATGGACTACTTTTCTCAAGGAAACATGTAAAGGAATCCCTAGATTTAGGGATATATTTTTAGCAACTAAAGGTTACATGCAAGGATCATTTCAGAAACCTCCCGCCAAGTGTCGCTTTTCCTAGATTTGTGGCATGCGTGTCATAACCTTGATCTTATCAAAACTTAAGAACCAGATGCTGCAAAGCTCATTCCTCACATCAATCTTGTAGATATGACATCCCACATCACATCTAGGAGTCGTCAGCACATTCAACTCAGATGTTTCAAGGTAAGCCTACTTTGCATGTCTTGTACTGCGTTTCTGTCACTTTTTGTGTCTCGACTTGTGTGAATGTTGTTTGCATGATTTTTGTGAACGCCTATTGTCATTTTCATGCATGTTAGCTTATACAAGTGTCGTTTTAATTTTCATTTGAATCTCACTGTTGCCACATGCATGACATTATTTTTCCATTGTTTGTCATCGTCAGGGTGACCTGCTTCACTCGCATGCATTCTGTCCCATTTTTTGAATCCTGCATTTAATTTTTGCATGCATAATCATTCACTCTTGTTTACACTCATCTTATCATGCATTCAAAATTCTCATGTTTTCAGTCGCCTATCGGCCAGTTTGGTCTGCCTTACCCTAGACCATGCCTTACCCAACTAGCAATGTGCATTTCCGAAAGTGAAAGATCTGCCTTGCCTCCAGTAATTGCACAAGTCTAGCCCAACACTGACGTCCAAGCTTGCATTGCGAAATTCTTGGAGGCAATGTCCTGATGGTCCCATAAACTGCGTAGTGTAGTTTGCTGGTTGCATATCACTGTTGACTAAAATTGCGCATTGCACAGTTTCAATCCTCAGCAGGCCAGGCTAGATTGTCCATTGCGTAGTTCTAGTAGTCAGTTAGCCTCTGGGTAGCCTAAACTTTTTCATCCACAGTCTTGGCTGTGTTATGCTCCTATACCAATAGGTGTCATATTTCATGATTGACTGGTTAAAAATCCCTAATATGTTCATCCTTTCCTTGCTGCAAAGGTTTTCCATATTTTGAAGAGATCAAAAAATTAAAAAAAGAAAAGAGGGTATACCCTAAAAGAAAGATCAAAGGGTAAAAAGAATGAAATGGTCAAAAGAAAAAATGAAAGAAATGAACCCCAAAGGAAAAAGGACCAGAAAGTGTGCAAGTCCAAATGCCACTACTATTTCATGTTCTGTAAATAAAAGTTTCATGTGCAGTTTGTTGAACTTTATGCTGCAATTGATGAATAGCCAAACAACTTAATATTGGCTAGTTCATGTTTTAATTTCTTGTTTTAGTGATAGAGAATAAAATCTGTCCAAATTGTTCAATCTTGGCAGATAAGTAGTTAGGTAGAGAAGCAAAGGAGCTCAACTGTTAAACCTGAGCCCTTGGATGTGATAAGGGTAGATCTAGATAGAATTGTAGCAAAAAGAAAAGAAGAGAATGAGGGTTTGCCAGTTCAAGTGCATCCAATGGAAAAAGAAGAAAAAATGATAGGTACTATAGGCTGGGTAGGTAGTTTTGATGTTGCAGAAAGAAACTTGTGATAAGTTTTATCTCTCAGAATGATTAAACCTTACTTCTATCACAAGTATTATAGCAGAGGCATGACTAACTTCACCCCATCCTTTCTCCAAATCATTTGCTAACTCCCCCAAGAGATATTGATATCTACTCAATAACCCCAAATTATTCCATCTTATTTCATAAAAAGGCCCAGATAAAACCACATTTTTTCTTAGGCACAAAGCCACATTTCTTGTGTAAAACCCTTTCTCATTCCCTCAGCCTAAGTTTCTTAACATTAGAACTTAGCACTTATTTTCACATGATTACTCATATTAACTATTAACATGATAAGTATTAAATCCCTTATAAATTCCCCTTCCCCCGTATTAATATATCAATATAGTAAAACCCCCAATATGTAATAATCCCGCCCCGGTCGATTATGGCCATATTTCTGTTTAAACATGGATTTAATAGTTTATTCGAAATCTTTAAATAACCTAACCCGCTGCGCAAAAACCCAAGACTTAATTAACATTTGGTTAGTTAAATAACCTAACTAAACCAACCTCGAATCCATTAAAACGTTTGATTTTATACATGAGGCCCATGCATTAAACCCCCCCCCCCCATCTTTGAAGAGTGCCAACTGTTGGATCCAGGCCCACTCATTGGATGGTCCATGCTTATATCACACCCCCCCTTCCGCCCGACCGTTAACTCCTGGGGGTTGGCAGTATTGCCGTTGTACCGGGGACACCCGTCCACCTCCCGCCATGCTCGTTGCCTCCCTGTCGAAAACCATTTCAGCTCATAAGCGGTGCAGGCCAATACTGCATACCACCCTCCCACTGACCCTGCCCGCTGACACCACCACCACGTCACTGCCGAGTCAGCATCTCGTACCCCCGCGTCACGACAAAACATCACATCCCGATGACATCATCCGACCAAAAAGTGACAAAAAGCCCAGCGAAAGCCAAATTTTGTTAAAAAGTTGAGAAAATGTCATTTTTGTCCATTTTCATTCGTTTTTATCCATGAAATTGTTTCATGCAAACTGTGTCCAAGCAACTGCTCGAGCATACAGTCTGCCACCCATCCAAACAGAGTCCAGCATCTTGCTCTGCAGCTCGTCGGTCAACCTGCAATTTCACTGGTCACCTCTAAAAAATAGGTATTTACCCCGTTTTCACTTCCCGAACCTGCAATCTCGTTTTTCCTCTGTGAATTTTACCCAACAAGGACGAATTCAAGTAAGTTCTGTCTATAAATCTTAGAAAAGACACACAGAACTATTGTTTTTTCCATTCTCCCACAGAAACTAGACCTCCAGTTTGAGAACACAACAAACAAACATGGAAGCCCCTGTGGCCCTGAATGTATCACCCCTCAATGCACCTCATAAAGACTAGGATTGGTTACCCTTGGCTGACAGAGATTTTCAAATTAAAGAATTATCTGGTGATATGAATCATCTCTAGGCATTTTGTAGAATTAGGAATAGTCATCTGAGTAACTCTGATATCCTTGGAATATGGGAATCTAATATCCCCAAGTATTACCTTCCCTCAGTCAATGTGTTTCCAGATATTATCCACCATTGGTGTGCAAACTATGACCCTGTCAGTAAAGCAGTTATGAATCCATCACAAACTGTTCTCTTGTACATAACTGCTGAATCTATCAATGAGACGTTACACTTCCATCCAGCTCAGCCCCTTGCTCCTCTTTCCATGGGATTTTTTCTTGAGCAAGGCTCTCAATTTCCCAGTTCAGAAATAACCCGGATTGCTAAATTATTTATGAAGCCAGATTGCCAGCCTCAAGGCCCACCTCCCTATGTGAATGCCTAGTTCACTGAAACTGGCAAGCTTATTCTTGACATGATATCCTTTATATTGGGATTCAAAACCAGTGAATTTGTTGATGAGATCATCTTTGTTATGTTGTCAATGTTTACTCCAAGACAACCCCCTACTGTCAAATATGATTATGCCTCTTTCATTGCCAATAAAATTAATGAGCAATTTATAAATCTGGAAAGAGAAGGAGTCTTCAAGTACACCTCTTTCATATATCACCTTCCACTATATTATGATGGACCCCCTTTGGGGTTTTAAACGTCGGCAGAATGAACTAGAAACTATGGGTAATCCAGATCATCTACAAAAAACTTCCACAGAAGCTTGAAATCTAACATAACTTCCCTGTACAAAGGGGAAACATGGAAGGAGATCTGTCTTCTCAAAATCTTGAGGATAAAAATTGAGAGAAGAGCTGCAGACCTGTAATTTATTTATATCCAGGTCGCAAGGCTCCCTTCTCTCAATAATATTTCATTCATTTTCTATCTGATTTGTCCTGATGATGGACCCCCTTTGGGGTTTGAAACGTCGGCAGAATGAACTAGAAATTGTGGGTAATCCGGATCATCTACGAAAAACTTCCACAGAAGCTTGAAATCTAACATAACTTCCCTATACGGAGGGGAAACATGGAAGGAGATCTGTCTTCTCGAAATCCTGAGGATAAAAATTGAGAGAAGAGCTGCGGACCTGCAATTTATTTATATCCAGGTCACAAGGTTCCCTTCTCTCAATAATCTTTCATTCATTTTCTATCTAATTTGTCCTGATGATGGACCCCCTTTGGGGTTTGAAACGTCGGAAGAATGAACTAGAAATTGTGGGTAATCTGGATCATCTACAAAAAACTTCCACAGAAGCTTGAAATCTAACATAACTTCCCTATATGGAGGGGAAACATGGAAGGAGATCTGTCTTCTCGAAATCTTGAGGATAAAAATTGAGAGAAGAGCTGTGGACCTGCAATTTATTTATATCTAGGTTGCAAGGCTCCCTTCTCTCAATAATCTTTCATTCATTTTCTATCTGATTTGTCCTAATGATGGACCACCTTTGGGGTTTGAAACGTCGGCAGAATGAACTAGAAACTGTGGGTAATCCGGATCATCTACAAAAAAATTCCATAGAAGCTTGAAATCTAACATAACCTCCCTGTACAGAGGGGAAACATGGAAGGAGATCTGTCTTCTCGAAATCTTGAGGATAAAAATTGAGAGAAGAGCTGCGGACCTGATCCAGGTCGCAAGGCTCCCTTCTCTCAATAATCTTTCATTGATGGTAGAATGAACTAGAAACTGTGGGTAATCCGGATCATGACTCTACAAAAAACTTCCACAGAAGCTTGAAATCTAACATAACTTCCCTGTACGGAGGGGAAACATGGAAGGAGATCTGTCTTCTCGAAATCTTGAGGATAAAAATTGAGAGAAGAGCTGCAGACCTGATCCTGGTTGCAAGGCTCCCTTCTCTCAATAATCTTTCATTCATTTTCTATCTGATTTGTCCTGATGATGGACCCCCTTTGGGTTTGAAACGTCGGCAGAATGAACTAGAAACTGTGGGTAATCTGTATCATGACTCTACAAAAAACTTCCACAGAAGCTTGAAATCTAACATAACTTTTCATTTCCCATAAGGAAATTAGATTCCAAAGGAGAGAGGAGGTCTATGATCTTTTGGACCTTAATCTTCCACAATGTTTGTGAATCCCCTTATACCTACTGTGAATTCATTGACTGGTTTATACATCCAGCCTCCACTTTATTGATAGGAGTTCCTCCTCCTAGGCTCTCTGGGGATATAAAGAAGATTTTACAGCTCTCCAAAAACTACAGAATAGGTAAATGGTACCTCTACCAGAATCATACTGAAATCAGAATATATGGCTGTGAACTATGCCCTTATAAGTTGCCCAAATATGTACCCATGAGACTATTTGCACTAGAGTATTTCAGGCAACTTATCAATGCAGATTTAACTCACTTTTGCAATGTAAAGAAAAAGGCTCAGCTAAGAATAAGAAACCAATTAGGCCCTTTTATCATTAACAAGAGGGAGGCATGGGAAGATGCTGATAAGATATTAGGGGAAGACCTTAAATTGAAGAAAAGTTTCTGGTGGGTGCCATATGACCCAAATAGCTTTATAAGTGACAGAAAAGTAAGAAATAGGTTGTCATCTTACAAACATCATAGGATCCCTGAAATTGAACAATTTTCTAATCAGGATGAGTGAGTAGAGGGTACATTAATAGAAGAAATTACTCAATAAGAAATGATGGAACAAGCTATGAAAGATCATGAAAAGACCCTTGACCTAGACTCTTTTGGACAGGTATCTTTCAAGCTGACTCAACAAACTAGAGTGGGTACATCCTCTGCTGGAACCTCACAGTAACCTATACAAGAAACCAGTGCACTAGGTATAGGGTTTGCTAAGGGCAAGGAAGTGGCAGGCATGGAGCAACAAGCAATGGCTGATCAGCAGGGGAAAATTCCTCTAGTCTAGACCAAAGCAACTGAGATTCCTACATTACAGACTCCTCTAAATGAGGAAAAAGTCAAGAAAAGAGACAGAGAAGAGGCCATGCCCATCAGTGCACCTGCAGAATATCCGGGTGCAAAAATGAAAAGACTAAATCCTCTATCTGAAGAGGAAATCGTTGAAGAAACAATAGAAAGTCTAAGATGGGAGAGGGTAACCAGCCAACAGACCTCCCTAGTGATAGAGACATCAACTAGCTCACATAAGAGGAGCTAGAAAGGCAACATAGTGTGGAATTTTCATCCACTAGGCCACCAAGTAAGTAGACCTCTGACATAAAAGTAAAATTCACAGAGATAAAGGCTAGAAATGATCCACTGAGGCTGCAGATTTACAATCAATATCTTAAGATGGCCCCCACAAAGTAGCAAAGATTGATGTCTGCCTATGACATTAAGGAGGGCAAAATAATCATGAGTTATTTCAAGCCCAAGGTGCAGCAACCACAATCAGCAGCTGACTACATCAGGACAAATCTAGAGGCCTTGGCCAAAGACATTCATCCAATAGACCAGATTGAGCTGCACAGACACACTGGAGAGATGGTATACTCCACATTAGCTGAGAAAGCTATGTTAGCTCATAAATTGCAAAACTCCTTGAATAATACCTCTGCTCAGTTGGATTTAGGGAAAGCTTCTTCTCTAGCAAAGGACAACATGATAAAATCTTTGGAGGATATTATCATTGAACTGGGACATGATCCCAAAGATGCCAAAGGCATAAAGGCACTAATGAAGAAGAAAGAAGAGGAAATTTCTGCCCTCAGAAAACAGATCAAAATGCCTCCTTCTATGCATCCACAGACTGCAGATGTTGTACAACAGAAATCATAAGAGGACTGTGCAACTTTGGACTTGCCTGACTTGTCACGCCTAACGAATGATCCCATTAATTATCTTCCGTTTTGGCCGCCAATGCCGAATAAGTTGCCTAGTGATATTCCTAAGTTCAAAGGCAAATCAGGAGAGGACCTGTCGAACCATGTGATGACTTATCACCTCTGGTGTGCGTCTAACTCCATTTCAGATGATTCAATCCATCTAAGGCTTTTCCAGTGCACTCTAATTGGTCTCGTGGCCAAGTGGTACATTGAGTTACCATGAGGCACTTTTTAAAATTTTAGTCAGTTAGCTACCTCGTTTT
The DNA here is from genome assembly GCA_031772625.1 of Pinus tabuliformis. Classification (NCBI taxonomy): domain Eukaryota; kingdom Viridiplantae; phylum Streptophyta; class Pinopsida; order Pinales; family Pinaceae; genus Pinus; species Pinus tabuliformis. The sequence continues at coordinate 1,429,170,217 of CM062816.1, forward strand.
TAACTCATTTTCAGTTGCCAGTCAGATATGACAACGGCACAGAATTACTAACTTCGTTAAAGCAATCGACGTCCACTTACATTTCAGATCACATTCATGAATGGAGACGTCGACAGCGTTTAGTGAAGGTTTTTATTCTGGATCAGATCTTGGCTGAATGGTTTGTAAAATCTTTGTTACCAAAGATCACTGAAGATGTAGCTAAGGCTGAAGTTGTTACTGAGGAGCAAGTAATTGCTCAAGCACAGTACCTTGACTTGGTCTATACTCAGTTAGGTATGTTACATGAGAAAATCCCCGATCTTCCCAAGCAAAATCAAATCGCTGCAGCTCCATCAGGGTCTCATGTCGCCGATGGTATGATTGGTACGGTTAACACTAAATGTAAGAAGAAGTCTTCCAAAAATTCTTCTCCTATGATAACCTTGCCTGATTCCCTGACAGGAGATTCTTCCGCGGAGATTTCCGTCGATATTCACGTTGTAGAGTCGTCTACAGCCAAATCAAAATACGGTGGCAAGAAGAAAGGGAAGAAGAAGAATAAAACGGACAAAAATTCAAAAGAGAAACCTGAAAAATTAGAATCCAATGATGAAAAACGCAAACCTCGTTATCCTTGTCTCATTTGTGACGAAGAACATTTTACAAGAGACTGCCCTCATCGTGTAGAGGTTGCGAAGATTGTCAAAGGTTCTCAAACGCCTGTCAAAGGTTCTCGAAGATTGTCAAAGGTTTTGAAGGATCCTTTTCCAAGTCAAGATAGTAAGATGATAGGTTCTTCCTCGAGTGCTAATGAAGAACCCATACTGATGATGTCTCATGTTAGGATTGCGACTCGATCACATGATTATGGTAGTAAAAGTCCTGTTGATGGTAAAGAAGTAGAATCTTCTCATTCTAACCCATCAACCTCAGCTCCCGGTTCCGATCCACTACAGATCGAGAAACCTAATCCAGACTTGGTAATCAAACCGCCCGCCAAGGGTATACTTCGAAAGTCAGCTTTCAATCCACATGCAAGAGTGGCTGAGAACTATAACATTGTTGAGGATTTAGTTGTTTCACCCTCAGCAATGTCGGCTTTGGAAGTGCTGCAATCATGTCCAGCAAAGCGTAAATTACTTTTGTCGGCTATAGGAGCTGTTGATGTTCAGGACTCAAACCTAATAATTTTTGATCTAGAAAATAGTACACCACGTTTACCTCATCAAATGGCTTTCCAGATTCCAGTGATAGTTAAAAATAGGCCTATTCATAGGACTGTGATTGATGAGGGAGCCTCAACGTGTATTATCTCGATACAGTGTTGGAGATCGCTTGGTTCTCCTTCACTAAATCAATCCCCGATGATTCTAAAGGCCTTTGATGGCCGTGGGTTTCATCCTTTTGGCATTCTATAGGATTTACCTATAGGGGTTGAAGGAAAAACCGTTAATCTAGATGTGGAGGTGGTTGATGCCCCTCTAGATTACAACCTTCTATTGGGTCGTAGTTGGTCTTACGCTATGACAGCTATTGTTTCATCGGTCTTTCGGGTTATAAAGTTTCCTCATAATGGAAAGATCATAACAATAGACCAGCTAGCTTACTTTTCATCTGACCCAGCCTCTTCTGAAAGTATTCAGCATGTCGGTAAAACGACTATCCCATATAAGGATGTTGGAGTAGGACTAGTTAAAGATGCCAGTTTACTGGGAACTTTTCCTTTTCCTCCGATCAATGCATCATCTTCCTTTGCAACCATTCATATGATTTCGTCAGACACCATTGTTTATGATGATCCTTGGATCGTTCCTTCTGAATCTGAGATAGACTCATTTGGTGATGTCATGCCTTTGAGTCCATATGAAATTGCGTATGAGGCCGTGCAATCGTTTACCGACTCAACTTCAACCAAAATTGACTTAATGAATGTGGTCTGTGAAGAATCACTTTTCACATCAAGCTCGGATTCAATCACATTTTCTGAATTTGTTCACTCTGATGAGAAAATCTGTGAAATCCTATGCGTAAATGATTTACCATGGGAAGATCTCCATCACAGATCTTCGTTCTTACCCGAGAATGATCTTTTTGAAAATGATTTTTCATCAATTTTTACGACTGAATATGTCAAGGATCCTCAGAATCTAATGAAACATCCTGATTCAGAGTTAAATTTGGGAAACATCTCTCGAACTATTCCTATTGACATTTCGGTTAAGCCTGGAATTGTTGAAAACATTCATATAGGTGCCTCGTGTACAGAAGACGAAATCCAAATATATAAGGCCCTATTTCAAGAATTCCGCGACGTGTTTGCCTGGTCCTATGAGGAAATGCCAGGAATTGATCCCGCGATTGTTGTTCATGAAATCAAGACTTACCCGAATGCTAAACCCGTCGGGCAACATTTTCGTCAGATTCACCCAAGAAAAGCTGTTGTTATTAAAGCAGAAGTTGAAAAATTACTCAAAGCAGGTTTCATTTATCCGATCCCGCTAACGGATTGGGTATCGAATATTGTTCCGGTTAACAAAAAGTAAGGGACAATAAGAATATGTATCGATTATAGGGACATTAATCGAGCCTATCCAAAGGACAATTACCCAACTCCCTATATCGATCAAATCATTGATGATTGTGCTGGTAGCAAAATATTCTCCTTCATGGATGGTTTTTCCGGATACAATCAAATCAATATTCTACTTGCCGATCAACCAAAAATGGCTTTCATTTGTCCATGGGGGACATTTTCTTATTGCAAATTACCTTTTGGTCTCAAGAATGCCAGAGCAACTTTTCAAAGGGCCATGTCTTATGCATTTCATGACATCAAGCACATTGTGCAACCCTATCTCGATGATTTTCTTGCTCATTCATTACATCGATCTGATCATCTCATCCATTTACGAGCAATCTTTATGAGGTGTAGGCATTATCGGATTCGGTTGAATCCACACAAATGTGTTTTCTGTATAGAAACGGGTCGATTGCTGGGGTTTGTTGTTTTGAAAGCTGGCATTCGTGTCGATCCCTCGAAGGTCGAAGCTATTGTCAAATTTCCTCCTCCTTCGAGTCTTCGCCAACTCCAAAGTTTGCAAGGGAAAGCAAACTTTTTACGACGATTCATTCCTAACTACGCCGAGGTTACAAAGGGTTTTACCCGGTTGTTGAAACAGAATACTCCATTCTATTGGGATGAGATAGCTCAGAAATCTTTTGATGCACTAAAACACGCGTTGACCCATGCATCGTTATTGCATCCTCCGAACTACAACCAGGATTACTTCTTGTATCTCGTCGCCTCTCATTCCACCATTGGAATGGTCTTAGTTCAGGAAGATGAATTTGATACTAAACATGTGATATATTACCTTAGTCGAACTTTAAATCCAACTGAGCTAAAATACTCACATGTGGAGAAATTGGCATTGGAAGCTGTTCAAGCTGTCCAACATTTTCGTCACTACATTTTACTACGTAAAACTACAGTAATTTCTAGTTGCAACCCTATGATCTACATTTTGACCAAGCAATTGCTAGGGGGCAAGTACTCTAAATGGATTGTTATCCTGCAGGAGTTCGACTTCGAATTTGAAAAATCTAAGTCTAAGAAATCTTTAGTTTTTGCAGAGTTAATGTGTGACTTCCCGCGTGCTGACACGGAAACTGTGGTTGAAGAGCCCATTGCGGACGAATCCTTGTTTCTAATCAGCACTTTAGATCCATGGTATGGGGATATCATCGTTTATCTCTAGACCCAATCCTTTTGGCCAGAAATTTCAAGGTCAGAACCTCGGAAAATACGATTCCAGTCCCAAAAATTCAGGATTATTGGAGATACTCTTTATTGCCGTGGGGCGGACTCTGTTTTTCGACATTGTTTAACTCACGAGGAAGCTGAAAGGGTTCTAAATGACTGTCACTCTGGAGCGTGTGGTGGTCATATGTCTGGGTATGCCACAGCCCAAAAGATATTATGCGCTGGCTACTTCTGGCCATCTTTGTTTAAAGATTGTATTAACGCAGTCTGAAGATGCCAGAACTGCCAAATTTTTGATCGAAAGATGCGCGCTCCACCTGCTCCTCTCCACCCTATATTTCTGTTGTTCCTTTTGCCAAATGGGGTATTGATTTTATTACATGTAACCCTCACTCGGCCGGGGGGCATGCATATATCATCCTTGCGGTAGATTATTTTACCAAGTGGGCCGAGGCGATGCCTACATTTGAGGCAGACGGCAAGACAGCTGCAATTTTCTTGTTCAATCATATAATTGCTAGGTTTGGTGTCCCACAAGCGATTATCACTGATCACAGGCATCATTTTCGAAACGTTATGATGACCGAACTTACAGGCCAGCTTGGTTTGCGTCATGATAGTTCAACTCATTATCCACAAGCTAATGGTCTGGTTGAATCCATCAACAAAGTTTTAGTCATCATGATCCAACGAATCATTGGGATTCATCAGTCGAATTGGCATAACATGCTATTTTCAGCACTTTGGGCGTATCGTACATCAATAAAAACATCAACAGGGTTCACTCCTTTCCAACTAGTTTATGGTCTGGAAGCTATGTTACCCATTGAATGCGAAATCCCGTCATTGAAATGGCCATCGAGTTACTTCCAGCTACTTCCGAAGAGGAAAAACGTTTGTTATACTTGGCTCAATTAGATGAGAATCGACGTGATGCTGCATTGGCGATCGAGACTCACGCAAAACGTATGAAGGCTCAATATGATTGAAATGCGACCCCTCAAAATTTTTCGGAAGGATATCTAGTCTTAGTTTACGATCAAGCTAATGATAAATTAGGCGCTGGAAAATTCGTTCCTATGTGGCATGGTCCCTATGTTGTCAAGCAAAAGCTAGCAAAAGGGGCCTATGAATTGGTAGACTTTGATGGGGACTCTTTAGGTAAACCCAGAAATGGTCTTTACTTGAAGAGGTATTATGCTTAAAGAATGGGTATGGAGATTTTTAGTTAGGATAGTTTTTCTTTCTAGCTGGTGTGTTTTAGTTCAAAAAGTGTGCTTAGCTTAGAGAGTGTTTTTCGTCATTATTCCTACTTATCTTGGTTTTACTCTTGATATTGCAGATGTCGATGCCTCTCCAAACATACATTGGTTTCGCTGATGGTGCTTGTCGTAATACACAGAACATTTCTTCCGCAGCTTGGGTTATCTATTCACCCTCTAACGAGTTGGTATCTATGCATGGGGTAAGCCTCAGTCAAACAACGAACAACATTGCCGAGTATAGTGCAGTGATTGAGTTATTATCTAAATCTATTTCATTTGGGATTCGGAGTTTGATAGTGAGGTTAGATTCTGAACTCGTTGTATTACAGCTTAATAGAGTGTGTGCCATTAGAAATCCAGTGTTATTGAGATTATTTTTGAGAGTGTGTCTCTTGGAACGTGAATTTGATTATATTGAATATCAGCATATTCCAAGATCTTTAAATACATTAGTAGATGCAATTGCTTCTCGAATGTTAAGTAGACATTTGCAATAATCATACATGTAAATTTAAAACCATTCCATAACATGATTTACAAGATAAGCCAGTAATAGTGATATATATATATATATATATATAGGAGTGTGTCAAAAATACATCGTCCTCGATCATAGGTTGAGAAACACCTTATGATCGGCAAAAATGATAAGTACAAAAGGAAAAAATGTCATATGTGCCCACAATAGGTGATCATCTTATCACTGGTGATGATCTCGATAAGAAATCACTGCACGGGCCACGTTGCAAAGGAACCTCCTAAAAGGTCCTAGGACCCCAATCACATAGTGCTGAAGTCAACGAGGAATGTCATCTATGCTGGTCTCTGGAATATCTCCTGTCAAGCGCTCTAGATGACTCTCCAACTCGGCCAAAACCTCTGTTGATTCGTCCTGTGGGGCTGGCGCGGCTGCAACTAGTTATTTCCTCTCGTAAGGCTAGAGAGCAGCTGGTCGCTGTGGACCCACATCTGCATTTGAAACTTTTACTATTAGTTTTGGGATGATAGAAAAATAATAAAAAAAATTAAAATAGGAAAATGTTGAAAATGATTTTACCTAAGTCATCCCATTGCTCTCCTGGTGGAAGAGCCATGTCTAGGTCACCATGAAAATCTACCCCAGCATAAGGGAAGTCCTGAATAGAAAAAAAATGGTTTTCCAACCATTGGAAATACTCAGGTTTGAATCGAACAACCTCTGTCCCCTCGTCCGGATGACGGGCCATAACTGCAACCCATCGCATCAGTTTGGGCTCTCAAGGAAGCCCAGCTCCAACAGTAAGGTGCTGCGGGATCAACATGGGAACCCTCTCCAAAACAAAACTCACAACCAAAGCCCCATAACCAAAGGTCTTCAGTTGTTCATTTTTGGCTCTGGTTAGTTGGCCTTTTACATTGGCCAACACAACATCGCACCAGTTGAAGATGGTGCCTCGAAAGCAGTCAACTGCCATCCGCATCTGGGATCCGGTGGCAATATGTAATGCGACACTCCCGCAAAGTCTGGTAACAGTAAACGCGATCACCATGAGTTCAGGAAGGGATATGGTTTTAATGTCTATCCGTTTGTCTCTAGCCTGGTTGTTGCAGAACTCTAGCCGGAGGCTATCGACAGACTGGCCACCTGGCCTAGTCCCAAATAGAGTCAAGTCTTCGCCTCTCTTAGGCAAACCGGTCAAGAAATATATATCTGCCGGCTTGATTTCGAGCTAGTGGCCACCAATGAAGAAGCACTGGTCCTGTATGCTCCATCTGTCAACCAACCACTGTAAGAAATCCACCTGGGCCCTCATGCCAGGTATGGCCCAGAATTTGTACAAGCTGCATGCCTTCAATGCATCGATCGAAGGTTGGTGATTCAACGCGGCAAGATCCACATCCTCATGCTCTCGTTCATGCCAATCTAGCATGATGTACTCTCTACATCCAATGAAAAGACAAATTAGAATGCTAGAAATCAATTTGTTTGGGTCAAATTTGAGAACTTTTGGGTTAAAAACCCTTGCTGCGGGGACCGCACCCTCTGGGTTAGAGATAGTGCGTGGGTTTGCACCTTGCCTACATGGAAGGCGTGGACCCCTGACTTTTTTCCCATTGAGAAAAAGTCGGGGTCCGCGGGCTGCCAGTGTTACGCCTGCGGGCCCCCGCACGCGGGTTTTTAGCCTAAAACCCCTCCAAAAAATGAAATAAAAGCCTAAAACGAAAAATGAAATGGTTAAAAATGAAGAGTAGGATGATGTGGATTACCTGGAGAAGACATTATTCGATTCTGACAGTTGGATTTTCCGCAATCTTCACGGGAAGTTTTCTGAACAAAAGCACTATTTTCTCACCCCAAATCTCAAACGGTAAAAATGAATTGACGAAAGCCCTTTTTATAAGTTTTTTGAGTAAATAAATTGCAAATTTGTTTATGTTTCACTTTGGAAAGGTAATTTTTGCAGCATTTTTATCCATTTCAAATAGGTATGAGTAATGTTTGCATTTTTGTTCAGGATAATAGATTATTCAGGCGAAATCTATAATTTTCAACGAAAAACATTTAGAGTCACCTTTAAGCTCTTTTCTGACTCCTAAAATATGAAAAGATCGTCGAGTTTTTCTTTTTAAACTCATTAAAACGGAACTAAAAAGACATTCCACTTATAGCTCTTTTCTGACCGTAAAAGCATGAAAAGATTGCCGGATTTTTGTCATTTCAAATTCGATATTGGTTATAAAACGGTGTGCCATTGATCGTTTTTTTACTTTTTCGGATCAGGGGCACTAATTACGAAAAGTACTCCTTGGTCGTAAAGATCAAGCGGTTCTCTCAAGTATTATTTTATACTTTTTCGGACTTGGGAGACACAAATTTACAAAAAAGGTCAACCCTGGAGTCTCCTTAAGTTTTTTTAGACTCTCTAAAATTGAAAAACACCGAGTTTCTCCTATACTGGACTCGTTAAAATTTCACAGTAAAGGACCTGTTCAATTACAAACAGGAACGAACCACTCCTTCTTAGGGTTCGAATTTAAAATAAGTTGGACTCATCCAAAGGATGATCTTATAATCAAGCAAATGTTATCCTCCTCAAGCTTATCAAAAATAAAGATGTACTTTCCAGAAATGGTGGGGGAAAGAGAGAAAAATGAGCCTGTTTGTCATACTTTGTAACCACTCTTGAACATGACACTTTTATTCACCTGGGTTGGGAAATCCTTTGCCTAACAGTTGATCAAACCACATTGAAAGTCTTCAGCCGGTTTCTGGGTATTAACTTTGGGTCAATTGTGACCAAATCATCTGTTGTGTTGTTATGTGTTCAAGAGGTCATTGCCAATAAGCCATTCATCTGCAAAATATCTGTCATCCATCTTGACCATCCCTGAGTCAGTCCTTGCAACTAAATTTATTCAACTTGATCTATGATTTCGTGTTGTGGGCTTGCCTACAACAGATCACTTTCTATCGACTTCAGCTCATTATCTAGAAAGATGATCTAGAAATCGTCAATACCTTGGGATCTGCATGCCTCAATGGCAGGTTTCTCACCTTTGACGACAGGTTGCATCATTGACCTTCGATCAAAAGATTCCATGACATGTTCGACATCAACACATTTATTCACATCTCATGGATTGTACTGGGCACTTTGAGAGCCATTGACATCACTGGTGGTTTCTCTCACACTTGTTAACAGTTTACATCATTGACTGGTAATCAAGTGGTTTCTACCATGTTCAACATCAACACATTCATTCGCATGGATAGAATCATATTGTTTCGGGAAGTAGAAATGAAGACCCTGGATCTAGTTTCCACAGTCCAGGCTACGAGGAATTTTGTATTCATTATATAATGGACTATTCATAAACAGATGGTTGCGTCCATATTGTGTCCACATGAGTCTATACTTGTGATGTCTTACAATATCATTCCTGTATCAGAGCAGTAGTTAGTTTTCTAAGTCAGTTTTGGTCTGAGTATGGGAATGCCTACCTCAGCGATGATATGATCTCATGTATATATCTTGCATTGAATGTTTTTACAGGTTCCGACTGGGCTCTCCACAAGATGATCCTTGAAATGATAAAGTACTTCACTCTTCTTAAATGATAAATGAAATCCTCATCTACTACAGACTTCACACTTTAGGGGGAAATCTGTTTCACAAAAATATCGTCACCATGATTATTTGCAGTCAGTATGGGTCTATCATCACTTGTATTGTCCTCCTAAGTAAGTCTCAGACCTCAGCTCTTCAAGTCAAGCTTTGAAAATGAGAGAAAGACATTGAAAATCAACAAAGCTATGGTTTTGCACTTTCTCTCATTGTTGCCTGCGGTCCCGCACCTCCTGTTTACAAAAAATACGGACCTGCCCGCTCTGTCCCTAAAGGTGTGGGTGCGAACCCCTATGAAAGTCAAAAATGTGCAAGTTTATTCTAAAAAATCACTTTGGGTTAATTCTAGATGATTCTAGAAGGAATTTTGACGTGGATTGGTCGCTCTTAGGTGGTTCATGCATCCCAAAAGAGAAGGAGCTAATCCCTTGATGAGAGGAGCTATCCCTTTGAAGGAGGGCTTTATCCCTTTGAAGGAGGACCTAGTAACTTCCCTCCATTGCACTATAAATTAAGGCATTGGGATGGTTGCTAGGGAGGTTAGAAGCTGAACATTTTTGAGGTTAAATGCTGGGTTAATTAAGACTTCCTAGTTAAGCTTGAGAGGAGAGATCACATACCTTTTTGGCTTCATTGGGAAGAGAGTGAAACTTGTCAAAGTAGAGGATACTTCTTGTTAGACCCTAGGAGGAGTTTGTACAGCGTCAAGGCATAGGTTGTAAAGTTCTTCTTCTGATTTGAATTAATACAATCATATCCATTTTTCTCAACAAATTGTCTTATCTCATTTGTTTCATGAATTCCTTGACTTTCATGTTAAATATGTTTTATAATATTGGCTTTTTAGGTGTTATTTAATTTGTTTGCTTGTTTGTGTTTGTAGATTCGCAACAAGGGAGCTCATTTGGATCGAAGGAGCGAGGCTTCCACAAACTTGCATTGGACCCAAGGTAGGCCTAAAACACTTGTTTGCCTTTGTTTATAAATGCATATTTAGAGAAAGATAGTTTGTGATTGGCTTGCTTGTCACTAGGTCTTCTTTAGATTCTAGGAAGGTCTATCTTGTCCACAAGATCGACTCATTCCATGTGACAAGGACATGATGGACCTGCTCATGAGACTGAATGAAAGATTGAGTGAGACAGAGCAAGCATTGGAGAAATCTCTACAAGAAAAGCAAGGAGAGTCTACATCCCAGCCACCTGAAGTAGCTCCAACAGTCACTACTGGCCCCTCCACACTTATAACAGCAGTTCCTCCCACTGTCCCGGCATCAACAACAAAGATCACCACAGCAACAGCAACAGCACCAGGCAGCAGTACTACTATGACTACAGAACAATTAATAAAGGCCATGGAGGAATTGAAACTCCAAGTATCAGAGCTGAAGCAAGTCAAAGAAAAATTGGCAAAGGTTGAACAGAGTTATGATAAATCCAAGATGAATGTGGCAGAGAAAACAAGAGAGATCAAAACATTGGAGAACAAGGTAAGAGCCTTAGAAAAGGATCTCTCTCTGGATAAGCCTCTGGCAGAAATCAGAGGAATTTTGTGGACCAACATCACTCAATCCCTTAGTGATGTGTGGAGGTCTATCCAAACCATTTATGAACAGATTGATTTGATAAGAGTGGCCCAAGTGGAAATTCAAAAAACAAGAGCCTTATTGGGACAGATGCCTAAGCAAGCTAACAGGCTAATACATTTTTTGAATACCAAGACCAGTGAAGAACTGGAAGTATTGGAAATTAGGGACAGAACAAGCACCATTCTAGACATCAAGAGAGTTCTAACCATGAGAAATCTAATGCAAAATTTGGACAGAAGATGCCAGGACATGCAGGTAGAGATTGATTCTTTCACAGAAAAATTTACAGTCCTGCATCAAAAAGGTTTGCCAAGTCCTTTGGGAAATAATGATCGTCTAATGAAGCACAAGGACTATGTATATAAATTGAATACATATGTTGTTAATCAAGTTAATACATCATCAAGTACTTCAAGAGAAAAAGCACTTCCATCTGGCCAATCCCTCTATGACAGCTTGGAAAATTTGTTTTACATAGAGCATGAGGTGAAGCATTTGTTCACCACCCCCCCTAATATTTTCAGGTACACATAGACTGATGAAACTCTAAGGAAGATGCAGAGACATAAATTACCAGGACCAGAGTGGTGGAAAAGTATGTTAGAGATCCTATGAACTTATCTTTGGTGAATTGAAAATTTTGGACCATCTACTATAATGTGGAAAACTGAAATAAATCACGGTCATGCAGGTCAATGCACTTCACATCAAAGTTAAAGAAAGTCCGGCCAAGGCAGAATAACCAACACAGAGTATCAATAGAAGACGTCTGTGAATCGACTTGTAGCACCTACCTCCTGTACATCTCATAAAGACAAAATAGCGAGCACAGCGTCAATTTATTACATCAATTTATTGTTCCCTAGTTTTCGAGACTGTCTATCTCTATCTTTGTAAAACGCATTAATGATCACCAAATATTATTTCTATTAGATATTATGTAAGATATTTTGATGTTTTTGTATAAAGACCCCCCCAGACAAAGTATTAGGGGTTTGTTGGTTGATTGGGAAGCATTCTCAGACTTTGCTGTAATTCTAAAGTTTTTTGGAATAAAAGGTTGTTGGAACCATTTTTGTCTGGCTTACTGAATGAGGAATTGCTGCTAAGGACCATGCTACAGAATTCTTGAATCATCTTATGGATCAATAAGTCCCTTCTAACTTGTGTTTTACAGTTTCTATGTTTTATCATCTATGTTTCATGATCTGAATAATAGAGAGAAAGAATAACTCAGAATTTGCTTGATTGCACTCTGTGTTCAGTCTTTGTTATTATCAATGTTTTCTTCAGAATTAGCACAAACAGTGAATTCTTAGTTGCTCCTGTTTCCCCTGATTCTTCCATCTTGAATATTTTCTAAGGGATTCTTAACTGCTCCTTAACAGTACTCAGCCATTTTCCCTCTGTCAACATGATGAAGGATTCTTAATTGCCCTTCACCCATTGGCCCCATTCCATCTGATTTCAGCCTACAAATTGTTCCATGTTTGAGTACCTTGCTCTGTGACACCTTTCTCTATTCAGAATCCCAATCCAGGAAGCTATCCTCCTTTGACTCCATCATGCCCAATGGACTGAAACTCTTCAGTTTTACCTCACTATTCTGTTGAATCTCCATTCCTCCAACCAAACACAAAACAAAACCCTGGTACTTCATAACTAGCCTAACACAATTCAAAACAAAGCTAAATCATAAAGAGAGAGCCCTCTCTGGATGGAGATTGGCTAGAATCTGTATCTAAAGGATTGTTCTGTGGTTACCTCAGCCATATTCCCTTTCTTAGAACTTTAGGGAACAACCTGAGTGATAACATCATTGGAAACTCCACTGGGGAACTGAATAATTATTTGTGACTGCTGTTTGTTTCATAAGCTACATATGGAGCCTGAAGTTAGCCAGGTAGCCTTTGAAACTGCTTTTTCTATGCAATTACAGGAGTAAATAAACGTTGCTTCAGTCTATCTCCAAACTAGTTCATATATTAAATAGTTGTCCCAAATACTTGATCAGTCCCTTGTTTCACTTGATCTTTAGGAAAATTCAAAACTCCCATATTTAAAACTTCCTACAAGACACTGTCAAAGTTGTATTGTTAAAATATTTCAAGAAAAACCAAAAACACACTCAGAAGTTGTCTCCAAAGAAGAAGATCCATTACACCAGATCAAATCCTAATCCAAATCCCTCACCAGTCTTTGAAAATCCTAATTTAATTCCTAACATCCTTAAAAGCCAAGAAAGCCAAGAACACTCTGCTAGTTTACACCTTGACACACATCAGCAGAACCCTATCTGAACTGAGCTTACTTCTGGAAAATCACAAATCCATTTTGTTATTGCTGTAGCTTTTTCAAGCTCACCATCAATACTTCAAGCCATCCTTTCCACTCCCCCATCTACAACATATATTTCCACTGTTATCCCTGCTCTTCCAGCTGTCACACTTATCTCTGTGAACATGGCAAAACGATATGCTCCGCTGTAATTACCTTCAAATCTAGGGGCTATGCCTTAAGATTATCAAAGAAAAATCACCTACTTTGATGGTACTAGCACTTACACAGCTCAACAACATACCAAGGAAATGACTAATTATTTTGAAAACTATGAAATTGATGTTGATGATGTAAGAATGAAATTCTTTGTCCAAAGCTTAACTGGAGATGTTAGAACCTAGTTTAGAGCACTCCCTACAAATACTATCAATGATCCAGAGGCTCTTTATCAAACCTTCTTAAACAGATAGGAAAAGAAGAAAGATCCTCTCCACATTTTATCAGAATATGAAAACTTGAAAAGAGGCCCACAAGAAACTCTTCAAGATTAATGTTCCAGATTTAATAATGTATAAAATGCTATTCCTCAGAATCTCAAACCTCCTCCAGACTTGGCCTTTATCAAATTCCCTAATGCATTTGAATCTGATATGGCATATCAGCTTATAGAAAGAGCTCCTCGAAGCTTAGAAGACATGAAGAGTATAGCTGTCAATGTTGAGGCCAACTTGATTTCTAAACGAGCTCGAGCTAGAGCTGAAAGGAGGATACCCATCAAAGAAGAACCATCTGCCTTTGAACAAAAATTAGATGCTATCATTAAAGGAATGGATAGACTTGGTGATAGAGTAGAAACAATTGAGAGGAAATCCCCTTGGGATGGTCAACCGAGCAACAATGGAAGAAACCTTTTTTTAGAAAAAATCAGAATCCCAATACTGGAAAGGTTGGCCCTGACCAAAACATTAGACCTCCATTCCAAGAAAACTATGTTGAAGCTTAAACTTCCAGTGAACCAACAAAAGATACTCAAATCAACTTAATGGGTCTCAATAGTGAACAACAAATTTTCTTGACCCAAGAGGATCAAGAATCTCATACTCTTAATCAATTCCAAATCTAGTTAGGTGAATCATTTGATTTTAGGGAGGGATATGACACAACCATCTATGAAGTCCACAAGCAATATAATCTGAGAAGCAGAAGGATAGATTTCGTTGAAAATAATAAAAAGAAGGATACTAAACAATTTAGCAAAGCTAAAATCAAGAACCCTCCTGTACAAACTTCTCCTAAAACAATTCATAATTCAAATCATCCAATAGTTGAAGATGTATCAGACAATCAACAACCTAGAAAACAGCCTTCCACTTCCATTCCTCTGAAAGGAAATGTGGAAGAGCCTCCAAAAATTGAGTTGGAAGCATCTTCGGCCCATAACAACACTCCTGTAAAAGAGAAGAACATAGAAAATACAACAAAAAAAGAAAATCTTGCTGCCCAAAATGCAAAAATTCAAACTGAAAAACCTTTTAACCTTGAGACCGAAATAGGCAAGTTATAGATAGCCATTCCACTGTCAGAATTGGCTAAGCATAATGTCTATAGAGAACAAATCAGCAGATCACTTCAGATTTCACAAAATGGAGATGCAATAAATGTCCTTGATGATCAACCAGAATTAATTTTTGGCCCTGAGGTAAATGGTAAATCAGTAGATGGAGGGGTTCCTCCTTTCTATGTAAGTCTGAACATTCATGATAAAATACTTCATAATGCAATGTTTGATTCTGGTGCCTCTCATAATTTAATGCCTAAATCTATGATGGAGAAGTTGGACCTAGATATTACCAGGCCATACAAAGACTTGTTCTCTTTTGATTCAAGCCAGGTCAGATGTCTAGGATTGATCAAAGATTTATGTGTATCATTACATCAATACCCTGCCAAGACAATTTTAATGGATGTAGTGGTTGCTGATATTCCACCAAAATATAACATGTTGCTGTCTAGATCTTGGGGTGCAAAGCTCCAGGGATCTCTACAATTGGACATGTCCTATGCTACCATTTCAGTATTTGGTCAACCAAAGAGATTATACTGAGAGACATTAATGAAATACATTGTCAGCACCCAAGAGAAACCCCAGAATTTTCCCATTTATTCCATGCATTCTGACATGGACTCTTTCATCCTATACAATGCTGAAATTTACCCTTCAATTGAGGTCAAGGCTTTAGCGTTAGAACAAGAAAAAAGCATAAATGAAAAATCTAGTGCTCAAACCCAAGAAATTTCTGAAAATAGTGATATAACAGACACTCAAGGGAAACCACATGAAACTGAAAATCCAAATCTCTCCAGTAAGCAAATTTCTAAGACTCCTGATACCAAATATAATCGTGAAATCCTTTGGTACTTGGAATTTGATGGATCAGTTAATAAACTAGCAGAAGGAGCAGGAATATGGGTACATAATATGGAAAATGATCGTGCTGAAGGACATGCGTATAGGTTGAATTTTAGATGCACCAATAATATAGCTAAATATGAAGCTCTCTTGCTAGGACTTAAATTAATCAAAAGTTTAGGGGTAGTAAGGATATCAGTATTGAGAGATTCTGATTTAGTTATTCAACAGATGAAAGGAAAATTCCTCACTAATGATCCCAGATTAAGATCTTACATAGGAGAAGCAATTGAAATACTCAATACATTTCTTGAAACTCAGCTTTCCAAAATTCCAAGGAAACACAATTTGCATGCTCACAGTTTGGCAACATTTGCCAGCACTTGTAAACTTCCATTTGAACCCAATCATTAGTTTACAGTGGAGATTAAACACAGGCCAACTGTACCTAACAATGTGAAAAACTGGAAATTGTTTGATAATGACACTTAGATTAATAATTTCTTGACCTTAAAAGAAGAATTTTCCAGCACTAATATGGACACGGGCACTGTTGGAGAGGTTGATGAAATGGACAAAATTGAAACACACATTTCAGCTGAAACTACAACATAGATACTACATCTAACAAAATTTACCAACAAAGAGTTGCAAGAGCTTAAAGAAATAGACATTGATGAAACTGTTGGAGGAGAATCTGAAGTTATTGATTTAAAAGATAATTATTTGCCCACAGGATTAACTCCTCTAGAAGATATCTTTGATTCTAATGACATTCCAAGGAAGCCCAAAATGCAGCCTCTAAACGCAGACATTGAGGACTGTAACATAGGAACTAAACAAAATGATAAAATGATAAAATTATCCAAAACTTTACCTCCTAACCAAAAGCCTAAATATGTTGAGCTCTTCAAGGAATTCTAGGATGTTTTTTCCTCGAGCTATGAAGATCTCAAATCTTATGATACTTCTATTATTCAACATACAATACCCCTCAAAGAAAATCAGAAACCTTTCAAGCAAAAACTCAGAAGGGTCAATCCTGCGCTACTCCCTTTCATTGAAAAATAATTCAAAAGAATGTATGAAACTGGGATAATTGCACCTATCAGATTTTTAGAATGGGTCTCTAATTTAGTGCCCACTCGGAGGAAAACAAGAGAAATCAAACTATGTGTGGATTTAAGGAATCTGAATAAGGTTTCTTTGAAAGACCACTATCCCTTACCTAAGATGGACCACATTTTACAAAGGGTAGTAGGTGCCTCTAGAATTTCGCTGCTGGATGGGTTCAGGCTTTAACTAGATTTTAGTTCACCCTGACGATCAGGAAAAAACTGCTTTTACAACCCCATGGGGAAATTTCAAATATTTGAAAATTCCATTTGGACTCAAGAATGCAGGGGAAACCTTCCAACGTGCAATGGAAATAGCTTTTGCTAAATAAATTCACGATTTTCTAGTCATATACCTTGATGATCTTATTGTGTTTTCCAAATCAGATCAGCAGCACTTAGATCATCTGAGACAAGTATTTTTAACATGTAGAAAATATGGTATATCACTAAATCCAAAGAAGTCATTATTCGGCCTAGAGGAGGGCAAACTGTTGGGCCACATAATCTCAAAATATGGCATTAAAATTGACCCTGACCAAATAGAAGCCATTTTACAAATTCCCCATCCCAGAAATGTCAAAGAACTTCAAGCTTTCCTAGGGAAAATCAATTTTTTAAGAAGATTCATACCTAACTTGGCTGAATTAATTAGATTGTTGAATAATATGCTGAAAAAAGATTCCAAGGTTAAATGGACATTAGAAGCCAAACAAGCATTTGAAGAAATCAAAATAGCTTTAACCAAAACACCAGTCCTTACAAGCCCAAAATTTGACAGAGACTTCATAATCTTCTCATTTGCATCAGAACACACTATTGCTGCTATTTTACTATAGAAAGATGATCAAGGATGTGAAAAACCCATAGCCTTCTTTAGTAAAGCACTGAGGGATGCACCACTAAAATACCCAATCATGGAAAAACAGGCTTATGCACTTGTGAAAGCTATCAAAGACTTCAGAGTCTACATATTATACTCCCATATAATAGCCTATGTGCCAAGCACTGTTGTCAAAGATATCCTGACCCAAGAGGGGATTAAAGGCAAAAGAGGTAAATGGATTGCTACTATATTAGAGTATTATATTGAAATAAAACCTACAAAGCTTATAAAAGGACAGTGATTGGCTAAAATCATGACTAAAACGAATTTCCAACCCCTGGATATTAATGAACTGGATAATGAACAAGAAATGGTGACTCCACAAATTAGCCAGGCCTTTCTACAATCACCTTGGTATGCTGATATATGTTATGTATTACTAAACCTACATGCTCCTCTAGGGTTATCCAGAACAAAGAAAAGGTTTATAAAAATGAAAGCTTCAAAGTTTTGTATTTTAGATGGTGCTCTCTTTTAGAAAAATCATGAAGGTGTTCTATTAAATTGTCTAGTAAAAGATGAAGCTAACAAGGTACTCAAAGAATTTCATGTAGGGGACTGTGGTGGACATTTGTACTGGAAATCAATTGTTGATAAAATCCTAAGGGCTAGATTTTACTGGCCCATATTGTTTGTTGATGTCAAAAAGTTTGTCACTACTTGCCATAAATGTAAAAAATTTTAAGGCAAGAGGAAACTTTTACCTTTATGCCTTAGACCAATTTCCACTGAAAGACCATTCCAACAATGGGGTTTAGACTTGGGTTACACTAGGGATGCTTGGGAGTGTGACTTCGCTCTGTCTAGGGTTTCTGTAAACCCTACTATGGCAGTCTCCTCCTGACAGAGGTCAGCCTTGACAGACTTGGGTCGATCTGCGGCCTCACATTTCCTGCAAGCGATCGTAGGAATAATGAATCCCCCTCAGGGGGAGGGCGATGCGCCTCCCCCAAAGGACGATGGCAAAAAGCAACCAGTTGAAGCTAACGACAATGAAGAGAGGCAGAACGAGGACAATACAGACAATAATGGGCATCAGGACAACGATCAAGCTCAGAAGGATCAGCCCAAAGTGAGCTCATCCACATGCAAGCCAGTTGCCACTCAAAGGCCAAAAGTGGAATTTCCAAGCCACCGAATCAACGCCAGAATACAGTTCATGAGGGATCACGCGTTAATAGGCAAGTTCATCGGACTTTGGCCGACTGAGAAAGTGCTAAGAGGCTGGATAAACTCCAAATGGAATCCAAAAGGTCACATTACTCTACAACTAGGGCCAAAAGGTTTCTTCACGGCCATATTTAACTACTTGGAAGATCGTAACAGGGTTCTGGACGGAGGTCCATACTTCTTCAACTCCGCGGGCCTGTATCTCAGAGGGTGGGTTGAACGTTTCAATCCTGACAAGGAAGATCTCAGTTGGGCTCCTATTTGGATAAGGCTTTATTCACTTCCATGGGAATATTGGGAGGAAGACTCCTTGCAAGAAATTGGAAATGCCCTGGGCGAATTCATCAAAGTTGGAAAGGAAACAAAACTGTGTAGATACACATCATATGCACGAATTTGTGTCTAGATGGACCTTAAGCAAGCCCCGCCAGATGCGGTAAGTCTATTCCATGATGATATTGAATGGGTTCAGCTGATAGATTATGAGCATGTACCGTTTACTAAAGTGGTAAATCGCAGAAGAGGCCATAAGAAGTCGGCAACCAATACCAGGACCATTCCAGCTAACTCGTCAAAACCCTCAACTAGCAATAGCTTTGCTGCTCTGGCAAGTAATGATGTTCAAGAGCCCAAAAACCCACCTCTAAATGAGAAGGAAACCAGTAAAGAAAAACAAAAAGAGGCCTTACCGCTACCAGGGGAGAGCCAGATCAGCAAATCGATCCCTCATACCCAAATCAAAATCCCAGCCTGGAATTTTCAAGGAATGGAAGTTGATAATCCAGCACCCAGTTCAAAGACTGTGGATGAAACAACTGAAGACTACCAAGAGTCCCAATTCATGGAGGAAGATCCTGAGAATATCGACATTGGTGAACTGGATATCCTAGGACTAGAGCAGGCATGCAAAACAAATTTTTTTGATAAAATCCCAGACCGGCAAGTAGACAACCTGGTGGAGGTCCTCACGCACACACAAAAAAATCACTCTCTTTGGGTACAGATTGGTAGTTCGTGGGATGGAAAGTTCATTACCAAAGACAGAAAAAAGCAAGGGAGGAAAACTACTCTCGAAAGAACTATCAAAATAGGAGAAGTGTTAGTAGAGTCAGGAAAATATGCTAAGTTGACTAAGTACTTCAACGTCAACCCCAACTCTTCTCAATGAAGCTGATCTCATGGAACATTAGAGGGCTTAATAGCCCAAGGAAAGGCAGACTTCTAAAAAATATGCTCATGCAGGAAAAACCTCATATTCTTTTCTTGCAAGAAACAAAATGTAACTCGATAGTATTGGAAAAAATGGCAGCGAAAGCTTGGCCAGGAGGGATGGTAACAGTTGTTGATGCTCAAGGGGCATTGGGCGGCCTTGCAGTTCTTTGGGATGCGCGAGTTATCCAGCTTAACAACATACATGCAAACAAGAACTTCATCCAAGCAATATTTCACATAAATGGCACTAACATCCATGGTCATATGACTAATGTGTATTTCCCTCAGGAAACTATACACAAAGCTGAAATCCTGGACACCTTATCGGAGCTCAACTCAAATAGGCTACACCCACTATGGATTTCTAGAGGTGACTTCAACATGATTGCAAGATTGGAAGAAAAAAAGGGAGGAAGAAACAGAGGTAACAGAGATGGGAACATTCTAAAAGACTTCATACAGAATAATTGGCTGATAGATATTCCATCAAATAATGGCTTGTTTACATGGAACAACAAAAGAGAAGGATCGCAACAGATAGCTTCACGCCTTGACAGATTCTTATTATCAGATAACGCAATTCACTTGGGTGGAGAATTTATCGCTTCTATACTGCCGATATCGGGTTCTGATCACTGGCCAATAGAATTGCAGTGGAATCGACCCGGCTACAACATTCGGCATCCGTTTCATTTTGAAGCCTTTTGGATGTCTCATCCGGACTTCAACAACTTAGTCAGTTCAACATGGCTCAACTTTACTCCCTCTAATGGCTCCAAGATGTCTCAGTTCCAGCAGAAGCTAAAGCACCTTAAAGGCGAAATCAAACACTGGAATCATACATCTTTTGGTAACATTTTTCAAGCTCAGAATGCCCTTAATCAAGAAATGAATAATGTACAGCAGAAGATCATAATCGAAGGAAGATCTAAGGACCTAACAAAACAGGAACAAATGCTTGAAGCACAAATCTTAGCAAGAGCAAAACAGGAGGAAACTTTGTGGCGACAGAAATCAAGAGTAAAGTGGTTGAAGGACGGGGAAAAAAATACAAAGTTCTTTCATAGAACCACAGTGCAGCGCAGAATGAACAACAACATATCCCACATTAAAAATGAGCAGGGAGCAAGGATTGAGACTCACGAAGGTATTGAAAGTGAATTTCTTAGGTATTTCAAACAAGCTCACCAAGAGCCTAACATAGATAGAACGCCTGCTATTGACAGAGTCCTTAGGAACATTCCCAAACTAATCACATAGGAGCATAATCAACTCCTTCTTCGACCGATATACCTTCAGGAAATTGAGAATACTGTGCAAAAATTGAAAGCGGGGAAAGCGCCAGGTCTGGATGGATTCACCTCCAACTTTTTTCACAACTTTTGGGACCTGATCAAACTGGAGTGTTGGAGAGGTAAATCCCCTCTACGGATAGAGGCGATCCCTACTAGCCCAGAACGGGTCTAGCAACAATCAATCAATGCTACTGTGCAAGTTCCTAATTGCAAATAAAAGAGAGGCAATGAACACCTACTTGGATTCCAACGCTATTGTTTGATGAAGAGATGCCGCTCTCGCTCCTTCGCTCTGGCCAGTCACGATCCTCCACGATCTTCGTGAATAGATACCTGCACACACGAAGAGAAAGGAAAACACAAGCGTGAAATCTGATAAAAGCAATTATACATCAATCAGAAAGGATGTAATTCACATTAACCATTACGAAGACAAATGAGAATGGAACCATAACAGTAGTCATCTATTATTAATCAATAACAGAGAAAGGTACAACCAAAGTTCTGACGCTGAGTCCTTCTCTAGAGGGTCCAGCCAGCAAGTCTCTTAAGCATTCACCCTTGGAGGTAGATTCTCCCAAAACAAAGCTCTCTCTCACACAAGCAACACTCACAACCTTCTTTAAGCTTCCTCTAGCAAATCCACACTTGTCACACCAACTACCTACTAGCAGCAGCAGTCTAAGCACTATGAATTCCACACTATCCCAACTAAAAACTATCCAAAAAAAAAACTAGCTGCTCATGGCAATGGTAGAGGTTTTAAATAGGAGAAGGAGTCTCCACAAATGGTGGGAGGATGAGCTTATCTCCAAGGAAGGTGGCTCAAATGATGAACAGACATGCCATAGAAAGGAGGGCGATACTCACAAGGCCAACAACCAAGTCTGTAGTTATCTGGAAGGCTAGCTGTTGGAACAAATTCGCCCAAACTGGATCAGCGCGGGTGTAACACTGAACTGGGGCGCTGACAGCGCATCTCAATAATGGAGCAGGCTGTGTCAGCGCGACTTAGTGCAAGCATAGGATGCGCTGGCTCATGAAATTCGACCAGCGTGGAAAACCCGTGTGCTTCCGCACTGGCAGCGCATCAGTTGTACTATCAGCCTCCAGTCAGCGCGGTTATTTTAATAACAGTCGCGCTGATCAAATAAACTTTGGCAAAGTGGGTCATTTGGCCAGTTTAGAGAGCATGAGCATGGTGCATTTGATTTCATGGCACAGTAGGGAGACTGACAAGGAGACAGTGACAAATAACTACGTAACAGATGCCCCCTAAAGCATGAAGCCCGAGAGAGTGGGAGGGGTGAAATGCTTTACAAAACTGCTGAACTGGAACACCACCAGGAAGGACCTGCACGTATGTACAACTGATATCTCGATTACATGTAGTCTAGGCATGGGCGCAGCCATCCAAAATACATATAAAGAAGGTCTGTGGTATGGACGCAGCCACCCAGCTGAAGAGACCATGATGATAAGAACGTATGGTCGCAGCCATCCAAAGACTCAGGCATGGGCGCAGCCATCCATCAATGAGTCATGCAATAACAATCCACAAAATCGCAGCCTGGTTTGCAACAGACAAAAACCAGGGTCTTGCGCTCCATCCTCACCCGAACAAAGTACAAG
Source organism: Pinus tabuliformis (assembly GCA_031772625.1). NCBI lineage: Eukaryota > Viridiplantae > Streptophyta > Pinopsida > Pinales > Pinaceae > Pinus > Pinus tabuliformis. Next base: position 1,429,192,921 of record CM062816.1, read on the forward strand.
TCCAAGCATGTGAATACATGAGCTGAAGTCGAACATGCATGAACATCGTCTGATTACCAGTCAATGATGAAAACTATTAACAGACACGAGAGGAACCACCAATAATGACAATGGCCCTCAAGCTACTTAAAGGTACAATCCGCGGCGTGTGAATCAATGAGCTGGTGTCAAACACCTGCAGAATCATCCGATCGGAGGCCAATGATGAAAACCTCACGTCGAACACAAAGAACCTACCATTGAGGCATGCAGGCTCTAAGGCACCTGAAGGGAGTCTCTAGGTCACTTTCCTGGATAATGAGCTGAAGTCGACAGGAAGTAACCTTGATCAAAGGTGGGCCATAATGTTTCCCACATCATCGACACGAGACAGAGAAGGATAAAATATTTTGTGTGAGACATCAGAGGGAGGTGGTAATCTTGCAGAGGCCAACTTCTCTTGAACATATTGGCGGCACCACAGCGGATTTGGCAGTATCTGACATCAAATGAGCAGAGGTCATGGTGACAATAGCAATGAGCAGATGAGAAGTCAAATAGGATAACCCAAACCCACGGAGGCTAGTGTAAAACAAGATGAGAAATCCCCACCCAGACACGAATGCAGATGGGTGCCATGTTGAAGAGCGACATACTGCCGACACGACCATTATTACAGTTTCATTTCCCCACCATTTCTGGCAGGTACCCCGGTTATTTTTGGATGACAAGCTTGACGGGGATAGCATATGCTTGGAAAGCGTCATTTCGACGATATCCGATGTCATTAAGTTTTAACGAGCCTGACAAAGGAAGAACTCGGCGTCTTTTCCTATTTAGAGAGTCTGAAAAGACAGCGGAAAAGAAAACTCCAGGGGGGTCCTTTTTCGTAGAGTTGTGTCTCTCGAGCCCGAAAAAGTATAAAATAATGCCCGAAAGAATCGCCCGACCAGTATGATCGAGGAGTACTTTTCGTGAATAGTGACTTCGACCCGAAAAAGTAAAAAAGCGGTCGGAAGCACGTCGTTTTAGAGCCAATAACGAGTGCGAAACGACAAACACCCAGCAATCTTTTTAAGTTAAACGGTCGAAAAAAGAGCTTTAAAAATGACCGCCTCTCGTTCCTTTTAACGAGCTGAAAGGAAGCTCGGCCATCTTTTCTTGGTTTATGTCGGAAAAGAGCTTAAAGACGACATTTTTTGGGACCAAGTGTACATAGAACTGTTATGACCACGCCGTTACTAGAACCTGCACAAGAACACCATCCGCATAAACCTGTTCAATATGCTTAAAAACATAGTAAAACATGCATAAAAGCATAACATAGCGATATTAGTGCTAAATCCATGGTAAGAATATGACAAAAACCCACATTGATAAGAAACTATAGTTAATTATGAATTTTTTACCATAAATAGGGGGGTAAAAGTCATTTTTTTACCATTGTTACCATTTTGAGTTGTGAAGAACGTTGTGGAGCTGCAAGGTTGACGGAGCGATTTCCAGCCCGTGCGGACACCATTCATCCGGCAACTTGTTCCAGGTAGGTTCTCCTCCCTCTGCGCTTTAATTTGAGTCTTTTTGAGAGCAATTCCACGGTGGGATTTGGCCGTTTGGGCAAATTCTTTGAGCGTTGGTGCGCTCTCGGTCAGCGCAGATTTCCCGCTCGGGCCCACGATGATCGATTTAAATTTACACACACCACCTCTCGGGTCAGCGCAGAAAACACATGTTCTTCCACGCTGACCCAAGGAAAAAACAACGGGGCGCCATGATCAACGCGACTATTTTAAAAACAGCCGCGCTGACGCCGTAAAAATTTGTTTTTAAGAAAATGCACGTACAAACTTCGACGTTTAGTGTTCTAATGTTTTTTCATGGTCTTGCAGGACATAATGTCTTTTGTTTGGCAAGAGAGAGCTCACGATGATGAGGATATAGCCGCTTATGCCATTGCCGAATGCCGAAATGCAATGCGGGCATGTGGGTTCCTGAAATTCTTCCTCACTCCGCTCCTGAGGGCACAACCTGATCTCCTCGAGCTCTTAATTAGAGCTGGGAACCCAGTTGACGGAAAATTCACTATCCGTGGCCGGGACATTGAGTTTGATTCCACGGATATCTATTTTTTGACTGGATTGTCACGCCGGGGCCAGATGCCCATCCTGGAGGGGCAACGGCCCAGCGGTGAGACCCTTGACCAGCTCATGGCTCGAGTGTGCCCACGGGCTGTCAAAACATGTAGCGGAAAGGTTGGTATTCCAACGGTGGATGACATGGTTCTTCGCACCATACTCTTTATGGTGACACGGGCAGCGGGCTCCTTGGCCAATCATGAGGCCTCAAAGACCCATCTACTACTGACTCTTGAGTGCTTACAGCTATTGTAGGGAAAAGTATCCAATACGGAATGACCCTATCCCACTCTAAGGGTGATAGTACCTCAGCAACAATCGAAGCAAAGCTATCTAAGATTTCTTCTTTATGAAAGTAAAATAGGAGAGAAAGGGATCCACTAACCGATATCTTTCGCTAATGGTTGATCCAATCTTCTCTCCTTGCTGCTTGCTCCCAGCTCCTTGCTCTTTCACTGGCCCAGCTACACCAAGATCCTGCAAAATCGCAAGAGAGGGAAACTACAAGAAGCATACATTCATAATTGATTCAAGGATTAGAATAAATCAAATACACAAGTATGACAATACATCATTGAGACACATGCATATAGAAGAACCTCAAATGCTTTATTAATGGAAGAAGTAAAGTTGAGGAAGTGATACAACCATAAGAGGCCCAATCCAGCATCACCTTCCCAGCAGAAAGAAATCTCCTCTTCACCTCCTTCAAAGCAAATCACCCAATAGCTCTAAACTCAAACCAACAGCACTTCCTTACTTTCACAAGATTCCACCCTCCTTAGACCTCATGAGAGAGCTCTATATATAGGAGTTTTGGAGAAAGGATGAGTCAGCTTGAGGCTGGCATGAAGCTGACTAGTGTCCTCTCCCACATTAGTTATTCTTCAGTTCTTGAGTCCACTTGGAGGTTCTTGCTTCCACTTGGAGATCTAGACCCTCTTACTCATCACCAGGCGAATTCCTTGATCCAAGTGTCATTTTGGAAGCTTCCTGGGCGCTGACACCTTAAGGAATGACTGTGCCACTTGTCCAAGTACGCTCAGCGCAGGTGGCCTTCTTTGTAGTTGACATTCAGCATAGGTATAGAGTGGAGCACTTGACATTCAGCGCAGATGCTCAGTGGAGCAGTTGACATGATCCAGAATTTGCTTGTTTTTGAGTGTTTTCAGGTGGAGAACTGATATTCAGTGCTGTGGTTTGCTGACCTTGTTCCTCTAGGGGTAGGAACAACATGTTTAGGGACTTTGGATCCCTTAGATTATGGAAATTTCATGCTTCATGCTGTAAGGCACAAAAATGTCTATAACAGTTGCCCCCTAAAGTATGAGGTCGTTTATCGGGTGAAATGCTTTATCAGGAGGATCCGAAGTTCATTCAATCGCTGAGAGGTGACCTGTAATAAAATACAATACAATACATTATTTTTCATTCTGCTTTCATGATCTAGCTGAGGCGGGCATTCCCATGCTCAGCTTTATAAATTCATTTTGGTACATAGAACAGACGATCGTCTGATGGTAGACTGATAATTCTCTGCTGAAATTATCATCCTTTGAGTAGGATGATCATCTGCTGCAATGATGTACATGTCAAATGTCTTTATATTTCCTGAATATATATCGCAGCCCGGATGGATGAAACTAGATCCGGGGTCTTCAAACTCGTTCGATCTTCACTCTAAGTACAAGTCGATCTGTTGTGGGGAAAAGTATCCGATGCAGATGACCCTATCCCTACTCTAAAGGTGACAGTCTTTAGCAACAACTGAAAGTAAAGTTTTGATGATTTCCTTTATGAAAGTACAGAGAGAACGAAGAAAGATTAACCAACCTGGTGTCTTTCACTTAGTCGATCCTTGTCCTCTCTCTTTGTCTCTTGTTCCCAGCTCCTTGCTCTCTTTGCCGGTCCAGCCACACACAGATCCTGCACAAACAAGAGAGAAAACTACAAGATACATGTACTCATAACTGAAGCATGGATTAGGATGAATCAAATATACATGTAAATACAATACATCAATGCAATACAAGTATATAGGAGAACATGCAAAACTTTATTGATAGAAGTAACAGGGTTCTGAGAAGGTTACAACCAATAATGGCTCCAATCCAGCAGCACCTCCCCAGCAGCAAGAACTCTCCTCTTCACCTCTAGTAAAACAATCACCCAATAGCTCTAACTGTAAACCAACAACACCTCCTTGCTTTACACAAAATTCTAGCCTATTTGGACCTCATAGAAGAGCTCTATATATAGGAGAGAAGAAGAGAGGATGAGTCAGCTTGAGACTGACATAAAGCTGCCTTGTGTCCTCTCCCTCTTCAGTTAATCTTCAGTTCTTGAGTCCACTTGGAGATCCTTGCTTACACATGGTGATCAAGTACCTCTTACTCATCACAAGGCGAATCTCATGAACCAAGTGTCAGTTTGGAAGCTTCCTGGGCAATTGACACCTTGCAGAATGACTGTGCCACTTGGCCAATCTCGCCCAGCGCAGGTAGCCTTCATTGCTTTTGACTTTCAGCGCAGGTACAAGGAAGAGCAGTTGACATTCAGCGCAGTTGCTCAGTGGAGCAGCTGACATGATCCAAAATTAGCCTGTTTTGAAGTGTTTTCAGGTGGAGAACTGATTGGAAGTGCTGTTGTTTGATGACCTTGTTCTTTTAGGGGTAAGAACAACATGTTTAGGGACTGAGGACCCCTGTAATTATTGACATTTCATGCTCCATGCTGCGAGGCACAAAAATGTCTATAACAGTTGCCCCCTAAAGTATGAGGCCGTTTATCGGGTGAAATGCTTTATCTAGAGGGTCCGAAGTTCATTCCAGTGCTGAGGAGGCGCCCTGTAATACAATACAATACAATACATTATTTTTCATTCTATTTTCATGATCTAGCTGAGGCGGGCATTCCCATGCTCAGTTTTTATAAATACATTTTGGTACATATGACAGACGATCGTCTGAAGGTAGACCGATAATTCTCTGCTGGAATTATCATCCTTTGAGTAGGATGATCATCTGCTGCAATGATGTACATGACAAATGCTTTTATATTTCCTGAATATGTATCGCAGCCCGGATGGATGAAACTAGATCCGGGGTCTTCAAACTCGTTCGATCTTCACTCTAAGTACAGGTCGATCCATGCGAGAATTTCGCTGAAGTCGAACATGGAAAGACATCGCTTGATTACCGGTCATTAATGAAAACCGTTAACAAGCGCGAGAGGAATCACCAATAATGACGATGACCCTCAAGGTACTGCAGTACAATTCACGTGGCGTGAATAAAGGACTTGGCGTCGAACGCCACGCGAAATCTTCTGGTCGAAGGTCATTGATGTATACCTGTCGCCGGAAGTGAGAAACTTGCCATTGAGGCATGCAAGCTTCAAAGTACTGATGGGGTTGTTCCTAGATCAACTTCTTGGATAATGAGCTGAAGTCGACAAGAAGCGATCCGTCAAAGGAGGGCCTTAATGAATCCCACATCAATGACACGGAACGGAGCTAATGATTTTAGTGGAGGTGAAAACAAACTGTGATATATGATTCAGGGTGGCGATCATGAATGAATGAAGGATAATGTATGGCAGTGGATGGGACACGGTTGACACTTTCAGAAAGACCTCTCTTGAACATATAACGACACTGATGCGATGGATCGGTAGCATTACCCCAAAAGTGGATGGTTTGGCGAGGACCATGGTGATGAGACCGGTGAATGAAACAACCCAACCCGATGTGGAGGAAAAGTGTCATGTTCAAGAGTGACTTGCTACCATTAAGTTTTGATGTTCTCCCAATTTTTCCCCAGTCATTTCTGACCAGTACCTCTTTATTTTTGTCAAGCTTGAGGAGGATAACATATGCTTGTTCTATAACCTGCCCTTCGGGCAAGCCCATCGCTATGATTTAATGAGCCTAGCGATAGGGAAACTCGTTCTCGTCTAAAGACAAGTTTGTCGCTATTTAATCATTTTAACGAGTCTAACGACAAGGAAAACTCGGTCCTTTTCATTTTTAGAGAGTCTGAAAAGGTACAGAAAGTCAACTCCATGATTCCTTTTTCGTCATCTAATCCCCTAAGTCCGAAAAAGTATAAAACAATACAGAAGGGATGGCTGTCCGGTACTTTTACGAGCCGAACAAGACAAGCGCTCGATCCTTTTGTGCAATAATCCCTCAGGTCCAAAAAGATTAAAATTTAGAGGAGGGATAGCATTCCGGTCATTTAACGAGCTGGAAGGCCAAAACTCGGCAAACTTTTCATATTTTACGAGTCAATGAAAAGAGCTGAAATAAGACTCGTCTTTTGAGGAACGAGTGATAAACAGGGATAGCATCAGATTCCAGGTACAGGTTGGAATTTTCCAATCACGGCAGTGTTACGAGGATGGCTAGGTGGAATCACTCTTCGCAGCTGTTTCTCAAAAGAGGTAAACACTCAAATGGAAGTGAATAATCGGCCAAATGAACGGTGGAGGTGATGGATGATAACACGATCAAGGTTCTTATGGCTAATGAATTTATGATCTCAAAAGGTTATTTACCGGTTCATTTTTTCCATGAGCTTGAACTCTGGGGGAAACTTTTGCTCACACTTTTCTATTTTTTAACGAGCATAGATTCAGTCATAAAACTGCTCGAATTTTGCGTTTATTTTTTAACGAGCATGAACTATATGCTAAAACTGCTCGATATACCAGTCGTAAAAAGAACGCCTCCCGTAAGGACCAATTTTTATAGAGCTTATGCCTTACCACAGCTATGCTCACTTTGGCAAATTTTACTTCTGCCCCACAGGCTTCTTTCATGCAAGTTTGGAAACGGCTAATCTTAAAACCAGATAAATAACCACCCCTAGCTTGCACTCCAGAAGGTTTGCATGCCCCCAGGTATAGGATAGAATTTCGAGGCTGCCCCTCCTCTCCCCTACCTCTGCTTTTCTTTGGGTGTTCACAGTTACTTGTCATCTTGCCAATCTAATGCTAACGATACTTGTCTTCTCGTTATTCTAAGGGGTCTTGCCCACTTTTAATAAACAGCTATTTGTGACAATAGAAGAACACTACTCAAAGACAAAACATTGGTATTATTGAGGGAGGCTTGCCTCTTTCTTATTATTCCAAAGACGGTTCGATTTGCTGCCGCAAATCAATCTCTTTCTTCGGCGGTGTCTATCATTGGGTTGTCCAAAGATGGTTACCCTCTGTCACAACAATACGGTCTCCTTCTTCGTAGACTGCCCCTGCTTATCCTTCAAAAACATATGTTTCGATGGGCGAGGCTTGAACTCAAAGATGGTTACTACTTGTTGCAATAAGGGAATTCCTACTTGGGCATTGCCCACTTTTCAGACAAAGGTGAATGACTCTTTGGTCAAACACATAACTTTAACAAAAGATTATTATTCTAGAACAACCCCACTTCCTTCGGACGGGGTACGGACTAGTCATATTCTTCTGCGGAAATTCTTTCTTATACCCGGGGTTTCTTCTGCCCGAAGCAGACCAGGGTGCATGCCCCCTGGGTCCTAGTCTTTCTTTCCGAATCACTCGCGCTCATCGGGAAGGAGGACCGGGGGTGGAGGCGAATCTTGAGTGAACAGACCATTTAGGAATGGTATTTGACTATTTGCGATGCGAGATCCCGGAAACGAAAGTTGGTCTACGAGCTTGACCACCCTTCCTTCGTGTGGAAAACACATTACTCTAAAGAGTGAGGAGACTATCACTCCCATGCAATAAATATAGTCGCGTCCAAGGAGTAGGTTATAATCCAAGGGTCCTTGAACTACCAACACGTTCATCCTGATGGTCTTCCCTTTCAATGTAACAGGTACATCGGGGAGGATCCCTAATGGTCGACTGGTTCCTTTATCAAAACCTGAGAGATTTCTCAACTCAGGTAAAAGCGCTGGGGAACCCAGTGCTTTCCAAGCAACAGAGGAAAGGATACTCACAGACGCCCCTTCATCAATGATAGTACCAGCCATAATCATTCTATAGATCTGGACAATGATTCTGAATGGTATACTGGCTCGTAACCGGGGTCTGCCTAGTTGATTCCAATCAAAGGATACAACCAGGTTGCTTGGTGGTGGGACCGAATATACGGCCGGATATGACTCTGATGATGTTCCTTCCTGCGATAAAGGAATGGGCACATTGCCCTGATGCTCATCGGAGTCGGTGTTGATGAAAAGAACCTGGATGGTGTCATCTTTATTCTCTTCAGTGAGGGTGTCGCATGAAGACGACTCTTCGGCGACGGTGTCATTTGAAGACGAGTCTTCAATGACGGAGTCATTGGATGATAGAACCTCTGAAGGAAGAACCGGGTCAACTGTCGTTTCGACCTTTAGACTTTCGTCTGGTCTGGATTCAGTAGGTTCATTCTCAATGACCGACACTTCAGCTGACCACTTGAGCGGGCCAGCTGGATTTTCAACTATCGAGGGATTAGGCACGAGTTTTTGGTATCCAGGAGGAAGTCGTAACGGTGATACCGGATGATCTTCCAAAACTCTCTTTGCCTCCTCTAAGAATGGACATTTGTGGATGGCATGATTGCCTTCACACAATAGACAGGGTGATCTTGGTCCCCTTCTTCGTCCTTCACTCTCGTTAGTTGACGGATTGCAATCAACATGACAACCAGAGGTTGATGCTACCGGATTGTGCAACCTTGGGGACCAGTCCCTTAGTATCCGGGGAATACAAGGACAATCACGATGGAAGTGGGTCCCTTTGCAAATGACACATGGCGATTTAGGCCCGGTCGGTGCAGTGTGTGGGTTTTTGTCAGCTTTCTTCTGCTTGCCCTCAGTCGCCTTCGCCAGAGGCTCCTTCTGCTTCTTTTCTCTCTTCTTCTTTTCCTTCTTCTCCTTGGGAGGCTGACTTTTGCCGGCTCTACCTTGTGAAGATGAAGGATCAGAGGAAGTATCATAAGAAGTGGAAGGCTGGTGGGTAGTTCTAGATTGTTCTGACTGTTGATTCGACTGCTCAGGATTAGTGGCGATCTGGACTACATTAGTTGAAAAGAGCCATACAGGGAGGCCGATTGTCAATCCTGGAAGTGACAATGTAGCCATATGAGGCGCACCAACATCTCCCCAAGAGGAGAAGGGATTTGGACTTCCGCCAAGGTTACTTCCTTGGTTGGTGGGCTCCATACTTTTCAACTGAAAGATCAACGTGGGAATAACGGGTGATTACGTTCCGCTTAAAATAAATTTTATTAACGACGCTTTTAGACACAAACTTGCTTTTTCATGTTTTAAGAGTCGAGAAAAAGCTAAAGATGACTCTAGTCGCCTTCGATGTTTTAACGAGCCCGAAGTGACAAATGCTCGGTTGGACTTTTTCAGTTATAGAGTTTGAAAAAGGCCAAAAGAAACTGCTCTGGAGATCTAGGCAGAGGGTGTGCCAAACCTTTCGCGAAACCACAGAATACGTTTTACGGTACGGGTGGTCGATCTTCGTGAATGCTGTGTTCACTGCATCGCGATCAGTAGGGCGGCCGACACGGTTTCCTAAGGATAAAGGATAAAAACCTATAGGGGTCTCCCAATATATGCGACGGTACGCGGGAGCTCAAGTCCGTGTTAGTGCCACCGACTCTCAGGAGGAATCACCCATCTTCGTAGAGATCGACAGTCACTATGTTTAACGACGCCGGAACACGTCTCTACCTAGACCTCTAGATGTTTGCGTTAAATTCCAAAGCGTTGTTATGTAAATTGAGTTTATTTTAATGTTGATCTTTCTTAACAGTTTGCCTTTCAGGTTCGCCACGAGATGTATATATACAACTTCCTATATGCAATCTAAGAATGAGAAGCAAATCTTTTCAATCTTTCAACTTTGAAAACCTTAATCTACTTGAGGGAAAAGAAAGACACAACTTTTTCCACAGATCAAAGAACACACACTAAAAAGTACATCTTCCTAAATCGTCAAGCATACAGTCAAATGCAAAATGCACAATGCATGTATTTCTTTTCGTTATCCTTAATGTTGATGCTAGACAGAAAGGAAACTGTTGTATAATTTTGAATCTAATTTCAAGTAGAAATAAACAAGCTTGTCCACAATCAAAAAGACACCTTATGATAGACTTGTTTAAAACACAGGAAATGTATAGATTCAAACCATGAAATGACAAGCAAACAAACTCAAACAGCCATGAACAGTAATAAAACTAGCTCTTAAGATCACAAAGACACTTTTACAGTTCAGGATCTAAGAGGCCACAGCTATACTAGTTCGCTTTTCACAATGGGAAACTGTAACTGAAGCAAGAAATACTGAAAGAACATTCACAGTTTCAACACACAACTGAGGCGGAATAATGTCAAGGAGAAGTGGTCTACAGCAAGTACAATGACCAGCAAGCAATCAGCTAAAACTCAGTGAAAACAGGGCCAAGACACAAAGGGAAAGCTGAGCAAGACAATGGCTAACTGGACCAGCGCAGGTTCTAGTCTGCCAGTTTGACTCTCAGCGTAGTTCCCGAAGGGAGTACCTGCGCTGTAATGCAGACTGCCTGTGGACAGCCTGCACTGACTCACGAGAGTTTCGTCTACAAAGAATTCCGGGTCATAAAAAGCTCAAAAATGCACTGTTTTTGCTGAAATAAAAAGCTATAGGTCAAGTACAGGCTAAGGGATGATCAAGAGGATGAAGATCTATCACAAAGAGTAAAGAGTCTTTTGTAGATAGGCTCTTCAAATCTTGAATTTGCGAGCAAAAGTAGCAGTCCCTCTACTTCGCTTTTGATATAGTAAAAAGCTTTTCGATTTGGTACTCTTTTCTTCAAGAAATGAATAGCAAAATACTACAAACACCAACAAGATACTAGGCTCCCCAGCGGAGTCGCCAGTTTGTTGTGGGGAAAAGTATCCGATGCGGATGACCCTATCCCTACTCTAAAGGTGACAGTCTTTAGCAACAACTGAAAGTAAAGTTTTGATGATTTCCTTTATGAAAGTACAGAGAGAACGAAGAAAGATTAACCAACCTGGTGTCTTTCGCTTAGTCGATCCTTGTCCTCTCTCTTTGTCTCTTGTTCCCAGCTCCTTGCTCTCTTTGCCGGTCCAGCCACACACAGATCCTGCACAAACAAGAGAGCAAACTACAAGATACATGTACTCATAACTGAAGCATGGATTAGGATGAATCAAATATACATGTAAATACAATACATCAATGCAATACAAGTATATAGGAGAACATGCAAAACTTTATTGATAGAAGTAACAGGGTTCTGAGAAGGTTACAACCAATAATGGCTCCAATCCAGCAGCACCTCCCCAGCAGCAAGAACTCTCCTCTTCACCTCTAGTAAAACAATCACCCAATAGCTCTAACTATAAACCAACAGCACCTCCTTGCTTTACACAAAATTCCAGCCTCTTTAGACCTCATAGAAGAGCTCTATATATAGGAGAGAAGAAGAGAGGATGAGTCAGCTTGAGACTGACATAAAGCTGCCTTGTGTCCTCTCCCTCTTCAGTTAATCTTCAGTTCTTGAGTCCACTTGGAGATCCTTGCTTACACATGGTGATCAAGTACCTCTTACTCATCACAAGGCGAATCTCATGAACCAAGTGTCAGTTTGGAAGCTTCCTGGGCAATTGACACCTTGCAGAATGACTGTGCCACTTGGCCAATCTCGCCCAGCGCAGGTAGCCTTCATTGCTTTTGACTTTCAGCGCAGGTACAAGGAAGAGCAGTTGACATTCAGCGCAGTTGCTCAGTGGAGCAGCTGACATGATCCAAAATTAGCCTGTTTTGAAGTGTTTTCAGGTGGAGAACTGATTGGAAGTGCTGTTGTTTGATGACCTTGTTCTTTTAGGGGTAAGAACAACATGTTTAGGGACTGAGGACCCCTGTAATTATTGACATTTCATGCTCCATGCTGCGAGGCACAAAAATGTCTATAACACGATCCATGTGAGAATTGCGCTGAAGTCGAACATGGAAAGACATCACTTGATTACCGGTCAATGATGTAAACCGTTAACAAGCGCGAGAGGAATCACCGATAATGATAATGACCCTCAAGGTACTGTAGTACAATTCACGTGGTGTGAATAAAGGCCTTGGCGTCGAACACCACGTAAAATCTTTCGGTCGAACGTCATTGATGTATACCTGTCGCCGGAAGTGAGAAACTTGCCATTGAGGCATGCAAGTTTCAAAGTACTGGGGGTTTTGTTCCTAGATCAACTCCTTGGATAATGAGCTGAAGTCGACAAGAAGCGATCCGTCAAAGGAGGGCCTTAATGAATCCCACATCAGTGACACGGAACGGAGCTAATGATTTTAGTGGAGGTGAAAACAATCTGTGACATATGATTCAGGGTGGCGGTCATGAATGGATGAAGGATAATGTATGGCAGTGGATGGGACACGGTTGACTCTTTCTGAATGACATCTCTTGAACATATAACGACACTGATGCGATGGATCGGTAGCATTACCCCAAATGTGGATGGTTTGGCGAGACCATGGTGATGAGACCGGTGAATGAAACAACCCAACCCGATGTGGTACGGAGGAAAAGTGTCATGTTCAAGATCGACTTGCTACCATTAAAGCTTTGAGGTTCTCCCAATTTTTCCCCAGTCATTTCTGACCAGTACCTCTTTATTTTTGTCAAGCTTGAGGAGGATAACATATGCTTGTTCTATAACCTGCCCTTCGGGCAAGCCCATCGCTATGTTTTAATGAGCCTAGCGATAGGGAAACTCGTTCTCGTCTAAAGACAAGTTTGTCGCTATTTAATCATTTTAACGAGTCTAACGACAAGGAAAACTCGATCCTTTTCATTTTTAGAGAGTCTGAAAAGGTACAGAAAGTTAACTCCAAAATTCCTTTTTCGTCATCTAATCCCTTAAGTCCGAAAAAGTGTAAAACAATACAGAAGGGATGAGTTTTCGATAACTTTAACGAGCCGAATAAAACAAGCGCTCGACCTTTTTGTGCAATAATCCCTCAGGTCCAAAAAGATTAAAATCTAGAGGAGGGATAGCTCTTCCGGTCACTTTAACGAGCTGGAAGGCCAAAACTCGGCAAACTTTTCATATTTTACGAGTCAGATGAAAAGAGCTTAAAGAAGACTCGTCTTTTGAGGAACGAGTGATAAACAGGGATAGCAGCAGATCCCAGGTACAGGTTGGAATTTTCCAATCACGGCAATGTCACAAGGATGGCTAGGTGAAATCACTCTTCGCAGCTATTCCTCAAAATGGGTAAACAATCATATGGAGGTGAACGATCGGCCAAATGACGGTGGAGGTGACAGGTGCAAACACGACCAAGGCTTTTATGGCTGATAAATTTACGATCACAATGGTTATTTACCGGTTTATTTTTTCTGGATGAGCTTGAACTCTAAGGGAAAGCCTGCTCACAATCTTATGTTTATTTTTTAACGAGCATGAACTATGTGCTAAAACTGCTCGGATCTTGCGTTTATTTTTTAACGAGCATGAACTATGTGCTATAACTGCTCGATATACCAGTCATAAGATAAGAAATGTCCCCTGTGAGATCTCTATTTTTTAAGGAGTTTCATCTCACTGAGCTCTACTCCATATCCTTTCTTTATGCAAGTTCGGAAACGGCTAATCCCAAAAACAGATAAATAACCGCTCTTTGCTTGCACTCCAAAAAGTTTGCATGCCCCCAGGTATAAAATACAATTTCAAGGCTGCCCCTCCTCTCCCCCACCTCTGCTTTTCTTTCGGTGTTCACAGCTACTTGTCGTCTTGCCAGTCTAATGTTAACGATACTTGTCTTGTTATTTTTAAGGGGTCTTACGCGGTACTTGTCTTCCCGTCGGCCCAACTTTTAACAGATCTTTTGCAAGATCGCAAGAGAACAACTACTTGCAACAAGAGAATATCTACTTACGATAAGAGAAGAACACTACTCAAAGACAAAACATTTGTGTTATTGAGGGAGGCTTGCCTCTTTCTGGTTACCCAAAGATTGTTTTGTTAACTTCTTCAAACGAAAACATTTCCTCGGCACTGTCTACCTAAATAGACAACGGTGAGTGAAAAGTAGATTATTCCACTCACATAACTTTGACAAAAGAATCCTATTCTAGAACAACCCTCTCTCCTCTTCGGACGGGGTACGGACTAGTCATATTCTCCCGTGGAAATTCTACCTTATACCCAGGGTTTTTTCTGCCCGAAGCAGACCAGGATGCATGCCCCCTGGGTTCCAGTCCCATCTTTCCGAATCACTCGCACTCATCGGGAAGAAGGACTGGGGATGGAGACATTTCTTGATTGAATAGACCATTCAGGGTTGGTATTTGACTATTTGCGATGCGTGATCCTGGAAATGAAAGTTGGTCCACGAGCTTGACCATTCTTCCTTCGTGTGGAAAACACATTACTCTAAAGAGTGAGGAGACTACAGCTCCCATGCAATATATATAGTCTCGTCCAAGGAGTAGGTTATAATCCAAGGGTCCTTGAACGACCATCACGTTCATTTGAACAGTCTTCCCTTTCAATGTAACAGGCACATTGGGGAGGATCCCTAATGGTCGACTAGTTCCTTTATCAAAACCCGAGAGATTTCTTATCTCAGGCAAAAGCGCCAGGGAACCCAGTGCTTTCCAAGCAATAGAGGAAAGGATACTCACAGATGCCCCTTCATCAATGATAGTTCCAGCCATTACCATTCTGTATATTTGGACTATAATTCTGAATGGTACACTGGCTAGTAACCGGGGTCTGCCTAGTTGGTTCCAATCAAAGGATACAACCAGGTTGCTTGGTGGTGGGACCGAATATACGGCCGGATATGACCCTGACGATGTTCCTTCCTGCGATAAAGGAATGGGCACATTGCCCTGACGCTCATCAGAGTCTGTGTTGATGAAAAGAATCTGGATGGTGTCATCCTTATTCTCTTCAGTGAGGGTGTCATTTGAAGATGAGTCTTCAGTGATGGTGTCATTTGAAGATGAAACTTCTGAAGGGAGAACCGGGTCAACTGCCGTTTCGACCTTTGGACTTTCGTCCGGTCTGGATTCAGTAGGTTCATTTTCAGTGACTGACACTTCAGCCGACCACTTGAGCGGGCCAGCTGTATTTTCAACCAACGAAGGACTTGGCACGAGTTTTTTGTATCCAGGAGGAAGTCTTAACGGTGAAACCGGACGATCTTCCAAAACTCTCTTCGCTTCGTCTAAGAAGGGACAACGGTGGATGGCGTGATCACCTTCACACAGTCTGCAGGGGAATCTTACTCCCCCTCTTTGTCTTGAACCTTCAATTTCGCTGGTTGACGGTAAGCATTCAACATGGCTATCAGAGGTTGATGCTCCCGAATTGTGAAAACGAGGGGACCAGTCCCTTAGTATCTGGGGAATACAGGAACAATCTCTATGGAAGTGGTCTCCTCTACATATGACACATGGCAATTTAGGCCCGGTCTGTGCTGTGTGTGGATTTTTGTCAGATGTCTTTTGCTTGCCCCTAGTTGCCTTAGGCTCCTTCTTCTTCTTCTCTCTCTTCTTCTTCTCCTTCTTCTCCATGGGAGCTTGGCTTTTGCCGGCTCTACCTTGCGAAGATGAAGGATTGGAGGAAGAGTTATAGGAAGTAGAAGGCTGGTGGGTAGCTCTAGACTGATCTAACTGTTGACTCGACTGTTCAGGAACCGTGGTGTTCTGAACTACATTGGTTGAGAATAGCCAAATTGGCAGGCCAATTGTCAGTCTTGGAAGCGACAATGTGGCCATGTGGGGCGCACCAACTTCTCCCCAAGAGGAGAAAGGACTAGGATTTCCATCATGGGGAATTCCTTGGTTGGGGCGTTCCATGTTCTCAACTTACAGATCAACGCAGGAATAGGAGGTGATTATGTTCCGTTTAAAATAAATTTTATAACGACGCTTTAGACACAACTTGCTTTTTCACTTTTTAAGAGTCGAGAAAAAGCTAAAGATGACTCTAGTCTCCTTCGATGTTTTAACGAGCCCGAAGTGACAAATGCTCGGATGGACTTTTTCAGTTATAGAGTTTGAAAAAGGCCAAAAGAAACTGCTCTGGAGATCTAGGCAGAGGGTGTGCCAAACCTTTCGCAAAACCACAGAATACATTTTACGGTACGGGTGGTCGATCTTCGTGAATGCTGTGTTCACTGCATTGCGATCAGTAGGGCGGCCGACACGGTTTCCTATGGATAAAGGCTTTGTTCCTATAGGGGTCTCCCAATATATACGCGACGGTACGTGGGAGCACAAGTCCGTATTGATACTTATCGCTTCACCGTGGAGGAATCACCCAACCACTCAACGCTAAGATATCACGTTTAACGACGCCGGAACACGTCTCTAGCTTAGACCTCTATGTGTTTGCGTTATGTTTCAAAGCGTTGTTATGTAAATTCAATTCATTTTAAGTTGATCTTGTTTAGCAGTTTGCCTTTATGGATCACCACGAGATGTATAATACAACTTCCTAAATGCAGTCTAAGATGATAAGCAAGCTTTCAATCTTTCAACTTTGAAAATCTTAACTACTGAGGGAAAAGAAAGATATCATCTTTTCACACAGATCATAGACCACACACTAATGCACTTTTCCCTAAATCAACATACAAATTGTCAAAATGCACATGCACAATGCAGGTATTTCTTTTCTCTTTCTTAATGTTGATGTATTACAAAAAGAAAGCTGTTGTATAATTTTGAATTCAATTTCAAGTGAAAGCAAACAAGCTTTGTCCAAAATCAAAAGACACCTTAAGATTTTTCTTGTTTCGACACTAGAAATACATAAATTCAAACCATATGACGAAAGCAAAAGCTTAATTAGCTATGAACAGCAAACAAACTAACTCTTAAGATCAGAACGACACTTATCACAGGTCTAGATCTAAGAGGCCACAGCAAGACTAGTTCACTTTCGTTATGGGAAACTGCAAATGATGTAAGAAATACACAAAGAACAAATATAGTTTCTTTATACAACCGGAGCAGAATAGTGGCAAGGAAAGGTGGTTTCAGATAGGTACATTGACTGATAACAGGCTGCAAAAACAAGGATGAAAACAGGGCAATAAACAGCAGGGAACCCCAGTTGCACAAGGCAAAACTGGTTCAGCGCAAGTAGTACACTGTCAGTTTGACATTCAACGCAGGTAGCCCCTTCGGGACCTGCGATGAAATGCAGACTGCCTTCACAGTGCCTGCAATGAAGAGAGAAACTCTCATTTCTCTTGGTTTCCGGGTTACAGTTTGCTAAAAAATTCACAGTTTTTGGCCAAATCAAAAGCTATCAATCAAGTACACACTAAAGGGTAATTAGGAGGATGAAAAGCTATCACTAAGAGCTGTTCAGAGTCCTTGTGGATCAGCTCTTCAAATCATAAAACATGCCCAGAAACTGAGCTAGAGTAGTTGCCCTCTACTTTGCATTTGAAAGATCCAAATGCAGTTCGATTCGGTACTCCCTGTGTTTAGGAAATGAATAGCAAAACACAAACAACCAACAAGATACGATCCCCAGTGGAGTCGCCAGTTTGTTGTAGGGAAAAATATCCAATACGGAATGACCCTATCCCACTCTAAGGGTGATAGTACCTCAGCAACAATCGAAGCAAAGCTATCTAAGATTTCTTCTTTATGAAAGTAAAATAGGAGAGAAAGGGATCCACTAACCGATATCTTTCGCTAATGGTTGATCCAATCTTCTCTCCTTGCTGCTTGCTCCCAGCTCCTTGCTCTTTCACTGGCCCAGCTACACCAAGATCCTGCAAAATGGCAAGAGAGGGAAACTACAAGAAGCATACATTCATAATTGATTCAAGGATTAGAATAAATCAAATACACAAGTATGACAATACATCATTGAGACACATGCATATAGAAGAACCTCAAATGCTTTATTAATGGAAGAATTAAAGTTCAGGAAGTGATACAACCATAAGAGGCCCAATCCAGCATCACCTTCCCAGCAGAAAGAAATCTCCTCTTCACCTCCTTCAAAGCAAATCACCCAATAGCTCTAAACTCAAACCAACAGCACTTCCTTACTTTCACAAGATTCCACCCTCCTTAGACCTCATGAGAGAGCTCTATATATAGGAGTTTTGGAGAAAGGATGAGTCAGCTTGAGGCTGGCATGAAGCTGAGTAGTGTCCTCTCCCACTTTAGTTATTCTTTAGTTCTTGAGTCCAATTGGAGGTTCTTGCTTCCACTTGGAGATCTAGACCCTCTTACTCATCACCAGGCGAATTCCTTGATCCAAGTGTCATTTTGGAAGCTTCCTGGGCGCTGACACCTTGAGGAATGACTGTGCCACTTGTCCAAGTATGCTCAGCGCAGGTACAGAGTGGAGCACTTGACATTCAGCGCAGATGCTCAGTGAAGCAGTTGACATGATCCAGAATTTGCTTGTTTTTGAGTGTTTTCAGGTGGAGAACTGATATTCAGTGCTGTGGTTTGCTGACCTTATTCCTCTAGGGGTAGGAACAACATGTTTAGGGACTTTGGATCCCTTAGATTATGGACATTTCATGCTTCATGCTGTAAGGCACAAAAATGTCTATAACAACAGCCCACTATTTTTAACTGTTTTTAACTGGGCAGCAGCAGTGACGACCAACATGAAGAGGCAATTGAGCAACTATCGACGCGGAGAGTCGAAGCAGTTTGCTTACGGGTCGCTCCTACTTCCGCTCATGCTGGAGTGGGTGCCAGCCCTACAGCTGCAGAACATGGCCGTAGATCCACCCAGAGGTCCCCGGGAGACGAGGGCCAGCCGATGGGCCCGTGTCATGCCGCGCGGAGGTGGCGGCCGCCCAGTAGCTTGGGGAGTGTACTTTCGAGAGTGGCTGGATCGGCAGGTCATTTTCGTAGAGGACTGGCCATATGCCGGTATGGACTTCCGCGGTGATCCCAGCGTGCCACTGCCCGCGGGAGAGCATTGGGATGATGGAGGTATGACACTTGATCTCTTTTTCAATATTTTTTAATGTTTTTGATTTTGCATGTACATGTCTTGATAAATGTCATGGTGTGCAGATGTGGGACCCGTGAGACCCATTGGTCTAGCCCCAGAGGCACGAAGAGAGGGGCAAGGCGCTGGAGCCCTAGCCCTGGCTCTTGCAGGAGTTGACACGACGGAGACTATAGCTCACAACCTCGAGGGTTTACTAGTGGGGGTGCCAGATTACCAGGGGGTCGAGGAGGTCCCCATAGCTTCTCAGATCCACACAGTGGGGGTGGAACCCAGGATGCACCGCCTTTTGAGGCGGGTGGCACGGGCAGCTGTATGCTATAGAGAGTATAACCCAGCTCAGTAGTTACCTAGGATTTATTTCCACTGCTGTTTTTGAGAGACATATGTCTCGGATGTACTGAGGACACCGGCTTTACTTGAGACATATACACTTATTTTTGAGCGCCTTAGTGCGCCACACGATATATATACATACCGACTTTGGGTGGATCTTTTTACATATGATGATGTTTTTATATGCTATGCAAATGTCTAATACGAATGTGATCTAATTGTATCAGTTGCACAACATGCGATCCACATATTTTCATTTTTTATGCAAGCTTAAAAGCACACATGCAAACTATGCTTGATGGGAAAAAAACGGGCATGCCCCCCAGCATCGTGTCTCAATTCGAGGTGCATGCCCCCCAAGCTTCAGGCCATGGAAGATGGGTTGAAGGTTGACATAATGATGATTTCACTCGAATTGCACGAGCTCATGTTTCATTGTTTTAACGAGGTTGACACAGGTAAAAGAACTATCCTCGGAACCAAGTCGTTTCATTATTTTAACGAGGTTGATACATTATCAAAACTATCCTCGGGATGCCTTGTTTCATTTTTTAGCGAGCTTGACACAAGACAAGGAACTGTGCTCCATGCAAACTTCATCATAATGAATGGGAAGTGGAGGTTCCCAAAAGTGCCACCCCGGAGGGAAACGCAACGTCTTGGAAATCAGGACCTAATGCCCCCAGGACACTATGCACGATGGTGTCATCACTGGGTACGGGCACGGGGGAGGTGGCCACGTAGTTGATTTGCGGTGAGGCAGATGCAACTGGTGGATGAAAACCAGGAGGGACGGACAAGTGCGCCGGAGGGGCTTGTGGACGAACGAACGATAATTGATCGAACATCACTATTCTTCCATCGTGTGGAAAGCAAACCACACGGAAAAGTGAAGAAACAAGGGCTCCCATGGCATACACATAATCATGACCAAGGAGAAGACTGAATTCTAAAGATCCTTGGGTAACCGAGACGTCTATATAGACAGTCTTACCTCCCAAAGTGATAGGAAACTGTGGGAGGATCCCCAACGGTTGACTAGTTCCTCCGTCAAAAGCTGTGAGATTCGGTGTGACAGGCACAAGCGATGGGGAACCCAAAGCTCGCCAAGTAGTAACGGGCATAAGACTAACTGATGCTCCTTCATCTAATACAGTGCCAGGCAGCGCCACATTGCAGGCATAGGCGGTGACCCAAAAAGGCACATGGGATGGAAGGGGAGGGGTAGTCAAATGACTCCAATCGAAGGAAATGATCGAACTACTTGGTGGGGGAACCATATGGTCACCCCCCTGCTCGGAAAGAACCGAATCTGAATTCTCCGGAGAGGTTGCAATAGGAGAACCATTATCAGGCTTAGGAGAATTTAATGAGACAAGAAGAACATGGGAACTTTGCTCTTCCGAAACAGAGTGAGCGAGTGACGAACTCAAGTCAGCACTCTATCCGACCAATGACTGGTCTGGGACAGGCTGGGAACAACCGGTTTCGGGAAGAGGGGCCTGGACAAGAGAAGAATCTGAAGCAATCTCTTGGTTAGCAAGGACGCGATCTGCAGTTGCAGAAAGGCGTTGATATCTAACAGGGAGTTGGGGTGAGGGAGCTGAAAGACTTTCCAAAACACTGGAGGCTTTATCCATAAGTGGACAAAGGTGAAGGGGATGATTGCCTTCACAAAGTCAACAGGGGAATCGAACCTTCCCTTTTCCCTTACCATTCCCAACTAATAAGGTAGCATCGCCGTGAGCTTCAGAGGGCGATGAGGGGTGGGCCGGATCACGAGACCATATTTCTAATACCCTGGGAATACCAGGACAATCACGAAGAAGATGGTCCTCCTTGCATAATCGACAAGGAAACTTAACCTTCTGCGGAGGAGCAGAAGGGGGCCCGACTTCAGGTGTACTCGAGGGAGTAACAGTTATACTTGTAGCCTCTCCCTTAGGAGACTTCCTCTTCTTGGTCTTCTTCTTCTTCTTCTTAGCCACCTGGTTACTCAGAATGAGGCCTTCACCAGGCGAAGTAGAAGATGAGGACGTAGAAGTTGGCGTCGAAGGAGAGAGGTCCACCTTAGGATCAACATGATGTTGTTCAGGTGGAGGGATTGATGGACTAACAGCCGACACGGTAGGGACCAAAGAGGTTGAAAACAACCAAACAGGCAACCCAACAGTTAACCCTGGAAGGGATAACGTTGCCATATACGGAGCACCAACATTCCCAAGAGGAGGGAAATGACCTGGGTTCCCATCAGGAGGGGAACCTGGGTTAGTGAACCCCGGAAAAGTTTCCATCGCAAACGAAAAGAAACCTACTCAAGCTAATGCACACGAGATCTAACCAGGTAATGTTTATCGTGGCCAGATGAATTTTAAGATGCACAGACACAACTTGACCTTTTCATGTTTTAAGAGTCAAGAAAAGGACAAAAGATGACTCTAGTCTCCTTCGAATGTTTAATGAGCACGAAGTGACAAGACGCTCACTGGCACCTTTTCTTTTAAGGAGTCCGAAAAGGATCAAAAGTGACTACTCTGGAGACTCTAGGCAAAGGGTTTACCAGGCAATCCGTAAAACTGCTTATACACCTTGGCAATCGTATGAGAACCAAGGACTTCCCGTACTGCAGTCAATCTTCCCGAATGCTGTGTTCGGTGCGTTACGGTTCGCAAGGCGGCAGACTCGGCTTCCTAGGGATCAAGGTCGATAACCTAGTGGGGTCTCCCCTATATACGCGACGGTACGTGGGAGCTCAAATCCGTGCTAGACCACTATCGAGTCACAAGAGGAGGAATCACCCAACCGTAATGTGAAACAACAGTGACTAGGTTTAACGACGCCGGAGCACGTCTCTAGCCTAGACCTCTACGATATGAGTGTTATGTTCCAATGCGTTTTTAAGTTCATTCATTTTATTTTATGGTTGATCTTGAATTAAGTTTCGGTTTCAGGTCCTAACGTGTGATCTCTCACAATTACCTAGATGCAAACTACATGCCAAAGAATACCATTTCGTTCGATGAATTCTAACTATGAGAGGGTTAAGAGTTTTCAATCAAACAAAAGGAACTCAATCATTCAAACAATCTAATGTAGCTAATGACAAAGAAATGAAAATTTTCTTTCGAGAACACAAATCAATGAGATGCTCTTCTTTTCATTAACTATTGAATGCAAAAGATATTAGTTTGATTTCCTTTTCAATGGCGCTGTGCACTTAAGATGAATTTTGAGAGACACTAACACCAAGTAAAGAGAAATAAAATCACTCAATGAAAAGCACCACAAGCGTGAAAAGAGCTGATTGAACCCTAGCAACTGTGATCTGTGCCCGGGTAGTGAAACAATCCGAGGATTGGTTCAACGACAATCACCTCAAACAAACAAGCAAAGAAAGCAAAAAGAGGAAGGTTTTCGCAATAGCAAAGACAAGCAGCAATGAATCTTCGTGAACGGGTGATAAAACAAAATCAATCCAGTGAAAACGGGATAATGGCGCTAGGTCACGGGACACAAAAACAAGATTCATTCGACAAGACTTCGCAAGCAAGTGCTTCACAATCCAAACAATAAATACCAAGTCATAAACCAAGTAGAAAGAGTAGGAGACAGTCAAACCAATAGGCTTAGGAGGCAAAATTGAAACAAATTCAATTCTACAGGATCAGCGCAGGTAGCCCGTAGCAACAATGCGCTGACCAGAAGTCACGCGTAGCAACAAGGCGCTGTCAGCGCGGAAGGACACGACTTAAGCGCGCTGGTTCGATTTCAGAACCGTCGCGACTGTTTTACGCACAAGCGCGATGACAACGGGGTCAAAAAGACAGCTATGCGCTGTCAGCGCAACTGTTTTGATTTAAACCGCGCTGAGGCTAAAAAAGAGGCAAAATCAAGCCAAAAACTCCCAAACCAAGGCCAGAACTCTTTAAACAATTAAGACACTTCCCAGATTGAACCAGGAGGTTTAAAAGCAGAGAACTAATCTCCAATTTTTGAAAAGAGAGTCACAATCAAACTCGAAAACAAAAATGAACAAAAAGAGACAAAGGCCAGCTCCCCAGCGGAGTCGCCAAATTGTTGGAGAGGTAAATCCCCTCTATGGATAGAGGCAATCCCTACTAGCCCAGAACAGGTCTAGCAACAATCAATCAATGCTACTGTGCAAGTTCCTAATTGCAAATAAAAGAGAGGCAATGAACACCTACTTGGATTCCAACGTTATTTTTTGATGAAGAGATGCCGCTCTCGCTCCTTCGCTCTGGCCGGTCACGATCCTCCACGATCTCTGTGAATAGATACCTGCACACACGAAGAGAAAGGCAAGCACAAGCGTGAAATCTGATAAAAGCAATTATACATCAGTCAGAAAGGATGTAATTCACATTAACCATTACGAAAACAAATGAGAATGGAACCATAATAGTAGTCATCTATTATTAATCAATAACAGAGAAAGGTACAACCAAAGTTCTGACGCTGAGTCCTTCTCTAGAGGGTCCAGCCAGCAAGTCTCTTAAGCATTCACCCTTGGAGGTAGATTCTCCCAAAACAAAGCTCTCTCTCACACAAGCAACACTCACAACCTTCTTTAAGCTTCCTCTAGCAAATCCACACTTGTCACACCAACTACCTACTAGCAGCAGCAGTCTAAGCACTATGAATTCCACACTATCCCAACTAAAAACTATCCAAAAAAAAACTAGCTGCTCATGGCAATGGTAGAGGTTTTAAATAGGAGAAGGAGTCTCCACAAATGGTGGGAGGATGAGCTTATCTCCAAGGAAGGTGGCTCAAATGACGAACAGACATGCCATAGAAAGGAGGGTGATACTCACAAGGCCAACAACCAAGTCTGTAGTTATCTGGAAGGCTGGCTGTTGGAACAAATTCGCCCAAATTGGATCAGCGCGGGTGTAACACTGAACTGGGGCACTGACAGCGCATCTCAATAACGGATCAGGCTGTGTCAGCGCGACTTAGTGCAAGCATAGGATGCGCTGGCTCATGAAATTCGACCAGCGCGGAAAACCCGTGTGCTTCCGCGCTGGCAGTGCCTCAGTTGTACTATCGGCCGCCAGTCAGCGCGGTTATTTTAATAACAGTCGCGCTGATCAAATAAACTTTGGCAAAGTGGGTCATTTGGCTAGTTTAGAGAGCATGAGCATGGTGCATTTGATTTCATGGCACAGTAGGGAGACTGACAAGGAGACAGTGACAAATTACTTCGTAACATGGAGGTTTGGCAAGTTGTGGAGGAATCGCGCACTTTAAGATGGATGTACCCAGGGCTGAATGCTACCTTCATTGCTTTAATCCCCAAGGAAGAGGAGTCCAATACTCCGGATAAGTATAGACCCATTACTCTATGCAACATTATTTATAAAATTGTATCAAAAATTATAGCCTCCAGGTTGAAATTATTGCTCCCTCTCATCATATCGCCAGAACAATCTAGCTATGTAGAAGGCTGGCAGATTAAAGATGGTATTATTTTAACTCATGAAATAATCCATTCTCTGAATCAATCCAGGAAACTAGGTATGCTACTTAAAATTGATTTATCCAAGGCTTTTGATAGCTTAAGTCGGGTTTACATTCAAAAAATTTTAAATGCCTTTGGCTTTGCTCCTCCTTGGGTCAGATGGATTTTGAGTTTGTTATCCTCTTCGTTCTTTTCGGTGCTCATTAAGGGTATAACTTTGCCCACTTTCCATCCCTCCAGGGGTATTAGGCAAGGAGATCCCCTCTCTCCCTTCCTTTTTGTCATTATGGCAGAGGGGTTGGGACAGAGCATCAAATCAGCCCTGCACTCTCAATGGCTCAAGGTTTTATCCTTTCTCAACTCCCCCACATACTCTCATCAGCAATTTGTAGACGATAACATGCTCTTTGGCCATCCTTCTGTTCAGGAAGCACACCAACTCAAAGCTCTCCTATCGGACTTCTCCGAAGCCTCTAGTGCCAATGTTAATCAAATCAAGTCTCAAATTTTTTTCTTCAATACTCCTGTACCCACCCAAAATGCCATAGCTCATATTATTGGATTCACCATTATCTCTCTTCCTTATAAATATCTTGGAGCGCCCCTAATGGCCTCGTCTCTTAAGCATTCCTCCTGGAAAATCCTTTTAGAAAAGCTAGAGACGTGTCTTTTCATTTGGACTCACAGGGCTCTTAACATGGCCAGCAGATTAGTTCTTATTAAAGTTGTTCTTCACTCCATGCCTCTCTATCTTTTCTCAATCTTAGCAGCTCCCAAATGGGTGCTCAAGGATATAAAGAAGCTCCAACGTGATTTCTTATGGGGCAACTCTGGTCCCAATCATAAATGGGCTCTTGTTAAATGGGATAAAGTCTCTCTTCCGAAGAAGGCTGGAGGCATTGGCCTAAGGGATCCGGTGCACAACAATGAGATCATGGGAGCCAAAATTTGGTGGAGATGGCTCTCAAACCCCAACACTCCCTGGGCTTCTCTATGGACAGCCAAATATGCAAGCAACAACCCTATCAAAGAAAGAATTCGAATGTCAGAAGTAGGTATGGGCTCAACGATATGGAATTCAGCCAAGCAACACAGGAACCTAATACAACAACATAGATTCTAGGAAATCAAGAATGGCAATACAGCTAGGTTCTGGGAGGACTCCTGGCAGCAGCTCCTGAAGATCAAGGACATCCTCTCTGACCTTCACTTACCAAAGAAGGATTTGCACGAGCTAGACAAGGTTAGTCAATTCTGGAATCCTTCTTCCACACAGGGTTACAGACGTTGGATTGAGGCAAATCAGATTCTTCGGCACGGTACTGAGTAGGCTCAGACCTCTCTCTCCTCAGAATTACAAAAAAGGCAAATACTCTCTTCAGAAGGAATGGACATTCTAAGGTGGGGATATGAAGAAAAAGGAACTTTTACCACAAAGGAAGCATACAATATAATCATCAAGGAATGCATAATCAAAGATGTTCTATGGAGTAAAATCTGGGATCCCTCCAATTGGCCGAAGGTATCCACCTTTCTTTGGCTCCTATGTCAAAATAAAATACTCACATGGGATAACCTCAGGAAAATGAATTTTTATGGCCCCTCTATATGCCTCAACTGCAAGCAAGCAAAGGAATCAGCTTTACATCTTATTCAGACTTGTCAAATTGGGCGAAAAATGTGGGAAAAGGTTAGCTTTCATTGCCAAAAAAAAGGTAGAATTCATGGGGACATCAAAGCTACTATTTGTAACTGGATTCAAGCACCATATCAAAGAAAACTCCTTAACACTCTTTAGAAGCTCATTCCTAGTCTCTTGATGTGGAACATCTGGAAGGAACGGAATCGCTGGGTATTCAAGGACCAATCCATGTCTACAGAGTAGCTCTGGACTATGCTATGCCAAAATATTAAAGAATCCCTCTCCATCAAGTCTTGGTCCCAGGAAGACCTTCCATCGCTTTCGCAAGAACAATCCATTTGGGCCAACTGGAATATACATTTGAATCAAGAGCCTACCTCCAAAGGTAATCCATCTCTGCGTGATCAAATACTGACAAAATGGATCCCACCACCCAGCAATATGATCTAGCTCAATTTCAATGGAGCCTCAAAAGGCAATCTAGGAAAATCAGGATTCGGAGGAGTCTTTAGAGATCATCACAGAACTCCTTTACTGCTCTTTCTTGGATCAAAAGGCTAGGATACTAACAACTCAGTGGAACTGGAAGGATTATGGCAAGGTCTCACCCTAGCACATGACAGAGGATTTTTCCCACTCATCATAGAAGGGGATTCACAGATTATTATAAATATGGTTACAAAAATCATGCAGGGCACTCCCTCACACAAGGTCAGCAACAACTGGAGAATGGCTCAAAGGCTTGAGCTAATTGACAAATGGATTTCTCAACACAGGGCTATTTCATTCAAGCACACTAGGCGAGAAGGAAACAAGCTAGCAGACTTTCTAGCTAATATAGGAGTGGAATGTGGGTTGGAGTTTTTTGTAGGATCGATCTCCAGCATTGCCTCAGAGGATCAACTCTCAAATTACTACACCATAGTGAAGAATGATATGAACCTGGAAGCAGATACACACCCAGATGCGGGTGCTCCCGAGGCACATTCAATGCTGGTTAATATTGCATCAGCACCTGGCTTCGCACCTGGCGATCCGGCACGACTCTCATTACCCTCCCACGATTGAAATGAATGTCTTATGGTACAGACAGCTTGTCAAGCATTAGGTATTGAATGCGCTCCCTGTTCGAGATTTGGCACAGGTTGTTTCAATCATGGCTCAGTCTCTAGTTTTGGTTATCATTCTCATCGGGTCTTTCCACATCTGTTTGCCTTTATTCTTGCATCCCTGTGTTGCTCTGGTAGCTTGTTGGCTTCTACGGAGTCTGTTCTTTACCTGGCTTGCCCACCCTCGGCCTTGTTCTGTCTGGTTTTGTCTAGTTTCTTTCTCAGGTCTCTCTATCTTCCTGAAGATAGTGCACCGCCCTGGTGTTTCTCACCGTGGAGGCACTAGTGGTAATCGTGGTCACTCTCAGCCTGCACCCCAGAATATCATTCCTCTGGCTTCGGCTTCCCCGTCCTCTAATCATGGCAGGCCCTTCCCAAGGACATTCATCGAATAGACTAGATTGAGCTACATAAACAGACTGGAGATATGGTGTACTCCACTTTAGCTGACAAAGCTATGTTAGCTCATAAATTGCAAAACTCCTTGAATAATACCTCTGCTCAATTGGATTTAGAGAAAGCTTCTTCTCTAGCAAAGGACAACAGGATAAAATCAGACTATACATTTGTAGCAGACCAGAGAAGAGGTATATCAAAGATCTCAAGTTCTACAAGAAAAACTCAAGAAGATATTTGATAAGAGGACTAAGGCAGAAATATTTTTTCATAGGAGACAAAGTTCTGAAATGGGACTCTAGAAGAGAAGATAAAGGAAAACATGGGAAGTTTGACTTCCTATGGAAGGGGCCTTTTATTATTTAGGCCTTATAGGGAAATAATACCTACTTTTTGAAAAGCCTAGATGGTACAAAAGAAGAAGTACCAGTTAATGGTTAGATGTTGAAACACTATTTTGTTCCAGTTTGTTGATATATCAGAAGTCTAACTTGTAAATAAGGATGTTTATTTTCTGCAGTTTATTATAGCAATAGGAACAGGAAGCAATGTGTAGAAAATTTTGAGGAGTAGTCAAGGAACTTTACCACCTTTTTGTGTTGCCTCATTTTTTAGGTTATTAGAAATTGTAGAAGAAGACTTGGGAGCTGAAAACATAAAAAAAAACATTCAGAAAAACTATCCAAAACAAAGGTGCAATTGTTTTTTGAATCAACTCATGAGAGATGTGTATATTTACATGGTCCTCTGTACTATTTTTATTTACTTACAGCAAAGGGAGGTTTTAGAATGCAGCAAGAGTTGTACATAAGGCCATCTGACCTGCTATTCTTGACTTTTCACCAAGAAAAGCCATCCCCAAGTGGAGCCAGTGTTATGCTCCTATACCAATAGGTGTCATATTTCATGATTGACTGGTTAAAAATCCCTAATATGTTCATCCTTTCCTTGCTGCAAAGGTTTTCCATATTTTGAAGAGATCAAAAAAGTAAAAAATGAAAAGAGGGTATACCCTAAAAGAAAGATCAAAGGGTAAAAAGAATGAAATGGTCAAAAGAAAAAATAAAAGAAATGAACCCCAAAGGAGAAAGGACTAGGAAAGTGTGGAAGTCAAAATGCCACTACTATTTCATGTTCTGTAAATAAAAGTTTCATGTGCAGTTTGTTGAACTTTATGCTGCAATTGATGAATATCCAAACAACTTAATATTGGCTAGTTCATGCTTTAATTTCCTGTTGTAGTGATAGAGAATAAAATCTGTCCAAACTGTTCAATCTTGGCAGATAAGTAGTTAGGTAGAGAAGAAAAGGAGCTCAACTGTTAAACCTGAGCCCTTGGATGTGATAAGGGTAGATCTAGATAGAATTGCAGCAAAAAGAAAAGAAGAGAATGAGGGTTTTCCAGTTCAAGTGCACCCAATGGAAAAAGAAGAAAAAATGATAGGTACTGCAGGCTGGGTAGGTAGTTTTGATGTTGCAGAAAGAAACTTGTGATAAGTTTTGTCTCTCAGAATGATTAAACCTTACTTCTATCACAAGTACTATAGCAGAGGCATGACTAACTTCCCCCCATCCTTTCTCCAAATCATTTTCTAATTCCCCCCAGAGATATTGAGATCTACTCAATATCCCCAAATTATTCCATCTCATTTCATAAAAAGGCCCAGATAAAACCACATTTTTTCTTAGGCACAAAGCCACATTTCTTGTGTAAAACCCTTTTTCATTCCCTCAGCCTAAGTTTCTTAACATTAGAACTTAGTGCTTATTTTCACACGACTACTCATATTAACTACTAACATGATAAGTATTAAATCCCTTATAAATTCCCCTTCCCCCGTATTAATATATCAATACAATAAAACCCCCAATATATAATAATCTCGCCTCGTTCGATTATGGCCATATTTCTGTTTAAACAGGGAATTAATGGTTTATTCGAAATCTTTAAATAATGTAACCTACTGCGCAGAAACCCGAGACTTAATTAAAATCTAGTTAATTAAATAACCTAACTAAACCAACCCCGAAACCATTAAAATGTTTGATTTTATACATGGGGCCAATGCATTAAACCCCCGCCATCTCTGAATAGCGCGAACCGTTGGATCCAGGCCCACTCATCGGACGGTCCACGCTTATATCGCGCCCCCCCTTCTGCCCGACCATTAACTCCTAAGGGGGCAGCAGTATTGCTGTCGTACTTGGGACACATGTCCACCTCCCGCCATGCTCGCTGCCTCCCCACCCAAAACCATTTCAGCTCATAAGCGGTGCGGGCCAATACTGCTTACCGCCCTCCTGCTGACCCTTCCCGCTGATGTCACCGCCACGTCACTGCCGAGTCAGCATCCCGTACCCCCGCGTCACGACAAAACATCACATCCCGATGATGTTATCTGACCAAAAAGCGCCAAAAAGCTCCTCGAAAGCCAAATTTTGTTAAAAATTCGAGAAAATATCATTTTCACCCATTTTCATTTGTTTTTATCCATGAAACTATTTCATGAAAACTACATCCAAGAAACTACTCGAGCATATAGTCCACCACCTGGCCAAATAGTGTCTAGCATCCTGCTCCGTAGCTCATCGGTCAACCTACAATTGCACTGATCGCCTCTAAAAAACAGGTATTTACCCCGTTTTCACTTCCTAAACCTACAATCTCGTTTTTCCTCTCTGAATTTTACCCAACAAGGCCAAATTCAAGTAAGTTCCATCTATAACTCTTAGAAAAGACACCCAGAACTACTGTTTTGCCCACTTTCCCACAGAAATTGGACCTTTACTTTGAGAACATAGCAAACAAACATGGAAGCCCCTGTGGCCCTCAATGTCGCACCAATCAATGCACCTCATAAAAACTAAGATTGGTTAGCCTTGGATGACAGAGACTTTCAAATTAAAGAATTATCTAGTGATATGAACCATCTCCAGGCATTTTGCTGAATTAGGAATATTCATCTGAGTAACTCTGATATCCTTGTAATACAGGAATCTAATCTCCATAGGTATTACCTTCCCTCATTCAATGTGTTCCCAGATATTAGCCACCATTGGTGTGCAAACTATGACCCTGTCAGTAAAGCAGTTATGACTCCATCACAAACTGTTCTCTTCTACAAAACTGCTGAATCTATCAATGAGATGTTACACTTCCATCCAGCTCAGCCCCTTGCTCCTCTTTCCATGGGATTTTTGCTTGAGCAAGGCTCTTAATTGCCCAGTTTAGAAATAACTCAGGTTGCTAAATTATTTACGAAGCCAGATTTCCAGCCTCAAGGTCCACCTCCCTATGTACATGCCTAGTTCACTGAAACTGGCAAGCTTATTCTTGACACGATATCCTTTATATTGGGATTCAAAACCAGTGAATTTGTTGATGAGACCATCTTTGTTATGTTGTCAATGTTTACTCCAGGACAGCCCCCTGCTATCAAATATGATTATGCCTCTTTCATTGCAAATAAAATCAATGAGCAATTCATAAATCTGGAAAGAGAAGGAGTCTTCAAGTACACCTCGTTCATATATCACCTTCTTCTATATTATCAGACAGACAGCTATTCATTTTCCATCAGGAAATTGGATTCCAAAGGAGAGAGGAGGTCTGTGATCTTTTGGACCTCAGTCTTCCACAATGTTTGTGAATCTCCTTATACCTACTGTGAATTCATTGACTGGTTTATACATCCAGCCTTCACTTTATTGATAGAAGCTCCTCCTCCTAGGCTCTTTGGGGATATAAAGAAGATTTTACAGCTCTCCAAAAACTACAGAATAGTTGACTAGTACCTCTACCAGAATCATACTAAAATCAAAATATATGGCTGTGAAATATACCCTTATATGCTGCCCAAATATGTGCCCATAAGACTATTTGCGCTAGAGTCTTTTAGGCAACTTATCAATGCAAATTTAACTCACTTTTGAAATGTAAAGAAAAAGGCTCGGTTGAGAATAAGAAACCAATTAGGCCCTTTTATCATTAACAAGAGGGAGGCATTGGAAGATGCTGATAAGATATTGGGGGAAGACCTTAAGTTGAAGAGAAGTTTCTGGTGGGTGCCATATGACCCAAATAGCTTTATAAGTGATAGAAAAGTAAGAAACAGACTGTCAGCTTACAAACATCATAGGATCCCTAAAATTGAACAATTTGCTAATCAGGATGAGTGGGTAGAGGGTACATTAATAGAAGAACTTACTCAGCAAGAAATGATGGAACAAGCTATGAAAGATCTTGAAAAGACCCTTGACCTGGACTCTTTTGGACAGGTATCTTTCAAGTTGCCTCCGCAAACTGTAGTGGGTACACCCTCTGCTAGAACTTCACAACAACCTGTACAAGAAACCAATGCGCTAGGTACAGGGTTTGCTAAGGGCAAGGAAGTGGCAGGCAGAGAGCAGCAAGCAATGACTGATCAGCAGGGGCAAATTCCTCTAGTCCAAACCAAAGCAGCTGAGATTCCTACATTACAGACTCCTCTAAATGAGGAAAAAGGCAAGAAAAGAGATAGAGAAGAGGCCACGCCCATCAGGGGACCTACAGAATAGCTAGGTGCAAAAAGGCAAACATTGAATCCTCTATCTGAAGAGGAGATCATTGAAGAAACAATAGAAAGTCTAAGAGGGGAGAGGGTAACCAGCCAGGAGACCTCCGTAGTGATAGAGACATCAACTAGCTCACATTGGCAGGAGCTAGAAAGGCAGCATAGTGTGGAAGTTTCATCTACTAGGCCACCAAGTAAGTAGACCTCTGACATCGAAAGAACATTCACAGAGATAAAGGCTAGAAATTATCCACTAAGGCTGTAGATTTACAGTCAATATCTTAAGATGCCCCCCACAAAATAACAAAGATTGATGTCTGCCTATGACATTAAGGAGGGAAAAATGATCATGAGTTATTTCAAGTCCAAGGTGCAGCAACCACAATCAACAGCTAACTACATCAAGATAAATCTGGAGGTCTTGGCCAAAGACATTCATCCAATAGACCAGATTGAGCTACATAAACAGACTGGAGAGATGGTGTACTCCACTTTAGCTGACAAAGCTATGTTAGCTCATAAATTTCAAAACTCCTTGAATAATACCTCTACTCAATTGGATTTAGAGAAAGCTTCTTCTGTAGCAAAGGACAACAGGATAAAATCAGAGTATACATTTGCAGCAGACCAGAGAAGAGGTATATCAAAGATCTCAAGTGCTACAAGAAAAACTCAAGAAGATATTTGATAAGAGGACTAAGGCAGAAATATTTTTTCATAGGAGACAAAGTTCTGAAATGGGACTCCAGAAGAGAAGATAAAGGAAAACATGGGAAGTTTGACTTCCTATGGAAGGGGCCTTTTATTATTCAGGCCTCACAGGGAGATAATACCTACTTTTTGAAAAGCCTAGATGGTACAGAAGCAGAAGAAGTACCAGTTAATGTTCGGATGTTGAAACACTATTTTGTTCCAGTTTGTTGATATATCAGAACTCTAACTTCTACATAAGGATGTTTAGTTTCTGCAGTTTATTACAGCAATAAGAATAGGAAGAAATGTGTAGAAAATTTTGAGGAGTAGTCAAGGAACTTTACCACCTTTTTGTGTTTCCTCATTTTTTAGTTGATTAGAAATTATAGAAGAAGAAATCGGAGCTGAAAACATAAAAACAAAAATTCAGCAAAACTATCTAAAACAGAGGTGCAATTGTTTTTTGAATCAGGTCATGAGAGATGTGTATATTATACATGGTCCTCTGTACTGTTTTTGTTTACTTACAGCAAAGGGAGGTTTTAGAATGCAACAAGAGTTGTACATAACGCCATCTAACCTGCTGTTCTTGACTTTTCACCAAGAAAAGCCATCCCCAAGTGGAGCCAGTGTTATGCTCCTATACCAATAGGTGTCATATTTCATGATTGACTGGTTAAAAATCCCTAATATGTTCATCCTTTCCTTGCTACAAAGGTTTTCCATATTTTGAAGAGATCAAAAAATTAAAAAATGAAAAGAGGGTATACCCTAAAAGAAAGATCAAAGGGTAAAAAGAATGAAATGGTCAAAAGAAAAAATAAAAGAAATGAACCCCAAAGGAAAAAGGACCAGGAAAGTGTGGAAGTCCAAATGCCACTACTATTTCATGTTCTGTAAATAAAAGTTTCATGTGCAGTTTGTTGAAATTTATGCTACAATTCATGAATAGCCAAATAGCTTAATATTGTCTAGTTCATGCTTTAATTTCCTGTTGTAGTGATAGAGAATAAAATCTGTCCAAACTATTCAATCTTGGCAGATAAGTAGTTAGGTAGAGAAGCAAAGGAGCTCAACTGTTAAACCTGAGCCCTTGGATGTGATAAGGGTAGATCTAGATAGAATTGAAGCAAAAAGAAAAGAAGAGAATGAGGGTTTGCCAGTTCAAGTGCATCCAATGGAAAAATAAGAAAAAATGACAGGTACTGCAGGTTGGGTAGGTAGTTTTGATGTTGTAGAAAGAAACTTGTGATAAGTTTTGTCTCTCAGAATGATTAAACCTTACTTCTATCACAAGTAATATAGCAGAGGAATGACTAACTTCCCCCCATCCTTTCTCCAAATCATTTGCTAATTCCCCGTAGAGATATTGAGATCTACTCAATATCCCCAAATTGTTCCATCTCATTTCATAAAAAGGCCCAGATAAAACCACTTTTTTTCTTAGGCACAAAGCCACATTTATTGTGTAAAACCCTTTTTCATTCGCTCAGCCTAATTTTCTTAACATTAGACATTAGCACTTATTTTCACACGATTACTCATATTAACTACTAACATGATAAGTATTAAATCCCTTATAAGTTCCCCTTCCCCTGTATTAATATATCAATACAATAAAGCCCCCAATATGTAATAATACCGCCTCAGTCAATTATGGCCATATTTCTGTTTAAACAGGGATTTAATGGTTTATTCGAAATCTTTAAATAACCTAACCTACTGCGCAAAAACCCAAGACTTAATTAAAATATGGTTAATTAAATAACCTAACTAAACCAACCCTGAAACCATCAAAACGTTTGATTTTATACATGGGGCCCGCGCATTAAACCCCCGCCATCTCTGAAGAGCACCAATGATTGGATCCGAGCCCGCTCATCGGACGGTCCATGCTTATATTGCGCCACCCCTTCCGCCTGACCATTAACTCCTAGGGGGGCGGCGGTATTGCTGTAGTACTGGGGACACACGTCCACCTCCCGCCATGCTCGCTGCCTCCCTACCCAAAGCCATTTCAGCTCATAAGCGGTGCGGGTCAATACTGCTTACTACCCTCCCACTGACCCCACCCGCTGATGTCACCACCACGTCACAGTCGAGTCAACATCCCGTACCCCCGTGTCATGACAAAAAATCACATCCCAATGACATCATCTGACCAAAAAGCGCCAAAATGCTCCGCGAAAGCCAAATTTTGTTAAAAGTTCAATAAAATGTCATGTTCGCCCATTTTCATTCGTTTTTCTCCATGAAACTATTTCATGCAAACTGCGTCCAAGCAACTACTCGAGCATATAGTCCGCCACCTGGCCAAACAGAGTCCAACATCCTGCTCCGTAGCTCATCGGTCAACCTACAATTGCACTGGTCGCCTCTAAAAAACAAGTATTTACCCCGTTTTCACTTCCTGAACCTGCAATCTCATTTTTCCTCTGTGAATTTTACCCAACAAGGCCAACTTCAAGTAAGTTTTGTCTATAACTCTTAGAAAAGACACCTAGAACTGTTGTTTTTCCCATTCTCCCACAGAAATTGGACCTTTAGTTTGAGAACATAGTAAAGAAACATGGAAGCCCCTGTGGCCCTCAATGTCGCACCCCTCAATGCACCTCATAAAGACTAGGATTGGTTACCCTTGGATGACAGAGATTTTCAAATTAAAGAATTATCTGGTGATATGAACCATCTCCAGGCATTTTGCTGAATTACGAATAGTCATCTAAGTAACTCTGATATCCTTGGAATATGGGAATCTAATCTCCCTAGGTATTACCTTCCCTTAGTCAATGTGTTCCCAGATATTAGCCACCATTGGTGTGCAAACTATGACCCTGTTAGTAAAGCAATTATGACTCCATCAGAGACTGTTCTCTTCTACAAAACTGCTGAATCTATCAATGAGATGTTACACTTCCATCCAGCTCAGCCCCTTGCTCCTCTTTCCATGGGATTTTTGCTTGAGTAAGGCGCTTAATTGCCCAGTTTAGAAATAACCCAGATTGCTAAATTATTTATGAAGCCAGATTGCGAGCCTCAAGGTCCACCTCCCTATGTACATGCCTGGTTCACTGAAACTGGCAAGCTTATTCTTGACATGATATCCTTTATATTGGGATTCAAAACTAGTGAATTTGTTGATGAGACCATATTTGTTATGTTGTCAATGTTTACTCCAGGACAGCCCCCTGCTATCAAATATGATTATCCCTCTTTCATTGCCAATAAAATCAATGAGCAATTCATAAATCTGGAAAGAGGAGTCTTCAGGTACACCTCTTTCATATATCACCTTCTTCTATATTATCAGACAGACAGCTTTTCATTTTCCATCAAGAAATTGGATTCCAAAGGAGAGAGGAGGTCTGTGATCTTTTGGACCTCAGTCTTCCACAATGTTTTTGAATCTCCTTATACCTACTGTGAATTCATTGACTGGTTTATACATCCATCCTTCACTTTATTGATAGAAGCTCCTCCTCCTAGGCTCTCTGGGGATATAACGAATATTTTACAGCTCTCCAAAAACTACAGAATAGTTGACTGGTACCTCTACCAGAATCATACTGAAATCAGAATATATGGCTGTGAACTGTACCGTTATAAGCTGCCTAAATATGTGCCCATAAGACTATTTGCACTAGAGTATTTTAGGCAACTTATCAATGCAAATTTAACTCACTTTTGCAATGTAAAGAAAAAAGGCTCGGCTGAGAATAAGAAACCAATTAGGCCCTTTTATCATTAACAAGAGGGAGGCATGGGAAGATGCTGATAAGATATTGGGGGAAGACCTTAAATTGAAGAAAAGTTTCTGGTGGGTGCCATATGACCCAAATAGCTTTATAAGTGATAGAAAAGTAAGAAACAGACTGGAAGCTTACAAACATCATAGGATCCTTGAAATTGAACAATTTTCTAATTAGGATGAGTGGGTAGAGGGTACATTAATAGAAGAACTTACTCAGCAAGAAATGACGGAACAAGCTGTGAAATATCTTGAAAAGACCCTTGACTTGGACTCTTTTGCAGAGGTATCTTTCAAGCTACCTTAGCAAACCGTAGTGGGTACATCCTCTGCTAGAACTTCACAGCAACCTTTACAAGAAACCAGTGCGCTAGGTACAGGGTTTGCTAAGGGCAAGGAAGTGGCAGGCATGGAGCAGCAAGCAATGATTGATTAGCAAGGGCAAATTCCTCTAGTCCAGACCAAAGCAGCTGAGATTCCTGCATTACAGACTCCTAAAAATGAGGAAAAAGGAAAGAAAAGAGACAGAGAAGAGGCCACGCCCATCAGGGGACCTGCATAATAGCCAGGTGCAAAAAGGCAAAGACTGAATCCTCTATCTGAAGAGGAAGTCATTGAAGAAACAATAGAAATTCTAAGAGGGAAGAGGGTAACCAACCAACAGACCTCCCTAGTGATAGAGACATCAACTAGCTCACATAGGCAGGAGCTAGAAAGGCAGCATAGTGTGGAAGTTTCATCCACTAGGCCACCGAGTAAGTAGACCTCTGACATCAAAAGAACATTCACAGAGATAAAGGCTAGAAATTATCCACTGAGGCTGTAGATTTACAATCAATATCTTAAGATGCCCCCCACAAAACAACAAAGATTGATGGCTATCTATGACATTAAGGAGGGCAAAATGATCATGAGTTATTTCAAGCCCAAGGTGCAGTAACCACAATCAACAGCTGACTACATCAGGACAAATCTGGAGGTCTTGGCTAAATACATTCATCCAATAGACCAGATTGAGCTACATAAACAAACTAAAGAGATGGTGTACTCCACTTTTGCTGACAAAGTTATGTTAGCTCATAAATTACAAAACTCCTTGAATAATGCCTCTGCTCAATTGGATTTAGAGATAGCTTCTTCTCTAGCAAAGGACAATAGGATGAAATCTTTGGAGGATATCATCATTGAACTGGGACATGATCCCAAAGATGCCAAAGGCATAAAGGCACTAATGAAGAAGAAAGAAGAGGACATTGCTGCCCTCAGAAAATAGTTGAAAATGCCTCCTTATATGCATCCACAAACTGCAGATGTTGTTCAGTAGAAATCAGAAGAGGACATGATGGACCTGCTCATGAGACTGAATGAAAGATTGAATGAGACAGAGCAGGAATTAGAGAAAGCTCTACAGGAAAATTAGGGAGAGTCTACCTCCCAGCCACCTGAAGTAGCTCCAAAAGTCACTACTGCCCCCTCCACACTTATAAGAGCAGTGCCTCCCACTGTCCTGGCATCAACAGAAGAGATCACCACAGGTACCACAACAACAGCAGCAACACCAAGCAGCAGTACTACTATGACTACAGAACAATTAATAAAGTCCATGGAGGAATTGAAACTCCAAGTATCAGAACTGAAGCAAGTCAAAGAAAAATTGGCAAAGGTTGAACAAAGTTATGATAAATCCAAGATGAATGTGGCAGAGAAAATAAGAGAGATCAAAACATTGGAGAACAAGGTAAGAGCCTTAGAAAAGGATCTCTCTCTGGATAAGCCTCTGGTAGAAACCAGAGGAATTTTGTGGACCAACACCACTCAATCCCTTAGTGATGTGTGGAGGTCTATCCAAACCATTTATGAACAGATTGATTTGATAAGAGTGGCCCAAGTGGAAATTCAGAAAACAAGAGCCTTATTGGGACAGATGCTTGAGCAAGCTAACAGGCTAATACATTTTTTGAATACCAAGACCAGTGAAGAACTGGAAGCACTGGAAATTAGGGATAGAACAGGCACCATTCTAGACATCAAGAGAGTTCTAACCATGAGAACTCTAATGCAAAATTTGGATAGAAGATGCCAAGACATGCAGGTAGAGATTGATTCTTTCACAGAAAAATTTACAGTCCTGCATCAAAAAGGTTTGCCAAGTCCTTTGGGAAATAATGATCGTCTGATGAAGCACATGGACTATGTATATAAATTGAATACATATGATTTTAATCAAGTTAATACATCATAAAGTACTTCAAAAGAAAAAGCACTTCCATCTGGCCAGTCCCTCTATGATAGCCTGGAAAATTTGTTCTACATAGAGCATGAGGTGAAGCATCTGTTCACCATCCCCCCTAATTTCTTCAGGTACACAGAGACTGACGAAACTCTAAGGAAGCTGCAGAGACATAAATTACTAGGACTAGAGTGGTGGCAAAGTATGTTAGAGATCCTATGAACTTATCTTTGGTCAACTGAAAATTTTGGACCATCTACTATAATGTGGAAAACTGAAATAAATCACGGTCATGCGGGTCAAAGCGCTTCACATCAAAGTTAAAGAAAGTCCGGGCAAGGCAGAATAACTAGCACAGAGTATCAGTAGAAGACAGTCATGGACCAACTTGCAGAACCTACCTCCTGTACATCTCATAAAGACGGAACAGCCAACACAACATCAATTTATTGTCCCCCTGTTTTCGAGACTGTCTGTCTCTATCTTTGTAAAATGCATTAATGATCACCAGATATTATTTCTATCAGATATTATGTAAGATATTTTGATGTTTTTGTATAAAGACCCCCCCAAATGAAGTATTAGGGGTTGGTTGGTTGATTGGGAAGCATTCTCAGACTTTGTTGTAATTCTAATGTTTTTTGGAATAAAAGGCTGTTGGAACCATTTTTGTCTGGCTTACTGAATGAGGAATTGCTGCTAAGGACCATGCTATAGAATTCTTGAATCGTCTTATGGATCAATAAGTCCCTTCTAACTTGTGTTTTATAGTTTCTATGTTTTATCATCTATGTTTCATGATCTGAATAATAGAGAGAAAGAATCACTCAGAATTTGCTTGATTGCACTTTGTGTTCAGTCTTTGTTATTATCAATGTTTTCTTCAGAATTAGCACAAAAAGTGAATTCTTAATTGCTCCTGTTTCCCCTGATTCTTCCATCTTGAATATTTTCTAAGGGATTCTTAACTGCTCATTAATAGTACTCAGCCACTTTCCCTCTATCAACATGATGAACGATTCTTAATTGCCCTTCACCCATTGGCCCCATTCCATCTGATTTTTGTCTACAAATTTTTCCATGTTTGAGTACCTTACTCTGTGACACCTTTCTCTATTAAAAATCCCAATCCAGGAAGCTATCCTCCTTTAAATCCATCATGCCAATGGATTGAAACTCTTCAGTTTTACCTCACTGTTCTGTTGAATCTCCATTCCTCCAACCAAACACAAAACAAAACCATGGTACTTCATAACTATCCTAACACAATTCAAAACAAAGCTAAATCATAAAGATAGAGCCCTCTACGGATGTAGATTGGCTAGAATCTGTATCTAAAAGATTGGTCTGTGGTTACCTTGGCCGTATTCCCTTTCTTACAACTTTAGGGAACAACCTGAGTGCAAGCTATC
Organism: Pinus tabuliformis; assembly: GCA_031772625.1. Lineage (NCBI taxonomy): Eukaryota > Viridiplantae > Streptophyta > Pinopsida > Pinales > Pinaceae > Pinus > Pinus tabuliformis. Next base: position 1,429,233,636 of record CM062816.1, read on the forward strand.
AGTCTCCTAGCCTCCCGGTGAAAATTGGGCAAATCTTTGCAAACAGTCACACCGGTATGTTGCATGTCAATCCTCCAATTTCTTTTGGTTTTCGACTGATAGATTGCTTGCCATGAGTGTTTCTGTGTCTCCAGGTATCACTGGTGTCATCCGCCTCCCAGCAGCATAGGTACAATGGCCTCCAGGAGAGGAGATTCAAAGACATCGTTAAGAGCCCAACTAGGGATGTAGTCAATCAAGTGTCTATGAACTTGCCTATCCATGAAGAAATCAAGTTGTTCATGGAGAAGTATATCAAGATGAATGGAAATGAGATCACAGGGAGGAGCACCATCAATAGTAGCAGAAGGTAGCACACCTGCATGTGACGAATGTAAGAGGAAGGTTGTTGACAACATAGAGGCAGAGCAAAGATGCAAGTTCAAAGTAGATCCACTCATGACGAAAGCAGCTTCGGAGATTGAGGCTATGAGGTGACGGTGCGATACGTAGATCTTGTGAAGGTAGAGAGAGAAACATAGAAGGAGTTGCATTTTCTGAAGGAGCAACCTAAGGAAGAATATGAGCTTCACAAACGAGAGAATGAGTTACAGCATGAACAACTACTGCAGGGGTGCAACATTCACAGATGGATGGAACTGCACCTGTACAAATTATAGATCCCTCCTAGCAGCTGGCATGAAGTAGACAACATGATCATTGTTGTTGATCACATGTAAGGGAATTCAGTAGCATGCATGTCATTGTGTGCATGCATGTGATTCCACCCTTTTGACACACTCACCGAGGCGAGGACAAGGAGCAAGTCTGACTAGAGCTGAACATGTATTCCAACAAGTTGATGTGCACAGCCACTAGCACATGCTTGGAGATCAACAAAGACAGTATGCATTAGTATGTTGCTAGTCTTACTGCACTCAAGATGGTGATGCACACATTATCAGACAAGTTGGACAAAGGAGCCATATTAGTGTACCCGAATGCAACGAAGGTAAGAGTTCACATTCAGCAAGATGTCACCACTGAGCACATAGACACGATCATTGACGACCAAGCTTGGCATGAATTCACCACCATCGACCATCATGAGGATTTTGAAGAGTTGGTCTCAGCATAATGGTTCGAGTATTAGTGATGTCTTGCATGGCTTGCTCAAGCCATTTTGTCTCACATGGGTACATGTGCAAATTGTATGTAACATCTTGTTAAGTGGAAGTTCAAGTGTCGATAGTTGAATGTAACAATCATAGAGTAGTTAAAGAATCATGAGGGTAGGTGAACAGTCACAAGGGGGAATGTCAAGGGTCACCCCACCCTTTGCTATATAGTACCTCATAACTCATTGTAGGGGATTTTCGTCAGCCAAGCTTCCGATAGGAGTATCTTAGAGAAAGCTTGGACTGTATTGTGACGAGGCTTGGCTTCTCCACTATGAAGAGCTAGTATATCTATTTGGAGGATCAGGAAGTAGTGACTATAATGTTCCACTCTCAGAATTAGTGGTTGGTCATGGTTGTATTGTATGATTGGAACTTTAACTTCTTAATATATCAGATCCAACATGCTTCATGCATATGTCATATTGTATTTCAGCTATCTTGTTTACTGTAAATGATATATGTATCTGTTTTCTTATGCATTCATGTATGGATTTCCTATATAAGTATGTATGAATATTACTGAAATGTGTTGTTGGATTAACCATCACTTTGGTTTGCTAGCATACTTTTCTTCTAGTGTGTGATGCACCTTTGCTCATGTGTTCCCTTCTTAACTCCATGCCTTTATAGGTTTCCAAGGGGTGCACTCACATCACCCCCCATGTGTTAGAACCACTCATCCACCTTCCTTGAATTGTTGCATATGTCACACCCTTACTACCAACAGGGACATCTTACTTGCCTCTGCACGCAACTACGGTCAAGGCAATACCGTACCACCCATTGCTGGGAATCCTACACCAAACACTTTTAGGTCTAGTTGGGACTTCTTACAAGGGAGATCTGTTGACATGTTGGAGGGTGTAGCACTGTCAACATGTTCTTCATTCGACCCTCTCCATTTTTTTCTCTCATAGTAAAGATCTCAGGCTACCTATTTCCAACCATCTCTTGGGTAGGTGATGTAGGTTCTTCCTCCCCTATAATTTTCTTGTAGTTTTTTCTTCTCAACAATGTATGAAAATAACCCACTTAAGATCATGGATGACAAACAATCTCAGCAATAGAAATGAATGCTACACATTGTAGATATGCAGCTATTGATAGAAACAAAACCTGCCAAAATTCCAATCTATGTTGCAATCATAGTTAAACAATGAAATGAATAGTAATAACATCAAAACATCCAATGGAAACTAGATATGAAAAGAATGATTTTATTATAACACTTGTGAAGGGAACAAATATATGTTACAATTCACCCTCTATGCGATGAGTTCTTGGCTATCATCAAATGCTTTTAGCTTCTATAGAGTCTCTCTCCTATATAATGCATAAAACCAACAAAAATATGGTGTGTGACAATGAAAATAATCGGAGTTACAATAGTGAGTGCAACAATGGAAATAATCAAAAGTGAATAATGAATGGAAAAGCCTCCTATTTATAACAAAACATTGAGTTATCCTCGAATAATGAGCAATAATAAAATATTATTCATCCCATTCTTGGAATTACCACTTGGAATATTTTATTATATTTGTTTAGGAGGGAAAAGTATTTAAACTTTTATTTAGAAATCATAAATAAATAAATAAATTTTTTATTTATTATCTCAAGGAATTAGTTAAAGAATAATAAACAAATTATGATTTATTTAATTATTCTTCATGGGTTTTACTATAAATTACTTAATAAACGTGGTTTATTAGGTAATTTCTTATAGTGAAAGAAATTTTACTATGGTAAAATTGGCTTTGCATCGTGTACTTTCATCCATCTAGTAAATTAGGCTAGATGATCAATTTTTTGGTGATAACAGATTGCCCCCCAACTTACGAGTGTTAGGAGCAAAACATATGAGCAAAGTAAATACACAATCGCTTAGACAACACAGGGGAGTCAAGGAGAGAGAGAGAGAGAGACCAATGAAGTTGAAGCTGAGAGAGGATAGTGATAGAGGGGGCAAGACTAATTCAAGTCTCCTTTTATGTTGTGGTACCAGACTTCAATGAGACCGGGAAGGTGTACCCATACCTGCCAAGATAACTTAGTACAAAAATAATGGTTTGCCCAGAAATATGAAACTAGGAATAAAGTACATGTTGAATGGTACATGACACGCTAGCATAACTGTTATGAAACCAACTCAAGAAAAGATAGAAAAGATAGATCAACGCCTTAGAATTCAGCCTCTTCGAGGGGGAAACCTCCTTTACATTACATAAATGAACAATTCTTGGATGATACAAATGAAAAAACCTCCTTTCTATATATAGGAGTCTAAGGAGTCACAATATAATCCAGCCGACCTAACAATAATAATATAAAGCCACAAAAATAACAATAGAGGGATTCTGTGGGGCACAGAAATAACAATATGGGGGTAATAGGGGCACAACAATATAAATAAGGGGTATAACTACAATAGTAATGGGGTAATCACTAGTATTATAGGGACCCAACATGCCCCTCTCCTTCAAAAAAGTGTTGTCCTCAACGCTTGAGTAGTTCTGGATACTTCTGCATAAAATTCTCATCCTCCCATGTGGAATCTTCAGCGGATAAGTTCTTCCACTTGATAAGATACTCTGAAATTGATCGATTTCGTAGCTGTCGAGTTCTTGTTTCTGTGACTGCTTCCGGTTCCAATATAATTTTTCCTTCCTCATCAAGTTCTGGCAATATTGTTTGAATTGGGAGCTTGTCACCTATAACCTTCTTTAAACATGAAACATGGAAAACTGGGTGCAATCGAGAAGCTGCAGGAAGCTCCAATTTGTATGCCATAGTACCAATCTTTTGCAACACCTTGTACGGACCATAATACTTTGGTGATAATTTATTATCCTTCTTAGCTTGCTTTAGGGACATTTGCTTATATGGTTGTAGCCGTAGGAATACCCAATCACCTACATCAAAACTTCTTTCACTGCGATGTTGATCTGCCTGTTGTTTCATTCTATTTTGTGCCAACACGAGGTTATCCTTTAAGAGTTGGAGGACTTGTTGTTGATGTTCGATGTGATGTTCCACTGCCTGAAACTTAGAATTTTCTCTTAAATATGATGTGATGGATGGTGGTTGATACCCATAAAGTGCCATAAATGGGGTCATTTTTGTTGCTGTATGGAAGGAAGTGTTATACCACCATTCAGCCAGAGGCAACCATTTGACCCATTGTGTCTGTTTATCAGATACAAAGCAACGAAGATATCCTTCCAAACATTTGTTTACTATCTCAGTTTGCCCATCAGATTGAGGATGATAAGATGAGCTATGAGCTAACTGAGTACCAAGACAAGAAAATAATTCTGTCCAAAAATTTCCAGTGAAAATGGGATCTCTGTCACTTACAATAATCTTTGGGTTTCCATGTAGCTTTTGAACTGTTTCCATAAATGCAGTAGAAACTGTACTGGCTTTAAATGGATGTGATAATGCACAAAAGTGTGCATACTTGGTAAGTCTGTCAACTACCACCATGATGACACTCTTTCCCTCAGACTTGGGTAAACCTGTGATAAAATCCATTGAAACCTCCTCCCAACGTTGGCTTGGAATGGATAAAGGTTGTAATAGACCCGGTGTCTTAATTGTTTCAACTTTATTTTGTTGGCAAACCAAACATTCCGCCACAAACTTTTGAATATCTGATTTAAGGCCATCCCAAAAAAATTCCTTCTTAACCCTGTGGTAAGTTTTTAAAAATCCTGAGTGCCCTCCTAAGGGAGAAGTGTGCAATTCCATAAGAATCTTTTGTTTTAGCTGGGAATTCTTACAGAGGTATAAGCGATCTTTGTACCATAACGAATCATTTTTCCAGCTAAATGTATCAGAAGTACTGGAATCTTGTTGTAGCTTTCGAATAAGTGCCCACACTTCTTCATCATTCTTCCATTCCTCCCTTGCTTCGTTTATCCAATCTGGTTGGATAATAGAAATGGCACACAACAATGCTTCCACATCCTCATCCTTTCTTGAGAGTGCATCTGCCACCACATTTTGCTTCCCTTTTTTGTAGATGATTTCAAAGTCATAACCCAACATCTTTGTGACCCACTTTTGTTGCTCTTCAGAGGATAATCTTTGTTCTAAAAAGTATTTAAGGCTATCATGATCCGTTTTTACCTTGAAGTGTCTTCCCATTAGGTAGGGTCGCCATTTCTTAAGTGCATGGAGTATTGCCAACATTTCCTTCTCATAAATAGCTTTGCTTAAAAACTTTCCCTTGATTGGACGACTTTCAAAAGCAATGGGTCTTTCATCTTGCATTAGAACAGCACCAATTCCATTTCCTGAAGCATCACATTCCACAATAAAGGTTTTTGTGAAGTCCGGTGTAGCTAAGACGGTGCTTGGCACATTGCCTCTTTAAGATGTTCAAAGGCCTTTGTTGCTTCCGGAGTCCATGAAAATGAATCTTTCTTCAATAATGTTGTTAGAGGTGCTGCTATTCTCCCATAATTCTTAACAAACTTGCGATAATACCTGTCAACCCAAGAAATCCTCGCAGATGCTTTATGGATGTGGGGATTTTCCATTCCTTAATGGCTTTAATTTTGCTAGGGTCTACCTTAACTCCTTCATGAGATACAATATGACCCAAATATTCCACCTCCTGGACTCCAAAGAAACATTTGGATCTTTTTGCATATAATTGTTTCTCCTCCAATAGTTGTAGCACCCTGTCAACATGTTCAACATGATCCTTCCAAGACTTGCTGTAGATTAGTATATCATCAAAAAATACTAACACAAATTTTCTAAGGAATGGTTTGAAAATTGAATTCATCAAACCTTGAAATGTTGAAGGTGCATTGGTAAGGCCAAAAGGCATGACCAAAAATTCATAATGACCCTCATGAGTTCTAAATGCCATTTTTGGAATGTCTTCAATCTTCATTCTGATTTGATGATATCCCGAACGAAGATCCAACTTGGTGAAGTAAATTGATCCATGCAATTCATCCAGTAATTCATCAATAACAGGAATGGGGAACTTATCTTTAATAGTGAGCTTGTTGAGCTCCCTATAATCTGGACACATGCGCCATGATCCATCCTTCTTGTGCACCAATACTACTGGAGCTGAGAAAGAACTTTGACTCGGTTGAATTATACCAGCCTCTAGCATTTCTGCAACCATACGTTCAATTTCACTTTTTTGGACATAGGGATATCTGTACGGCCTGATGTTTGGAGGAACACTTCCTGGAATCAGATGAATAGCATGATCATGATCACGCATAGGTGGGAGACCCTTGGGAGTCTCAAATACCTTGGAATGATTGTCCAAGACTTTTTGGAGATCTGGAGAAATAGATGATTCCAATGTGGAAACATCTAGCGAACATAATTGTGCAATTACACCTCTTTGCTCCTTTTTTAGAAGCTTTGTCATACCATTAGAGCTGATTATCTTTCCTGGTTTCCCTGCAATACCCCTTAATTCAACTTCCTTTCCTTCTGAAGAAAATTTGATGAAAAGTTCTTGAAAATTAAAAGCTATTGTACCCAAGGATTGTAGCCATTGGACTCCTAGTACAACATCAGCACCTCCCATTGGAATGGAAAGCATTGGGCTAGTCAATACATATTCTCCCATGGATAGCTTGATATTATGGCACTTTCCAGAGCAATTTATTGTTCCTCCATTTGCAATCATCACTTGACACTCTGGTGCTGGATATAGGAAGCAATTCAATTCTTTTGCTACCCTACAATGAATAAAATTGTGGGTGCTTCCTGAATCAATCAACACTATTACCTTTTTCTTCTTGATTTGTCCTTCTATCTTGATGGTTTGAGGAGTGGTAATTCCCACCAATGCATTACAAGATATGGTCGGATTTATTTGTTCTTCATCTAGGCTTTGTTCCTGGAGTATATCTTCTTCTTTTGACCTTTCTTGCTCCTTTTCTTCTTCCTCTTCACAATCTATGTAGAATAATTTCTTCTCAGCACACTTATGACCTTTAGTGTATTTGCTATCACAACTGTAACAAAGCCCTTTTGCTCTTTTTTCTTCCAATTTTTGTGGTGTCAACCTTATAGGTTGTGGAAGACTAGGGGCACAACACTTCCGTCTTTATAGTTGTGAGTGGTATGCTTCCTGGTTGCCATAATTTTGCTTTCCATTTTTCTTGCTAACCTGAATGCCTTCTCTAATGAATCAGGTTCCCAAAGGCGAACATCATGTTGGATATTATCCTTTAAAGACCCTATGAACACATCAATCCTATGCTCCTCTGGAATATCTTTTACCCTTATGTTCAATTTTTGGAACTCCTCAATGTGCTCCATTACTGAACCCTTTTGTTTGAGACTTATCAATTGGCTAAAAAAAGTGTTGCTTTTTGTATCTTCATAATGTGCTATCAATTCTTCCGTAAAAATTGCCCAAGTGATAAATTGTTTACGAGAGCAAAGCCATTGATACCATACAAACTGATTTGGTTCCAAATATACAGTTGCCATACGTACCTTTTGTGCATTTTGCACATTATTGAGATCGAAGAATTGCTCCATCTGTAATATCCATGTGGCGGGATCCTTGCCATCAAACTTCCTCATATCGATTTTTGGAATATGGTGATTCTTCGATCCAACATTAGCGTCTATGGAATCATGATTAACATTTCTTTTGTTCTCATCATGAGTTTCCTTTACTACCTTTTCACCATTAGTGACCCTTTCTTGTAGCAACTTCTTCAATTCTTCCATATCTGTCTTCAAATCTATCTTCAAATCTGCCATGTCTCTCTTCAAATCTGTCTTCGAATCATCCATCTTAGCTTCCATGTCCTTTATCTTAGATTCCACGCCACTTATCTTAGCTTCTGTTAGCTTTTGTGAGTGTGACATTTGTTGCACTTGTTCTTGTAATTTTGATATATCATGTAGCATTTCTTCTTCTTCTTCATGAGTCATGCTAGAGCTTTCAGGTTCCTTACTAGGTGTTTGCATTTTCTTTCCTCGGGGCATCAGTTACCGATAATAATGCTTTACTATGCCCTTTGAATTCCGTTAAACCAAGCTTACACAAAAATTTAAAAAAAACTACACACCTTTTTTCACTTTATAGAAGCCTGATATTGAATCTGATGTATCTCTGTAATTTCAGATCATCCAATTCTGAAATTGTTACCTACAGTAGCCTTCTGTGTCCTCTTTCCAATGCCACAAGTCTGAGCCAAATTGGATTCTCCAATGAAGAGTTATGTGAAATCTCCCACAGTGACTTGCTTTTAGACTGGTTCAGTAGAGCGAACTTGTACGACGTGCCACGAGTCACTGTTTCAACTTTTGAATCTGAAACACACATACAAGAAACTACAGTCCATCCTATTTTTGTACCTTTCTACGAAATTTCAATCCGATCCTCAGAGAGAGAGTTATGACGATTTTCCCCAGGTCACCTGTTTTGAATGTAATTCAGGAGTCTGCAAAAAGGCCAACTTCCTTAGATCATATCTCCGAAAATATCAAGTAAAAAACTCTACAATTTAGACGCAAGGTTCAGCGCCAATTATTCTCAAATGGGTTTTTTTTGTAACGTCTGAAACGTCACAAAAAAAAAGTTATAGCAAAAATTCCACGATGACCTGTTTGGAGCAGCGAAACCCTAGAATCCAAAGCTCTGATACCAAATGTTATGAAACCAGCTCAAGAAAAGATAGAAAAGATAGATCAACGCCTTAGAATTCAGCCTCTTCGAGGGGAAAACTTCCTTTACATTACATAAATGAACAATTCTTGGATGATACAAATGACAAAACCTCCTTTCTATATATAGGAGTCTAAGGAGTCACAATATAATCCAGTCGACCTAACAATAATAATATAAAGCCACAAGAATAACAATAGAGGGATTCTATGGGGCACAAAAATAACAATATGGGGGTAATAGGGGCACAACAATATAAATAAGGGGTATAAATACAATAGTAATGGGGTAATCACTAGTATTATAGGGACCCAACAATAACAGAGCCAGAAAATAATAGAGTGTGTCCCATATACATATTGCACTTGGTAAAAACATGAGCCAAGACTGAATACAATAATATCTTAGTACATGAGATACAATGTCCCTTCCCTCAAGAAATAGGTGGGAGGGAAGGTAAAACAACCAAAGAATCCTTGTTGAACAAGGAAGTGTTAATTTAGGTTGTCATTGATGTCAATATGGCACTAGTCGAGATGGCAAATATTGTTGATATGCCTAGTTCCAAATGATGATGTCATAACTCTTGTTTCATAAGAATGTCATTAATTAATGAAGAAATCTTAAGAAGTGCCAAGTATTTATAAGCCCTTGATGACATATGGAGGACTACATTTGATTATGTCATATTCTTGATGAATGATGACAATTGATGATGGCACTTGATGAGGTCTTGATAAGATGGTTGCAGATCATTTGATGGTTGGAATATTATTTTGGAGTTATCCTAATGATGCTTCACTATGACTGCACTAGTATATAATGACATTATTCATGTGTCATGCTACATGGATGTTACACTCCCCAATAATGACTCTATGATCCTATGATGACATTGATAACAATGAATAAGCTAAAGAATGAAGAAGCCACATTGTCCCAAACATTCCTCATGTTGTCCCAAACTTTTTATGCATAAAATTTAAGGACAATCATAAAGAAAAATTATTTTGGACACCTTGGAGGCATCCTTTGAAAATGGATCCTAGACCATATTAAACAAGATTTTTTCCTCTTTATAACAAACCTTTATTTTCCCCAAAACTCCCAATAGTTTGTGAGATTTTAAATTTTTAAGTTAAGGAAATTATTCCTAGAAATGAGCCGACCTACACTCAGTCATACAAGTCAGCCTCACTTCAAATAGACGTGTCACTTCAGTTATAAATGAAATATTTATAAATATACATCTAAACACTTCATTTTGATCAAGAATTCAGAGATACAAAGTACAAGAGAAGGTAGAAGGCCGAGGAGAACAAGGAGACTATTGTTTAGGACCAAAAAAACGATAATTCTATTTGGGCATAAAATCTTGGTTGAAGCTGACGTATTTTCCATGGTCAAAGTTGCTGTAGTTGTTGGGGTTGAAGTTGTCATATTTTCCATGGTCAAAACTGCCATATTTGTCATGGTCAAGGATGTCGTAGTTGCCGTGGTTGAAATTGTCGTAGTTGTCGTGGTTGAAGTTGTCGTTGTTTTTGTGGTCGAAGTTGCCATAGTTGTCGTGGTTGAAGCTTCCGTAGTTGTTATGGTTGAAGCTTCCATGGTTGAAGTTTTCATAGTTGTTGTGCTTGAAGTTTTGATTTATTTGGATTGAACAAATAGAGCTTGTTGAAGTCTTCTGTTGAGAACAAAATAGGGCGGAGTTGGAGAACTTTGTGAAGTAGCATATTGAAGATTTGTGGAAATAATTGAAGACCATGATGCATTGAAGCCATCATGAGGTGACATTGAAGAATTTTTGTTTGGGTAACATGAAGAGCAGTGGTGACACCTTCATGTGAAGAACAAGGCTTTCATGATGTGATGTGGAAACTAAGTGAAGGAGTAGCTAAAGATTGATAGGGTTGGTTGAAGAAGACATTAGGAACCGTGAAATATAACCAAACATATTTTGATGAAGTAAAGCTAAGGGTTGGAGCCTCAAAGAGATAAGGTTGATGCCTTGGAATATAGGATTGGAGCCCTAGAGTTTGGAGCCTCAAATAGACAAGGATGGTGCCTTGGAAGATAGGGTTGGAGCCCTAAAGGATAGGATTCCTCAAGAGACCAGGTTGGTGCTTGTACTAGAGATAGCATTGGATCCCTAGAGGTTGATGCCTCAAAGTGACAAGGTTGGAGCCTTGGGATGTCCAAGTCGATGCTTGGCATAATATAGGTTGGAGCTTAGGGAATTGAAGATCGACACCTTCATCTAGCGTTGGAGCCCTACATATACTGTACTTGATTTATTGTAAAGAAGAAATTAATAAAAGCATTTATTCTTATTGTTCATTTTGTGTTATAAATATAAGTGATCTAACTGGTAAAAGTAACAATTAAAAAGAAATATTGATTCACCCCCCTCTCAGTATTTCCAACAATTGGTATCGAATCCAGTACCTTCACTCAAAGCTTAACAACTTGAAGGTTGATCATTAGAACACAAATGGTGAAGCCATGGAATAAAGTCTCCAATCCTCCTAAAGATGTGTCTCCCTCAACCACCGAAATTGAAGTCAATCAACTTATGAAGGCTCCATTGTTCAATGGAAACTTTGATATATGGGAGACAAGAATGAGGAATTTCTTAAGGGCTCAAGGCATTGAAGTCTAGAAATCAGTGATTGTTGATAGCATGATGGAAGGAGAATCCAAGGAACATAATACAAGAGCAATGAAAGAAATCTTGAGTGGGCTACCTGATTCTATGAAGACCTATTTTGAAAAATGTTTGTCAACAAAAGGCATATGGGATAAAATTCATGATCTTCACTCAAAAGGAGAATTGAAAATGATCTCTAGTCAAGAAAGTGATGGAAAAAAAGAAGGAAATCCAAAGCCCATCAAGGAAGGTGAAGATAAGAGTGATAACATCAAGGCTAAAGAAGACCTAGAAGATGAAGAGAATGAAAAATATTTTGGAGAATATCTCCTCACTAAGCTTATGGTTACCATGGAAGAGATTAACAATTTGAAAAAGGAAAATGATGTTAGAAAGTTATATATTATAGAGTAATGGAACACATAAAATATTGCAAAAATATAAATAAAGAAAACACATAAAACAAGAGAGACATAGATATATGTGGTTCACCTAGTTTGGGCTACATCCATGGAGAAACAACCAGTCCTTCCTTTTATATTATCCAACAAACTGAAGAGATGCAACCTATAGCAGATCTGCTATAATTCCCTCTTCACTCTCAATCTCCTCTCTCTTCCTCAGTTAGAATGCAAATATTCATAGACACAATACAATTCCCTCATATATAGCGAGGGGTTTCCTTCTAGGGAAAAAAACCCTAAATTAAACATAACTTCTACCATCAGATCTCCTCCTAATGAATGGCCCATATTGACTATGAAATTACAACATTTTACAAGGCAATTTTACATCTATTTTTAGCTTCAGGGGTGTTACTCCCAATCCCCCGCCCGGTGGGGGGGGGCTCCCAAAGGTTGTAGACACCCCCCGCTGGACCCCCCCTGCAGGGTATATTTGATGGATGAACTGGGGCCCAATGCGGAGATACCTTTGAATACATAAGATAATCAGGCTCCACACCCAACAAATGAGGAACTTAAGAAGAAAGTGCAAGTTGGTGACTAGGACAAGACAAGGAAGGAAGTTGACCTTGTCAAACTTCAAGTACAAGAAATAGATGAGGTGCTCACCAGGGTTAAGGAAGAATTTCATCAAAATATGAGAAACCATCATGAAAAATTCATATCCATGACAAATCAATTGGATAAGGCAAAGAAATGGGAAGATACCTTATCAAGCAACCTTGAACAAAGGCAAAAATGCTTGAACAAACTTGAAGCAGAGATTGGTCAATACAAGGAAGAGGACTCCTCCCTTAGATCTCAACTAGAAGAAGCAATGAAACAAGAACAAGGAGCTAAGAAGGTTATGGAAGATTTGACATTCATAGAAGGACAAGTTGATGAAGCAGAAAAGGAGAGAAACACCATGATATTCCAACTAGAAGAAAAGGGTGATTACATCACCAAGTTAAAATCATAAATCACTTCTCTTAAGGCCCAATTGTGTGAAGCAACCAAGATGATATAAGAAATTAAGAATAAACTAGTTATGAAAGATGACGATTGTGAAAAGTTGAAAGGACAAGTTGTCTTTCTTAACAAGGAAGTTGACATGCTAAATAAGAACTTGAAAAGCTCTCAAACCCTAGATGACATCTTAAAGCATCAAAGGTATCCCCTTGATAAATTAGGTCTTGGCTATGCAGGTGGATCCTCAAGCAAGAATGATGCAAGCCATAATGCTTCAAATAACAAGGATGTGAGGAAGCCTAAAATAAATGTTGATTCTCCCATTTCCAGCAAAGGTAAGGAGAAGAGTCAAGACAACTATGGAAGAATCCTTCCTCCAAGAAGAAATGCAGAAGGTGTCAAGGATGCAAGAAGAAATGGTTATCATCAAAGGATCCCAAGGAAAAAATACTTTTGAAGTACATCAAGGAAACCTTCTTCTCCCAGGTACCAAAGTAAATTTCTTGGTTATTGCTATTCTTGTACAAACTTTGGGAACATGGAAAAAGATTGTAGGGCATATCACAAAGATAATTATAATGTTCCTCCTCAATATCTGAGAAGCAATTTTGCAAGAAGTCATGAATTATTATTCATGAAAAACATAGAGTGCTTCAAGTGTCATAACATTGGACATATGGCACATAATTATAACTTCAAATGGGCACCTACTCAAGATAGAACTATGCCATAAAATAAATTTACACAAGTATGGAGAAGAAAGCAAATACAATCTGAAAATATCTTGAACTCTCTAGTCAACAACACATGTTGTTGACCTAATCTTTGACAAACTAAGCATTTGATGGGGAAACTCTACCAAAAGGCAGACCATGCATACAGTTAAGGGGATCTTATGATGATTAGGAAATCTTTCAGAAGCCATTCGTGAAAGAGTCTTATGAAATCCTTGATGAGCTATATGGTAATCATTCTTTGGTAGATCATATCTCAGGAACACTCCTTGAAGAATATAATCCTTATTCATCCAATGGATTATTATTGAAGATCTCTTCCACTTGATCATTAGTAGGTAATATTTCATGAGGGGGGAGTTGGTTCATCACATTAAGGAATTTAAGCACATCTATCATGGACCACATTTCCAGAAAGAAGAGTACCATGACAGGGGGAGTAACATACCTATGAAGAACTACTATTCGTAAAGAAAATAAGCAACTTGACAGGGGAAGTACTTGGGCACCCCATTTTCCATTGATGTCAAAGGGGGAGAGAATGTTGAAAGGGAAAAATACTACCATCAATGAAAAAGGGGGAGATTGTTAATCTAGGTTGTCATTGATGTCAATATGGCACTAGCCGAAATGGAAAATATTTTTGAGATGCCTAGTTCCAAATGATGATGTCATAACTCTTGTTGCATAAGAATGTCATCAATTAATATGTCAAGTCACTAATGAAGAATTCTTAGGAAGTGTCAGGTGCGAAGTATTTAGAATTCCTTGATGACATATGGAGGACTACATTTGATGATGTCATATTATTGATGAATGACCACAATTGATGATGGCACTTGATGAGGTCTTGATAACATGGTTGGAGATCATTTGATGGTTGGAAGATTATTTTGGAGTTATCCTAATGATGTTGCACTATGATTTCACTAGTATATGATGACATTGTTCATGCATCATGCTACATGGATGTTGCACTCCTACATAATGACTCTATAATCCTATGCTTACATTGATAACAATGAAGAAGGAAAAGAATGAATAAGCCATGCTGTCCCAAACATTCCTCATGCTATCCCAAACTTTTTATGCATAAAATTTAAGGACATGTTACACAGTAATTTGTCACTGTCTTCATTCCAGTCTTCCTACTGTGTCATGTGTCCAAGTCAAATATGCTCATATTAGACAAATGCTCTCTGATGTTGCCAAATAACCCACTTTTCCTAAGTTATCTGTCTCATCATGTCTGTTGGATAAATAAACATGCTAAAGGGCACTCCTAAACAGTCCAGAAGTGCTTCCATCGTGGGAGTACACTTGATTCCCGCGATGATCTGATTTTATGTGCCAGCACGAGGTTGCTTGTAATCTTTAGTGATGACCTGACTAGCTTCATTATTCAATAGTGATGTCAGCGCAGAAGATTAGTTATGTACCTGTGATGATCCAGATTGGGCGAATTTGTTCCAAATGTCGGCCTTCCAAATGACTCCAGACCTGGTTGTTGGCATAGTTTGTATCGCCCTCCTTTCTCTGGCATGGTTGTTCTGTCATTTGTGCTAGCTTCTTTGGAGATAAGATCACTCTTCCACCTTTCATGGAGACTCCTTCTCCTATTTAAACTCTCACCATTGCTATGCATTACTAGTTTTTTGGGATAGTTGCTGATAGTTGGCTAGTGGAGCAGTGTTGTTAGTGTTTGTGAGTTTTCTAGATAGCTGGTGTGAGTGTGACAAGTGTGGGATTGTTGATCGCTTATGGAAGGTTGTGAAGTGCCCTTACTTTTGTGTAAAACTTGTGAGTGAGAGAGACTTGTATGTTAGGAGATCCATCTTCAAAGAGTGAATGCTTGAGGAACATGCTGACTGGATCCCTCTAAGAAGGCTTGTGACATCAAGACTTTGGTTGTAAGCTTACTCTTATTTCATTATTAATGCAATCAATGATGTTTTCCTATGTCTTGTATGTAATGTACTTGATAGCTCATGACTTCTTGACTTTGTGAGTAAATAGATCATTGTTGCTCCGGTTACGTGCTTTGTTGTATTTCCTTTGCATTGTTTCAGGTTGATCACTCATTAGGAGAAGGAAGCGGAAGCCAGAGCAGTGCAACGAAACTCCATCGACCACCGGTTGAGGTAGGCCTCCAACTATGACTGTTTAACGAAGGCTATTGTTGATTTCTCCTTGTTTGTGACTAGACCCACTCTAGGGCTAGAGGGGTTGCCTCTGTCCATAGAGGGAACACTTTCCTGCATCACAAATAGGTGACTCTGCTGGGGAGCTTTGGCCTTTGTTCTTTTCTTGTTTACTCTTGTCTTGATTTTCTGTTTTGGTCTCCTTTGACATGTTGGGGATTAGTTACCGGTCTTTTGAGTTTCCTGGCCTAATCTAGGAAACACCCTTATTTGATTGAAGATTTGATTGTTTTTGATTTGGGAGTTTTGCTTCGATTGTTATTGTTTTGGACATCATTGCGACTTTAAATTTCACAGTCGCACTGTCATCGCGTCCACCCTTTTGTAGTATCCTGTTCATCGTGTAATTACGCCTAACAGTCGCGACGGTTCTAAAAATCGGACCATCACAGAAAATTCATGTACTTCTGCGCTGACATCGCTCTATTGCTATGGCGTGTTCTTCATTAGTGCTTGATGCTTGTGTATTACCCATGCTGATTGTTGTAGAATTGATTTTCTCAATTCTGCCTCCTGAGTCCATTAGTCCTGCTAGTCCCTTGTTGTTCTCACTTGTTTGATGACTTGTTTTTCACTATTTATAGGTTGAGGAAATCTCTTGTGAGCTTTGTTGAATGAATCTTGTTTTCTTGCTTCTGTGACCTAGTTTCATTGTTTCAAGTCTCTTGGATCAATCTCGCTTGCTTGCTTGTTTGCTCAAAGATTCATTTGCAGCTTGCTGTTGGTTTGATTGAGCCTTCCCCTTTGCTTGCTTTTGGTTGATTGTTTAGTGGCTGTTATTGAACCAATCTCTGGCATTGATTCGATTTCTCTTCACTACCTGATCATAGATCACAATTGTTTGGATCAACCATTTTTCCACACTTGCTTGTTGCTTATTTTCTTCTTCTAGAATTAGAGACATCAAAATCAAAAGAATTGCATTCATTTAGTATATAAAAGTGAAAGTGAATTTTCATTTCAAGTTTACATATTGGAAAGAGAATGTTTAAATCTCTCATTAGTAGTATGCACTTCAGGAATTGATGTCTGCTTGCATTGAGTGACTGCCTTTTTTGTCTTGGCTTTCTTGGTTTGGGAATGATCTCTCTACCCTCCTGTAGGTAGGTGTTCATCGAAGAAAATGATTTTTTTTTATTCATTTTAGCTGCATCCTAGGATTTCTTATATACATATGGTAAGGCCTGAAAACTGAAACATAATCCAAGGTCAACTCTAAAATGAACTGAATAATCTAACAATGCATTGGAACATAACGCAAACTATTTAGAGGTCTAGGCTAGAGACATGCTCCGGCGTCATTAAACCTAGTCACTTTTGTTTCCACTCAAGGTTGGGTGATTCCTCCTTCTGTGACTCAACAGTGGTCTAGCACGGAATTGCTCTCCCATGTACCGTCGAGTATATGCTAGGAGACCCACTAGGTTATCATCCTTTATCCATAGGAAGCCATGTCTGCCACCTTACAAGCCGTAACACACCGAACACAACATTCGGGAAGATTGACTGCCGTATGGAAAGTCCTTGGTTTTCATATGATTGCCATGGTGTATATGTAGTTTTACGGATTTGTCTGGTAAACCTTTTGCCTAGTTCTCTAGAGTAGTCACTTTCATTCCTTTTCGGACTCCCTAAAAGAAAAGGTCCATCTGAGCACTTGTCACTTTAGGCTCATTAAATATTCGAAGATGAATAGAGTCATCTTTTTGTCCTTTTCTCGACTCTTTAAAGATGAAAAGGTCAAGTTCTATTCCTGTGTCTTAAAATTTATTTGGCCATGATTCACATTTACCCTATTAGATCTTGTTTGCGTTAGCTTGAGTAGGGTCCTTTCTCGTTAGTTTTCCTAGGGTTTTTGAATCATGATCCTGGTGGAATCACTAATCCTGTCTCTCGTTCCAAGTGACCAAGGATCTCGTTCTTCTGTTGCTCCTGAGGTACCGGTTGTTAGTGATACTCTCCCTGTTATTCTGAGTATCCAACTGATTAAATCTCATGCTCCAGAGAACGAGACTTATGATATTCACTGGAACCCCATTTGGGAGCCTTCCAAAGAAGATATTCCCGGTACTCCTCCTAGTGTTTCGGTCCCAATCTCTTCTTCTGATATGGAGGACACATCCCCCGTTACGAGTGAAGAATTCGTTGCAACAAGTGGTGAAATTCCCACCTTAATGGAAACTACACCTTTTCATATCACCCCTCTTGGTGTCACATTACCTTTATGCTATAAGGCTTTGAGGGATGTTATGGGTTCTAGGACCTCCCTTATGAGTTCTATGTGGTCTCACACCACCACTCCGACCTCGGAGTCTTTTATTCCTCAAATTCACAATGTGTCTGTCACCTTAGTCCCGACTATTCCAACTGTCTGTGTGGCTTCTTCAACCCCTGTTGTTGGTGCCATTACTGCATCCTCAGTTGTGACCACTGTTGCTGGACCTTCTTCCGGGTCGACAAATAGTGGCCCATCAGCATCTGTATTCGGAGTTGTTGATCCTACACTAAGTGCCCCACCTTCTTCTGGTTCCATTCCAGCAGGGAGGGCATACAATCAATATCTGCATGCTCTTCAAAATCCGGATCCTCAAAATCCATTTCATTACTACGATTCTAGAGGGTCTCATATCTATCACCATGGACCTTTTCCATCTCAACC
Source organism: Pinus tabuliformis (assembly GCA_031772625.1). Taxonomy (NCBI): domain Eukaryota; kingdom Viridiplantae; phylum Streptophyta; class Pinopsida; order Pinales; family Pinaceae; genus Pinus; species Pinus tabuliformis. The sequence continues at coordinate 1,429,252,121 of CM062816.1, forward strand.
CGCGGTTGAGGTTATGGGCCCGTTATCGGTTGCTTGGGGCACCACTGGTTATGGCAGTGGCCAAGTATCACCTGCACATCTTCAAGGACCACCTTATCAAGGGCATCCGTCTTACGCACAACCCTCATATGGGTAGCAGTATTACGGACAGTGTTATCCAGGGCAACCTAGAGGCCGACAAGGACAACCCTTCTAGGGACAACCTTCGGCCTCCGGTGGTCCATCTTTTACCTATTTTGTGCAACCTTTGGGTAATCCGAGACAACCTTACATGCAACAAGGCCAACTTGGTGTCCAGCAAGGCTACCCTTCTGGGCAAGTCGGTCAACCTTACATTCAGCAAGGCCAACCCACTGTCCAGTCTGGTCAACCATCTGGACAAGTTGGTCAGCCTCAAATCCAATCAAGTCAACCCACTATCCAGTCTGCTCAGCCATCTGGTCCATCAGGACAACCCTCAATTGTGAAAGGACAACCCAATACCTAGCAGGCTCAACCTTCTACGCAATTGGGTCAACCTCAATCTCAACTAGGTCAACCTTCTGGCCAAATGGATTAACCTCATTTCTCTCAAGGACATCCATCTAGGCCTGCTCAACCGGGCACTCAAATGATTGTTGCTTCTCAAGCTCAACCCGATTTTCAGCCCCAGGCTAGGCTCCAGACCCAATCCGATTTTCAAATGCAGGTTGGATCTCAATCTCAACCGGCCTATCAAATGCAGCCTGGCTCCTAGGCTCAGTTTAGAGCCCAGCCGCCTTATGGTTTCCAGCAATCCCAAGGGAAAACCCAATTTGTCCCGTACCAAAATTATCAACAATTACAGGTGAGTCCTTCTTAGAATTACCAGCAACCCTATGTTGCTCCTACAGGCCAAGTTGGCAATCAATGGAATGCTGGGAGGCAAATCCAGGGTTAGCCATCCTATAACCTCTATGGACAAAATCCCTATGGGCAAAACCCTCCTGGGCCAAATCCATCTAGACAAAATCGATGGGGGCAATCAGCAACTGGCTGGAACTCTGGTACTACCTCCTCCCCATAGCCTTAGATGTCCTTTAACCATAAATTACCCTTTTTAGAAACGTTGGAATTACAGGATGTGTCCAAACTGATAAATGATCCTATCCTTCATAATCTGTATTGGCCCCCGGTTCTAACTAAGATTCCCAGTGATTATCCCAAATTTGATGGTAAATCTTGAGAACATCCCCAAGCCCATGTCATGACTTATCATCTATGGTGTTCGTCGAATTCGTGGCTTGATGATTTAGTCCGGCTCCACCTTTTTCAATGGACCCTCACTGGATCTGCTGCTAAATGGTATATTGAGTTAGCTCGCAGATCTTTTTAGGATTTTAACTCGTTGGCTATGGCATTTCTAACTCATTTTCAAATTCTGATTCAATATGAAATAGGCACACACCTCCTGACATCCTTAAAAAAAACAACGGCTATGCATATCTCTGATCATATCCATGAATGGAGACGGTGTCACTGTTTGATTAAGTTTTGGATTCCCGATCAGCTTCTCACTGACTGGTTCACGACCTCATTCGCTGGTTCGATAGCACGAGACATTGTTATGGGGGTGTGTGTAACTGAAGAGCAAGCTATTGTGCGTGCTCAGTACCTTGACTTGGTTTACTCTTAGTCTGGTACGCTATATGATTATTTTCCTTACGCCCCAAGACCTGGAACTTCCAAAGCCCCACTAGCACTATCTGTTGACGGTGTCATTGGTTCTATTAATCCACCTTCGAAGAAATCTTCCGCGAACCCTGGGAAGCAAAACTTGAATGCTCTAAATGAAAATACTTCTCATGCTGTATCCAATTCTGGTAATACTTCCGAGGTTAACGCCGTTTAGTCCACCACGATGGAAAAAGCCTCAAAAGGAAAGAAGAAGGGAAAAGGAAAGAATATAGTTGATCAACCTAAGCAGGATTCCCCTAAACCTCCACCCGAGGAAGGTGCCAAACGCAAGCCCAAGTATCTTTGTCTTATTTGTGACGAGGATCACTATACCAAAGACTGCCCAAGGTGGTCTGAAGTTAGTTTTTTGTTGAAAGGTGCTCTCGGGACTCCTGCAGTGCTCAAAGAGCCTTTTCCCTCGCAGCAAATGCAAATGATGGCTGATCCATCCCAATCCTCTTCTCCCTTTGGTTCTCAAGTATTTATGGCTAGGACGATTCCCATCCACATTAGTACTCATGCAAAATAATATCCGTTGCCTGTTGGGAAAGAGCCTAAGGTTCCCTCTAGTGCTCCTTCGTCTAGTTGTGGTCTACTCCATATCGAGAGACCTAGCACTGAGACGCCTGTCTAACCCCCTCCTAAAGTTGTACTCCAGAAATCTTCTTACAACCCTAATGCTCATGCTGCTCAGCACTATAGCATCATTGAGGACTTAGCCCAGGCTCTGTCAGTGATGTTCACTCTAGAAGTGCTCCAGAGCTGCCCCTCTCAGAGGAAGTCCTTGCTATCGGCCATCGGTGGCATTGACCCAACTGACTCAAATTTGATTACTTTTGCCTATCAAGCCATATACCGAGACTGCCCCACCAAATTTCCTTCCTTATTTAGGTCATCATCAATTCCAAAACGATTCATCATACAATCATTGATGAAGGCGCTTCGACTTGTATCATGTCTGTTTCCTATTGGAAGGCTATTGGTTCTCTGACTTTGATCCGATCTCCTACGACCTTGGAGAACTTTGATGGGAGAGAGTCTCGCCCTTATGGTATACTCCAACATTTTCCTATTACTTTGGAAGGGAAGACGATTGAAGTGGAAGTTGAAGTTTTTGATGCTAATCTTACTTACAACCTCCTTCTGGGACGCAGCTGGACATATGCCATGCAAGCCATGGCTTCATCTCTATTTCGTGTCATTTGTTTCCCTCATCAGGGGAAGATTGTCACAGTAGACCAACTATCTTTCTTTGCCTCCTCTTCCGAAGACAACGTGCCTTTTTTGGAGCATACCTCCATCCCATGTGAGAGTGTGGGAGCTGGACTTTTTAAAAATCCTGCCCTGATGGGTGTTTTTTCACTCCCACCTCCTAACGTCGCTCCTATTAATATGATTTATGTTCGCTCTGATCCTTGGGTCCTTCCTCCCACTGATCAAATAGACTCATGGGGTGATGAGATGCCGTTGAGTCTTGCCGAGCTCAACTATGTCGAAATTGTTGCTGCATTGGCTCCACCTTTTGAAACTGCTCTTTCGAGCATAACTCTCGACTCGTACGCTCATTTCCCTTGGCTTGGAGATGACGCTTCTTCAGACCCTTTAAAGGAAATATTTCCTTCTGATGAAGCTATTATCGAGACCATGTCTCTCGAGGAAACCCCTTGGTCCGATCACCACCATCATTCCTCATTTCTCCCTGCTCACCAGGAAATGCTTACCTGTCTTGAGCGGTTTGCTCCTTGTCTCCCATCCCAACCCCTTCAAACACCCATTCAAGTTTATCAAGTGTCTTCCAAAGGGAACATGGGAAACATCACACAAACCCAACTGATCGACATCTCTGTTAAACCAGGGATTGTCGAGCATATCCACATCAGAGTAACTTGTACTCCGAAGGAGATTCAGCGCTATACTGATCCTTTTCGCAAATTTCATGATGTCTTTGCTTGGTCTTATGAATAAATGCCCGGCATAAATCCTAACATCGTTGTGCATGAGATACCTACATATCCGGGTGCTAAGCCTGTTCGCTAGTGTCTACGCCCCATGCACCCCTAAAAGGCTATGACCATTAAAGTAGAAGTTGAAAAGCTTCTTAAGGCTGGTTTTATTTACCCCATCCCACTCACAGATTGGGTCTCCACTATCGTCCCTGTGACTAAAAAATAGGGTACAATTCGAGTCTGTGTTGATTACCGTGATATTAATCGGGCCTGTCCCAAGGATAACTTCCCTACACCCTTCATTGAATAGCTCATTGATGAGTGTGTTGGGAGCGAAATGTATTCATTCATGGACGGTTTTTCTGGATATAACCAGATCAATATTGTGCTCGTAGATCAACACAAGACTGCCTTTATCTGTCCATGGGGCACTTTCGCCTACAAAAAGCTCCCTTTCGGTTTGAAAAACACCGGTGCTACCTTCCAACACGCAATGTCTTACGCATTCCATGATATTTGACATATTGTGCAACTGTACTTGGATGATCTGCCAGCTCATTCAGCTAAACGCCAGGACCATCCCGCTCATCTTCGCGAAATATTTCTCCGTTGTCGACACTACTGCATCAGGCTTAATCCTCATAAGTGTGTCTTCTGCGTTGAGTCAGGCAGACTTCTCAAGTTTATCGTCTCCCGAGAGGGCATCCGTTTGGATCCCCTTAAAGTCAAGGCTATTTTGAATCTTCCTCCCCCTACTTCTTTGCAACAATTACAGAGTTTGAAGGGCAAATCTAATTTTTAAGACATTTCATTCTGAACTACGCCAAAGTGGCTAAAGGTTTCACGTGATTATTGAAGCGAGACACCCCTTTTCTATGGGATGCCACTGCTCAAGAGTCCTTCGAGAATCTCAAGGTTCTCCTTGTTTCTGCTCTATTGTTGCGTCCTCCGAATTATCATCGTGACTACACTCTGTATTTGGCCACTGCCAATACCACTATTGGCATGGTTCTTGTTCAAGATGATGACGATGACACTGAGCATGTCATATATTTTCTCAGCTACAATCTTCTAGATACAGAAACTTGATACGCTTACATTGAGAAGTTGGCATTGGTCGCTGTTTGTGCCGTCCAACATTTCCGCCACTATATCTTATTGCGCCCTACGACAGTGGTTTCTAATTGCAACCCGATGACATACATTCTGTCATGTCAGCTACTGGGGGGCAAGTATTCGAAGTGGATCGTTATCTTCCAAGAGTTTGACTTGGAATTCACCACCACCAAGTCTAAGAAATCCTTCATTTTTGCTAAGTTTCTTTGCTCTTTGCCATCTTCTACTGCGCCCTCTCAATTAGAGGACCATATCCCAGACGAAACTCTCTTCTTAATCAGCACCCTCGATCCCTGGTATGGGGAAATCATTGTCTATATGCAGACATCTTCTTTCCATCTCGATGTGTCTAAGGATGTCCAGTGACGGATTTGTCATCAGTCTCAACCCTATCGTATTATTGGGGACACCCTGTACCATCTCGGTGCCAACTCTGTTCTCCACCGATGCTTAACATTTGAGGAAGCTGAGTGAGTTTTAAATGATTTCCATTTTGGCGTCTGTGGTGGTCACATGTTTGGATATGCTACTGTTCAAAAGATCCTCTGTGCTGGGTACTTTTGGCCCTCCATCTTCAAGAATTACATTCCTACCGTCCGTTCCTATCACGAGTGCCAGATCTACCAGTGGAAGATGCATGCACCTACTGCTCCATTGCACCCTATTGTTAGCGTCGGCCCTTTTGAAAAATGGGGCATTGATTATATGACCTGTAACCCTCGCTCAGCTAGGGGGCATGGGTATATCATTTTTTCCATTGATTACTTCACAAAATGGGCCAAGGCAATGCCCACATTATCTGAAGATGGTCACACAGCGGTGCAGTTCTTGTTTAATCATGTTATCTCACGGTTTGGAGTCCCTCAGGCTATCGTCACTAATCACGGTAGGAATTTCTATAATCACATGATGACTGAGCTAACAACCCAGCTAGGCTTGTGGTATGATAGCTCAACTCCATACTATCCTCAGACCAATGGCCAAGTAGAAGCCGTCAACAAGGTTCTAGTTACGATGCTTCATTGTACCATTGGCATGCACAAGTTTAACTCGCACTTGATGTTGTTCTTCACCTTGTGGGCCTACCAAACTTCTGTGAAGGATTCCACCGGTTTCACTCCATTTCAATTAGTTTACAGACTAGAGGCTACCCTTCCCATCGAGTGCAAGATCCCTTCTTTGAAATTAGTCGTCGAATTACTCCCCAACACTAATCTGGTAGAAGAACGCCTTCTTTACCTAGAACGGCTAGACGAGACTCGTCGGCTAGCCTCTCTAGCTATTGAAGCACAGAAGAAGAGAGTGAAAACTCACTTCGATCATACTATCCATCCTCGTTCTTTTGTTGAAGGAGATTTAGTACTGCTCTACGATCAAGCGAATGATAAGCTGGGGGCAGGAAAATTCGAGCCCATGTGGCATGGGCCTTATATTGTAAAGCGAGTTTTGCAAAAAGGGGCCTACGAGCTGATTGATTATGAAGGGAATCCTCTCAATAAGCCCTGAAATGGGCTTTACTTGAAAAAGTATTATGCGTGAATTTCATGCACTTTGGTTTGTACATATGTGTGTTTTTAGCAGGTGTGTTGAGTGTGTGTTTTCATGTTTTGGCTTGGTATGTAGGCGTGTTTGTTGCTTATTGTTTCTTTTGCTTCTTGTGCAGATGTTTGGTGCACCTTACGTTGGTTTCATTGATGGTGCCTACCACAGTACCCGCAACTTGTCCTTTGCGGCATGGTGTTATAGACATTTTTGGGCACTGCAACCCCAAGCATGAAATGTCCATAAACCAAGGGCTCCTAAGTTCCTAAAAGTGTTGTTCTAACCCCTAAAGGAACAAGGTCAACTGATTACAGCTTCTCCCAAAAGTTCTCCATGAAAAACTGCTCAAAATTGGTCAAAACAGGATCATTTTAGCTGCTCCATAGGCAAAGTGCGTTGCATCTCACCTAAACACACTGTGTGGGTGTGCTGCATTTCAAAAATCCCTTCTATGGGGTGCGATGGGCGAGAAATGACAAATGGCAGTGTCATTCCGTGAGGTGGAGAGGCAATGGAAGCTTCCAAAAACTTTTCCTGTGACACTTGCCTCTCTCAATTTGACCAAGGATGAGTAAGAGATCATCAATCTCCAAGTGGAAGCAAGAACTATCAGAGGGAAGACACTAATCAAATCACAAGCTGACTCATCTCCCTTAAAGATATCTATATATGGATCCCTCATCCCAGAGATCCAGAGGCTGGAATTTTGCATATTGTAAGGAATTGTTGTTGGTTTCTTGAGACAAACATCAGATTGTTGGGTGATCTAAGCTTTGTATGAGGTGAAGAGGGGCTTCCTTGCTGAGAGGATGATGTTGTGTCAAAACAATTGGTTGTAACTCCTCTTGGCTCTTTCTTGTTTATCAATAAAAGATATTCAAGTTTTCCTCCATACTCTTATGTAATTTATGTTTGCTGCATTTGTATGGTCAATTTACATCTAATCCTAGATTGTTTACGATTATAGATCCATGTTCTCGTATAGCGCTATGCTACTGTGATCTTACAGGTACTTTGTGAATCTGGGCGTGCAAGGGAACAAGTAGCAAAAGACTATCAAGAAAGAAAGGAATCGAACCAGGAGATTAGCGCAGGACAGAGGTTGGTCTTCTTTGTTCTTCTCTATCTATACTTCATAAAGGAAAAATGAAAGTAGCTTTACTTTGTTTGTTTCTAAGGTAGCTATCACACCTTGGTGGGATAAGCAGTTCTGAGTAGACACTTTTCCCTGTAACAAAATGGCGACTCCGCTGGGGAAGAATTAGTTTGTTTGTTTATATTTCTTGTTGTCTATTTCATAAACTTACAGACGGAGTCTGAAGTCATGTCAGGTAGCTTTTGAACTGCATTTGCTATGCAAATGCAAAGTAGATAAATGCCGCTTCAGTCAATCTCCGAGATATGTTTATGATTTAAACAATTGATTCACAAACTCTCTGATTGACCCTTGTGGTAGCTCTTAGATCCTCCTTAGATCTACCCCTGATTGTTGCATTACTGATTACCATTTGCTCGGCCAAAACCCATGAACTGAACTGCAAAATGTGACCCGGAAACCAAGCAAAGTCTCGTCTCTGGCCCAGCACAGGTACTGTTCTGAGAATCTGAAATTCAGCGCACTTCCCAAGTGTAGTAGGTGCGTTGCATTTCAAATTACCTGTGTTACAGGTGTGCTGATCAGACTAGGCATTGTGTAGTTTTGGTTTCTGTGATTCATTCTTTCCAGTTCTATTCATGAATTTTGTTGCCTGTGATCAGTATATCTCTGTTTGAAACCCCTTTTCCTTGCTGTTATTCCGCCTCCTTTGTACAAAAGAACTGTAAATGTTTTTGTGTGTTTGTTGAGTCATTTTCAGTTCTCCTTTGAAAAAAGTAACATAATCGCACTGTCGTCCTTTGATTTGAAAGTGTCGCAAGTGTTGTTTTCAATCATAGGAAAGAGTTTGATTGCTGTAGATAGTCGATTATCTTGTTACTATTGTTTTTGGTCTGAATTTGTAATTTTCCTAGTGTCGAAAACAAGTATTCATTTCCAAATCGTAAGGTGTTGTGATTGTCTCCATTTTCGATTTCGAAAAGAAACTTGTTGATAACTGTCGCTTGAAAAGTAATTCAGATTTGTGCATCAACTTTCTTTTTATCATTTACATACTAAGAAAGTCGAAAACAAATACATGCATGTGCATTTGCATTTGGACAATCTGATTGGTTTGATTTAGGAAAGTGCATTTAGAGTGTGCTCTTTGCTCTTTGTGAAAGGATTATGTCTTTCTTTCCTTAGTAGCTAGGATTTTCATTGCACAAAGAAGATAAAAAGATTGTTTATCATCTTAGACTGCATTTTAGTAATTATACTACATCTCATGGTGAACCTGAAAGGAAAACTTCATAAACAAGATCAACTATAAAATAAATTCAATGAATCTAACAACACTTTGGAACCTAACGCACAACATTTAGAAGTCTAGGCTAGAGACATATTCCGGCGTCGTAAAGCTTGGTAACTGTTGTTCTCACTGATGGTTGGGTGATTCCTCCACTTTGAGATGATAAGTGCCAGTATGGACTTGTGCTCCCACGTACCGTCAAGTATATTTTGGGAGACCCCAATAGGCTTAATCCTTTATCCATAGGAAGCCGTGTCTGCCACCCTATCAATCGCAATGCACTGAACACAGCATTCGGGAAGATTGACTGCCGTACCGTAAAAAGTATTCTGCAGTTTTGCGATTGGTTTGGTAATCCCTCTACCTAGATTTCCAGAGCCATCCCTTTCGTTCCTTTTCAGTCTCTTTAACGGAAAAGGTCCATCTGAGCACTTGTCAGTTCAGGCTCATTAAAAAGAGAAGGCAACTAGAGTCATCTTTTGTTTTTTTTCGACTCTTAAAAATTGAAAAAACAAGTTGTGTCAAAGCATCTAAAATTTATTTTAAACGGAATAATCATCACCTTTTCCTACGTTGATCTTAGGTTGAAGAAAATGGAGTCCACCAACCAAGGAGTTCCCCTTGGAGGAAATCCTAGTCCCTTCTCCTCTTGGGGAGATGTTGGTGCACCCCATATGGCCACATTGTCACTTCCAGGACTGACAATTGGCTTGCCCGTATGGATCTTCTAAACCTCTGTCTTTCAGAACACCACAATTCCTGAACAGTCGAGTCAGCAACTAGACGAATCCAGAGTTACCCACCAACCTTCTACTTCCTCCAATTCTTCCTCTCCTCCTTCTTCTTCGCTTGATGGGGTTGGTAAATCCAAAAATCAAGTACCTGAGAAGAAGAAGGAAAAGAAGAAGAAAGAGAAGAAGAAGAAGGAGCCAAAAGTGAAAGGGGGCAACCAAGCGTCGTCTAGTGAAAATCCACACACTGCACTGACCAGGCCTAAATTGCCATGTTGCATTTGCAAAGGAGACCAATATCATAGAGATTGTCCTTGCATCCCTCGGATCTTAAGGGACTGGTCTCCTCGTTTGCACAACCCAGTGCCGTCAACCTCTAATGATCATGTTGAAAACACACCGTCGACTAGTGAAAGTGAAGCCCCAAGACAAAAAGGAAAATATAGATTTCCTTGTAAATTGTGCGAAGGTGACCATGCCATCCACCGTTGTCCCTTCTTAGACGAGGCGAAAAGAGTTTTGGACAATCGTCCGGTTTCACCGTTACGACTTCCTCCTGGATATAAAAAACTCTTGCTGAGTCCGTCACTAGTTGAAAAACTAGCTGACCAGCCCAGATGGTCGGCTAAAGCATCTATCATTGAAGACAAACCATCTAAACCCATACCAGATGAAAGTCAAAAGGTCAAGGCGGTAGTTGACCCGGTCTTGCCTTCAGAGGTTCCATCTTCAGATGATACAGTCACCGAAGAGAACAAGGATGACACCGTCCAAATTCTTTTCATAAGCACAGACTCCGATGAACATGGGGGAAATTTACCCGTTCCTTTACTGCAGGAAGGAAGTTCGTTAGAGTCATACCTGGCCGTCTATTCGGTCCCACCTCCAAGCAACCTAGTTGTCTCCTTCGATTGGAACCAACTAGGCAGACCCAGTTTACTGGCTAGTGTACCATTCTGTATCATTGTTCAAATATATAGGATGGTTATGGCCGGTACCATCATAGATGAAGGGGCTTCTGTGAGTATCCTTTCCTCGACTGCTTGGAAAGCGTTTGGTTCACCATCACTTTTGCCTGAGTTGAGAAATCTAACAGGCTTTGACAAAGGAACCAGTCGACTGTTAGGGATCATTCCCAATGTACCCATAACATTGAGAGGGAAAACTATTCAAATGAATATAATGGTAGTTCAAGTACCCCTGGATTATAATCTACTCCTTGGATGAGACTATATTTATTGCATGGGAGTGATTGTCTCCTCACTCTTTAGAGTAATGTGTTTTCCACACGAAGGAAGAGTGGTCAAGCTCGTGGACCAGCTTTCATTTCCCAGATTACACAGAGCAAATAGTCATATACCATCCCTGAATGGTCCTTTCACACAAGGAATGTCTCATCAATCTCCAGTCCATCCGCCTGATGAGCGCGAGTGATTCGGGGGACATGACTGAAACCTAGGGGGCATGCACCCTGGTCTGCTTTGGTATGAAAACTTTGGGTATAGGGTAGGTTTCCACGAGAGAATATGACTAGTCTGTACTCCCGTCCGTGATTGGAAGAGGGGGTTATTCTGGAATAAGATTCTCTTGTCAAAGCTATGTGGGTTGGTAGGCATTGCCACTCACCTTTGTTTATTTCGATAAACATCGCCGAAGAAGTGTTTTGTTTACACCGTGAATAGAACAATCTTTGGTAACCTGTAAGAGGTGGACCGCTCTCGGTAAAACAAATGTTTTAACGGAAAGAAGAAGGGGTAACCTTGAAATTCTATTTTATACCTGGGGGCATGCAAACCTTTTGGCGTGCAAGCGAAGAGCGACTATTTATTTTTTAAAATTTGTAGGTCCTCTAACCCTTTAAACTCGTAGGATTGGTTGTTTCCTAACTTGCATAAAGGAAGGATGTGGGGAAAAACTCTAAAAATTGTCGTTTTTATATATGAGACATTCTTACTATACGACTGGATTAATCGAGCAGTTTTAAGACATAGTTCAATCTCGTTAAAAAATAAACATAAGTCATGAGCAAATGTTTCCCCCCAGTGTTTAAGCTCAATAAAAAAAATGAACCAATTTCTTGGTAAATAACCGTCGTGAATGTAGTATTTCAGCCTTTAAAAGCCTTGGTCATGTTCTCATCATCACCTCCACTCTGTATTGGCCGATCATTCACCTCCATTTGATTGTTTACCCCTTTTTGAGGAACAGCTGCGAAGAGTGATCTCACTAGCCATCCTTGTAACACTGTCATGATTGGAAAATTCCAAACCTTACCTGGAATCAGCTACTACCCATTTTATCACTCGTTTCTCAAAAGATGAGTCTCCTTTAAGCTCTTTTCAATTGACTCGTAAAATATGAAAAGATTGCCGAGCCATTGGCCACTCCATCTCGTTAAAGGGACCAAAAGTGCTATCCATCCTCTAAATTTTAATCTTTTTGGACCTGAGGGATTATTACACAAAAAGATCGAGCGCTTGTTTTGTTCAGCTCGTTAAAAGTATCGAAAATTCATCCCTTCTGTATTGTTTTATACTTTTTCGGACTTAAGGGATTAGATGACGAAAAAGGAATTTTGGAGTTTCCTTTACGTTCCTTTTCAGACTCTCTAAAATTGAAAAGGACCGAGTTATCTTTGTCGTTAAACTCGTTAAAATTTTAATAGCGACAAACTTGTCTATAGACGAGAACGAGTTTCACTATTGCTAGGCTCGTTAAAACATAGCGATGGGTTTGCCCGAAGGGAAAATTATAGAACAAGCATATGTTATCCTCCTCAAGCTTGATAAAAATAAAGAGGTACTGGTCAGCAATGATTGGGGAAAAATTGGGCAGAAAACTTGAAGAAACTTTGTTGGTAGCAAGTCGCTCTTGAACATGACACTTTCACTCCGCATCCAAGTCGGGTTGGGTTGTTTCATTCACCGGTCACATCGCCATGGTCCCATCACACCATCCACATTTGGGGTTAATGCTACCAATCCATCATGTCAGTGTCGTCGATATGTTCAAGAGAAGTCATTCAAAGAATTCACCTGTGTCTCACCCGCTACAATACATTTACACTCCATTCTTTCATGACCGCCACCCTGAAGCTTATGTCACCAGATTGTTTTCACTTTCATTAAAATCATTTGCTCCATTTCGTGTCATTGATGTGGGATTCATTAAGGCCCTCCTATGATGGATCGCTTCTTGTCGACATCAGCTCATTATCCAAGAAGTTGATCTAGGAACACCCCATTTAGTACTTTGAAGCTTGCATGCCTCAATGGCAAGTTTCTCACTTCCGGCAACAGGTTTACATCAATGACCTTCGACTGAAAGATTTTGCGTGGTGTTTGACGCCAAGTCCTTTATTCACACCACGTGAATTGTACTGCAGTACCTTGAGGGTCATTATCATTATCAGTAATTCCTCTCGCGCTTGTTAATAGCTTACATCATTGGCTAGTAATCAAGCGATGTCTTTCCATGCTCGACTCCAAACCATCTCTCACATGGATAGAATTGTACTTCGGGTGAAGATCGAATGAGATTGAAGACCCCGGATCTAGTTTCATCCATCCGGGCTGCGATATATATTCAGGGAAATAAAGACATCAAATATACATCATTGCTGCACAGATAATCATCCAATCAAAGGGATGATGGCTCTATCAGAATCATCAGTCTACACTCAGACGATTGTCTGTCCTATGTACATAAAAATGAATTTATAAAGCTGAGCATGGGAATGCCCGCCTCAGCTAGATCATGAAAATATTATGAAGATAATGTATTGTATTATATCTTATTACAGGTCTCCTCCCAGCTTGAAAGAACTTCGGATCCTCATAATAAGCATTTCACCCGACATCAAAAGATTAACGACCTCATGCTTTAAGGGGCAACTGTTATAGACATTTTTGGGCACTACAACCCCAAGCATGAAATGTCCATAAACCAAGGGCTCCTAAGTCCCTAAAAGTGTTGTTCTAACCCCTAAAGGAACAAGGTCAACTGATTACAGCTTCTCCCAGAAGTTTTGCATGAAAAACTGCTCAGAATTGGTCAAAACAGGATCATTTTAGCTGCTCCATAGGCAAAGTGCATTGCATCTCACCTAAACACACTGTGTGGGTGCGTTGCATTTCAAAAATCGCTTCTATGGGGTGTGATGGGTGAGAAATGACAAATGGCAGTGTCATTCCGTGAGGTGGAGAGGCAATGGAAGCTTCCAAAAACTTCTCCTATGACAATTGCCTCTCTGAATTCGACTAAGGATGAGTAAGAGATCATCAATCTCTAAGTGGAAGCAAGAACTATCAGAGGGAAGACACTAATAAAATCACAAGCTGACTCATCTCCCTTACAGATATCTATATATGGATCCCTCATCCCAGAGATCCAGAGGCTGGAATTTTGCATATTGTAAGGAATTGTTGTTGGTTTCTTGAGACAAACATCAGATTGTTGGGTGATCTAAGCTTTGTATGAGGTGAAGAGGGGCTTCCTTGCTGAGAGGATGATGCTGGGTCAGAACAACTGGTTGTAACTCCTCTTGGCTCTTTCTCGTTTATCAATAAAAGCTATTCAAGTTTTCCTCCATACTCTTGTGTAATTTATGTTTGCTGCATTTGTATGGTCAATTTACATCTGGTCCTAGATTGTTTATGATTATAGATCCATGTTCTCGTATAGTGCTATGCTACTGTGATCTTACAGGTACTTTGTGAAGCTGAGCGTGCAAGGGAACAAGTAGCGAAAGACTATGAAGAAAGAGAGGAATCAAACCAGGAGATTAGCGCAAGACAGAGGTTGGTCTTCTTTGTTCTTCTCTATCTATACTTCATAAAGGAAAAAAGAAAGTAGCTTTACTTTGTTTGTTTCTAAGGCAGCTATCACACCTTAGTGGGATAAGCAGTTTTGAGTAGACACTTTTCCCTGTAATTCATGGCTGATCTACGATCCTCATGGTGAGTTGATAGACCTTCAAGGTGTTTGTTTAGGTTGTACCACGAACAATGTCACTGAATATAGTGTTGTTATTGAGTTACTGGCCGAGGCGATTAATCTTGGTATTTGTACATTGGTTGTGAACCTGGACTCTCAGCTTGTCGTCCACCAACTCAATGGGTGATATTCTGTCAAAGACCATCAGATTTTAAGGTTGTATTTACGTGTTAAATTGTTAGAGAGGAATTTTTATTTCATTACATATCAACATATTCCACGACGATTAAACACGCTAACTGATGCATTGGCTAATCATGTATTAGATAGACATTTGCGTAGCATGTATTCAAAATAGCATACAAGAAGCTTATAAAACACGGTAATAAACCATAGGAATATGTATATATATATCTATATATATATCTATATATATATATATATATATATATATATATATATATATATATATATATCTTGTTTGGTGCACCGAGGTGCTCAAAAAATAAGTGTGCATGTCCAAATAGAGTCTGTGTTCTCCATACATCTGAGACACATGTCTCTCAAAAAATCACTAGCAGGAAATAAAAACCTAGGCATCTACTGCAGTGGGTTATGTTCCCTATAACATACCACCACCCGTGCCACCCGCCTCAACAAGCGGTGCACCCTGGGTTCCACTCCTACTGTGTGGATCTGGAATGCTATGGGGACCTCCTCGATCCCCATGTAATTTGGAATCCCTGCTGTTAGACCCTCAAGGTTCCGGGCCACTGTCTCCACCATATCATCAGCTAAGGGAGCCAAGGCTAGTGCCGTGATGCCTTGTGCATCCCTCCACACCTCTAGAGCTAGCCCAACGGGTCTCACTGGTCCTACATCTGCATACCATACCGTTCGTCATTGGGACATATACATGAAAAATTCAAAAAACATCTTAAAATAATAATGCAAAAAATGTGATCAAGTGTCTTACCACTATCATCCCACTGCTCTCCAACAGGCAGTTGCATGCCAGGATCCCTGCAGAAGTCCATGCCGACATATGGCCAATCCTCCACGAAGATTGTCTGACACTCCAGCCACTCTTGGAATAGTGTCCCCCATGCCACTGGTTGTTCACCACCTCCTCGTGGCATGATGTGTGCCCACCATGTGGCCCTAGTCTCACGTGGTCTAGGCAAATCCAAATCCATGTCTTGTAACTGCAGTGTCGGCACCCACTCTAGCATGAGTGGGACTAAAATGGTTCCATAACGAAACTGCTTTGTCTCTCCTCGACGACAGTTGGTAAGTTGCCTCTTCATGTTTGTTGTCACTGTTTCTACCCAGTTAAACATGATTGGATTGAGACATTCGAGAGCCAGCCAGATATAGGTCTTCGAAGCCTCGTGTTGGGCTTGGGAGCTCGCTGCCCATGTCACCATGAAAAGCATAGCACGAAGGACTACGTCATCCACTATTGGGATTGCCACCTTCCCAATCCTCGTCTTGCGTGCCCGTGGGCACACTTGAGCCATCAGCGTCTCTAAGGAATGACCCCCAGGTCGCTACCCCTCTAGAATGGGTCTCTCACCTCGACAGGACAACTCGGTCAAAAAATATACGTTTGTAGCATCAAACTCGATATCCCAGCCTCCGATGATGAATTTCCCATCTATGGGATTCCAAGCCCAGATTAGTAGCTCCAGTAAATCAGGTTGTGACTGAAGGTGTGGAGTCAGGAAGAATTTGAGCAATCCGCATGCTCGTAATGCATTTCGGCACCCCATGTCGGTGACAGCTTCTATTTCATTGTCATCATTCATTCATTCTTGCTAGACAAACACCATTATCACCTGCATGACGGAAAAAGTTGAGTTAGCACTTCGTTTACCAAATTCAATGTGTAATTTGCATAAAAAATAAGTTCGCGTCGTCATCGCATCTATTTTTAAAACAAACACGATGACGCGAGGTCACTAGTTGTACTTTTCCGCGGTCATCGTGGAAGTACACCACTTTTCTGTGATGATCAGAGCATGCTATGTGTCATTTTTTTCAGTCATCGTAAACTCGAAGGCTATACCCACAATGATCGAGCGGTGGAGCTCAGTCCAAAAACCTGCCTGAACTAACACATTTAATGTTCAAAATGCATGAAAAAGGTATGGAATTGAAGCACAGTACAAGGACTAATTACCTGGAACAAGTTTCAAGGTGAATGATGGACGAATAAGGCCGAAATTAGCTCGCCAACTTTGGTGCTCCAAAATGCTTCACAGTGAAATGAAGAGTAACTATGGTAAAAATGGTTGGATTAACCCCTTTTTATAGTAATTTTTGGAAATTAAAGAATTATATTTTGTAAATGTGGTTTTTTCCTCATTTTTCCACATGGTTAGTTACTATTTGGTTTTTAACCATGTTTCTATGCTTATTGTTCATTTTATATTGAATGGGTTCACGTTTGACGTGCCTTGCGCAGAGCTTCAAGTAGTGGAATTATGTTAGCTTCGTGAGCACTTGATCTGAACAAGTCATCTTTAAGCTCTTTTCCGACTTGAAAAATGAAAATATAGCCGAGTTGTTCCTCTTGGCTCATTAAAAGAAGTAAGGGGCAGTCGCCTTTAAGCTCTTTTCCGACCATGTAAAAACAAGAAGATTGTCAGGCCTTTGTCATTTCAAGCTCGTTATTAGTTACGAAACGACGTGATTCCAACCATTTTTCTACTTTTTTGGGTCAAAGTCACTAGCTACGAAAAGTACTCCTTGATCGTAATGGTCGGGTGGTTCTTTTGAGTATCGTTTTATACTTTTTCGAGCTCGAGAGACACAAATTTACGAAAAAGGACCCCCTTGGAGTTTTTTTTTCCGTGTCTTTTTCAAACTCTCTAAACATGAAAAAGACTCCGAGTTTCACCTATGTCAGACTCGTTAAACCCTGACAACATTGGACTCGTCATCATGACGAGACTTGAGCTTCTCCTTCCTAGGGCTCGTTAAATTATTACTAGGTTGGACTCAACAATAGGTTTATCATTGATTGTCTATGGCAGCTAGTCACTCTTGAACATCGACACTTTGCTTCTTGTCGGGTTGGAACATCCATACATCGTCATTTGGCCTTCCACAGGTTTGGGTTTTCATTTAACGTCATTCCATCTGATTCATGCCGTCTCCATCGAGCCTCTGATCCCTTGGTATCTGAATGATGCCACCCTCCAGAGTCATGTCACCGATATGTTCAAGAGTATAATCCTTTTGCAGTTTACACCCTTGCCTTCTCCTCTGATACTCTATTTCACCATCTACCACTTGTTTCCTCATCTCATGTCATTGATGGGGGAAACATTATGGCCCTCCTGTGATGGGTCGTCTCCTGTCGACATCAGCTCATTATCCAGGAGATTGATCTAGAGATCCCCTTTGGTACCTTAGAGCTTGCATGCCTGAATGGCAAGTTCTTCACACCTCACGGCCAACTTTCATCATTGGTCGTCGATTGGGTGATTCCACGAGTGTTTGAATCCATCTCCTTTTTCACACTTCGTGGATTGTGCTAGACAGTACCTTGAGAACCATTGACATTATTGGTGGTTTCTCTCGTGCTTGTTAACAGTTTTTATCATTGATTGGTAATCAAGAGACTTTCTATCATGCTCAACCTCAGTACATCTATTCGCATGTTAGGATTTGTACTATGATCGGATGGGTTCAAGACCCCGAACTCAGATTACATATGTTTGGGCTGCATGGATTGTTTTATGATTACATGACTCATTGATGGATGGCTACGACCATACCTGAGTCTTCATGGATGGCTGCGACCATACCTTTATCATCATCATGGTCTCTTAGCTGGGTGGCTGTGTCCACACCACATACCTATTTCGTATGTCTTTTGGATGGCTGCGCCCATGCCTAGACTACATGTACTTCATCATCAGAGATATCAGTTGTACTTGCGTGCAGGTTCTTCCAGATGGTGTTACAGCTCAGCCAATTTCGTAAATAACTTCACCCCTCCCACTCTCTCGGGCTTCATACTTTAGGGGGCATTTGTTACATAATAATTTGTCACTGTCTTCATTCTAGTCTTCCTACTGTGTCATGTGTCCAAGTCAAACATGCTCATATTAGACAAATGCTCTCTGATGTTGCCAAAAACCCACTTTTCCTAAGTTATCTACCTCATCACGTCTGTTGGCTAAATAAATGCCTGAAGGGCACTCCTAAACAGTCCAGAAGCACTGCCATTGTGAGAGTACACCTGATTCCCGCGATGGTTTGATTTTATGTGCCAGTGCGAGGTTTCTTGTAATATTTAGTGATGACCTGACTAGCTACGTTATTCAATAGCGATGTCAGCGCAGAAGATCAGTTATGTACCTGCGATGATCCGGATTGGGTGAATTTGTTCCAATAGTCGGCCTTCCAGATGACTCTAGACCTAGTTGTTGGCATAGTTTGTATCGTCATCCTTTCTCTGGCATGGTTGTTCCGTCATTTGTGCTACCTCCTTTGGAGATAAGCTCACTCTTCCACCTTTCATGGAAACTTCTTCTCCTATTTAAACTCTCACCATTGCTATGCACTGCTAGTTTTTTTGGATAGTTGCTAATAGTTGGCTAGTGGAGCAGTGCTGTTAGTGTTTGTGAGTTTTGTAGATAGCTAGTGTGAGTGTGACAAGTGTGGGATTGTTGATAGCTTGTGGAAGGTTGTGAAGTGCCCTTAATTTTGTGTAAAACTTGTGAGTGAGAGAGACTTGTATGTTGGGAGATCCATCTTCAAAGAGTGAATTCTTGAGGAACATGCTGGCTAGATCCCTCTAAGAAGGCTTGTGACATCAAGGCATTGGTTGTAAGCTTACTCTTATTTCATTATTAATGCAATCAATGATGTTTTCCTATGTCTTGTATGTAATGTACTTGATAGCTCATGACTTCTTGACTTTGTGAGTAAATAGATCATTGTTGTTCCAGTTACGTGCTTTGTTGTATTTCCTTTGCATTATTTCAGGTTGATCACTCATTAGGAGAAGCAAGCGGAAGCTGGTGTAGTGCAATGGAACTCCATCGACCACCGATTGAGGTATGCCTCCAACTATGACTGTTTAAGGAAGGCTATTGTTGATTTTTCCTTGTTTGTGACTAGACCCACTCTAGGGCTAGAGGGGTTGCTTCTGTCCACAGAGGGAACACTTTCCTGCATCACACGATAGTCAGAAAGAAAAATTATTTTGGACACCTTGGAGGGATCCTTTGAAAATGGATCCTAGACCATCTTAAAGATGATTTTTTCCTCTTTCTAACGAGCCTTTGTTTGCCCTAAAACTCCCAATAGTTTGTGAGATATTGAATTTTTAAGTTAAGGAAATTATTCCTAATAGTGAGTCGACCGACACTCAGTCATACAAGTCGGGCTCACTTCAAGTAGATGTGTCCCTTTAGTTATAAACAAAATATCTATAAATAGACATCTAAACACTTCATTTTGATCAGCAATTCAGGCAAGAATTCAGAGATACAAAGTACAAGAGAAGACAGAAGGCCAAGGAGAACAAGGAGACTATTGTTTAGGATGAAAAAAGGATAATTTTGTTTAGGCATAAAATCATGGTCAAAGCTGATGTATTTTCCATGGTCAAAGCTTCTATAGTTGTCATGGTCAAAGCTATCATAGTTGCCTTGGTCGAAACTACTGTATTTTCCGTGGTTAAAGCTGCCGTAGTTGTCATGGTCGAAGTTGACGTAGTTGCCATGGTTGAAGATACCATAGTTGTCGTGGTTGAAGTTGTCATAGTTTCCATGGTTGAAGCTGTCATAGTTACCATGGTTTAAGCTATGGTGGTTGAAGTTTTCATAGTTTTCATGGTTGAAGTGTTGATTTGTTGGGATTGAACAAATAGAGCTTGTTGAAGTGTTATATTGAGAAAAAAATAGGGCAGAGTTGGAGAACTTTCTAAAGCAGCATATTGAATATTTCTGGAGACCGTTGAAGACCATGATGCATTTAAGCCATCATGAGGTGCCCTTCAAGAAGTTTTGATTGGGTAACATGAAGAGCAGTGGTGACACCTTCATGTGAAGAACAATGTTTCATGATGTGATGTGGAGACTAAGTGAAGGCATAGCTGAAGATTGATAGGGTTTGTTGAAGAAGACATTGGGAGCCGTGAACTATAACCAAACATATATTGATGAAGTAAAGCAAACGGTTGGATCCCTAGAGGTTGGAGCCTCAAAGAGATAAGGTTGGTACCTTCGAAGATAGGGTTGGAGCCCTAGAGGTTGGAGCCCCAAAGAGACAAGGTTGGTGCCTTGGAAGATAGGGTCAGAGCGCTAGAGGATAGGAGTCCTCAAGAGACTAAGTTGGTCCCTGTACTTGAGATAGGGTTAGAGCCGTAGAGGTTGGTGCCTCAAAGTGTCAAGGTTGGAGCCTGGGGAATTGAAGATCGATGCCTTCATCTAGGGTTGGAGCCATACATATATTGTAAAGAAGAAATTAATAGAAGAATTTATTCTTATTGTTCAATTTGTGTTCTAAATATAAGTGATCTAACTAGTAAAAGTAACAATTGAAAATAAATATTGATTCACCCCCCTCTCAGTATTTCCAACGGGAAGGGCTCTGCAAAACTGAATGGATCATCTGGAGGAGACGTGCATGTTATGAACATTTCAATCGGTAGGAACCGAACCCATCAACTCTTTGGAACTACATTTAAGGTTGTAGTATATTAGGTATGCATCCAGGCATGTGGGGGGCTACCTGAAGAGCCACCCCCTCATGAGGTCTGAAGCATCTCACACATACTGAGAATCACTGGTACAATCTACTGCATCATTGGACCATCAAGTGTATGGATAACAAACATGAAATGACCAAGTCAAAGGGAAATAATGAGAACCTTTGATTGATCCAAGGCACAAAACAAGAATGGAAGCTGGAACCAAGATACACCATCCTCTAGGCCATTCTTCTGGAATAAATGAGTTGATGTCGATAGAATAGGACCCATGATAGATGAGGCAATGAGGAACCTCAACTAAAGAAGGAGGGAAAATAGTAATGTGACTGATGGATTGACACCAGGGATAATGGGGAAAAGGGAACTAATGGAAAAATAGATGACTACCCTTGTCAAAGCATAAAGTGCATGGTTGAACTGGAAACAACTGACTCAACTTCAGAGGGAATGGGGATAGTATGATTGGAGGAAAAAATGGGCAACACGGGTTGGATGGTATGAAAATATGGATGGAATAATGTGACATGATATGATGAGACATGAAATAGACTCCAAGGATGTAAGGGTGACTCATCACGTATGCTATGAACAAGGGCGACTCAATGATGCTACCACACAGACTAGGCCTGGTGGGGACCATGAAAACATGAGTAAATGATGATTACTCATTATGAAAATCAATGTATGGTACAACAAGTATTAAGAGGAGGTGGACCTCAAAGTACAAGTGTCGCTTTATGATGAAATTCAATTTTGAGAGACGACGAAGTGTCTTTCTTGGAAAAATGGTTTCCGGGTGAAGTGTAAAATCATCAAAAAATGAGAAGGACCCATTTTAGAACTTGATGAGAGATTTCCAATGGTGCTAACGGTTTTTCAAATTGAGCTACGATCTATTTTCAATGGGAGATAGAAAAATTAGGGATTTTTCTATGAAAGGACATTTTCCCTCCAATTTGAGAGGAGGAGAAGGTCCTAAATCTTTTGGAGATCATAGCAGACAAATCGACCATCAGAATTAGGATTTGCAACTTTCAAGAAAGTCGCCTTACTTGTCTAAAGATGGCCTTAATGCTTCTTGCAATGATGGCTCCTGGTGAAAAATTAAGGGAAGGGGAAAACGAGGATGAACTACTAGAGGAGGTCTAGAATCATCTTGGCCCACTAATTCAAACATGGGGACTAGGCGGTAAAGGAGTAGAACATTTGAAGATATGGTATCAACTGTCTACGATATGTGATGTACATATGGCTCACCAAAGGTGCTGGTAGGACAAACTATCTAAGTAATGGGAGGATAATCGAACATACCTAGATCCAGTGGGATCTAAGCCGAGACTTATGTTAATCAATGGCTAAGGGAAAACCATCATGCCCCAAAGCATGGGATACTCATCTGGTATGAAAAGGTGGGAATGATGACCCCTAGCAGGAGGAGTCTGTGGAGCGCCATTTTATTCTGAGTGCTCAAGAAAGGGATTCAAGCATCTCAGTCCAACTTGGCACGAGATCCTCCAAAGGAGATGTAAGGGCCTATGTGCCCCCTAGTACGTTATGGGCATACTGGATGTATTTAAAGTTAAATACTCCAAACACTTAGACAATACATAATATGATTATGCATTTTGTATGACAATGATGGTCTGTCATTTGTTTTTTTTATGGTTATCTTCTATGGTAAACATGTGATAAATGCCTGGCTAGAATGTTGTTTGCAATGGTATCTACATAGTGATTTTGGGCTCTAGGCACATGACTGAATGTAATGGTTTCAAATTCATGTACCAGTATCTTCACTCATAGATATTTTATAAATAGGACTTGGTTATGCACATGATACACACCATTCAATTGCATGACAAGTAGCAAGGAATCTAAACAAACATGAAGATGAAGGATGCAATGAGCGAGGGTGTTGGCTTATTGGGCCCTAACCCAGGTTCAGAAGAGTTATTAGCCAAACAAATCACATAGCTACCGGCCTTTTCATCAACAACCCATGGACCGTGGACTGAGGTCTCACCCAAGGTAGTAGGGGAGGGTGCTAGAACTAGGTTTCCACACCCTTGGGATGCCTTGATGTGGTCTGGAGGGGTTGCAAACCATTCTGTGGCCTCGCACCACTCTGGACTAGTATCAGGCTTCCACGTAGATTTTTGTAGGTGTACGTTCTTATTAATAAAATTATTATAGATCTAATCTTCTTATATAGTCTTTAAGCAAACATTTTACCATAAACCCAGTGTGCGCAATAATAGACAGATATAAGTTCATCTAACATATGCATAAACCAAAATACAACAAATCCACGATACTTCAAAAATAACTTAACTTTATTACTATATTCTTTCTATTACAACCTTCTTTCTACCCCACGCACATAGCTGAAAGGGTTTGCACACACAGTTGCAGACTCTATTAGGCCTTTGTGCCCACAACTGCGGAGCCTTTATCTATCAACACCCCTAACTCAGAATTACAGATGCAGATAATGCTATCTTCACAAAACCATAACACCAAGGACCAAGACAAAGACTTCTTCAAAAATTGACTTCTAGCCATAGAGCCTTGCTCTATTTATACATTCCCATGGTTTGCAAACCATGGGCAGGCTAACTCACTTCCTATTATTTTTCATTATTTTCGAGTGGACAACCCTTTGACTTGACTCATTACAATTCGCGCTCCACGCACTTCATGAAGTCTTTACTATACTTTTTTCCCAAAATTGTGGACTTAGGGTCCCAAAACCATTACGCGGGGCCTCTGCTACCCAACAAGCCCCCAACACAATCAACGTGACTAGTCCCAAGTCACTTGGCTGGTGAAACAATCTTTGCACAAAGGTCATGCACTAACTTCTATGCTTCGCTTACACTCACAAAAAATTCTTCCGCCATCTTCTGTACTTATTCTACGTGAGATATCAATGCATTAGTATTTGCTTCAATCACCTATCCTATTGCATATGCTACCTACATGTGGGCCACCTTTCTCTCAATGGTGGTGGAAACCCCAAACACCTCATCAAGTGAAGGCTGGATCTGTTCCTTAATTACTACTGCTTTTGTCGAGTGGCGTCAACCTCCATCTTAAGAGCCTGAGCCTCCCTTATTTTTGCCAACCGCTGCATAATAGCAATCATCTACACAGTCCCCCTGATATTATCATAGGCTTGGTGTAGCTTCCTTGCCTCTATTTCCAACTGTTGTAAGGTTGGATCCTCCTATAGGGACGTGAGCGTAAGAAGTGATTGATCCAACAAATCAAAGCACTCATGCATAGCACGCACTATTGTTTCTCATCCGGATTGAATGATGCCTCTCCATTGTTCGGTGACCTCCATTGGTGTAGAAGGTTGTGCTTTGAGTTTCAGCTCTGCGATCTACAAGTTGAGAGCTAACTGAATCCTCATGTCCTCCTCCTTTGCTTCACCAAACCCACTAGCCAGCTTATGGATTCGTATGGCAACAGGAAACTTGGATGCAATATCCAGCTCATGGGCACGTGAACATGCTTCCCCTACAAATTGGTCCAACTACTAACTTTGTGCGACTACTTCGTCTCGTTGGAGGCTCAACTATTCTATATTAATTCTCTATTCGCTAAGTACCTGTTCCGCGCGTCCTTCCCTAGTGTGGAGCTCCATCGTTGCATTGTCTTGGAGCTAGTACAAGCTTTCACACGGGAGGGCAGCCAAATTTAATCCAAGCCCTGTAAGCTAGCCCACCACATCTCTATCCACTACATTTTCTGTTATTAATGCTCCTGCTGGGATTGCGATAGTATGAGCCATTTGGGCCTTTAGTAGCTTCTCAATGGCTAACATACCCATAACTCCACGAGTAGTGATGGTTCACGGCTGTGAATCCCATGTCTCAAGTTCCTATATCTACGCACAAATCTCCCCCAACATAATCTGTTGCTTTGACATGGCCTCATCGATTGCTTCTTGGGTGACTTCCCGATGTGTGCCCTATGTCACCTAGGTTGCCCTCGGTCAATGTGGTTAGTTCTCTATTCCATTTAGAGGCCTTGGCCTTCTTCCACGACTTCATTTTCTCTATCGGCTGTGGCCATTTTAGGAGTGCACTCGTGGTGGTGGGCAGAGTTCCTTTCATCCCTATATCTATGGTCATCTTTGTGGGCACCTTCGGACTACTTTCATCCTTTGTCATCATAGCCCCTTATGCAGGTGTTTTACCTATAGAAGCCTGTGTTGCCTCCTTGGCTGCCTGTACTTCTACAGCATGCTATTCGTTCCTCTTTTGCCATGCTACACGCTTAGCTTCAGCCTTCTATTTTTCGATAGTGGTCTCATTGCACCCCACTGCGTTTGGTCTGTGCCACTCTAGTGGCCAGGTATCCAATACTGCAAAGACAACCTCATCAATGGCAATGAAAGGGAGTGTGGACCATGTTTGGTCTGGGTCCCTGTGTGCCTGGATGTATACATAGTGCATGTCTACCTTAAACTCGGTGATGTTCTTCACACTCTCATATGTGTCGTCAGACAGCTGGGGTTGCTGATTGATCCATTGTCAGACATTTGCTTCCATTAGTATCCAAACTTGAACCTAGGTCTCCCAGATGAGAGCCAAGTATCCTAACCAACTAGACTACAATGGAACCATTTTTTGGCTTATTGGGCCCTAACCCAGGTTTGGAAGAGTTATTAGCCAAACAAATCCCGCAGCTACTAGCCCTTTTGACAACAGCCCACAGAGAGTGGACTGCGGTCTCACCCGAGGTAGCAGGGGAGGGTGTTGGAACCAGGTTTCAACACCCTTGGGATGTCTTAATGTGGTATGGAGGGGTCACGAACCATTCTATGGCCTTGCACCACTCTGGACTAGTATCAGGCTTTCGCGTGGATCTGTGCAGGTGTATGTTATTATTAATGAAATTATTATAGATCTGATCTTCTTATACAATATTTATACAATCTTCTGATCTTCTTATATAGTACTTTTTGTTAAATATGATCCAAAAATTCATTGTTATAAACTATGATCTACAACCTGTTATTCCATGTAGTAAAGTGAGATGAGTCACCCAACTTCTCATGTTCCTTGAAGAAGGAGGAAGACATATTGGCTTGACTAGATAGGCTCCTTCAACATTCCAAAGATGATTGCTTCAAATCTTGCCTCCTTTTGGTCTTTTCCTTCACCTTTGCTCTTATACCATGTTAATTTCACACTGCTCTATGTTGTTTCAATTACTTTTAACCCAATTAAATTCTTGAAATAGTAATATTTTCAGTAACAATTAATCTTTGTAATCACCAACAGTAATTGGAGATAAAATAATAAATGCAATGACAAAGGGACTAGGTGGTAAAGGAGTAGAACATTTGAAGATATGGTATCAAATGTCTACAATATGTGATGTACATATGGCTCGCCGAAGAGGTTGGTAGGACAAACTATCCAATGAATGGGAGGATAATCGACCATACCTAGATCCAGTGGGATCTAAGATGAGACTTAGGTTAATCAATGGCCAAGGGAAAACCATCATGCCCCAAAGCATGGGATACTGATCTGGTATGAAAAGGTCGGAATGATGACCCCTAGTGAGAGGAGTTTGTGGAGTGCCATTTTGTTCTGAGTGCTAGAGAAAGGGATTCAAGCATCTCGGTCCAACTTGGCACGAGATCCTCCAAAGGAGATGTAAGGGCCTATGTGCCCCCTAGTATGTTATGGGCATACTGGATGTATTTAAAGTTAAATACTCCAAACACTTAGACGATACATAATATGATTATGCATTTTATATGACGATGATGTTCTGTCATTTGTTTTGTTTATGGTTATATTCTGTGGTAAACATGTGATAGATGCTTGGCTAGAATGTTGTTTGCAATGGTATCTACATAGTGATTTTGGGCTCTAGGCACATGACTAAATGTCATGGTTCCAAATTCAAGTACCAGTAGCTTCACTCATAGATATTTTATAAATAGGACTTGGTTATGCACATGATACACACCATTCAATTGCATGACAAGTAGCAAGGAATCTAAACAAACACGAAGATGAAGGATGCAATGAGCGAGGGTATTGGCTTATTGGGCCCTGACCCAGGATCGAAAGAGTTATTAGCCAAACAAATCCCGCAGCTACTGGCTCTTTCGGCAATAGCCCACAGAGCGCGGAATGTGGTCTCACCAAAGGTAGCAGAGGAGGGTGCTAGAACCATGTTTCCACACCCTTGGGATGCCTTGATGTGGTCTGGAGGGGTCGCGAACCATTCTGTGGCCTCGTGCCACTCAGGACTAGTATCAGGCTTCCACGTAAATTGGCGCAGGTGTACGTTCTTATTAATGAAATTATTATATATCTAATCTTCTTATATAGTCTTTAAGCAAACATTTAACCATAAACCCAGTGTGCACATTAATAAATAGATATAAGTTCATATAATAGATGCACTAACCAGAATACAACAAATCCATGATATTTCAAAAGTAACTTATCTTTATTACTATCTTATTTCTAGTACAACCTTCTTTCTGCCCCACGCACATAGCTACAGGGGTCCACACACATAGTTGCAGAGTCTATCAGGCCTCCACGCAAACAGCTGCGGAGCCTTTATCTATCAACACCCCTGACTCAGACTTACAGACGCAGATAATACTATCTTCAGAAAACCATAACACCAAGATCCAAGACAAAGACTTCTTCAAAAATTGACTTCTAGCCATAGAGCCTTGCTCTATTTATACATTCCCATGGTTTGTGGACCATGGGTAGGCTAACTCACTTCCTATTATTTTTCATTATTTTCGAGTGGACAACCCTTTGACTTGACTCATTATAATTTGCGCTCCGCGCACTTCATGAAGTCTTTACTATACTTTTTTCCCAAAATTGTGGACTTAGGGTCCCAAAACCATTACGCAGGGCCTCTGCTACCCAATAACCCCCCAACACAATCAACGTGACTAGTCCCAAGTCACTCGGCTGGTGCAACAATATTTGCACAAAGGTCATGCAGTAACTTCTGTGCTTTGCTTACACTTGCAACAAATTCTTCTGTCGTCTTCTGTACTTATTCTATGTGAGTTATCAATGCACCAGTATTTGCTTCAATCACATGTCTTGTTGCATATGCTGCCTACATGTGGGCCACCTTTTTCTCAATGGTGGTGGAAACCCCAAACGCCTCATCAAGCAAAGGCTGGATCCATGCTTTAATTACTGTTGCATTTGTCAAGCGGCGTCAACCTCTATCTTAAGAGCCAGAGCCTACCTTATTTTTGCCAACCGCTACATAATAGTAATCATCCGCACAGTACCCCTAACATTATCATAGGCTTGGTGTAGCTCCCTTGCCTCTGTTTCCAACTGTTGTAAGGTTGGATCCTCCTATAGGGACGTGAGCGTAAGAAGTGATTGATCCAACACATCAGAGCACTCTTGCATAGCACGTGCTATTGTTTCTCATCCGGATTGAATGATGCCTCTCCGCTATTCGGTGACCTCCAGTGGTGTAGAAGGTTGTGCTTTGAGTTTCAGCTTTGCGATCTACACACTAAGAGCCAACTAAATCCTCGCGGCCTCCTCCTTTGCTTCACCGAACCCACTAGCCAGCTTGTGGATTCGTATGCCAATAGGCAACTTGGCCATAATCTCTAGCTCATGGGCACGTGAACATGCTTCCCCTACAAGTTGGTCCAACTAATGACTCTGTGCGACCGCTTCATCTCGTTGGAGGCTCAACTATTCTATATTAATTCTCTATTTGCTAAGTACCTGTTCTGCGCATCCTTCCCTGGCATGGAGCTCCATCATTGCATTTTCTAGGAGCTGGTACAAGCTTTCGCACGGGAGGGCAGCCAAATTTAATCCAAGCCCCATAAGCCGACCCACCACATCTATGTCCACTACATTTTCTGTTATCAACTCTCCTGCTGGGATTGAGATAGTATGAGCCATTTGGGCCTTTAGCAGTTGCTCAATGGATGAAGTACCTGTAACTCCATGGGTAGCAATGGTTCCCGGCTATGAGGCCCATGTCCCAAGTTCCTGTATCTATGCGCAGAGTGCCCCCAACATAATCTATTGCTCTGACATGGCCTCATCGATTGCTTCCTGGGTGACTTCACGAACTGTGTTCCCTATGTCACCTTGGTCATCCTCGGTCAATGTGGTTAGTTCTCTGTCCCATTTAGATGTCTTCGCCTTCTTCCATAGCTTCATTTGTTCTATCGGTTGTGGCCATTTTAAGCGCACACCCATGGTGGTGGGTGGCGTTCCTTCCGTCCCTATATCCATGGTCATCTCTGTGGGCACCTTCAGATTGATTTTGTCCTTTGTCATCATAGCCCCTTCTATGGGTGTTTTACCTGTAGAAGCCTGTGTTGCCTCCTTGGCTACCCATACTTCTACAGCATGCTATTCATTCCTCTTTTGTTGTGCTACACGCTTAGCTTCAGCCTTCCATTTCATGATAGTGGTCTCATCGCGCCCCACTGCGTCGGGTCCGCACCACTCTGGTGGCCAGGTATCCAATACCGCAAATACAACGTCATCAATGGCAATGAAAGGGAGTGTGGACCATGTTTTGTCTGGGTCCTTGCATGCCCGGATGTATATATAATGCATATCTTCCTTAAACTCGATGACATTCTTCACACTCTCATATGCGTCGTCGGATAGCCGGGGTTGCTGGTTGATCCATTTTTGGACGTTTGCTTCCATTAGTATCCAAACTTGAACCTGGGTCTCTTGGGTGAGAGCCGAGTATCCTAGCCAACTAGACTACAACAGAACCATTTTTTTGCTTATTGGGTGCTGACCCAGGTTCGGAAGAGTTATTAGCCAAAAAAAATGCCACAACTACCAGCCCTTTCGGCAATAGCCCGTGGAGAATGGACTGAGGTCTCACCCGGGGTAGTAGGGGAGGGTGCTGGAACCAAGTTTCACACCCTTGAGATGTCTTAATGTGGTCTGGAGGGGTTGTGAACCATTCTGTGGCCTTGCACCACTCTGGGCTAGTATCAGGTTTCCGTGTAGATATGCATAGGTGTACGTTCATATTAATGAAATTATTATAGATCTGATCTTCTTATACAGTCTTTAAGAAAAAATTTAACCACAAAGCCATTGTGCGCAATCATAAACAGATATAAGTTCATACAATAGATGCATAAACCAGAATACAACAAATTCGCAATATTTTAGAAACAACTTATCATTATTACTATCTTCTTTCCAATACAACCTTCTTTCTGCCCTGCGCACATAGCTGTAGGGGTCCGCGCACAGCTTTAGACTCTATCATGCCTCTGCGCACATAGCTGCGGAGCCTCTATCTATCAACACCACTAACTCGAAGTTATAGACGCAGATAATACTGTCTTCAAAAAACCATAACACCAAGATCCAAGACAAAAACTTCTTCAAAAATTAACTTCTAGCCATAAAGCCTTGCTCTATTTATAGGCAGGCTAACTCACTTCCTATTATTTTTCAATATTTTTGGGTGGACAACCCTTTGAATTGACTCACTACAATTTGCGCTCCGTGCACTTCATGAAGTCTTTACTATACTTTTTTCCCAAAATTGTGGACTTAGGGTCCCAAAACCGTTACGCGGGAACTTCGCTACCCAAAAAACGGCATTGACTAACAAACCTATCACTGCATCATATTCGGCTTGATTATTGGTGGCAAATCCAATGCACATGCCATTTGACATGAATAACGTATTCAAAGGGGTAAAAATAGGCCAGGTTATCGAGGTTAGATTTTGAGAGAAGCAACTTGCACCGTCGGCATGACCGATGTACGGTGTGGATGATGGATCCATCTAAAAAATGAAAAGACAATGGATGAGATGCTGCAATCTACCCAACTATCTGGCATAAATAAAGACACACAAATCAAATGGATGTGTTGTGAGAAACATTTATGGAGGTAAAATGCATTGGGAGAGTTAGGAAGGAGATGGCCTTTGAAATAGTCTTGAAGGAATGACCCCTTACTCAAGTGTATGGGTAATCAGGGGTAGAAATAACTTCCATGGTGTCCTCATCAGGCTAGGAGATAGGTAGGCGGGAGGAAGATTGACTACATGATGCAGTGGCATTACCTAGTGCATCAACCTGAGGAATAAGGTTCACATACACATCGTCTTGAATGGCAGACAATGAACTGGTAGATAGAGGGCCTGCTGATGTTAAGACCTTGGATTCTGTCGAAAAAGGTTTGATAGAAATACACACATCAACCTCGGGAAGGTTTTCCGGCAAGGAAATCAAGGATGATGATAGGTAAAGAATGGGGCTTGTGGTGTTCATCATCTTGACATTGGGGGGAGGGATCACAATAGGAGGGCCAAGGTTTCCCTATTCTGGTTGATTGGTGGTACCTGAATCGACAAGTAGAGGCTCTACTATGAGTTGCCTTGTATTCACGAATTTCCCCAAGGCAATCATGAAATTCATCGAGACGAGGGAAACAATGGAAATATTGACCATGAAGATCACAAAGGGCACAAGGGTGGTTTGTGCAAAGTGTTTTGAGTTTCTTAGATGGAACTGGTATGTTAACATGGACTTTTGAAATATTCGACTTAGGGAATGCTTCATGAACCAATGGTTTAAGTTGAGGAAGCTCAAGATAATTGTTGGTGGCGTGTCTAATGACTTCACGCAAAGTGCATGGGGGTGTCGTCTTTGGGGCCTTAGGGGCTGGAGGAGCTTGGGGAGCCTTATCCTTCGAATCTTTCCTTTTGGATTCCCCCTCCGGCTAGATGCTTTTGCAACATGAGTTGGTTCCTATTGAGGTTGTGATGGAACTGAAGTAGCGGTAAGGGTCATGGGGATTGGTTGAACCAAGGTCTAAGCATGATACAGTCTTAGCTAACCAAGAAGAGTGTTTGTAGGGGGATCGATGTACCATATTGGGATCCCTAGAGTCATGCTAAGAAGGACCAGAAAAGCCATGATAGGTACAAAAAAAATTCATGGAGGGGGGAATAAGAAAGGTATCTGGCTGGCAGGCTAATCCCCTGGTGGAATATCTCCTAAATGGTTGAGACTTGGAGGAACAGTTCCTGGAGGGAATAGAGGAGAGGCACCCAAAAATAGAGGAGATCCAGAGGGAGTGGGTCGGGTTCAATTGGAAAAGAAACAATAGGATGCTGAGGAGTTGGACGTTGATCAGGTGTACCAGATTGTTTAAGGGGAGTTTTTGATGCTTGTAACATGAAAACACTCATGGAAGTAGGTTCAAAAATGGGAGGGGGAGGACCAGGGAAGGCACCCAACAATGAGGAATCTTTATAGACTCCAGGTGAGACACTGGTGCAAGGAGTTGGTGACTATTTATCAGACACTAACGAGATGATGGACTCGGGGGAGGTCATGGATGTCGGCTTGTAGTAAGTCAACTGATCGATGCTAACAATCTTCCCTTCATGGGGGAAGAAAATATTGTGGAACACTGCAGAGGCGACAATTGAAATGGCATATTTGTAACTACGACTTAAGAGAATATTGTAATCCAAAGGGGCATCAATGACTTCGATATCGACATGGATAGTCTTGCCCGCAAGGGTCACTAGACAGTTGCGGTACATGCTAAGGAGCTGGAAGAAGTGTCCATCCCAAGCATGCAAAGTGATGGTGGAGGGGGACAAATCAGGTGACTTGAGTTGTTTCCAAATAGTAGTGGACAACACATAGGTGGATGCACCTTTGTCAATAATGCATCTGGAGATGATGGCATTACGAACTCTAACTGGTACCTAAAAAGCAATAGATGAATGCAATGGGGGATGCTTTGATGTATCAACTGGGAAGACAATCAAGTGATTGTCAGAAGGGTCCACTACACCCAAGGGAGTTAGTAGAGCCTTCTTTTGGGAAGGGAATGATTAGAGGACTTCCAGTGTTGACATGGCAGTAGCTGATTGTGCTAAGTCGTCTACTATACTATATGTATGGGAAGTTGTGATAGAAGCTGCATTATGGTGTAATGGTCCCTTTGGGATCTTGGGAATGGGCTCAACTTTGGGTTGAGGGATTTGTATAGGACCATTTTGGGTTTTAAGAGGCTCAGTAGACACTTTGGTTTTGGACTCGATAGCTGACGAAGTCGAAGGCTTCTCATATTGATGTGACCAAGTTTATAGGTTGATATGGGAGGTGTTAACCTCATCAGAGTTCATCATAGGGATGTGGTAGTCACTGAGACCAAAAGTTTGGGGGAGATGGGCTGCTTGACTTGGCTGAGGTTAAGCAGAAAAAAATCCTTGATGAGGGAAAGGATTTGTGAGCACTTCTGGTTGAGATGGCATAGGATTCTGAGGCGATTGTTGACCTCTAGAAGCTGCTTGAGCTTCCCACATTTGGCACATCTGGGGTAATAGAGGGCACTAAGTGTATAATGGCCATGTGCACCACAACATGCACAAGGCTTATTCATATGAGTAGCCTTTTTCTACTTGGGCTGGATGCCCTGTTGTTGGTTGTTGGTGTTAGTATGGTTCCCTTTGGGTTCTCTATTCTAGTTATCTTGATTACCTTGGTTACCCTTGTTACCCTTCTCCTTATTCTTTTTCTTCAAATTCTAGGGATTGGTATCACTCTGCTATGAAAACACCTGACCCTAAGGAGGTGGTGGCTGCTGGGACTGAGGATGCATGGGAGGTTGCAACGCTAATGCTTGGGGGGCTGGAACGTTGGGTTGTGCATAAGAAGGAGCAATAGTTTGGTAGATGGGTTGGGGCCTTGGAAACATGTTGCTAGCAGGAGGCACATAAATGTTGGAGGAACTGGTGATCCAGATCTTGGGGCGAGGCCCCTAAGATCTAAAAAATTGAAATTGCCAAAAGAGAAAGAGGATAATTCCCAATAAACAAAACCACAAAGAAACATTTTATTAAAACAATAATAATTATAAGGACTACATTGTGATGGAAAATCTGTCCTTTTACAAAATGTGACTTGTTACTTATAGTATTTTTCAGTTACAATACCACAGGTCAATTCCATGGGTGAATGAATACCATGGGTGGATGTCACAATACCACGGGTCAATTCCATGGGTGAATGAATACCATGGGCGGATGTCATAATACCATGGGTGAATGAATACCATGGGTGGATGTCACTTAAAATACCATGGGTGGAAGACACTTACAATACCATGGGTAAATTCCATAGGTGGATGAATAACATGGGTGGATGAATACCATGGGTTGATGCCATTTTCCATTTGGATCAATTGGTTCCCCCCTATGGATAACTATAACTCTGCTGAGAATATGGTGAAGAGTGTGAAAGGGATCCAACAATATTGTCGGTGGTGTGAGATGCCCCCAGTGCATTGACACTTCAAGGATGAGGGAGGTCTGGAATGACGTTATAGATGTAACTTGATTGAGCATAAATTAGATCATATCTCAAAGAGGTATGGAGAGCTTCTTCCTCGGTCTAAGGAAAATGGGATACGACATCTTTCCCAATCGGGGATAAAAGGCTCTTGAGAAGCCAATCTAGATAAAAATAGTCTTCGAAAGGTGGGGCACGACATGTGCTCCTTCTTCGAGGCCACTCTTGAACATGGTCAGAAAGGTGAGTAGTGAAGGATTGACAAAATGTGATCAAAAGCTCAGTACTAGTGTTGTACCAGAGAGGTAACTGGAAATAAGATAAGAATGCTTTAGCAAGCGTCATGAAAATGGAATGAGAGGCAGAGGGCTCGTCTACATACCATTTTATAGCATCTCTAATGAGCGTGCATTAGAAGAGCCAAAGATGAATGGAGTCGTTGGTTATGGAGTTGGATGAACACCGCATGTGGAAGGATCAAACATGGTTGGTAGGATCCTGTGTAGCAATACCCTCAAACTTTGGGATGTCTGAGGGAAGCTTAGTTCGAATAAAAGGCCAGCCATCATCATGGTGTATGGGGTCATTTATCAACTGGTTAAGATCTAGAAGGCTTAACCTAACCATAAAGGGGAGCATGGGGGCTACCAGGACGGTTCATGAGAGTGTTCTGCCTGATGTGACCACCAGTATATTACCACAACCACCACTATTTTGGGTTCCTGCATCAGTTGTGGGTCCAGACATGGTGACAATATGCAGTGAAGGAGGTTTGGAATCAGATGAGGAAACAAAAGAACAAAGAGAAGAGTCAGTATGGGGACTCAGAGGGCTATGAACTCAAATTTGACAGGGAGGAGTAATATGCCCAAAAGGAAACTGGGGGTGAAGGCCTAATAGTATCTGCAACATGCAACTTGGTGGCATAATGATGATAGGACACATGGAACATGGGAAACGTGAAGGGAGATCAACAATATTTCTTATATCTTTGATGCGGTGAGATAAATTTATTATGTTAAGTCTTGGCTTGGCTATGTAAACCCAATGCCCTTCGCTTAAGGTGTGCTTGTGTGTGCAAGTGTATTAATTGATTAATCCCAAATCATGTTTGTAAAAAAGAAAAAATCTTGCTGTTAATAAACTGAAATAAATAACAGAAAATAAATAGCAAAATAATTAACCAAACCCCACCCAAACTGGGTTTGCAAACACTGTACTTCTAAGTGGCTAAAACAATGGAAAATACGGTGAAACGGTCAAGAGGTATGAATGTCATTATGACTGGGATCAAGTGACTCTAAGTTGATAGAAAGTGGTGCAACAATAGCAAAACACCAAATGGGGATATCGTTGCAGAAAGATAGGGAGATGGGTGAAACACCTAGGGCAACCGATGGGACCCTAAGGGAATGATCAAACAAGTTTGAATGTGAAACTATGGATGGTAGCAACCTATATTATTAGATATGAAACAAGAGGTTACAAATCTAGAAAATGTGGCTGAAAGTGCTACAGAAACTCATACTTCTCACTTAGCTAAACTCCTCCTGAAAGGCAGAAGTGTACTAGAAGCCCTAAGGGAGGGTAAATTTGACTTCGATGAGTAAAACATAATGGATCAAGGCCCAAGCAAGATGAGATAGAGGTCAGACACCCAACATACATCTCTCAACGAAACCTAGAAACAGATCTGAGAAAAACCCTAAAATCCAGAAATCACAGGTTCTGACTTGTTTCTTGATGAAATCGCACTTTTGGGGTAGAAAGTTGTGTTTTGGAGCCTATATCACACCTTTTGGGCTGAAAACTATGATTTTTGCTCTGAGACTTCCAGTCTTCAAATTTCAGAAAAAAAGTGTTGCCTTTGCCGTAGTTGGTTCTTGTGACCTGTGAAAACAACCAGCAAGCTTGCGGAAGTATAAATTTATTAGATCTAGGGTTAAAACACTAGGAAACATTAGGAGAATTTAAAAAATAAGAAACCCTAAGCTGAAAACCAAAGGTCACCCAGGTTTCTAGATCTGAAGTATAAAAGTCAGTTGAGTCGCCAATTTATTGTAGTGTTTTCTTCTTAATGATGTACAAAAAGAACCCACTTAAGATCGTGGATGACAAATGATCTCAACAATAGAAATGATTACTAGACATTCTAGATCTATAGCTGTTGATAGAAACAAAACCTGCCAAAATTATTATCTATGTTGGAATTATATTTAAATAGTGAAATAAAGAGTAATAACTCCAAAACATCCAATGGAAACTAGATATGTAAATAATGATTTTATTATAACAGCCGTGAAGGGAACAAATATATGTTACCAGTTGCCCTCTATGGGATGGGTTCTTGGCTATCCTCAAACGCTTTTAACTTTTGTAGAGTCTCTCTCCTCTATAATGAATAAACCCAACTAAACTATGTTGTGCGACAATGAAAATAATCAGAGTTACAATAGTGAGTGCAACAATGAAAATAATAAAAAGTGAACAATGAATGTAAAACCCTCCTATTTATAACAAAATATTGAGTTATCCTCGAATAATGAGCAATAATAAAATATTATTGATCCCATTCTTGGGATTACCACTTGGAATATTTTATTATATTTGTTTAGGAGGGAAAAACTATTTAAACTTTTATTTAGAAATAATAAATAAATAAATGATTTATTTATTATCTCAAGGAATTAGTTAAGGAATAATAAACAAATTATGATTTATTTAATTATTCCCAAGGGATTTAGTCAAATATAACAAAGAATAGTAATTAATTAATGATTAATTAGTTATTCTTAGAGAAAATTAAGAAAAATAATGATTTATCTATTTATTTTTGATGATTGGGTCAAATTTGATAAGGAATAATAATAAACAATGGTTTAATTAATTATTCCTAGAAGAAAATCAAATAAATAGTGATTTATTTAATTATTCTGGATGGTTTTTACTATAAATTACTTAATAAAGGTGGTTTATTAGGTAATTTCTCACAGTGAAAGCAATTTTACGATTGTAAAACTAGTTTTACATGGTGTACATCGATCCATCTAGTAAATTAGGCTAGATGATCAATTTTTTGGTGATAACAAGATTCTTCAAATATTTCTCGTTGCTCACCTAAAGGGTTCTCCAATTCCTCTGTGGTTAGAGAAGGAGGTTCATAGTCACACATAAAGAATGATGGTTGACTGCTTGTATGAGTGGATGTTTTTGGAAAAAATATCCCTAAGTTATCCCTAGCCCTACGAGGCTTGGAGTAAATGTTCTTTTTTCTTTTTCTTCTTTTCCTTTTCTTTGAGCTTTCTAGGTAAATAAAAACTAATGTAAAGAATTTTTTTTATTTTTTTTTCTAGGAAACAAAATGAAAAAGAGAAAGAAACTCATAGTAGAAAAAAATTCTACTTGTAAACCTCCTCGGAAATGATGCCAAAAAGTGATGAGCTCTAGTATTGCAACAAGAATGTTGCAACTCCCAGAGCTAGCGACTCTAATTTATCAATCCTAGAGTCAAACAAACTTAAGAGGTGACAATGTTGTATAAATAGTAATCTAAGCTCTACTCAAGTTGCTCTAAATTAATGAACCAAACAAAGGTGTACAAAGACCATTCTACAGACTAAATATATAATTTGCAAGAGTGAAAGAATTATGCAAAAGGAAACCCTAATCTAGTTAGAGGAATGAAAATGTTCCATGAAATTATAGTTTAATCTACTTGCAAGAAATGGAAATGTTCGATAAAATTAAATTTTAATCTACTTGCAGGGAATGTAAATTTTATATACTTGTAGGAAATTTAAATTATTATATACTTGTAGGAAATATAAATACTAATCTACTTGTAGGAATGGAAACCCTAACCTATTGCAAGAAACTAATGACAAGGAGAGAAAACATATTCTAATTGCATAAATTAAAGAGCATGAATCAACTCTAAATCAATTCCTTCAAAAGAGATTATATCCTACAAACAAAGTTCATTGGGCATTTTGGAAAGTAATCATGTAAACAATCCCTATACCATTCAATTAATGAATTTGTTTACTAACCGTAATTGCAAAAATGCATTAGAGTGGTAAAAATACAAATCCTAAGTGGTCTCTAGTATTCCTCAGACTTGGTTTAAGAGCCTAAGGGTTATTGTATAGGGTCTAAATGAGAAAATAAAGCTCAAAGGGAAATTTTGGTCAAGTTTGAAGGGTTTCTACGTAGTGCTAGAGGATCAGGATAGAGTGCTACAAGACTTCCCTGCTTTTCTATAGGATCAAGTTTGACAAAACTCTATGGGTTTAGAAGTTGTTCTAAAGGTGAGAAAAGATGGTATAAGGTAGGATAATAGTGTATGATTTCCATGCCAATCCTAGTGCTCATTAGGAGACAATCTTGCACAAGGAGAGATGCAAACATGGGCCTCTAACGAATTTGAAATGAACTCTCTGTAGGCACTCTAATTAGAGAGGTTTTTGAAGAAGGAAGGAGGGTACTGATGGTAATATGAAAAGTTCAAATGAAAATGGTCAACCCTAAAACCCCATTTTGTTACCTGCACACAAGAAATATTTTGCTTTTGATGCTTGACAACACTTCTAAACAAATGATAAATTATAGAAAGTAAAGATTCAAAAGGATAGATAATCGAATATCTAACTATTGCAAATGGAGAACCACTGTGTTTTTACTTTCCAACACTAGCTCTACAACCAATCTTCCCACATGAGAGATGATTGATAGACCTCAAAAGAAACTCTTTCACAAATAAATATTCCTAGAAAATAAGGAAATTGTACTTAACTATAGATAGAAATAAAATGCATAATAAAAGGTACAATGGAGAGAGGCTAGAGCCTTTGGGTTTGGACCTAACCCAAGGGGACTCAACCATCTAAAACAAACTTAAATTTAAGATCACAAAATTATTTTCGTTGATATAAAATAGTGCTCAAGTACATAACATGGAAACTGAAAATGACAAGTAGAAGCACCTAGCTCTAGTAGCCTCTATCCATCTCCAAAATTTCGAATCCTTTTGAGCCCTAGGGATTCCTTATTTATAAAAAAGTGGTTGAGGAGGTATCCTGCTTGGAAGGAGAGTTTCTTCCCTCTAAAATCATTATAAAGGTGGATATAGCTCCCTGAGATCCTCGCAGGCATTAAGTGCATCATTTTTCCATTGGATCCTTGAGCTATAGGTGAGTAAACATAGTGAGAAGGTCAAGTTGAAGGTGGGAAAATGTAGGGGACAGACCTCCTACTTTTCCTCTAGATGGTTTCAAACGTATCCCTGAATATTAAATGATCATTTTATTGCACATTTAACTATGTTAGGCTACATGATATGACAATATTATTTTCCTAACCTAATGAACACATTATAGCTTAATACATGTCATCAAATGTAGAGAGAGAAAGGTAAAAACATGCTCAAAAGATGGCCATATGGACCTTGTTGTGTACCTATTACTAGTGCCTAGGACATCTGTACAAAAAGATAACAAATATTGTTTATTGTCCCATTATGATTATTCAGAAATAAGTTGTATAGGTAATGAATAGGAAGCTTCTTAAGATAAAGATATATTTCAATATGGTCTCACTAACTATGAAAATGATTTAAAATTTGTAGTAGGGTTATAGAAAGAAATAGTGGAGAATTCAAAACAAAAGGCTATAGCTGCAGAATATTTTATTATAAACCTTAGCAGAACACATGAGAGACTTAGAAAATGAATGTATAGGAAAATGGAGGGTAGTTTTGAGGTTGTTTGATTAAAACGTATAGGCACTATGTGTTATCGGGAAAAGTGTCTATTTAGAATTACTCTATCCCACTAAGGTGTGACAACTGCCTTAGAAACAAACAGAGAAAAGCTACTTATGTTTTTCCTTTATGAATTATAGATAGAGAGGAATAGAAAGACCAACCTCTGTCTTGTGCTAATCCTTTGATTCGATCCCTCTCTTCTTTGATAGTCCCCAGCTACCTGCTCCCTTGCATGCCCAGCTTCACAAAGTACCTGTAAGATCACAGAAGCATAGCACTATACAAAGACATGGATCTATATTCATAAACAACTTAGGATCAGATTTAAATTGACCATACAAATGTAACAAGCATCTATGATACAAAAGCATGGAGGAAAACTCAAATAGATTTTATTGATAAACAAGAAAAAATCCAGGAGGAGTTACAACCAGTTGTTCTGACCCAGCATCAACCTCCCAGCAAAGAAGCCCCTCTTCACCTCAAACAAAGCTTAGATCACCCAACAATCTGATGTTTGTCTCTAGAAACCAACAACAATTCCTTACAATATGAAAAATTCCAGCCTCTGGATCTCTGGGATGAGGGATCCATATATAGATATCTGTAAGGGGGATGAGTCAGCTTGTGATTTGATTAGTGTCTTCTCTCTGACAGTTCTTGCTTCCACTTGGAGACTGAGGGCCTCTTACTCATCCTTGGTCGAATTCAGTGAGGCAAGTGTCACAGGAGAAGATTCTGGAAGCTTCCATTGCCTCTCCACCTCGCGGAATGACACTGCCATTTGTCATTTTTCGCCCATCGCACCCCACAGAAGGGACTTTTGCAATGCAACGCACCCTCACAGTGTACTTGGGTGAGATGCAACGCACCTAGCCAGTGGAGCAGCTGCAATGATCCTGTTTTGACCAATTTTGAGTAGTTTTTCATGGAGAACTTCTGGGAGAAGCTGTAATCTGTTGACCTTGTTCCTTTAGGGGTTAGAACAACACTTTTAGGGACTTAGGAGCCCTTGGTTTATGGACATTTCATGCTTGGTGTTGTAGGGCACAAAAATGTCTATAACAGTTGCCTCCTAAAGTATGAGGCCGTTAACCGTTTCGTGTCGGGTGAAATGCTTTATTATGAGGATCCGAAGTTCTTTCGATGCTTGGAGGAGACCTGTAATAAGATACAATACAATACATTATCTTCATAATATTTTCATGATCTAGCTGAGGCGGGCATTCCCATGCTCAGCTTTATAAATTCATTTTCATGTACATAGGACAGACAACCGTCTGAGTGTAGACTGATGATTCTGATAGAGCCATCATCCTTTTGGTAGGATGATTATCTGTGCTGCAATGTTGTACATTTAATGTCTTTATTTCCCTGAATATATATCGCAGCCCAGATGGATGAAACTAGATTCGGGGTCTTCAATCTCATCCGATCTTCACTCGAAGTACAAGTCGATCCATGTGAGAAATGTTCTGAAGTTGAACATGGAAAGACATCTCTTGATTACCAGTCAATGATGTAAACTGTTAACAAGCACGATAGGAATCACCGATAATGATAATGACCCTCAAGGTACTGCAGTACAATTCACGTGGTGTGAATAAAGGACTTGGCGTCGAACACCACGCAAAATCTTTCGGTCGAAGGCCATTGATGTATACTTGTCGCCGGAAGTGAGAAACTTGCCATTGAGGCATGCAATCTTCAAATGGGGTGTTCCTAGATCAACTTCTTGGATAATGAGCTGATGTTGACAAGAAGTGATCCGTCACAGGAGGGCCTTAATGAATCCCACATCAATGACATGGAATGGAGAAAATGATTTTGATGGAGGTGAAAACGATCTGGTGATATAAGGTTTAGGGTGGTGGTCATGAAAGAATGGAGTATAATGTATGGTAGTGGGTGAGACACAGGTGATTTCTCTGGATGACTTCTCTTGAACATATCGGCGACACTAATGTGATGGATTGGTAGCATTAACTCAAAATGTGGATGGTATGGCGTGACCATGGTGATGTGATCGGTGAATGAAACAACACAACCCGACTCGGACACGGAGTGGAAGTGTCATGTTCAAGAGTGACTTGCTACCAACAAAGTTTCTTTGAGTTTTCTTCCCAATTTTTCCCCAGTCATTGCTGACCAGTACCTCTTTATTTTTGTCAAGCTTGAGGAGGATAACATATGCTTGTTCTATAATTTTCCCTTCGGGAAAACCCATCGCTA
Source organism: Pinus tabuliformis (assembly GCA_031772625.1). Taxonomy (NCBI): domain Eukaryota; kingdom Viridiplantae; phylum Streptophyta; class Pinopsida; order Pinales; family Pinaceae; genus Pinus; species Pinus tabuliformis. The sequence continues at coordinate 1,429,294,550 of CM062816.1, forward strand.
TGTTTTAACGAGCCTAGCAATAGTGAAACTCGTTCTCGTCTAAAGACAAGTTTGTCGCTATTAATCTTTTTAACGAGTTTAACAACAAAGATAACTCAGTCCTTTTCAATTTTAGAGAGTCTAAAAAGGAACGTAAAGGTAACTCCAAAATTCCTTTTTCGTCATCTAATCCCTTAAGTCCGAAAAAGTATAAAACAATACAGAAGGGATGAATTTTTGATAGTTTTAACGAGCCGAACAAAACAAGCACTCGATCTTTTTGTGTAATAATCCCTCAGGTCCAAAAAGATTAAAATCTAGAGGAGGGATAGCACTTCCTGTCCATTTAACAAGCTGGAGAGGCCAATGGCTCGGCAATCTTTTCATATTTTACGAGTCAGTTGAAAAGAGCTTAAAGGAGACTCGTCTTTTGAGGAACGAGTGATAAGACAGGTAGCAGCTGATTCCAGGTAAGGTTTGGAATTTTCCAATCGTGGCAGTGTCATAAGGATGGCTAGTGAAATCACTCTTCGCAGCTGTTCCTCAAAATGGCTAAACAATCAAATGGAGGTGAATGATCGGCGAATGAAAAAGTGGAGGTGACGGTGCAAACACGACCAAGGCTTTAACGGTTGAAGTACTACATTCACGACGGTTATTTACTGGGGAATAGTTCATTTTTTAACGAGCTTAAATGCGGGTGGAAACATTTGATCATGTATTATGTTTATTTTTTAACGAGCTTGAACTATGTGCTAAAACTGCTCGATGCGGGTTTATTTTTTAACGAGCTTGAACCTTACGGTAACACTGCTCGATTAATCCAGTCTTGTGATAAGAATGTCTCATATAAAACAGAAACTTTTAGAGTTTTTCCCCACATCCTTTCTTTATGCAAGTTAGGAGACGACCAATCCTACGAGTTTAAAGGGTTAGAGGTCCTAAAAATTTAAAAAATAAATAGTCACTCTTTGCTTTCATTCCAAAAGGTTTGCATGCCCCGAGGTATAAAACAGAGTTTCAAGGTTACCCCTTCTTTAGTCCGTTAAAACATTTGTTTTACCGAGAGAGGCCTACCACTTACAGGTTACCCAAAGATTGTTCTATTCACAGCGCAAACAAAACATTTCTTTGGCGATGTCTACCGAGATAAACAAAGGTGAGCGTCAGTGCTCGCCAACTCACATAACTTTGACAAGAGAATCTTGTTCCAGTCCAACTCCCCCTTCCAATCACAGATAGGAGTACGGAGGTCATACTCCCTCGCGGAAACCTACCCTATACCCGAAGTTTTCCTGCCGAGGCAGGCCAGGATGCATGCCCCCTGGGTTTCAGTCATGTCCTCTCGAATCACTCGCGCTCATCGGGCGGACGGACTGGAGATTGAGACATTTCTTGCATGAAAAGACCATTCAGGGATGGTATATGACTATTTTCTATGCGTGATCCGAGAAATGAAAGTTGGTCTACGAGCTTGACCATTCTTCCTTCGTGCGGAAAACACATCACTCTAAAGAGTGATGAGACAATGGCTCTCATGCAATAAATATAGTCTCGTCCAAGGAGTAGATTGTAATCTAGGGGTCCTTGAACTACCATTACTTTGATGTGAACGGTTTTCCCTCTCAATGTTATGGGCACATCGGGAAGGATCCCTAACGGTCGACTGGTTCCTTTATCAAAGCCTATTAGATTTCTCATCTCAGGCAAAAGCGATGGCGAACCAAGCGCTTTCCAAGCAGTTGAGGAAAGGATACTCACAGAAGCCCCCTCATCTATGATGGTACCAGCCATAACCATTCTATATATTTGAACAATAATCCAGAATGGTATACTAGCTGGTAAACGGGGTCTGCCTAGTTGATTCCAGTTGAAGGAGACAACTAGGTTGCTTGGAGGTGGGACCGAATAGATGGTCGGGTACGACTCTGACGAACTTCCTTCTTGTGGTAAAGGAACGGGTAGACTGCCCCCATGTTCATTGGAGTCTGTGCTTATGAAAAGAATTTGGACGGTGTCATCCTTGTTCTCTTCAGTGATTGTATCATCTGAAGATGGAAGCTCTGAAGGTAAGACCGGGTCAACTGCCACCTCGACCTTTTGACTTTTGTCTGGTATGGATTCAGATGGTTCATCTTCAATGACAGATGCTTCGGCTGACCACCTAAGCGGGTTAGCCGGATTTTCAACTAGTGATGAACTCGGCAAGAGTTTTCTATATCCAGGAGGAAGTCGTAACGGTGAAACCGGACGATCATCCAAAACTCTTTTAGCTTCGTCTAAGAAGGGACAACGGTGGATGGCATGATCGCCTTTGCACAGTTTACAAGGAAATCTATATTTTCCTTTTTGTCTTGGGGCTTCACTTTCACTAGTTGACTGTGTGTTTTCAACATGATTATCAGAGGTTGACGACACCAGGTTGTGCAAACGAGGAGACCAGTCCCTTAAGATCTGAGGGATGCAAGGACAATCTCTGTGAAAGTGGTCTCCTTTGCAAATGACACATGGCGATTTAGGCCTGGTTGGTGCAGTGTGTGGATTTTTGTTAAACGACACTCGTTTGCCCCCATTCGCTTTTGGCTCCTCCTTCTTCTTCTCTTTCTCCTTCTTTTCCTTCTTCTCCTTAGGTACTTGACTTTTGGCTTTACCAGCCCCATCAAGCGAAGAGGAAGGAGGAGAGGAAGAATTAGAGGAAGTAGAAGGTTGGTGGGTAACTCTGGACTCATCTAATTGCTGATTCGATTGTTCAGGAATTGCAGTGTTTTGAATGACAGAGGTTGAGAAGAGCCATACAGGCAAACCAATTGTCAGTCCTGGAAGCGACAATGTGGTCATATGGGGTGCACCAACATCTCCCCAAGAGGAGAAGGGACTAGGATTTCCTCCAAGGGGAATTCCTTGGTTGGTGGATTCCATTTTCTCAACCCAAGATCAACATAGGAAAGGGGTAATGAATATTCCGTTCAAAATAAATTTTAGACGCTTTGACACAACTTGTTTTTTCAGTTTTTAAGAGTCAAGAAAAAACAAAAGATGACTCTAGTCTCCTTCGATTTTTAATGAGCCTGAAGTGACAAGTGCTTAGATGGACCTTTTCCATCAAGGAGTCTGAAAAGGAACGAAAGGGACTACTCTGGAAGTCTAGGTAGAGTGAGTACCAAACCAATCGCAAAACTGCAGAATACTTTTTACGGTACGGTAGTCAATCTTCCCGAATGATGTGTTCAGTGCATTGCGATCGATAGGGCGGCAGACATGGCTTCCTATGGATAAAGGATTTAAGCCTATAGGGGTCTCCCAAAATATACTCGACAGTACATGGGAGCACAAGTCCGTACTGGCACTTATCGTCTCAAAGTGGAGGAATCACCCAACCATCAGTGAGAACAACAGTTACCAGGCTTTATGACGCCGGAATATGTCTCTAGCCTAGACCTCTAAATGTTGTGTGTTAAGTTCCAAAGCGTTGTTAGATTCATGGAATTTATTTTAAGTTGATCTTGCTTATGAAGTTTGCCTTTCGGGTTCACCACGAGATGTAGATGTAATTCCTAAAATGCAATCTAAAGATGATAAACAAACTTTTTATCTCTTTTGTGCAATGAAAATCCTAGCTACTAGGGAAAAGAAAGACAGAATCTTTTCACAAAGAGCAAAGAGCACACTGTAAATGCACTTTCCTAAATCAAGCCAAACAGACTGTCTATATGCAAATGCACATGCATGTATTTTTTTTTCGACTTTCTTAGTATATAGATGCTAAAAATAAAGTTGGTGTACAAATCTGAATTTCTTTTCAAGCGACAAATATAAACAGGCTTCTTTTCGAAATCAAAAATAGAGATGATTACGACACCTTACGATTTTGAAATGAATACTTGTTTCTGACACTAGAAAATTACAAATTTAGACCAAAGGCAATAGTAACAGGATAATCGACCATCAATAGCAATCAAACTTCCTCCTATGATCGAAATCGACACTTGCGACAGATTCAAATCAAAGGACGACAGTACGACTATGCTACTTTTGCAAAGGAAAACTGTAAATGACTCAACAAACACAGAAAAACATCTACAGTTCTTTTGTACAAAGGAGGCGGAATAACAGCAAGGAAAAGGAGTTTCAAGCAGACATATACTGATCACAGGCAGCAAAATTCAGGAATAGAACTGGAAAGGGTGATCCACAGAAGACACAACTGCACAGAGCTAGTCTGATCAGCGCACCTGTAACACAGGGAATCTGAAATGCAGCGTAGGTTGCCCCTTCGAGAAGTGCGCTGAAATTCAAAATCTCTGAACAGTACCTGCGCTGGGTCAGAAACGAGACTCTGTTCGGGTTCCGGGTCACAGTTTGTAGTTCTGTTCTTGGTTTTTGGCCGAGTAAAAAGCAATCAGTAATGCAACAATTAGGGGTAGATCTAAGGAGGATCTAAGAGCTATCACAAGGGCAATCAGATAGTTTGTAAATCAGTTGTTTAAATCATAAACAGATCCAGTGGGTGGATTGAAGCAGCAGTTATCTACTTTGCATTTGTTATGGAAAATGCAGTTCGAATGCTACTTGTAAGTTTATAAAACAAACAACAAAGAATGATACACAAACAAACTAACTAGCTACCCAGCGGAGTCGCCATTTTGTTACAGGGAAAAGTGTCTATTTAGAACTGCTCTATCCCACTAAGGTGTGACAGCTGCCTTAGAAACAAACAGAGAAAAGCTACTTATGTTTTTCCTTTATGAATTATAGATAGAGAGGAATAGAAAGACCAACCTCTGTCTTGTGCTAATCCTTTGATTCGATCCCTCTCTTCTTTGATAGTCCCCAGCTACCTACTCCCTTGCATGCCCAGCTTCACAAAGTACCTGTAAGATCACAGAAGCATAGCACTATACAAAGACATGGATCTATATTCATAAACAACTTAGGATCAGATTTAAATTGACCATACAAATGTAACAAGCATCAATGATACAAAAGCATGGAGGAAAACTCAAATAGCTTCTATTGATAAACAAGAAAAGATCCAGGAGGAGTTACAACCAGTTGTTCCGACCCAGCATCAACCTCCCAGCAAAGAAGCCCCTCTTCACCTCAAACAAAGCTTAGATCACCCAACAATCTGATGTTTGTCTCTAGAAACCAACAACAATTCCTTACAATATGCAAAATTCCAGCCTCTGGATCTCTGGGATGAGGGATCCATATATAGATATCTGTAAGGGGGATGAGTCAACTTGTGATTTGATTAGTGTCTTCTCTCTGGCAGTTCTTGCTTCCACTTGGAGACTGAGGGCCTCTTACTCATCCTTGGTCGAATCCAGTGAGGCAAGTGTCACAGGAGAAGATTCTGGAAGCTTCCATTGCCTCTCCACCTCGTGCAATGACACTGCCATTTGTCATTTTTTGCCCATCGCACCCCACAGAAGGGACTTTTGCAATGCAACACACCCTCACAGTGTACTTGGGTGAGATGCAACGCACCTAGCCAGTGGAGCAGCTGCAATGATCCTGTTTTGACCAATTTTGAGTAGTTTTTCATGGAGAACTTATGGGAGAAGCTGTAATCTGTTGACCTTGTTCCTTTAGGGGTTAGAACAACACTTTTAGGGACTTAGGAGCCCTTGGTTAATGGACATTCCATGCTTGGTGTTGTAGGGCACAAAAATGTCTATAACACTATGAGCAAAGTAAATATGTATTACATAAAATAGCCAACAACTTCTTACACTTTTCCAAAAGAAGAAGAAACGATTAATTATTTAAAATAGGAATAAACACGTATCATATCCAAAAGACAACATGGAATCATCCATGAATATTATTTGATCTGCAAGAAAAGAAACATATCACACAAGAATTTTCTCTCTGTAGTCAAAATTCGGAACCCCAAAAAATGGTTCCTCAATGTCTTTTGTAGGAACATTACAAAGACGACAGTTATAAAAATTGTTAACTATCATGAACTCCTTTAACTACTTTTGAAAACTACCTTAAACCCTACTTAGTACTTATGAGGACTCAAAGCTAAAAACTTAAAGTGTTTTTAAAAAATTACAAAATACAATATATCTTAAAATATCTTTTTTTTTTTAAAGAACATGTAGATGATTTTCCTTGGATTACTTGGGAACCCTATGCAGGCTCGGTTGTAGAAGCTCCATGTTTATATGCTTTGTTTGGTGATATCAGCTCTCAACACTTTTCCATACTAACAAATGAGAGATTGGGCATTTGATAAACCTAACATGTTCCATCCTGAAGACTCTTAGCTGATGTTGGATTTAAAACTAGTGATTTGGTAGGTGCAGGTGGAATTTGGTATGCTCCAAGTAGGGGAAAAATGGAATTTAATGAGAAGTGACAGATGTATGATATGATGGCATGATGATGGTGTGGAGGTGTGAGCTAGATTGTTGACGTGGAGGGTTGACATGGCGGAGTGATATAGAAAATAGAATACTATCATAATACTGCTCACTTACCATTAAATCATGCTCGCTTTCTATAGAACGCAATGAATACCAGTTACCACCTGTGGTGGCACCCATGGTGGTAAAAGGTTACATCATTGAGTGATGTCTTACTAAATCTCGAGCGTTGATCGGTGATCAGTGGTTTATCCTCCAACCTCTTTTGGGAGAACCCTTGCCCATAACTTTCATGCTCTTTGTGGTGCCAGGTTTCTCCTATGGAGGAGTCTCGATGTCGTGAATGACATCATGCTCTAAAATTTCATGACTTTTAATCTTCTTCTTTTTCTTCATTGGGTCTCGCCAATTAATATAAAATTCATAAAATTCATTTTGGTCCTGTACCATTCTTGATCTGACATTAATCCCTTATTATTTGAAAATAGACCACAATCCAAAATAATTTCAAAACTTTTTCTTTTTTATTTTTCTTTATACAATTTTTTCTTTTGTTTTTGGCATGTATGACTTTTTGTTCCATTTTTTTAAAATTTTGAAAAAGTGAAAATGAGATACCACATATGGCTCCACCTACGGATAGGTTTTTTGAAAAAACACTAATAACCTTACTTTAATGCATTCACCTCAGGATTGGAGTCATATCATAGCTTAAAACATTACAATGAGAAGCTAACTGGGTAATTATTGTGATAATATCGGTATTTACAATGGAAAAATTAAAAATCTTCTTAGTGTTGGAAGTAATGTTTCATAAACTACCCATTTACAGGAAGTTGTAATAGTTTTCCATCTATATTTTCTAGAATGAAATTATTGTTTGTTTTGGTTTCTGCTACCTTGAAAGGACCAAACCACAGAGGATGAAACTTACCATGTTTACCCTTGTCTTCCCTTCTGAAATCCTAGTTTAAGACAAGGTCTCCAGGTCTAAATAATATCTCGTTAACCTTTTTATAAAAAATAAATTTCATCTTCTCTTGATAGCTTATTAGTTTTTGACTCACTTATTCTTTGTTTTCATTCCATTCTACTAGTTGGTTTACTTTAGGTCAATGCATTTGATTCCTCCTCAACATCTTTAATGAAAGAAACTGGTTTGGTTAGCTGACTAGGAAAGAGAGATGCTACTCCATATGATAACTTGAAAGGTGACTTAATATTAGACCTTTTGGTAGTCACTCTATTTTTCCATAAGGAAAAAGTTAGCTGAGAGTTCCAATTCTTCTTATTCTTCGCAATTGTTTTCTTCAGGATTCTTACTAGAGCTTTGTTTGAAGATTATGCTAACCGATTTCCTTGCAGATAATAGGTGGTATAATGGGAAGGAATAACATTGTAGTTTGGATAGAAATTAATTAATTTTGTAGATTTGAATACCCTTGAATTGTCGATGATCAATTTCTTAGGGAAAAAAAAAATTGTAAGGATGTTTTCTTCCAAGAACTTGATCACCACTAATTCAGTTGCCTTTCTGGTTGGAACAACTTCCACCCATTTGGTAAATTAATCACTGGCTATTAAAATCCACTTGTGTTGTCCAATGGAAGGTGGATTAATATCCCCTATGAAGTCCAACCCCCACTACCTGAATGGTTCTTCAAAAAATAGAAGAATTAATGTTAGTGGTGACAACTTTTTCTTTTCAGCAAAAATTTGACACTTTTCACAACATCTAATTAACCTGTAAACATTAGAAAATAATGTTGGCCAATAGAAGCCATCTTTCAGTATTTTGTGTGTTTTCACCTTCTAACTATAATGGCCTCCACAATTACATCCATTATATTCATTATATATTTCAATTATTTCCCCTTTTGTAAGACAAAGCAGCAAAGCACCAACATGATCTTTCCAATATAAATGGCCATTTACTATCACATACTTTTGTGTCCTCAATATCAAAGCCTTATATTTTTCTCTATCTAAGGTTGTTGGAAAGATAAGAAACAATAAATAATGAAAAATATTCTTATAAAAATCAAAACACATATATTTGTATGAAATTTTATTATCTTGTGCATCTTTCTTACCTTCTTCGCCAACTAATTTTGATTTAGGAATTACTGCTAGAAAATTAATCCTAATTTCTTGGTAATTGACCTCTGTTTAAATCTTAGCCAATCCCTTCCCCTTTATTTTTTTTTTTGGTTTAATCTTCGTCGCATACTCTTTAATTTTAGCTATCCATTTTCCCCTTCTTCCTTCACTATCACCCTGTGTCAACACATCCCTAATAGTTAAGTTTGGCACATATGCAGTAATCTGGGACTACAAGATGTATGTTCTGAAAGCTTTCAAGGCTTTGACTAGAGAATAAGCTTGTTTATCCAAAATATTATACTTTAACTCAACATCTCTCAATACCTTGCTAAAAAATGCTATTGGTTGCTCCTTATTGTCTTGATTCCTTTGCAAGAGAATAACTGCAATAGTAGAAGGTGAGGAAAAAGAAAAAGTTTAGAAGGGTTCTAGTAATCAGGACTTACCAAAACTAGAGCTTCTCCAAAATCCCTTTTGATTCTTTAAAAGGAATCCTTGGATGCTAGAGTCAATTTAACCTTGAAATCCTTATTTAACATATTTGTGATCTCTTTAAAATTTTCTACATAATTGGGAATAATTCTCCTGAGAAAATTTTTTCTTCCCAAGAAAACCTGAATCTCCTTTTTATTTCTGGGAAGAGGAATATTACTCATTTCTTCCAATTGCTTTGGGTCAATCATGACTGCCTCCTTTGAAGTAACATGTCCCAACAATTTCCCTTCTCTTTGAGAAAAATGAGACTGCCTTGGTTTTAGTGATAGTCCATATTTTCTACCCTTCTCAAAAGTCTGTTGAAGGTGCTTGAAGTGTTCATCATCAGATTTGGAAAACATGGTAATATCATATAAAAATATGACCACAAATTTGTTCTTTTCTCCCTCAAAGGTTATATCCATATCCCTTTGAAAGGTAGCACCAAGATTCATCAACCGGAATGGAATTTTTGCATACATAAAAGTTCCCCATGGAGTTGTCAAAGTTGTTTTCTTCTAATCATCTCGATGCCCTACTATTTGGTTGTGCCTTGAAAATCCATTAATCATAGACAATCTTGAAGATCCTATCACTTTTTGAAAAATATGATCCATTTTTGGAAGAGGGTAATTGTCCTTTAGTGATACTTTGTTCGGATTTCGGAAGTCAATACACAATCTGATCTCTCCATTCCTTTTTCTTACAAGAACTAAATTAGAAACCCAGTCTGAATATATTAAAGGAAATTATCTTTTCCTACAATAACTTCTTCACTTCATTCTCTATTGAGGGAAAAATAAAAGGACTGATTTGCATTAGATTTTGTTTATATGGTTTGACCCCTAGTTTCAAAGGGATATTATGCTTAATGATATCCTTGTCATAAGTTTTAAGGTCTTCATAACACCATGCAAAAACATCAAAATATTTTTTGAACAGATCTACATATTTATACTTATAATCTTTAGAAATACCCTTTTCCGGCTTCAGATGTTTCGGATGTTGTTTAGTTCCAAGATTACAGTTTTCAACATCAACCTCCCAGCTTTACTTCTTGAAATTTATTGGAACATCAATTGTATCAAACAATTTATCTAAAGGTACTAAACCTTTGGGAATCACATTACCTTTGAATTGAAAAATGTTTTGGGCTTCCATGGAATCTTTCCAAGGTAACTCATCATCAATTCCTTCCTCTGCAACATCTTCAACTTCCTCTTCTTGATCAATATTTGAGTTACAAAATTATCCTACCACTTCCAAAAATATTTTGATTTGTTCCTCATCTTCAAATACCTACCAATATTTGACATTATCTGGTATAGAAGGTCTATTTTGAAATTCAATTTCATACCTTAACTTTGGATTTTGTGGAGGTCTAAAAGTGTTGGTTTCCACTGCAAGTGAATAAGCCAATATGTTTCGTTTCCTTGGAAGAAACTGAATGTTAAAAGTTGAAAATAAGTTTTCTACCAGATCGAAAACTTCATTGTTGTAATATCTAAGCCTTGAGTTCTTTGTTTGTCACTACCCTCTAATCTGTTTCACAACTAATTGTTAGTATCCAAAGAAAAAATGCATTCTATCTTCATATCCTTGGTAGCTTGTAGACAAAGAATTAGAGCCTCATACTCTATTATATTATTTATAGAGTCAAACTCCAATTTATAATAAAGGGGGACCATTCCACCTTTTGAGGAAAGAAGAAGAACCCCTACACCATTCCATTACTTTGAGTATGCTCCATCAACATACAACTTTCAAATTCCATTTTCTACTACTTCTTTGTTCTGAACTATTGTAGTAACCTACACTTATGTGTCCTCAACAATTTATTCATGTACTTGCAACATAAAACAAGAAAATCATCTTTTTACTGACTATAAATAGGAGGATTGTTGGAACCCTCCTTTGTGATTTTTTTGAAAAATATCAACTCTTTGTATAGTCTTCTTTCTTCTCCACCAAATAATGGAATGATTTCATAAGTGAAATCAAGCTTTAATACTCCTCCCAGCTTAGCTCCCCAGGATCTACAAAGAAACATTCCAAATCAATCTGGGATGTCTGCAACTACTATGTCCATCACTATACTTCTAGTTGAAATCTGAGCTAGAGAAACCACAAGGTCTTTAATGATCCGAACACACATGACTCTCTTAGTGTCAAAAGTGTACATATCATTTTTTGATTTGAAGTTTTATTTGTTTCATCACCGAGAGGGGCGTTAAATTACGAGAAGCCCTAGAGTCCAACATACAATTACGAATAAGGAAAGTATGAATTATAAGAGAAATATAAAAAGGATCGGTAGATGAATACTACTCCTCTACATGTGGGACAAACATAACCACTGGTCTCTCTTCCTACAAATTGACTGTTTGTTCTACATCATTTGTTTGAGACAAATTAATAATATTTGAAATATGCTTCTTGTAAGCAACATGATTCACCAACTCAGTCAATGGGATGGGTATTTTAACCTTTTCCAATGCCTTCTGAATACTGAAGGAATGAACCTCCTTTGGTGCTTTAGCTTGCTCCTCTTCTACAGGTTTCTCCTTTTCAATATTTTTCTAGCTCACCATAGGCTGCTGAAACTATTTATCCTAATTCATTTTAATTTGTTGACTCTTAGAAGTTTCTCCTTGTTGGACTAGAATTATTCTAAGAGGTTTCTCTCCATTTTCATCATCCTTTTGAATAGGTTTTTGGGTTGGATGTTTTGGCTATTCTTTGACTTGATCCTGAGTCCTTGATCTCTTTCAAGATTGAGATCATATTTCTTTTGTAATTCTACCTACATCAAATTTGTAAATTTTCTACAATATTCATCGATCTCTTCCTCACCCAATGCAATTTATGACTTAGTACTCAAATCATTATCATTTATTTCCTCACCCTCTTCCTCTAACAGAGTAGAGTATTGGTTTTCCTAAAATTTAATATTCTCCTCCATTCCTTCTTTAGGTTCATCTTTAATATAAAAAGGAGGATGCACCTGATCTTGGTATTTCCTTTCCCTCTGCATAATTTGTAAAGTTGGTTTACTAAATTGAGGATTGAAGTTTCTATTATCTCCTTGTTGAATTTGTCTAGGAGGATTCTTATTGTCAAACTCCATCTTCACTAATTTATAATGACTTTTGTCATCTCATCCAACTTGTCTTCATGTGAATATTTTTTCTGATTAGAGGGCCCTGCTTCTTCCTTTCCCTTCTTCTTATCTATTGGTTCAGATTTCTATTTTATTTTCCCTATTGCAGACAAATTTTCTTCAATTTGTAATGCATCAGTCTAAATCTGGTCTAAGGTGGGTGATCGTCTTTCCCTTAGTGTGAAACCAATGTCTTACTCAAATTCCCCAGCAAAAACTACCTTCACACTAGAAGGAGGAGGTTTTATCTCTAATGGCGGACTGTTATCAAGTTTATTAAATATTTTAATAAATTTAGTGACTTCTTCATTTGGTTTCCTCTTAACTACATTGAATTCTATCAAGAAATACCCATGATATTTCTTTTCTCCCCATATTTGTATACAAGTATTTTCTAATTCATCCCAGGTATTGATTGAACATTTGGGAGGGTTCTGAACCATTTTCCAGCTTATCCATCGAATGATTGCACAAAAAACCTCATTAATAAATCCAAATACTCTACATTAAGATTTTCTGCAAAGGCACAAAAAGTTGCTATGTGTTTTTCAGCTGTGACCTAATCTTCTCCTCTGAATCTTGGCAACAACTTTAGATAATCATGAGGCATGGAATTCATAGGCTGGGGAATATTTAGAGGATCATATCGATTTAAAAGGAACCCTAGAATCACCATATTTTGATTTTGAAGAGGTGGAGGAGGAGGATTTCATGATTAAAACACAAAAGAGGGGGGAGGAATCACAGATATCAGAACTGGCTGAGAAACCGAAGGAACAACTTGGTATGAGGCTGAAAAATCAATAGTTTTAAGTTATTCAATTTCTAAGATTACTGGAAAAGAAAGAAGAAACAGATTCAAAATATATTTCTTCAAGATTAGTCTCAGGAATCAAGGACTTCGGAGGAATGGAATCCCTTAAAGAAAAGTCCAAATTTCTTATGACTTCCTCAAGGTGAGAAACATTGGTACCTTGAGATAAAGAACTGAAACTAGGAGCAGACAAAGTGGGACTTGGGGTTTTTGGAGATTTATTCTCTCTAAACCCTTCGGGAAACCAATTTTTTAGGGTTATATATAGTTGGGGTCTTTTGCTATGAAGTATCTGACCTCATGTGGGGTCTTGTGGGAGCCAGGACTACTATTTTTATTCTCACTTGGTGAGAATACTCAGCCATCACACTTTCTTTTCTCACTAGACAAAGAAATGATTTTCAAAAAACCAGGGAAAAATAACTTCATTCTTTAAATCCCTGACAAGCATGCCAAACGATATTGTAATATTAGAGAAAACCTCTCGTTGAGAAGAGATTAGTGCCTAGGACATTTGTAAAAAGATATAACAAATATTGTTTGTTATCCCATTATGATTATTGAGAGGTAAGTTGTACAGGTAATATAGAGGAAACTTCATGGAATAATGATATCTTTCAAGATGGCCTCACTGACTATGAAAATGATTTAAAAGTTGTGGTATAGTGATAGAAAAAAATAGTGGAAGGTTCAGAACAAAAGGTTGTAGTTTCATAATATTTTATTATAAACCTTACCAAAACACATGAGAGACTGAGACAATGAATGTATAGAAAAATGGAGCATGGTTTTAGGTTAATTGATTAAAAATTACAGGTACTGTGAGCAAAGTAAATATGTACTACAGAAAATAACCAACAACTTCATTACACTTTTCCAAAAGAAGAAAAAACAATTAATGACTTAGAGTTGCAAGAAACACATATCATATCCAAAAGATAACTTGGAATCATCTAGGAAGCTTTATTTAATCTCTAAGAAAAGATAAACACATTACACAAGAATTTTCTCTCTGAAGTCAAAATTCAGAACCCAAAAAAATGGTTCCTCAGTGTCTTTTGTAGGAACATTACAAAGCTGAAAATTGTAAAAAATGTTAGTTGTCATGAATTCCTTCAACTACTTTTGAAAACTACCTTAAACCCTACTCGGTCCTTATGAGGAAACAAACTTAAAAACATAGTGTTTTTGAAAAATCACAAAATACAATTTCTCTTAAATAATTTTTTTTTAAAAGAACATGTGGCTGATTTTCACTAGATTACTTGGGACCCCTATGTAGGATGACTTGTAGAAGTTCCAGGTTCATCTACTTCATTTTGTGACATCAAATCTCAACAAATTTTCCATACAAACAAATCATAGCCTGGAAATTTGATAAACCTGACATGTGTCATCATGAAGACACTTGGCTTACATTGGATTTAGAACTGGCGAGCTGGCAAGTGCAGGTGGACTTTGGCATTCTCCAGAATAAAAAATAGATAAAATGATTTGGAAGAAAAACAAAGTTTTATAATTTAACCGGGGAAAATGGCATTTAATGACAAGTGACAAATGTATGACATGATGGTGCAATGACGATGTGGAGGTGTGAGCTAGATTGTTGACATGGATGGGTGGCATGGAGGAGTGATATTGAAAATGGTATACTATCAGAATCTCACTTGCTTTCCATTGAATCTTGCTCGCTTTCCACAGAATGTGATGAATACCTCTTACCGCCTATGGTAGCACTCGTGGTGGTAAGTGGTTATATCACCAAGTGATGTCACATTGAATCCCTCCCATTGATCAGTCATTGATGATTTATCTACCAAAACTCTTATGGGAGAACCCTTGCCTAGAACTGTCGTTCTCTTCATGGTGTGGGGTTTCTCTTATGGAGGAGTCCCGATTCCACAAATGAAATTGCTCTCTAAAATTGTCTGACTTTTAATCTTCAGTTTTGTCTCCACTAGGTCCCACTAATCAATATAAAATTCATTTTGGTCCTGTACCATTCACAATCTGAAATTAATCCCTTATTATTTGAAAATAAACCACCATCCAAAATAATTTCAAAACTTTTTATTTTTTAATTTTCTTTATAATATTTTTTGTTTTTTGGCATATATAATTTTTTTCCATTTTTTTTTGAAATTTTGAACAGAGTGAAAACAATCTACAACACTTTCCTCCTATGATGTTTTGATTAGGTATAATCTGAAGAGAAAAAATGGAGCTAGGGTTCCTTAGCACAAAGAGCTTCCTGGTTTCTGCCGCCAACCTCGACTCCTTGGAGGGCTCAAAAGGAAGACCAGTAGACCCCCACTCATGGTGGCAAGAACTGGGACGTGACTTTGCTACCAACTCTCCCTCTGGCTACCTCAAACAATGCCCCTCTAGCACCTTCTGGCACATCTGCACGCCGACCCAGTAGACCGCGGCTCCCAGGTGACAGAGGCAGCAAACCTTTATCGGCAGGTTTTGAACACAGGAAGTATACTCCGCTGGGGGTTTGCTCTGTGACTCTTTCGTCTGTCTGGCTTGGGGTTCATCTTCCCTCGACAGGCTGCAAGGTGCATTTTGGAAAGTACAGGGAGGGCCCCAGATGTGGAATATGGACTTTGTTAGATCACTCCCCCTGTCCTCGTGGTCTGGAGGTTGGGATTCCAGTTACCACAACCTCTAAGCAAACCTCACTCCTGTGAACATTGTTTCGGCAGGCGGCCAGTCCACACGCTTCCCAAGGATCTCGGCTTACTCGCGAGATACTAAGGCCGTCATGCTCTGTCTAGACTACGTAGTGGAGATGAACAACTCCCCCCTATAGCTCAGACACCCATAGCCTCTAAAGGGGAAGCTGCCTCCTTGCTCCAGAAGACACAGACGGCTAATGGGAACTAGGTAAGCCCAAACTACTTTCAAATTTTTTTAAAAACTCCTGCAGGGGCCTCTGGTTTGCTCCGCGTCTATAACAAAGACAAAGTTCTTGATCTGAAGCAAAGCATCACATAGAAATACAGATACCCTGGCCACTCACAGATCTTGATGTTCGAAGGAAAAATTCTACAGGATCACCATGCCCTGAAGGAGTATCAAATATGGGCCGACTCCACCATTATTCTTAACCTGAGATTGCACAGGGGGGCTACAACCAAGGGCAGAATAGGGCTGGGAGGAGGCACACAAGCAGGCTCAGGTTCAAAACAGAAGCAAGCACATGAGACTCTATCTTTCAAGAACATCCTACAGGGGAAAAAGATAGCCCCTGAACCATCCAAACAGACAAGAAATGCTCCCAACCCCTATATAGTGGAGCAGCTGAACCACAACCCAGAATTAAACATTGATATGCCAGAATCTGATGAGTGATGTGCCTTCTTTGAATCTCTAGCTATTATTTGTCGTTTTAACTGCTACTGGCCCAAATAGGTAGAGCTTTTCCACTGGATCTTAAAAAACTGGTCATTAGAATGTGACATCCACCTCTACTCCAAAGGTTTCTTTATAGTTAAATTTCCATCCCCAGAAGCTAGAGACAAAATTCTACAAGAAGGACCATGGTCCTGGGGTTCAACTGGCCTATTCACCACTCCCTGGTTCCCGGAGTTTGATGCAAACACCATGGTTGTCTCAAGGATGCCAATTTGGGTCTAAATGCACAATCTCCCTCTTTATTTCTTGGAGGACAGAGTTCTGGCTGGTATTGGCAACAACCTAGGACAGTTTATAAAACAGGACTCCCAAAGAATAGAGGAAAGGATTTTCACCTCTGCTCGAATATGTGACTAGGTTGACCTCACAAAAGTCCTTCTGGATAGCATCCATTTAATCCACAACAAGTGAATTTGGACACAGAGTTTAGACTACGAGAACATGGCCTTCAGATGTAGGAATTGTAGACAAATAGGCCATTTACACAACTTGTTCCCAAATGCCAAAAATGATACCAGAAGGAAAAAGAACCAAGGGAAAAGCCCAAAGGATGGAATTACCTCCCACTTGAACCTAAAGAGGAGAAGGATGAAGCCCTGGAGGAACCTTTCCCACAAGAGGAAAGTCAGATACCAATGGAAGCTGATTCACAAGGAGGATCTCTACAAGACCAATCAGTTGCAAAGAATCATAGGGTACAGGCCGACTTGCACCCCAATGAGGGGGACATTAGTGGGATTAAGTGCCTCCACACATCAAATACCTCAAACTCTAACAAGGACAACACCAATATGGATGCAGGTCTCCATTTAGCATTGATCTCTGCGTCACCATCGCAAGGGGAATGGCACAAGGTTGAAAAAAGAAGGGGCGGAAAGCATAGCTTCCCCCACCATGTACATTATTTTATTCTTTTCTACTCATCATTGCTTAACATCTAGTCATTGACTTGATGTTGCTACTTCTAGCCAGTACAACATCTAATTTTGTTAATTTATTAATCAAAATTGTGCTTTTTCCTTGGAAAAAAAAATCTACAACACTTGGCACATACATCAGATCATGGATCAAAACAAATTCCCCAAAATTCAAGTGAAATTTGATGAACCCAAATCCTTTGATGGGATGAGTACAAATTTCTCCAAGAATAATTTTCAAATTTACTCCCTCTCTACCAAATTAGAGAGAACCTCTTTATATTTATAGAAATGATAAGTGGCCCCACTATGAACCAATCAACTATCCCATGAATTTGGAGGAGAAGAGATAGTGAGAGTAGAAATAATAATATATTCAGACTTATTGGCCACGTTACTTTCATTCTTGGAGAATCTTGATTTATTTTGAGGACGACGATCTTCTTCATGGTCACTTGGAACATCTCTTCCTCTTCTTTCATCTCTTCCATTGCAATCATTCATTGAACCATCTCTTCTTCTTCGATCATCAAAACTATTATTGTTGCTTCTTGTGTTTTAGAATGGATCTTTGTTCTTCTCAGTGAAATCTCAAGCATAATGAGATTTCTTGTGACAATTGAAACATTCAATGTGTGATGATTCTCCATCATTCCTTCTCTTTGAGCTTCAAGAAAGTGGTTTCCTTGAAATTGATGGACCTCATTTTCCTTTCTTTTTTCTGTTTTGAGGGATGAATGCAACAGTCTCTCCCTCTTCATGTTTTGGAATCCCGCCCCTTGATATCATCCTTCATTCTTATTGAGTGAGATTTCCAACAATTTCATCAAATAATGGGAAGGTATTGTTGTTTCTTATTGTTTTAAGGAATGTTTCCCAAATGGGGGGGAGACATCTAAGAGATACAATCACCAATTATTTTTCAAGTACAAATTCCCCAACCTTATGCAATTGATCTCTAAGATGAGATATCCTCATAATGTGGGATTTAATAGACTCTCCTTTATTCATATTCATATCTTTGAGTTGATATTTAAAGGAGAGGATTTCATTCTAATTGTTGACTTCATACATGCCAACTATCTTATCTTGTAAACCATCAACTATAATTTTATTTTCTTTTAACTCACCTTTCTTGTGCTTTTTCTTGGCAATAGTGGAAGCATTCTTTGGAGGCTCGAGTAATTTTGTTAAATATGATCCAAAAAGTCATTGTTATAAACTATGATCTACAACTTGATATTCCATGTAGTAAAGTGAGATGAGTCACCCAACTTCTCATGTTCCTTGAAGAAGGAGGAAGACATATTGGCTTGACTAGATAGGCTCCTTCAACAATCCAAAGATGATGGCTTCAAATCTTGTCTCCTTTTGGTCTTTTCCTTCACCTTTGGTCTTATACCATGTTAATTTCACACTGCTCTATGTTGTTTCAATTACTTTTAGCCCAATTAAATTCTTGAAATAGTAATATTTTCAGTCACAATTAATCTTTGTAATCACCAATAGTAATTGGAGATAAAATAATAAATGCAATGACAAAGGAGACAATCAACACATCAACAAGAGACACTAGATTTTGTCAAAGACCTTGGAAAAAACCACTGTGGGGAAAAATCTTTGAAATTATTCTTCATATTATATTTTCAGAAAAAAAGTTAAAAATATAGTAAAATAACCCCAATACCAAATCACCTAGCAAACTCAACCTAAAAACATTCAGAAATATTTTCCCAATATCAATATATATCAGAGACAACTTTCATGTATGTGGTCAACTATTGTCAACTACGATCATATGTCAAAATTTAGCACTAGATCCCAACCACACAAAGAAAGAATTGTGTATTTAGTTGAGACCTTCCAATCACACCCTTGAGCCTGCTAGCCTGTGGTTATATTCAAAAATTTCCTTTGACAATCCTGCGATTGGAATCCAAAATCCTAAATCATGTGTGAGCTTTGGCCCCTTAAATTTCAAATCTATGCAAACCTCTTTCCTTGACCCAACATCACGCATCTGCGAACCAATCGATGAAGAAGATAAGAAGATAATCTTTGGTTATGTCCAAATGAGCTTGAGGTCACTTTTATATATAGGCTTCCTAGGGTGACCAATTTCCTGTTAGGGCCAACCTGTCCAAATGTGCATATGTGGGATTTTCTTAATAAGTACACTTTCCCTTATCCAAATTAAGCGCTTTAATAGTCAAATTTGGTCCTCTCGAAAAGAAGAATCTAGTTCCATGGTTGGAATTTTTCATTGATATTCAAAATTAACACCATTCAGAGACCAATGAACCTTACTAAAATAGAAAATTTATCTCTTGTAGCAACACAAACAACTTTTCTTCTTCTGCCTATAAAAATAACTAGTAAGAGTGACCAAAGTTTTTAGAGGAAATATAAAATTGAATCCAAAATCCTAGTTCAAATAGGTTTGTAATATTAAATGGGGGGTCATTTCAATAAAAGGGAACCAACTAATACTAGTGGCATCGACCAATACCCTAAGGTAGTCACCATACTATATAATTGTTAGTGGTTGGGATTCTTTGCCAGAATTAGAGTTTTTGATGATGATATAGCCATGGATTTTGCAATGAACTTACAAAATCCCAAAGGAGAAGAAATTTTCAATACAGTAAAAGGGCTAGTTATTTATATCAATGAGGATTCCATTAGTAGAATTACAATTCTCCCTAAGGGGTTGCACTAGAACAACGAGGAAAGGTAGGAAATATATTAATTTGGTAGCTCAATGATGAATTAAATGCATTGCATTAAATTCCTCTTTCTAAGAGGACCTAAATTGACATTTGAAGCACTCAACTCAAACATGGGAAAGTGTGTTTTTGATGGAAAACCCACATTGGAAAATTTGATCAAGTTAGACAAAGAAGCTAATTATCCATCCTCTAATGCCTATAAATTAAGGTCATCTCTTCCTCATTTAGCACAAATCACATCATCAACACATTCTTCTCCCTCCTCATTTCATTGGTTGGTATAGCTCAAAGAATTACATGGATCTCTCGCACATGTGAAGGAAAAGTGTCTCTTTCTGATTGGGCTGAATTCCAAATATATTGCAAGACTTTGACTAGAATTGCCCAAATCTTGTTTGACTATTTTTTACTATGATTTTTTTCATCTCTCTATTTTACTAGGTCACATTACAGAGCATAAAAATTGATTAAGTTGTTGGGTGCTAATAGGGGTCTTTTAAAACTCCTAATTGCCTCACATTAATTATAAACCTCGGTAAGTCTTTTTGTTTCAAGAGTGTACACAATATGTGCAAGATATACATCCAGAGAGTAATGCTTTTTAAGTTGAACTATAAAACTTGATACAAGAGTAAACAGATGCATTTATTAAACTCAAGCTACAGCTGTTAACGGAAATATTAAATCCAAGCATCAAGACTTAATATTCAACTGATAATCAAATATGAAGCAAGAAATTCAATTGAAAATAGCATCAACTGAGAGCATAGTACCATTAACCAATCTCTTTCAGCTGATTCTATATGAATCACACTTTATCTCAATTAAGTAATTCGAATGGAAATGATGTCAACAGAGAGTTTAGTAGTATTAACATTTCTCTTTTAGCTAATTATATACTAACCACACACTTATCGTAATCAACCAAAAATCAATGTCTTAACTAATAATTAATTCTACCTGTAGTGAGCATAATTGAAATCAAATGGAAATGTTGCATAGTACATAAGATTAGAACAAAGGAAAATAAACTAACTGCAATGTAAACTCATAGGAAATCAAAAGATATCAAATAGAATAAACTTAGCAGAAATTGGAAAAACATCAAACCAATTAGACTCGCGTGAATTAGAAAGATATAACACAAAGGACAGCAGTTTGATCCACCAGAGGTCGGGCCCTAGCCACTAGTGAATACTACTGAGCTACATCAGAGAATACGAATGAACGAAAATGCAAGTTATATATTAATCATCAAATTCACTTGTCATTACAATACGACCTCCTTTAGAATCACATTCTATATATTGAAATTACAATTGAGGTCCTAAGTGAAAAGCTAAATCTCTCCATTAGCCCCTCTCCTCATATCCTATCTTATCCTATCTATCTCTAATAATCCCCTTCTTTGATCTCTGTTTTCATTTAAATACATAGAGAGCAAGGAGAAGTTACAACAGAGATGATTACAAAATGATTCCCATAACATAATTGAATTGTTCACACAAAATTGATCAGCAAGATCATATCTGAAATATCTTTCCATGCACATTCAACAGGAACAGGCCAAATTTGGTATTGCCACTGAGATAATTTGGAAGAGGGTTGCAACAACGAATCTGAGAAAATCATCTTCAGAGAACCTTCCATTTCTCTTAATACTTACTGAATTTGGGAAAGCTGCTCATTATAAGACTAATTCAGTCCATTCTAAACAGAATACATGTTTTGGATTTTCCATATTCTTCTCCATTTGCCTGAAACATCCAATGAAAAACTATCACTTCTTATTCCAATGAATTTCTGAGTTGGAATATTTAATGATGAGTTGGACATCAAATCTGCAATCTGGAAAATATCTTGGAGGCTAAAATGGTGAGCGATGTTACAAAAAAATTATTAATAAACCATCAT
The DNA here is from genome assembly GCA_031772625.1 of Pinus tabuliformis. Lineage (NCBI taxonomy): Eukaryota > Viridiplantae > Streptophyta > Pinopsida > Pinales > Pinaceae > Pinus > Pinus tabuliformis. The sequence continues at coordinate 1,429,316,437 of CM062816.1, forward strand.
TGGTAAAATCATACATAATAATCATCAATTTATTAAAAATAAAGGAGAATAAATAATATTTATCCATAAGAGAATAAATAATTATAAAATGGAATTATATGATAAATGACATGACAAAGAATGGTAGAACTAGATGAAATAGGTGTTAAAAAGTGATAATAATAATGACATATTAGCAACCTAACACACCCCCAAATTGAATATATTGCATGTCCTCATGCAACCCGAAGCCTCTATATTAACCAAGCTATATTAAAAAAATGTTCATCCCAAGTCATGAAATTGATGGAACAAATGACTTCTTCCTCAAATAATGAATATTCAATTTTAGCAATGTTGATGAAGGCGTAACAATTTTCACATTGACGTTCAACTATATGTATATGAAGTTGTAGAAAAATATGATATAAGTAACAACAAACTTCATTAACCATTTCCTCAAAAACTACAAACCAGATTTTGCTGAAATTTTGCAAGTAGATTTCTACTATATTAATGCTTCTATAATCCAAGAATCATATCATTTTGATGCACGGATCATGAGATATAAACAAAATTGTTGTAGGTGACAGTGCATGATTTTCGAAATTTTATGAACAAATTTAACTTGAAATTATCTGGGTTTGTGTATTTTAATGATAACTTTTTGTTATCCAAAAATCACAAGAATTCAGTTCATAGTTGTAAAGATATACGGAAATCAATTTCTACATTGTATAAAAATGAAATTGTATGCCTTAAATGAGAAAGAAAGTAGAAAACATTCATCATGTGTAGCGATTCCTCCCCCAAACTATAGAGTCACCATGCCTTCATGCAATGCTAGAAAACAAATTGAGGTGGTTGCTACAATCTGTTCAAATCTATGCTTGGTGTAAAACAACATGGAATAAGGGAGGTGTTAAGATGAATAAGAATATCAATGGATGATAAAGAATATTAATGGCATGGTCATAAGAAATAAATGAATGAAAGCAACACTCCCCCAAATTGAAATATGATATGTCTATGAAAGGTGGGAAGTGGTAAAGATGTGGAATGAGTGATGATAAATAATGCTCAATGGTTTCATGAAAGTCTCCCAAATTTTCAAATAAATAAGAAACTTATGCTATTTTACCTCAAGTATTACCTTTGAAAAAATTTGGAATGACATGTATGGACTAGAATTTGTTGAAGCTGGTGTAGGCTGAGTTGATGTTGAAAGTGATGCAAAAGGTGGAATCGAGGCAAGCACATCATGTCTGAAAAATTGTTCATGTTTGTGAGTTGCTCAAGCCTCTGTTGTTAAATGCAATAGTGTGGCCTTGCTACGAATAGAGTTCCCCCCCATACTTTTTTTTCTCCTGTAAACAAATCACTATTTTTCATGCAAATTTCTTGAATCCACGGTTTTAGTTTTGAACAGCAACAGATAAGCCGTATGCAAAAATTTCAGTCATAAAAACTTTTGTATAAATGAAATACAAATATTTTGTCAAATCAACAAGTTATGGCATAGTGCAGTAATTATATCGCATGCTATCCCATAATGCATACCTTCCCCCTCCAATTGGAAAAGGGCGTTCATGACCATAAAGCATAGGAAAAGTGTTGTTCTGATGACAAGGTAAGGGAATGAATAATACGACAGTAAATGAAGCAGAGTACACATATCAATGATAGGACAGCAAGAGGTATGGTTATAATGAGAGTAGAGTGTGTAAAGATAGTTATGAATAAGAGATAAGATGCTTTGGTTGATGATAGGTTATGCGTTAAGAAAAAAGGAGAAAAATATGCAAGAAAAGATACCTTTCTGACGATATTCCATCTGAAAATGATATGATTGATTAAAAACATAAACTCATACATAAATGTTCAAAGTAGGGAGAAATTAGGGAAATAATCTCTCCGATAAAAAGAAAAGTAAGAAGAGGGTATTATAATAATTATTGATGTTGAAAATATAACTTCAATACCATAAGCAGAGCCTTTGCTGCCAACAGGTGTCCATAGCCTCGACAGGGTCGCTTTTTAACCCATATGAGCCAGGATCGTCAATTTATAAATGGACAGTTCTAGTGTTGTTTTACAGAAGAGATCAGTGTGCTAGCATGGTAATTAGATGACGACACTACCATTCAGTGGGATATATCAAAAGTGATCAGGCTGACTCGTGATGAGACCTCCTATTCCAAGGATATTTTGGCTATCTAATGGATCATAACCCTGGTGTGGTGGCCATAATGGGAATGTCACTTTGTTACATCCTTATGAACATGGTAGGCTGGCTTGTAATGAGACCCCTTATCCTCCATCTGAAATTTTGTTGTTATTACACATTTTTATGATAAATAGAGGGAGGTTCAGTACTCCTTAAGACCAAGGATGGCGGAAGAAGTTGAACATGTTAATAGAAAAAAAATTGTATATATATATATATATATATATATACCCATAATCTTACTTATAATAGACAGATAGAATTATGGTCAGGAGAAGTGGAACCAACATGGTAAATATGATCAATCAATATCATATACAACAAAAATCAATACAGTAAAGTAATATATAAATAATTGTGTCCATTTTGTTTTAAGAAAAAACTATCATCAAGAAGTTGTCTTGTTAAGGATCATAACATTAAGGTATTCACCTGCCTCAATAGACTCCATAATTCTTGTTCTCATAAAAGTATTGTACTTCATGCCATGAAAGGGAATAAAAAAAAATGGGCTGGGATGAGCTAGGAATAATCCCACAAGAGGAAGGAGGTGCTAATCCCAACACTCAAAACTTCACAAGAAGCAAAAATGCTGTCCCAAAGAGGGAACAACAAAAACACTCTAAAAGTTTTCTTCCCTAGAGGGAACAACAAAAACTCAAAAATGCACAAAAAATTGTTGTTCCCTAGAGGGAACATCAAAAACTCTAAAAGTGTTGTTCCCTTGAGGGAACAACAAAAACTCAAAAAACACTAAAAAAAAGAGTTGTTTCTTAGAGGGAACAACAAAAACTCTAAAAGTGTTTTTCCTTGAAGGGAACAACAAAACTCTAAAAAGTGTTGTTTCCTTGAGGGAACAACAAAAAAACACTCCAAAAAAAGTGGTCTTCCCTTGAGGGAACAACAAAACTCAAAATGTGTTGTTCCCTCAAGGGAACAACAAAAAAGACTCAAAAAAGTGTTGTTCCCTTGAGGGAACAATAAAAAATCTTGAAAAAGTGTTGTTTCCTTTAGGGAAGAGCAGTTGCTCCCTAGAGAGAACAGCGGTTGTTCCCTAGAGGGAACAGCGGTTGTTCCCTAGAGGGAACAACAAAAAAATAGTGTTGTTCCCTCAAGGGAACAACCAAAAAAACTAAAAAAAGTGTTGTTCCCTTGAGGGAACAACAAAAACACTCGAAAAAGTGATGTTCCCTTTAGGAAATAGCAGTTGTTCCCTAGAGGGAACAAAAAAAAAACACTTAGAAAAAGTGTTGTTCCCTTTAGGGAACAACAACTGTTCCCTAGAGGGAACAAAAAAACAATTGAAAAAGTGTTGTTCCCTTTAGGGAATAGCAGTTGTTCCCTAGAGAGAACAACAAAAAAGCACTCGAAAAAAATGTTGTTCCCTTTTGGGAATAGCAGTTGTTGCCTTTAGAGAACAACAACTATTCCCTAGAGGGAACAACAAAAAAACACTTGGAAAAAGTGATGTTCCCTTTAGGGAACAACAGCTGTTCCCTGGAGGGAACAACAAAAACAACACTCAGAAAAGGTGATGTTCCCTTTAGGGAATAGCAGTTGTTCCCTAGAGGGAACATCAAAGTCATACTCAAAAAAAATATGATGTTCCTTGGAGGGAACAACAAAGGAAAACATATAGAAAGAGTGTTGTTCCCTAAAGGGAACAAAAAAAAAAAAAAATATTCGCAGAAAGTGTTGTTCCCTAGACAGAATAACAATTGTTACTTGTAGGGAACAACAAAAACATATGTAAAAAAGTGATGTTCCCTATGGGGAACAACAAATCAACACATGAAAAAGTGTTTTTCCCTAGAGGGATCTGCAAAGGAAAACATACAGAAAAAGTGTTGTTCCCTTAAGGAAATAGCAAAATAATACTCGTAGAAAGTGTTGTTCCTTCCAGGGAACAACAAAAGAAAACAGGGAGAGAAAAAAAACATAGATAAGCAATCATCCCTACTGCTCTAAACAATAGAAGGGAAATGATAAAGAAGAAAGAAAAACAATAGAGAAAAACAGGAAAAAACAATTGTATTTACAGAAAAACAGAGAAAAACAATCATATTTAGAGAAAAACATAGAAAAGAAATCATATTTACAGTAGCAAGAAAATAGAGGAAAACACATAAAACAATCATATTTACAGTTTAAAAAGAAAAAACTTTTTACAGAAATGAAGTTGCCGAAGGATTGCCTTCAGTAACTGAAACTTGCATGGTGGGGTCCTCATCGTTCAATCGTCAATGGAGCAAAAACTACAATTTGAAGGAAGCAACACCTGAAACATAAAAAAATAAGATAAATAAAAAAAGAAACAACACTTTATTTAAAAAAATAGTATATAAATAAATAAATTAAGTTACAACAGCTATGATGTTATTTCCTAAGGGAATATCAATCTGTTAATGGAAAAAAAATGATCTATTGGAAAAATGTTTTGGCAGTAGTGACATGAATCTTAAAATGGAAATCAATTCTTCATTTCTTCTATTATGAATCTGTTAGATAATGAATTGGATGAAATGCCCTTGTTTCATTAAAATTTCTTTCAAGAATCGCTTGTTCATAAATTGAACCTCTATTCTCCTAAGACCTGCAAAAACCGAGTGTCTACCTACAATAAAACATTATATCATGGAGAAAGTGAGGTGATCGGGCTCTCCTAATCCAAGAATTATGCAAAAAAATAACAAGTAGTTACTCTGTAAAACAAACCCATGGAAAAAATAACAAATTAAAATTTATTTCTCACCTGCGGTAGAGCAGTGGTCGAGCATACTAACCAGTAGTGTTTAATCACAAATCCTTTGTTTTTGGTCCGATTCGAGTGATTCAAAAGCAAAATGAGAGCTAATTCAAATATATATCACCAGTAGAAACAAGCTTTAAAAATTCAATGATATGATATGTCAATTTTACTTAGAACGACCTTCATAACAGAGTCATTTTCGATCCCCCCCACTTAGAACAATAGTGGATATTTTAAGCATATGATTTTCGTTTGATGATGGATTCAAATGATTCAAATTGGAAATGAAATTAGATTCATTTATTTAGCTCTAATAGAAACAGATTTTGAAAACAAAAATAATTGATGGGTCAAACACTCTAATGAACAGCCGGAAAAACAAAGTTTTAAGAGTGATGATTTACGATAGAGGGTCAGTATTTTGGTCATAACTTTCTCATACGATATCTAAAATGAGTGATTAAAATTTCCTTGTAAATTATATTCATAGGGGAATATAATTTAGAAACAAGTTTTCAAAATATAGTCATTTAGGCCTCAAAAAACTGATTGTCCCAACTCTGTTCCTAAGATGCCTACTGGACACCCTGTCAATGTTTTGGTTATAAATTTTTGGTTTCAAATCCAAATTGAGTGATTCAAATTGGGTTGGAAAGTATACATCAAGGGATACTTAGGATAGATTTTTTGTTTTTTTTAAATATTCTATTTTAATCCCTCAAAACATGACTATCCCCGCTATGTTTTCAGAAATTTTATCAAGCGTAGAAGCCAAAAAATATGATATTCAAGAATTTTTTAAAATCGGTGATAAAAACTAATATGAGTGTTTGTATAGCTATTATTTCCAATATAATACATCTACATACACAAATAAATTAAAATATTTATCACCTATGTTGAATTCCATAGTGTGTTGCAACAAAAACAACTATTTTTACATAAAAACAAAATGTATTTATTTATGTCCTTATTTCCACACTAACCTACTCTTCTTTGAAAATTAAATATGCTTACGTATAAGAGTACTTCTAGTGGAGCCATTTTCAAAATAAGGCCTCAAGTGTGTATATACCCAAATTTGAAAAATGCATGTTAATGAATATTAGGGTTTGAGAAGCCAACTTCCCTTGAAAGGATGGTGTCAAAAATTGTTGAAGTATTGAGTGATGCTGCAAGTAAATAATGGAGTGAAACCAATCTTCAATATATCCTTTGCTTTCTTGATTTCCCATAGCCATCATACCATGAACTTCTTGAGCTTCTAAAATGACTTGTTGATGCAGATTAGAAGAAACCTCATTTTCTTCCATAACTTCTACAATTTTTGGATTTGAAACATCCTGAATCTCAATATAAGTTTTCTCCAATGGTGCATCTAAGATAGAATGGGTGGGAAGGGTGGGTAAATTTTGCAGTTCAACATTGTAAGAATGTTGTATTGTTTTATTGTGGTGAGGGTGTGGAAGGAGTTGAGCAGTAAATTGTGTACAAAATGGAGCATTTTGATGATGTAGTTGATTGGGTTGAGTGGATGATTTTGATAGGCAAGCAAGATGTTGTGGAAGAGCTGGTGAAGAATATGGAGGATGTGTTTGTGCTACAAGATGAGGGAGAGTATTCATGCAATCATAAGATGAACCATGCAACACTTGTAGACAAGATTTGTGGGGGTTATATTGAGATGGACATGGCTGCCCTAACACATGAGTATTCCATAATGGATTATGCAAGTAAGAGAATGGAGAGGAAGTGTTTTGAACCATACCTGTAGGTTATGATTTCCATGGTTTTGAGCTTGTTGTAGCTTTCTCATCTCTTTGATATGCTACTTCCATCCTAGATAAGGAAGAACAACTATCTATGGGACTGTCCTTTTGGTAATGAGGGAAAAACACTTCTTCAATTTCTTGATTTTTCTGAACCTGCAAAACATCCAATTTTGAATTTAGAGAGCTAATAAAATCAGCTTTAAATTTTTCAAATAAAACTTTGATTTCAACTCTTATGTCTCCTGTTCTTGTAGCAGATTTGGAAAAGAAAGAAGAAAATTATCTAGAATTCTTAGCAGCCTTAGAGATTCCTCTTGAATACCTTATGCACAATTCACAAACATCATCATCTGATAATTGAAAAACATCACCTTTTCCCATTAGATTTAAGAGTTCTAAAAATTCATCTTTGATTCCTTTAAGAATGAGTGTTTCTAAGATCTCTTTTTTCAAATGCTTATGCTTTGATTTTTGAAGGTTGTAATGAAATCACTCTACATAGTCCTCCAAACTTTCATCTTCTCCTTGTATCATATTGAAAATATCTTCATCGGCCTTGAAATAGTCTTGGTAATTCTTCAAGAATATGTTCTTCATGTCATCCCATGTTTGGATTCAGCTCCCACCAAGGCTCATGAACCATCAAAGAGTTTCTCCTTTTAGAGTAAGAGGAAACACTTTCAACCTTTGATCATTAGTACAATAATCGTATCCTCTACAAAGTACTTCAAACTAAAAATAAAAATGTATCTAGGTCTTCATTTTCCAAACTGTGAAAATTTGGTAGAGAAGATGGGGTAAGTATGTGCATTTGTGTCACTCCTCCTAGATCTTTGATAGGGAATTCAGAAGTAGAAATGTCAGCCATTTCTTACCATAATAGAAGATGTTCTTCATGTGTTTCTTTAAGTCTCCTCCTTCAAATGTTCCTCTCAATTGGTTAGTTAAATGGGTGGTGCTTACATCACCACTCGAGTGGAATTATGAGATTTTTTTCAAAAATTCTACCTCTAAAGTTTCTACTTCAATTCCTACGCAATTCTGTTGAAAAACGAGCGGAGGAGAAATCACTTTACTTGCTCATTACATAGGTTCTTACCTTCCATATTTAATACCCAATTCTTTCACAACAGACAAACATCAAACACCTACTTCAACTTCTATGCAATTGTACTAAAAAGCAGGCGGAGGAGCGAACACATTACTTGCTCATTACATAGGTTCTTACCTTTCATTTTTTATATGCAATTCTTTCCCCACAACAAATATCAAACATACATCAATCTCTGTGAAATGGAAACATTGTCCCTAGCAACGACGCTAAAATGTTGGGTGCTAATAGGTGTCTTTTAAAAATCCTAATTGCCTCAGATTAATTATCAACCTGTGTAATTATTTTTGTTTCAAAAGTGTACACAATATGTGCAAGCTACACATCCAAAGAGTAATGGCTTTTAAGTTGAACTATAAAACTTGATACAAGAGTAAATAGATGCATTTATAAAACTCAAGCTGTGTTAACGGAAATATTACATCCAAGCATCAAGACTTAATCTTCAACTGAAATCGTGATCAAATCTGAAGCAAGTAGTTCAATTGAAAATAGCATCAACCGAGAGCATAGTAGCATTAACCAATCTCTTTCAGCTGATTCTATATGAATCACACTCTATCTCAATTAAGTAATTCAAATGGAAATGATGTCAACTGAGAGTTTAGTAGTATTAACAAATCTCTTTTTGTTGATTCTATACTAACCACACTCTTATCATAATCAACCAAAAATCAATGTTTTAATTGATAATTAATTCAACCTGTAGTGAGCATAATTTAAATCAAATGGCAAAGTTGTGAAGTACATGAGGTCAAAATAAAGGAAAGTAAACTAACTGCAATGTAAACTCATAGGAAATTAGAAGATATCAAATAGAATAAACTTAGCATAAAATGGAAAAACATCAAACCAATTAGACTTGCGTGAATTAGAAAGATATAACACAGAGGATAGCAGTTTGATCCACCAGAGGTCGAGCTCTAGCCACCAGCGAACACTGTTGAGCTACTTCAGATAATACAAATTAACGAAAATGCAAGTTATATATTAATCATCAAATTCACTTGTCATTACAATACGATCTCCTTCAGGATCACATTCTGTATATTGAAATTACAATTGAGGTCCCAAGAGAAAATCTAAATCTCTCCATTAGCCCCTCTCCTCCTATCCTATCCTATCCTATCTATCTCTAATAATCTCCTTTCTTTGATCTCCATTTTAATTTAAATACATAGAGAGTAGGGAGAAGTTATAACAAAGATGATTACAAAATGATTCCCATAACAAAATTGGATTGTTCTCAACAAATTGATTAGCAGGATCATATTTGAAATATCTTTCCATCCACATTCAACAAGAACAAGTCAAATTTGGTATTTCCACTAAGATAATTTGGAAGACGGCCGCAACAACGAATCTGAGAAAATCATCTTCAGAGAACCTTCTATTTCTCTTAATACGGACCAAATTTGGGAAAACTTCTCATTATAAAACTAATTCGGTCTGTTCTTAAAAAAACCTATGTTTCAGATTTTCCAAATTCTTCTCCATTTGGCCGAAATGTCCAATGTAAAACTATCACTTCTTATTCCAGCAAATTTCTGAGTTGGAATATTTAATGATGAGATAGAGATGAAATTTTCAATCTGGAAATATCTTGGAGGCTAAAACGGTGAGTGATGTTACAAAAAATTTATTAATAAACCATCATTGGTAAAATCATGCATAATAATCATCAATTTATTAAAAATAAAGGAGAAGAAATAATATTTATCCATAAGAGCATAAATAATTATAAAGTGGAATTTTATGATAAATCATGATAAATGACGTGATAAAGAAGGGTAGAAATGGATGAATAGGTGTTAAAAAGTGATAATAATAATGACATATTAGCGATATTTAGTTTCTTAGTCTATTAAGAAGTTTTTAGATCATTCTGGACAATACGATGAACCCTAGCTATATTGCCGCCGCCTCCCTTCCTTCGGCCGCTGTCGGACTTCTGCTCAGCCCTGTCGTTGATGGTGCTAGGAACGTCAGTCATGGATCGCTGGTATCCTCCTTCATTGTTTAACTGAGCATCTTCCATTCACTGCTGAGAGCCCCCTTCACTCTATCATGCTCCGTTCAGAACTTTGGGGCAGCTAGTTCACGGCCCCCGAGGGCTGCAACTCGCCCCGGCTGCCCCCTTCAAACTCCAAACGCAAAGTCCAAGGTGGAATACGCAGATTTTACTCCTATTTCTCCTCAAGCAGAGGTCATTGGGTGGACATTTGTGGCTCCAGAAGAATGCTCTATTTTCAATCATCAGAACCCCTTCCGCTCCCTGAATCTGCCTGGGCGGAGTATTAGCCGCCCCCTTCAGCTTCCAAACACAATGGCTAAGGGGGAACACACAGACTCTTCTCTTGTTTCTCCTCAAGCGATAGTCATTGGGTGGATATTTGTTGCTCCGGAAGAATGCTCTGATTTTAATCATCAGAACCCCTTCTGCTCCCTGAATCTGCCTGGGCGGAGTATATGGAAGCTCTATGAGGTGGATAACATTACCAGACTCAATGATGCCAGGATTTTCCTATCATCTCCTCACAAGCCCCCGTGGCAAGTTAAGGAAGAGAAAGCCCTTCGAGGAACTAACCTCCCCTCCTCTCATATCTGCAGAGGAAAGCGGAACTTTGACCTCTCTGGCTCATTTCAGATCCAAATCATGCTCATCTCTGGCAAAACTCTGCTTCAATGGGTGAGCTCATCAGATCTAGTGCAGAACCTCAAGCATGCTCTAGAACTCAAGCTGGGGATTCCATCTGCAGCTCAACGACTTCTCCACGAAGGTAAACAACTTGAGGATCTTTACCCCCTTTCCTTCTACAACATCAAGAGAAATGCTTCCATTGTTTTCACTTTTCGTCTGAGAGGGGGAGTTGTAGTACAGTCATCCTCAGCTAAACCATTTTCATATAAAGATGCTGTCCATGCTCAGATGCCTGAGAAAACAGCTCCACCAATTCTGGCTCCCAAACCTTTCTTGGTGGACAAACTAGAGAAAACCCCCTCCATTGAAATAATGCATCCATCGCTGGATGAGCAAACCCAAAATTTTGCAGAGCATGCCATTATTTGCAGGTTCAATGGGCTATGGCCATGCATAGCAGACCTTTACCAATGGATTCACTCTAACTGTACCAACAATTGTAAGGTTCTATTTTTCTCAAAGGGCTTCTTCATTGTAGTGTTTGCTTTCGGCGAGGACTACCAAAGAGCTACTTCAGGCCCATGGTTTTGGGGTTCAGCAGGTTTATTCCTCACCCCCTGGTTTCCAGATTTCGATCCCTCTATAGCAATCATCACCAAGCTCCCAATCTGGGTCAGAATGCCCAATCTCCTGGCGCATCTATGGCACTTTGCTGTATTTCAAAGGATCGGCAACTCTCTAGGACGTTTTCTAGACACAGACATCTCTAGAGGGGAAAAGGGCCTATACACCTTCGCCAGAATTTGTGCAGAAATAGACATGAGCAAAGGTCTCCCTGACCAGATCAACCTCAAAATTGGAGACTTCCATTGGACTCAGACCTTGGACTACGAGAATACAGCCTTTCGCTGCAGAAACTGCCACAACACAGGGCACCTTCGAAGCTCCTGTCCCTCGATGTCGGCCCAAAAGAAGAAAGCCAATCCCAAGTAGAAATCCAAAATCTGGAAGCCTCATGACCCTCACCCCATGGACGATTTTGATTTTAACTCAGATGAAGATGAGGGGTCTGAGAAAGGGATGGAAGCAAAGTTGGCACAGGATCCGCCCTCGACTGAGCCTGAGGATTCGTTTGTCCAGCCAATCTCTTAGAAAAGGATTCATGAATCCTCTACCTCGGATTCAGATAAGGAAACCTCTCACTCCGCCCAACTCAGTTTGCAAGTCATGCTAGCTCAGCAATGCCCTCCTGATTGGGTCAAAGTTGGTGAAAAGAAAGGGAAAAAATTTCGAATAGCTGATTCCTCCCATGTTGGGTATAATCGATCTTTGTCTTCTGCTCTTCTTGTTTCTTCCTGTTCACCTCTACTCTCTTCTCTTATTCTTCTAGGAGTTGAGGTGGATAGCCTATCCTTTCCGGCTGCCTATGTTCCTTCTTTCTTGATTGTAACTTCTTATTGTACTATTCGTCCTCTTAATAGAATTAGTTTTACTCAGCAAAAAAAATAATGACATATTAGCGGCCCGATAGAAGTCCAGGAGATTTTCTCATAGACTTATTTCATACTTTGACCACAAGCATCTTATATGCGTTAACCAAGTTTAACTGCTCAGAATTTGATTGTTTTGACTTCTGGTTGACCAACTAAGGAGGCTGAGTTGGAAGACCTTTGACCGAGATATTAAGAGACTTTTTTGACCTTTGACTATTGACTAGTTAGGGAATACATTGTTGTTATTGATTTCTAATGATCTAGACATATTTTCTCAAGAGTTAACTTTTTTTTACTCTCTTTCTCTTGAATATAATTTGGATAGTTTCTTAGCATATTAACATTTTTGGATATTGGATATTGGCTAGTTAAATATTGACTTTGTTTCTTGATGATGTACTCTCTCTAGTGAACATCTTAGGACAATCTAATAGAAGAATATTTGTAAAGTATTTTCACCCTTGTGGGGTTCTTTCATGGTCGTTGACCAAATATTGTGTCTCTTGTCTCTTGGCTATCTTTCATTGTGCATTTTTATAATTTTTCTATATACTATGGCTATAATATCATTGACTAATTGAAGAAATAAAATTTTAATTTGGGTGTCATTGGAAATTGTGGGGGTAATAGTTGTGTCATAGAACAATTCTTGATGAAGAATTACCATGGTATTAAATATGAGGTGAAGACATGCACAATAGACATAGAGAAAGAGAATCCATCTTCTAGCAGTTAAATTTTGGTCTAGTAAAAAATGTCTACCTCATACTTCAAGGATAATGAAAAATTAGTTGACGCATCTGGCTTTGTAGCTTGGAATACCAGGACCAATGTCACCTTAGAGGAATGTGATGTATTGGAACACATGGAAGGAAATATTTCAAATCCTCTAGGAAATGCTCCCCAAGCTATGGAATCCAAGTACAAGAAAAGCGAGATCAAATCTAAGAAGATCATTATTCACTCTTTAAGAGATCATCTACTTGTTTATATTTCTTCTTTTAAGACATCCAAGGAAATGTATGATAATATTTTGGGCATGTATGAAGTGAAAAATTTGACCCACTGTTGAGGGTGCTGGACCCACTAACATGTCAGAGGATCTCCTCAGTAAGAAGTCCCAACTAGACCTCAGACCGTCTGGAGTAGGAGTCCCAGCGATGGGTAGTACGGTATCGCCTTGATTGTGGTTGTGCGTAGAGGTAAGTAATATGTACTTATTTGTAGGAAGGGTGTGACTTTGTAGCAAGTCAAGGAAGGTGCATGAAAGGCTCTAACAAATGGAAAGGGGGGAAGAGTTCACCCCTTTGAAACTTGTGACAGAACGTAGCTTGAAAGGGAACACATGAGTAGAAATATATCACGATATGGAAAGAAGGATAGATGACAATCCAAAGTGATGGATTTTATCAAAAACTCACTTGGATAAGATTTATATAAACATATACATAATAGTCCATACATACATGCATAAATTACAATTACATACATCATTAAAGTAACCAAGAGAGCCGAACTACAATAATAATGTATGCATGAAATGTGTTGGCTTTGTTATATTAAAAGAGTGAAAGATCAAATCATAGATATAACCATGGCAACTACTAGCCCTAATAGTCAAACATTAGAGACACTACTGATTTCTCCTCCAAAGAGATGTACTACCTCTACACTGTGGAGAAGCCAAGGCTCGTTACAATACACTCCAAGATTTCTCTAAGTTATCCCTATAGAAAGCTTGGCTCCCAAAAGCTTGTACAATGAGTTATCAGGTTCTATAAATAGCAAAGGGTAGGATGACCCTTGGCATTCCCCTTTGTGACTCTTAACCTACCCTCATGACTCTTCAACTTACACATGATTGTTACATTCTATTATTGACACTTGGTCTTTCACTTTTAGAACATGTTTACATTACAATCTGCATATGTACCCATGTGAGACAAAAATAGGCTTGAGTAAGCCATGCAAGACATCACTAAGACTCATACAACTGTCAGAAGACTAACTCTTTGACATCCTCTCGATGATCAATGGTGGTGAACTGCTGCCAAGCTTGGTAGTCTGTTATGTTGTCTACGTGCTCTGTGGTGACATCCTTATAAAATAAAACTCTTGCCTCTGTTGCATACGGGTACACTGATTTGGCACCTCTATCCAACTCGTTGGATAGCATGCTCATCGTGGTCTTTAGTGCAACTAGACTAGCGAAATAATGGTGCATAGTATATGTGCTCATCTCCAAGTCTGCACTTGTGGCTACGCGCATCCACTAATCAAATTACATGTTCATCTCCAATCGAAATTGGTTATTTATCTTCTCCTCAGTGAGTGTGCCAATGGATGGGATTGCATGCATGTGCACAATGACATCCATGCTCCTAAAAACTCATGCATGTGAAGCCCATAAGCTGGTGATGAGATGTGGTAGTCCCTCATAGTTTTAGATCTGACTCCGGGTGTGTGCCTTCAACTCCAATGCATTTGGCTTCATCATCTTTGGCAAGTACAATGGGGGTCCCTTGTACCTCATTATCCATATTCTCATCTGAACGATAGGAGTGTGTAGGTCTAACAAGATGCATTCTTGTTGGCTTGAGGGGTGTAACCCAAGTTTAGAGTTATTTAGCCAAACAAATCCCTATACTACTGGCCCTTTTAGCAACAACCGGCATAACGCGGACTGAGGTCTCACCCGAAGTAGTATGGGGGGATGATGGAACCAAGTTTCTGCACCCTTGAGACTTGTGACGGGTGGATTTAGTCGAACTGTGAATACCTTTGTGCAGGTCACTTTGTGCACTTTCGTGACCCATGAGGCCTTTGCACCCTGTTATACTCGACTTCGTGCAGCCCTAACTAGGGGATGAGGAGCTTTCGCGCTGCTAAAGTAGCAATTTGCACTATTTCTCCCAGCTACAACATGGATCTTACTTATCTTCTTATAACAGTTAGTTATCTTCATGTAAACAGATACATTATCTTCTATTCACTTATTCAACACACTCATATAACTTCGTGGAGCAAATAAACAATAAACTTGCAATTCATACCCAATATACTTCAATGCATAAAATAGGAAAATAATACATAGGAATAATGTAACACTTCTCTTTATTAATTCTTCAATCGGTTAGAGACTCAACCTACCTTGCACACTCAACTACAGGCATCCGCGCACTCAGCTACGGACTACTAGGTCTCTGTGCTCTCAACTGCACAGCCTTCTGCTACTCTACTACCCAAAGGCTCGCCTTTACACTTAGACTCAATGCTTCATCATTATATTTTCCATGGATGAATTTTTTCTTTACACTTAGAGCCTCGCTCTATTTATACAATCCCATGGTCCGTGGACCCTGGGTAGGACTCTCAAGCCGAGATTACATTACAAAAGTAAGGGCGGACAACCCTATGACTTTATTATAACTTTGCGCTCCGTGCCCACAAATTGCAGAGAATTTACATTGGACTTAGTCAAAACTTGGGATTTAAGCGCCAAAACTTGCCTTGGGGGGATCTTGCGCCTAGCAGTGCTCTCCTATAATAACACTGCTACCAACCATTAAGATGGACAACTGACTTATGCATGGTGACGAACCTGAAGTATAACTTCCACATGACTGCCTCAATAGGCAATACATCTAGTCTTACTCTCCTCAAATCTATTTTGGCAGATGTTGTAACTTGCTCTTCTCCCTGCTTGGCTACTTGTAACTCCATAGCCATGTGCTCGTTCTCAGCTATCAAGAATCGAACACTCGAGCTAGTCACTTCGGCATATGTTTTGGTGGCATTGGCCAATGGAGCTAGATGTCTATGCACATCAGACATGATCACTCCTCTTCAAAATATTCAGGAGATACATGGACATCTAGAGTGGGCACTCTGCATGATTTCACAACTATGTGTTGTGACTCGTCGAAAGATATGTTGTGAACATTTGCTTCCAGATTGTCCTCAAGGATTTCACTGTCTCCTTGAACTCTTGGCACTTTCTCTACTTCCGGATCTAGTGAAGTTGGTGGAGCGACCTCTTCGTGCTGAGGCATGAGGTCAATGTCTTGATCTAACTCAGGCTAAACCATATCTATGTCCATCTACTCTAGCATCTGTTCAATCTCCCGAGCAAAGTCTTGTTCCTCCAACTTCTCACTCTGTCTACTATATGCCAACTAATTGGATGAATCAATAACCTCTATGGGAACAATTTCATCAATATGTGCATGTTGCACCTCCTACTTTTCTTGTCCCTCTTACACTTCCTTCTCTCTTCTACGCAACTCTTGTTCTTCCATGAGTTTCTGCTTCAACTCCTGCAACTCCTTTTGCCTTTGCACAATCCTTCTGTCGTGCTACCACCTCTTCGCCTCAATATCCAAAGTTTCTTTCAACACAAGTGGATCTCCTTTGAGCTTGCAGCTTTGCTCCACCTCTGTGTTGTCAGCAACCTTCCTCTTTCCTTTGTCGAGCACAGATCTGCTTCCCTCCACTATTGCTGATGATGTTGCTCTTCGAGATCTTGCTACCTTTTGCACTGCTAATGAATCTACAACCATTCTGACTAGTTCATTAAGCCTAGAGAAGTTGTAGCAATATCTCTATGGGTCTTCCTCAGTCTAATGACACGCCCTGTGGATCCAAGGATGATACACTCTTGCATAGTGTTCCTTCAGTAAGAAATGCAAGTCATATGGATTGAAAATTTCGGTGCCAAAGGTGAACCTCTTGAATTCCTCTATCTCAGCCTCGGCATACTTGAGATTATGGATTTCATACAACTTTATCTGCAAAGGAAGAGTGGACCAAGTTTCCTTCTTCTTCCTGTGCAGTCTTGCTGACAACCTTATCGAGATATGATATGCTACCTCTTGCATGACCAACTTATCCATGGAAAACTTCAGTAAAAAATGTGGAGCCTTCTGCACACTATACATAGGGATGAAAGTTCCAACGAGTGAGGCATATCAATCTGCTATGTCAATCAATGCCTCCATCATTGCCTGCGAAACGCGAGGTGGATTCTGCTCAAATATCACCCTATACACCAGGGTGACGAAGTGGTCTAATAGTTGTATTATAACTCCACGAAAGTTGAATTCGGAGAACAACTTGCAATAAGTGTATATAGAGGTTTCTGAAGGTGTTCATGCCCAACCCAAGGCCGAGAACTACTGATGGGTACAAAATGCATCAAGTATGTAAGCAGACATTAATATCTTCGGTTTCTAACTCTTGGGTGGATGTCGGGATTCTATTAATTATTCCATCAACTAGAGAGACAACATGTTAGAGGAGTTAAAAGGTATCCCTTCATTTGCCAGTTGATCCAACACAATTTCCCAACTCTATGGGAAGTATCTGTACTCTCATGGTCATATAAGTGGCATGCAAATATGGCCAAGAGATGATATACCTTCCATAGGATTCTTGTCTTGTAAACCTGGTCGAGTGTTGTCTTGAAATTAGATGGCTCTTTCACCCATCTCTTCAAGATGTCTCTTGAGTTTGTACTACCACTGGGTATGGTGAAGTATGTATCCATTGTGAACACTGGCTATGGAAAGTGATACATCACCTACAAGTCCTTTTCCATGAAGGTATAAATTTCTATTCCACTAACACTACTCAACACCATTGTATCTAGATAAGTATGCTAGACAATCCAGTCGATCATGTCCACGCATGGGAACATGGGATACCTACATGCAATCCAGTACATGTCATACTTGTGAATGTTGACATAGACTTTGCGATCCTCCAAATTCTTCTCAAATGTTCCCGAAATATTTCGTTGATGTCCTACCATTTCATTTTGATCTCCTTGTATATGAACAACTTAATGGCTTCATATATGGGCAAGCTCATAGACATTTTCTCGACTGCATCTCCAGATGCACTCTCAATGGTGTCCTTTGACCCTTCTCTCTTGGAAGCCATTTCACCTGTACTGTTGAGAGATAGATGAAGACATATGATACCTGGAGAAAGAGCAACACACATGGAAATCATTTTGTTAGTTGAAAACCAAAAGAAACTTCAGGTCTAACATGCAACACTCCTGGGTGACTAGTTGGAAGGTTTGCATAATTCTCACTGGGAGGCTGGGAGACTGACTACCAGAATTATGCAGAACACATTCCATTGGGTTGAATGACTACTAAAACTACACAAAGCACATTCCATATTTTCCTATTGAGGACTGAAACTATGTAATGTGTAGTTTCAGTTGGCTTGACTACAACATAATGAAACTACATCTGCATAATTCCTGGGGCCAATGGCACACTGCCTCTCAAAATTGCGAAGAGAAAGTCTGGAGGTCAATGTTAGGCAAGATTCGTGCAATTCCTAGGAGGAAGGTAGAGCCTTCACTCTCATAAATGTGCAGTGCAATTTGTGCAAGGCAAGGTCAGGGCCAAGGCAACCCATACCTTCCAACAAGTGACTCAAAACATGGAAACTATGAATTCATGTGGAAAGATGATTGTATAAAAGAGTGAATCATCATGCATAAAAATAGTGAGTGAAGGATTCAGTAACGAGAAGGCAAGTAAGTGTGTGAAGTGAGTCGCTTCAACGATGACCATAAGTGCAGAAATAATGTCATGCATGCAACGGTAATGGGATGCAATGGTAAAATTGAAACAATACTTCTACAAGTTAACATGCATTAAAATGAAATGAGCATTCAATAAAACCAAGAAGACAACACTCTCGCAAATAGAAATAACAAAAGCGATAGAAAAGCAAAGAAAGACATGAAAAATGGATTTACATGGAAAAATATGAGCTCAGTGTGTTGGATGCTCCTAGATGCAATGGGGAATGCCAAAGCTCCAAGATCAAAGTGAAGGATAAGCTCTGAAGTGTCGAATAAATAGTTTTGATAAGATCGAGGCTTATGATGTGCATGACACAAACATAGGAAAAACAACACTTGGCGGGAGGTTTCTAAAATGGCTTTTGCATGTAACCGCTAGCTGCTAAAAATGGATCCCTAAAATCTAGGGATGTTTTTTGCTTTTTGTTTTTTTTATTTTTGAGGAAAAGGCAACCCATGCATGCAAAGAAATATTGGTAAGTCTTGGAGGGAAGCCATAAAATTGGGAGTGCATGCAATAGACTGAAAACCTCTAGATGGCTTCTGCACAGTTTCTAGGCTAAGTGGCTGAGGATGCCCCTCAAGTTTTGTGCAATTTCAGGATTGAAGCCAAGGCTGTCAGCTAGATCCATGCAAATTTTGAGAGAAATCTTAGTGATGGGCTGCTCTACGCAATTTTCAGAGGGAAGGATGCCTGCTTGCTCTGTGTATTTCTCGAGAGTAGGAGGTTGTCGTGATGTTGTGCACAATTCTATAGAGAAAGGTTGGTTCCCCTCTAGTTCTGTGCAATTTTCCAAGTGATCAAAATAGCCAGATAATGACCAAGTCCTGGGATGTCAACTTGTGGGTGGAAGGCAAACAAGCTAGCAAACACAAGCTGATAAGCCACTGAAACTCAACTAAATCATAAGTACCTATCAGTACAATACATGTTGCTAAGGATGGTTGGTAGGGAGGCTCCAAAATGAAGCTAAGGCAAAATTTTAGAGGGTGGTTGTAGCTGCTACAACACTTGGCGACACACTGGTAGAA
This sequence comes from Pinus tabuliformis, assembly GCA_031772625.1. Taxonomy (NCBI): domain Eukaryota; kingdom Viridiplantae; phylum Streptophyta; class Pinopsida; order Pinales; family Pinaceae; genus Pinus; species Pinus tabuliformis. The sequence continues at coordinate 1,429,336,045 of CM062816.1, forward strand.
CTCCAGCTCTCTGAATGGACCTTGTTTCATGAAAAGGCAAGTCTAAATCCTCTGGAAGTATTGTTTGATTCTTAGATCATCATGGTTTCCACACTAGCTTGATTGAAAGATGTAGCACCTTCCATGTTCCTGATCAGTGAGTATACATTCCAAGCAAAGTCAACTCAGTTTTTTCAATTGGGGATGAGGGGTATATTGGTGCGCAAGTAATATGACTGTTAGAGTTTAAGTTTCATGTATGGTGTTTTTCCACTACCAGCAGGCGTAGAGAGTACCCTTACGGAGTCACGCAAGAACATAAGGATCACTCCACTACCATCGAGCCTAGTTTGTACCCCGATGGAGTTACCTACATCACCTCTCTATGCAGGAAGCCTTTTTCTTCTTTCGCCTTATTCATTTTAAAAAAAAAAATCACATTTTCATTTTTTTAATTTTTTCAAGAACTCTTCATAGGCACTTATTTATTTCAAAGGTGGAGGGATATGAGAGTAGAAGATTTTGTTCCTTCAAAGAAGTATTTATATATACCTCTAACATACTTGTTAATGTTTTCCCCCTCACCTTACTCTACTTGACTGAGCTGACAAGGGTTAACCAAAAAAAACCAACTAGAGTAGGTGGTACTAGTTAGAGTGCAATCATTGTGTTTTCACCAAGATTCGCTTTGAACAGAACTTATTTTCCATTGGTGTATCATTGACTGAAGACAAAAAGTTCTACATAAAGAGATAGGACAACAAATAACCAAATGTTGGTAGTTGCACAAGTCTTCTTGTACTTTACCTTGCTTGTTTTAAGAGTCATACACGGTTTCATGTGAAACTAACCTACGAATGTAAACAAGAAAACAAAAAAAGAGCAAAGAACAGAAGTAAATGTGAAATCAAAGCAAGTAAGCAAAGAAAGAAGGGAAGAAAACAAGCAAATAAAGAAAGAAAGAAAACATGCATGCAATAAAACAAGACAAAATCAAACACTACTCCTACTCCTAAGCTAAAGGTGCATGGGTCTACTCACGTGAAGTGATATTTCGAATGCAGCCACTAGTGCATTGGTTGACCCATGCTAGTGACAGCATGGTTCCCGAAAAGCATAGTAAAGCGAACCAGAAAACATGAAAAATCTAACAATGAAGACAAACACACTTCGAGTTTAAATGCATCCATAGAAAAGAAAACAGTGAAAGCACTCGACAAGAACTCTATGGACTTACCATGGTGCTATGATACACTGTGTGCAGATGTTAATAATATGCACTCCCTTGACTATGAAAAGCGAGAAAACATGAGAGAAAGAGATAACTTACATCTTGCAAGTGTGCTTGTTGTGTAAGATTCTTCCAATGCATGAGTGATAGTCTCATGTGGTTCGAGTGGAGGAAATGAAATTTGTGTGTTGGATTGATCTTCAATGCATACAGATGAGTGATGACGAGCCATGTGTGTTTCAACAATTTCCTGATTGAAAGTGAAACTAACCTCTGGACAGCGAGGGCCTGACATAACCATCAGCTCAGGCTAAAGTGCCTCGAGAGCCTGCAAGGTTTCGACTTCATTGACAGATAGGTCAACATAAACAGGTGGCTTTTAAAGATCAACAATCATATAATCAACATTGTGATCAAATACAGGAGTAAATAGATGACGAAAACTATGATCATAAAAATTAATGAGTTCATCGGCATCCTAATGATTTCATGAATCATATAGAGGGGTAGATGAGAAGAAAGAATGTTCACCCTCTGTGTTTCCAGAAAAGGTAGATGAAAAATGAAGGGGATTTTCAATGATTAATTTTTCCTCTTTGTTGTCAAATGATGAACTGACATCATGTTCATTCTGTGAATGATTGGAAGTAGATACATTCATGGATGAATTTACACAAGGAAAATTAGAGATAGTATACTTATCAAAGAAGTCAGGAAAAAGTGGAGGAGGCACAGATAGGAGGTCATCCTTCACCATGGGTTCACACTCAAATCCCTAGTCATACTCATTGTTAATGATAGTGTAGGTTGGTTATGCAACATCAACTTTGTCGATGGCTTGATCCTCGTTCACAACAAATGTAGATTTTGGAATGGAAGAACACAAGACAGTGCAATCTAGAGTATCAGCAGAACATAGAGATGGAGTTTGGGGTAACAAGTGCATATGACAACCCATGGGATTCCTAGCCAAATCTGTATAGAAAATAAGGGTAGTAAGGGTGGGAGGATGTGACAGTTGAACAAACATATGTACGCATTCTCCCACATCACTCTATGGGGGTGGAGTTGTTTGATGAGGGGAAGGTGGAAAGTTACTGTGTTTGCTTGTGATTGTGAATCTCCATCACCAAAGTATGTTGAGTTGGGTTTGAACTTTTTCTTCACATTGGGACAGATTGATTTGTGACAACAATATTCAAATCTGTCCATGAGATATTGGAATTTCATCTGACTTTTCAGAGCTTTGAAAATTAGAAGATGGAAGTTTTTCCAAAAATCCATAGGTGATTCATGCAGGCCCTTCCACTATTTTAACATTTTTTTGTCAAAATATTCAGGATCAAAATGATGGAAAATAGATTTGGTTAGATCACTGAACTATTTAAATGAGTGTGCGTAATTGGTAGGTAGGTTGCGGCACCATTGTTTAGGGGATTCACGAAGTGTGTATGCAAGTAGCATGCTGACCTCTATGTCATCATACCCTTCCTCATTCCCAAAGAATGCAAGGAAGTCATGTAAGTGCTTAGGCCAGGCCACTTCACCTTCACCATCATATGTTAGTTCTCACAGGTGATCAAATAACTCCTTCGTGACTTCGAAGGAATGTTCACTCGACAAAAATCACGGAGGGTTCACTACAACAATATCCATGATAGATGTGAGAAGATTCAAAATAGGATGAGAGGACTCAACTTTTCATCTCGCCCTCCTTCTAGGGCCAGAAAGGTTGACAGTGCTAGACCCACCAACATGTCAAGGTATCTCCCCGATAAGAAGTGCAACTAGACCTCAGATTGCTTGGAGTAGGAGTTCTAGGAGTATGTAGTACGGTATTGCCTTGACTGCATTTGCACACAAAGGTAAGTAAGATGTGCTTGTTGGTAGCGAGAGTGTGACCTTGCAGCAAGTCAAGGAAGTTGCATGAAAGGCTCCAACACATGGAAAGGGGGGAATAGTGTGCCCCTTAGAAACCTATGATAGCATGCAGCTTGAAAGGGAACACGCAAGAAGAAATATATCACAAGATGGAAAGCAAGATAGGCGATGATCCAAAGTGATGGATTATATCAACAACATTCTTCGATAAGATTCATACAAACACATACGGAATAGTCCATACATACATGCGTAAATGAAAGCTACATACATCATTAAAGTAACAAGCATAGGCAAACTACAATAACAATATATGTATGAAACGTGTTGGCTCTATTGCATTAAAAGAGTAAAATATTCAATCATACATACAACCATGACAACCACTAGCTCCGATAGTGGAACATTACAGTCATTGTCACCTGCTCCTCTAAAGAGATGTACTAGCTCTACATTATGGAGAGGCCAAGGCTCATTAAAATACACTCCAAGCTTCCTCTAAGTTATCCCTATGGGAAGCTTGGCTCCCAAAAGCCTGTAGAATGAGTTATGAGGTTTTATAAAGAGAGAAGGGGTGGGGTGACCCTTGATATTCCCCTTTGTGACTCTTCACCTATCCTCGTGACTCTTCGACTTACACATCACTATTACATTCTCCTATTTGTTACAGGGAAAAGTGTCTATTCAGAACTACTCTATCCCACTAAGGTGTGACAGCTACCTTAGAAACAAATAGAGAAAAAATACTTTTGTATTTCCTTTATGAATTATAGATAGAGAGGAATAGAAAGAACCAACCTATGTCTTGCGCTAATCCTTTGATCCAATCCCTCTCTTCTTTGATGATCTCCAGCTACCTGCTCCCTTGCATGCCCAGCTTCACAAAGTACCTGTAAGATCACAGGAGTAGAGCACTATACAAAGACATGGATCTATATTCATAAACAACTTAGGATCATATTTAAGTTAACCATACAAATGTAACTAGCATCAATGATACAAAAGCATGGAGGAAAACTCAAATAGTTTTTATTGATAAATAAGAAAAGATCCAGGAGGAGTTACAACCAGTGGTTCCAACCCAGCATCAACCTCCCAGCAAAGAAGCCCCTCTTCACCTCAAACAAAGCATAAATCACCCAACAATCTGATGTTTGTCTCTAGAAACCAACAGCAATTCCTTACTATATGCAAAATTCCAGCCTCTGGATCTCTGGGATGAGGGATCCATATATAGATATGTGTAAGGAGGATGAGTCAGCTTGTGATTTGATTAGTGTCTTCTCTCTGTCAGTTCTTACTTCCACTTGGAGACTGAGGGCCTCTTACTCATCCTTGGTCGATTTCAGTGAGGCAAGTGTCATAGGAGAAGATTCTAGAAGCTTCCATTGCCTCTCCACCTTGCGGAATGACACTGCCATTTGTCATTTCCCGCCCATCGCACCCCACAGAAGGGAGTTTTGAAATGCAACGCACCCTCATAGTGTATTTAGGTGCAATGCAATGCACTTGGCCAGTGGAGTAGCTGAAATGATCCTGTTTTGACCAATTCTGAGTAGTTTCTGGTGGAGAACTTCTGGGAGAAGAAGTAATCTGTTGACCTTGTTCCTTTAGGGGTTAGAACAACACTTTTAGGGACTTAGGAGCCCTTGGTTTATGGACATTTCATGCTTGGTGTTGTAGGGCACAAAAATGTCTGCAGTTGCCCCCTAAAGTATGAGGCCGTTAACCTTTTGGTGTCAGGTGAAATGCTTTATTATGAGGATCCGAAGTTCTTTCAATGCTGGGAGGAGACTTGTAATAAGATACAATACAATACATTATCTTCATAATGTTTTCATGATCTGGCTGAGGTGGGCATTCCCATGCTCAGCTTTATAAATTCATTTTCATGTACATAAGACAGACAATCGTCTGAGTGTAGACTGATGATTCTGATAGAGCCATCATGCTTTTGGTAGGATGATTATCTGTGCTGCAATGTTGTACATTTAATGTCTTTATTTCCTTGAATATATATCGCAGCCCGGATGGATGAAACTAGATCCAGGGTCTTCAATCTCGTCCGATCTCCACTCGAAGTACAAGTCGATCCATGTGAGAAATGTTCTGAAGTCGAACATGGAAAGACATCGCTTGATTACCAGTCAATGATGTAAACTGTTAACAAGCGCGAGAGGAATCACCGATAATGATAATGATCCTCAAGGTACTGCAGTACAATTCACGTGGTGTGAATAGATGACTTGGCATCGAACACCACACAAAATCTTTCAGTCGAAGGCCATTGATGTAAACCTGTCGCCGGAAGTGAGAAACTTGCCATTGAGGCATGCAAGCTTCAAAGTACTGAATGGGGTGTTCCTAGATCAACTTCTTGGATAATGAGCTGATGTCAACAAGAAGTGATCTGTCACAGGAGGGCCTTAATGAATCCCACATCAATGACAAGGAATGTAGCAAATGATTTTGATGGAGGTGAAAACGATCTGATGATATAAGGTTCAGGGTGGTGGTCATGAAAGAATGGAGTATAATGTATGGTAGTGGGTGAGACACGGGTGACTTCTCTGGATGACTTCTCTTGAACATATCGGTGACACTGATGTGATGGATTGGTAGCATTAACCCCAAATGTGGATGGTATGGCGTGACCATGGTGATGTGACCGATGAATGAAACAACCCAACCTGACTCAGACATGGAGTGGAAGTGTCATTTTCAAGAGCGACTTGCTACCAACAAAGTTTGTTTGAGTTTTCTTCCCAATTTTTCCCAGTCATTTCTAACCAGTACCTCTTTATTTTTGTAAAGCTTGAGGAGGATAACATATGCTTGCTCTATAATTTGCCCTTCGGGCAAACCCATCGCTATGTTTTAACGAGCCTAGCGATAGTGAAACTCGTTCTCGTCTAAAGACAAGTTTGTCGCTATTAATCTTTTTAACGAGTTTAACGACAAAGATAACTCGGTCCTTTTCAATTTTAGAGAGTCTGAAAAGGAACCTAAAAGTAACTCCAAAATTCCTTTTTCGTCATCTAATCCCTTAAGTCCAAAAAAGTATAAAACAATACAGAAGGGATGAATTTTCGATAGTTTTAACGAGCTGAACAAAACAAGCGCTCGATCTTCTGTGTAATAATCCCTCAGGTCCAAAAAGATTAAAATCTAGATGAGGGATAGCACTTCCTGTCCCTTTAACGAGCTGGAGAGGCCAATGGCTCAGCAATCTTTTCATATTTTACGAGTCAGTTGAAAAGAGCTTAAATGAGACTCGTCTTTTGAGGAACGAGTGATAAAACGGGTAGCAGCTGATTCCAGGTAAGGTTTGGAATTTTCCAATCATGGCAGTGTCACAAGGATGGCTAGTGAAATCACTCTTCGCAGCTGTTCCTCAAAACGGGTAAACAATCAAATGGAGGTGAATGATCGGCCAATGAAAAGTGGAGGTGATGGTGCAAACACGACCAAGGCTTTAATAGCTGAAGTACTACATTCACGATGGTTATTTACCGGGGGAATAGTTCATTTTTTAACGAGCTTAAACGCGGGTGGAAACATTTGCTCATGTCTTATGTTTATTTTTTAACGAGCTTCAACTATGTGCTAAAACTGCTCGATTAGATGGTCTTGTTTTGATTTTACCATAAATAGCTTTGTCCTTTCAAAGATTGTACTGTATTTTCAACTGCTTCATCAAACTAGTCAAAAATGAACAATATTTGCTTGAAAACGAGTTAGAACACTAATATTTTACTTTGAACTATGTAAAAGTAATGAAAAATTATTTTTACCTCTCATTTTACCATTTCATTTCAACTTGGTTTGTTGGAGCTTTGGAGGTGCTTTTCCCCCTCGATTTTCATTAGCTGATTTCGGGAGATTCTATGGACGATTCTCGGCGCCGTCTGGACCAGGTAGGAGCTAAACCTGCGCTCTTTCATTTCATGGTTTCCATTTTGCATTTTGGGCTTGATTCCTAGCTTTTCTTAGTCCCTGGGGTTTAAAGAACTCGTTCCGCCATCAGCGCACCCTCAGTGTATCGAAAACTGCGTTGAATGTTGTCCTGTCTAAAGGCTACCTGACATTCAACGCACCTAGAACACTGCTGCAGGTGCGTTGGGCGCAAAAAGGGAATTTGATGCACAATTTTTGATGGAAATTTTGCCTGTTTCTTACCAAAATCAGGATCTAACTCCTCTCTTGTTTGTTTCTCAGAGATATTTGGAGTAAGATGACCATTACATGGCGAGAATGTGAGCATGAAGAAGAGGACATGCTTGCCCTACATGATCCAGTTACAGTGAACGCGCTGCGGAACTGTGGTTTGCTGAAGTTCTTCTACATTTCTAGCATGAGACAGCAGATCAACTTACTGCAGTATTTGCTCGATGCTTGGGATCCTACCAATCAGGTTTTCCAGATCAGGGGCAAATCTATCCCCTTGACTGTACTAGACATCTATTTCTTGACTGGCTTGTCAAGGCGGGGTGCCCCCATCTCTTTGTCAGGTTCGGCCTGAGAAGGCGACTCTGTGAGAGATTATGTCCGTCGGTACTGCAGAGAAGGATCTCAGCCGAGTAAAGATGGCAAGATCATTATCCGTGATGTGACTAACAGGTCCCTCAGGACTATTCTGCTTACTTTTGGTAGGATGGCCGGTGGTGCGGCTCTTCATGTAGCCAACCGATCTTACATGCAGCATGCCTTGGAATGCCTCCAACCGAAGGTGTTCAACTCGTGCGACGCAGTACTTCTTGTGATGAAAGAATAGTTTACCAAGATAAAGAGCGGGAGGTTGAAGAACTTTGGGTATGGTTCTATTTTGACCGCCTTTGCCTTGAAGAAGATACCACTGATGCAGCCGCAGTACATTGCACTCGATTTACCTTCTCCTACTAAACCACGTATGCAGAGATGGGTTGACCATATGTCTAGGCATGCTGGCCAGTCTCAGATTTCATTTTCTGATACCTTCTTCAGGTGGTTTGATCGTCAGGAGATGGTTTATTCTGAGTATCCATACGCTGGCATGGACTTCCGGGGTGATCCAGATTTAGTACTGCCGGATGGCGAGCAGTGGGGCGCCATTGGTAAAATCTTTGACCATATTCCTATTTATCGTTTTTTGTTTATAATGTCCTTGTGCTTTATTCTATCAAGACTTTAATCAAACTCATGTGTACATGTAGATGTTGGTCCTGTTCATCCAGTAGTTCGCCTGAGAGTACCAGCTGCTGCCCCAGCAGGAGAGGCCGTCGGAAGGGCTATTCTTCATGACCTCGATGTGGCCGAGACTCTCACAACATTACAGGAGCAGGTTGAGGCCCTCATTCTCGGTATTCCAGATGTGAGGACTGACGAGCTACCATTGCGGTTACAGTGGCATACTACTGGTGTGCCCAGACGATGGACTCGTCTCTTACGCATGATCGCATAGGCTGTGACTTGCGATCACGAGCATCATTAGACTAGGGTGCCCCCTAGTATTTTGAGTTTTTGGGTCATTTGACCGATTTTGTCTTGGTTACAGAACATTATGTGTAAACCATAAACAATTATATATATTTTTGATTTTCGGAGTTTTATTTTGGTTAAGCTACATGATCCACATGCAAACATTGATGGTGTGTTTCTTTTTATAAATGTTGCAAATGTCTATCTAACACATAGTTTGCTAATGAGTCAGTTAATGTGTTTAAGTTTCTAGAAATATGTTGATATTGAATAAAATCAAATTGTCTTTCCAAAATCTTAACCCTTAGGAACATGCAATAAATAGCTGGGTTTCGGACGGAATATACATCATTGAGTTGTAGTATTACGAGTTGTGAGTCTAGCCTGACAATTAGTCGGTGTATACCATGTGTGATGGCATCAGAGAGAATTTCTATCAACGTGCTATATTCAACGATGTTATTCATTGATCGACCAATACATACACCTCTGAAACTTACTAACTCGCCGCTTGGATCAAAAATGGCCCAAGCTGCGGAGGATAGGTTCCGCGAACTACGACTTGCTCCGTCGGCATATCCAACACATGACCCCAATAGGTTTGACATCTGTAACAAATGTAAAAAGTGGATTACTTGACCAAAATAAATACTTTAGCGAAAACAAAAATATAACAAAAGCACACAGGTTACCATTACTTATAGTAATGCTTGAGGTACAACCCATTACGAGGTTGCGCCAGCGGAATTCCGTCATAATCCATTAACTCGTAGGTCCTTTTGCTAACACTCGTTTAACAATATAGGGGCCCATCCATAGAGACTTAAATTTACCTGCTCCCAATTTATCAGATTCTTGGTCGTAAAGCAAGACTAAGTCACCTTCTGAGAAGACACGGGGTTTGACATTTTTGTCGAACTACGCCTTGACTCATTTCTTATGGGCTTCGTTAGCCAAAGCGGCATCACGACGGGTTTCATCCAATTGGATTAATTCCAAGAAACTAGCTTCTTCTTTTGAAGTTTCGGGGAGGAGATCAATTGCGAGTTTGAGAGACAAGATTTCACACTGGATCGATAAGACTGCTTCCAGGCCATATACCAGTTGGAAAGGTGTGAACCTGGTTGCATTCCTTACCGATGTTCGGTAAGCCCACAAAGCTGAGTACAGGATTAGGTGCCATTTTCTTTTGTGAACTCCAATCATCCTTTGCAGCATGCGTTTGAGGACCTTGTTGATTGCTTCAACTTGTCCATTGGCTTGCGGATAATATGGAGTAGAGCTGTCGTGAGACAACCCTAGTTTGGCAGCTAATTCGACCATCATGTGATTGCGAAAATGCAATCCATAATCTATGACTATAGCCTGCGGCATGCCGAATCTAGCGACTACATGATTGAAAAAGAAGAGGGCAGCTGTTTCACCAGTATTATCTAATGTAGGCATCGCCTCGGCCCATTTGGTAAAATAGTCAACTGCAACTATGATGTACCCATGCCCCCCCGGTCGAGGTGGGGTTACATGTCATGAAATCGATGCCCCATTTGGCGAATGGCCCAACAGCAACTATTGGTTGCAGAGGTGCGGGTGGTCTTCTGGTTTTGCTATCGAAAATTTGACAAGCATGGCAACTTCTGACTGCGGTTATGCAATCTTTGAACATTGTTGGCTAGAAGTATCCTTCTCGTAAGATTTTTTGTGTCGTAGCATATCCAGATTGATGCCCCCCACACGCGCCTAAATGACAATCATTCAGGGCTTTTTCGGCCTCCTCATGGGTGAGGCACCTTCTCAGAACTGTATCGATACCATGACGGTAAAGTGTATCACCGACGATCATGTAGTTTTTTGCTTGGTATCGAATACGTTTTTGTTCGGAGTGGGAGGTGTTTGGCCTGTATTTTTGAGTTTGGAGATAAATGATTATATCTCCATACCACTCATTTCTTGCAGATATCAGAAATAAACTTTCATCCACGATTGTTTCTTCAGATGTGTCATCGTTGGACGACGATGGGAGATCGCACAATAACTCTGCAAAAACTAGAGTTTTCTTTGACTTGGATTTTACGAATTCCAGATCAAACTCTTGTAGGATTGCTATCCATTTTGAATATTTGCCCCCCAGCAACTGTCGCGACAATATATAAGTCATGGGGTTGCAATCTGATAGAATGGTAGTTTTCCGAAAGAGGACATAGTGTCGAAATCTCTGTATCACTTGAACAGCTGCGAGCGCTAGCTTTTCAACGTAAGAATATTTTCTCTCTATATCATTTAAGTTTTTACTTAAATAATATATAGGATGTTCAATTCCATCGACTTCTTGAACAAAAACCATTGCGATGGTCGTATCCGCTGCTGCCAGATACAGGTTAAAATCTTTTTGATAATCAGGGGCGTACATTAATGATGCTTTCATTAGGGAATCTTTTAAAGCATCAAAGGAAGCTTGCGCAACCTGGTCCCAGACAAAGGGTACTTCCTTTTTCAAAAGACGTGTATAACCTTTAGCAAGTTCGGCGTAATTTGGAATGAACCTCCTCAGAAAGTTCGCTTTCCCTTGGAGTTTCTGAATCTGAAGCAAATTTGAAGGTGGAGGCAAATTTACGATTGCCTCGACCTTACATGGGTCGAGATGAATCCCATCCTTCGAGACTACAAAGCCAAGCAAACGACCAGAACTGACGCAAAATACACATTTGTGTGGATTGAGTCGTATCTTGTAGTGTCGGCAACGTAGAAATATTGCTCTTAAATGTTGCAGGTGATTAGTCCGCTTTCGCAAATGAGCCGGAAGGTCATCGAGGTATGGTTGAACGATGTTTTTGATGTCATGGAAGGCATAATTCATTGCCCTCTGAAACATCGCCCCTGCATTCTTTAAACCAAAGGGTAATTTTTGATATGCGAATGTGCCCCACGGACAAATAAATGCAGTCTTTGACTGGTCCTGTGGGCGGATATTTATTTGATTATACCCGAAGAATCCATCCATGAATGAAAAGATTTCGCATCTGGCACATTCATCAATTATCTGGTCAATGAAGGGTGTAGGGTAGTTGTCTTTTGGACAAGCTTGATTTACATCCCTATAATTGACGCACACTCTAATTGTTCCTTGTTTTTTCATAACAGGGACAATATTCGATACCCAATCGGTTAGAGGAACCGGGTAGATGAAACCAGCATGGAGAAGTTTTTCAACTTTTGCCTTAATGGCAGCGGCTTTTTTGGGGTGCACCTGCCGTAGCCATTGTTGTACCGGTTTGACATCTGGATACATCTTAATTTCGTGTTCAACGATACTCGAGTCAATGCCTAGCATTTCATCATATGACCAAGCAAAGACATCTCTAAATTCGCGAAAAAGAGCGTTATATATCTCTAGTTCTGAAGGAGAACAACATTTGCCGACATAAATATTCTCTACAACATTTTTTTTGGTCGAGATATTTATGACGATAGTCTCTTCAATATTGGACAAGTTTTGCTTGGAATCCACCGTGTTTACAGTATTTGATAGGAATTCAAAAACTGAAGGATAATGCAGGTCATCTTGATTATCTTCTCCACAATCTGGAAGAAGGGAACGATGGTGGGAATCATTCCATGGTGTCCCTTCAATTTCCATAGATTGGACAATTCCTTTGTTGGTGACATGCACTTGCGACCAAGGGTCTGAAGGGGTACCATGTTCTCTAGACCTATCTATCCAAACGCTTGATAAGCGTTGATTTGGGTTTGCCTCCCATGCTAGAAACATTGATTGCTACAATATTTCCATTGGGCTTGGGGGCAAAACCACTGCATGATCCATGTTGATATCGATTTCTGAGATATTTTTAGAAGATATCATACTGCAGGTTCCTATCGACGCTACTTCTGCCAGATTGATTGGAGGTGGAAGAGTGAAAGTTCCCATTAGTATAGGATCTTTTAATAGGCCTACTCCGATATTCTGAAGTGAATGGGGGCTTCCATGGATCATGGGGATGCTTCCAGTAACTTGAGAACCATTGGGGAGGAAGTTTTGTTGATTGACGATTGTAATCCCTCCTTGAAAGGGAAATGCAATCTTTCTAAAATAGGTCGACACAACAGCTGCCATGGCATATATCCATGGTCTTCCTAGTAGGATGTTGTAATCAAGATTCCCATCGATGACTTCAACATCTATTTCTACCGTTTTCCCTCCTAGTTCAATTTTTAAGTTACTTAAGATACCATATGGGGTATATGTCCTTCCTTCGAATGCTTTTAATGTCGTCGAAGATCGCGACAAGGTTGGAGATCCTAAAGTTTTCCAGCAACTCATGGACATAATGCATGTAGATGCTTCCTCATCAATAATTGCTCAATGAACAGTTTTGTTGAGGGCTTTCACTTGAACAAGGAAAGCTAGTTGAGCTGGTAACTGAGGATCGTATCCTTTATGATCGAAGGATACAAGATTGGAATCCTTTGGGTCTATCCCGCCAATGGCTGATAATAAAGCCTGCCTTTGGGATGGGCAATTTTGTAGTACTTCAAGAGTCGACATAGCGGATGGCGATTGGGCCAAATCTTCCACTATATTATAATGCTGTGCCGCTCTAGCGCGGGGATTAAATGTTGACTTGTGTACTACTCCCTTTGGCGGTTTTATCGTCAATTCAGGAATGGTAGGTGGCACAACTTCTGTCGAAGTTGTTGTCGAACTACTAGGTTGATCTTTATCCTTGTTGTACGACAGCTGTGGATTCCTGTAATCTTTGTTCCTTTTCGATATCAAAGCATCATTTTGCTGTTTTGAAACCGACAACATTAGCACTTGAGATGGGGAAGCATTTCTGCTTTCAACCAGATTTGTTCCTGGATTTGGAAATGGATCAGTTAACACTGCTGAGGTTTTCGAATTCTTAAAGAATTTTTTAACCTCAGCTCTGTGTGGACAATTTGCGGTCCAATGATCTTCATCGCATATCAAGCATGGATTTTTTGGTTTCCTATCTCCAGGAGGGTTTGAAGAAGATTTTTCAGGTGATGATTCCTCCTGTTTCTTCTTCTTCCCTTTGCCTTTTTTCTTGCTCCCTGGTTGTTTGGTTTCTTTGCCTTTATCTGTCGATACGGCATTTACTTCCGAAGAAAGAAGTTCGTCTTTTACATTTTGACCTGAAATCTTACGGGCCTTTTTGGATGTAGCCTTTGTCGATTTCATGTCTGTTGTGCCAATCACGCCATCGCCGGCATGAGAGTCATTGTTCGATTTAGGAGGAGGAATTGAGAATTCCGGTCTAGGGGTGTCAGGTATTTTATCATAGAGCATGCCAGACTGAGTGTAAATCAAATCCAGATATTGCGCACGAGTGATAACTTGCTCTTCTGTTACGACTCCCCCCTTTGCCACATATTCCGTGATGGAAGGTAGTAATGACTTGATAAACCATTCAGCTAAGAGCTGATCGGGGACATACATTTTTACCATTCTATGACGACGTTGCCATTCATGTATATGATTAGATATGTGAGTGGCCTTTGTCTGTTTGAAATTGGTAAGAAGTTCTGTTCCCGTTTCGTACCTTATTGGTTAAAAAGGTTGTGGCTAAGGTGCTAAAGTTGTCGAACAAAGCTCTAGGCAATTCGATGTACCATTTTGCCGCCAAACCTGTTAACGTCCTCTAAAAGAGGCGAAGTCTTATCGAATCATCATTTAAGGAGTTTGATGAACACCATAGATGAAAGGTCATCACATGATTCGATGGATCTTCACCCAGATTTCCATTAAATTTAGGAATATCTGATGGAAGTTTATGCGGAATCGCTGGCCACCAAGGGGTGTAAGCAATTGGATTGTTGGTTAACCGGTTTAAATCAAGTAACTCCAAAGTTTCCAGAAAGGGTAGCTACTGATTCAGGTTAGGCGAAGCATACCCAGGATAAGATGGGATTGCCTAAGTAGTTGGTCTTTGCATACCGGCATAATGCATTTGATGCTGGTATGTTTGGTAAGGTTGGTGGACATGACCATTGTAAAATGGTTGATTTTGACCATTTTGAATGTACGGCTGTCCACTGTTAGCAAACATTTGTTGCTCAGAACCTTGGTATACTTGTTGGAATTGCGGTTGTTGGTATTGCACCAGCCATGGTTGTGAAGCCATGTGTTGTTTCCCAATACTAACAGTCTGACCAAGATGAGGGGTAATTGTACCAGTCTGAACCTGTGTCGTTCCCCTAGTCGGCGATTGTGGTTGAGTCGCAGGGTCAAAGGGCTGTTGCATTACAACCTGAGAAACTTGAGGTTGGCATACAATAGGGAGCGCTTGAACTTGCGACACCGTCACAATAGATGGTGTAGTTGGGATATTCGACATAGGTGCGCATTGTTGCATTGAGTATACAACTCTTGGTTGTTAAGGTAGTATAGGTACCCAACCACTTGAGGTAATTCCAGTATAACCTGAATGTTGTTATGAACTCCCGTATGGATATCCTCCCGAAGGGGATAATGAAAGGGTATACTACCCCCCATACGGTGGTAATCCAGAACTCAAGGGAATTGTTTGCCCTTGGGGGCCGGACTGCCCAAATTGACCTCCAAATGGATCAATTTGTTGAGACTCAACACACGAGTTTCTGAATATTATTCCGGATGAACAAACAGGAACGGACCATACTGTCGAAATGGCCCTTGAGTGGACTCCTTCTAGCGGCTGAGAGCTAGTCGGGACAGATGGTATACCGATGAACATTGTCGGAGTGATAGCAGGGAGTTCTCTCATTGATGTGTTAGACAACACAGTCCTAGATGTTGACGGTTGTTCAGACATTTGTAGTCTATCCAAAATATTACCTAGCGATTCGACAGGAGCTTTTGCTGGTGGTAGACTAACTTCTGACGAAGAATGATATAGAGTGATCTTGACTCCAAAGTGCGTTGGAGTACTTGTTTGAGGATCTTCTACAATTTCTTCTATGGCAATCAGACCAGGTGGAAGGGGAAGACCGTCAGGTCTGTAAAATATTTCTGGTGCCGAAGAAGGGGTGAAATCGGCAGTGATAGATGTTTAAAGAGCAAGACTCTTCGAACCGGTTATAGATGGAACTGGTTCGATAACACAAGTGTTTACTCTCAGACTAGGATCAGTATCACTGTCCTTCTGTGGCTGCTGAACTTCTTTTGTAGAGGCAGGGATTCCAGAAATGTTTGGAGTAACCGGAGTCTCTGATGTCATTTGAACACTTGTTCTAACTTTAATAGGAGATTTGGAACCGGTTAAACGAGTTCGCTTTGTCCGTACTGGCTTCGATTCCGGAGACAAAGACAGTTGACTCGTAAGCCTCTGCGAACAACGAGGTTTCAATTGACTTTCTTCCACGATTGCGGATTACTCGATCAACTAAAATAAATGGGAAGTATGTTTCTGAATTAAATGAATTTTAGACGCTTTGACACAACTTGTTTTTTTAGTTTTTAAGAGTCGAGAAAAAACAAAAGATGACTCTAGTCTCCTTCGATTTTTAATGAGCTTGAAGTGACAAGTGCTCAGATGGACCTTTTCCGTTAAGGAGTCTGAAAAGGAACGAAAGGGACTGCTCTGGAGATCTAGGTAGAGGGAGTACCAAACCAATCGCAAAACTGCAGAATACTTTTTACGGTACGACAGTCAGTCTTCCTGAATGCTGTGTTCAGTGCATAGCGATCGATAGGGCAGCAGACATGGCTTCCTAAGGATAAAGGATTTAAGCCTATAGGGGTCTCCCAAAATATACTCGATGGTACATGGGAGCACAAGTCCGTAGTGGCACTTATCATCTCAAAGTGGAGGAATCACCCAACCATCAGTGAGGACAACAGTTACCAGGCTTTACGACGCCGGAATACGTCTCTAGCCTAGACCTATAAATGTTGTGTGCTAAGTTCCAAAGCGTTGTTAGATTCATTGAATTTATTTTAAGTTGATCTTGTTTATGAAGTTTTCCTTTTGGTTTCACCACAAGATGTAGATGTAATTCCTAAAATGCAATCTAAAGATGATAAACAAACTTTTATCTCTTTTGTGCAATGAAAATCATAGCTACTAGGGGAAAAGAAAGACAGAATCTTTTCACAAAGAGCAAAGAGCACACTGTAAATGCACTTTCCTAAATCAAGCCAAACAGACTGTCTATATGCAAATGCACATGCATGTATTTGTTTTCGACTTTCTTAGTATTGATGCTAAAAAGAAAGTTGATGTACAAATCTGAATATCTTTTCAAGCGACAAATATAAACAAGCTCTCTTTCGAAATCAAAAATAGAGATGATTACGACACCTTAAGATTTCGAAATGAACACTTGTTCTTGACACTAGAAAATTACAAATTCAGACCAAAGGCAATAGTAACAGGATAATCGACCATCAACAGCTATCAAACTTTCTCCTATGATCAAAACCGACACTTGCGACAGATTCAAATCGAAGGACGACAGTACGACTATGCTACTTTTGCAAAGGAAAACTGTAAACGACTTAACAAACACACAAAAACATCTACAATTCTTTTGTACAAAGGAGGCGGAATAACAGCAAGGAAAATAGGTTTCAAACAGACATATACTAATCAAAGGCAACAAAATTTAGGGATAGAACTGGAAAGAATGAAGCACAGGAACCACAGCTGCACAGAGCTAGTCTGATCAGCGCACCTGTAACACAGAGAATCTGAAATGCAGCGCAGGTTGTCCCTTCGGGAAGTGCACTGAAATTCAGAGTCTCTGAATAGTACCTGCATTGGGCCAGAAACGAGACTCTGCTCAGGTTCCGGGTCAGAGTTTGCAGTTCAGTCCTTGGTTTTTGGCCAAGTAAAAAGCAACCAGTAATGAAACAATCAGGGGCAGATCTAAGGAGGATCTAAGAGCTACACAAGGGCAACCAGATAGTTTGTGAATCAGCTGTTTAAATCATAAATAGATCCAGTGAATGGATTGAAGCAGCAGTTATCTACTTTGCATTTGTTATGGCAAATGCAGTTCGAATGCTACTTATAAGTTTATGAAACAAACAACAAAAATGATAAACAAACAAACTAATTATCTCCCCAGTGGAGTCGCCATTTTGTTACAGGAAAAAGTGTCTATTCAGAACTACTCTATCCCACTAAGGTGTGACAGCTACCTTAGAAACAAATAGAGAAAAACTACTTTTGTATTTCCTTTATGAATTATAGATAGAGAGGAATAGAAAGAACCAACCTGTGTCTTGCGCTAGTCCTTTGATCCACTCCCTCTCTTCTTTGATGATCTCCAGCTACTTCTCCCTTGCATGCCCAGCTTCACAAAGTACCTGTAAGATCAAAGGAGCAGAGCACTATACAAAGACATGGATCTATATTCATAAACAACTTAGGATCAGATTTAAGTTAACCATACAAATGTAACTAGCATCAATGATACAAAAGCATGGAGGAAAACTCAAATAGTTTTTATTGATAAATAAGAAAAGATCCAGGAGGAGTTACAACCAATGGTTTCGACCTAGCATCAACCTCCCAGCAAAGAAGCCCATATTCACCTCAAACAAAGCATAAATCACCCAACAATCTGATGTTTGTCTCTAGAAACCAACAACAATTCCTTACAATATGCAAAATTCCAGCCTCTGGATCTCTGGGATGAGGGATCCATATATAGATATGTGTAAGGAGGATGAGTCAGCTTGTGATTTGATTAGTGTCTTCTCTCTATTAGTTCTTGCTTCCACTTGGAGACTGAGGGCCTCTTACTCATCCTTGGTCGAATTCAGTGAGGCAAGTGTCATAGGAGAAGATTTTGGAAGCTTCCATTGCCTCTCCACCTTGCGGAATGACACTGCCATTTGTCATTTCCCGCCCATCGCACCCCACAGAAGGGAGTTTTGAAATGCAACGCACCCTCAGTGTATTTAGGTGCAATGCAATGCACTTGGCCAGTGGAGCAGCTGAAATGTTCCTGTTTTGACCAATTCTGAGTAGTTTCTAGTGGAGAACTTCTGGGAGAAGCAGTAATCTATTGACCTTGTTCCTTTAGGGGTTAGAACAACACTTTTAGGGACTTAGGAGCCCTTGGTTTATGGACATTTCATGCTTGGTGTTGTAGGGCACAAAAATGTCTATAACACTATTGACACTTGGTCTTTCACTTTTACAACATGTTTACATTATAATCTACACATGTACCTATGTGAGACAAAAATAGGCTTGAGTAAGCCATGCAAGACAACACTAAGACTCAGATAGCTATGGGAAGACTAACTCTTCGACATCCTCTCGATGACCGATGATGGTGAACTGATGCCAATCTTGGTAGTCTATTATGTTGTCTGCATGCTCTATGGTGACATCCTTCGGAAAGAGAACTCTTGCTTTTGTTCCATCCAGGTACATTGATTTGGCACCTTTATCCAAATCGTCGAATAGCATGCACATCATGGTCTTGAGTGCATCCAAACCAATGACATACTAGTGCATAGTATTTGCACTCATCTACAAGTTTGTGCTAGTGGCTATGCGCATCAACTAATCAAAGTACATGTCTAGCTCCAGTCTTACTTGGTTCTTTTTCTTCACCTCGGTGAGTGTGCCAATGGATGGGATCACATGCATGTGCACAATGACATCCATGCTCCTGAACACTTATGCATGTGAAGCCTGTAAGCTGGTGATGAGTTGCGGGAGTTCCTCAGTTTTGGATTTGACTCTTGATGTGTGCCTTCAACTCCACTGCCTTTGGCTTCATTATCTTTGGCAAGTACGATGGGGCTCCCTTGTATCTCATTGTCCATATTTTCATGTGATCGAGAGAAGTGTGCAGTTTTGACAAGATGCATGCTCTCCTAGAACAATGTTATTTCCAACTGTTGAGATGGACAACTGACTTATGCATGGTGATGAACCTTAAATAAAACTTCCACATGATTGTCTCGAGAGATGATACTTCATCTAGTATCAATATCCTCAAATCTACTCTAGTAGATGCTATAACTTTATCTTCTCCCTACCTGGCCACTTGTAACTCCTTATTCTTGCACTCATTCTTAGCTATCAAGAGTCTAACACTCGAGCTAATGGATTCAACATATACCTTGGTGGCATCGGCCAATGCAGCTAGATGTATATGCACATTGGACACGATCACTTTCTCTTCAAACTATGCAGGAGATACATGGACATCTATAGTGGGCACTCTACGTGACTGCATAACTCAGTGTTATGACTCGTCAAAATATATGTTGTGCACATCCACTTCCAAATTGTCCTCAAGGATTTTAGTGTCTCCTTGATCACTTTGGACTTTCTCTGTTTCTGGATCTGGTGAAGCGAGTGGAGTGACCTCTTTATGCTGAGGCATGAGGTCAACGTCATGATCTAACTTGGGTTGAACCATATCTGTGTCCATCTGCTCTAGCATGTGTTCAATATGTTGAGCAAAGTCCTACTCCTATGACTTCTCACCCTATCTGCTATGTGCCAACTATTCGTATGAATCAATAACCTGTATGGGTAAAATTTCATCAATATGTGCATGCTACGCCTCTTGTTGTTCCTGTCCATGTTGTGATTCCTTCTCTTTTTTGCGTAGCTCTTGTTCTTCATTGAGTTGCTACTTCAACTCTTGTAAGTTCTTTTCTGCTTCATCCAGCTTCTGCTTCTCCCTTTTCCTTTGAGCGATCCTTCTGTCACGTTGTCACCTCTTCGCCTCAATCTCCAAAGCTACTTTCAACACAAGTGGATCTTCTTTGAACTTGAAGCTTTGCTTCACCTCTATGTTGTCAGCAACCTTCCTCTTTCCTTTGTCAAGCATAGGTTTTCTTCCCTCTGTTGTTGATGATGATTCTACTCTCTGAGATGCTACTGCCTTCTTCGTTACTAACCACTCTACATCCATACTAACTAGTTCATTGAACCTGGAGAAGTTATAGAATTATCTCCATTGGTCTTCCTCGGGCCAATGACACACCCCATGGATCCAGGGATGATACACTCTCGCATAGTGTTCCTTCACTAAGTAATGTGGGTCATATGGATTGAAACTTCTGGTTTCGAAGGTGAACCTCTTGAATTCCTATGTCTCAGCCTTAGCATGCTTGAGATTCTAGATCTCATACAACTCAATCTGCAAAGGAATTATGGGCCAAGGTGTCTTCTTCTTCTTATGCAGTCTTGTTGACAACCCTGTTGAGATGTGATATGCTCCCTCTTGCATGACCAGCTTATCCATGGAAAAATTTGGTAAAACATTCGGATCCTTCTCTATGTTGTACATCTGAATGAAGGTGCCAAGGGGTGAGGCATACCAATCTGCTATGTCAAAGAATGCCTCCATTGATTCCTACAACATGCAAGGTGGATCCTTCTCTAAGATCATCCTATACACTGGGGTGAAGAAGTGGTATGATAGTTGTATTATAACTCCATGGAAGATACATTCAAAGAACAACATGCAATAAGTGTGCATAGAGGTTTCTGAAGGTGTCCATGCCCAACCCAAGCCTGAGAATTGCTGATGGGCATAGACTACATCAAGTATGTAAGCAGACATGAATAACTTCACTTGCTGACCCTTGGGCTGATGACGGGCTTCTGTTACTTGTTCCTTCAACAAGAGAGCCAACATGTCAGAGCAATTTAAAGGTATCCCTTCATTCACCAGCTAATCCAACACAATCACCCAACTTTGCGGGAAAGTCTTTGTACTCTCCTAGTCATACAAGCAGCATGCAAAGATGACCATGAGTTGATATGCCTTTCGTAGAATCCTTCTCTTTAAACTTGGTTTGGCATTATCCTAAACTTGGACGGCTCTTTCACCCAACTATTACATAGGAAAATGACCTCCTCATTAGATCGAAGGAGAAGGCTAAGATGAATAAAATATTGACCAAGTTCATAGGCCTATTTTCCAAGCTAATGCTCTCCAAGGACTAGCAACATGCTTTATAAAGATTCCTAGCCATGCATCAAGTGCATTAGTCCATAGGGTAGCTTTGTTTGTTGCCTCGGGATGTGCATTAGTCAATTTAAGTGATTTTTTGGAGGTCAAAGGAACAAGTTGACCGAGAAATATCCCTATATCCCTATATCCAAATTTGACTTGTTTGGGGGAATTTCTATTCCTAATGGAATCTACAAATAGTGAAAGAGTGATAAATCATGGAAACATCTCTGATTTTTCCCAAAAGAACTCATGAAGGATTTGGCAAGGCTTATCCTCTCATGCTATATATTTGAGGCTAAGGCCATCATGAAAGGGGTCGAAAGTATTGAAAAGATTTCCTATTGACTGTTGAAGCTTGTATAAGACATTGGCTCTTCAAGTGGTTAAGAAGGGAGAGAGAAAGAGGATTTGGAGGAGTAAGGGAAGACTGATGCAAATGATGGTTGTAATCAATCTTTTCTATCATTAATGTAGACCTGTAGTTGTGTTGTCCACTCCATGGCATTTGTATTGTGATTTACTTACATGTTTATGCAATGCTAATGATTATGAGTAGCATAGATCTATGTAGTTAGATATCCCTATGTACTATTGTATTGATTGTTGAAGTTATATGTTGTGATATTGCGCCTCATCTTTTTTATGTGTAGGTATTGATCTTGGAGCTAACTAAGGGATTTTCCACTCTGCTACATTCCATTCTCCAGAAACACCACACCAAGATCTAAGGTAATGATCCTTCTTCTTACTTTGATTATCATTTCACTACTACAGATATGTGCATGTGTCTTTGGGCCAGCTGCAACTAATTTGACTGTCTTCCAAGGATACCAAGAAGATCCTTGAGGGTATCACTACCACCAAACAACCAACCATTAATCCCTATAACAAAATTGGCGACTCTGCTCGGGACTACACTTAGTTCATGGTTTTCTCCCAGAAAGTTCCCAGATCTCTCTTTCTTCCAGGCCTTCCTATACTTCTTGATCCCCTTTTTGACCACTTAGGATATACAACACCCTTCTCTCTATGCTCAGCCTTAGATATGATCCCCACAGCCTTGTTTTCAAGCCTATTCCTCACTAACACACCCTACCAGTTCAAACAATGCTTTATAAAGCACTGTGGCCTTCTAAACAGAGCGTTAGTGTAGCCACTAACTCTTTGTGTCCTCTGCTACAGTGCGTTAGCCAACTACTTCTTGATAAGAAGGCAGTTTTGTGACCTCATGGGTTGGGGAAGTTTCTTGTAGACTAATTAGGGATCTACAGCGGTGCATGTTTGATTGATATCTATCTCCTGAACAAATTTTTCTTTTTAGGAAAATAGCTTTTATTGCTTAAGTTTTTCATAAAAAGGAAAATACATTTTTTTTTGTACAATTTTTCTACTTACTTGGTTAGATATGCATTTATTTGGTTTTAAAAGTTGTTAGATAGCATTGTAATTTTGTCGGTTGTGCTAGTGTTTTACTGTACTGGATGTATGGTATATATTGATGTATAAATGACTCCTTCCTTGTAGAAGCAACTCATTGATCAAAGTGAAATTTAAAGCATTTTTGTACATGGTTTGAGTTTGAGTCCCACATAACTTCATACGTCAACACCCCCACCGAAGACTTTAGAAAGGTACATTTAAAATTTACATCATATTAAAATCAATCAAAAACTATTTTTTGAGTAAACACATATTAGTTTAGGCCAAGATCTTGGGTTAGGCGGTTGTGAGTTAACTGCTCAAGATCATACACCGAAACTAGTGTCATTAACGACGGAAATCCTTATGCACTCATACTATCCAAGGCCACTCCAGTCAAAGCGAAGCTAAATATGAGACAATATTAGACTATAAATGAAGGTATCCCACCTTTGCTTACATCTCCTTTGGTTATTTTGTGTATCGGGGATCCCTTTGGGGATATCAGAGCTAAGTTGGGGACTCAGGTATCCTGCCCACACAACGTACTATCTATGACTATGTCCCCCCTAGTAGTGTCTGTGATTTGAGGTAACCATAGTGGCCATACTTTTTAGCGATGAACACAAGGTCACTGGGGTAGGCTGCCCTAGTACCTAAACATTGAACCTACTCCATCTTCGGTTTTTGGGAGGGTGCTCATCTTCACGAGAGTACTTCACCCCTTAATCTGAGGTTCAGGTGAAGCTCAAGAGTAATCGTAACTATACATTTTTCCAAATCTCTCTTTTATCCATTGTGATACTGGGTTTCATCTCCAACAAATGGTGGTTATCGGACAGGGTCATACCCTCTACTTGATGATTGATTTCTTTAGATTACTTTTTCTTTTCTAGGTGCCAATTTATTATCACTGAGACTTTAATAAATACCACTGTAAAATCTATTAATAAAATTTATCAGTCGTTGTGGCTACATACAACCCTCATCGTCAATATAGATGACTACAAGGTCTTCCCCCACTAATTGTGGAGGATTTTTTTATCCTTGGTGAGTCGGATTACCCATATTTGGGTAATCAATCTTGAAGATCTCACACTAAATCAGTCTAGACATCCCATGACTCATGTTTACCGAAAGATTTCTTTACTGAAGGTTTCATCCCTCCTTATAATCCTCTGATAATGAATCTATTTGGACTGCTATTTATTCCAGTTACATTTGTACCTCCTATGTCTTCCGTTGAACCTATACCTACAATCCCATCGATGACTAATGGGTCGTGGGATTTTATGGACACTTTTGGCCACCTCCAGTTTCCCAGTGGATAGTTAGTACCACAACTCTGATGGAAAACCTTGATATCCCAACTGTGCGAGGTTTGAGCACTATAGTGATACCCAACATGAGTGGAACCCACTACATATTGGTTTTTGCACCTTTTGTGTCATCTCGGACCTTCGGCAAGCACTCCATATAGTGCTCCTTATAGCGCGGTTAGCATGGGTCGCTTCAATAACCCTTTTAGTTGGAATCCATTTTTTATTTCCAGGCCCCATGTTCAAATGCCTTGGTGCATTGTTCCCAATATGCATATACTGGATGGAAACATTACTGTTCCACCTCCATTTACAAGATAACAGGGAAAGTGATTGATTGACATGAATCCTCCATATGTCAGTCAAGGGTCTATGGCTAATTATGTGGCTAGTGGTATCCCTCAATAAGGTCTCGATCAGTCCATATGGGCACCCCACTCTCAACGTCAAATGAGTCAAGGGGGCACTCCTTATCCTAGCAACACTTATATCCCCCAGCCTAACAACCCCTATGGACAACCACAATATACGATTGTTCCCAAAGGAAATTATTATCCCATGCATCCTATGTATAATTGGTGGGCCCCAATATTGCAACAATAATGCTGCAACTCCTGGAACTCCCTTCTTTACTTTTATCAATCCGGTAGTTTGTAACAAACTTAGAAGCGACAGTGCTGTATGCACAAGTATTAGCTCTTGCCACGGCTGTCACTTGACCAGCTGGCACAAGTCTGCTAGGAGCTTAAGCCAACTTCTATGAGATTTTAGAAGAAGCTTTTTAACTGATGGATGAAAGCTAACTTAAAGGGGGCTAATCTACTTGCAGAAAGAAACTGAAAGCAGAAAGGAAATGCAAACCCTAGAAAACCCTAGTTTTACTGACTAACCCTACTGGTGCAAGAAAAATGATGAAAGCTACAGAAAGGAATGCCATTGACTCTTAGAAAAGTAAAATGCATGTGACTAAGCTACTTCTGAAGTGAAATCTAAAAAGAAACATCTTTTTGTATTTTTGAGTAAGTTGGCAGAATTATTGTGCATGTGCTTTAACTATTTTTAACTGTGCAGAGGTGGATTGGCGAAAGGAAATGCTTGTAGGAGGTCAGGAAGGTTAGAAGAGGGACTAAGGGGTCCCTAGCACCCTTTCAAAGAGTTTCACACTGATCGGATCTCAAGAAACCACTTTCGTGAGCTTCTACAGGAAGTTTGCAAGGGTTCTACAGGATGTTCTGAAATTTGTACAAGATGTTCCGAAAAGAGGATTTTGGAGGGTTGATGGAGGAAAAAAGATGAGAAAGTGGAAATGGAGGTTGGATAAGGATGTTAAGGGGTCTAGGACCTGGTGAATGAGGATAAGGAGAGATTGGATTTGTTCGAGGATGGCGAGAGCAATGTTGGACAAAAATATAGAAATTAGGTCGAATTGGGACAATGTGGCTAATGAAGGGAAGAATCTGAGTTAGAGGACGAAGCAGGTTGCATGGATGGGGTAAGGATAGATGAGGAGGTATCACAGGTGCTCTGCAAGTTATTTCTCAAACTGAACAAACAAAGACTCGGAAAATCAAGGACCTAGCTACTTTAACCTAATTTGTCCTCAATAACAGCAAAGAAAATGAACAAAAGTTTATTTGCAATGAAATCATGTGAAGTAGCTATGAAAACTAAGCAATCATGAACTTGAGCATGTAATCACAACTGGTATCAACTTCTGCAAATGAGAATCTAACACTAATAATTGCATGATGAAGCAAAAACAGTGTTTTTGGTGGCAGCAAGGACACCTTGGTCCCAGCTCATGGTCCCACTGAGGGAGAGGTGAGATCAGAGGTGCTTGATAGCCTTTTTCTAAATATATTCTCTATTATTAACCTATCAAATCAATCTGAACATGAAAATTTATTTTAATCATCAAAAGCAACCTAAATAACAAAACAAGATTTTAACCTAAATAATAGATTTTATTCTAAGAATGCAACAAAGACACATCAAAGTACACAAAGGAGGTACTGGGCACTTGAGTTGGGCCCAACCCCAAGAGCTAAAGCCTCCTAAGGAAGATTAGAGCTGGTGCAAAGCTGGATTCATCTTTATTGAGCAAGAAATAATAGTTACATCCCAAAAAGTGTTCACAAGAAAAAGCTTGAAAATGTTCTGAAATGCAGAGCTAACCTACTGCCTAAAGAATGACTAAAATCGAACTTCCAACTAGCTAAATTTTGCCTAAAAAGTGACTAACTGAAATGAGGCCTAAGCCTTCTTATTTATACAAATTAAGGACCCCAACAGCCCTCCTAAACTTTAGATACTTGGTTGCCAAAACTTGTAGTTAACAGCACCTTTACTAGCCCTTGCTTGGCTGCCCTTGTGATAATTGATGTGGTGGCCCTTGAACTTCGAGCTGATGGTGAAGAATTCAAGGTAAGGGCCCATAAATGAAGGGGAAACCTTCCTACAAATCATCTCCCTTTCTTTTCCATGAATTTGGTTGCCAAGTGCTCATTAAAACCTTTGATTTTGTCTCAAAATTGACCAAAAAACTACACAAACCACCCATTAGACTTGTTGGCATAATGACTAACCCAATTCACTCTATTAGCATAAATATAATCAAAACACATGAAATAAAATGATGAGAATGGTGGATTAAGTCGAATTATGAGGCTAGATGAGCCCATATAATTATCCGTTTTTGGGGCTCATCATCACCCCCTACTGAAAGTATTGCTCATCCTCTGAGAAACTAATCTGTCTCTTCCTGTTTGATGGCCCTAGTGGCCTCCCTGTCATGCCAAGCTTCTGAAGTGATGTCCTCTTCTTGGTCATAAAACCATGCTTTTCTCTCTACTTCTTCCCACTACCTGTGCTCCTTTTCTTGTAGCGGTTTTGTTAGTGCCTCAACCTCAGCCGTCAGCTTGTCCTCTCTTTGTTGTTCATCAGATGTTTTCTTGTCTTTCCTTCTTCCTATGATTGTTTGGCCACCTTTTCCTCCAATTTCTTGGTCTCTCTTATCTTAGCTCGAGTTTCCTGTAGAGAATTTTTAGCTTCCTGTAGAATTGTCTTTGAGTCCAACATCTGAATTCTCTCTCTCCAAGTGAAGGTTTTTGGCTTCCTCATTCATAGGTGATGGATATCTTTGAAGGAGACTCCTCCTTTTGTTTAGCTGTTGTGTCCTTAATGACAATTTGCTCCTTTGACTATGGATGGGCTCTGCCTACCTTGATCTGTGTACTCCTTCGTGCTTTAAAGTACATGGAGGTTTGCCTCTTTCTCTTCCTTTTTGGTCTTGGAGGTGTGCTAATGGTGGCAAGCACGGTTGCTGCCTCCCTAGCCAAAATCTCAGGTGATTTCTCCTCTTGCTCTTACGTTTTCATGTTTCCTGTAGAAATTGTTTCCATGCTTCCTGTAGAAAGTCTGGTGTCAATTGTTTTGGTCTGCTTGGCTAGATGTGTCCTTTTTTTTAATTTTTGTGTGGTTTCCTTGGTTGTGACAACTTTCATTTGGGCTTTCTTGGCATTTTTCTTCCCAACCTTTTTCCTTTTTCGCTCTCTCTGTTTTTGCTGTTGTATCCTTTTCTGTCTCATGCTCAGCGGTCATGTAAAATTCCTCTTTTTCCTTCTGTTCTTCCTCTGTTTTTCCCTCTGGTTGAATGTCTTGTGCTCCCTCATCAATTTTATTCTCAATTTCTTCAGTTGGCATGGTGTTGAGTTTGTGTTTGAACCAAAAAAAAGAAAATGCTCAACTGGAAAAAAACACAGTCAATCACCGAAATAGAGGACAGTTGAATTCAGTCTTTTTTGAAACCAAGAAGGAATTTTTCATGTTCTCTTAACAACATCAAATGGCAGTAATTCCCTTGTGTTAAACTGCTATCACCTCGAATTGGCCTGTCCGTTTATGACAGAAATCTTTTACAGATCAGAGCATAAGGACACTGGTTTTTTCAACACAATGATAGATATGTAAATTCGGGTTTTTCCACACACACAGGTTGGTCTCTACTGCTGCATGTCTTCCTTGCAAGGGAATTTTTTATTTTCTCTTTTAAAACTGATGAGGAGATTTCGGATGCAGAAGAAAAAAATGGGTAAACTCAGTGAATCATGCAGGTAGGCTTCCACTGTTCTCAATGCACAGGCAGACTTTTTACTCTCATTTTTCAATTTAACGCTGTGTTCAATTCACCATTTTGCACCAAAAAATCATGCACAAGGAAGTTTCCTCGATCCTACCTCGTTTTGAGCTTGAAATTCACTAAAAATCCCAGGTTTGCTTTCTGCACGGTTGTTTTCTGCGTTTCCTATAGAAGCCTTCCTGTAGAACGAAACTATGCTTCCTGTAGAGCCTGATAGGGGGGAGATTTAAAAAAAATCGGCAGAAATCTTGAAAAATCAGGCAGGAATCTTGCAGAGGACCATTGGTTAACTGATCTGGAAGTGGTGGATGCGTGCTTCAGTTGTGACTGCAGTTGAACAAAGAGTGGTAAGAGTTTCAGCCGAGCATCATTTAATTCTAGCGTGATTCGTGGTGAGGGAGTGAGGTGGCCAGGTGTATGTGGCCACATGCAAACTGCAGTGCTATTATGAATTGTATGTTCTCTTCTTGTTAATCACTTCATGTCAGTTGCACTGGAGTTCAAATGGCTAACACTACTTGTTTTTTTTTAATTTCACGTGAGTTGTCTATACACGTACGCTGCATGATTTCTGGCTGAGCGCTAGAGAACTGGACAAGGAATTGTCGGCTTAATCCCACCATTTCATTCATTTATGAACTTTTGAATCATATTGATGCAAATAGAGGAACTGTTTTAGACACATACTTGTAAGTCGACGTGCTGCTGGGTCCTTTTTCGCTGTTGCATGCTCACATTCCCTTGCTGCATGCCTGGATCCTTTATGCTATAAGCTTTTTGGTGTATGATGTGTGGTTATTTTTCTTGTGCAGGTATACTCTGGCCAGATCTACGCTGCAGGAGCATGCTTCAACGTTTTAATTTTCACCCTCATGCTATTGACACTAAATTTTCACAGGACAGAAACTTGTTTTCTCCATTTCTCCCGAACAATAGACTGGATTGATCTGAAACTTTCTGAGCATGTTCCTATCATCATTATGCACCTCCCATAGCAAAATTGTGATCAATGGATGCTTTCCAAAAAAAATGAAAATGGCTGAAGATTATAGAGGTCAATTTCTCGAAAACCGTGCATCGAAATTGGCTGAAACTTCTTGGGTAGGTTACTATCACCCATATGCATCTCCCCATGAAACAGGTTTTGAAATGAATGCGCGGATATGGAGAAAATGCAAAAATGGATGAAGGTGATGGAGGTTGATGTTTTGGAAACCGTGCACCGGAATTGGCTGAAATTGCTCTAGCATGTTGCCAGCATCCCTATACAACTCCCCATGTAACAGTTTTGCAAATGGATGCACGGTTTTCAAGCTAGGGAAAAAACAAATTTCAGCACTATGTGTTTTTGCTTCCAAGCATTCTGCAGATTTTTGCATGGTAAGAAAAAATGAGCTTGGGTTGTGATGCAAGCATGGAAATGATGGAGGAGAGGTTTTAGGATTGTAGGAGGACTTATGAACCTGTGAGGAAGCTATCATGTTCACCAAACTGCCTTTTTGAAATCCATTTCTAGCTTCCTGTATAAATCCTGTAATTTCTACAGGAACTTCCTGTAGAACACGCAGTTTTTAGGAAATAAGCACAATGAGATGAAAAAAATGATGGAGAAGAGTGAGGGATGGAAACATGGATGCTTGCAGGCCTCATGGACATATTCCTCTCCTTTTGGTCCTCTTCAGAGATCAATTTTGGCTTGTTTGTAGGCTTCCTGTAGAAGACACAAAACTTCCTGTAGAAGGCACAGAACTTCCTCTGTCTCTGTTTTGAGCGATCCTCCTAACCTGCAATGTCCTTGCTACAACCTGCAATTATTCAATGGAAATTAGGTTTATTTTTCTTTTTCTTTTTCTCTTGTTTTTTTTTTGAAAACAACTAGGGCGCCTCATGGAGGTTTTGACCCTAATTGCCTGCCCTAGGTGCCTCCAAGGGAGATTTTCACCCAGGGATCTTATTCTCTTTTTTTTTTCAACCCATTGACCGCTTCATGGAGGTTTTCAATCAATGAGCCAATCTGAGGCGCCTCCGAGGAGGTATTCAACTTAGATTTTTATTTTCCTCTTATTTTCATTTTTTTCTTTTTTGTTTCTTTTTTTCCTACCCTACCCTACTTGAAAAACAACATCATTTTCAAGTATAAGAATACTTCCAATGGAGCCATGTGCGCATCGAGATTAGAGACAAAATGATGTGGAGGCTTGTAACAACCCATCTATAAATAATTAACTAATATAAAGTTTTAAACTTTATATTAAAACAGATATGATAAACTTCATATTAAATTAAATATAAATTAAACTTTATAATAAAAATAAAAGTAAGACCTTATATAAAAGGGGACGCATAAACCAAACCTGGCTATATAACAAAATACATGTATAAACAAAAAGGATCAGATTGATAATATCTGCGGGTCTGAAATGCATGCGAAGGCGTGGCGGGAGGAGGAAGAGCGGTGGCTGCAGGCGGGAGGGCGGCCACCACCAAGCCCGCAATTATAAAACTGCAGATCTGAGCCGGGCACAGGGGGGGAGAACGGAGGAAAAAGGAGGAGGAGAAAATCAGGAGAGAACCAGGAGGGCAAACCAGAGGAAGAAAATTGACCATTGGAAGAGCTTTAGGCATTCTGAGGTTCTGGGCACGGGGGACAGTGAGCTCCTGTGAGAAGCTTACTGGATTGAGCAGCTAGACTCTGCTCAATCTAGTTGGGTGGAATTGGTCTCCTGATAATTGGAGCAGAGCAGTGGCAGCATCATCAACTACACCAGATCAGATAGCAGTCCAGGTAGGTACCTGCTTTTAATTTTTACTGTTTCTGCATTTCAGTTTTATTATGGTTATTACAAGGCTTGAAATGCATGCTTTGACAGGGATCCGGATTTCAGAGACCAAATGATCTGGCTTTGAAGGGATCAAACATAGCTGAGGAAGAGAGTACTGCTACAACTTGGTGACCGTCTGGAACCATATCTCAATATAGCTTTGATATCCTTGGTGCTTTTACTGATCTGGATCATTGTCCATGTCACCTTCTATCATGAACTTCACATCTTCCTCTTTTTGCTGATGTTTCTCTTGACTACATGAAGGATGTGATGGTAACCATGAGGAAGCTCTCTCGATCTCTGATTCTGATGTCTTCTCTTCGTCAAGTGCAGCCCATGGTTCTTTGATCTCCTCTTTTGAATCTTCTTTTACTGGATGTGATCCTTCAATGCTGTCAATATAATCTATTTTCTCCAATACTCTTCTTGAGCTCTGGTGAATATCATTGAGCTCAAGAGGAGTTGTTTGGAAGTGTTGTACCTCAGCTTTGCAATTGGGTTGAGCTACTCCCATGGGCAAGTTTGGAAATGGTGGTACGGGTAGTTGAGTGGGGGTGTATGTTTGAGATGGATGTGGATGGGGTTGCGGTTGGGTATGAGCGGGAGGAGTGTTGTACTGGGGCCTCCACCCCTGATGAGGTGCATTCCACTGAGGTTGTGGCTAAGCATAAGAGTGAAATGAATGAGCAACTAGAGAAGCATGGTATTGAAGAGGATACAACCAAGGAGGGGGTGTGGACCAAGAAGGATGAGCAGGGGGACCCCAAGAAGGCATGGAAGTGGCTTGATTGGGGTCATAATAGGTCTGGGATGTCCCTTGCATTCCCTGCTGGTAGGGTATGGGTCCATGTGGCCTCCTTTGGTTCATATAATAGAGTGATTCAGTGGCTCCTTTGGCTTTCTGATATGTAGCTTTAAGCCCGGGCAAGGAAGGGCACTGATTCGTAGGATGGTCTCTTTCACAGACAAAACAAACTTCTATAGAGTGCAATGGACATTCATTCCTAAGATGCTTTCTAGTGCACCTGGGACAAAAGATGGCCAAAGCCCTCTTGGCTTCCTCTTGCTTCCTTTGGATCTGCGAGGTATCCCGTTGCATGGCAAGAAACTACCTCATATCACTCTTGAAATTCTCCATCTGATTTGCAAATTCATTTTTGGATAAGGTACTGCTCCCAACATTTTTTTTTGTAGCCATTTGCTTCAGAGGAATGTTTTCTTCTTCTTCTCCCCTAAATGTTCTTCAAATATGTCTTGCTGTCCACCTAAGGGTTCTTTAATCACAACCATCGAAGAAGAGAGAAGGTTGGCTGTGTGAAGCAGTGGGGGTGTTGTGCAATCATTTTTCTGAATTATCTCTACTCCTACAAGGCATGAAAGGAAGTCTTTTTGGTTGATTTTTGTTTTTTGTTTTTTTTTTCAGCTTGTACCTGCAAAACTAAAATAGATTGAACTGCAAATAACTAGAATCTATCTTTCTGAAATGCAAATGTGGAATTGAAATGAAAGCAGGAAAGTACTAATCTATTTTGCTGAAATGAAATTGCGGGAATGAAATGCTAGGCTACGCTTGCAAAATTGAAATTGTGGAATCAAAATGCTATTCTACGCTTGCAGAATTGAAATTGTAGAATTGAAATTTATGAAAGTAGGAAATGTCTAATCTACTTTTGCGGAAATGAAATTGCAGAATGGAAATGAAATAAACTACTTAGCAGAAGGTTGTAGTAGAAAATAGAAGAAAAGCAGCAATCACCAATACTCTGACGCTTCCCTTGCAACGGTGCCAAAAAGAATGGTGGGCCCCAGTACTGCAGCAATAATGCTGCAACTCCTGGAACTCCCTTCTTTACTTTTATCAATCCAGTAGTTCATAACAAACTTGGAAGCAACGGTGCTGTATGCACAAGTACTAGCTCTTGCCGCGGCTGTCACTTGATCAGCTGGCACAAGTCTGCTAGGAGCTTAAGCCAATCTCTATGAGCTCTTAGAAGAATATTTTTAACTGATGGATGAAAGCTAACTCAAAGGGGGCTAATCTACTTGCAGAAAGAAACTGAAAGCGGAAAGGAAATGCAAACCCTAGTTTTACCGACTAACCCTACTGGTGCAAGAAAAATGATGAAAGCTACAGAAAGGAATGCCATTGACTCTTAGAAAGGTAAAATGCATGTGACTAAGCTACTTCTGAAGTGAAATCTGAAAAGAAACATCTTTTTGTATTTTTGAGTAAGTTGGCAGAATTATTGTGCATGTGCTTTAACTGTTTTTAACTGTGCAGAGGTGGATTGGTGAAAGGAAATGCTTGCAAGAGGTTAGGAAGGTTAGAAGAGGGCCTAAGGTGTCCCTAGAACCCTTACAGAGAGTTTCACAGTGATCGGCTCTCAAGAAACCACTTTTGTGAGCTTCTACAGGAAGTCTGCAAGGGTTCTATAGGATGTTTTGAAATTTCTACAGGATGTTTTGTAATTTCTACAGGATGTTCCGAAAAGAGGATTTTGGAGGGTTGATGGAGGAAAAATGGTGAGAAAGTGGAAATGGAGGTTGGATAAGGATGTTAGTGGGCCTAGGACCTAGTGAATGAGGCTAAGGAGCGATTGGATTTGTTCAAGGATGGCGAGAGAAATGTTGCACAAAAAAGTAGAAATTAGGTCGGATTGGGACAATGTGGCAAATGAAGGGAAGAATCTGAGTTAGAGGATGAAGCAGGTTACATGGATGGGGTAAGGATAGATGAGGAGGTATCATAGGTGCTCTGCAAGTTATTTCTCAAACTGAACAAACAAAGAGTCGGAAAATCAAGGACCTAGCTACTTTAACCTAATCTGTCCTCAATAACAGCAAAGAAAATGAATAACAGTTTATTTGCAACGAAATCATGTGAAGTAGCTATGAAAACTAAGCAATCATGAACTTGAGCATGTAATCACAACTGGTATCAACTTCTACAAATGAGAATCTAACACTAATAATTGCATGATGAAGCAAAAACAATGTTTTTGGTGGCAGCAAGGACACCTTGATCCTAGCTCATGGTCCCACTGAGGGAGAGGTGAGATCAGAGGTGCTTGATAGCCTTTTTCTAAAGATATTCTCTGTTATTAACCTATCAAATCAATCTAAACATGAAAAGTTATTTTAATCATCAAAAGCAACCTAAATAAAAAAACAATATTTTAACCTAAATAACAAATTTTATTCTAAGAATGCAGCAAAGACACATCAAAGTACACAAAGGAGGTACTAGGCACTTGAGTTGGGCCCAACCCCAAGAGCTAAATCCTCCTAAGGAAGATTAGAGCTGGTGCAAAGCTGGATTCATCTTTATTGAGCAAGAAATAATAGTTACATCCCAAAAACTGTCCATAAGAAAACACTTGAAAATGTGTTGAAATGCAGAGCTAACCTACTGCCTAAAGAATGACTAAAAAATGACTAAAATCGAACTTCCAACTAGCTAACTTCTGCCTACAAAGTGACTAACTGAAATGAGGCCCTAAGCCTTCTTATTTATACAAATTGAGGACCCCAAAAACCCTCCTAAACTTTAGGAACTCGGCTACCAAAACTTGTAGTTAACAGCACCTTTATTAGCCCCTGCTCAGCTGCCCTTGTGATAATTGATGTGGTGGCCCTTGAACTCTGAGCTGATGGTGGAGAATTCAAGGTAAGGGCCCATAAATGAAGGGGTTACCTTCCTACAAATCCTCTCCCTTACTCTTCCACGAATTTCGCTGCCAAGTGCTCATTAAAACCTTTGATTTTGTCTCAAAATTGACCAAAAAACTGCACAAAGCACCCATTAGACTTGTTGGCATAATGACTAACCCAATTCCCTCTATTAGCATAAATATAATAATAAAATTGCAATAAAATAATGAGAATGGTGGATTAAGTCGAATTAGGAGGCTAGATGAGCCCATATAATTATCCATTTTTGGGGCTCATCAATAATGTTGGGAACAATATGATGGGAGTACCACAAGGACCCTCAACTCATTTGTCATCACCTTGGTCTGAATCAGGGGCATCCAATAACTTGCCTTTCTTAGCAACACTTGACATCCTCAATTTGTACAAACTCACCAATGGCTTTGTCTGTCACAACTTACTTTGGCCTCCAATCCCGCACAAAATTCCCATAGACATCTCGAAGTTCGAAGAGAAACAAAGGGAGGATCATGGTACGCACATCACCACCTATCATTTATGGTGTGTTTCTAACTCCATGGTGGATGATAGTATCTAGTTTCAGCTCTTTCCCCACACCCTTACTGACAATGCATACAAGTGGTACATTGAGTTACCATGTGTCAATCAATACCTTTAGTGCTTTAGCGATGGAATTTTTAAAGCACTTTCAGCTACTCAGCTGCTATGAAACTAGGTCGGAAATCGTTACTTCTTTACGTTAAGACACTGCCACCCAAATCTCTGATCACATCCATGAATGGAGAAGTGGGTGAAGGCTAGTGAAATATCCCCTCCCATATTATTTATTAGTAGATTGGTTCTGCAAATAGATTCTCCCTTAAACTACTAAGGATGTTGCCTTAGGTGGTGTGATCATAGAAGACCAATCCATTCGTCATGCCCATCACTTAGATTTGATTTATTCACAGTCTGGCACATTATACAACATCATTCCCAATGTCCCTATAAATTCCAATGATCTCGCTACTCAACGACCTAGTTCACACATTGATGGTATTATTGGCGCTACCTTTGGGGCCATTGTAAAACAACTTAGCGGTCACATTGCCCAGTTTTTAGTTGACCCCACTACCCAATCGACTGCTCTTCCTACCTCTGCTATAAACTCTCTACAGTCTACAAAAAAACCCAATGGTAAGAATAAGAAGAACAATAAAAAGACAGCTCCTTCGGAAGAGCAATTATCCAAGCAGTCCAACCTAAAGCAGAAAGTTGATGCACCTCCTAATAGTGGAAAGGA
This sequence comes from Pinus tabuliformis, assembly GCA_031772625.1. Lineage (NCBI taxonomy): Eukaryota > Viridiplantae > Streptophyta > Pinopsida > Pinales > Pinaceae > Pinus > Pinus tabuliformis. Next base: position 1,429,372,187 of record CM062816.1, read on the forward strand.
CAAAGCTATAAATTTCCCTTGCAAGATCTGTGTGGAAGACTATATGACACATCGTTGTCCACGTCTCCACGAATGCATAGATCTCCTTTCTCAAAGGGACATTGGCTAGACCCCTGCGGTCCTAGAAAAACCTTTCCTTGCTCAGCAGCAATAACATCTTATTGCAAACCAACCTCAATCCCTGCAAGGGGGCAATGGTGGTTTGCATCATCCTTTAGCTGGTGAAGTACCATCCACCGTTTACACCTTTGAAATGGTCAATCTTCAAACTAGAGCCAAAACTTATGGAGCTCTAGTTGCTAATGCTAAGGAGGCCTCCTGAAATCAAAACCCATCAACGCCTAATGATCTTCATATCGAAAGGCCGGTTGCTAATCTTCTAATTTTTCCCCCAAAAGGGTCACTTCATCGCACAATGCATAATACATTTGCACGTTCTACCCAAAACTACAATATTGTAAAATATTTGGTGCAAGCACTGTCAGCTATGTCGGTGCTTGAAGTATTGCAAACCTGTCCAACACAAAGGAAAGCTCTACTTTCGGAAATTGGTGGGGTTGACCCTCAGGATTCCATGCTTGCAATTTTCGACATGGAAAAATGTAAACCTCCCCTTTCACACCAGCTTGCATTTCAGGTGCAAATATTTTCGAGAGGATGAGGGTTACATAGAACTGTCATTGACAAAGGTCCTTCAACCTACATCATGTCGGCTTCATGTTGGCTTGCCTTAGGTTGTCCAACCCTCTCATCGCCATCAAATTCCTTTAAAGCTTTCAATGACCACACTTTCATCCCAAAATTTTACCTTGCTAGCTACCCCATCACTTTGGGTGGGAAAATGGTAACGGTGGACATCGATTTCATGGATAGAAAACTCAACTATAATCTATTGTTTGGTCACACTTGGACTTATGCCATGACTGCCATTGTGTCTACTATCTTTCATATGATCCTATTTCCATTGGATGGAAGGATAGTTACAATGGACCAGCTATCCTTTTTCACCCCATAATACTCCCTATTACCTAGTGGCTTTGTACCCTTAGTGGGTGGTATTCCTAACTCTTACATTAGTATCAGGACCATTTTATTGAAGGGCTCTTCCCTAATGGGTTTCTTTCTTCTCCCACTACCCACGGTTCCACAGACAGTCTCTATGGTCTCACCTATTCCTCCTGAACTGATCGATCCTTGGATCCTCATAGCACATTCAAGCACTAACTCTTACAGAGAACAAACTCCGCTGTCACCAGCTGAATTGGCCTACTAAGCCATTCAATTTGCATCCAAATCTCTCATCACTTTGGTCATGACTAACGGTATCACCTCCACTCCCATAAATACTCCCTCTAACAATCTCCTCAATCAAGTCCTACCTTTCGACGAGGCTATTTGAGAGATCATGTGTTTAGAGGAGCAACCTTGGGAGGATTCTCACCATCACGTTTCAATATCTGATTCAGACATGATACCCATACAAATCCTATCCTTTGACACACCTGAAATCATTCCCTCGATTTATACAACAATCCAAACTTTGGATTCGAAAGGGAGAATGGGCAATCTTTCAAAGATATTGCTCATCGATATTTTAGTCAAGACAGGAAACGTGGAAAACATCTATATTGGAGCCAATTGCACTCCAAGGAAATTGCAAGCTTCACCTGCCTTTTCAAGAAATTATACAGTGTATTTGCTTGGTCTTACGAGGAAATTCCCAGCATAGATCCATCTATTATCAAGCATGAGATTAAGATCTTTCATATATCCCATTCCCTTAATGGAATGGGTTTCCAATCTGGTTCCTGTAGGTAAGAAACAAGGTACCATCCATGTCTGTTTCGACTACCAGGGGTTGAACACTGCTTGCCCAAAAGATAATTATCCGACACCGTTGATCAACCAAATCATCAATGACTACATCATTTATGAGTCCTTCTCATTTATGGATGGTTTCTCAGGTTATAACCAGATCACCCTAAAACCTGTGGACCAGCACAAAACTGCTTTCATTTGCCCTTGGGGAATATTTTCATATCGAAAACTCTCGTTTGGTTTAAAGAATGTTGGAGAAACATTTCAACGGGCAATGGACTATGCATTCCACGATATCATACATATTGTTTATGGTTACTTGGATGACCTTCCAACCCATTCCAAGAAGCGAACTCAACACCTAGTTCATTTACGAGCAGTTTTTCTTAAGCGCAGGTTCTATAATGTACGTCTGAATCTAGATAAATGTGTTTTCTTTGTCGATTTTGGATGCCTACTTGGTTTTGTTGTCTCTAAGTATGAGATTAGGGTTGATCCTGATAGGGTAAAGGAAATTACTCAATTTCCTGAACCACGATCCATTTTGCAACTCCAATGTTTGCAAGGGAAAGCAAACTTCTTATGATGGTTCATTGTAAATTATGATGATTTGATGAAATGCTTTATGCGCCTACTAAATAAGGGAGTTCCATCCTTGTGGGATGATCAAACCCAATGATCATTGGATACCTTGAAACAGGTACTTATATCATCCCACTGCTTAGTGCTCCCAGTTATGGCCACAAATTTCTCCTCTATCTAGCAGCCTCGCCATTCTCTATTGGAATGGTGTTGGTCCAACTCATGATGACCTAAGGGAGAATGTGATATATTATCTTTCAAAAGGCCTGGTGGGGCCCGAACTCAGATATTCACATGTGGAAAAGTTGTCCTTGGAAGTTTTCTTTTTTGTCAATCGAGTCTGACATTGTATACTGCTATGATAGACTACCTTCGTCACTTTGGAAAATTCCATGAGACACATTTTGTCTTGTCAAGTCATTGGAGGAAAATATTCCAAATGGATAGTCATCCTTTAGTAATTTGATTTGGTTTTTTCCACTCCCAAGGCAAAAATATCCTCAGTCTTCACCGAACTATTGTCAGGTCTTCCAATTGTCGATCCAAATGAGATAGCTCACGATCCTCTCCTAGATGAATTTATCTATCTAATCGACTCTACTGACCCTTGGTATGGTGACCTTCTTGTCTACCTCCAAGTGCAACGTTTCCACCCTGAAATATCATCAGGTGACCGTCATCGCATCTGCCACGAAGCTCACACTATTTAGTGTTGAATAATAATTTATATTATCATGGCACTGATACAGTTCTTTGACATTCCCTCACTCATGAAGAGGTGAAACACATTTTAAATGACTGCCATGCTGGGGCATGTGGCGGTCATCTTTTTGGCATGTCTACTGCTTAGAAAATTTTACACATAGGATACTACTAGCCAACCTTGTTCAAAGATTGTATCAAGGCAATCCAACAGTGCCACCCTTGTCAAATATTTACAAAGAAAATGTGCGCTTCATTGGCCCTACTACACCCGGTTATCTCCATTGGAACCTTTGCCAAATGGGGTATTGACTTCGTCACATGCAACCCCACTTCCTCTGCTGGACACAACTATATTATTGTAACTGTGGACTATTTCATGAAATGCGCTGAAGCCCTTCCCACTTTTTGGGTCGATGGAGAAACCACGGTATTATTCCTATTTAATCAAGTTATCTGTTGTTTCGATGTGGTCTGCATGATCCTTATAGACCATGGGTCTCATTTTCAAAATCACATGATGCCTGAGTTAACATCGTTGCTCAGTTTTTGCCAGGATCAATCGTCCTCCTACTAACCCCAGGCTAATGGCCAAGTAGAATCCGTTAATGGCGTCTTAAAAACCATGATCTACAGGTTAGTAGGTAATCACAAAATCCACTAGCACCACATGTTATATCATGCACGATGAGCATATTGAACTTCAGTCAAAACCACTACAAGATTTACACCATTTCAACTCTCTTGTGGCCTGGAAGCGGTTCTACCCATCGAGTGTCAGATTCCTTCCCTAAAAATTGTTGCTGAACTCTTGCTTGACACCACTGCTAAAGAAGAGCACTTGCTACACCTCAGTCAACTAGATGAAACCCGTTGAGATGCTGAATTGGCACTCGAAGCCCACAAGTGGCGGGTCAAAGCCCAATAGGACAAAAAGGTCAAGCCCCATTCTTACGAAGAAGGTGATCTTGTTTTTCTCTATGATCAAAAACATGATCTCTTGGGGGCAGGAATGCTTCAACCCTTATGTATTGGTCCATATGTCATCACCAATGCCCTCTCAAAAGGGGCATATGAACTTTAGGACTGTGAAGGAATTGTTGTACAGATGTCTTCATTACCCTTACATAGGATACACTGATCGTTCCATTCGTCACACACGACACATTGCATCGGTTGCTTGGGTCATTTACACACTTGAGTCAGAACTAATTTGTTTTGGGGGAGTCTTTCTTGGTACTGCCACCAACAATATTTCTAAGTATATGTCTATAATTTCACTTCTCATGGAAGTCTCATATAGAGCCATCTCCAATATGGTGGTCAGGTTAGAATCTCAGCTTGTCATTATGTAGTATACAAATCATTATCACATTTGCAATCCAATCTTGTTATGTCATTATTTAAGGTTACAACTATTGGAACATTAATTTGAGCTTATTAAATATGAACACATTCCTCAAGAATTTAATGCAGTTGCTGATTCATTGGCAAACTAAATATTAGATTGGAATATGTCTCATTTATTATAGATACATGTATGGAAGTAAATATTTACACAGTTAAAAATTTACTAAAACATTTAAAAACATTTACATCATAAAAAATGCCAATATATATATATATATATATATATATATATATATATATATATATATATATATCGAATCTAGTCTTTTACATCAGAAAATTTCCCAAAACTTGGGTGTTTCTATGTACAAAATGGCTACTAAGCCTCGCTATAAATACCAGTTGGCTATACCATGCGCCTACTAAAAGAGCCTACTACTCATGAAAAGTAAAAACAGCTCTAGCTATCCTCCGAAGAGGAACCAGAAACCACTCAGGCACACTGATGGTGTGGCGCTGCATATGAGTGGGAATCTCCCTCATGGGAAGTGGGGGAATGCACATGCTCATGCCTTTGAGGTTCCTCAAAACCTTGCAGAGACTCTGTGTATCGTCCCCATATTCAGAAACTGCTACTGTTACGCTAGCTCTAGGTAGTCGGTCCCGTCACCTCGTTTAGTGAGGCATGCTTGCAGGTCTTACTGCTACCACATTTGTGTCAAGAATAATATTCATGTCAATACTTGTTACCCCATAACAAAGAAAACATTACATAAACATTCAAAAGCTAAAAAATAATTTGAGGTACTCTAAAAAAACCTTCTTACCTTGAGGCCCCCAATGTGTACAAGGTGGCAGTATCAAGTCTGGATCTCCAGTAAAGTCCATGCCTATGCTATATGTCATCAAAAGAAAGAAATATGCCTACTTAAGATGGTCGAAATGAGGTAGATAACTTCTTGGATGCATTTGAAAGGGAGGTTCCAGAAAAGGAACGCTTCCAAGCCTTGTACTGGGTACTGCGTGCTACGTCTGCAAGATGGTGGGCTATGCATAAAGGAAGATTTGATGATTGGCGCGAATGCAGGAGAATGATGCAAGCATGATTTGGGAAGGCTAAGATGTGTCTGATAGACAAGTATGATGGGGAGGATGATCCGCATGTGCATCTGGCCAAGTGGATGCAGCCTATGGAGAAAGGCCACAAGCTAAGTGGGTACACTTGTTCTGTCATACCCTGGATGTTATCCCAATGAATTGGTATATAGAAACATAGCTCTACCATGGGATAGGTGAATGGGATATCCTACGTGAAGGATTCATGATGACATTCAGTTTTGAGGATGGATTTGACAGCATTGATGAAGCACTACAAGAGGTGAAAGCAACCATCTTTAGGATATCACAGGATCCTTTAGACCAGATTCGGTCTAAATAGGCTACTCAGCTGAGTCGTGTGTTGGAATGTTATAATGTAACTGCTAAGGAGGAGGATGAGGATCCACAGAAGATTAACATTCTAGAAATAAAAGGCCAGTACAAGGTTCAAGGACCACAGATTGAGAACCCTGACATAACTGCGCCGGTGAAAACTAAATAGGTGAACATTGGTACAGAGGCATAACCCAAATTCGCAAAGATTGGAGACTACTAGGATGACGTGACAGTGGATAAGGTCACTGAATTACCCCACGAATATCAGGTCTTATTCCCAACCAAGTTTACAAATTTAAAAGGAATAATCAAAGATATAGGAGTAATGAAGATCACGTTAAAACTCGACACGAAGCCAGTTAAGCAGAGACCTTACCACTTAAATCTGAAATACAAGGAGAAGGTCCATCTAGAACTAGACAAAATGCTTGCAGCAGGTATCATTGAGCTTGTGGAAGAATCCAAGTGGGTAAGTCCAATGGTGGTGCAAGAAAAGAAGCAGAAGGATGAGATAAGGATATGCGTGGATCTCAGAAAACTAAATGACGCTTGTGTGCATGATCCTTTCACAACTCCATTCACGGATGAAATGCTGGACAATGTAGGTGGTCAAGAAGTGTATTCTTTCACCAATGGGTTCTCTGGGTACCACCAAATCAAAATTATGCTGGAGGATAGGAGCAAGACAACCTTCGCAACTGAATGGGGTTGATTTTAATATACTGTAATGCCATTTGGATTGAATAATGTGCCTGCTATCTTTTCACGTGTGGTTTTTGCGGAATTTGAGTATATTCATAAGTTCCTGGAGGTTTATTTTCATGACTGGATTGTATTTGGGCTATTTAAGTGCCATGTAGTGTGCTTGTGTTTGATGTTGGATACCTGTCGAAGATACTAGATTGCGCTCAACCTCAAGAAGTGTTTGTTTTCTGTTCCTTTTGGGAACCTATTGGGGCATGTGGTTTGTTGACAAGGGCTGATGGTAGATCCCATGAAGATTGGAGTGATTCTGAACATGGAAGCGCTGAGAAGTGTGAAACAATTGCACGCTACTCTGTGGCATACGGGATATTATAGGAAGTTTATCAAAGGCTATGCCCAGATCACCGTGCTAATGCAAAAATTGTTGAAGAAGGATGCCACATTCTGCTAGAATGATGCCTATAAGAAAAGTTTGGATATATTGAAAGGAAAGATGGTTACAACACCAACTCTAGTCTTCTCGAACTAGAAGAAAGAGTTTCATGTCCATGTCGATGCGTCATGTATAGCACTGGGGGCAGTACTAACACAGGATGGTCGAAAAGGCTTTGATCACCCTATCACATTCGCAAACAGTAGATTATCCAAAGCGAAGAAAAATTATTCCACTACTGAGCGTGAAGGGCTAGCTATGGCATATGTGCTCCAGAAGTATTGAAACTAATTTCTAGGAGGCTACTTTAAGATGTATACAGATCAATCTGCGCTAAAGTACTTGGTCAATAAGCCTATGTTGGGGGGGGGAATTTGCAGATGGATGATTGAACGCAAGACCTGAACACCTGTTGCGCATCGAGACAGGGAAGGAACCTACTAGTTTGGAGGAAGGATTACGTGACACGCAGCTCTTTGCTGTGTGCGTTGCAGCTCTAACATCTGGTACTGTGCTAAAAGGATACTCTATCTAGTAAAAGAAGGAATTAGTGGTCCGCACGACAGACTTCTCTGTCATTGCTGGGCATCTATAGAAGATGTGGAATGATGAAATACTGCGAAGGTATGTACCTGAGTTTGAATGAAACAACATCCTCATAGACACTCATGGGGGCGTCATGGGAGGACATTATGCAAGAAGAGCAACTGCATAGAAGATTCTACACACTAGGCTGTAGTGGCCACCCCTTCATCGAGATTCAAAAGCATATTACAAGGCATGTGATGTATGTCAGTGGATAGGAAGGCCATCGCAGAGGGATGAAATTCCTTTGAATCCACAAGTAACATTGCAATCCTTCAAAAAATGGGCAATAGATTTTGTAGCACATATTCATCCCCAAGGAAAGACAAGTGCGAGGTACATTATCACTACGACGAAGTACTTGACTTGTTGGAAAGAAGCATAGTGGTGAAGGATTGCACGGGTGCGACTACCATGAAGTTTCTATTTGAGCATGTATTGATGCGATTTGGATGTCTAAAGATCTTGATGAGTGATCATGGTACGCACTTCCTAAATGAGATGATTAGCGCATTAATGGAGGAATTTCAGGTGTATCATCAAAAGAGCACAACTTATCACCCGAGACAGTGGAGGCATTCAACAAAGTGATTGAAAACGTAATGAAGCTGATGGGACAAACACCTTTTCGGCTTTTCTATGGAGTGGAAGCCATAATTCCTATGGAATACATTGTGCCTAGTCTATGCATAGCAACACTCACAGGTATGGCAGATCGTGGAGCCCTAGAAGAAAGGATCGCAAAGTTGGATGAGCTTGAAGAAGAACGAATTTTGGTTGGATTTCACCAGCAGGTCCAAAAGCAGTGCAAAAAGGCATGGCATGACCAACATATTAAGTTGCACACCTTTAAGGTGAATGAATTGGTGTTATTGTATGATAGTGAGTTTCATAAATTTCTAGTGAAACTCAGGATGCACTGGTTAGGGCCATATGTTATTAAGGAGATTACCGATGGAGGCATGGTACAGCTGGTCAAGTTAAATGGAGAACCCTTCCTAGGAGAGGTGAATGGTAGTCACCTAAAGCCATACACCAGTGATCCGACGATGTGACTATATAAAAGTAGCATAGCCTTAGCACTCCAGGTAGATGAAAGGAGTTGTGAGACTATAAGATACACTACCGGGAACTATGTGATGTCAGGATTGCGCATAGCAGCGAAGTGTCACAGGGTCCGCGATAGTGTGAAGAGAGCTGCACTAGCATGTAGGTCTGCCAGAAAGTGACCGTTAAAGTCACTATTCACGATTTGATGGTCAGTTTGAGTCCAAATGGAGTGGGTGGTAGGAATTTAAGGTGAACTTGATGGGTTAGGGTCTTGAAAATCTACCACCAATCTAGCATTAATGGGCCAAAGGTGGGGCGAAAGGTTGAATTCAAATTCAAAAGGCCCTATAAATTACAAGTGGCAATCCAGCAGAAAACACTTGGCATTTTGAGAACTGAGTTGTTGCGTGCTCAAGTATACATGAACCGAGACTTATTCGAGACTATGAAGGCAAATTCATTATTTTAGCAACTAATAGAGACACTACAAGCTTGTGGAATAGTGCTATGTTAGCACCCGTAGAATCCATGGACACATGACTAATGACAGCTGAGGAAGTTGTGGTCATCTAAACAGAGATGGGAGGTCTTCACGCTATGATCTCCGCACCTGGAGAGTGACTCGAGAGTGAGTCATGATGTTTGCGTTGGGGACATGTTGGTTGTAGAATCCCCCAAGGGCAGTCTTGGGGCTAGGAACCCATATTTTGGTCCAATTTTGTAATAATAATATAAAGACTCCACATTTTGTGGGTGCGGAGAGCATAGTTGTTAAAGAGTAATAGGGTTGTCCACCCTTATTTTGATAATGTAATGTCGGCTATAGAAGAACTACCCATGGTACGCAGACCATGGGATTGTATAAATAGAGCTAAGCTCTTAGTAGTAAGAGGCATCAATTAGTAATCAGAATGAAGATATGATGTATGGGAGATATCTTTGAAGTAGAAGTCTAAGTTGGGTTGTAGCATAGGTAGAGGCTCTGCAGCTAAGTGCGCAGAGGCCTAGAAGACTGGAGCTGAGTGCGTAGACCCCTATAGTTGATTGTGCAGGGCAATTCAAGCTTGTAGTCATTTGGAATTATCAATAAAGAGAAGTATTTTACAATTTCTGCATCTTTATTTCCTATTTATGCATCTATTATATTGGGTATGAATTTCACTTCTAATGCTTATATGATGCATGAATATATGTAAATGTGTTGGTTAAGTGCATGCAAGTAAGAACATTTGTTTACACCAAGCTAACTAAGATCTGTTAATAAGATAAGTAAGATAATTAGCGTAGCTTGGGAGATATCGCAGTTCACTGCCCTAGCAACGCAAAAGGACTTCAGCCCCTGATTAGGGGTCCGCAAAACCAATTGTAACATTTCGCGAAGGTACTGAAGGGTAGAGCAGAGGGATAATAAATGTGTGCGAAGGCATGTATAGTTGGAATAAACTGACATCACAACCATTTCAAGGGTGCAGAAACTTGGTTCTAGCATCCCCCATACTGCTTCAGGTGAGACTTTAGTCCACACTCCACAGGATGATGCCTAAAGGGCCAGTAATGTAGGGATTTGTTTGGCTAACTAACATTGAACCTGGGTTAGGCCCCTTCAAGCTAATAGTCCTCATATGAATGTTCTAGGTCACATGTGGATTCTTATTTTCTTTCATTTTTTCTATAAGTAATAGACACTATTCTATTACATTGCAAAATGCTTTGCAATACTTACACGTCGTAGTCATATTCTGATAGTCTCTTGCGAAGTGACATGCCTGGCTACAGTTATAAAAAATAATATGACCTCAACCTCAACCAACTCGACCACCTTGACCTTCTCCTATATAGCCACCTCGACCACTATGTTGTCCACTTCCTCCGTGTCCTTGTTCTTAAGCTTGCATTCTATATGTATCAACACCATAATCCATCATTAATTCATAGGATTGACATTTATTTTTTTCATGCCCCACCAACTTACAAAAATTTCAAAATAAGTTATTTACAGTCTGCACATATTTTTGTAACAAGTAGAAATATTCAGAGTGATGTTCACCTCTAGTTCTGCATATTTTTCACCATAAACTAGATCCAACATTCAAAGGATTAGGTGCTCCACTAGCTATGTAATTTCTTGTTAGGTCCCTATACTACTAGTGTAACCCCTTATTGTTATTAGTGCAACCCCCTTATTATATTTTTGTGCCCATGTAGTCCCTATATTGTTATTATTGTGCCCCATAGAGCCCCACTATTGTTATTGTTGTGCCCTGACATTATTATTGTTATGTAAGCTCTAATTATATTATGACCCCTTAGACTACTATATATAGAAAGGACGTCTTGTCATTTGTATCATCCAAGAATTATTCATTTCTGTAATGTAAAGGAGGTTTCCCCCTCAAAGAGGCTTATTTCTAAGGCGTTGATATTTCTTTTCTATCTTTTTGTGAGTTGGTTTCATAACATTTGGTACCCGAGCTTTGGATTCTAGGGTTTTGCTACTCCAAATTGACCATCATGGAATTTTTGCTATAACTTTTTGTATGTGACGTTTCAGAAGCTAAACACAAAACCCATTTGATAAAAAATCTCTCTGAACCTTGTGTCCGAATTTCATATCTTTTCGCGCTACATTTCTGAACATATGATCCAAGGAAGTTAGGGTTTTTGCAGACTCCCGAATTACATTCCAAATAGCTGACCTTGGGAACCTCATCATAACTTTCTCTCTGAGCATTAGATTGAAATATTGTAAGAATTTAAAATAAGAGGATGGGCTTTAGTTTTATGTGTATCCTTTTCAGATCTGAAGGTCAAAACAGTGACACATGGAATTTCGTACAAGTTCTCTCTATTGGAAAATTATATAATTAGGTCATCTTGGGAGATTGGGCATAACTATTTCTTGGAGAATCTAATTTTTATAAGACTAGTGGCATTAGAAAGATGACGCAGAGGGCTACCGTAGGTCGAAATTTCAGAATTTGGAGATTTGAAACTACATAGTTATATTCATTTTAGGATAGAGCTTCTAAAAGAAAAAGAAAAAAGAGATATGGGGATGTTTGATGGCAAGGATACTACAGATGGAGCAATATTTTGATCTACATGATGTGAAACTATTATAAAAGGTACGTATTGCATCTTTATATTTAGAACCAAATCAGTTTATATGGTATAGAGGGCTTTGTTCTCGTAAAGCACTTATCACCTGGCCAACATTCATGGAGGAAATGATAACACATTATGAGGAGACAAAGAGAAACGCCTTCTTTAGCCAATTGATAAATCTAAAACAAAAGGGTTCAATGGCAGAGAACATTGAAGAATTCCAAAAATTGAATATAAAGGTAAATGATATTCCAAAGAAGCACAGGGTTGATGTCTTTGTAGGGACTTTAAAAGATAACATCCAACATGAGGTTTTCCTTTGGGAACCTTATTCATTGGAGAAAGCATACATGTTGGTAAGAAAAGTGGAAAGAAAAATTATGGAAACAAGGAAGTCTACCACTCACAACTATAAAGATGGAAGTGTTGCTTCTCCTAACCTTCCACAACCTACAAGGTTGACTCCACAACAATTAGAAGAAAAAAGAGAAAAAGGGCTTTGTTACAATTGTGATGGAAAATACATTAAAGGTCATAAGTATGCTGAGAAGAAATTATTTTACATAGATCATGAAGAGGAGGAAGAAAAGGATCAAGAAACTTCAAAAGAAGAGGATATACACCAGGAACCAACCCTAGAAAGAAAATAAATGAATCTAACCATATCTTGTACTGCACTGGTAGGAATTACCATTCCTCAAACTCTCAAGATAGAAGGACATATCAAAAAAGAAGGTTCAAGCAGTAAGACATCACGAAGAAAATGATCAAGAAATGTCAAAAGAAAAGGATACTCACCGAGAACCAACCCCAGAGAAAGAAGAAATGAATCTGACAATACCTTCTAATGCATTGGTAGGAATTACCACTCCTAAAACTCTTAAGATAGAAGGACATATCAAGAAAAAAAAGGTTCAAGCAGTGGAAGATCACATTGAGCATCAACAGCGAGTGCTCCAACTTTTAAAGGATAACCTCATTTTGGCATAGAGTTGAATGAAACAATAAGAATATTAATATTGCAGCGAAAGAAGTTTTGATGTAGGTGACTGGGCATTTATACAACTACAACCATACAAACAAATGTCCCTCAAGGAAGCTAAGAAGGATAATAAATTGTCACCAAAGTATTATGGTCCATACAAGGTGTTACAAAAGATTGGTAATATGGAATACCAATTGGAGCTTCCTGCATCTTCGCGAGTGCACCCAGTTTTCCATGTTTCATGCTTAAAGAAGGTTATAGGTGAGAAGATCCCAGTTCAAACAATATTGCTGGAACTTGACAAGGAAGGAAAAATCATATTGGAACCTAAAGCAGTCACGGAAATAAGAACCCGACAGCTACGAAATAGATCAATTTTAGAGTATCTCTTCAAGTGGAATAACTTACCCGTTGAAGATCCCACATGGGAGGATGAGAATTTTATACAAAAGCATCCATAACTACTCAAGCATTGAGGACAACACTTTTTGAAGGAGAGGGGCATGTTAGGTCCCTATAGTACTAGTGTAACCCCTTATTGTTATTAGTGCAACCCCCTTATTATATTGTTACACCCATGTAGTCCCCATATTGTTAATATTGTGCCCCATAGAAGCCCACTATTGTTATTGATGTTCCCTTACATTATTATTGTTATGTCAAATCTGATTATATTATGACCCCATAGACTCCTATATATAGAAAGGAGGTCTTGTCATTTGTATCATCTAAGAATTGTTCATTTGTGTAATGTAAAGGAGGTTGCCCCCTCGAAGAGGCTTATTTCTAAGGCGTTGATCTTTCTTTTTTATCTTTTTGTGAGTTGGATTCATAACATTGCTAAAAATAGGACATTTCTCTTTAGAGTAACCTTCTGCGTTGCATTTCATACACTAGACCTCTTTGTGAACTTCTTTACTCTTCGTCATGTCTTTTAGTTGCAGAGTCAAATTCACCAACTGAATTTGTATCTACTGCATACCATGATTTGTATAACCTATTGGCGAAGCTTCTAACTTCATTGGAAACTCCGAAGATTTGCCTTAAGTCTCTATTTTCTATTGTGTCAAAGGTAAACTGATGTGTGGCAGCAACACAACTATACACCATTCCTTGTGCTGTTGCAGAGCTATATTGAAGCTCACCCAATCCAACAATACCTTGAACCTTTGATCAAATCCCCATACTAACTCAATCAACCTTTGTTTGATCTCCTTTAGTTTTGTGATGCACTATGACTCAAATTTTGGTTTCTAGAATTCTTTTACCAATGGTGATTTAATGTTTGCATAGGATCTGATCTGGTTGCTCAAATATTTCTATACCAATTTAATGCTCGGTCTCTGAATGTTGTGGCGAGCTACGACATTTTCATATTTTCATCATCGACCTGCTTCATAGTCCATACTACTTGCATAAGAACAAAAATGGCTATGGACCCTCTGATCCATTTCCTTTAAAGATCGACAACTTAATATCATCGACCATCATTCTTCTCGGGGAGGGCGGGGGAGGGGGAGGGGTAAGGGGATTCATAAGAAGAGGGGGTAGGGGGTAGGGGGTGGGTAAAGCCAAAATTTATCTGTCTCTCGCTAGATTCGGGCTTCAATGCACTTACAGGTTGAAAGGGTGAATACTGCAGAGTTCCTTCGGGATTCTCAGGGGGGTTTACTACACCTTCAGATTCACTCAGCGGAGGGCTATAGTCAGTGTCTATGAAAATCTATGTATCTTGTCCATGAGATATATTATTAGTGTCTACTCTATACCTTTTTCCACTTTTCCTTGTTCTGTTCTCTCCTTCATATCATTTTCCAAACACAATCTACTAATTTGGCTGCATTCAAAGAATTCCCTTTCCACACAAAAGCATCTTATTCAAGAATTTTAAATATCTCAAGTACTTGCCTTGCAGTCCCTTGACAAAATTTCGTTCAACTTCATTATATGACATGTTTGAATCTAGCACGAACTCAGTAATAAATCCTCCTAAAATGTTGTTAACCTAGAAATCAACAGCTCTTGAAATTCTGTTATTAGTGTTCTTTAGTCATTGTATAAATTCTGGAGTCCAATCCTTCATTTCATCTCCTTTAAAATGATTATTTCTCTCTATCAATCTTGAGATCCACTAGTATATCTTGATGTGAAATGAACCAAAGAATATTTCATACTGATCTTTGAAGATGTACTTCTCTAACCAACTTCTAGATGACATTTTATGGTTTATGTTCTCCTGATCTTTAAACTCACGTTCCTTTTATTACACCCACTTTTGGATCTCTTTCTTCAACGGATGCCAAAACATATCCCTCAAACAGACCCCGGTCCAAGAAACTAAACCATTTTTTGGCTTAGGTGGGCTAGACCCAAGTTCAAGGTGTGTTGCAAACCAAAAAACCCTCAACCATTGGGCCTCTCGGTAACAACCTTCAAGTAGATTCCAGTCTCAACCAAAGTTATTATATGAGGTTGGAGAACTAGGGTTCTACAACTTGAGGGATATTGCATCGTGGCACCATTGTATTCCTTCTATGCTTTAATACTTATCTACTACTTCGTATTCATAAACTACTTCACACTTATAATTTTCTTCATATAGTTATATTCATCATTTAAGCATAACATAAACATTCATAAACTATACAGTACTGAAATAAGCACATATATTAAGCAAATGAACATTGAGACACAAATTTTATCATGGTTCATTCGAATGTGGGACAATGTGCAAAAGAACTGTTTCTTATAATTTGTAATTTGATACAACAAACTGTTCTTCCCTGCGCACACAGTTGCAAGGTATCTATGCACAAAGCTACGGACAGTTTGTGCAGTCAGTTGTAGCCCTAGGCCTTCGCGCACGTAGTTGCGGAGCCTCACTGTTGGGCATGGAATCCACCCACAACATGTTTTGGGGCTTAAAGCCCAAGTTTTGGTCAAAAGTTTTCTAAGACTCTGCAAATTGCGGGTGCAGAGCGTGAAGTATAGGTCAAGTCATAGGGTTGTCTGCCCTAAGGTATTGTAATATAATGTAAAGTCATGTCAGCCTACCCATGGTTTGTGAACCATGGGATTGTATAAATGGAGCGAGGCTCTAAGTTGTAAAGATAGTGAATTAGATGAAGAAGGAGAGAATAATATGGATGGTTCGAGTATAGAGTAGGAGTCTAAGTGTATTGGGTCATAGTAGTAGGAAGAGGCTCTGCAGGTGAATGCACAGAGGCCTAGTAGAGTCCACAGCTAAGTGTGAAGACCCCTACAGTTGAGTGCGTAGGGCCATGTCAAGTTTGTAATATGGATCGAAGAATAATAAAGAGAAGTTGATTCCTATTTCTATGTATCTGTTGTGCATTTCCTTCTTTATGTTTATACTATTTTATTTAACACGTGCACTGATATGATTGTTGAATATGCTGTAATAATCATTAGTCTTACATAAACAAGTTAAGTAATCAGATAATATCAGATTCAATAGCAAGGGACTTGGGTATTATATGGGTTGCACCCTGAGTACGGCTGCACAGAAGTAGCATCACAGGCTGTGAAGGGATAGCAAGTGCGCATAGAAACATGCATGCAAGGTCAAACCGTGGACCTACAAAAGCTCATCAGACATCCCTAGGGTGTGATAACCTAGTTCTAGCACCCTCCCATACTACATTTGGTGAGACCTCAGTCTGTGCACCATGTACTGTTGCTGAAAGGGCTAGTAGTACTAGGATTTTCTTGGCTAAATCACCTTTGAACCTAGGTTAGGCCCATACAAACCAACAAATGGCTCCATTACTGGGACCAAGATCTACATAAAGGATGTTTGATGTCGTTCCATAGGAATCCAACAAAGAAATAAATTGAAGAGTGATTGGGCAAGAAGATTCACGAGTTCGCAGTGTAGGAAAACAAAAATCTACGAGTATCTAAGGAATAGTGGTTGGAGCACTACTTGTATATGGAAATCCACGAAATTTTCTTTTCATCCTTTCCTTCTGAGTTGTATGAGTGGATTGCGAAGTTTGCAGCCAGCCAAGGAAAATGTAGGCTCAACAAACCAATAGTGTGGACTCCGAAATTAGTGCGCAGACTAGAAGCGTCAAGAGATAAGATAGCGCAAGCTGTCGACCATTAGCTTGACCAAATAATAGGAGGATTTATCACTAAGTTCGTAGTAGACACGATCGTTAGCTATTGTGAGGTGGAGCGATGTTTTCTCAAGGGACCACGAGGTAAGTATATTAAGTATTCAAACACTTTGATTAAGATGCTATTGTGTGAAAAGCAGGTTATGAAAATAAATTAATGTTTGGGACTACATGAAGTGGGAAGAATAAAGAAGTGGAAGTAGTGAAGAGTTGGAAACTAGTGGGTGAAGAGCTCGCAAAAGTTTTTCAGAGAAGAACGTTCAATCTGATAAGGCAGTGAATTCCACGTTTACCACCTCCACCCACACTACCACCCATATCACCCTCCTCACCTCCATCTCCACCCACTCCACCTCTGCCACCACCGCAGTTCAGTATGGCAAGTGTGATCAAGCTATCGGTATTCAGAGGAGTGGGAAATGAAGATCGAGACCAATTCTGGTTTGTGGTAAGATCAGTATGGGAAGCACAAGGCATCGTGGATGATAGTATTAAAAGAGTTATGCTGGTGAGCACGCTACAGGATTGCACATTAACATGGTATATCAAGCATTCTAATGACCACCTGAACGTAGGAATCGCAGAGATTCAGGCCACGCTAAATAGGGAATTTAGTAGGCCAAAATTAGAAATGTAATCAATCATCTAGTTTAAGGAGATCACGATGCTCCCAGGCGAGAACCTTGGGATCTGGACCAAAGGCTGAAGAGTACGATCCGCGAATCCAACATGACGTTAATTAATGCACGACATTGCACATGGTTTGTGACCTCACTTACGCCACACTTAAGGATGAGGATATCTTAGCAAAAACTTTCCTCCTAGGCCGAGGCATTGGAGATGGCAATGAGATTACATGAGATCCCTATACAAGACCCTGGGTTAGGAGTCAAAAAAATCCATGCACAACTGCAGAATATGTGTCTGGAAATCCAAAGTTTGAAACAGGATAGGACACCTCGGTCGGAGGCGTGCGAGGAAGTATGGTGCATAAAATGCAAAGGCCAAGGGCACAACAAGGACCACTATCCAGTGTTCATGAACTACTTGGAAGGAGGAGGGCTGATGCCATTAAGATCTGAGGCACAGGAAGGGCCAAGTGCGACATCTATATTATGGGGTGTGATCTGCCAAATAGGAGGAAAACACATTACGGACAATTTTCATCTGTTGTACAAGTATACGCAGACGTCCCATCAATTGTTTTGTAATTTTTGCACATTAGTAGGCCATGACGAACGCACCTGCCAAAGCTGCGAACTAATGATGAATTGGACTCCTACCTACAGGGTGCAGACCAAAACGTGAACCCTCGACCCAAAAGTAGGGATGGCGTGTACTGGATTTCAGGGGCGCGATCGAGGTCAAGGTGGAATGGGACCAGGAAGGGGTCACGGACAACTAATTTGCTACAATTGCGTAGGGTCAGGGCACTATGCCCATGATTGTACAAACCCGACAAGAATATCATGTGGGTACTGTACTCAGTTTGATCATGAGGTAGAAGACTGCCCTTCACTGATAGCAAGGATGCGCGAAAAGGGGGTACTCTAGCACCCTCCGACCCAGAATTTACAAATGATGAGGTCTGAGCCATGTGAAGAAGACCCAAATGTAAACATGATGCTCAAGAGTGGTATGAACATGGGAGATGATAAAGGGAAGCAGCCAGAGGAAAGTGCATGGGTTCGCAAGGATCCTACAAAGGAACCCAAGTTTGATTTAGAACGCGCAAAGGAGACATTCATGGAAGCTAAGAAGAGCTTCACGGAGGTCTGCACTTCAGGTAGTAAGGATCAACTAGAACCAAGGATGGATCCTTTGTTGGGTAGCAGATCCCCCCATAGCACATTTTTGGGGCTTGAAGCCTTAATTTTGGTTAAGTGTAATGTAAAGACCCTGTGAAATGCGGGCGCAGAGTGCAAGAGTCTAGGGTTGTCCACCCTAAGATAATGTAATTTAATGTAAAGTGTGTCAGCCTACCCATGGTCTGTGGACCATGGGTTTGTATAAATAGAGCGAGGATCTAAGTGTAAAGTTAGTCTTAGTTTTGGATGATGAATTAGCTCTGATTCTATAAGTCCGAGTCTTTGGTTGTAGTAGTAGGAAGAGGCTCTACAATTGAGTGCACAAAGGTCTGGTAGAGTCTGCAACTTTGTGCGTAGACCCCTACAGCTGAGTGCACATGGCAGAGTTGGGATTGCAAAATATTGTGTATCTATTCTTCGGTTACATTTATGCATCTCTTTATAGTTTTATGATGGCGCACACTTGTTATGAATGTTGAATATATTAGGTCCACACAATTAAGTTAAGATCTATAATTATAGCACAGTAAGGATAAAGGATCTAGACAACACCTCTTCATGCTCTTTACAGATCTGCGCGGAAGCAGTCGCATAAGTTACAAAGGATAGACGGCTGTGCAGAGTAGCGTAAGTGCGCAGGTTTAGTTCATGAACTTCCTAGATTTCATCAATACATCCCTAGGGTGTGCAAACCTAGTTCTAGCACCCTCCCATACTACCTTGGGTGGGACCTTAGTCCGCACACCACGAACTGTTGTCGAAAGGGCCGGTAGTTTCGGGATTTGTTTGGCTAAATCACTTTTGAACTGAGGTCAGGCCCCAACAATCCAACAAATGGTTCCATTGTCGGGATTAGTGCATAGACTAGAGGCATCATAAGATAATAATTTACGAGCGATGGACCATTGGATCAACAGAATAATAGGGGGATTTATCACTGAGTTTTAGATAGACACAACTGTGAGCTACAGCGAAGCAGAACGATGTTTTCTCAAGGGACCGCGAGGTAAGTACATTAAATATTTGAATACCTGGATTAAGATATTGTTATGTGAAAAGTGGGTTATGTGAATACATTAATGTTTGGAACAACATGGAATGGAAAGATCTACAAAGGTAGTGGGGAAGTAGGAAACAGTCCCTTAATTTCACCTTCGCGAGAAAGCGAGGAAGAGCTCACTCGGGTGTCTCTATGAAGTGCAGTCGATTTGATAAGGTAGCGCATTCCGTAGTTACCACATCCACCCATGCCACCACCCACTTCACCTCCTTCACCTCCATCTCCACCCAATCCACCCCCACTAACCCCATAGTTCAGCATGGTAAGCACGATCAAGCTTCCTGTATTCAGAGGAGTAGGGAATGAGGATCTGGACCAGTTCTTGTTCATGGTAAGAGCAGTGTGGGAAGCACAAGGGGTCACGGATGAAAAAATTAAGAAGGATACATTGGTGAGCACACTGCAGAATCACGCGTTGATATGGTATATCGAGCACTCTAATGATCACCCAAATGTAGGAATAGCAAAAATCCAGAATGCGCTGAATAAAGAATTTAGCCAGCCGAATTTAGAGACACAGTCAATCATCGGATTTAAAGAGATCGCGATGCTTCTAGGCAAGAACCCCTGGGATATGGATCAGTGGCTAAAGAGTACGATCCGTGAGGCTAATATGATGTTAACGGATGCACAAAATTGTGCATGGTTTGTGGCATCTCTAACACTGCACCTAAGGACGATGTTGTCACAACAAAAACTTGCTACCCAAGCCGAAGCGTTGGAAATGGCAATGAGGTTGCATGAGACACCGATACAGGATCTGGGGCTAGGAGTTCAACAAATCCATGTGAAACTACAGAATCTCTGCCTGGAAATGCAGATCTTGAAGTAGGATAGGGCACCGCGGCTAGAGACGTGCGAGGAAGTGTGGTGCATGAAATGCAAAGGCCAGGGCCATGACAAGGACCACTGTCCAGTATTTGTGAACCACTTGGTGGGAGGGGGGCCAATGCCATTGAGATCAAAGGCACGGGTAAGGCTGAGTGTAACACCCACATTATGGTGCGTGATCTTTCAGATAGGAGGAAAGCATACGATGGATAATTTTCATTTGTTGCAGAATTATACACCAGCACCCAAACAATTGTTTTGTAAGTTTTGTAGGTCGGTGGGCCATAACGAGCGTACTTGTCATAGCTACGAGTTAATGATGGATCAAACCCCAGCCTATAGAATGTAGACATAAACGCGAGACCTTGACCCAGCTCCACGGACGGTGGGCACTAGATTTCAGGGGCGAGGTTGAGGACGAGGAGGAATGGGGCCAGGAAGGGGTCGCGTACAGTTAATTTCTTACAATTGCAGAGGACCAGGGAACTATGCCCATGATTGTACTAACTCGACACGAATATCCACTACAAGAAATAAGGTCATTGGTGAGGGTCATGCCTGTGACGGACCTTTAAGTTCTATCACCAATGTCGCATATGATGACGGTATTTAAAAAAGCGTTGTTGTAAGTGTATATAGTGATGGTCCTTTAAGGTTTGTCACCAAAGCTATTTTCAATGACACTTTTGGTGAGGGTTGTTAAAGGCCCGTCACTAAGTCTCTATTTGGTGACACTTTTTGTGAGGGTCATTAAAGGCCCATCACTAATTCTCTCTTTAGTTACACTTCCAGTGACGATCTTTTATTGACCGTCACCAATGATATTTTTGGTTACTTTTGGTGACGCTCAATAAATGTTCATCATCATTGATCATTCCAATGAGTTTTTGATGATGCTTCATGTCCGTGATGGACCTTTAAGGTTCATCACCAATTTTGCATGTGGTGACGGTCTTTAAAAAATCATTGTTGTAAGTGTATATAGTGATGGTCCTTTAAGGTTTGTCACCAAAGCCATTTTCAATGACACTTTTGGTGATGGTCGTTAAAGGCCCGTCACTAATTCTCTCTTTGGTGACATTTTTGGTGAGGTTCATTAAAGGCCCATCACTAATCCTCTCTTTGGTGACACTTCTAGTGATGATCTTTTATTGACCCTCACCAATGTTCCTTTTGGTTACTTTTGGTGACGGTCAAAATTTTTTCGTCATCATTGATCATTCCAATGAGTTTTTGATGATGTTATGTACCTATTACTATATTTTTTTTCAAAAGATAATAATTTAAGAACATTGTTGTGGAGTATTTTCCATTATCTGTCTAAGGTCATAGTGTTTATAATAGTCAGTAATTTTTTAAAGAAGTAATTAGTGTGTATCATTTCCCTCAAGTCATAAGAATATAGTTTTCCTATGAGTCAACACATGACTCATCTCTATTAGGTTTATTATCTAGAAAATTTCCTTTAAATAAAGTTCCACTAGTGTGTGTAGGAACTATATTATCTAATAAATAATCAAGCTTTGTCAATTATTAATGAGAGAGACCTAGCTCTCCTCAACACTCATAACACACGTTAACATGCTTTGGAACAATACACTAACATTCCTTGGCACCTCGCATGTCTTGGAACATCTTTGTACCTGGAACATCTTTGTACCTAGAACATATTTGTACCTACAACATCTTGCCATGAGAAGGATGGCCAAGCACATTTTGGCATGCCCTAGCATAGCGTAGCACTCCCCTATCATATCTTGCATGCCTTCTAGTCCCTAGCATGCCCTGGAACACCTTGGCATAATATTACATTGACAAACATTAGCACTTGGCACACATTGGCACTTGGAATGTATTGGAACATATTATTAGTGTGCCTAGCATGCCCCTTTTGAAAAAGATAAAGTCTTGACTTATTAACCCTCTTATGTGTTCATTTCCTTTCATTTTAGCTTTGTTATTCCTTTTGTTGCCTTGAAACTCCTTGATGCATATTGGCATACTCTGGCACCCTGCACATCCTAGCATGTCTTAGCACTTGGCATGCCTTGGCACTAGTTGGCACATGTTAGCACACCCTAGAACTACCTAGCACACTCTAGCACTTCTTAACATTCCGTGTAATGCCTTACCCTTCCTTAGCATACCTTGTCACTCCCTCCTTGGCATGACAACTAGCAATCATTCACACTCCCCGACACACCCTCATATTCATTCACTTCCATGCATTTTGACCTAGTTCTCCGTTGTGTTGTCCTAGTACTCCCTAACACTCATAATCATGCATTGGCACTCTCTAGAACACCTTAGCACTCTTCGATATATTGTGCCACTTCATATCATGCATCACACTCCCTGATGCACATTGGCACTTGGCAAGTCTTAGCATGTTTGGCATGCATTGAGATGACTTGGTATGCTTTGGCATGGTTTAATATTAAAGTTATTTGAGATCAATTATTGGAAACTAGATGAAAAGAAACAGAGGAAGATTTGGCACTTAGAATGCATTGACACTTGGTAATTGGAACCTATTGGTACCTAGCGTTGTTGTGCCTAGCGTTCCCCTCATGTAAAAGATAAATTGATGACTTATTAACCCTATTATGTACTCATTTCCTTGTAGTTTAACTTGTTCTTTCATTTTGTTTCCTTGATAGTCCCTGGCATGCATTGTCACACCCTTGTACATCTTGGCACACCTTATCACTTGGGACATCTTAGCTTGTTTGACATGTCTTCGTACTATCTAGCACATGTTAGCATGCCCTAGCATTCCCTAACACACCTTAGAAGTCATGACCTCACAACTAGCATTACATTTTTCCATGACTTGGGAACCTAACATTCACTAGAACACCTTGGCACTCCCTAGTTGTCATGTCCTCTGTTATCCTCCACAATGTCCTGGGCTGATGAGGGGATTGACAGAGGTAACCACAGACCAAGCTTTTAGTTTGGTAGCTAGCCCTACCAAACTATAGAGGGTTCTCTCTATGAAATCACAACCAAGAGATGATTGGAATGTAAAGGATTTTAGGCTAGATAGCTAGGCTCAGGTGGGTTTTGGAAAGTTTAGGCTCATCATGTTTTCTTGATGACCCCACCTCCATGGGTTGTACTAACATGGTTTGGTGTTGGCTTGGTGAACTAGTTATATGCATTTTCAAGGCTGCCTCAATGAAGGTGTCCCATGTCATGTTATTCTCTTTCAACTGATGGAGTACTATAACCTTTATCAGGATATGGTGAAAGAGGCTAGGATAATGCACTTTTCCTTTCAATTGCACCCTTTCAGACATTTTTGTTAGGCTCCTATACAAGTAGCTGGACAAATTTAGAGACTTGGCAGCTGTAAAGTGCATGAGTAGTATTATGTGGTATTGATATAGCCTAGAAAATCTGCCCTCACATGTGAAGAACTTCATGAAAACCTTCATCAATGGTGCATATCTCTCCAACAAGTATCTGAATGGGAAAACATGTGAGTGAGCTCCTTTGTATTGTGATTTCAAGTAGGGTTTGTACTCTTCTAGGTCTAGGTTCATGCCTTTGAACCAGTTTTCACCATGGTTTGGTATGCCTATAGCTTGAGAGATGGCATCCACTGAAAACATGAAATTAGTCCCTGCAATGGTGATCTTGTCTTCCTGCAAGGTAAGGGCAAATGTACCCATGAGATTCTCATGGTAACCTACTTCCTACACTCTTTAACCCTAAACAATTGACATCTTCAAAGCATTTCATGACAAATGGGGAGGAGGTTATTTCATTGCAATTAGAGGGCTCAAACCTTAGTATCTTCCCCCCTCAATATCTTTAGACCAAAAGAATTGATGCTATTATAGCTAGGTGCCTTTAGGCTAGGCCTAAATCCACAAATAAGATACTTTTGGTCTATTTATAGGTTCTTGTGAGACATGAGAAGGATTGAGGATGGGGTATAAAGGACACATTATGTTTTAGTAAGGCTTTAATTGTACTCAATAAATTATGGAAAACTTTCTAGGGTAAAGGTATTTGGTAATAGGTTATTAAAGAGAAATATCTAAAAAATATATAGCTTAACGAATGGATTAAAGAGGCAGCTCCAAAGAAGAAAGTGGCATCTTATATATGGAGAAGCATGATGAGAAACAAATATTGGCTACTATGAAATCTGAGATGGGAGGTTGGAAGGGGGAATAGGATAGAAATAGGACTAGATGATATCAAAGGAGTAGAGGGAATACATACTCTTTTTATTCGCATCCTTGAGCATTTACATAAGAAAAGGCTTTACTTTTTGAACTAAATCTCTTGTGATTGAGGATATTCTTCTGTTACAAGTTATTGATTTAATGCATTTAAACTTGGATTTCTAGAGGATTTATTTATGGCATGGGCACATTTCACAACACAATTAAGTCTAACAGGTTTAAAACTCACTGAGAAGAAAGAAAAGCTAAAATGTGAAGGTGTTATGTATAATGAGCAGATCTCGGTTAAGGAGGTTTATAAACATATTTCTCATGGCGGTGGCTTGAATGATAATGCTTTTTGGTTTCATAACGCATGGAGATTGGATATAGCTCTAAAATTAAAATGTTTTATGTGGTTGGTCGTCCACAATAATATTTTAACTTGGGATAATATCCATAAAAGGGGCTTTCAAGATATTTGAAGATGCTTTTTATGCAAAGAAGTTTTAGAAGATGTGGAACATCTATTTCTAACATGTCCTTTTGCGATCTCGGTATGGAGTTGGGTTCTTCAAACACTTAAAATACATGTCATTTGGAACATGGTTACCATTTAGAGATGTCTCACTCAATGGTTTGAATGTTTCAAGACATATCATTCCTTCCTTTCTATATTTTGTGGGGCATATGGAGAAGCAAGAATGAGAAGATTTTTGAACAAACATAACCGTATACTATAGACACCTATTTAAATATCTTTGCACATTTTATGGAGATATGGCTAATGAAGGAGGAACAACCTATAGGACATTTTTGACTCATGGAGCTATGGTCATACTTTATTTTTTTATTTTTTATTTTTTTATTTTTATTTTTTATGGGGAATCCACCAACAAGGTTTGTGGAAGTGGGTTCATGGAGAATTTTTCATGTCTTAGCATGCCTTGACACTCTTTGGCACATTTTAACACACACTAGAACTCCCTAGCACACTCTAGCACTTCTTAACATTCCCTGATATTCCGTAGCATGCCTTACGAGTGCTTAGCATACCTTGTCACTCCCTCCTTGGCATGCCAGATAACACTCGTTGACACTCCCCAGAACACCGTCATATTCATTCACTTCCATGTATTTTGACCTAGTGCTCCCTTGTGTTTCCCTAGTACTCCTTAACACTCCTTAGCATGCATTAGCACTCTTTGACATGCCCTGCCACTTCATAACATGTGTATCACTCCCTAACACACATTGGCACCTAGCATGTTTTGGCGCTTGGCAATTCTTATCATGTTATTTTTCATTGAGATGCCTTGCTATGCTTTGGCACGGGTTAATATTAAAGTTATTTGATATCAACTATTGGAAAGTAGATGAGAAGTAACAGAGGAGTATTTGGCACTTAGAATGCACTAACACTTGGCACTTGGCACATATTGGTACCTAGTGTTGGTGTGCCTAGCATGACCCTCTTGGAAAAGGTAAATTTATGACTTATTAACCCTCTTATGTGTTCATTTCCTTGTAGTTTAACTTGTTTCTCCTTTTTGTTGCCTTGACAATCCCTAGCATGTATTGTGACACCCTTGCACATCTTGGTGTGCCTTAGCACTTGGCACATCTTAGCATATTTGACATGCCTTCACACTATCTGGCACATGTTAGCATTCCTTAGCACGCCTTGGTACTCACACCCACAGAACTAGCCTTACATTTTTTCACGACTTGGGAACCCAATCAAGTCCTTAACTACTGCAGTTCATGTGACATTGGCTTGCTTCAACCACAATAACTTGACCAATTTCACCTATTACAAGTAGATTGTGCCTTGTTCACCTAAGAACTTTCTATAACTCATCTTAGGCCACTCATGTCCAAGCTCAACTTGTCCCACTTAAGAACTTACCAAGACAAGGATCACATCTAGCCATGGCCATAAAGAAACTAACCAACATAGCTTACATAGACAATATTTCACATGTATATCTAGTTCATATAAATAATAGAGCATTAACTAAGAGTTTGCAATAACCATAAGATGCACAAGACACACATGATATAATCTGACACAAGTCGAGTGCCCCAAAAATTATAAACAACAATGTACAATATGAAATTGTCTAAAATAGTTTAAAACATGAGCATTTGGCCAAAATGTGCCACATATCATATAAAAATAATAGCTAAAGGAAAAATAGTGTTGTGCCTAGAACAAAGTCTCCCTTTGTCTAAAACTACTTTGTAGAGCCCCTTATCGCAACCGTAGGCTTGCCTCTTGAAAATCCTATTATGAACTTCTCCTAACACACTTCATCCTTGGCACACTTGAATTCACTGACACTCCCTGGCACACACACTTGTTTTTTCATTTCCATGCATTTTGACTTAGTTCCACATTGTGATGCCTCGACACTCCTTGACACTCCTAAACATGTATTGATATTGTCCGACATGTGTTAGGGCACCTTTTCTTTCCTTGTCATGCTCTGACCTTCCCTAACTATCATGCCCTCACAACTACCCTTAATTTTCAACTTGGGAACCCAACCAAGTCCTCACTTGACTACAAGAGCTTGAACAAATTACGATTACTACAACTAGACTATTTTGTTGAATTGTGAATCTAGGGAGGTACTCCACAAGCCTAGTGAGATGGGTTTGTGTGAGTTCAGTCACAAAAGGATTTTTCGAAAAAGAACCCAAGCAAAGCGGTTTTGGACCCAAGATGGGGTTTAAAATCTAAAATAAAATTAAAAAAGAAAATTAATATTTCATAAGGTCTAAGTGGATAAAACTAGTAAGTTCTATAGGGTTCCTAAAAGTCCTAGCTAGGAAAATATATTTAAGGAGGCATTAGTATGAAGGCTAGAACATCAAGTGAGAAGGAGATCATTTGATCAAGGAATCCAGGAGAGATGTAGTCTTAAAGTAGGCCGAGTTAGAGGGTTGAGTAAGGGTTATTAAAGGGAGGCCATGATCATCCACGAAGAGCAAGATCATCATCTAAGGGTTCACAAGAATGTCACATACCTTAATGGGTTCGAGCTAGGAAGTAGGATGGCACACTGTTGGTTCTCTTATGGTAGATCAAGCTCAAAAGAGGCGGCTCATGAGGATTTGGCATGTGATTTCAATGGTGTTTTTTTGTGAAGGCCACATCAAATTATAAAATAGAATAGAGGGCTAAGACCCTATATTATGGTGGTCAGTATGTTGCAAGGTCTATGATAAAGACCAACACAAATGGACAAGGGCCTACACTGGAATTGAGGGCTAGAACATAAGTAGCCATAGGTGTAATATTGACTAAGGTAACCATATTTTGAGGGTTATAGATATCTGAAGTTTAGGTTAAGATTTAGTAAAAGAAATGCCAAGAATCTATGGATCCACATGAGCTAGGTAGAGTCTCTTATGGAGGAAAGAGTTGTTGTTTTTGCTATGGGTGGATATGATTTGTTCTAAAGTAATTAGAATATAAGTATAATTCCCTAGTTAGGGTGGTTTCCTAGCATGTTCATTCCATAAGGTATTCTCTTAAGACTATGACAAATCTGCTTAGAAGAAGAGGGGTCATGACCCTTAGAGGGAAAATTTTGATGAGTTGAGTTCAGTAAACTAGTGCTACCTAGCATACCATGTGACTCCCTCCATAACACACCTGGAACTCATTGACACTCCTTCTCACACTCTTTTTCATTCATTTCCATGTGTAGGTTTTAACCCCGTACATAAATTACCTGCATACGAATTCTAAAACATAGAAAATAAACAATGCTAGAGCATAACACATAAAACACATATACATAGAGATTTTCCCCTAGATCCCAAAACCAGGACTACCAGCTTGATTTTTCATTATGTTCCTTTCAATGTTATAATACATATTTATACATGTCGAAGCATCCAATACCATGGACTAAAAACCATCACGTCCAAAAAACATGTGTGAAAATCATGCACAAAACCATAGATGGGTCCGCCCATCCTAACATAGGGTCCAAAACCAAAATTTTCCAAGGTGTTGCCCCGGACCCCATACAGTGGGTTTATGGGTATGCCTCAAACCCCCTGTGACACCCCCCCTAGCTACATAATCAACGCAATGAAGGGGGGCTCTGCCCTCCTCTAACCCCTCGGTTAACTACGTGGGCTAGTCGTGGAAAGAATATAACACAACCCAACATTCTCCCGCTTGTTTTTTTCTTTCCACAGGGGGCCACAAGAGAGCTTAGTCATTTTTCTAGCCCTGAAATGGCCATTGTCTCTCTACACCAAAAGAACTTCTCAAAGCTCACAGATTTTGTTAATGCATCTACAATATTCTTCAAAGTGTCCACCTTTACTAGCAACACCTTTTTGTCTTCTATCATATCCCTCACAAAGTGATACTGAACATCAATGTGCTTTGTATTTGAATGATATGAAGGGTTCTTTGCCAAGAAAATTGCACTTTGGCTATCACAGTCTATCCTTATAGCTCCCTGTACTAACCCCATACTTGAACACAATCTCTGCAACCAAACTACTTCCTTGCTTGCATGAGTGGTTGCCATGTATTCTTCCTCTGTAGTTGATAGTGCCACTACATATTATTTCTTACTCATCCAACTGACTACACCACCAAATAGGTTAAACACATACCCACTTGTAAATCTTCTCTGATCGAGATCTCTAGCCTAGTCTGCATCAACAAAGCCACGAATATCCAACATTTTGTCCAATCTTGATCTTCCTTGGTAGCACAAACCATAATCACTAGTGCCACACAAATACCTGAAAACCCGCTTCACTGTTGTCCAGTGCTCCTTCCCCGGTTTTGACATAAACCTGCTCAATACTCCCACTGCATGTGCAATGTCTAGTCTAGTACAAGCCATTGCATACATCAGGCTACTAACTGCACTTGCATATGGAACATGGGGCATGTCCTCTTCCTCTTCTTGTGTCTTGGGACACTG
This sequence comes from Pinus tabuliformis, assembly GCA_031772625.1. NCBI lineage: Eukaryota > Viridiplantae > Streptophyta > Pinopsida > Pinales > Pinaceae > Pinus > Pinus tabuliformis. The sequence continues at coordinate 1,429,401,919 of CM062816.1, forward strand.
TTCAGTAGATAACCTCACACCTATAGGAATAGGAACCTTCACGGTTTACTGTCCTACATATTAAACCTCTGCAGTATTGTCTCAACATACTTTCTCTGGTTTAACCAAAGCTTCCTCTTTGCCCAATCTCTTTTAATTTCCATGCCCAAAATATAGTTTGCAGCACCAAGATCTTTCATGTCGAATTTGGAGGACAATTGGGTCTTCAAATCTTGGATAATTTCTTTGTCATTTCCAACCAGCAACATATCATCCACATACAAGACCAGATAAATAACATGGTCACCAATTAATTTAAAATACAAATAGTGATTTGCTTTGCTTCTGGTGAAGCCAAGTCCCCGTATAAATGTATCAAGTTTCTGATACCACATCCTTGGTGACTATTTTAACCCATACAGAGACTTCTTTAACTTGCATACTAGTTCTTTCTTACCCTTCACTGCAAAGCCTTCAAGTTGCTTCATGTATATTTCCTCTTCTAGATTCCCATGAAGAAATGTTGTCTTCACATCCATCTTTTCTACCTCAAAATCAAAAGCAACAACAACAGATAAAAGTAAACTAATAGAAGTTACCTTGGCAACAGGATAAACAATATCACCAAAATCAATTCCCGGCACTTGGAATAAACTTTTGCTACCAACTGAGCTTTGTATTTCTCCACCTTTCCTTCTACATTTGTCTTCTTCTTGAACACCCATTTGCTGCTAATGGGTTTCCTTCTAGCTGGCAACTCCACCAGATCCCAAGCCTCATTTCTGTGCAAAGATTCCATTTCATCAACCATGGCCTCTTTCCAAAGTTTGCCATCCTTTGAATCTACTGCTTCCTTCACAGTTCTGGGATCATCATTAGTAATAGATAAAGAAAATTTTGAATAGAAAGTAGATGGACTATACCTTTCTGGCTGCATTCTTTCTCGAACTAATCTTCTCACACCCAAAGTTTCTGGCTCTTCATCTTCTAATTCCTCATCTACTGTAGATTCTGATTCCTCCTCCTTAACCTCAAACTCTATCTTCTCAGGTTCCTTTGGTTGGACTTCATGTTAGTAACATCTTTTACCTCTATGAACACCACATCTCAGTTGTACACAACCTTCTACGTGACTAGGTTCCAAAGCTTATACCCCTTTAAACCATCCTTATACCCAATAAATATTCACTTTTCAGATTTACTATCCAACTTGGTTCATTTCTCCTTTTGAACATGTACATATGCATCACATCCAAATAACCTCAGATGTGAAAGAGAGGGTTTCTTATCAGTCCATACCTCTTGTGGAGTCTTATCCTCCAACGGTAATGAAGGTGACCTGTTGACCATGTAGCATGCAGTATCCACCGCCTTTGCCCAGAATTCCTGTCCTAACTTGGCACCATGAGCATGGTTCTTGCCCTTTCCATCAACGTCTTATTCATTCTTTCTACAACTCTATTTTGTTGAGGTGTATATGGAGTAGTCTTCTGTCACGTTATACCACACTTCTTATAGAATTCTTCAAATTCCTTGCTACAAAATTCTTCACCATTATCTATCCTCAGCACCTTTATCTTCTTTTCTCTTTGATTTTCCACGAGAGCCTTAAATTCTTTAAAGTTGTCAAAGGCTTCAGATTTCTTCTTAAGGAAATATATCCATGTTTTCCTTGAGAATTAATCTATAGATGATACATAGTACATAGACTTACCCAAAGGTGGAACCTTCACAGGTCCAAACACATCACTATTCACAAGTTCTAATATCTGTTTCACCCTCTTACTACCAGAGGGGAAACTCACCTGATTCTGCTTCCCATATACGCAATTTTCATATAAATCAAAATCCAAAGAGCTATTACTCATACCTTATACCATACCTTTACCATGAAGTATTCGAAGGCCCTTCTCTCCAATATTTCCATGCCTTTGATGCCACAACATGGTCTTCTCTCTAGAGACCACTAGATTTTATGCTCCACTTTCAGGAACCACAGAACTATTACACCCATTAATAATAGTGTTACCTTGCAGTTTGTACAGAGTTCCAATTCGAACTCCCCGCATCAATACCAGTGCTCCCCGAACCATTTTGCAGGTATTCTTCTTGAACACTATTTTTACACCTGCATCATCCAGCTTGCTTATAGAAATCCGATTTCTGGCTAATGCAGGAATATGCAGAACACCTGGAAATGTCCTAACCCTTCCACCTTGTAACTTTAACTTTACTTTTCCACGACCAATGATTCTAGCCTTCTTATCATCCCTTAAGAAGACATCACCACCATCGTATTTCTCATACTTGCAGAACCACTTTCTATGGGGAGTGAAGTGAAAGGATGCACTTGAGTCAATCAACCATGCCTCATGATCTACATGTGTACTGAAGAAGCCATGTACACATCCCCACCTTCATTTGATGTGGTTTTCACCTCTGCAAAAGGAGCACCATCAGATACCTTTCCTTTATTAGGAGCTTTAGATTTACAGTCCCTTTTGTAGTGCCCTTCCTTTTCACATTTCCATCACACCACCTTTACAGGTTTTCCTGGAGATTTAGATCTCTCTCTAGATTTAGATCTCCCACTCGATGACTTATTTTTCTTTATGTTTTGGGACTATCCTCATACAGACAAGGCATCACCATTCTGGCTCTCCATATTTTTCTGTCTCATCTCCTCTGTCAACAAGGATGAGACTATTTCATCAAACTGCAAGGTAGTTTCATTGCTACCTATTGCAATAACTAGACTATCCCATGAATCTGGTAGAGAACAAAACAAACTAATGCACTTATCTTCATCTGAAATTTTAATATCAACAGATGCTAACTGACTTACCATAGTATTAAATACGTTCAGATGCACTGAGTCTCCATCTTTCATCCTTAGGTTATACAGCTTTTTCCATAGGAACAGTTTATTCACCAGAGACTTAGATTGGTACAAAGTCCCTAACTTGTCCCATAAAGCCTTCTTCATAGCTTCCCTTGATACATTCAACAATACTGAATCTAAGACACACAATCGTATTGTGCTCTTTGCCTTCTGATCCAACTTCTTCCATTCTTCATCGGACACTCCCATTGGTTTAGTACCTGAATCTACCATGATCCACTGATCTTTATCCACCAATAGATCCTCCATCTTGAGTTTCCACAACTCAAAACTTTGACCATTAAATTTCTCTATCTCTATATTTCCACTGCTCGCCATCTTCTTTCACCACCAGAATTGATCTCGCAGATCTCCCACTGAACAGGGTCTACCACAGGCTCAAGCAAAACCCCTCAGCAACAAAGGCATCCCCTTGAAACTAAAACTGCTCTGATACCAAATGTAGGTTTTAACCTCGTACATTAATTACCTGCATACGAATTCTAAAACACAAAAGATAAACAATGCGAGAGCATAACACATAAAACACATATACACAGAGATTTTCCCCTGGATCCCAAAACTGGGACTACTAGCTTGATTTTTCATTATGTTCCTTTCAATGTTATAATACATATTTATACATGCTGAAGCATCCAATATCATGGACCAAAAACCATTGTGTCCAATACCATGGACCAAAAACCATTGCATCCAAAAAACATTTGCAAAAATCATGCACAAAACCATAGATGGGTCCGCCCATCTTAACATAGGGTCCAAAACCAAAATTTTCACGGGTGTTGCCCCGGACCCCATAAAGTGGGGTTACGAGTATGCCTCAAACCCCCTATGATCCCCCCTGCTACACAATCGCCGCAATGAAGTTGGGATCTACCCCCCCTCTAACCCCCCGATTAACTACATGGGCTAGTCGTGGAAAGAATATAACACAACCCAACACCATGCATTTTGACATAGTGCTCCCTTGTGTTTCCTTGGCACTCCCCAACACTCAGCACACACTGACACACCTTGGCACCTGGCACACCTTGTTATGCTTCCCTAACACTCTAGCATGCCTTGGAACTATCTATAATATATTCACTCCCTCCTTGGCACACCTGGAACTCATTAACACTTCATTTCCATCAATTTGAAACTAGTGCTCCCTTATGTTTCCTTGACACTTGGCCCTAACATTCCCTAGCATGTGTTCACCCCACACCCTAGCACTTGGCACATCTTGGTAGGCCTTAGCACTTGGCATGTCTTGGCATGCATAACATGCCTTGGAACTATCTAGCATGTGTTAGTACTTCCTAACATTCCCTAGCACACCTTGGCACTCCATAGTTGTCATGCCCTCATAGATAACCTTACCTTTTTTGCGGCTTGGGAACCCAACCAAGGCATTGGAAAAACAATGTTGTGCCCAACCCAAAGTCTCCCTTTGTTTGAAAATGCTTTTTCTAGCTCCTTATCACAACCAAATGCTTTTTTCCTGCAAGTCCTATTATGAACTTCTCCTTGCACAGTTCATCCTTGTGACACCTAGAATTTGTTGACACTCCTTGGCACACACTCTTATTCATTTATTTCCATGCATTTTGACCTAGTTCCCCCTTGTGATTCCCTCGTTGAAAAGTGTAACTAGGTTTGGTCTTCATAATGACATGTGTAATTGTGATTTTATGTAATTGACATAAAGAAGAAAATAAAATTATTTTTGTAATGCTTGAATCATGGGTTTCATGATCAAGGAATTTTATTTTTAGTTAAAGCTCCCATTGTGAGCTATTAGGTTTGGTCATGAAGCCATAAAATTCATAGAGTTAATGTCAAATATTGAAGACCCATTTTGGGCATGTAATCCATTGTAAAAGAAATTTTATTAGCCCTCAAAGACCTTGTCACAAACTCTTCTTCATGTCAGCCTAAGGATGCTTCCAAAATGTCAAGTTGGCTTACCTATATCACAAGTCAGCTTATTTTGATGGATGAAACACTATATATAGGGAAAATCAGCCTAAATTTGTGGACAAGTAAATCTAGTTAAGTAAGTCTGCAATAAGAAGTGCGAAGATAAATAGAGAAGAGAAGGAAATGAAGAGTGAAGATTTTGGTGTTGTTTATGGGTTTGATTTAGGGCTAATACCTCCACACATGCGAAGGAAGGAAGAACTATCTACTGTAGAAAAGGTTGAAGGTCTTGCTGTTGTCCAAGAAGTCGAATCAAGGAAGAAGATAAGCAAGGTTATAAGTCAAATTATAATAAGAGGTCATACCATCCAAGAGAAGAAGATCAAGGTTCAAAAGGTTAGTCAACCACACATGTTAGGGTTTCTGCAAGAGGGCGAAGAACTATAGATCTGATCCAGGGAACCGAAATTTGAAGGATAGTTGAGTTATTGAAGGAAGAAGCTTGATCATCGTTCACTCAAGGAAAAATAAGGAAGTTGAATCAAGGAGGCTTATGACTTGTTCTTGGAGAGGTCATTGAGTCAAGGGTCTAGGTCATGGTCTTGGTATTTGTCAATTGAAGTCTCTATAAGAAGAAGAATTCATTTGGGTTTTCCTCTCATGTTGGAGAGGTTTGGCCCTGGCTGATCACCTATTCTCTTTGTCTTTGGTCTCCTCATTGTTTATGCATTGGTAGTTGTTTGATGAAGAAGAACACTATAATAATCTAAGCAAAGAGAATATCCTCATCTTAAGAAGTAAAAAGCATTCACAAGCAATTAGCATAAGAAGAGAAATCACCTAATTATTGTGCCCTAGATTTCTCAATAGCCTTGGCACTCCCTAACACACCTTAGTATGCATTGAAATTTTATGGCATGCATTAGCATGCCTTTTCATTCCTTGGCATGCCCTAACACTTCTTAGCTATCATGCCCTCACAACTACCCTTATGATTTTTGGGACTTGGGAACCCAACCAAGTCCTCCCTTGACTACAACATCTTGGCCAAGTTACAATTACTACAACTAGACTATGCCTTGTTCACCTAAGAACTGACTATAACTCATATTAGGCTACTCATGTCCAATTTCAACTTATCCCACTTAACAAGTTACCAGTTAGGAAGTCAAGGCTCACGTCCAAGTGTGGCCATAAAACAACTAAGAAACATAGTTTACATCTTGACATGGAATAACACCTTGCACATCTAACAATCCCTTGGCACCATGTGGCACGTGTTAACACCCCTTGCATTCCTTGGCATTCTTTGGCACTCCCTAGCACACCCTACCACTCCCTGACATGACCTGGCACTCTAGCATGCCTTGGCACTACCTAGCATATAACCTTGTCACTCCCTCCTTAGCACACCTGAAACTCACTAACACTCCTTATCACACACTCTTATTCATTCATTTCCATGCATTTTGACCTAGTGCTCCCTTGTGTTTCCCTAGCACTCACTAACACTCCTTATCAAGCATTAACACACCTTGACACTTGGCACATCATGGCATGTTTCCCTAACACTCTAACATGCCTTGGCACTGCCTAGCATGCCTTGTCACTCCCTCCTTAGCACACATGGACATTGTTAACACTCCCTATTATGCACTCATATTCATTCATTTCCATGCATTTGAAACTAGTTCTCCCTTGTGTTTCCCTAACACTTGGCCCTAACACTCCCTAGCATGTGTTGGCACCACACCCTAGCACCTGACACATCTTAGCATGCCTTAGCACTTGTCTTTTTCTCTCCATTTCTCTTCTTTATGAAGCAATTGTAGTTGATAGGGGAATCCCCAATAGTTGTGATAAGGGGATTATGCACCCCCTTATCACAACTCATTAGCCCTACTGCATTTAAGCCCTTAGTCACGGTGGCCCAAGGGTGTAGTTGTAGGGACATTGGGGCAAAGTTTTGGGTTCATGATGTTAGGATGAGTTGAATGATATGACTAAAAAGGTGGGAGGAGTATTTTGTGGTGTATTGAATGGGACTAGGGGACACAAGGGTAGCATGGATGGGAAGAAGTGGGATGTCCAAGCATGGTTTATTAAGATCTATAATCCTAGCATTAGTGAATGATAAGGGGGCTTAGGACCTAATGTCACAGGGGCTAGGGGGCCTAGAGGGAAGGCAACAAGATAAATTGAAAGGGGAACCCTCGATAGTGGTGATAAGGGGATTAGGGGGCCTAGAGGGAAGGAAACAAGAGAAATTGAAAGGGGAACCCTCGATAGTGGTGATAAGGGGATTAGGGGCCACATTATCACAACCCATAAGACATTAACCCATAACCATGAAAATCCCTAACCCCTAAACTCCAAAGCCATAATCCCTTAACCATTACACTCATAACTCATAACCCATCAACCACTTGGCCCATTAAACCTTAAGCCATTAATTGCTAACCTAGAATCCATGAACCCCTAAGAAATAGCCCCTTATTCTCTTAACCCATGACCCTTAAGCCTTAACCCCTAACCCCTAAACACATTAAAACCTAACCCCTTAACTCCAAACACCTAAATCCCCTAACTCTTAAGCCCTTTGACCCTAATCCCATGGTCCCAAGCCATTGGCTCTTAACTCTTAACTCCCGTAGCCCTTAACCACTTAGTATCCAAGGCCAAACACGATGCCTCAAACCAACAAGCTAACCTCTTAGGGGAATCCTTCACCTCTAACTAAGAATATTGGGACCATTTGATTTGTAGAGAACTAGGTATTGGTCTCAAGGTTGTGTGTTTGTGTGTAATGCCCTTATTACCATGTATACCTAATGTAAAACAACTAGATAATCTACGAAACCTCAATAATAATTGCTCACAATATCTACACGTCATGTTGACATGGAGCTTGTAGTGTTCTCCCACATGAGGAGTTGGCAATGAATAGATCACTAATAATGACTCGACCTCTTCAGCCCTAATGCAAAAGGAGTTAACCCTTGATACAAATATTTTGTTTGCTAAAAATCACAATTGTGTCAATGTAGAATACTACACATAAGAGAAAATAAAATGATATTATCCACATCAATGATTGAAATAGCCTCAATTTTTCCATGAGTGGTGATCCACAGGTGAGTAGGGCACTATTAAAGTTACATTGTGTTTAAATTCCTTTTACATAATGAGATTATTCTCCATTAGGGTTGATGCATCATCACAAGGGAGACTAGCAGATTTTTTTGGGGGAGCGATTAAAGTTGTAACCCAATTCAAGTGACATACACCTCCAATGTAAATGACATAATTATATTTTTGGTTCAAGTTGTTAAAGAGGTTATTTATAGACAACAAATTAAGTGTACTTGGACTTCATCCTTTCATGGCCTTGACTCTAGGATAGATTTGTACTAGGAACACTTCATGCAAATGAGAGGAGGCTTTATTTTTTATCTCATACACACAAGAACACTAGATGTTTCCCTTCAGATCCCCCTTGGTGGGTGTAAAGCGGGTTTAGATTAGCCTCTAGTTGAAACTAATCATCATGACAATCCTCTTCTCAATAACATATTCTAGCTTTGCCATATACACGAGATTGAGTTAGAGGATCACCTCATTTGTAGATACTCCATTTATTATGGGATTCAAGGGATGTTATATTTTTTTATTATCAAGATTTAGACAGGTCATTGTCTACTTTCTTTCAATATATGTCTAACTCCTTCTACGAGGGAGGTCTTTGGATTTAGATCTTTATATAAGACCTTATGTGGCCTTCCCTTTTGAACTCTTCTAAGGGGGTCACCTCCTTCCATATTGTCTTGCCTACTTAGGGCCACATTTGACAAACCCATATTAAAACTTCTTCAACTATCAAATTGGTGGGGCCTCATACATCTTCTTGAACCCCTCAATGGGATATTATTTCTTCAAAGAGACTTTTGAGGGTTTCCCATTGCAAATTGCAGGTTGGATGTCATAGGACATGTTACCCAACTTTCTATATGAGTTTTTAGAGGATAATTTTAAATTTTGATTGACATCTCAACCCCTGTGATTCTTGTGACATTAATCATTTCCAACTGAGGTATATAGATGGATGTAACTAGTTTAATGACACCTTGCCTTGGCCATCTAAGACACTAGGTGTAGAATATTTTTGCTTTAGTGACCACATTTAGCTTGATATTTATAATCTATGTGTCTATAATATCTCTAATATGTATTTTTTTTTATTATGATCACTTAAAAACTCTATTGTAACTCTTAAATGCTTTGGCTATAAATTCTAAAGTGAGTGGTTCCATAATGTTTCATAATTTTATTCACATAAATCTTTGATATTGATGGTTTGAATATGTACATTATGATTTAAGTACTACACATCACGTCTTAGTATACCTTTATTTCTCTTGGGCAAAAGTCATCCCACTTGATTCCATGAAATATTCATTGTTTTTCATCATCATGTCCTACATAATGATTCCCACTGGAAAGAAATGAATAATTTTATCCATAAAACTTACTCTGTAAACCACTCCATTTTCAATTTTATCGGCATGCTTTCATGTCAGGGTTTTGATCTCGAGGATATCAGCTGTGCAAGTTCGTTGAACAAGCTTCATTATATTATGCTCTTTGTTTTCCCAAGCTTAATCTACTCCATTTTTGGTTTTGTCACTATGCTTTCATGTCAGGCTTTTGATCTCAATGATATTGGTTGTGCAAGTTCATTGAACGAGCTTCGTCATATTAAGCTCTTTGTCTGCACAAGCTTAACACCCAAATCAAATGGCAAGAAAAGGAAATTACATGTATGATGAATCATTTGGCAAGTATATTCATTACATGGTCATGAGATAGTGGCTGACTATTGATGGCACCCTTAGAGTCACCCAACTAGACAATTGTGTGAAGAGGTTTTGCAATTTCTTCTATGGGGGATTCTTTCTTCTTCCATGGATCTGGTTCCTCCATTGCTTTTACTTTTGGCCCGTCCTTAGACATCACTCTTGTTACCTTAAAGTTCGACCAAGTATGTACACACTTTCTCTAAATCCTCCACAATGAAAATGTAATTCGAGTTTTTAGGGTATATGAAATTGCAATGATTTCTCTTTGCTACTATTCGAAAATGAATCTTAACTAATGTCGTATTAAATCAAGATTTTGATCTTTACTATTCAGGGAGAACCAAATCAATGCTATATGCCCTAAACTAAACAAAGTAGTCACCTACTGATCTTAGTGTTTTTTTTTTGTTTGTTATCGTTGATGACCCTCCTTTGCAATTGACCAATTTTGGGGAGAAACATCCCTTTGTGCCCTTGTTTATCTATTTTTTCAGAGTAGTTTGCTGAGATTAATGGAAACTGATCTGATGGTTTCTGGGAATCGATACTACATCAGATCTTTTTCCTTTACAAACTACTCTATGACCACTCATTTCATAAATTCAGTACTTCCTTCCTTGCATGATCAACTGTTTGATGAATCATATGCATTCCTAGAGTTTCAATTTGAAGGAAATCTGCACGTTAGCCAATTTTCTCAATATGAGAAACATCATTGTGCAGAGATGGATAGATAATTGTTTCTCGAGAGTTATCATTCTGAAATTTAGGTATTCAATTCCCTGCCTATTAATAAGATTTATACATCTACGATTAAATATTTTAATAAAATTTTGGATACTTCTTCTATCCACACCTCTATATGCTTTGCAAATTAGGGCATGCTCAAAATGCCCCTATTTCCATGATAAAAACACATACATTTCATTAACTATTTTGTTTGCTTGGCATGCATTTCATTTATTTCTGGTCATTTGGTTGTTTTCAAGGTTTGTTTTTCACGTCTCTGGGTTTGATTTGGAATTCTTGAGAAAAACAAGACTTTTGAAAAACACAATGACTAAATCACTCCTGAATTGTTGCAATATGGCTCTACTTTCAAAGCTCACCCTTGCTAGATTCAACAGAGGTTTTTGGGAGAAATTAAAATAAACAAAGAATAGAATGAGCAACAACTTAAAATAATCAAGAAAAATAGTTAAATTACTTCTACCCCTTTTTTTTATGCAAAATACTCTACTACAACAAGCATCTAACAATTATAGTATACAACCACTATGCAGTGAATAAAACAACTAATAATAAATTCACACTATAAATTAGACATAGATGTTTTAAAATTGGACACAAATTTTCTTCGGGTGAAAAGTACTCTAGTTTGCATTCTTATCAGCTCACAAATCAATATTTTTTTTTCACATGAATAATTAAACCCAAGAGGAGTTTCGCTCGTTTGACAATGGTCCTTTCTTCTAGTGAGTTTTCAGAGTCTTCAATTTAGGGTGTTGAGCTAGATTGGACCTCTTCCTTCACCTAAGCATGAATGCATGAAATCCACCTAGAACCATCTTCTCTGATGCCATTTCTTCCATAAAGATAACGTGTCGCTAGTGGTTAGGGTTTCCTAATGTAAGTTCTTGGTATCTTTCACAGGATACATGACAATGTGGCATTTTGTCCATGTCAGCTAAATTTTAATTCATGTCTTTGTTTCTATGATTTTCATTATGTATCAAGGTTAGAGTACAATATTTAATGATTGCAGATGTCATTAGTTTAAGATAGTCAATATAAAATACAAAAAATAAATAGAATGAAAAAATGATTGTTTTTAGTAAAATAGACAATTTTTTATGGTAAGTAGAGACAACATTAATATATGAAATAGAAGCACATCAACACCTAAGAGTGCCCTTGCCAATAGGAATTTTGGTTAGGTGCCTCAACAATAAAAGTCTTAGTTGCCTCAACAAAAGTCAACACTTTGAGTTATCTAAATAAGAGCAGAGATCATCTCTAAGAAGATGATACATGAGGTAGCTGGACTCAGTTGAAGACATGATGCTTCAACAAATTCTCCAAGGTGACTCCATCACCATGTTGAGCCTATCACTGTGTTGCACCATCATACCATGTCCATCATCACTAAGCTACACCATGTTGCACCATCACTATGTTTAGCATCACTGAGCTATACCATGTTGCACTATCACTATGTTCAGCATCACTGAGCTACACCATGATGGACCATCACTATGTCCAATATCACTAAGCTACACCATGCTGCACCATCACTATGTCCAACATCACTGGGCTACACCATGTTGCAACATACATCCTGTACCCATCCCTGCTACTGTGTGCACTATGCTGCCCTATACATCGTGTACCCATCACTGCTACTATGTGCACTATGCATCTTGTACCCATCGATGCTACTGTGTGCACTATGCTGCATTATGCATCCTACTATCATATACTATGATGCCTATAATGTTACAACATTCATCATAAGACCAAGATGGCTAGCTATAGTGCTATGGCCTATGGCCTAGCACATAGCAATGCCAATGTCTTCTCCTCTATGACAATGTTAGAGTGACATCAATAGGCTTTCGTTAAGACAACGATTGAATCTATCATTCATGATTGTGTTTCAATCAAAACAATAGTTAGAACATCCTTATTTAGAACAATGTTAAGGATAGCTGAAGGTGTGGCTTCTTTATCTCAGTGTTTAAGTGTGAAAACATTCCCTCCATGACAACGAGATGTGTAGAACACTCTTCTAAGACAACGTTTAGGTGGCATCTCCATTAGGCAAAGTAGCAACTAAGTTTAGGGCATCTCCTCTCCCTTTGTCCTGTGGCTAGGGTTCTTGCCTTCATTTCCATGGCTACATGTTTAGGGCATCTTCATAACTGTGGTTAGGCATCCTTTAGACAATCAGGTCAAGGTAGCGTATGGGAGCCTCATTACTGTGGTTAGGGTATCCCTTTTGTTGCGTTTAAGGGTTGTCTCAAACCCTTCCAAATCAACGTATAGATTACGGCATATGGGGTATGATAAGACCACATATAGGATCAGCTATTAGGCCTCCTTCACCGTGCTAGATCTCCCTTTGAACTATGGCCAAACCTTCACAAGACCTGTGGCTAGGCTTCATTATGATAGTGGCTAGGGCATCCTTCTTTTGTTGCGTATAGGGTCTCCTTCTAGACCTGTGTTTTTCCCTTAGAGATTCTTCTTTCCACTAAAACCCAAAACAAGTGGAGAAGAAGAAATCTCAAGAGATTTGTGTGTACAAATGACTTGCAAGGCACTTGTATTTATACTAAAATGTGGAGCACAAGTAGGGGCAGTTTAGTTGTTGGCCAACCTTGACGAATTGTCCCATAAGACAAATAAATTCATATCTCCATGAATACTTATCGGAATCAAATGATATTTAGATCAATCCTACACCTCTCGATGAGAGGAATCCAAGAAAAATATCAGCTACCATAAATAAGATGACCCACATGGAGTTTGGCCCTAGTTTCCAATTTTAACAATTTTCAATTGTACCAAGTCCAACCTCCTTGTGGGAACAAAATTGCTCATGAGAAACTTGGAATTTACATTTATTGGTGAAAAATCTAAATGTACAATAAGTTAGAAATCAAATAGGTGTTACATGGCATCATACTTGTAGGGTTATAGTTGGTTGGAAATTATTTATGGTAAAGGAATTCTCATGCCCAAGATAGTACACTACTCAAGGTGGATGCATGTAGTTTATTTCAAACTTAATCTTATCTATCTAGTTATAATTAAGTGTGCCTTGCATATAGTGCTATCCACTTACACATAGATTATTATGTCTTTCTTAAGAAATTATGTTCGAGGTCCAATTAGAGTAAGCATGCATGCCTATTGTTGGTGAAGAGTGGGGCTTTGTTATTGCTCAAACTCTCACCATGTTTAGAAGTATAAACCATAAATGTTAGAGCATAGAGGCAACTTCTAGGTGAGGCTTCTAAGGTCAAAGCAGGTGGCTTGCCTAGTAGTTGCCTCCAGGATCATATGATTATGGCATCTTTAGAATTTTCAATGTAGTGAGAATTTGAGTGGTGATAGGACATTACTTAAAAGGATGGTACATCTATTTAATTAGTATTTAGAGATGGATAAGTAGGTTTGATCACGGGGCTTCATTCTCCTTTCTACTTGTAATTTGTTCTTGGGATTTGATGTCAATACAATTAGTAGTTTGACCCTCTTCTCCTTTATAGTTCCAGACATCCTGGATTCGAAGCATTTTGGGACCTAGGATGAATGTGTTATTCCTTTATTTAAATTCCATTTTTTTGTATTATTGGTATGTTGCCAATCAGCTAGAGTCTTCTACATGAAGTTCAAATCTAGCTAGTTCGAAGCTGGACTAAATGGAGTTTTAATAGATCTTAATGATACACATTGTTTTGATTATAATATAGGAAATTTATTAAATCAAATGACCTTGACATTTTACGGTGGCTTTATCAAGGAAGAATGAGTATGTATTCCTGATCCTAGCCCGAACCTTAATTGGACTTGATCACACGTGATCAAGTTGTTGAACATCATGCATCCTACTCATAGGGAGTATGGCTTTGACAGGCCAACTCCAACCCCATGTCACCATACAAGTGTTGACATCACTAGTACAAAAATTATTCTGAAGTGTTGCATCCTACACCAATTCCTAAGATGGATGCCCCAAGGGGTTCTAGAATGAGGCTCAACCTTCATTTCCACATTTAAGACTTTTCAAAGGGATTGGTCCCTTTAAACCATACCAAGTTTTACACTTTCACAATTTAGCCCTGTTCCTTTCAATTTATATTTTGTATTGAAAAGTTAGTCCTATTTTACTTATTTATTAACTTCATGAACAATTATAGGTCAGCTCTAGCAAAATGTCAACAAATTTGTGGGTTAGGTTGGCATTTCACCAAATACTATCACACATGTATATATAATCACACATTTTCCTTTTTAGATCTTGATTGGTTGAACAAAAGGTTTGTTGCCTATGTAATTTTGTCCCATACCTCCACATCAGCACTCATAGATAACAATATTCTTAATTCTTCATATGTGTGCACAGTAAGGTCCCTTTTGGTTGTTATTTTTGATGGAGCAACCTCTGATAATACACCTTTTACCACAAAGATGTTGTTGTTGGATAGAAATCTCTAGAGGAATCTTACACCAGACATATAAATGGCTATTGTATATCACAATAATAAGCATTAACATATGAAGATGTGGCAGACCCTAAACTTTGTGCATTCAATCCATTGCTTTTTCTTTCATGGCAAATTAAACCAAGGGTCAAACATGAACACATCAAAGGTAGAAATTAGATTAATTCTAACTCCTGTAGCTTCAAAATTTGCCAAGAGGAAAGTCAGGCTATTTGGCTTATTTGACATGAATGTTGTAGTGGATGCAGATCACTTCTTTGGAGGCATAGACCCATCCTCTACACTTCCTCTATTGATCCAAACTAAGCTTATATGCTGCAACCTCTAATAGTCTTTTAAATGCTTGCCTGGAACTTCACATTTGGGCCAACAATACCCTAATTTTAAGAGTAATGCTAAGACTGACACCTCCATAATTGAGTGTTACACATGGTGTAGAATCTTATAGCTCCTAGCACACCTCCTTTTTTTTGTACAATAACTTTTGTGAGCTTCTTTCTATTGTTATGTTCTCAGGAGATATATGGAGGAAAATTAGAGCCTAAACAATGCCTAGTGTAACCCTCACACAAGAGTTCTAGGTCAATCTCTTACCACTATCATTTTCAAAGTGTAACATATCATGGAGAGTTCCATTGTTGAGATATTCATAAACAAGAAGGTATTTCCCACGCTCTACACAGTCACTGTATTGCCCATACTACATCTATGCTATATGACTCAATAAGAATGTTGTGTCCTCAACCTTTGAGTTAAATAGCTTGAAAGGTGTCCAATTCTAAATCGCTCCATTGTTCCACTATTCTATTACTGTCTCTTTTCATCCATCTTGACCAATCAAGATTACAACCGCTTGTTGGCATGTTGCATTGGCATGCTTTTCCTTGGAAAAATTGAGCTATTTTACTTTATTATTTGTGGATGGATAATATCTCGATAGATAGTTAGCCTCATCTAGATCGAGGCCTTGTATAAGGATCTCTCTCTCTCTCTCTCTCTCTCTCTCTATATATATATATATATATATATATATATATATATATATATATATATATATATATATATATATATATATATATATGTATGAATAGTTTGAACCAGTTCATCAATCATATCTCCATGAATTTGGAAATTGTGATCTCTTAATAATTCCCACAACCAGATATTCAATTACGCCATGAAGAAACATCAACTCATGACAAAACAAGGTAGATTATATGTTAAATCAGTGCATGAAAAACCATAGGTCATCCCTTCATCATCACCACAAATGAACTTAATGCTCAATGAAATTTATGATGGCAGAATTTAGAGATAAGCTAGACCATTCCACAATCCTTATAATGATGATTTAGTTCAAGCATCAAAGTATGTTCAACAGTGTTACTAGGAGCAGAAATTCCATCACAGAGCAGAAGTGTAATAGAAGAAATAGTGAGCAACCAATATAACCATGAGTTCGATACTATGGAGGAAATACAAATGTGCCAGCAGTGCTTAGAAAACACAATGCTCAAGAGTATTACAACAAAGATGGCAATAGCATTTAGAGCATTCTGGAGATATTTCTTATGCATCAATGAAAGCCAAAAGATAGCAGTATCAGAACATTTATTATTAAGATGTTTGAGTGCCAATTACCATGGTTTTATCCCATTTGTGTATTTTATACAGCAAATTGACCTCCTCATCAACTCAGAGGGGAAAGACATGATAGATGAAGCAAAGACGAAGATCACATGCCTTGATTCCACATTGACGCCTATACACTAACAACCTACTTTATACAGCTTCTCTGCAAGGCTAAGGGTGCATTAGTGACCCAACTAACTAAAGTTACTAGTTCGGGAACAACTTTAGTGGATCCTAGTGAAGTTCTAAGGGTCAAAGGAATCAACTGACTCATAAATATCTAGATATTTGTTCCTAGATTTACACAAGAAAAGCAGGGAAACATCCAGATTCAACCTATTTGGAGGATTTCTAATCCTAATGAAGGAGGCGAATGGGAAAGAGCTGAAAAGCATGGCAACTTCATTGCTTTTTCCCTAGGGAACTCAAGGAGGAACTCGGAAATCCTAACTCAATTGCTACATATGCAAAGTTAGGGCTATGGTGATAGAGGTAAGAGCATTTGAAACCACAGCTTCAGCTCCAACGTTTATGAGGGAAAGTAAACTTTTTATGATGATTCATCGTAAATTATGCCAAATTGACAAAAGGCTTCATGCACCTACTAAAGAAAGAAGTGTCGTATTTGTAGGATGATCAACCTCAACGATCATTTGTTGCCTTGAAAAAGGTGCTTATATCAGTGTTATAGACATATTTGGGCACTGCAACCCCAAACTCATATGTCCATAAACTACGGGCTCTTTAGTCCCTAAAAGTGTTGTTTCATACCCTAAAGGATCATGGTCAACTGATTACATCATTTCCCAGAAGTTCCACCTGAAAAACTACTCAGAACTAGCCAAAACTGGATCATACTGACTGCTCCATGGTCAAGGTGCAATGCATACTTGCTGCAAAACTAGCTAGGTGCAATGCATACTGAAATGGACTTCTGTGGGGTGTGATGAGAAAGAATAGACAAATGGAAAAGATAGTTTGCTAACTGGATAATCATGGAATCTTCCATAAACTTCTCCTGTGACACTTGCCTCTCTGAATTCGCCCAGGGATGAGTAAGAGATCAATGAAATCTCCAAGTGGAACCAAGAACTATCAGTGAAATGACACTAATAAAAAATCCAGAGCTGACTCACACCCTTGCAAGACATCTATAAATGGATCCCTCATTTGAGAGATCTAGAGGCTACAATTTTGTATTTTGTAAGGAAGTGCTATTGGTTTGTTGGTGAGAAGAGACATTGCATTGTTGGGTGATTTTCTTATTCATGAGGTGAAGAGGGCTTCTACACTGGGAGGATGATGCTGGATCAGACAGTTGGGTTGTAATCCTCTCTTTCACTATATATAAAGTTCTTTGATTTTTCCTCCATATAATCGTGTGTTTATGAATCTTATTGTTTATGAATGCAATTGTATGGTCAATGTGTTTATGATTCCGCATTGTTTATGATGTTTTAGATGGAGATGCTTTGATGGTTTTCTATTACTTTGACTCTATAGGTACTCTTTGAAGCAGGACGAGTAGGAGAGGAGTGGCAAATTCTATCAAGGGAGAGAGAAATCAAGGATCCAAGTGAGAGATCTAGGTTGGTCCTCTTTTCTTCCCTTTAATCTATCACACTTAAGGGAACTCTCAAATGGTTTTCATTGTTTGTTTCTAAGATAGCTACCCATCTTAGTGGGACTAGCAGTTTGATTTGACACTAGTTTTCCTTGAAACAAAATGGTGACTCCACTGGGGATCAAATAGTTTGTTTTGTTTGTTTATTGTTTGCTTTATAAACTACATACAAAGCCTAAAGCTAGCAAGCTAGTCTTCAAAACACCTTTTCTATACAATTGTGAAGTAGATGAATGCTGCTTCAGTCAATCTTTGAGTTTGTTTATGAACTAAAAATCTAACTTACAAGCATTCTAAGTGCCCTTGTAGTAGCTCGCAACCTCATAAGATCTTATCCCTATACTTTTTTTTTACAGTCCATTATAACTCAGCCTAAATCACTGAACTTAGCTGCAAATTTTGAGCACAAACCAAACTCAGTTTCGCTCCCTAGCCCATCGCACTATCTATAACTATGCAACCTGGATGCATCACACCTCCCGTGTGTTGCAAGTGAGATGCATCCCTGTTTCCCTGTGTTGCAAGTGCAATGATTGAGTGACACTATTTTTGCTCTTCGAGAGTTGGTTTCTTCTCCCTGTTTTCAGCTCTATTCAATAGTTTTGTTGTTCATGATCAGTATCTTCTTGCTGAAACCTTCTTTCTTCACATATTTCAGCCTCCATTAATAGGGAATTGTAAATTTTTTTGTGTGTTTGTGAATCATTTACAGTCTTCCTTTGTCAAAAGTAGCTTAATCGAACTGTCGTTTTTGATGCAAGTGTCATAATTGTCATTTTGAATCAAAAGAAAAGTGTCGTAAAATTTTCCTCTTCTAGATAGTTGATTGTACATTTTTCATTGTACTTGATTTGAATCATTAGTATTTGAAGTGTAAAAAATATTTTTCAAATTCAAAATTGAAAAGTGTTGTCTTAGTCTTCCTTTCGTTTTGAAAAGAAATTGTTAAAATGTCACTTTAAAAGAAAATAGTTCAGATCTATACTTAGCTTTCCTTTTTGGCATTCACACATTAAGGAAGAAGAAAACAAATACATGAATGTGCATTTGAATTTTGACTGTATTCGAAATTTGATTTAGGAAAGTGCATTTAGTGTGTGCTCTATGCTCTCTGCTGAAAGAAAATCATAATATTCTTTCCTTTGTAGCTAGGATTTTCATTGCTAAAAGAAAATAAACGACTGTTTATCATTTTAGATTGCATATTTAGGAATTTCACATCTACATCATGCGGTGAACCTTGAAAGACAAACTTCTAAGCAAGATCAACTCTAAAATAAATCTCAATGAACATAAAAATGCTTTGGAACCTAATGCAACACATCTAGAAGTCTAGGCTAGAGACATGTTCCGATGTCGTAAAACCTAGTAACTATCATTTTCATCGAAGGTTGGGTCATTCCTCCTCTTTGATATGAAAAGTGATAGTACAGACTTGTGCCCCCCATACCGTCGAGTATATATTGGGATACCACAATAGGGTGATATCCTTTATCCTTAGGAAGCTGTGTCTGCCACCCTATTGATTGCAATGCACTAAACACAACATTTGGGAAGATTGACTACCATACATAAGTCCTTGGCAGTTTCTCTATCATTTATCACCAAGGTGTATTTTGCAATTTTGTGATTGGTTTGGTAATCCATCTATCTAGATTTCGAGAGTAGTCACTTTTGTTCCTTTTCGACTCCTTAAAAGAAAAGGTCCATCTGAGAACTTGTAACTTCAGGCTCATTAAAAATCGAAGGCGACTAGAGTCACCATTAGCTTTTTCTCGACTCTTAAAAATTGAAAAAGCAAGTTGCATCAAAGTGTCTTAAAATTTATTTAAATTGGAATAACATCCCTATTCCTTCGTTGATCTGAGGTTGAGATAACGGAGTCAACCAATCAAGGAATACCTCTTGGAGGGAATCCTAGTCCTTTCTCCTCTTGGGGAGATATTGGTTCTCCATATATGGCTATATTTTCCCTTCTAGGAATTACAATTAGCCTGCCGGTATGGTTTTCCTCGACCTCTATCTTTCAAAACACCGTAATTCCTCAACAATCTAATTAGCAACCAGATGGTACTGAAGTTACCCCTTCCCCTTCTACTTTGTTTGTTTCTCCTTCCCCTTCTTCCTCTTTTCTTGGTGAAACTAGTGACACTGAAAACCAAGTAGCTGAGAAGAAAAAGAAAGGGAAGGAGAAGAAGAATAAGCCAGCTAAACAAGGAGGCAACCATGCATCATCCAGTGAAAATCCACACACTAAACTTTCCAAACCAAAAAATCCATGCACAATTTCCAAGGGAGACAACTACCATCGAGATTGCCCTTTCATTCCAAGGATCTTGAGAGAATGGTCTCACCGTTTGCACCATTCGGTGTCATCAACCTCTAATAGTCAGGTTGACAGCACACCATCAACTAGTGAAAACAAAGTCAATAGACAGAAAGGAAAAGTCATATTTCCATGTAGGTTATGTGAATGTGATCATACTCTTCACCGTTGTCATTTTCTGCATGAAGCCAAAAGAATTTTGGATAACCATCCTGCTTCACCGCAGTGACTTCCACCTAGATACAGGAAACTCTTACCGAGTCCTTCACTAGTTGAAAACCTGATTGACATAACTCAATTGTCAATTGAATCACCTATCAATGAAAGTGAACCTTCTGAGTCCACACCAGACCAAAGTCAACTGGTTGAGATGGTAGTTGAGCCAATCTTGCCTTTAGAAGGCCCATCTTTGGATGATACAATTTCCAAAGAGAATGAGAACGACACCGTTCAAATTATTTTTGTTGATACATAGTGTAATGAACTTGGGGGCAATCCACCCATTCCTTTACAATAGGAAGAGACCCGCCCAATTCATGATATTTATCCAGACATTTATCTGTTACCTCCTCCAAGTAGTCTAGTCATTTTCTTTGATTGGAATAACCCAGTAAAACCCCACCTTCCATCTAATGTACCATTCTGAATCATAGTACTAGTTTACAAAATGATCGTGTCTAGCACTATTATAGATGAAGGGGCTTAAGTGAGTATCCTTTCCTCAACTGCTTGGAAAGCTCTTGGTTCGCCATCTCTTTTGCCTGAAAAACAAAATTTGTTGGGCTTCAACAAAGGAACTAGTTGACCGTTAGGGATCCTTCCAAAGTTACCGATAACTTTGAGAAAGAAAACTGTTCATTTGAATGTGATGGTAGTCCAAGGGCCACTAGATTACAATTTACTCCTTGGACGTGACTATATATATAGCATGGAAGCTATTGTTTCCACATTCTTTTGAGTGATGTGTTTTCCACATGAAGGGAGACTGGTGTAACTTGTCGACCAGCTTTCATTTCCTGGTTCAAACACGGCTATGAATCAACCATGATCCCTAAATGGTCTCTTCACGTCAACAATGTCTCTTCAACCTTCATTCCATCCTCCTAATTACAGCAAGTAGTTCGGTGAGTATGATGAAGTTTAGGGGGCATGCACCCTAGTCTGCTTCAGCAGGTGAATGCAGAGGAAAAGAGATATTTTCTTGAAAGGTCATAATGCTTGGATTGAAGAAACATTCCCATATAGGTTATTTGATTAGTTGGAAACACTTATTTCATTGTTCGTTATGTGATTGGAAGCTCACACCATTCACCTTTTTCTATTTCGATGGAGAAAGCCAAGGAAGAGTTTTTATCTGCTGAGAGAAACAATCTTGCCTAATTGCAGGGACTTCCATTTGGTAACCTAGAAACTATCCTTTTACTAAAACACCTGGGGGCATGCAAACCTTTCTATGTAAGTGAAAAACGACCTTCTATTTTCTTAGTTTGTAGGTTCTCAACCCTTTAACCTCGCAGCTCCATCATTTCTAGCCTGTATAAAAAGGAAATGAGCACATGTTATAGTAGTGTTCAAGCTCATTAAAAAATAAATCTACCAAGAGACATTTTCAAATGACTGGAAAGAGCAATGTTCCTGTAAGGTTCAAGCTTGTTAAAATATAAACCTGCTACTGAGCATAGTTTCTCTTGGTTCAAGATCATTAAAAAATGAAACCACCTTTGGTAAATAACCTTTGTGATCACTTTGCTATCATCCCCTTTGAACCTTGGCTGTGTTCCTACTGTCACCTCCATTCATTTCGCCGACCATATGCTTCCACTTGATTGTTTACCCTTTTGAGGAATAACTGCGGCTAGTGATTCTGATTGCCACCCTCTTCACACTGCCATGTTTTGAGAAGTTCCAAACTTACCTGGAACCAGTTGCTACCCAAAAATACCACTCGTTCCTCAAAAACGAGTCCCTTTTAAACTCTTTTTAGACTCGTTAAATATAAAAATATTGTCAAGCCATTGGCCTTTCTAGCTCATTAAAGTAAGGGGAACACCATCCCTCCCATATATTTTAATCTTTTTGGACCTGAGGGATTATTAAACAAAAAGATCGAGCGCTTGTCTTTTTCGGCTCGTTAAAATGATCGAAAAGTCATCCCTTTCGTATTATTTTATACTTTTTCATACTTAAGGGATTATGCCATGAAAATGGACTGTTGGAGTTTCTTTTTCGCCCCTTTTTCAAACTCTCTAAACATGAAAATGACCGAGTTATCTTTTTCATTAAACTCATTAAAAAAATAGTGACAAACTTGTCCACCCAGACAAGAACGAATCTCACTAATGCTAGGCTCGCTAAACATGGAGCGACAGGTTTGCTCGAAGGGAAAATTATAGACCAAGCATATGTTATCCTCATCAAACTTGACAAAAATAAAGAGGTATTGGTCAGCAATGACTAGGGAAAAAGGGAAGAAAACTTGAAGAATTTTATTGGTAGCAGGTCACTCTTGAACATGACACTTTCACTCCATCACCGTGATTGAGTTGGGTTTGGTTTTTCCGTTCACTATCACCATTGGTCCTCCATACCATCCATGGGGTTAATGCTACTAGTCCATATTAGTGTGACCAATCTGTTCAAGAGAAGTCATTCAGAGAATTCACCATCCAGTAAATGTCTCATCCACTACAATACCTCCACCCTTCATTTTTCATGACTGCCATTCCTGAACCTTATATCATTAGATCGTTTTCACCTCCACAAAAACAATTTGCTTCGTTTCACATTATAGATGTGGGATACATCAACACCCTCCTGCGATAGGTCACTACTTGTCAACATCATCTCATTATCCAAGAAGTTGACTTAGAAACAACCCTTTCAGTACTTTGAAGCTTGCATGCCTCAATGACAAGTTTCTCACATCTGGCAATAGGTTTACATCAATGATCTTCAACCAAAAGATTTTGTGTGGTGTTCGACATCAACTCATATATTCACACCACGTGAATTGTATTGTAGTACCTTAAGGGTCATCATCATTATCAGTGACTCCTCTCGCGTCTGTTAATAGCTTACATTATTGGCTGGTAATCAGGCGATGTCGTTCCATGTTCGACTTTAGAACATCTTTTCACATGGATCGACTTGTAAATAGGGAAAATATTGAATGTGATTTGAAGAACCTGGATCTAGTTTCATCCATCCAGGCTGCGATATATTCAGGAACATAAAGACATCAAATGTGCACAGAATCTACACAGATAGTCATCTAAGACAGGGAAGATGACTCTTCATACGAAGAATCACTAGTCTACAACAGCAAACGATTGTCTGTCATATGTACATGAAAATGAATTTATAAAGCTAAGCATGGGAATGCCTACCTCAGCTAGATCATGAAAATAATATGATGATGATGTATTGTATTGTATCTTATACAGGTCACCTTCCAGTTCGAATACCTCAGATCCTCATGATAAAGCATTTCACCCGACATCAGAATATTTACGACCTCATGCTTTAGAGGGCAGTTGTTATAGACATGTTTGGGCACTACAACCCCAAACTCATATGTCCATAAACTAAGGGCTCTTTAGTCCTTAAAAGTTTTGTTTCATACCCTAAAGGATCATGGTCAGCTGATTACATCATTTCCCAGAAGTTCCACTTGAAAAACTACTAAGAACTTGCAAAAACTGGACCATACTGACTACTCCATGGTCAAGGTGCGATGCATACTAGCTGCCAAACTAGCCAAGTGCAATGCATACTGAAATGGACTTCTGTGGGGTGTGATGAGTGAGAATAGACAAATGGCAGAGATAGTTTGCTAAGTGGATGATCATGGAATCTTCTAGAAACTTCTCCTATGACACTTGCCTTTCTGAATTCGCCCAGGGATGAGTAAGAGATCAATGAAATCTCCAAGTGGAACCAAGAACTATCAGTGAAATGACACTAATAAAAAACCTAGAGCTAACTCACACCCTTGTAAGACATCTATAAATGGATCCCTCATCTGAGAGATCTAGAGGCTGCAATTTTGTATTTTGTAAGGAAGTGTTGTTGGTTTGTTGGTGAGAAGAGACATTACATTGTTGGGTGATTTTCTTATTCATGAGGTGAAGAGGGCTTCTACAATGGGAGGATGATGTTGGATCAAAAATCTGGGTTGTAATCCTTTCTTTCACTATAAATAAAGTTCTTTGAGTTTTCCTCCATATAATCGTGTGTTTATGAATCTTATTTTTTATGAATGCAATTGTATGGTCAATGTGTTTCTGATTATGCATTGTTTATGATGTCTTAGATGGAGTTGCTTTGATGGTTTTCTATTACTTTGACTCTACAGGTACTCTTTGAAGCGGGACAAGTAGGAGAGGAGTGGAAAATTCTATCAAGGGAGAGAGAAATCAAGTAAGGATCCAAGCGAGAGATCTAGGTTGGTCCTCTTTTCTTCCCTTTAATCTATCACACTTAAAGGAACTCTTGAAAGGCTTTCATTGTTTGTTTCTAAGATAGCTACCTACCTTAGTGGGACTAGTAGTTCGAATCGACACTAGTTTTCCTTGAAACAATCAGCCCCACTCCTCAGTGCTCCCGACTATAGCCGCAACTTTCTTCTTTACCTGGGAGCCTTGCCATCCTCTCTTAGAATGGTCTTGGTTTGAATGCATGGTGACCAGAGTGAACATGTGATCTATTATCTATCCAAAGGCCTGGTTGGGCTTGAGCCCAAATATTCACATGTGGAAAAGCTGTCATTGGTAGTCATCTTTGCTATCAACCAATTTTGACACTACATACTGCTACGATAGACTATTGTCATTGTCTTGGAGAATTCGATGAGACATATTTTGTCTCATCAAGTAATTGGAGGAAAATATTCAAAATGGATCGTGATCCTCCAATAATTTTATCTAGTTTTCACAACTTCCAGGGTGAACAACTCCTTAGTCTTCACCAAACTTTTGTCGGAACTTCCCATCATCGATCCAAACGAGATAGCCCACGATCCTCTCCTAGATGAGGCTATCTATCTTATCGACACCACTGACCCTTGGTATGGGGACATTCTTGTCTACCTCCAAGCCCAATGGTTCTGCCCCGAACTATAGACAGGCAACCGTCATCGCATCCGTCACCAAGTGCGACACTATCTAGTGATTAGCGATACGTTATATCATCGCTGTATGGATACAATTCTTCAACTTTTCCTCAGTCATGAAGAGGTGGAGCATGTTTTAAATGACTACCATGCTGGGGCATGTGGCGGTCATCTTTCTAGCATATCTACTGCACAAAAAATCTTATATTCAGGCTATCACTCGAAAACCTTGTTCAAATATTGTGTCAAGGACATCCATCGATGCTATCCTTGTCAAGTATTCACAAAGAAGATGCGCGCTCCTCTGGCCCTACTGCACCTGGTGATCTCCATAGGTGCCTTTGCCAAATGGGGGATAGAATGCATCACATGTAATCCCGTTTCCTCTGCTGAACACAACTATATCATAGTAGCTGTGGATTATTTTATGAAATGGGCCAAAGTCCTTCTTACCTACAGTGCCAATGGAGAAACTACAACACTATTCCTATTCAATCTGGTTATCTATCATTTCATTGTACCCTGCACAATCATTACAAACCATGGATCTCACTTCCAGAACC
Organism: Pinus tabuliformis; assembly: GCA_031772625.1. Classification (NCBI taxonomy): domain Eukaryota; kingdom Viridiplantae; phylum Streptophyta; class Pinopsida; order Pinales; family Pinaceae; genus Pinus; species Pinus tabuliformis. The sequence goes on from CM062816.1 coordinate 1,429,428,044, forward strand.
ACATGATGTCTGATTTAATGTCGCTACTTGGCTTTCGTCAGGATCAATCATCCTCCTACTACCCCCAAGCTAATGGTCAAGTGGAAGCTGTCAGTGGCATCATAAAAGCCATGATTCGTAGATTGGTAGGAAACCATAAAACCAATTGGCACCGAATTCTATATTCGGCACTATGGGCATACTAAACTTCAGTAAAACCTGCCATGGGCTTTACACCTTTTCAAATGGTTTACGGATTGGAAGTAGTTCTACCCATCGAGTGTCAGATCCCTTCCCTGAAACTAGTTGTTGAACTCCTGCCCGACACTACTGCCGAAGAAGAATGCTTACTATACCTTAATCAGTTGGACAAAACTCGTCGAGATGCAGAACTGGCACTCGAGGCTCACAAGTGCCGACTAAAATCCCAATATGACAAAAAGGTTAAGCTTTGTTCTTACGAAGAGGCCGACCTTGTTTTGGTTTGTGACAAAAAACATGACCTCTTAGGGGCAGGCACACTTCAACCTTTATGGTGAGGTCCCTATGTCGTCAAGAAAGTCCTCTCCAAAGGCGCATATGAACTGTAGGACTGGGAAGGAGTCCCGCTCAAGAAGCCTAGAAATGGGCTGTATCTGAAAAAGTATTATCCCTAGTATTATAGTAGGCATGTGCTTTGTAATTTTATGTATTCATAAGTTTTGCTTCCATTTTTTGTTGTGATTGGATTGTTTTGATATTTATTGGAGTACTTGTCTCATACATTCTTCTCGCAATGTAGATGTCTTCGTTACCCTTAGCATACATAGGATACGCAGATGGTGCCAGTCATCACACACGGCACATTGCATCAGCTGCTTGGGTCATCTACACACCTGAGTCGGAACTATTTTGTTCTGGAGGAGTCTTTCTTGGTACCACCACCAAAAATATTGTCGAGTACATGTCCGTAATTTCACTTCTCACAAAAGCGTCATCATGGGACATATCCAATCTGGTGGTCAGGCTAGACTCCCAGCTAGTCTTTATGCAATTGAAAAATCGTTATCACATTTGCAATCCAACCTTGTTACGTAATTATCTAAGGGTACGACTCCTGGAACGTCAATTTGAAGTAATCACATATGAACACATTCCTCGAGAATTTAATGCGGTTGTTGATTCATTAGCTAACTATGTATTAGATTAGCACCTATCTCATTCTTTATAGAAGCATGCATGAAAAGTAAAAAATTTCTGAGTTAATTTTTTTTTTATAAACATTTATGCCATCAAAATACCAAAATATATGTGTGTGTGTGTGTGTATATATATATATATATATATATATATATATATATATATATATATATATATATATATATATATATATATATATATATATATATATAGATATAGATATAGATAGATAGATAGATAGATAGATCAAAATCTAGTATTTTACATCGAAATATTCCAAAACTTGGATGTTTTAAGTACAAAATGGCTCAAAATCCCAGCTACAAACACTCATTGGCTACACCAAAACACCTACTAAAAAGAGCCTATTGCTCCTAAAATGCTAAAACTGCTCTAGCTATTCTCCGAAGAGGAACCATAAATTTGGGGGGGGACACCCATGGTCAAGCCCTCAGCATCGCCCCCTCCAGCAGGTAGTTGGACGCCTCGTCACATATGGCAGAGTTCACTTGTAGGTCATAATTGCACCACATTTGTGTTAAGCATAGAACTTCATGTGAGTACTTATTTCACCTATAAAAACATTACATAAATATTCAAAAGCCAAAAAATAATTAAAGTACTGTCAAAATTCATTCTCACCTTGAGGACCCCAGTTGGTCCTGGGAGGTAGCAGTAAGTCCAGGTCACCAGTAAAGTTCATGCCCTCATATGCATATTCATCTATCATCACAATTTGGCCATGAAGCCACTGGAAGAAATCTTCCTCGAAGAAATGCTGGATCGGTCCTACTCCTGTGCGAGGATCGAGTGATGACTAGCAACCCTGCCTTGGTTCCCTCGGATCAAGGGGACCTAAGCTCACCCTTGGGCTCATAACAGATACCCTCTCAAGAAAGAATGAAACTATGATAGTGCCATACCAAAAATTGTGTTGGGTATGAGTCTTGCATGTCGTTAACTCTGCCCTCAACTAGTGAAGCACTGCTTCACACCAGTTGAACATATATGGCTGGAAAGAGTCAACCGCAAGCAACAGTTGAGCCTTTGTCGCAATGTGGGGACTCTTTGACCTCGCCAACCACACAATCAACTATAAAATTTCCCTCATAGACCTAGACCCTATCCTCTCTATGGGGACTTTGTTGCTGACTAGTCCGCTCTAAGGGATGCGGTAGGATTGCACCAGCTCTAGGGTAGATCGTGGATCTGGCCTACCACCGGTGAGGTTTTCCTATGCCCCGTGGCATGAAAAACCATTTAAAAAGTATATGTCATCATGGTTAATAACCAGCTCCTGATCTCCAATCCTGAACACTTTCTCGTGTTCATCCCAGCACTGTATAATCCATCTTAATAAATCCTCCTCCCCTTTCATCAGCTTCAACTTTGCATACTTCAGTAAATTTTAGTGGTGCAATGAAAGTATGCATGCCAGATTATTTCACATCAGCAATTCTGGGCTATCATGGGCCTGTTCTTTCCATAGGCTAGTCATTATGGCTTAAAATCTACACAAAATAACCCTAAAAACAGTCAAAATGGGGCAAAATAGCTTCATGAATCCTTGCATGAGGTTTTTAACTACGCCCTTCAGCTCTCACACTACCCCCAGTGATACAAAGGGAGGATTAATGCCCTCAAGTAACTCATACAGAGTGTTTAATGCTCCCTACAGGCCATTTGGAGGGCATTAGTGCGCAAACAGGGCTTTATGACACCTCAGATCTACAAAATTCCACCCCTAAAACTATCAAGAAAGGTTAAGAAATTCATAGAGAAAGGTTTTAGCCACTACCTGGGACTAACAACATGTCGAATGGTCGCCCGGATCTCCTACAATGGCTCATGGAAAATCTGCTCCTCTTTAGCTCCAAAATGCCTTCACAAAGCTCAAATAGTAAAAATGGTGAATGTGTAAGATCAAAACATTTCCTTATATTTATTTTTGGAGACATGATTTTTTTAAATCATTAAAGATGAAGTAGTCAATTCTCCATGATTTTTATCATGCATGAACCCATATGGTAGGAATTTCTGCATTTTATACTTTTTCCGCCTTTTTGATGAAAGTACCTTCAAGAATGAAAAGTAGTAAAAGCTACATGCAATTCTCAAAGGAGCACTGTTCTTTTATGGGATATTTTCTTGCTCTAAAAAATTGAAAAAATCCCCGAGTTTTTCCTCATTGGGCTCATAAAACATATATGATGATGGTCTTAACAACTCTTTTTCGCTCTTTTTCTAGCTCATTAAACTGAAAAAGACCATTAGAGCATTCTTTTTAGGAGCTTTTTTCTTGCTCATTAAACTGAAAAAATCCTGAGTTTTTTCTTTAAGCTCATTAAATATTTATAAAGATGACCTAAGCTTTCTTTTAGGTACTTTTCTCGCTCAATAAATTGAAAAATCCTAAGTTTTTGTGACTGGGCTCCTTAAAAATCTGCAATAGCAACAAGAGCACTTTCTTTTTTGGGACCATTTCTCACTCTTTACGATCTTTTCAGAATCTCTAAATATGAAAAGACGACCGAGTTGTCTAGTCTGGACTCATTAAATTATATAGACAGGATATAGAGTCGTTCTTTTTATGGTCCTTTTCGGACTCTTAAAAATTGAAAAGATCAACGAGTTTACCTGTCTGGACTCAATAAACTAATCAGACGAGGAAAGTGGACAATACAACTACATTCAGTATTAGAAAGCATGGTTTGGCAACAGTCTTTCGCTTGAACATCATACTCCCTTAGATAAACCTTCCTTGTGACAGCCTCTCAATATGAATCCTACCATCCTATGAGTCTTAGCCTATATACCCTAATGTTATTGCATCTCTGTATCCTAAGACTCTTTGGTGTTCATGAGTCTAGTGTTGCATGGTTAAAACTGTTGTCGTGCCTTCTATTTTTCAAGGGTTAACCTTTTTGTTTCCTCCATCAACCCATCAAGCATATCCTTCCATCATGCCCTCTGTTGTTTAGACTTAATGTTCAAAATATTCCTCAAAAAACAAAATCATTCTTGTCCCATTTCCTATCAATTGATGTAGGACACATTATTGCCTACCATTCGACAGGTATCTTCCTATCGACTTCAAAACTCTTTCTAGGAAGACAACCCAAAAACACATTCAGTGCCTTGGTACTTGTAGAAATTAGTGGCAGGTTTCCTTGTGTTTGATTAGGGTTTCTCATTATTGGCTCCTAGTTAAGCGATTCTACGGGTGTTCGATGAAAAAAACATCTTTCACACTTGTTAGATTGTACTGTGCATCTTGGAGACCATCACCATTATTGGTGGCATTCCTCACGTCTTTTAACAGTCTCCATTATTGACTGGTAATCAAATGATTTCATGCATATTCGACATCAACACATATATTCACATGTGTCGATCTATCCTGTTTGGTGAAGAGGAAATCAAGACCTTGGGAAGAGGCTTGCATCAATCAGCCTTGTTTGCTCTCACAAGTTGTGTATATTGTTTTTTGGAGGTTATCAGGATGATTCTATTATGGCACCAGATATGCATTGTGCTTATCGACGGTCAACATCATCATATCTTTGGAGAAAATCACTCTGGCATAGCTACTAAGCATGGGAATGCCTGACTCAGGACATGATTTTAGTAGTTATATATATATATATATATATATATGTGTTATATCAAGTTTCCCGTACCACCCAAAGCTCTAATCCTCTCTCTCTTTTTGAAGGAAAAGTACAGTTAAGTAAAGTATTTCAGCCATCATCATAGCCTCTAATCTCATACTTTATGGGACATTTGTTATACAACAAATTCACCTCCTCATCAACTCAAAGGGGAAAGACATGATAGCTGAAGCAAAGACCAAGATCACATGCCTTGATTCCACACTAACGCTAGCTATGCACTGAAAACCTACTTTACAAAGCTTCTCTGCAAGCCTAAGGGTGCGTTCGTGACCCAACTAACTCAAGTTACTAGTTTGGGAACAATGTTAGTGGATCCTAGTGAAGTTCTAAGGGCCAAAGGAATGAATTGACTCATAAATATCTAGATATTTATTCCTAGGTTTACTCAAGAAAAGTAGGGAAACATCCATATTCGACCTATTTGGAGGATTTCTAATCCTAACGAAGGAGGCAAATGGGAAAGAGTTGAAAAGCATGGTAACTTAATTGTTTTTTCCCTAGGGAACTCGAGGAGGAACTTGGCAACCCTAACTCAATTGCTACATATGCAAAGCTAGGGCTATGGTGATAGAGGTCAAAGCATTTGAAAGGCTATCATACTTGACTTTTGAGCATTGTCTCAAATCATAAGAAGTTTGCAAGAAGGGAGACAAAGGGAGAAGCTGGAGGGGTAAGGGAAGGTTGATACAACAGATGGTTGTAATCACTTTTCCCACATTAATATAGAACTGTAGTTGTACTATCTACTCCATGGTGTTGGTACTATCATTCATTCAGTTGTTTGTCCAATACCTTTTAGCATGAGTAGCTTAGTTATGTGTAACCAGATGTTCTTTTATGTATTCATGTATTAGTTATTAGATTTGTATGCTATGATTATGCTTGTCTCTTCTATGTGTAGGACTTGATCTAGAGCCGAATCAGGGGATTTCCACCTAGTTGCATTGCACTCTCCAACAAATCTACACGGAGGCTTGAGGTAATCTACTTCTCCTACTTTGATAGTTAGTTAATGTTTATGAACATGCATGTAACTTTTTGACGGTTGCAGATAATCTTACAGTCTAGTGAAGGTCCCACAAGACCTTTGAGGGTATATTCATTCTCCATACACCGTGTATTTTATCTTATAACAGTGTATCAAGTTTAAAATGCACAAAACCAAACTCAAATTGTTAGTGTCTAAAACAACACCAGAGTGTTATCAAATAAGGTGAAAATGTAATAGATAGTGCATTATCTAGATCGTGAACTTAGGCATTTTTAATTCTCAGAGATGTCATGAAAATACCACAGTTAACATATATATCATCCAGATGTCATTCAAGTTAATGTTCACAGATGATCCAAGCTTATGTTAAACTATTGTCCACAAAATTCTAGCCAAGCATAGATCTAAAGCTATCATGTGAATCAAATATCCAAAGTGCTGGCACAAATTCAGACTTTACACATCAGACAATACAATGTTTTCTTAGTTATGATTGTGTTATGCCCAGAACATCTATATTTATAGTCATGTATTAAATATGACTCATTCAGATCAGGAAATAGATCATTAATTCTACAATTTTACCAAAGTTAGACCCTCAAGACAGACTTATAACCAAATGTAACGTGCCACTGTGATATCATAGTGTTCAAAGAGTCATCACATTGTTTCATTAAAGGAAATATTTAAGTTGTATTCAGTGCAGAAATGCTGCCCAAAAATTGTTCAGTCAAGACATATACAGAATCACTAACCTTTGCAGACAATCATACCTTCATTAACAATTCTAATAAATATGAAGAATAAGGTATTATGTGAGGATATGAATTGCTTTTAGAGCATAGATATCATCAGAGATGGTGCAATGTATTCACATGCAGAATTCCAATAGTGAACACAATGCCAACTTTTAAATCTGAGTATTAAATGAGGCATTGAGCATAATGTCACATCAACTTATCTTTAGATGACTTCAACAACATAAAGAGACCAAATAACAGTGAGCAGAGTAGTTCTTTGTGTGCCACTTTCAGATCACGTTCATTATTTCCACTAGCAGATGTTCAGAGAATTAGGATTATCACCGAGCCATCATCAATCATAATCATCTTCCAAGACTGCCTTTATCAACAAACATCAAATCATTTGGTCATACTGTCAGGGATTTTATGGCTCCCTCTGAAGCCTTGTTTCATGAGCTTCTTATGTGAAAGACTTTTCATAGGGCACCATGATATTGTCCCTAAAAAAGTTGCATTATCTTCCTTTGCTAGATGATTGTGACCAATGCATTAAGTTATCCCTTCCATGATGAGGAGGGATCTTCCATATTCAGGCATTCATATTCATCAGACATTCTTTAGGCTCAACACATTAAAGAGCCCAATGACCTAATCAGGATCCTCACAATTTCCTTTGCTCATTGTGCTTGTTGAGGCATAGGATCTGGTATGCATTTTCTACAATTCACCTCTGATTTCATGCTTATAAGGGTTGTTACAAGAAACTGCTCCAAAGTGCCATGCACAAATATCCAAGGGTATCTAAGGGTGTCAATCATAAGGTGCACATAGACTTTCATTACTCCAGCTGCTAGATGTAGATATAAATGGTTGCTTCCATATATCATTACTGCTCCTGTAATTACTGCTACAATTCACTACAATAGATGCTACCACCATGACCATAGTTGATGCCTTTCCACTCCTCCTGCACACTCTTAGTGGAGCCTCTAGACAGAAAACCATTCATTTAAGACAATGATAATATCATGCTAGCTAATTCTATGGTGAATGATATTTTGAGGTTCCTCACCACACGCATATGTTGAATAGGTTCACAGGAGGATTTATCATTAGGATCTTTTCACAAAATGTATAGTGGAAGATCTAAACAACTGCTGAGGGGTAATAGTGATGAAACCTTGAAGCTTGTTGTTGTATGAAAATCAAAATATTGTATAGAGAGACTGATTGACAACACGACTATTGTGAAAAATCTTAATTCTGATTCCTTTTCGCTTCTTCAACTTAAATAGGTCGAGTGAAAGCAACACATGACTATAGATATAACGAGTCATTCAAGGTAGAATATCAAAGCACTAAACATGCCACTGTAGAAAGATCAAACTTTAGGTGAGAATGAAGAGATTTAATGAAGTTTTAAAATTTCATTCCTTTAATGCAAATGACTGAAGGACTCAGAGGAATGCTTGACATTGACATGATTTAAAATATTCTTTAGAAGAAGGTACCAGGGCACATCTCTATCATGCTTCTATTTCAAAGTATTGGATCATATCTAGGTAGAGGTATCTTGGATTACTTATGACATATATGACATATATCAGTCATGCTTAAGCATGATCTAAATATTGAAGTGCCTAATTGTCATTGAATTTTTGGCTGCATCTTTGTTTTCGGAATGAATCCTCCACATGTAGCTCCGGGACTTGATTCCTTGGGAAACTAACTCAACCTATTTGATCTATTGAATCAACTCCTCGGTAGATCAATAGAGAGATATAAATGGCACCATACTAGCCATGGTCATGACTTATTCACAACTTTGATTGCAAACAAGGTATTATCATCCATAATTTTCCCAAAATTTCACAACTGCCTTGAATTGGAGTGTCATTTCAATACTTCTTCTTATGCTACCTTTGTGTATAAATGATGATGCCAATATTGATCTACCCGCAAATATGTTGCACACCAAATTGCATAGGTATTCAACCCTCTAAATAGGGCTTCCCATTTTCACTAGAGGACTAATATTTCTTTAGCTTTAACCTGCGAGAGAAAATATTGTTGGCAATTGTTGCAAGTAACTTTTATTAGAAATGGATACAATCCTTTGTGGACATAGCTGTGAGTTACTTCACTTGAGGAGATGGAGTATACTCATTGCAACCTTAGGTCTGTTTCATGGAAAGCCAAACAATGCTCACCTGAATTGATGTGATCTCCTTCGTTTTAGTGGATGTGATATAACTTTGATTGAAGTAGTGCAGCATACAATCCTGGAATGGGTGCAAGCAGCCTTTACTCTTGTAGTTGTGATTGATGTGATCCAATGTCAATCCAATCGCTGCGTTAAGTTCAAACTAAGTCTATATATAATCAAAGGCTCCCATACTCTGGCACCCAATTCAATGGTGTATATCTCTATAAGTGATGCATTTATAACTTCTTGTAGATCAATTCACTCACAATATATCTCTTTCAAAACCATCAAAATATGTTATCATCACTAATAATGAAAACTCAATCTTGTTGCATGTTGTCTTTGGAAGAAAGATTGAAATGATCTCGACACAAGGTTTGTTGAATAACATAATAAAAGCTGATAGGATCTGGAACATGTAGCTTCTTTTAGGTGAAGAGTTGAACGCCATTCATTCCTTGAATTCTTTCATACCAGTTGCCTCAGTCAACCACATTCACAAAGCCTTGTAAAATCAGACCACAAAGATAATGTCTTAAAGTATGTTTCTGCTTGAGATCTGTAATATATATATATATATATATATATATATATATATATATAGAGAGAGAGAGAGAGAGAGAGAGAGGAATGCTTGACATTGACATGATTTAAAATATTCTTCAGAAGAAGGGACCAGGGCACATCTCTGTCTTGCTTCTATTTCAAATTACTGGATCATATCTAGGCAGAGGTATCTTGGATTACTGATGACATATATGTGTTTTCTATACACATGAATAGTGCTACCAAATTAATGTTTGTCATTATCAGTCATGCTTAAGCATGGTCTAAATATCCAAGTGCCCAATTGTCATTGAATTTTCAGCTGCATCTTTGTTTTCGGAATGAATCCTCCATAGGCAGCTCTAGGACTTGATTCCTTGGGAAACTCACTCAGCCTGTTTGGGCTATTGAATCAACCCCTCGGTAGATCAACAGAGAGATACAAATGGCACCATACTACCCATGGTCATGACTTGTTCACAACTCTGATTGTGAACAAGGTATTATCATCAATAATTTTCCCAAAATGTCACAACTGCCCAAAATGTCACAAGTAGTTAGGGTCTTTAGGATTGTCACATGTTGGAGGGCACTTCCAACTCTATTATAGTTCAGGATGTAGCATCTCTCGGAAGAGGTTGAATTGTGGTACCTCATGGAGAAGGAGATTTTACTTTCAATAGATACCAAGGAGTTGGTTGGGCATGATTAGAAATTGATCAAAATAGAATGAATAGTTTTTGATTTGGTGAAGAGTCATCTAACCCCTTTCATTGTAGAGAAAAAAATTAATAGGGAAATGTTACACTAAAAAATGTCACCTTGACTACTTACAGTTAGTATGGCTCCAATCAACAAGTCATGCTACCCTCTTAGGCAAGTCTCATGCCTCTGTTATCCATCTCAAACTCAAAGAAGAGAGAAAGTCTTGTAAAAATCATGTTTATCTCTGGGGTCGCAGGTTCTCTCTAGCCTTACCTGCGGGGACGCTGACCATGTTCACAAAATCCGCGTCCATAGACGCTCTGTATGTTAAGGGACAGGTGCGTCCCTCTGTAAAAGGCAAAATGCGCGAGTTTTATCTTGAAAAAGTTACTTGTGGTTACTTCTAGAACATTCTAGAGGTCGGTTTGATGAAATGGATGCGCCTCCAGTTGGTTCATGTATCTCTATTAAGGGGGAACTTATCCCATCAATAAGGGAGCTATCCCACCCATAGAGGGGGATGATCCCATTGATAGTGGACCTGAATAACCTCTTTACAGCACTATAAATGAAGGCATTGAGCCAGAAGGAGAGGAGGTTGGAGCTATACATTTTCTTTGGGTAAATGCTGCAGGATTTAGGTCTTCCATTAGAGCCTTTGTGAGGAGAGATTGTCTTCACTTGATTCTACTTGGGAGAGGGTGAGCTTTGTCAAAGTAGAGGAAAACCCTTGATGGACCCTGGGAGGAATTTGCACAACACCAAGGCCAGGTTGTAAGAGTTTCTTTGTTTCGTTATTAATACAAACTGGTTTATTTTTCTCAATAGCTTGTGTTAATGAGTTATTTCATGTGTTCCTTGGTCTGCATGTTGAATATATGTTTTATTATATGAAATGCAAGTGCTTGGTAATTGTTTGATTGTTTGTGGTTGCAGGAATTGACTTGAAGGAGGAGCTCATCCGGATCGTCAAGAACGGACTTCAACAACAGCGTTTTGGAATAAGGTAAGCCTAAACACTTGTAGTTTTCATGTTGTAAAAGGTGTATTTAGAGAAAGATCACTCCATTTTGTCTTGTTTGTCATTAGAATGTCTTAGACTTCTAGGAAGGTCAGTCGTGTTCGCACCCTTGACAGATTCCGTGTGACAAATTGGCGACTCCGCTGGGGAATCCATTAATGAGAGAGTCTTTTCCTTTATATGAACTTTGCTTTGAGAAAATCATTTTTATTTTCTGGTTTTTGACTGTGAGAATTAGTATTTGGGTGGCTTAGCTGTAGCTTTAGTTGGCTTTAGTTTTTCTTCCTTTTTCCAGAAAGACGCAGTCTCTGTGTGCTGCACAGTGCGTCCTTGGACGCGCTGTTGTTGACTGCACAGTGCGGGGCCGCACCTGTGAAAACGGCTGGCCTGCGTCTTCCTGTAAAAGTTAAGAAAATTCCATTTTTGCCTTAAATTACTTTTAGATTTTGTTTTTTCTTAGTGTTTTCCGCCCAGATCCTTTAGTACCCTGTCAAGAATTCTCACCTGAACTCGTTTTGTGAGCTTTGAGTGTTTTAGTGGTTTTCAACGAAGTTTAGACCTAGGGTTTGATTTTTGGTAAGGCTTTGTAGTGACTTTGAGCTTAGAAAGTTGTCCAGCCTTAGATATCTCTGGTTAGTCAACCTTCTTAGAAGTTGAGCCTGCCGTAAAGTCTCCTTGTTTGAGCAACTTGTCATTTGAGTTGTTTTGGGTCAAATTTCGAATTGCTTGTTTTTAAAGTATTGATTTCCATTTTCAAAAAGGACAAAAAGATTAGAATTTTGTTTTGACTAGTTTTTGGTTCTGCAATAAGCTAGTCCTTGATTTGATTGTGATCAAGTAAAACACCTTAGAAATAATCATTGTTAGTTTTGGCCTCGTTAAGATTGCTTAGAGTAAATTTGCCTTTAGTTTGCTTATGAGTGCATTTTCATAGATTTTAAGAGTTGTTAAGATTGATTTTTGGTTATATTAGATTTATTTTCTTTATTAAAAGAAAAATACAAAAACATCTTCTTAAAAGTCTTGTTTCAAGTAGCTTTTTGTTTTCAAAAGAAGAAAAGAGTTTTTTCGTGCATGTAAAGAGAAGTTATGTTTTTATGCTTGGAAAAGAAAAACGAATTCTTTCTTTGATTGTCTTCAATTAAGAAGTTGCTTTTATAAGGATTGCATTCTCTCAACTTTTTAGTTAAGCAATTCATCGAAAAAGTAAAGTAGTGGATAAATCATTTTAGGTGCATTTTGTAGTGGTTTCGAGTCGAGTCAACATACCACTAGTTTCACTTCCATCACCTTTTGACTTAAGAAACAACCTTAAAAGTAACGCTTAAATTACAATCAATCTAGTAATCTTTATTTTTCTAGGGCTCTGAAGCACCAACATAGCTTAGGCTAGGGTCTTGGAGTAGGTGAGTACTTAACTCTCCAAGACTACAAAACCAAACAGATAGTCTATCTTGAGTAGAACAAATCCAATTGTTTCAGTTACATTCTGGGAAAGCTCCTCTTAAAGGAGAAACACGAGCTCGTGTCCGAACCAGTGAGGGGATCATTCCTCCCTCGTTGGGAACGACGCCAGGCAGTACGTATTACAAACGGTAAACCTCGGATTAACCATTGTCGAGGAGCCAGGGGTCACTTATCGGTAAACCTTGGATTGTTGTCAAGGAGCCGGTAAGGGGATTGGAGCTTGCTACTCTGCCCTTGCGTGCTGTCGGAGTTTAGACTGTTCCCCCAGGTGTAATTGTTGTGATTGGTAACCTTAGTGGCCATAATATCTAGGATTCTACCCAAGGTGACGGTGGAGGGAAGGTCCCACTGTACCTGGAGCAGACGTCGGTTATACTCACTTGGATTTTCTGGGGGGTTCGCTTCACTTCGAGACGGTTAAAGTGGAGGAACTTGGTCCAGTCTATTCATTAAGCAGGTTGCCGGGGTAACTGTTCCACCCACTATTTCTGTACTGAATCCTGCGAGGTTGGGCCTAATCACCAACTAGCGCTTTTGGTCCGGAAGACTACTGTTTGTGTGTGGTTTGACGCTCTAGATTATTTAGGCGTGTGCTTCAAATTTGATTGGTTCTTTAGAAGACTTTAGGTGGTTTGATTTGAAATTTTTTACTTTGATTTCGTGTGTTGTAGTTAAAATCTTTAATTGTGGCGGAATTACCGAGACAGTCCCGTAGACTTCGGGGCAAGTCTCCTGAGATTGTTACCGGGATAGATTTGTTAAGAAAACTCCGTAAATCGCGGGGTGAATCTCCTGAAAACATTCCGGGTCATTTAGAAGGGTTAAAGGTCCTTGTAACTCCTCCTAGTGGCAGTAGAGTAGGTTCACCTGAAGAAGGAGAATCTTCTTTGGTAGTCCATCCAGATTACCAAAGATTAGAAACAGGTTACAATCCCGAAGCTGTTACAGTTTCCGAGCTTGCTGGTAGTTTTTCATCTGCCAGTGAAACAGGCGAAGAACCTGAAATTTCAGAACCTGTTACTCCAACTCCTAGTGTTCCTGATTCACCAAGAATAGAAAGAATTATCACCGAAAATCTTCCTGTTGGATTAATTGCTATAGAAGAACTTGTTCCAGAGGAAGAAATAGGCGTTTCTGATTCTGAAGATCTAATTACCCTTGATCTAAGGGAGCGTGAATCCATCTTTTACAGTCCTCCTAGAAGTGAGTCTTGGTACCTTGCATTAACCAATTTTTTAGACAACTCAGTAGGTTTTTCTACACCTCGTACTCCGGTTCCACCTAGAGGAATTCATTCTCCTGTAAATATGTCTGGTCAGTCGTCTGTGTTTTCGCAAAGTCCTGAATCATTTTTACATGGCGGTCCTTCTGTTCCTACTGGTTATCAGTCACTTTCTGGTACCTTTGCGGGAGCATCTCCTCAACCTGTTGATCATGGGTTATTAGTTGGAAACAGTGGTAATGTACCATTGAGTATAGGTGAAGTTTATATGATGTCAGGTTCAACTCCCATTAACCAACCTCAAGGTGGCCAATTACCACCTGGGGGGCAACCTTCGTTAATGCCTGGGGGGCAACCTCAAGGTACTTCATTTGTGACTGGGGGGCAACCTCAAGGGTATCAACCCCAAGGGTATCAACCCCAGCCTCAATACGTACCCCAAAGTCAACCTCAGTATCAGTATCAACCTCAAGGATGGCAACCTCAAGGACGGCAACCCCAAGGGTATCAACCCCAAGGGTATCAACCTCAAGGATACCAACCTCAAGGTCAAGGTCAACCCCAGTATTCGTATTTACCTCAAGGTTATCAACCTACGGGTCAATACCCTGGTCAAGGTTATCAACCACCTCAAGGGCAATCATATGGGACTACACCTTACAGTTATCAACCCTATCCTCAATACGGCTATGGATCTCAGTATCCTCAACCTGTTACGAGTCAATACCCTGGAATGTTAACATGGGATCCGTCACAGGGTCAACAGATGTCGCAACCAAGTATACAGTCGGTACCTCAAGCAGGACAACCTGCAGTTCCTGGTCCACCCCAGCAACCGCAACTTGTCCAGTCAAGTGTTCAGACCCCTGTAACTTCTGTAGTTACTCAGCCGCCAATTGCACCGAGTACTCCACCTCACACGGCTGCAGCAACTACCGCTTCATCTACCATGCTTACATCTGGAGTATCGGCAGCTCCGGTTTCTACTGTCCCTGTAACCGTTCCTCAGACATCTGTACCGTTGTCTGGACCCACGGTTCAAACCACAGTCCAGATGCCTGCAGGTCAACCTGGTACAAGTACGGTTGTTACTACTCAACCTCAATTTGTTCAACCTCCGTACCAGGGACAGTATCAACCTGGTCAAGCTGCCCAACAACCGGTTTACCAGTATCAACCGTATCCTGGGTACAATTATCAACCACCTCAACAACCCCAGTACGGTCCGGTTAATCCTGGTTTTCCAGGAGGATATAATATCCCCAATGCGAATCCTGTTCCTAGTTATCCTGGATATCCTCCTCCTGGGGCTGGTATTGTGACTCAGAGTTTCAGAGATCCTAACCGGCAGTTACCATTTATTGCGACTTTAGATTTACCCGACTTGACGCGCCTAACGAACGATCCAATTCAATATCTTCCGTTCTGGCCGCCAATGCCAAATAAGTTGCCCAGCGATATACCCAAGTTCGAAGGTAAGTCTGGAGAGGATCCGTCTAATCACGTGATGACTTACCACCTCTGGTGTGCATCAAATTCCATCTCAGATGATTCTATCCGCTTACGTCTTTTCCAGCGTACACTCATTGGTCTCGCAGCCAAGTGGTACATTGAGTTGCCACGGGCTTCTTTTTACAACTTTAGCCAGTTAGCTACTTCATTCTTAACTCATTTTCAGTTACCAGTCAGATACGATAATGGTACGGAATTATTAACTTCGCTAAAACAATCGACATCCACGTACATTTCTGATCACATCCATGAGTGGAGACGTCGAAGGAGATTAGTGAAAGTTTTTATCCCGGACCAAATTTTAGCTGAATGGTTTGTAAAATCATTATTACCAAGAATTACTGAAGATGTAGCTAAGGCCGGCGTAGTTACTGAGGAGCAAGTCATTGCTCAGGCACAATACCTTGACTTAGTTTACACTCAGTCGGGTACGTTACACGAGAAAATTCCGGATCTTCCGAAGTCAAACCAAATCGCTGCTGCTCCTTCGGGATCTCATGCCGCTGATGGTATGATCGGTATCGTGACTACGAAGAGTAAGAAGAAGTCTTCCAAGACCTCCAATACTCCAATTATCACTTTGCCTGATTCTCCGACAGGAGAGTCTTCTCCTCCTGAACTTACCGCCGACATTCACGCTGTAGAGTCATCTACGGCCAAATCCAAAAACGGTGGAAAGAAGAAAGGAAAGAAGAAGGCTAAAGCAGACAAGGCTCCAAAGGAGAAAACGGAAAAGTCGGAAACTAATGACGAAAAGCGCAAACCTCGTTATCCTTGTCTCATTTGTGAAGAAGATCATTTTACGAGAGACTGCCCTCATCGGGCCGAGGTAGTGAAAATAGTTAAAGGTTCTCCGACTCCTGCTGTGTTAAAGAATCCATTCCCCGAGCAGGAAAATAAGATGATAGGTTCTTCTTCGAATGCCAGTGAAGAACCCATTTTGATGATGTCTCATGTTAGGATTGCGACTCGATCGCAAGATTATGGTAGTAAGGCTCCTGTTGATGGTAAAGAAGCAGAATCTTCTAACTCTAACCCATCAACCTCAGCTCCTGGTTCCGATCCACTACAGATCGAAAAACCTAACCCAGACTTAGTGATTAAGCCGCCCGCCAAGGGTGTACTTCGAAGGTCTGCTTTCAATCCACATGCGAGAGCAGCCCAGAATTACAACATTGTTGAAGATTTAGCTGTTTCACCTTCAGCAATGTCGGCACTTGAAGTGCTGCAATCATGTCCAGCGCAACGAAAATTGCCTTTGTCGGCTATTGGAGCTGTCGATGTTCAGGACCCGAACCTAATGATCTTTGATCTAGAAAGTAGTACACCGCGTCTCCCCCATCAAATGGCTTTCCAAATTCCAGTGATAGTCAAAAACAGGCCTATTCATCGGACTGTGATTGATGAGGGAGCTTCTACGTGTATTATGTCGATTCAATGTTGGAGATCGCTTGGTTCTCCTTCGTTGAACCAATCCCCCACCATCCTTAAGGCCTTTGATGGCCGTGGGTTCCGTCCGTTTGGTATTCTACAAGAATTGCCTATAGGGGTCGAAGGTAAAACCGTTAGTCTGGATGTGGAAGTGGTTGATGCCCCTCTAGACTACAACCTTCTTTTGGGTCGAAGTTGGTCATATGCTATGACAGCGGTCGTTTCATCGGTCTTCAGAGTCATTAAGTTTCCACATAACGGTAAGATCGTTAATGCCTGGGGGGCATGTACCTCGTTTTGCATCCTTAAACTGGGGGCATGCGAACTTCTTGAGCATAGTTCCTTGTCTTGTGTCAAGCTCGTTAAAAAATGAAACAAGGGTAGGTTAAGTAGGTAGATGGTAGAAAGTAGTCATGAGCATAGTTCCTTGTCTTGTGTCAAGCTCATTAAAAAATGAATCAAGGATTGTAGAGCATAGTTCCTTGTCTTGTGTCAAGCTCGTTAAAAAATGAATCAAGGTTTTTAGAGTATAGTTTTTTGTTAGGTAGATTGTAGAGAGTAGTTATGAGCATAGTTCCTCGTCTTGTGTCAAGCTCACTAAAAAATGAAACAACTCCCATGAGTCTTTCCAAGATCTTGAAAGAAAAGCTTCATTCCATCCAACTCATTGAATGCAATGAAGCTTGGGGGGGCATGTACCTCGTTCTGCGTCATTATGCTGGGGGCATGTGAACTTATAACAAGCATAGTTTTTCGTTTCAAGCTTGCATAAACATGAAACCGAATCCGAGCATAGTTCTTTTCCTGTGTCAAGCTCGTTAAAAAATGAAACAAATCCTCCTCTACTTGAGTCGAGAGATTGACTAGACCTCATAGATGTTAGGTTGTATGTTTAGGTTAGTTATTTCATTTTTTCATAATTTTCTTACAGTTTTAGGTCAAGTCTTTCGAATGATCTCGTTCATGAACCTTCATTTCATCCAACTGGTTGAATGAAATGAAGCTGGGGGGCATGCGCTCTAGCAGTTACGCTTAGGGGGCATCAAGCACAGTTTTCTCTCTGTTTCAAGCTTGTGAAAAAATGAAACTACTCTGAAGCATAGTTTTTCTCTGTTTCAAGCTTTTGTAAAAATGAAACCTATCTCGAGTCAATTTCAGTTATTTTCAAGACTCGTTAAACTCATGAAAATACCGAGATTATTTTGCCATCTTTCATTCTCGTAAAACAAATGAAAATGCCGAGTTCTTTCCGTCTTTTCCTACTCGTAAATTAAATTGAAAGTCGGCCATATGAGTACATTTTTATCCCTTTTTCGAACTCGTTAAAACTTACGAAAAATTGAAACCTTGGAGTTCTCTTTTAAGCCCTTTTCAGACTCTTAAAACAGGAAAAGATTGCCGAGCGTTTCTTTTACACTCGTTAAAACGGAATTAAAAGACGGTCCCCTTTTAGCTCTTTTCTGACCGTAAAATCAGGAAAAGATTGCCGGGTTTTTGTCGTTTCAAACTCGATAAGGAAATAAAACGACGTGTCCTTGATCGCTTTTTACTTTTCAGGTCGACGACACTATTATGAAAGTACTCCTTGGTCGCAAGATCAAGCGGTTCCCCCAGGTATTATTTTATACTTTTTCGGGCTTGAGGGACACCAATTTACGAAAAAGTTCAACGTGGAGTCTTCTTTAGTTTTTTCAGACTCTCTAAAATTGAAAAACGCCGAGTTTCTCCTATACTGGGCTCGTTAAAACTTTTACAGTAAAGGACCTGTTCAATTACAAACAGGAACGAACCACTCCTTCCTAGGGTTCGCATTTAAACTAGGTTGGACTCGTCCGAAGGATGAGCTTATAATCAAGCATATGTTATCCTCCTCAAGCTTGTTAAAAATAAAGAGGTACTTGCCAGAAATGGTGGGGGAAAAAAGAGAAGATTGAACCTATTTGTCACCTTTTGCCTCAGAAGAAACTTTATTACCGCTCTTGAACACGACACTTTTCATTCACCTGGGTTGGGAAATCTTTTACCTCACAGTTGGCTAAATCACTTTGAAAATCTTTAACCGGGTTCAGGGATCAACTTTGAGTTATTCGTCACCAAACCATCTGTTGTGTCGTTATGTGTTCAAGAGGTCTGCAAGCAAAACTTTCATCTGCAAAATACTTGTCATCCATTTGACCATCCCTGAGTCAGTCCTTACAGCAACATTTCTTCAACTTGAACAATGATTTCGTGTTGCGGTCTTGCCTGCAACGGGTCGCTTTCTATCGACATCGACACATTATCTAGAAAGATGACTTAGGAATCGACAGTACCTTGAAGTCTGCATGCATCAATGGCAGGTTTCTCGCCTTTGACGTCAGTTTACATCATTGACTTTCGATCAGAGGATTCCGTGAAGTGTTCGACATCAAAACATCTATTCACATTTCACGGGTTGTGCTTGGTACTTTGAGGACCATTGACATTACTGGTGGTTTCTCTCATGCTTGTTAACAGTTTACATCATTGACTGGTAATCAAGTGGTTTCTACCATGTTCGACATCGAATCATTTAATCACATGGCTAGAATCGTACCAATTCGGGAAGTAGAAGTGAAGACCCTGGATCTAGTTTCTACCATCCAGGCTGCGAGGAGTTTTGTATTCATTGTCTATGTAGACTTATCATAAACAGATGGCTACGTCCATACTGTGTCTACAAAAGTCTATAAAAATAATGTACTGCAAGATCATTCCTGTATCAGGATAGTTAGTCCATTAGTTAAAGTTTTGAATCTGAGTATGGGAATGCCTACCTCAGTGATGATATAATCTTATCCATGTATTTTGTGTTGAAAATTGCAGGTTCCAACCAGGCCATCCACAAGGCAATCCTTGAAATGATAAAGCGCTTCACCCTTCCTAGAATTACAAAACCCTATTCTATTCCAGGCTTCGCACTTTAGGGGGCAATCTGTTACACTAAAAAATGTCACCTTGACTACTTACAGTTAGTATGGCTCAAATCAACAGTCATGCTACCCTCTTAGGCAAGTCTCATGCCTCTGTTATCCATCTCAAACTCAAAAAAGAGAGAAAGTCTTGTAAAAATCATGTTTATCTCTGGGGTCGCAGGTTCTCTCTAGCCTTACCTGCGGGGACGCGGACCATGTTCACAAAATCTGCGTCCATGGACGCTCTGTATGTTAAGGGACAGGTGCGTCCCTCTGTAAAAGGCAAAATGCGCGAGTTTTATCTTGAAAAAGTTACTTGTGGTTACTTCTAGAACATTCTAGAGGTCGGTTTGATGAAATGGATGCGCCTCCAGTTGGTTCATGTATCTCTATTAAGGGGGAACTTATCCCATCAATAAGGGAGCTATCCCACCCATAGAGGGGGATGATCCCATTGATAGTGGACCTGAATAACCTCTTTACAGCACTATAAATGAAGGCATTGAGCCAGAAGGAGAAGAGGTTGGAGCTATACATTTTCTTTGGGTAAATGCTGCAGGATTTAGGTCTTCCATTAGAGCCTTTGTGAGGAGAGATTGTCTTCACTTGATTCTACTTGGGAGAGGGTGAGCTTTGTCAAAGTAGAGGAAAACCCTTGATGGACCCTGGGAGGAATTTGCACAACACCAAGGCCAGGTTGTAAGAGTTTCTTTGTTTCGTTATTAATACAAACTGGTTTATTTTTCTCAATAGCTTGTGTTAATGAGTTATTTCATGTGTTCCTTGGTCTGCATGTTGAATATATGTTTTATTATATGAAATGCAAGTGCTTGGTAATTGTTTGATTGTTTGTGGTTGCAGGAATTGACTTGAAGGAGGAGCTCATCCGGATCGTCAAGAACGGACTTCAAGAACGGACTTCAACGTGGAGTCACACGGAATCTGTCAAGGGTGCGGACACGACTGACCTTCCTAGAAGTCTAAGACATTCTAATGACAAACAAGACAAAATGGAGTAATCTTTCTCTAAATAAACCTTTTACAACATGAAAACTACAAGTGTTTAGGCTTACCTTATTCCAAAACGCTGTTGTTGAAGTCCGTTCTTGACGATCCGGATGAGCTCCTCCTTCAAGTCAATTCCTGCAACCACAAACAATCAAACAATTACCAAGCACTTGTATTTCATATAATAAAACATATATTCAACATGCAGACCAAGGAACACATGAAATAACTCATTAACACAAGCTATTGAGAAAAATAAACCAGTTTGTATTAATAACGAAACAAAGAAACTCTTACAACCTGGCCTTGGTGTTGTGCAAGTTCCTCCCAGGGTCCATCAAGGGTTTTCCTCTACTTTGACAAAGCTCACCCTCTCCCAAGTAGAATCAAGTGAAGACAATCTCTCCTCACAAAGGCTCTAATGGAAGACCTAAATCCTGCAGCATTTACCCAAAGAAAATGTATAGCTCCAACCTCTTCTCCTTCTGGCTCAATGCCTTCATTTATAGTGCTGTAAAGAGGTTATTCAGGTCCACTATCAATGGGATCATCCCCCTCTATGGGTGGGATAGCTCCCTTATTGATGGGATAAGTTCCCCCTTAATAGAGATACATGAACCAACTGGAGGCGCATCCATTTCATCAAACCGACCTCTAGAATGTTCTAGAAGTAACCACAAGTAACTTTTTCAAGATAAAACTCGCGCATTTTGCCTTTTACAGAGGGACGCACCTGTCCCTTAACATACAGAGCGTCCATGGACGCAGATTTTGTGAACATGGTCCGCGTCCCCGCAGGTAAGGCTAGAGAGAACCTGCGACCCCAGAGATAAACATGATTTTTACAAGACTTTCTCTCTTTTTTGAGTTTGAGATGGATAACAGAGGCATGAGACTTGCCTAAGAGGGTAGCATGACTGTTGATTTGAGCCATACTAACTGTAAGTAGTCAAGGTGACATTTTTTAGTGTAACAGATTGCCCCCTAAAGTGCGAAGCCTGGAATAGAATAGGGTTTTGTAATTCTAGGAAGGGTGAAGCGCTTTATCATTTCAAGGATTGCCTTGTGGATGGCCTGGTTGGAACCTGCAATTTTCAACACAAAATACATGGATAAGATTATATCATCACTGAGGTAGGCATTCCCATACTCAGATTCAAAACTTTAACTAATGGACTAACTATCCTGATACAGGAATGATCTTGCAGTACATTATTTTTATAGACTTTTGTAGACACAGTATGGACGCAGCCATCTGTTTATGATAAGTCTACATAGACAATGAATACAAAACTCCTCGCAGCCTGGATGGTAGAAACTAGATCCAGGGTCTTCACTTCTACTTCCCGAATTGGTACGATTCTAGCCATGTGATTAAATGATTCGATGTCGAACATGGTAGAAACCACTTGATTACCAGTCAATGATGTAAACTGTTAACAAGCATGAGAGAAACCACCAGTAATGTCAATGGTCCTCAAAGTACCAAGCACAACCCGTGAAATGTGAATAGATGTTTTGATGTCGAACACTTCACGGAATCCTCTGATCGAAAGTCAATGATGTAAACTGACGTCAAAGGCGAGAAACCTGCCATTGATGCATGCAGACTTCAAGGTACTGTCGATTCCTAAGTCATCTTTCTAGATAATGTGTCGATGTCGATAGAAAGCGACCCGTTGCAGGCAAGCCCGCAACACGAAATCATTGTTCAAGTTGAAGAAATGTTGCTGTAAGGACTGACTCAGGGATGGTCAAATGGATGACAAGTATTTTGCAGATGAAAGTTTTGCTTGCAGACCTCTTGAACACATAACGACACAACAGATGGTTTGGTGACGAATAACTCAAAGTTGATCCCTGAACCCGGTTAAAGATTTTCAAAGTGATTTAGCCAACTGTGAGGTAAAAGATTTCCCAACCCAGGTGAATGAAAAGTGTCGTGTTCAAGAGCGGTAATAAAGTTTCTTCTGAGGCAAAAGGTGACAAATAGGTTCAATCTTCTCTTTTTTCCCCCACCATTTCTGGCAAGTACCTCTTTATTTTTAACAAGCTTGAGGAGGATAACATATGCTTGATTATAAGCTCATCCTTCGGACGAGTCCAACCTAGTTTAAATGCGAACCCTAGGAAGGAGTGGTTCGTTCCTGTTTGTAATTGAACAGGTCCTTTACTGTAAAAGTTTTAACGAGCCCAGTATAGGAGAAACTCGGCGTTTTTCAATTTTAGAGAGTCTGGAAAAACTAAAGAAGACTCCACGTTGAACTTTTTCGTAAATTGGTGTCCCTCAAGCCCGAAAAAGTATAAAATAATACCTGGGGGAACCGCTTGATCTTGCGACCAAGGAGTACTTTCATAATAGTGTCGTCGACCTGAAAAGTAAAAAGCGATCAAGGACACGTCGTTTTATTTCCTTATCGAGTTTGAAACGACAAAAACCCGGCAATCTTTTCCTGATTTTACGGTCAGAAAAGAGCTAAAAGGGGACCGTCTTTTAATTCCGTTTTAACGAGTGTAAAAGAAACGCTCGGCAATCTTTTCCTGTTTTAAGAGTCTGAAAAGGGCTTAAAAGAGAACTCCAAGGTTTCAATTTTTCGTAAGTTTTAACGAGTTCGAAAAAGGGATAAAAATGTACTCATATGGCCGACTTTCAATTTAATTTACGAGTAGGAAAAGACGGAAAGAACTCGGCATTTTCATTTGTTTTACGAGAATGAAAGATGGCAAAATAATCTCGGTATTTTCATGAGTTTAACGAGTCTTGAAAATAACTGAAATTGACTCGAGATAGGTTTCATTTTTACAAAAGCTTGAAACAGAGAAAAACTATGCTTCAGAGTAGTTTCATTTTTTCACAAGCTTGAAACAGAGAGAAA
Source organism: Pinus tabuliformis (assembly GCA_031772625.1). Classification (NCBI taxonomy): domain Eukaryota; kingdom Viridiplantae; phylum Streptophyta; class Pinopsida; order Pinales; family Pinaceae; genus Pinus; species Pinus tabuliformis. Next base: position 1,429,451,537 of record CM062816.1, read on the forward strand.
ACTGTGCTTGATGCCCCCTAAGCGTAACTGCTAGAGCGCATGCCCCCCAGCTTCATTTCATTCAACCAGTTGGATGAAATGAAGGTTCATGAACGAGATCATTCGAAAGACTTGACCTAAAACTGTAAGAAAATTATGAAAAAATGAAATAACTAACCTAAACATACAACCTAACATCTATGAGGTCTAGTCAATCTCTCGACTCAAGTAGAGGAGGATTTGTTTCATTTTTTAACGAGCTTGACACAGGAAAAGAACTATGCTCGGATTCGGTTTCATGTTTATGCAAGCTTGAAACGAAAAACTATGCTTGTTATAAGTTCACATGCCCCCAGCATAATGACGCAGAACGAGGTACATGCCCCCCCAAGCTTCATTGCATTCAATGAGTTGGATGGAATGAAGCTTTTCTTTCAAGATCTTGGAAAGACTCATGGGAGTTGTTTCATTTTTTAGTGAGCTTGACACAAGACGAGGAACTATGCTCATAACTACTCTCTACAATCTACCTAACAAAAAACTATACTCTAAAAACCTTGATTCATTTTTTAACGAGCTTGACACAAGACAAGGAACTATGCTCTACAATCCTTGATTCATTTTTTAATGAGCTTGACACAAGACAAGGAACTATGCTCATGACTACTTTCTACCATCTACCTACTTAACCTACCCTTGTTTCATTTTTTAACGAGCTTGACACAAGACAAGGAACTATGCTCAAGAAGTTCGCATGCCCCCAGTTTAAGGATGCAAAACGAGGTACATGCCCCCCAGGCTTCATTGCATTCAACCGGCTGGATGAAATGAAGGTTTACTTTCAATATTTAACTTGAAAAGGGAGTTGTTTCATTTTTAAAGAGGTTGACACAAGAAAAGAACTATCCTCATACCTGATTCATTTTTTAACGAGGTTGACTCAGTAACAGGAACTATCCTCAAACCTGATTCATTTTTTTAACGAGGTTGACACAGTAAAAGGAACTTTCCTCGGACACACTGATTCATTTTTTAACGAGGTTGACACAGTAAAAGGAACTTTCCTCGCTAATCCTACTTTCCTATATAACCTACTATCTACCTGATTCATTTTTTAATGAGGTTGACTCAGTAACAGGAACTTTCCTCATAACATCCAATTTTATTTTTTAACGAGGTTGAGAGAGGAACAAACTATCCTCGTCAACTGATTCATTTTTTAATGAGGTTGACACAGTAAAAGGAACTTTCCTCGGACACACTGATCATGGCTTCCAGCTAGAAGAAAGACATGTCAATGGACACACCTTGATCATGGCTTCCAAGAGATCTTCATCAGAAGGAAGAACAGTTCTTTGGAAGGAACACATGTCAAGGGACTCAAAAGGGATAAGAACATCGTGTTCAAGTAATCCCATAGAGTTTTCCATGTCAATTACCGGATCTAAATCAACAGTGAGAGGCTCACTTACATTGGTAACTGAAAACATGGGATCAGTTGCCACATAATTAACCCGTGGCAGGGTAGATACCACTTTAGACTCAGGAACATCTAGGGGTGTTATATTATTGGTAGTTGATACAAGACTAGGGAACGAAAGCTGGTCTACAGTCACAATACTGCCATTGTGAGGGAAAGACATCACGCGAAAGAGTGTCGATACGACAGCTTTCATTGCATAAACATAATCTCTCCCAAGGAGTAAATTAAAATCCAAGGGACCTCGAACTACCATAAGATCAACACAAACAGTTTTACCTTCCAAGGTAATAGAAAACTTAGGAAGGATCCCTAAAGGTTCACTAATTGTTCTGTTAAAAGCTTTCAGATTCTGCGTAATAGGCGCAAGCTGAGGGGAACCCAAAGCTTTCCAAACAGCTGAGGATAAAATACTAACAGAAGCACCTTCATCTACCTGAGTACGATGTATGTCCCTACCACCAGCCTTGACAATGATTTGGAAAGGGATGGAGGAAGGAAGACGAGGTTCTGTCAGTCTATTCCAATCAAAGGAAAAGACCTCAGTACTTGGAGGGGGTTCTGTAGAAACAGGTGAAATGCCCCCCGGCATAGAAGAATCTGAAGTAACAAGAAGAACCTGAGCGGTATGAAGTTCACTCTCTAAATGGAAAGTGGGATCGACCGAATGTGAAATTGAATCGACCACTTGATCAACTAATGGATCATCAACTTGAGTGACATGAGTTTCACTCCCCAATGAGAGAGTGTGATCGACTGTACTTGAATTTAGATCAATCACTCCGTCAGTTGACGGTAGGTTGGGAGAAAGTTTACGGTAACCAGTTAGAAATTCTTGCTGTGGAACAGTAAGGTTTTCCAACAATGTTGAGGCTTCATCCATGTGAGGGCAAATATGAGTTTGATGACTCCCTTTGCATAACTTACAAGGAAACCTAACTTTACCCTTTTTCCCAGGAACCTGACTATCACTGGTTGATGGATCAACGGAAAGTTGATAAGATTTTTCTGACCATACTTCCAAGACCTTTGGAATACCAGGACAATTGACAAGGAAGTGGTCACCCTTACAAAGCCTGCAAGGGTATTTGGGTTTACGGTGCATGTCGGAATTTTCCTCAACACAACTAACACTTACAGCCATGGTTGGTTGGTTGACTTCTTTCTTATCTTGCTTCTTCTTCTTCTTCTTCTTCTTCCCTTTCTTCTTCTTCTTAGCCTCCTGGTTACTAGCATCAAGGCTTTTACCAGGCGAAGAGGAAGAAATGGAGGACGAAAAATTAGGCGAAGAAGGTAAAGGGTCAACAGAAGGTTGGTGATGTTGAGATGGTGAACTCTGTTGAGGTGAAGCATCCGGTTGAGATGGAACAATTGGAGTATTTTGGGCCAACGAAGTTGAAAATAACCATATCGGTAAACCTATTGTAAATCCAGGTAATGACAAAGTAGCCATATAAGGAGGACCAACATTTCCAAAGTAAGGAAAAGTACTAGGATTCTCATTAGGAGGGGTTCCTAGGTTGATAAATTCCGGAACATTTGCCATTATATTCAACTTCAGTGAATTTTATTAACAATTTTAAACTAAAATTAACAATTCACAATTTACACCTAACAATTAAAATTCACAATTCACACCTATGGTCTCTAAAAGTAAAAACAAACAAATTAACACGCGCTATCAAATCTAGGAGTCAAACCACACACAAACAGTATTCTTCCGGACCAAAAACGCTAGTTGGTGATGAAGCCCAACCTCGCTGGATTCAGTACAGAAATGGCGGGTGGAACAGTTACCCCGGCAACCTGCTTAATGAATAGACCGGCACAAGTTCCTCCACTTTAACCGTCTCGAGTGAAGTGAACCCCCCGGAAAATCCAAGTGAGTATAACCGACGTCTGCTCCAGGTACAGTGGGATCTTCCCTCCACCGTCACCTTGGGTAGAATCCTAGATATTATGGCCACTAAGGTTACCAATCACAACAATTACACCTGGGGGAACAGTCTAAACTCTGACAGCACGCAAGGGCAGAGTAGCAAGCTCCAATCCCCTTACCGGCTCCTTGACAACAATCCAAGGTTTACCGATAAGTGACCCCTGGCTCCTCGACAATGGTTAATCCGAGGTTTACCGTTTGTAATACGTACTGTCTGGCGTCGTTCCCAACGAGGGAGGATGGATCCCCTCACTGGTTCGGACACGAGCTCGTGCTTCTCCTTTAAGAGGAGCTTTCCCAGAGTGTAAATGTAACAATTGGATTTGATTCTATCACAAGATCAGCTACTTGTTTGGTTTTACTGTCTTGGAGAGTTAAGTACTCACCTACTCCAAGACACTAGCCTAAGCTATGTTGGTGCTTCAGAGCCCTAGAAATGTAAAAATTACTAGATGAATTTTAATTAAGCGCTGTGTTATTAAGGCTATTATTACTCAAATGGGTAAATGGATATGAAACCAATGGTGTTATGACCCGACTCAACTGAATGCAATCGAATATGATAATGTAATCCTTTCAATTCGATGAATCCTAACTAAAGTAAGGAGAGAGTTTCCATTCACTTCCAACAATGCAAAAAATTGATCACTAAGAGAAAATATAACAAATTCTCTAATGCACTAATTTTATCAAGAAAAACTAATGCAAATCAATTCCAAACCATTTTTTCATTTTTATTTTTATGCAAATTCAAATCAAAGAAAACTGATCTAAATCTACAATTGATTTTTCAGAATGTAAACTATGCAATTGTAATCTATGCACAATTCACTTGAAAAGTATGCAAATGTAATCTATGCACATTTTTCATTCATATTCCGAAAAGGAGAATTCTAATTATGCAAATGTGATCTATGCAAGAGAATTCTCAAACACAAGATGATTCTAATGTGATCTAAGAACCAATCAAGTGCAAGTCGAGAAAATTGGGTGAGAGTTCCAAAGATCATAAAATAAAAACACTCAAAGGCGATTAACACTCATACACAATTTAGCCCCCCCCGGCGAATGAGGGGGAAATTTTTTTTGCAAAAACACAAGCAAAAAGATGCAAAATTGTGAAAGGACTGAGAGAAACCTCCAAGTAATGACCAAAGGAAATCAAATCAAGAATTTCTCAAAAAAGAGACTCAAAACACCCAATTGATGAAAGCTAAAGCAGGAATGCCAAGGAAACAAGCCTAGGTGAAGATTTATGGCAGGTAACCAGTGGATCTGGGCAGTAAAAACTAAGAAAAAACAAAATCTAAGAGCAAAAAATGCAAAAAATGGAATTTGCCTAAATTTTACAGGAAGACGCAGGCAACCCGTTATCACAGGCGCAGGCCCGCACTGTGCACGCTGCGAAAGTGCGTCCAGGGACGCACTGTGCAGCACTCAGAGGGTGCGTCCTTCTGAAAAACTCAAGAAAAACCAAAATAAAACTAATCCTAAGCTAGCCCACCCAGAAACAGAAACACAGAGCCAAAAACCAGAAAAATAAACCAATTTTCTCAGAGCAAAGTTCACACAAAGGAAAAAACTCTTCTCATTAATGGAAACTATCCCCAGCGGAGTCGCCAATTTGTCACACGGAATCTGTCAAGGGTGCGGACACGACTGACCTTCCTAGAAGTCTAAGACATTCTAATGACAAACAAGACAAAATGGAGTAATCTTTCTCTAAATAAACCTTTTACAACATGAAAACTACAAGTGTTTAGGCTTACCTTATTCCAAAACGCTGTTGTTGAAGTCCGTTCTTGACGATCCGGATGAGCTCCTCCTTCAAGTCAATTCCTGCAACCACAAACAATCAAACAATTACCAAGCACTTGTATTTCATATAATAAAACATATATTCAACATGCAGACCAAGGAACACATGAAATAACTCATTAACACAAGCTATTGAGAAAAATAAACCAGTTTGTATTAATAACGAAACAAAGAAACTCTTACAACCTGGCCTTGGTGTTGTGCAAGTTCCTCCCAGGGTCCATCAAGGGTTTTCCTCTACTTTGACAAAGCTCACCCTCTCCCAAGTAGAATCAAGTGAAGACAATCTCTCCTCACAAAGGCTCTAATGGAAGACCTAAATCCTGCAGCATTTACCCAAAGAAAATGTATAGCTCCAACCTCTTCTCCTTCTGGCTCAATGCCTTCATTTATAGTGCTGTAAAGAGGTTATTCAGGTCCACTATCAATGGGATCATCCCCCTCTATGGGTGGGATAGCTCCCTTATTGATGGGATAAGTTCCCCCTTAATAGAGATACATGAACCAACTGGAGGCGCATCCATTTCATCAAACCGACCTCTAGAATGTTCTAGAAGTAACCACAAGTAACTTTTTCAAGATAAAACTCGCGCATTTTGCCTTTTACAGAGGGACGCACCTGTCCCTTAACATACAGAGCGTCCATGGACGCAGATTTTGTGAACATGGTCCGCGTCCCCGCAGGTAAGGCTAGAGAGAACCTGCGACCCCAGAGATAAACATGATTTTTACAAGACTTTCTCTCTTTTTGAGTTTGAGATGGATAACAGAGGCATGAGACTTGCCTAAGAGGGTAGCATGACTGTTGATTTGAGCCATACTAACTGTAAGTAGTCAAGGTGACATTCTTTAATGATCTTTGATCTAGAAAGTAGTACACCGCGTCTCCCCCATCAAATGGCTTTCCAAATTCCAGTGATAGTCAAAAACAGGCCTATTCATCGGACTGTGATTGATGAGGGAGCTTCTACGTGTATTATGTCGATTCAATGTTGGAGATCGCTTGGTTCTCCTTCGTTGAACCAATCCCCCACCATCCTTAAGGCCTTTGATGGCCGTGGGTTCCGTCCGTTTGGTATTCTACAAGAATTGCCTATAGGGGTCGAAGGTAAAACCGTTAGTCTGGATGTGGAAGTGGTTGATGCCCCTCTAGACTACAACCTTCTTTTGGGTCGAAGTTGGTCATATGCTATGACAGCGGTCGTTTCATCGGTCTTCAGAGTCATTAAGTTTCCACATAACGGTAAGATCGTGACTATTGATCAGCTGACATACTTTTCATCCGACCCAACCTCTTTAGAAACTATCCAGCATGTTGGTAAAACGACGATCCCTTATAGGGACATTGGTGTAGGTTTAGTTAAGGATTCCGGTTTACTGGGAACTTTTCCTCTCCCTCCACTCAATGCAGACCCTTCGTTCGCAACAATTCATATGATCACGTCAGAAAACATTATTTATGATGATCCTTGGTATGTTCCCTCTGACTCTGAGCTAGACTCACTCGGTAATGTTATGCCGTTGAGTCCGTATGAGATTGCTTATGAAGCTCTTATGTCTTTTACCGACTTTCATTCAACCGACCAAATGAATGTGGTCAGTGAAGAGTCACTTTTCACCTCACCCTTAGAACGGATAACGTTTCCCGAAGAAGTGTCATCTGACGAACAACTTCGCGAAATCCTAAGTGTAGATGATCTACCATGGGACGATCTCCATCACAGATCTTCGTTTTTACCTAAGGATGATGTCTTTGAAAATGATTTTTCATCTATCTTTACCGCTGAATATGTCAAAGACGCTCAGGATCCAACGAAACATTCTGATTCAGAGCTGAATTTAGGGAATATTTCTCGTACTATTCCCATTGACATTTCAGTGAAGCCCGGAATCAAGGAGAACATTCATATAGGTGCCGCATGTACTGACGAAGAAATTGAAACTTACAAGGCCCTATTCCAAGAATTCCGCGACGTGTTTGCCTGGTCCTACGAAGAAATGCCAGGAATCGATCCTGCCATTGTTGTTCATGAAATCAAAACCTACCCGGATGCTAAACCCATTCGGCAACGGTTGCGTCAGATTCACCCTCGAAAAGCAGCTGCAATCAAAGCCGAAGTCGAAAAGCTGTTGAAAGCAGGTTTCATTTATCCGATCCCGTTAACGGATTGGGTATCGAATATTGTTCCCGTCAATAAAAAACAAGGAACAATAAGAATCTGTATCGATTATAGGGATATCAATCGAGCTTGTCCAAAAGACAACTATCCTACGCCTTATATCGATCAAATTATTGATGATTGTGCCGGAAGTGAGATGTTTTCCTTCATGGATGGTTTCTCCGGGTATAATCAAATCAATATTCTACCTGCCGATCAACCAAAAACGGCATTCATTTGTCCATGGGGGACATTTGCTTATTGCAAATTACCTTTTGGCCTTAAGAATGCCGGTGCTACTTTTCAACGGGCCATGTCTTATGCATTTCATGACATCAAGCACATTGTGCAACCCTATCTCGATGATTTGCCTGCTCATTCTTTACACCGAGCTGATCACCTTGTCCATTTACGAGCAATCTTTATGAGGTGTAGGCATTATCGAATTCGGTTGAATCCCCACAAGTGTGTTTTCTGTATAGAAACAGGTCGATTGCTGGGATTTGTTGTTTCCAAAACCGGCATTCGCGTCGATCCCTCGAAAGTCGAGGCTATCATCCAATTGCCTCCTCCTTCGAGTTTGCGCCAACTCCAAAGCTTGCAAGGGAAAGCAAACTTTTTACGCCGATTCATCCCTAACTACGCCGAGGTCACTAAAGGTTTTACACGGTTGTTGAAACAGAATGTACAATTCTTTTGGGACGAGATTGCTCAACAATCTTTTGATGCACTGAAACACGCGTTGACCCATGCACCGTTATTGCATCCTCCCAACTACAACCAGGACTACTTCTTATACCTCGCAGCTTCGCATTCCACCATTGGAATGGTGTTAGTTCAAGAAGATGAATTCAAGGCAGAGCATGTGATATATTACCTTAGCAGAACCTTAAATCCAACTGAGTTAAAATATTCGCATGTGGAGAAATTGGCCCTGGCAGCCGTTCAAGCTGTCCAGCGTTTTCGTCACTACATTCTTCTCCGCAAAACTACTGTTATTTCGGATTGCAACCCTATGATTTATATCTTGACAAAACAACTGCTAGGGGGCAAGTACTCTAAATGGATTGTCATCCTGCAAGAGTTCGACTTGGAGTTTGAGAAGTCCAAGTCTAAGAAATCTTTAGTCTTCGCGGAATTGATGTGTGATTTCCCGAGTGCTGACACAGAGACTGTGGCAGAGGAGTCCATTGCGGACGAATCTTTGTTTCTTATTAGCACTGTAGATCCGTGGTATGGGGATATAATCATCTATCTCCAAACCCAAACCTTTCGGCCTGAAGCTTCCAAGGAAAACCGTCGAAAAATTCGGTTTCAATCCCAGCAATACAGAATTATTGGAGATACACTTTATCGCCTGGGGGCAGACTTAGTTTTTCGACGTTGTTTAACTCACGATGAGGCTGAGAGAGTTTTGAATGATTGTCACTCTGGAGCATGTGGCGGTCATATGTCTGGGTATGCCACAGCTCAGAAGGTGTTGCGCGCTGGCTATTTCTGGCCGTCTATGTTTAAAGATTGTATCCTTGCCGTCAGAAAATGCCACAACTGTCAAGTGTTTGATCGCAAGATGCGCGCTCCACCTGCTCCTCTCCACCCTATAATTGCCGCTGGTCCATTCGCCAAATGGGGCATTGACTTTATTACTTGTAACCCTCACTCGGCCGGGGGGCATGCGTATATCATCCTTGCGGTTGATTATTTTACTAAGTGGGCCGAGGCGATGCCTACATTCGACGCAAGCGGCAAGACAGCTGCACTTTTCGTATTCAATCATATCATAACTAGGTTTGGTGTCCCACAAGCAATCATTACGGACCATGGAAGCCATTTTCGAAATGTCATGATGACTGAACTTACAAGCCAGCTTGGTTTGCGCCACGATAGCTCTACACCTTATTATCCGCAAGCCAACGGTTTGGTTGAGTCAATCAACAAAGTTCTAGTCGTCATGATTCGACGGATCATTGGTATCCATCGAACGAATTGGCATAACATGTTATTTTCGGCACTATGGGCATATCGAACTTCAGTGAAAAATTCAACAGGTTTCACCCCTTTTCAGCTAGTTTATGGCTTAGAAGCTGTGTTACCTATTGAGTGCGAAATCCCATCACTTCAAATGGCTGTCGAATTACTTCCAGCTACTTCCGAAGAGGAGAAACGGTTGTTATACTTAGCTAAATTAGATGAGACTCGACGTGACGCTACTTTAGCTATCGAGACTCACGCGAAACGAATGAAAGCTCAGTACGATAAAAATGTAACCCCTCGAAGTTTTTCGGAAGGAGACCTAGTACTATTATATGATCAAGCAAACGATAAGCTAGGTGCTGGAAAATTCGTTCCCATGTGGCATGGGCCCTACATTGTAAAGCGAAAGCTAGCAAAAGGGGCTTATGAGTTAGTTGATTTTGATGGGGACTCTTTGGGCAAACCCAGAAATGGACTTTACCTAAAGAGGTATTATGCTTAAAATGGTGGATGGAGAAATTTTTAGATAGGTTAGATTTCCTTTCTAGCTAGCAAGTGTGTTAGTTTAGTCAGTGTGCTTAGCTTAGCAAGTGTGGTTTTTCGTCATTATTTTGGCTCATCTTGGTTTTACTCTTGATATTGTAGATGTCGACGCCTCTCCAAACATACATTGGATTTGCTGATGGTGCTTGTCGTAGTACACGGAATATCTCTTCCGCAGCTTGGGTTATCTATTCGCCCTCTGACGAGTTAGTTTCTATGCATGGGGTAAGCCTCGGTCAAACAACGAATAACATTGCAGAATACAGTGCAGTGGTTGAATTATTATCCGAATCTATTTCATTTGGAATTCGACGTTTGATAGTGAGGTTAGATTCTGAACTTGTTGTATTACAGCTTAATAGAGTTTATGCCATTAGAAATCCTGTGTTATTAAGGTTGTTTTTGAGAGTGCGTCTCTTGGAACGTGAATTTGATTACATTGAATATCAACATATTCCAAGGTCTTTGAATACATTAGCAGATGCAATTGCTTCTCAAGTGTTGGACAGACATTTATAATAATCATGCAAGTAAATTTAAAGACATTTCATCATACATGTTAAACAAGATAAGCCGATAATAGTGATATATAGATATAGATAGAAGTGTGTCCAAAAATATATACATCGTCTTCGATCATAGGTTTAACACACCTTATGATCGGCAAAATGATAGTGCAAAAAGTCAAAAATGTCACATGTGACTACAAAAGTGACTAGTCAATCACTGGTGGTGCTCTCTGTACGACACCACTGCGCGGGCTATCTTGCGCAGAAATCTCCTAAACGGTCCAGGGACTGCAACCACGAAGCGCTGAAGCCTCATTGGAATGTCATCCATAGTAGTCTCAGGTATATCTGCCGTGAGACGCTCTAGATCATGCTCCAAATCGGCTAGTACTTCTGCTGTCGCATCCTGTAAGGCCGGTGCCGGTGCAGCTGGATGTCGTCTGTCGTAAGGCCGGAGATTGGCTGGACGCTGTGGTCCAACATCTGCATTTTTAAAATTTTACTGTTACTTTGAGACGATATATATGAAAAATAAAAAATACATAATTAGAAAACTTGTGAAAATGAAAGTACCTCTGTCATCCCATTGTTCTCCCTGTGGAAGAACCATGTCCGGATCACCTCTGAAATCCATTCCGGCATATGGAAAGTCTTGTATCACAAAAAGCTGGCCCTCTAGCCAGTCGAAGTAACTGTCAGAGAATCGAACCACTGCAGCACCCTCGTCAGGATGCCGGGCCATCACCGCAACCCATCGAACAAGCTTTGGCTCCCGAGGACCCAAGTCATCAACTGTGAGTTGCTGAGGGATCAGCATAGGAACTCTCTCCAAGGCAAAGCTCACGACTAGAGGCCCATATCCAAAAGTCTTTAGTCGTCCGTTCTTTGCCTTGGTTAGTTGGCTCTTCATATGAGCCGACACAGCTTCGCACCAGTTGAAGATGGTGCCTTGGTAACAGTCAACTGCCATCCGCATTTGGGATCCGGAAGCAATGTGCAAGGCGGCCGCGCCACAAATCCTAGTGACCGTAAATGCAATAACTCTAAGTTCCGCCAGAGCGATGTGCTTTATCTCCACGCCCTTTTTATGGCGAGTCCCTGGTCTGCACCACTCCTCGCGGAGATCATCAAGGGATTGGCCACCCGGCCTGGTCCCCGCAAGGTTGAGTTGCTCACCTCTGTTTGGCAAGCCAGTGAGAAAGTATACATCCGAGGGCTCTATCTCGAGCTGGTGCCCTCCAATGTAAAAGCATTGATCTTGAACGTTCCATCGCTCAACTAGCCATTCCAAAAATCTTACCTGGCCCCTCATGCCCGGTATGGTCCAATATTTGTACAATCCACATGTTTTTAAGGCATCCAGAGAGGGTTGGTGGTTAATCGCAGCTTCATCGTCTTCTACGTGCTCTCTCTCTCTCCAGTCTAACATGTTTTGGGCCCTGCACATCAAAAGAGTCAATTAGAAATTAATTTGAGAAAATTTGGTGGTTTTTTGAGAGAGTTAGGGTTTTGAAATGCGCCCTTTGCGGAAGACGCACCCCGGCTTTTTAGCACAGGGCGTCCGGACGCAGCTCGCCTGAAGGCGGACTGCGTCCCCAGACCTTTTTCCCGTGTGAGAAAAAGTCGGGGGACGCGGCTCACCCGAAGGGCACCTGCGTCCGCCGAGGGGCGCATTTTGAACCCAAAACCCCCCCAAAAAATGAAACAGAGACCAAAAACAAAAAACTAAACGGATAAAAATGAAGAGTGGGATGTGTAAAATACCTCGGTGAAGCGGCGTTCGATTCCGACGGTCAGATTTTCCGCAGCAACCACGGGAAGTTTCTTGTCAAAAGCTCCTTTTTTCAACCTCAACAGTGAAATGGTAAAAATGACATGGTAAAAGGTCTTTTTATAGGTTTTTTGGATGAATTAGTTCATTTTTTACCATGAAAAGATGTTTTCAAATGTATTTTTGCCTATTTTAAACAGGTATGAGTAATGTGTCGCTTTTGTGCAGGACGAAGGGATTTCAAGGGAAATTGTAATTTTTCACAAACAAATTTTCAGAGTCATCTTTTAAGCCCTTTTCTGACTCCTAAAACATGAAAAGATCGCCGAGTGTTTCTTTTTCACTCGTTAAAACGGAATTAAAAGACGGTCCCCTTTTAGCTCTTTTCTGACCGTAAAATCAGGAAAAGATTGCCGGGTTTTTGTCGTTTCAAACTCGATAAGGAAATAAAACGACGTGTCTTTGATCGCTTTTTACTTTTCAGGTCAACGATACTATTATGAAAGTACTCCTTGGTCGCAAGATCAAGCGGTTCCCCCAGGTATTATTTTATACTTTTTCGGGCTTGAGGGACACAAATATACGAAAAAGTTCAACGTGGAGTTTCCTTAAGTTTTTCAGACTCTCTAAAATTGAAAAACGCCGAGTTTCTCCTATACTGGGCTCGTTAAACTTTTACAGTAAAGGACCTGTTCAATTACAAACAGGAACGAACCACTCCTTCCTAGGGTTCGCATTTAAACTAGGTTGGACTCGTCCGAAGGATGAGCTTATAATCAAGCATATGTTATCCTCCTCAAGCTTGTTAAAAATAAAGAGGTACTTGCCAGAAATGGTGGGGGAAAAAAAGAGAAGAATGAACCTATTTGTCACCTTTTGCCTCAGAAGAAACTTTATTACCGCTCTTGAACACGACACTTTTCATTCACCTGGGTTGGGAAATCTTTTACCTCACAGTTGACTAAATCACTTTGAAAATCTTTAACCGGGTTCAGAGATCAACTTTGAGTTATTCGTCACCAAACCATCTGTTGTGTCGTTATGTGTTCAAGAGGTCTGCAAGCAAAACTTTCATCTGCAAAATACTTGTCATCCATTGACCATCCCTGAGTCAGTCCTTACAGCAACATTTCTTCAACTTGAACAATGATTTCGTGTTGCAGGCTTGCCTGCAACGGGTCGCTTTCTATCGACATCGACACATTATCTAGAAAGATGACTTAGGAATCGACAGTACCTTGAAGTCTGCATGCATCAATGGCAGGTTTCTCGCCTTTGACGTCAGTTTACATCATTGACTTTCGATCAGAGGATTCCGTGAAGTGTTCGACATCAAAACATCTATTCACATTTCACGGGTTGTGCTTGGTACTTTGAGAACCATTGACATTACTGGTGGTTTCTCTCACGCTTGTTAACAGTTTACATCATTGACTGGTAATCAAGTGGTTTCTACCATGTTCGACATCGAATCATTTAATCACATGGCTAGAATCGTACCAATTCGGGAAGTAGAAGTGAAGACCCTGGATCTAGTTTCTATCATCCATGCTGCGAGGAGTTTTGTATTCATTATCTATGTAGACTAATCATAAACAGATGGCTGCGTCCATACTGTGTCTACAAAAGTCTATAAAAATGATGTACTGTAAGATCATTCCTGTATCAGAATAGTTAGTCCATTAGTTAAAGTTTTGAATCTGAGTATGGGAATGCCTACCTCAGTGATGATATAATCTTATCCATGTATTTTGTGTTGAAATTGCAGGTTCCAACCAGGCCATCCACAAGGCAATCCTTGAAATGATAAAGCGCTTCACCCTTCCTAGAATTACAAAACCCTATTCTATTCCAGGCTTCGCACTTTAGGGGGCAATCTGTTACACTAAAAAATGTCACCTTGACTACTTACAGTTAGTATGGCTCCAATCAACAAGTCATGCTACCCTCTTAGGCAAGTCTCATGCCTCTGTTATCCATCTCAAACTCAAAGAAGAGAGAAAGTCTTGTAAAAATCATGTTTATCTCTGGGGTCGCAGGTTCTCTCTAGCCTTACCTGCGGGGACGCTGACCATGTTCACAAAATCCGCGTCCATAGACGCTCTGTATGTTAAGGGACAGGTGCGTCCCTCTGTAAAAGGCAAAATGCGCGAGTTTTATCTTGAAAAAGTTACTTGTGGTTACTTCTAGAACATTCTAGAGGTCGGTTTGATGAAATGGATGCGCCTCCAGTTGGTTCATGTATCTCTATTAAGGGGGAACTTATCCCATCAATAAGGGAGCTATCCCACCCATAGAGGGGGATGATCCCATTGATAGTGGACCTGAATAACCTCTTTACAGCACTATAAATGAAGGCATTGAGCCAGAAGGAGAGGAGGTTGGAGCTATACATTTTCTTTGGGTAAATGCTGCAGGATTTAGGTCTTCCATTAGAGCCTTTGTGAGGAGAGATTGTCTTCACTTGATTCTACTTGGGAGAGGGTGAGCTTTGTCAAAGTAGAGGAAAACCCTTGATGGACCCTGGGAGGAATTTGCACAACACCAAGGCCAGGTTGTAAGAGTTTCTTTGTTTCGTTATTAATACAAACTGGTTTATTTTTCTCAATAGCTTGTGTTAATGAGTTATTTCATGTGTTCCTTGGTCTGCATGTTGAATATATGTTTTATTATATGAAATGCAAGTGCTTGGTAATTGTTTGATTGTTTGTGGTTGCAGGAATTGACTTGAAGGAGGAGCTCATCCGGATCGTCAAGAACGGACTTCAACAACAGCGTTTTGGAATAAGGTAAGCCTAAACACTTGTAGTTTTCATGTTGTAAAAGGTGTATTTAGAGAAAGATCACTCCATTTTGTCTTGTTTGTCATTAGAATGTCTTAGACTTCTAGGAAGGTCAGTCGTGTCCGCACCCTTGACAGATTCCGTGTGACAGGAAATGCATATTACCTTGATTACATTGGATTGGAGTGAGAACATGTCTAGGAGAATGCTCTTAATGAATAAATCGTCCATTACTTGCATGAGAAACACTACTACAATAGTTATCTATCTGATAAAGATCAAGAGTTGAGAGATCAATGAGCTACACTTGATGACAAGGTAGAAGAGAATGGACTAATTTGGATCAGTTTGAATGGCTTTGGTCCATCTTGGCACCATTTTGTACAGTTTGTATGTGCTTGTGAGAAGCTACCCTCAAATCGAAAGTTTGTGGGATGCATTTATCAAGGAGGAAATGAGATTGGAGATGGTTTCAGCCAGTGATGAGGATGTACCAGAGCTAGCCCTCATTGGGAGGGTGAGGAAAGGAGGAAATAAAATAGGATTTGTGAAGGGTTAGAAGAAGAAGGAAGATTCAATCTCTTCTAACCAGCAAAAGAATAATTTGAGCCATATCAAGTGCAAGAAGCATGGCCAATATGCTTCTCAGTATCTTGAGAAGTAGGGGAAGGGTAAGCAACAATAACAATAAAATAGTTTGCAAGAATTGTAGAAGCTTCGAGTATGGATGGCCACTATGCTTCTTAGTGTTCTAAGAAGAAAGGGAAGGGTAAGAAACAACATCAATAAAAATAGTTTCTAGGAATTCCAGAAGCTTCAGGTTCATACAAGTTCATTGACAGGTGTGGTACAACCTTTGCCATGGTGTCATGCCTTTCCACCAACACTGTTTCAAGTGTTTGTGGTATGTTGAGAAGTGGAGCCTCAATATATGACAATAAACAAAATAGTTTTTTTCAATTATCCAGATGAGTATACCTCACCACTTCTAGTCAATGTTATCTTCCTTTAGGACAAAGTAAACAGAGCACTCCACATGAGGTACATGATGCTATCTGCCTTTAGGAAAATGTAAATAGAGCACTGCACACCAGAGCTAGGTATATTTAAATTTTACAACACTTGCACACACAATTAACTTGCATGATTTGGACATTACCTCTTAAATGATCCTTAATAACTTGCAAGTTATTTCTTAGAAGCATATATTTGGATGTGAGTATAATTCATCTTAAATATACATTTAGTGAAGGAAACATTATTCTCCTTCCCAGATCTTGCACAAATGATTAAATTAATATCGTTTAAACAAGAAAATTCTAAAGTTGGCCAAGGTGCCACCTGAACTTGTAACATAAGATTACCTATTCTGCAGGTGAAATTCAAGAAGCATCATAAGATCAACATCAACAAAATCATGATAAAAAAGATGTCATGTTTAGCTTTCCCCTAAATCTTGTGAGAAAACAAACAACTACAACTACCCAACAGTCGCTATATTCAAACTTAGCCAAAAGATGATCTGTATAGGATGGAGACACCAACATGCAAGAGCCTCCTGCATTCCAAATATGCATAGTCATGCCATCACAACTGATAAGTAATGCTATGTCAAGACTCAAGCCTTACACCATCTCCTGCTAAATCCTTCCAAGGAGAGCTCCTTTGACATATGATTGCTACATCACTATTTCCTATTGTAGTCAGCCATTCCTTAAAATCATGTTGCAGTTCCTAATCTAGATTCTATATACATCCAACTGACACCTCTACCATCCATTGTAATCATTGAAATGTTGGAATTATGCTCTATCATACATATTTGTACTACACACCATATCTAACTTGTATATGACAATGCACGCTCAACTACGTGAGGAGTATAAGAGTATGTGAGGGATTTCTTCAATTCTTCAAGTTGCATGTGTGTGTGTGTGTGTGTGTGTGTGTGTGTGTGTATATACATGTATTTCTTAATCCTGGCAATATTTTATAAAGCTTCTATTATAAACAACAATGGTATTTAACCACGAGAATTCAAATTGATATCCCATAGAGAAATGATGATGTCTTAGCTTTTTTCATCTTTGAAGAAATTGCTTTCAATTGAATATTAAGTTGAAAAAGGAGTCTATTGAAATTTGAGAAAATTGTGTATTCCCACTACTGACATTTGTCTTGGCATTCCCAAGCTAACAAACAAAACACCCTCACTTTATAGCTAGAGAGTAGTGAGCAAAGGCGTTGCACTCATAAATGCATTGAATATAGAAGCAAAGGGGAAATCAGCTAAGACTTTTCATATGAATTCAGGGAACTTTGATGCATGTGAGAGCATTGCTACCCTCTACTAAGGCTTACTACTAGAGGTCTTAAGGCAGCATCTAAGGTCACTTGATGATGGACATACTAAACAAAGGTACAAGGAGGTACAATAACATTCTGATATTTATGAAGCAAGGATAATAAGATTGTGGTGCTTTCATTCTATTTTGGAATTATGTGATTTTTCTTAACAGAGTAGAGATGAATTACAAGTGTGACCTATCATCTAAGTGATCATATTGGTGGGGAAACTAGCTCTAGATTAGTATACTCCCAAATAGATAGCACTTGGAGTAGCAAGGGGACTTTATTATTTATATGTGCATGATCAATGTGACCCCAAGATAATTCATTGTGATGTCAAAGCAACAAACATTTTACTGCATGAACATTTTGAAGCCATCGTGGGAGACTTTGGATTGGAAAATATTTTAGACCAAAGGGATTCACATGTCACTACTATTGTTTTTGGTATTGTGGAGCAGATAGCCCCAGAATACCTTTCAATAAGAAAGTCATTAGGGAAAACTAATGTATTTGGTACAAAGGATATATTACTATTGTTAGACAAAATTATTCAATTATTCAAAAAAAATGTTATGTGCAGAGAGAACTTAGAGCTTGACCTTGGCCACATTTGTTGCAAATTACTTTAGGGATTTCTTTTACCATGTCACATGTGGTTTCATGGTTTGATTGCAACCTTAGGGATAATCATGAAACAACTTTACTGTTTTAGGGAAATTATGCAGTAGATCACCCATTCCCAATAGATTGAAGCATAGTATAACTAGTCTAGGCACATTTTCCAGTGGTATTTTCAACTACAACATTATAGACCTATTTCTTCCAGCATATAGACACTTGTACCAAAAAATACTTGTACCAAAGCATATTATGTTATATCATCTCATCACTATTAAACAAGTATGTCTTCACTATGTATATGGTTGAAGATATATTTGTTGGCCTTGATGACTCCTAGTAATATTGATTTTGTATTGGAGTTTCTAAAATATGTAAAAATTATATATGGTGTATTGGCATTTGAAAAATACATAGGATGTCACAAGTAATCCTAATAATCAACTTCCCTAATGACTAGGAGGCCTTAAAACTCCACTAGTGGTTTTTGCACTAAATGTGGGTATCATTTATTGATAAAAGTGGGATCTCAAGGAGACTTGTGTGGAAGTTGTCTATAAAGAGAAACCAAATTTAGAATTAAAAATTTGGCACAAGTGCACTCTAAAAAAACTAAAAAAATTTCTCTTTATGCTTTGAGGGTAGCCCAGGACACCCCTACATATTGGTAATTACTGATTGTACATTCTAGTCTCATTGGCATATTTTTTTGTCATTTGTTGGACATCAATAAAATTACCTTTCTCTACTTACTGCAAATTAAAAATGTTAAACAACTGTAGTTTGATATGAATGCTCTGAAGGAAGGTATCCATGTTGCGGAACATATTATGATTTTCTCTTAAATAAGATAAATGACAACCAATGAATTCCTTCTCTAGAACATAGTTCTCCTACAACTGTAGTCCTTCCTTTGAGAGAGTATATGTTGTGCTATTAAGTTCTCTGAACACATGAGAGATTATGATCATCTAGAACTACCGAGACATCTATTTCATATGATTAGCTGAGGGAGATAAGGAAGTATCCTGAATCTAACCTTGTGCATTCGTCCAATTAACATCCAGTGCTGAGTGCCCAAAGACTAATAGATGACCAATATCCTTGTCAAAGGAAGATGTTAATAATGAAAATAGAGCCTTCAACTTTGCCAAGTTATTTTTATCTTTGTCCATGTTTTCTTTAGCTTGGAAATAGTGAGTGTCACAACAATAAAGCACAAACACATGACTACAAATCTGATGAGAGTCTTGGCAAGCAATTCTACATGCAAATCTTTTGTTTTTTTTTTTCCAGCTGTATTGCTTTTAAGTTATCAAACTGTAGTGTTACCAAAGGACAATAGATACGTGTGTTCATGATAATTATCACAATTGTAAGATATTCAACAATAAAAGTTTAAAACCATTTATGTGGACTGTGTTCATTTAGTCTCATTTGTGTTATTGTTTTCCATCAGATAGAGTCATCTTGGTCTTGCTGCTATAGTTTACCTTTGTCAGAATCTTGACAAAGATGACTTATTTAAACTTTCATGCTCACATATATCTAAAGTTAATAGCCAATCAGCTTACAAGTTGTAGGATGGTATAATGAATCAGTTCTCTCTCAAGGAGGCTAGAGAATTATGTTAATGATAAGGTTATCATGCTTCAGTCAATGAGCAAGTTCAATATGTCATAGGGTTTTGATATCAGCCTTCCAAATAATAATAACCAAGTCTGCATAGTCAATGTAGCTTTCACCAACATGAATATTGTTATGAAACTAGCTCACAAAAAAATCGAAAAGAGAGGTAAACGTCTTAAAATTCAACCTCTTCAAGGGGGAAACCTCCTTTACATTACACAAATGAACAATTCTTGGATGATACGAATGACAAGACCTCCTTTCTATATATAGGAGTCTAAGGGGTCATAATATAATCAGAGATGACATAACAATAATAATGGAAGGGCACAATAATAACAATAGTGGGCTTCTATGGGGCACAATAATAACAATATGGGGACTACATGGGTACAACAATACAATAAGGGGGTTTTACTAATAACAATAAGGGGTTACACTAGTAGTATAGGGACCTAACATGCCCCTCTCCTTCAAAAAGTGTTGTCCCCAATGCTTGAGTAGTTCTTGATGCTTTTGTATAAAATTCTTGTCCTCCCATGTGGAATCTGCAACAGGTAAGTTCTTCCACTTGATGAGATACTCTAAAATTGATCGATTCCATGGCAGTTGGGTTCTTGTTTCTGTGACTGCTCCAAGTTCCAATATGATTTTTGCTTCCTCTTCAAGTTCTGGCAATATTGTTTGAATTGGGATCTTCTGCAACTTTTGAATGAGTGGCCATACTTCTTCACCCTTCTTCCATTCATCCCTTTCTTTGTTTATCTAATCTAGTTGGATAATAGAAATAGCACAAAACAATGCTTCCACATCCTCATCCTTTCTTGAGAGTGCATCTACAACAAAATTTTGCTTCCCTTTTCTATAGATGATGTTAAAGTCATAACCCAACATATTTGTGACCCATTTTTTTTCTTCTAAAGATAATAGTTGTTCTAAAAAGTATTTAAGACTATCATGATCCATGTTTACCTTGAAGTGTCTTTCCATTCGGTAAGGTCACCATTTCTTAAGTGCATGTAGTATTTCCAACATTTCCTTCTCATAATAGCTTGCTTGAGATGTAGCAATAAAAATATCCAATCACCTACATCAAAACATTTTTCACTACGATGTTGATATACCTGTTGTTTCATTCGATTTTGCACCAAAGTGGCGCTATCCTTTAAAAGTTGGAGAACTTATTGTTGATGCTCGATGTGATCTTTAACTGCTTGAACCTTTTTCTTCTTGATATGTCCTTCTATCTTGAGAGTTTGAGGAGTGGTAATTTCTTCCAATTCTTTACAATATATGGTCAGATTCATTTCTTGATGCTCGATGTGATCTTTCACTTCTTGAACATTTTTTTTTTGATATGTCCTTCTATATGGATGGTTTTAGGAGTGGTAATTCCGGACAATGCATTACAAGATATGGTTGGATTCATTTCTTCTTTCTTGATGTGATATTTCACTTCTTGAACCTTTTTCTTCTTGATATGTCCTTCTATCTTGAGAGTTTGAGGAGTGGTAATTCTTGCCAATGCTTTACAAGATATGGTTGGATTCATTTATTCTTTCTCTGGGGTTGGGTCCTAGTGTATATCCTCTCTTTTTGATGTTTCTTGATCCTTTTCTTCCTCCTCTTCATACTCTATGTAAAATAATTTCTTCTCATTACACTTATGACCTTTACTGCATTTGCTATCACAATTGTAACAAAGCCCTTTTTCTCTTTTTTCTTCCAATTGTTGTGGTGTAACCCTTATAGGTTGTGGAAGGCTAAGAGAAACAACACTTCCATCTTCATAGTTGTGAGAGGTAGAATTCCTTGTTGCCATAATTTTGCTTTCCACTTTGTAACAAAGCCCTTTATATACCAAATGTTATGAAACCAGCTCACAAAAAGATAGAAAAGAGAGATAAACATCTTAGGATTCAACCTCTTCGAGGGGGAAACCTTTGTTACATTACACAAATGAACAATTCTTGGATGATACAAATAACAAGACCTCCTTTCTATATATAGGAATCTAAGGGCTCATAATATAATTAGAGCCAACATAACAATAATCATATAAGGGCACAATAATAAAAATAGTGGGCTTCTATGGGGCACAATAATAACAATGTGGGGACTACATGTGTATAAAAATAAGGGGTTACACTAGTAGTATAGGGACCTAACAAATATACTATAATTTCACTACAACAATGACCTTCAAGGAGGCTGAGAGATTGTGTAAAATGACCATCGAGTTCCCAGTGTTGACTAATCGAACCTTCCTATGCTCAGATTATCGATAACCTTGTTTTAGGGATACCTCCAACATAACCATAATATGTCTCTTGAGATCAATATGATCCTTCTTTAACTTTTCTCTTACACAATCCCTCGGCCTTATTCCTGCAACAAGTTAGATGATTCGATCCTTCAAGCAAGGCATCATAGTGACTTGACCCTATCGCAAAAAATTTCTATCTTCAAAGTGAAATATCCTTCCAAAACAAAAGGAACTGATACAGAGAATAGGTGCTGAATAGTTGATACTAATCAATGATCATGGTGATCATGCTCAGAATTGATGGATGAAATTTAGATTCCGAGACCCTTCTAAAATATATTTTGGTCTAGGATTTGGTACTCTTAATCGATGTCCAGGACTGTAACTTCTTAGGAAATAATCTCAGTGTCAAAAGTAATGATAGAATGAATGCAATCCTATACTTGTTATCTGAAGTATTCGATATATCTTAGATAGATATATGATACACTTGATCAGTCCTCTAGAGATGAGAATAGTATTTCAAACAAATATTTGTAGAGGATTGACCTTACCTCTAGGGATCATAGAAAATATCTTTCCATAAGCTTACGATGATGATACAGTCTTAAGCTTGATGAGTAGGACTATTATAAAGTACATAACATACCTTGTTGTCTTCCAACTTTTTCTCATGATAGTTGAATATATTTAGGATTGGTGCCCATGTTTATTGATTAGGGCTTGAAGAAGGCCTTGAGAAATAACCTAGATTTGAACTCTGACTTGATTTACCACAGAGAGCTGGAGGCATCAATGAAATTATTTAGTGATTGTAATCTCTTTAAGCTTGGGCTTGTCCTCACTTGAGCTCTGATACCATGTTAATTTTCAGTTAACATGTTCTTTTCTTAGGTTAGATACTTCATTCAACCATATGCCCATTAGTCCACTGACCAATCATGTTAGACAATATATAATAGTAACTGACGAAATGACATAAATGATAGATCCAGAAGACAAGCCAAGACAGAAATACATGAGAATATGGTCCAAGATAGGGAAAAACCCCAAAATGGGGAAAACCTTTGATCAAATATTCTTATTATTATCATCAAATGTTTAGTAGAGAAAGAGAGAGAGTAAAGTTATATAAAATAACTTACCAATATGAA
This sequence comes from Pinus tabuliformis, assembly GCA_031772625.1. Classification (NCBI taxonomy): domain Eukaryota; kingdom Viridiplantae; phylum Streptophyta; class Pinopsida; order Pinales; family Pinaceae; genus Pinus; species Pinus tabuliformis. Next base: position 1,429,474,511 of record CM062816.1, read on the forward strand.
TATCAAGCATCACTTCTCTTAGATCCATTCAATCCTGTAATCTAGGTAGTTTGTTCATAGAGGAAAAATCATATTGTTGTACAAGATCGGTTTGGTTAGGGCAACAACAATCCACTTCTTTCTAAGTCGACTGATCCAAAAATCCTCCTTTCTATTGTGACCTTATTTATTTCACATGATGTTCCCTTTCATTGGCTTAAGGAACTAGTTTATGACCACATTAAGGTCACCGTTGATATTATCTCTATGGTTTTGGATTAGGGCTTTTGAAGCATGCTGCTCCAACCCTTGAATTCTATAAACAATGTGACCTTTTTCTTCTTACAAGGGCTCTATTATTTGTAGTAGTCCTAGCCTATTTTTAAGTTTCCATGTCATCCTCAACAAGCACATGAATACTATCATATAAGGTCAACAAATTTCTATTGTATTTTAGCTTCCTAGGCAAGTGATTCAAGGCTTGTGGTCAAGCTGTGAGAATATCTTCTAGCTGTGGCCAAACTACAGGAAGAAGTCCCATATGAAACAAGTCACAACCCATATATAAGATTGTCCTTAACGATAACAAAGTAGTGCTTCCAAACTCAGACCTGTTATGACAAACCCCTAACCAAAATAGTCCCAACAATAACCAGAATTTATCCTCCTTAATCTTCACTACCACAAAGATATCTTTTTCTTTTGATTGATGTGTCCCAAATGAGAGAGAATGCTCCTATATATATACAATTCAGTGGAGTTTAGGGGACATGACTTTTTATCTTCTTAAGCTAACATATAATTGAGGACGACCTAAAAAATTTACATGAGAGAAACATGAATTCAAAATTCCACTTCTACTTATCCAAATTTGATGATGTTTAAATCAATTTTGGTCCTCTCGAAAAGAGGAATTCAATGCCACAATTATATTCCCCAAAGGATTTGTTCAAAGTGGAATTTGGACCTAGTTTCCATTTTTAACAAAAATAACCATTAATATTTGTTTTCTAGCATTTTGGGTTGAATTCACAATAGTATGCTAAAAAGTGTCATTTCAATGTCTAGAAATTAGGATATAAAATATGAGATATATAATCTACATCATTAGGTTATCTCTTTTTCAAATTTGAGTTTTTTAGGCTACATATTAATTGTTTGAACTCTGAACTTTGTAGAAATTCCTGAATGGACTTCGTAAATACTCGAATGAATGGACTTCATAAGGTAGTGGTACCATAAATTGTGTTATTTCAAAGATTTGACTTCCATATTTTCAAAAAATACAATGTCCTCAATAAATAATTATATGTATAGATACTTATGTTTAGGGTTATATGTGTTGGAGTAGTTCCTTTATGCTTTACTATAATCTTGATGTTTACAAGCTTTAGCTGACTTTTTTCATCAATTTCTCATAGAATATGCAAAAGGAAATGATTGTCAAAATGTGGCAAAAATTAAATTTCTCTTGATTTCCTTTTTTATTGTTCATGACAGGATAATCATGCTATAGGAATGAGTTATCCTACAGTGTATTTCAATTTGTGGATTTTTTTTTCCTCCCATTTTTTTACAAGGATGTAGATTTCATTTTCATGTTGATGGGTTTTGCATGTATCTTATCTAGCCCCAAATGCTGGTAATGGAGCAGATCTTGAGAAGTATTCATGTACATAGACTCTATCAAAGGTTAATGTTACAATACCACTTCCACCTGCTATCAAGAAAAGTTTAATGGTCTATCACATAAATAAGAGTTATTTAATGCCAGGGTTGAAAGGGAAACCTCATGTATTATTTGTAAGTCATTTATTTGCATTTCTTCACTGTAAGTCATCTATTTGATTCTGAGCATTGTCACATCAATTATTTCGCTAATCCAATATGCATGGCCTATATTTCTCACTTGATGTTATTTACTTGACAAGGTTCGTATAACATTCAATTCTATGCCACTTTTATTTTAATTCAGAGATTATATTGATTAAAAGGATGTTCATATTTTGATTGGTTTTGTAAATTCCATGTGGATTATATTTCTTCAGGGTGAGCTATTTGCACCAGTAAGGTTAGATGATTCCTAGAACATAGGTATACAAAAAGTGCATCTTTGGCCTTTGTTGTGTATCTGTTATTATTTATATCATTGATGGATGGTTATTGATTGATGTAAAACAGAGGATGGGAAGGTCCTATGAATTCTCTTGACAAAACAAAATCAAATGGAGTGGTAGAATTGTGTTTTAAAGGGTGAGTCAGAAATCAACCCTTGAAAGGTAGAACTTGAGAATAACAAGCTATTTTATTTGGATATAGAGACACAACAGATCGTGGAAAAAAAATGATGGTATTGACGAGTCTTCTCTGCAAATAAGCTCTAATTGTTATACCATTGCCCAAATTTAAGTTATCTGCAATGACAATAGTGACTCTAGCTTTATTTGTATGAAAGTGACTTTGGCGATTTTCCTATTCGTTTCGTATGAATAGTTTTGATTTTCAAACTCCAACCAGTTTGTTGTTAAACTAATTAAAGCTTTGATGACAAACTTATAGCTTTCAAAGCTCTTTTCTAAATCTATTTTCTTGAGAAAATTTGTCTTTTTTACTTTAGGTATTGTATATTTCTACCGTGTGACATATGCTATGCTATAATTGCCTGGATAAATAAATAGAAGTGTTGTACAACATAGTATTTTTTAAATATTAAGAAACAAAATTTCCAAATACAAAGTTTATTAATTAAGAACATATTTTAGACTTCTTAGCTAAGTTATGATTATATTTTAGTAGGGGATTTTGTGTACTAATATTGTGTTGTCTCTTTGGTTTCTGTCAGGTAACAATGGTTAATAAGGAATGTGTTCTTGAGCAACAAACACACATCTTATTCTACTATCGACATGGATCTCCATGGTTTTCAGGCATGGCAACAAAAACACAGATGTTAATGGGATCTCCAAAGTATGTGTTGGATGAATTTAATACTAGTGATGATTTTGATTCCTTGTTAGATAAAGAATGTCACAAGTCAAATTCAAATAAACAGAAGAAACTCAAAAATGAAGGTGAGGCTATTGCTTTCTGTCAAAGTTAATTTCTTTTATTTGTTGGTTGCTGTCATGTTTTGAGTGTAAACTTGTGAAATTCCAATTGGCATGTTGGTTTATGTAAAGGGGAAATCTCTCTCTCTATCTCTCTCTCTCTCTCTCTCTCTCTATATATATATATATATATATATATATATATATATATATATATATATATATATATATTATCATATGTTGTCATGGTTTTCAGAGATCCGTGTTACATTTGCACAAAAGTTTAGATATCATTCAGATATCTAAACACCAAACAACAACATTGAGATTTTTCTTTCACTCAACTTATAACATATTGCATCTATCTTCATCAATATTCTTCTTCCATATGCTATCCACTTATGAAATTTCCTTTGCAATATTTGGTGCATTTTCTAGTTATAGGTCATTTATAGATTATAAATGTCTTCAGAGTTTCACTTCTAATTGAGTATTCAAATGAACATATTGATTCTCTTATACATAATTATTTTTCCCTCCACCCACTTTTCATAACTTCCATAACCATTAGGTAGGGACCTGCAACTTTGATGTTGCTTTGCTTGTTTAGTAAAATATTGCCGAGACTTTAAGTCTAATTCTTTAAAGGGTGCTAGCTCAATGGAAGAGCACCTACTTTACAAGCAGGAGGCTGGTGGTTCGGTTCCATCGTGCGCTAACATCCATATGGAATGGCGACGATCAATTTTTAGTGACGGAGGCTCTTTTGACCATCAACAATGAGCTTTGGTGAAATTTTTCGATCCTCACCAAATATGAAATGGTGACAGTCAATGAACTTCACCATATATATGCATCAATAGTGACGACCCTCAAAGGTTCGTAACCATAAATCATTGTTGTTAATATGAAATGGTGACAATCGATGTCTGTCATTATAGTCATTATTCGTGACGGACTTTGAATGTCATGACAACACCTATACATCTGGTAATGTGGCTTTTGGTAATGGTCAATGAATGTCACCATATATATGCACCAATAGTGACGTCCATGAAAGATCCATCACAATAAATTGTTGGTGTTCATATGAAATGGTCATGGTCACTATCCATCATTATAATCAATATTTGTGACAGAGCTTGAATGTCACCATAACACCTATACTTTTGGCGACGCCACCTTTGGTGACATTCAGTTTTTGGTGATGGAGACTATGGTTCATCACCATTTCTCATATGAAATGGTGATGGTCACTGTCCATCATTATAAATCATTATTGGTGATGGATGTTGAATGTCACTACAACACCTATACTTTTGGTGACGCCACCTTTGGTGACGTTAAGTTTTTGGTGATGGAGGTTATGGTTCATCACCATTGCTCATATGAAATGGTGACGGTCGCTATTCATCATTATAAAGTATTATTGATGATGGACTTTGAATGTCACTACAACACCTATACTTTTGGCGACGCCACCTTTGGTAATGTTTAGTTTTTGGTGACAAAGGCTCTTTTGACCATCACCAATGAGCTTATGGTGACATTTTTCACCCCTCACCAATGTCCCTTTTTCTTGTAGTGATCTTGTTCATACTGTGCTCAGTTCGATCATGAAGCAATAGATTTTCATACATTGATCACACAAATGCATGAGAAAGGGGTACTCCAGCCTCATCCAACTTAGAATATCCAAATGATGAGGTCTGAACTACATGAAGAAGACCCAACTGTGAACATGATGCTCAGAAGGAGTGCAACCATAGGGGAGGATAAGGGGAAGTAGCCCGAGGAAGATACATGGGTTAGCAAGGCTCTATAAAGGAACCTGAGTTTGACTTAGAAAACACAAAGGAGACGTTCATGGAAGCTAAGAAGAGCTTCACGGAGGCCTCTACTTCAAGTAGTAAGGATCAACCAGAGCCAGGGATGGATCCTTCTATGATTACTACCTTTCTAGATACATGCATGAAACTGTTACATGACAATAATGCAGTTAAGGGACTACAGGAGTTGATCACTAGGTGCACGGGATCAGGGGAACCATGCGTAGTCTGGAAATCGGGGAAGCATACATTGCACGCTGGAAGGGAAATGAGATTGATGGCACATATTAGCGAGTATGAAATGGATTAGGTAATCCTAGACCTGGGTTCAGATGGGAATGTATTACCGAAGTAGACATGGGAATGTATAGGCAGGGCCACATTACAGTGGTCCCCTATTCAATTACGAATGGCGAACCAACAAAAGATTTTTCCCATGGGGAGGTTGCAAGGGGTAACAGTTGATATCGAAGGTGCGAGAACACAGACGGACTTTGAAGTAATAGAGATTATCGATGAAAGAAATTGTTATCCCATATTGCTAGGAATAGATTGGGCCACTGATATGAATGGAGTCATTAACCTAAAGAAGTGGAAGATGATATTCAAGAAAAAGTTCCTCCCGGTAGTAGTCTCGCTAGACCCAGTTGAAGGAGCACACTACATTGAACCAGTGCGCAATGATGAAAGAGACGATGATTTGGATTGTATTTACCAGATAACGATGCGAGACCAGGATTGGGTGAACCTAACTGCAGATGGGAGAATCTCATGTGAGCATGATAGCTCCCGTACCTCGGATTCAGACGAAGAAGTAGAATGCTGGAAAAATTGGTTGCACGAAGTGACAACACTGAATTGCAACATGATGATTAGATCATTATGCTACGTGACGACATAGGTAAGGGAACTACCAACCTATGATGGAGCGACATCGGTGGATGAATTCTTGGACAAATTTGAAAGCGCAGTACCAAAACAGTACCAATACAGTGCATTGGGATGGGTGCTTTACGCAACACCCTCATGATGGTGGAGTACACATCATGACACCATTGTAAATTGGTGCGAATGTATAAGGTGGATGCGCTTACTATTTAGAAGCCCCTAGTGTTGAATGAGAGCCGACTAGCTAGGTAAAAGCATCTTACGTGCCCACCTGTGTCCATGGGTGCAGACGTGTGTTGTGTAAGCACATCCCAGACTAAGGATCGAAAATCAAAACTAGATGCAACAACAGGAAAAGCGACAAATATTCCATGTAGGAGCATTCAAAGAGCTATGCGGAATCATGAACAGAGTTCACCAGGTGATATGAACTAACTGGGACCTGTGCATACCAGTGGTTTGATGGACCTATAATTCCATAAGCAAAAACTGGAGCATAGAAGTGATCCTAACATTGACGAGAAGAGACGAAACCATAAGAGCAAAGAAGAACCCCCCTGAAATAGCTCCCACAGTTGGGACAATAATCGAGGACCCGGGTAAAGGAATTATGCAATTACAAGAAGCCATTCAGTGAGGGAACTTGCAACTTTGCGAACTCGAAGAAGATCAGGTATGACTAAAGCAGGAAAGCATGTTAACAAACGTGGAAATTAGAAGACTGGAAACCGAAATCATGCAAACATGTCATGCTGATAGAAGGATAGGACAAGATATGGGCAGTCATACCACCACATTAAAATATTGTCGCCGACAGTTTTTGGCTCTGCTACCATGGCTATGACCACACCTTACTAAACAAAGTAAATAGGGAAGTGCAACATACAAGGAAGAACGCGATGCAGTGACTAGCGCAAGGGTAGCTAAGGAAGGACAACGGACTAGGTTGAAATGTGACTTGAAGCCTCACGCCAAGGGTACGACCACCTGACTATCTGTAGGAAGCACAATCTCAGTGCTCCAAGCAGTTGAAAGAGAGCACAAGACATTAAAAGAGTCTGTATGGGAGCCGCACCACAAGGAGGTTGCACATAGAATTGGTATGTCGTAGGGATCGCGGCTATGCAGAGGGGGTTGCGTTGTTGTGCAGGAAGGCTGGGAGATGACCATTGGTGTCACTGTTCATGACAAGAGGTCCACTTTAAGGCAAAAAGGAGTGGGTGATGGGAAATTAATCTTGGGTTGTGTTATATTCTTTGCATGACTAGCCCACATAGTTAACCGGGGGGTTAGAGGGGAGGCAAAACCTCCCCTTCGTTGTGCCGATTGCATAGCAGGGGGATCATAGGGGTTTGAGGGTTATAGGTAACCCCATTCTATGGGGTCCAGAGAAGCGCCCCAGAAAATTTTGGTTTTGGAACCTATGTTAGGTTGGGTGGACCCACCTATGGTTTTGTGCAAGATTTTCACACATGTTTTTGGATGCGATGGTTTTTTGTCCATGGTTTTGGACGCGATGGTTTTCGGTCCATGGTATTGGAGGCTTAGACATGTATAAATATTTATTTTAACATTGAAAGGAACATAATGAAAAATTAAGCTGGTAGTCCTGCTTTTGGGATCTAGGGGAAAATATATGTGTATATGTGTTTTATGTGTTATGCTCTCGAATTGTTTATTTTATGTGTTCTAGAATTTGTATGCAGGTAATTTTTGTACGGAGTTAAAACCTACAATTAAGACACGAATTAAGAGCTATATTTGGGACGATCTGCCACCAAGAAGGCATTAATGATGCAGAAGTGGGGGGAAAGGTCGGATTCAAATACAAAGATGCAAACAAGATTCGTGAGATAAAGGTGTTCTACGTGTTCATAGAGGCAAACATATGAACATTGATCAACCACAGGCCACACTTCTCCCCTACAGTTCATAACAACCTGCAAAGTGCGACAGAATTAATGTCAGATATGCATAACCTATATATCTGGGCACACAAGGATCTAGTACGAGAATGGTTGAAGCTTCTGTTCATTACAACGGACAATGCGATCTTTGCAGTGATGGAGTCATGGCCTCCGGAGTGGCGTGTCCTGAACTTAGTGGAAATGGTGAAGGTCACAGCACGGCAACAAAAGAAGGACACCAAGCTATGCCTTGCACAACTGGCTAAGAGGAAGCACTAGGAACAGGAAATAGCCACACGGCAGAAGGTGGTCGATGTAGCAGTAGCAGCACTAACATCAGAGATTACAACTACACCAACCAGAGAGGCCAAGGAAGGCTAGGAGATGTCCTCGGGGCATGGACCTCAGTACAACATCAACACAACTCAAGAAGACATGTGACCTGGAGAAAACCATCCACAACAAGAAAGGGAAAGCCACAAAGACGTCCGACAACCCGATCACACTCACAGAAGGAGATCTGTTGGATATCAGCAAAATGATTCGGGAAGTCGTGGAGGGTACGCTCTAGGGATTGTGGATGGACCAAAACACTCTATTGGGGGTGCTCAGCATGCAAGTACAAGGTTTACAGGTACAACACCCCCAAACTAGCATAATTGAATGGACTTCGCACAAAGATCACCACAGTAGAAGAGTGATTTAGGACGAGTCACGATGATTGTGTTGGGGGTCTGTTGGGCAACAGATTCCCCCAAAGCATGTTTTTGGGGCTTGAAGCCCGAATTTTGGTTAAGTGTAATTTAAAGACCCTGCGAAATGCAGGTGTGGAGCACAAGATTCTAGGGTTGTCTGCCCTAAGATAATGTAATTTAATGTAAAGTGTGTCGGCCTACCCATGGTCCGCGGACCATGGGATTGTATAAATAGAGCGAGGCTCTAAGTGTGAAGTCAGTCTTAGCTTTCGATGATGAATTAGCTCTGAGTCTGTAAGTCAGAGTATTGGGTTGTAGTAGTAGGAAGAGGATCTGCAGCTGAGTGCACAGAGGCCTGGTAGAGTCTACAGCTGTGTGCGCAGACCCCTGCAGCTGAGTGTGCAGGGTGGAGTTGGGATTGTACTTGGATAGAGAATTAATAAAAGATAAGTTGATTCTGAAATATTGTGTATCTATGCTTCTGTTACATTTATGCATCTCTTTACAGTTTTATGATGGCACGCACTTGTTATGAATGTTGAATATATTGGGTCCACACAGTTAAGTTAAGATCTATAATAATAACACAGTAAGGATAAAGGATCTAGACAACACCTCTTCACACTCTTTATAGAGCTGCGCAGAAGTAGTCGCACAAGTTGTGAAGGACGGACGATTGCACAGAGTAGTGGAAGTGCACAGGTTCAGTTTGCGAACTTCCTAGATTTCATCAAGACATCCCTAAGGTGTGGAAACCTGACTCCAGCACCCTCCCATACTACCTCAGGTGAGACCTCAATGTGTGCACCGTGGATTATTGCCGAAAGGATTGGTAGTTTTGGGATTTGTTTGGCTAAATCACTTCTGAACCTGGGTCAGGCCCCAACAGGCCAACATCCTTCAATGCTCACTACCTCCATGGAGACATCCATGAAACATTTGCGCAACGGAAAGGCAGTCAAAGGACTACAGGAACTTATCACTAGGTGCGCGAGGTGAGGAGAACCATGTGTGGTCTGGAAACTTGGAAAGCATGCATTGTGCATAGGAAGGGAAATGAAGTTTACTGCGCAAATTTGTGAGTATGAAATGGATTAGGTAATCCTAGATCTAGGTTCGGATGCGAATGTACTACCAAAGAAAACATGGAAATGTATGGGTAGACCCACGCTACAATGGTTCCCTATTCTATTACGAATGGGAAACCAACAGAATATTTTTCCCATGGGAAGATTGTAAGGGGTAGCAATTGATATTGAAGGTGCAAGCGCGTAGGTATATTTTGAAGTGATAGAGATTTTCGATGACAGTAACCCCTATCCCGTGCTACTAGGAATAGACTGGGCCACCGATATGAACGGATTCATAAATCTGAAGAAGCGCAAAATGATCTTGGAGAAAAAATTACTACGCATAGTAGTACCACTAGATCCAGCCGAAGGAGCGCAATACACTGAACCGGTGCACGATGATGATGACACATATTTCATTAAATATGGAAGTATTCAGTGGATCTAGAATTTAGACCTTTAACTAGATTAAGTCTTTTCAAAATGAGGAATTAGAAAGTCACTTAGTTCACTAATTTTAATGTAGATATTCACCATTTTTGTGTAAAAATTATCATGATAAACTTTATAAAACAAATTTATATAAACTTACTAAAGCAAATCTTTCACATTTCAATCTTGGATTCCTTACATTATCTATTTTAATATTTTTTATGGAAGATAAGTTTGTTAAGGTTATTTTATGAAAATAATGATGTGTATGTTACTATTATTAACCCATTTAATTATAATTTGATTATAGTAAATATCATGTATGTGTTAAGTCATGATTATTACTAAGGTAGTGTTGGCACAATTTAAAAGTCTATCACCTTTTCAACACTAGTTATATGGTTGAAGATTAAAAAACTCTCATAGATCATCTAGTTTATACTCGTATTGGAATTAAATTTCAAAATATTTGTGACACTACCAACCTTCTTGATTGTTTAACTAAACAAAATTATGATGATCTTGAAACACTTCTTTTAATGCTTTTTGAGCATAACAATAAAATTCGAAATAACTTTTAGTAATATCTTTTTATCTTCTTATTTACCATAGTTGGTCTTAGTGGATGATAATCATCATTATCACCATCATAATTACATACTATTGTAGGAAGTTTGCACCATTTTAGAGTTGAGGAGAAAAATAAATTTAGGATCAAATTAAATGTTGAATGTGAGTAGTAGCATAATTTATTTATTATTTATTATTTGTATGTTTATGTTAATAAAGAAGTTGATTGAGGCTCGCTTTATGAATAATAGATTAATATGCAAGATATATATTAAGTATAAAGTTATTTAATGACAAATGAAATTTTTAGTAATGTGTCCAATATATACCATTATTTAGAACTTTAACTAGATTAAGTTTTTTCAAAATGAGGAATTAGAAAGTCACTTAGTTCACTAATTTTTATGTAGATATTCACCATTTTTTGTGTAAAAATTATCATGATAAACTTTATAAAACAAATTTATATAAACTTGAAAAAGAAAATATTTCACATCTTAATCTTGGATTCCTTACCTTATCTATTTTAATATTTTTTATGGTTTATATTAAAAAGATAAGTTTGTTAAGGTTATTTTATGAAAATAATGATGTGTATGTAACTATTATTAACCCATTTAATTATAATCCCATATAGTAAATATCATGTATATGTTAAGTTACGATTATTAATAAGACAATGTTGACACAATTTAAAATATTGGAATTAAATTTCAAAATATTTGTTATGCTACCAACCCTCTTGATTGTTTACCTAAACAAAATTATGATGATCTTGTAACACTTCTTTTAATGCTTTTATAGCGTAACAATAAAATTCGAAATAACTTTTAGTAATATCTTTTTACCTTCTTATATACCATATTTGGTCTTAGTGGATGATAATCATCATTATCACCATCATCATTACATACTATTGTAGGAAGTTTGCACCATTTTAGAGTTAAGGAGAATTTTTTTATTACGATCAAATTAAATGTTGAATATAATTTATTTTTATTTATTATTTGTACTTTTATGTAAAAAACGAAGTTGGTTGAGGCTTACTTAATGAATAATAGATTAATATGCAAGCTATATATTAAGTATAAAGTTATTTAATGACAAATGATCATAGTAATGTGTCCAATACATACCATCATAGATCCATTTTAAGTGTAGATGTAGGGATCAAATTTCTTCAAGTGCAAACATTTTTAGAGTGAAAGATACAATGTGTTATTTTTAATTGTTGAAACTGTATTTTTGAATGCTAAATAGAGTATATATACGAACAAATAAAAATTTTAACCATAAAAAACTTATATATATATATATATATATATATATATATATATATATATATATATATATATATGAAGTTGATATTGACATAAATTAGTTAACATCAAATAATTACTTTTGAAAAGTATAAGATTTAAACATCTAATTCACACATTTTTTTTACTTCTAATTACTTTACAAAATATTCTTTTTTATATTTTTCTATTTAGAACATAATTTTTATTTTAAAGGGGCACAGACAGACAGACAAACTTACACATCCCCCCATATTGGGCTGTAAAATGAGCCTCTTGTCTCAATTACTAATCATTTTAACAATCAAAATCAGTCATCAATTAGAATAGTAACAAAGTAGTACAATTTGATTATTTTCAAATACAACAAGAAGGAGAGAAAAATGACTAAGATATTTACTACAAATGTTTATTTTTTATCCCTGTAATGTTTAAGGATTTTATATTGAAAAGAACATATTAACATTCATCTAAAACTTAGATTCCTTACATTATATCTATTATCATTAACATTTATATTTATGTATTAAATTTGACTCGTTAATACTAGATTGTGTAAAAAACATCTTACCTATAAGGTTATTTAACAATATATTAATATTGTTTTTCTTACTATTATTGACCATTAAATTGACACTAACTACTTTTCCTAAGTTGAGTACAAATTAATTATACTAGTAAAATGTTGGCACCACTTCAAAATCTAAAGAGGAAATATTTTGTAATTCTAGTTGTGTTGTTCAATGATCAAAATATTTTTTTATAAATTAGAGTGCAACAAAATAGTGAATTTGATTTATATCAATTATAATAAGGAAAATTAAAGAAAACTTGCCTCAAACATTATATCAAGTGTCTAGCATTTATTCATTAAGTGTTTAAATGGTTTATATTAAATAGAATACTAATTAGGTACTCCACTATTGTTTTAATATACCAAGTTTAGAAGATGTTTTTAGGTGCATTATTGAATTTGATTATGCATATTTGATATGGTGAGAAGTCATGTTGGTCAAATAAAGCTTTAAAAACTTAAATATTTTATGGCATTGTCATGTAATTTGTATAACACATGATTACATTGAAATATTAAATAATATAAAACTCCTTCAAAAAGAATATGAAGAGAATATTTATATAAAAAATATATGGAAAAGTGTGTCTGAATGTATATTAATAGATCATTCAAAAAAAAAATTACATTCATGAATCATATAAACCTACTCTTAAGATATTCGCTCAAGTAGATCAAGAATGGCTTCTACACCATATTTATTTATCTTGTTCTTCTTGCAATGTTCTTTCTTTGGCATCCATGCCCACACTATGGTATTAATTGGGATAGAGCCAAGTTCTTTGTCATCAGGATTTGGTACCCAATATTGCTCTAAAAATTTTCCATTGTATTTCCCTCACATAGGCTTCCACCAGTCAACCTTTACATGAAGATTCTCACTTTCATTATCCCTAAAGATATATGAGATGGATTTTGCCATCGAAATCATCTCGCCTGCATCCTCATTTCCTTATCTAACTAGAAACATCTTTCCTTTCTCAACATCAATCATCAGATTGAATGTTGGCTTTGGCTTGTTGCATTTGGGTCCAACATATATTGGTTCATCTATCGCATTATCAAAATCTCCATCCATAATACTTGAGATTACTTGGAGTGCATTATGATCAACATCAACAATGTGTCTTGTCTTGGTCCAGAAATCCTCAGAAGATGAATCACTTCCATCTATTATTCTATGATCATTATAGATTCCATCTAATGTATCAAGAACTTTTTCCCAATACACTACTTTATTTTTCCATTCCTCTGTAACAATTGGTGAATCCTCATTCCCAATAGTGTCTTTCCGCATTTTTATGTATGATGTTATCCCTTCCTTTAGTTCTTTTAAATAGACATCATTATGTTTGGAAGCTAAGAAATATGGCTTCCATATGGGAATTATAGGTCAACCTTCATCATCTATAATCCATAACTCAACTGGTTCTGAGCACTCAATATCTCTAATTGTTTCTTTATACCTTAGTACTAGAACATCATTGAGTAAAAAAAATTGGAAGTATTGGACATTAATATGTCCAACTAGTGCATTTTTCCCCCCCTTAATGTATCCATTAAGGAAACTATTGAAGTCATAGAACTTGTCAATAAGTGTAGGTGGAAACACTCGATTTTCTTCAATTATGCGATATGTATCCATCATTTCAAGTAAAGAAAAAATATCTTTACTTTTTAGGTTGGAAGACATTCTTCCATAGGTTCCATCTATGTCTTCATGGGTGTGCCCCATAGGCAAGAACCCAACCTCAATAGTGATGAAGACACCAAGTGCAGTTAAAAGTGATAGAAACATGAAAAGATAGTGATTCTTATTATCACTTGCTACATTGTCCAACTGTAACAACAAATGTGGAGGAAGAGGTTTAAAATCAACATTTTGACTTTTTGAACTTCCATGAGATATAAAATCATCCTTGTACCCTTAAAATTTTGAGTAAATGGAGGTGTCAGGTAATGCATTTGTAGGTGAGTTTCTTGAAATTCCACTTTCATAAAGTAGATCACTATACATATCCATTTGTGGGTCTTCAAGGTCCCTTAAGCACTTTAAAAGGGATGTAATAGTAAATTGTGATCCCATATGGACAAATGGTAAGGAGAAATGACAAAAACCTCCCGCCTTATGTCCATGTGTAAGCATACCTGTCAATGACAAACCTAAATTTGTTCCTACAATAGATTTTGATTTGACACATAGCCTTGGGATTGAAGTCTTTGTTTTGTCCATTTTATCATGCATAATGCTCAAATACTCCTTTGGAAACCGCTCTGACATAATTCTATGGGAATAGTAGCAATATCTTCCACACATAACAATCTTGTTATGTTTCATCAACCTACGTCATGCCTTTTCTTCCAACTCTTTGGTAGTTGCTAACTTCATTTGTGCTTTCAACACAATACATTCACTGCATTTACTGAAGTTGGTATTCTTTGAAATTCCACATCTCGAAACTTAGTATTCCAAATCTTGCTCATTGTTGGATGTGATATTGATGGGTAATTGAGCTTTTGAAGAGCCTCGTTGATCTCTTTTAACAAAGAATTTTGTGTGTAAGTCGAAGGAAGCAATCTTAAAGGAGCAGATGTTCCATCTTCATCAACTTGACATGTTTGGTTTGGTGAAAAATCTGAATTATCCATTACAATTCTGTGCAATATTTATATGGCTGCCACTGTGTGAGCTTGTGCTTTGCATGTGTTGGTGTTACCATGAATAGCTTTGATCTGTCCATGTTGGAAATAATGTTGGTAGTTATAGAATGTGCTTTGAGGAATTTTATGTATCTTATACCATGCTTTCTTACAAATAATATTCCCATTAAATCTCATGTCCTTTACATTTATGACAATAGGTGGTAGGCTATGACCATGGCCATGGCCCTTTGACATGACTGTGTTTGACATGAGTGAATTCGAGACAAATTCTCTAATACCATTTGTATTTATTTGTCTCATACTCCTTCTAGCACTTGCAATGGCCTTCCTATCCACATGTTGAAGACAATATTTTCTACAACATACATCTGTTGCCAAAAGTCAAATTTCTTTCTCTTCATCTATTTTTGTTTGACATTTTGCAATTTTTTTTGTAGCCATAACTCGTTTAATCCTTTTATATGGCCTTGTTACATGCATATCAATTGAGCTTCTATATTTATCACTACAAAGGTACCCATCCCATTTGTTTAAGGGATTTGTGTCCTATATAACATCCCATATCACCATTTCTTTAGGTGGATCCTTGAACTTTTCCTTGAACCTTAATATCACACCTTTGTTATCCACCAACTTATTTATTGGCCATCTAACCAAACAGTGTATATACTTATCCCCAATTCTGCATATCTCACAATTTTGCATCTATATCTTCTAGAAAAACACCAAAATCAATTTCACCTAGTGTTTCACCCTCAACAATGTCATCTTCGCAGACATTAACTAGCATTCCTTTCGCTATGCACGTGCTTGTTCCAATGCATTCATGTGTAAGAGAAACCTTTGCACATATGAATTTAACCCTATATTGGGGTATATTTATGGCATGATTATGATAGTGAGCCTCCAAATTTTATTCTGGCCAAATTTCATAAGATTCTAATGCACCCCCAAGTGTATGCTCAAATCCTGTTGGATGTGGTAGAGCAGCATTATGTTTTAACACCTTTTCAATTTTAACCACTATGCATCCTTTCTTTACCATCTTTACATGAACTTTATGCCCAAGCTCTATATTGAATATGGAGCCCTCGCCCACCTTCACTCCATGCTGTAGAAGATTTACCTTGTCTCCAATAGAAAATGTAAAAGAAACATTTGTACCTATAAACGATTGTAAATGATGTTAGTATTTACTCAAAAAAACCATTTATTATAGTATCAATAATATATTAGACATGCTTCAATATTTTGATTTACCTATGTGGTGTCTCAAATCCACAATCTTCCATGCATATATGTCCCCTTCATTAACATCGTCATCAATCAAATGTGGTTGAATGACATCAATTATCAAAATTGCAACATAACCAGCATTAACCCTTTCTACAACATAATAAGTTCCAGACTCTACAGATTCAACCCTTCCTAGCCCAATGACTTGATCATTAATAAGGAGATCAACACAGTCCCCTTTTGCCAAAATTATATTTTCCATTGTAGCTTATATCAATTCTGTAACAACAATTAAATCGTAACTTGCAATTAAAAGGATGAACCATGTAGTGTGTGACTTTATATTTCCCCAAAAACACACAACTTCTGAAAAAGTAATATAGATGCAAAAATAAAAATAGTATGGTAGTCATATTGTATGTAATGAAAAATTGTTTCCTCAAATGAAAGCTAACACTCAATATCATTGATTCTACTACAAACATAGGCATATTGCTAGAAGCAACATTACATGGTCAAATAAATCTAGCACATGCTAGATTTCCTTCTAGCACAAACACAAACACATTGCCAATAACAATATTCTAAGGCGAAGGAAATCCACCACATGCTAAATTTTCTTCTAACATAAATAGAAGCATATTACTCATAAAAGCATTTCAAAGTAAAAGAGATCTTACACATTCTAGAGTTTATTGTAGCACAAACACAATCACATTGCCAAAAATAACATTGCAGTGTAGAAGATATCTAGCATACACTTGATTTACTTCTAGAACAAACAAAATCACATTGCCAACAAGAACATTTTAGGGTAAACAAAATCCAACAAAATCCAAAAACTTCTATCACAAACACAGTCACATTTCCAATAACAACGTCGCAAGGTAAAATAAATTTAACGCATTCTAGCCTTACATCTAGCATAAATACAAGCATACTACCAATAACAACATTTCATGCCAGAAGAAATCTAGTGCAAGCTATATTTCCTTCTAACACAAACAAAAGCACATTACCAAGGTGAAGGAGATCTAACACATGTTAGATTTCCTTCTATAATAAACAACCAAATTGAAAACAACAATATTGCATAGCAAAAGAAATCTAGCACAACTTCTAGCCCAAACACAAGCACAACATTTCCAACAACATTGCCAAGGTGATGGAAATTTAACACTTCCTAGATTTCCTTTTATCAGAAGCAACCAAATTGACAACAACAATATTGCAAAGAAAAAGAAATCTATCATAGTTTCTAGCCCAAACACAAGCACATTTCCAATAAAAATATTACAAGGTGAAAGAAATTTAACACATATTAGCTTTACATGTGGCACAAATACAATCATACTACCAACAACAACATTGCATCCCAAAAAGAATCTATTGTGTGTTATGTTTATTTTTAAAACAAATCAACAAAGTGTAATGGTGATTCTCTGTTGTGAAGAGCCATACAAAAAGTGTTGTAATGCTAATAAAACCAATGCAACTATTGTAGGATACTCACTCACCTTTCCCTTTATCCTACAAAAATCTCCTGGGTGTGAAATCCTTTTTTTGCAGAGTGTTTGCTTGTAAGAGGGGAAGGTAATGAATATTTTTTCCTGCTAAAATAAATTTCTTTGGGGAAAACACGATGGAAAACCTGAAGCCTCATCTCCTTACCAAGAAAGTAAGGCTAACTAGGCCTAATTGATATCCATGCCCGATTGTTAAAATTGGCAACTAGGGCCAAACTCCATGTGGGTCATCTTTTTTTTTTTTTTACTACATGGTGAATCGGTAACTACCATCCTAATCTATGGGAGACCCAGGATCAATCCACATAGCTACCTCTATAACACCAAGAGTACGTCCAACTACCTACAAGTCGATATACTAAGATCCTATGATTTTAGCAAGAACAAGACTGTCATGCCACCAAGGCAGGGGTGGGGAATTTGCTCATTGAGCAACCACCACAGCAGGTCAGTGTACTCAATGAGATTTGAACTGTGATCTCCTCGGCTTCACCCAAGTAGACTTGACGTCAAACCACACATCATTATACCCATGTGGGTCACCTTATTAATGGAAGCTGATATTTTTCTTGGATCCTTGTCATCGAGAGGTGTAGGATTTCTCTAAAGATCATCCGATTCCGATAATTATTCATGGAGATATGAATTTATTTGTGTTATGGGACAATTCATCAAGGTTGGCCAGCAACCAAATAAACCCCACTTGCACTCAACGTTTTAGTATAAATAGAGGTAGCCTTCAAGTCATTTTAACACACTTTGGATCTCTTCCTCTCTACTTGTCTTTGGGTTTTAGTAGGAGGAAAGATCCTAAGGGATAACGCTACCCTAATCCACAGGGCAGAAGTTGGAACTACTGAAACTACCAGGAATAGCCAGAAAAGTCGTAACTGTCGAGACTAGCCAGAATTGCTGGAACTATCGGGAATAGTTGGAATTGTCGGGAATAACTGGAACTGTCAAAACATTTAGGAAGCAGACACAGAGGGTAGAAGCTAGAACTGCCAGAACTACCAGGAAAAGTCAGAACTGGCTGAACTACCGAAACTACTGGGAATAGCTGGAAAAAGCTAGAAAAGCTAGAACTATTAAGAATAGCCAACATTTCTAGAACTGCCAGGAATAGACGGAATTACCGGGAACTGCTGGAAAAGCTGGAACTATCGGAACTATTGGGAATAGCCAGAACTGTTGAAACTATTGGGAATAGTCAAAACTGTCAGGAACAGTCAAAACTACTAGAACAGCCTGGAAGCTGACATAGAGGGCAGAAGCTGGAACTGCCAGAACTACGAGGAAAGGTCGGAACTGCTGAAACTGTTAGGAATAACCAGTATTCGCAGAATTCTCAGAACTGCTGGGAATAGCCAAAATTGCCGAAAGTGCCAGCAATTGTCGGAACAGGTGGGAAAGTTAACGCAGAGGGTGGAAGCTAGAATTTTCAGAATTAAAGGAACTACTGGGAAAATCCAGAATTGTTGGAACTATTGGGAACAGCCAGAATTGTCGGATCTACCGAAACTGTCAGGAACTGGAAGAACTATCGGGAACTGCCAAAACAGCCAGAGGATTGGTCTCCAAAGGAGAGCAACATGCAAGGGACAACTAACTAACATTGGGATAGTTGTATTGTACTTAACAGCAAATACACCAAACATACAATGTTACAACTAGCATGCAACAACAAGCATGCTAAGGGCAACAAGCATGCTAGGGACAACAAGCAAGATAGGGACAACAAGCAAGCAAGATGTAGCCAACACATATGTTAGTATGGAAACATGGTGTAACAATGGCACATAATGTAGTATAGTGATGAGTACAGTCATGATTAATGAGGCATGATGAGATGCAGCATAGTGATGATGGGTGCAGAATGGTGTAGCACTATGAAGTGCAAGATGATGAAAAAATGTAGCACAACGATAGGTGAAGGAGTCACCTTGGAGAATCAGTTGAACTAACATGTCTTCAACTAATCTCATGTATCATCTTCTTAGAGATGATCTATGCTCTTATCTAGATAAGTCAAAGTGTTGACTTTTGTTGTAAACGTACTATCTCTCTCTCTCTCTGCGCAAAAATATTGAAGAACATATAAGAGGAATTGATCAAGGGTTTCCCCACATTGGGGTTTGTCCCTTGTTGGGTTGTGTTATATTCTTTCCAGGACTAGCCCACGTAGTTAACCGGGGGGTTAGAGGGGGGTGGAGGCCCCCTTCATTGCACCGATTGTGTAGTCGGGGGGGTAACAGGGGGTTTGAGGCATACACGTAACCCCACTTTATGGGGTCCTGGGCAGTGCCCCAGAAAATTTTGGTTTTGGACCCTATGTTAGGATGGGCAGACCCACCTATGGTTTTGTGCATGATTTTCGCACATGTTTTTAGAAGAGATGGTTTTCAGTCCATGGTATTGGACGCAATGGTTTTGAGTCCATGGTATTGGATGCTTCAGCATGTATAAATATGTATTATAACATTGAAAGGAACATAATAAAAAATCAAGCTGGTAGTCCTGATTTTGGGATCTAGGGGAAATATCTGTGTATATGTGTTTTATGTGTTATGCTCTCGCATTGTTTATTTTATGTGTTTTAGAATTCGTATATAGGTAATTTATGTACGGGGCTAAAACCTACATTTGGTGTCGAAGCAATTTTGTCTTCAAGGGGACGCCTTTGTTGCTGAGGGGTTTCGCTCGGGTCTGTGGTAGACTCTGTTCAGTGGGAGATCTGCGAGATCAATTCTAGTGGTGAAAGAAGATGGTGAGCAGTGGAAAGATGGAGATCGAGAAATTTAATGGTCAGAGTTTTGAGTTGTGGAAACTCAATATGGAGGATCTGTTGGTGGATAAAGATCAGTGGATCATGCTAGATCCAGGTACTAAACCAATGGGAGTGTCCGATGAAGAATGGAAGAAGTTGGATCATAAGGCAAAGAGCACAATACGATTGTGTGTCTCAGATTCAATATTGTTGAATGTATCAGGGGAAGCTATGGTGAAGGCTTTGTGGGAGAAGTTAGGGACTTTGTAGTAGTATAAGTCTCTGGTGAATAAATTGTTCCTATGGAAAAAGCTCTATAACCTGAGGATGAAAGATGGAGACTTGGTGATAGAGCATTTGAACGCATTTAATGCTATGGTAAGTCAATTAGCATCTATTGATATTAAAATTTTAGATGAAGATAAGTGCATCAGTTTTTTGTGTTCTCTACTAGATTCATGGGATAGTTTGGTTATTGCAATAGGTAGCAATGCAACTACCTTGTAGTTTGATGAAATAGTCTCATCGTTACTGACGAAGGAGATGAGACAGAAAAATATGGAGAGCCAGAATGGTTATGCCTTGTCTGTACGAGGATGGTCCCAGAACATAAACAAAAATAATTCATCGAGTGGGATATCTAAATCTAGAGGGAGATCTAAATCTCCAGGAAAACCTGTAAAGGTGGTGTACTGGAAATGCGGAAAAGAAGGGCACTACAAAAGGGATTGTAAATCTAATGCTCCTGATAAAGGAAAGGGATCTGATGATGCTCCTACTGCAGAGGTGAAAACCACCTCAGATGAAGGTGGGGATGTGTACCTGGCTTATTCAAGTACACATGTAGATCATGAGGCATGGTTGATTGACTTAGGTGCATCCTTTCACTTCACACCCCATAGAGAGTGGTTCTACGAGTATGAGGAATATGATGGTGGTGATGTCTTATTATGGGATGATAGGAAGGCTAGAATGATTGGTCACAGAAAAGTAAAGTTGAAGTTGCAAGGTGGAAGAGTTAGAACACTTTTGGGTGTTTTGCATATTCCTGCATTAGCCAGAAATTTGATTTTTGTAAGCAAGTTGGATGATGCAGGTGTAAAAATAATGTTCAAGAAGGATAATGACAAAATGGTTCAAGGAGCACTGGTATTGATGCGGGGAGTTTGAATTGGAACTCTATACAAGCTGCAAGGTAGCACTGTTATTGATGGGTGCAACAGTTCTATGGTTCCTGAAAGTGGAGCAGAACATCTAGTGGTCTCTGGAGAGAAGACCATGTTGTGGCATCAAAGGCTTGGACATATTGGAGAGAAGGGCCTTCGAATACTTCATGGTAAAGGTATGGTAGAAGGTATGACTAATAGCTCTCTAGACTTTGATTTCTATGAAAATTGTGTATATGGAAAGCAAAATCGGGCGAGTTTCCCCTCTGGTAGTAAGAAGACGAAACATATATTAGAACTTGTGCACAGTGATGTGTTTGGACCTATGAAAGGTTCCATCACTGGGTAAGTCTATGTACTATATATCATTTATAGATGACTTCTCAAGGAATACATGGATATATTTCCTTAAGAAGAAATCTGAAGCCTTTGACAGGTTTAAAGAATTTAAGGCTCTCATGGAAAATCAGATAGAGAAGAAGATAAAGGTGTTGAGAACAGATAATGGTGGAGAGTTTTACAGCAAGGAATTTGAAGAATTCTATAATAAATGTGGTATAGCATGACAGAAGACTACTCCATATACACCTTAGCAAAATGCAGTTGCAGAAAGAATGAATAAGACGTTGATGGAAAGGGAAAGAAACATGCTCAATGGTGCTAGGTTAAGACAAGAATTCTGGGTAGAGGCAGTGGATATTGCATGTTACCTAGTCAATAGGTCACCTTCATTAGCATTGGAGGATAAGACTCCACAAGAGGTATGGACTGGTAAGAAACCCTCTCTTTCACATCTAAGGGTATTTGGATGTGATGCATATGTACATGTTCCAAAGGAGAAATGAACCAAGTTGGATAGTAAATCTAAAAAGTGCATCTTTATTGGGTATAAGCATGGTTTAAAGGGTTATAAGCTTTGGAACCCAGTCACACAGAAGGTTGTGTACATCCGAGATGTGGTGCTCATAAATGTAAAAGATGTTATTAAACATGAATTCCAACCAAAGGAACCTGAGAAGATAGAGTTTGATCTTAAGGAGGAAGAATCGGACTCTACAACAGAGGAGGAATCATTATATGAAGAGCCACAAACTCTGGGTGTGAGAAGATTAGTTCAAGAAAGAAGGAAGCCAGAAAGGTATAGTCCATCTGCTTTTTGTTCAAATTTTTCTTTATCCATTACTGACGATGATCCCAGAACTATGAAGGAAGCAGTAGATTTAGAGGATGGCAAACTTTGGAAAGAGACCATGGTTGATGAAATGGCATCTTTGCACAAAAATGAGGCTTGGGATCTGGTGGAGTTGCTGGCTAGAAGTAAACCCATTGGAAACAAATGGGTATTCAAGAATAAAATGAATGCAGAAGGAAAGGTGGAGAAATATAAAGCTCGGTTAGTAGAAAAAGGTTATTCCCAAGTGCCGAGAATTGATTTTGGTGATATTTTTTCTCTTATTACCAAGGTAACTTCTATTAGATTACCTTTATCTATTGTTGCTACTTTTTATTTTGAGATAGAATAGATGGATGTGAAGACAACATTTCTTCATGGGGATCTGGAAGAGGAAATATACATGAAGCAACCTGAAGGCTTTGTGGTGAAGGGTAAGAAAGAACTGGTATCCAAGTTAAAGAAATCTCTGTATGGGTTAAAACAATCACCAAGGATATGGTATCAGAAATTTGATACATTTATACGGGGATTTGGCTTCACTAGAATCAAAGTAGATCACTGTGTGTATTTTAAATTAATTAGTGACCATGTTATTTATCTGGTCTTGTATGTGGATGATATGTTGTTGGTTGGAAATGACAAAGAAATTATCCAGGATTTGAAGACCCAATTTTCCTCTAAATTCGACATGAAAGATCTTGGTGCTGCAAACTATATTTTGGGCATGGAAATTAAAAGAGATTGGGCAAAGAGGAAGCTCTGGTTAAACCAGAGGAGTATGTCAAGATAATAATATAGAGGTTTAATATGCAGGATAGTAAACCGGTGAAGGTTCCTTTTCCTGTAGGTGTGAGGTTATTTGCTGAGCAGTGTCCCAAGACACAAGAAGAGGAAGAGGACATGTCCTGTCTTCCATATGCAAGTGCAGTTGGTAGCCTGATGTACGCAATGGTCTATACTCAACTAGACATTACACATGCAGTGGGAGCATTGAGCAGGTTTATGTCAAAACCAGGGAAGGAGCACTGGAAAACAGTGAAGTGGGTTTTCAGGTATTTGCGTGGCACTAGTGATTATGGTTTGTGTTACCAAGGAAGATTAGGATTGGATAGAATTTTGGATATTTGTGGCTTTGTTGATGCAGATTGGGCTGGAGATCTGGATTAGAGAAGATCTACAAGTGGGTATGTGTTTAACCTATTTGGAGGTGCAGTTAGTTGGATGAGTAAGAAACAATCTGTAGTGGAGCTATCAACTACAGAGGCAGAATACATGGTAGCCACTCATGCAAGCAAGGAAGTAGTTTGGTTGCAGAGATTGTGTTCAAGTATGGGGTTAGTACAGGGAGCTATAAGGATAAACTGTGACAGCCAAAGTGAAATTTTCTTGGCAAAGAACCCCACATATCATTCAAAGACAAAGCACATTGATGTTCAGTATCACTTTGTGAGGGATATGATAGAAGACAAAAAGGTGTTGTTGGTAAAGGTGGACACTTTGAAGAATACTGTGGATGCATTGACAAAATCTATGAGCTTTGAGAAGTTCTCTTGGTGTAGAGAGACAATGGCCATTTCAGGGCTGGAAAAATGACTAAGCTCTTTTGTGGCCCCCTGTGGAAAGAAAAAAACAAGTGGGAGTGTTACACAAAAATATCCTCACCATGATTATTTACAGTTAGTATGGGTCTATCATCACTTGTACTGTCCTCCTAAGCAAGTCTCAGACCTCAGCTCTTCGAATCAAGCTTTGGAAATGAGAGAAAGACATCAAAAATCAATGTAACTCTGGTTCCGCACTTTCTCCCATGATCACCTGCGGTCCTGCACCTTCTGTGTACAAAAACTGTGGACCTGCCCACTCTATCCCTAACGGTGTAGGTGCGGACCCCTGTGAAAGTCAAAAGGCGCAATTTTTATCTTAAAAAACTCACTTTGGGTTAATTCTAGAGGTTTCTAGAAGGAATTTTGACGTGGATTGTTCGCTCTGAGGTGGTTCATGCATCCCAAAAGAGAAGGAGCTAATCCCTTGATGAGAGGAGCTATCCCTTTGAAGGAGGGATTTATCCCTTTGAAGGAGGACCTAGTAACCTCCCTCCATGGCACTATAAATACAAGCATTGGGTTGGTTGCTGGGGAGGTTAGAAGCTGAACATTTTTTAGGGTAAATGCTGGTGAAATCAAGACTTCCTAGTTGAGCTTAAGAGGAGAGACCACACATCTTTTTGGCTTCATTTGGGAGTGAGTGAAACTTGTCAAAGTAGAGGAGACTTCTTGCTGGACCCTGGGAGGAGCTTGTACAACGTCAAGGCAAAGGTTGTAAAGTTCTTCTTCTTTTGAATTAATACAATCAAACTCATTTTTCTCAACAAGTATCTTATGTTATTTGTTTCATGGACTCCTTGACTTCCATGTTAAATATGTTTTATGCAATTGGATTTTCAGGTGCTATTTAATTTGTTTGCCTTGTTTGTGTTTGCAGATTCGCGAAAAGGAGCTCATTTGGATCGAAGGAATGAGGGCATCCACAAGCTTGTGTTGGACCTAAGGTAGGCCCTAAAAACACTTGTTTGCTATTGTTTATCAAAGCATATTTAGAGAAAGATAGTGTCTGGTTGGTTTGCTTGTCATTAGGTCTTCTTTAGATTCTAGGAAGGTCTATCTTGTCCGCAAGATCGACTTATTCCATGTGACAAAATGGCGACTCCGCTGGGGACTTGATTGTTTTCCTTGTTTTTACTTTGACCTGAGAAACTCTATTTTTGTTTCTGTTTTTGGCTTGTTGTGTGTAAAATTGGGTAGAGTTTGTAGATCCAGGGTTATTTTTCGTTTTTCATAGCTTTGGGAGAGGACCGCACCCTAGCCATTTGACACAGTGTGTACCTACCCGTAGCTTGGCTTTTAGCACAGAGCGGGACCGTACCTGTGCTAATTGTGGGCCTGTGGACCCTGTCAAAATTTTGAAAACCCTAAGATTTCCTCTATTAGTCAGCTTAGTTTGTGTTTAGAAATTGTTATCCACTGCCCAGACCTGCATATAACTTGTCAGAAGCTTTCCTTGGATTGATTTCGTTAGTGTTAGGGTTTTAGGTGAAATTCCTAGGAGTTTTGCTTGTTGGGTTTGTTTTTCATTGTGGTTGTGTAATGGCTCTGAGCTTAGAAGTTGTAGGGACTTCAGATCACCTTAGTGTCTACTAGCCTTCTTATGAGTCTGACCATTGATGAAATCTCCCCTTGTTTGAGGAATCCGCTTTGAGTTTTCTCTTTACAAAACTGCGAAAAGCTTGTGTTTGAAAGTTTGGATTTTCATTTTCAGAAAGAAAACAAAATTGGTTGTTTTTGACTTATTTGTGATTCTACATAAATTAGTCCTTAGCTTACATCTAGCTAAGTAAAACATCCTTTAAAAAGACTTTTAGTAGGCTTTGACTTCAAATAGGTTTTTATAGTTTGTAGATCTCAAAGTTAGTCATTTTCATAGTTTTGAGTGTTTTATTAAAAAATATAAAAATCTCTTTTGAAAAAAGTTTGTTTTGTAGTGTTTGAGTGCCTTGAAATGAAAAAGGGAAATTTTTGTGAAATAACTAGTTGTCTTGTTTTGAGTGCTTTGGAAAGGAAAAAGCTCTTCTTTTAATTTGTTTGATTGAGAAAGATTTGTGTTTACAAAGTATTTGCATTCTCAAACTCTTTCTTAGTTTAGAAGTTCATCGAAGAGAAAAAGATTGTTTAGATCATCTTAGGTGCATTTTTAGTGATTTTGAGTCGAGTCTTCATACCACGAGTTTCATCTCCGCACCTTTGGACTTAAACAAAAACCACTAAAATTAACGCTTAAAGTAAAATTCACCTAGTAACATTTTATTTCTAGGGCTCTGATACACCAACTTAGCTTAGGCTAGTGTCTTGGAGTAGGAGAGTAATTAACTCTCCAAGACAGTAAAAACAAACAAGTAGTTGTATCTTGTGGTAGGGAAGAAATCCAATTGTTGCATTTATGCTCTGGGAAAGCTCCTCTTAAAGGAGAAGCACGAGATCGTGTCTGAACCAGTGTGGGAATCAATCCTTCCTCATTGGGAACGATGCCAGATATTCATGTATTAAAAACGGTAAACCTCAGATTAACCATTGTCGAGGAGCCTGGGGTCACTTGTTGGTAAACCTTGGATTATGTCAAGGAACCTTCAAGGGGATTGAGCTTGCTACTCTGCCCTTGCGTGCGTATCGGATCGTAGACTGTTCCCCCAGGTGTATTTGTCTCAGTTGGTAACCTTAGTGGCCATATTCTTTAGGACTCTTCCTGAGGTGACA
The DNA here is from genome assembly GCA_031772625.1 of Pinus tabuliformis. Lineage (NCBI taxonomy): Eukaryota > Viridiplantae > Streptophyta > Pinopsida > Pinales > Pinaceae > Pinus > Pinus tabuliformis. The sequence goes on from CM062816.1 coordinate 1,429,501,640, forward strand.
GTGGTGGGAAGATCCCACTGTACCTGGAGCAGACGTCGGCTAGACTCACTTGGATTTTTTGGGGGTTCTCTTCACTCGAGACGGTTAAGTGGAGGAACTTGTGCCAGTCTATTCATTAAGAAGGTTGCCGGGTAACTGTTCCAACCGCCATTTCTGTATTGAACTCTGCGACGTTGGATTTCATCACCAACTAGTGTTTTCAGTACGGAAAGTTACTGTTTGTGTGTGTTTGATCTCCTAGATTCTTTAGGCGTGTGATTCAAATTTGTTTGGTTCTTTAGAGACTTTAGGTGCTTTTCATTGAGATTTTACTTTGTTTGCGTGTGAAGTAGTTAAAAGTTTTCAACTGTGGCTGAATTACCAAGACAGTCCCGTAGACTTCGGGGCCAGTCTCCTGAGTTTGTAAACGTGGCTGAGTTACTGAGGAAGTCCCGTAGACTTCGGGGCCAACCTCCTGAGGAAGTACCGAGCCAGCTTGAAGGCTTGAAAGTCCTCGTAACTCCTAGAGACAGTAGAGTTGGGTCACCTGAGGAAGGAGAATCTTCTTTGATAGTACATCCTGATTTTCAACCGTTAGTAGCAGAGTATAATCCACAGTCAGTGTCTGTTTCCGAAATTGCTGGTAGCTTTTCATCTACTAGTGATATAGGTGAAGAACCTAAAATATCCAAGCCTGAAAGTGAATTTGCTGCTACTCCGACATCGGGGTTTGTTTCTCCAACTTCTAGTGGTCCTGGTTCACCTAGGGTAGAAAGAGTAATCACCCAAGATCTTCCTTCTGGACTTATTGCTATTGAAGAACTTGCTCCGGAAGAAGAAGTAGGCATCCCTATCCCTGAAAATCAACCTGTTATTGAGCTAAGGGAGCGTGAATCAATTTTTTACAGTCCACCTAGGAGTAGTTCTTGGTATCTTTCTTTGACTAATTTTTTAGAAAACTCAGGGTTAAGTTTTTCACCACCTCGTGCTCCTTATCACCCAACACCTAGAGGTTTTTATACTCCCATCAATATGGCAGGACAGTCATCCATGTTTACTCAATCGCCCGAATCTTTTTTGTACGGCGGTCCTTCTGTTCCCTCCAGGTATCAGTCACTTTCTGGTACTTTTTCGGGAGCATCTCCTCAACCCATTGAGCAAGGGTTATTAACTGGAAACAATGGTACTAAGCCGTTGAGCGTAGAAGACATTCTTATGATGTCAGGTTCTATTCCCAATCCTCAACCTCAAGGTGGCCAGTTACCGCCTGGGGGGCAGCCTCAATTAACGCCTGGGGCAACCTCAAGGTACACAATTTGCATCTGGGGGGCAACCTCAAGGACAGTACATACCTATGGGACAGTACGTTCCTCAAGGTCAACCCCAGACTCAATATGTACCCCAAGGTCAACCCCAGTATCAATTTATACCTCAAGGTCAACCCCAGTATCAGTATGTGCCTCAAGGGTATCAACCCCAAGGTCAATACTCGAACCAAGGTTTCCAACCACCCCAAGGTCAAACGTATGTTCAAGGAACGGAAAATGTACCTTTCAATTATCAATCCTACCCTCAATCCAGTTATGGTCCTCAGTATTCTCAACCAGTTATGGGTCAGTACCCCGGAATGAATATAGTGTGGGATCCATCGCAAACCCAACAGGTGTTGCAGCCAAGTGTACAGTTGTCATCTCAAACTGGACAACCCCTAGTTTCTGGTTCACCCCAGCAACCAGTCCAGTCTAACATTCAAACTTTTGTACCTTCGGTAGTTTCTCAGCCTGGGCCTAGTACACCTCGTACTCCACCTCAAACGACTGCTACAACTGCCGCAACATCTGTTCAATCTACCCCACCTACTTCTGGAGTATCGACAACTCTGGTTTCTACTGTTCCTGTATCTACTCCTCAGACATCTTTACCACCGTCTGGATCTACGATTCAAACTTCGGTTCAGATGCCTGTAGGACAACCTGGTTTAAGTACGGTTGTCACAAGTCAACCACAATTCACCTATCAACCGTACCAGGGACAGTACCAATTCGGTCCTGCTGTGTAGCAGCCAGTCTATCAGTATCAACCGTATCGTGGGTACACTTATCAACAACCTCAACAACCCCAGTACGGTCCGGTTAATCCTGGTTTTCCGGGAGGATACAATATCCCGAACGCGATTCCTATTCCTAGTTATCCTGGATATCCTCCTCCTGGGGCTGGTCTCATGACCCAGAGTTTTAGGGATCCTAATCGGCAGTTACCATTTATCGCAACTTTGGACTTACCTGACTTGTCGCGCCTAACGAACGATCCCATTAATTATCTTCCGTTTTGGCCGCCAATGCCGAATAAGTTGCCTAGTGACATTCCCAAGTTCGAAGGTAAATCAGGAGAGGACCCGTCGAACCATGTGATGACTTACCACCTCTGGTGTGCATCTAACTCCATCACAGATGATTCAATCCATCTTAGACTTTTCCAGCGCACTCTAATTGGTCTCGCGGCCAAGTGGTACATTGAGTTACCGCGAGGCACTTTTTATAATTTTAGTCAGTTAGCTACCTCGTTTTTAACTCATTTTCAGTTGCCAGTCCGATATGACAATGGCACGGAATTGTTAACTTCGCTAAAACAATCGACATCCACTTACATTTCAGATCATATTCATGAGTGGAGACGTCGACGACGTTTAGTGAAGGTATTTATTCCGGATCAGATCTTGGCTGAGTGGTTTGTAAAATCTTTGTTGCCAAAGATCACTGAAGATGTTGCTAAAGCCGAGTTGTTACTGAGGAGCAAGTAATTGCTCAAGCACAGTACCTTGACTTGGTCTATACTCAGTCAGGTACGTTACACGAAAAAATCCCCGATCTTCCCAAGCAAAATCAAATCGCTGCAGCTCCTTCGGGATCTCATGCCGCCGATGGTATGATTGGCACGGTTAACACTAAAAGTAAGAAGAAGTCTTCCAAGAATTCTTCCCCTATCATAACCTTGCCTGATTCCCCAACAGGAGATTCTTCTGCAGAGATTTCCGCCGATATTCACGTTGTAGAGTCATCTACAGCCAAATCAAAATCCGGTGGGAAGAAGAAAGGAAAGAAGAAGAATAAAATGGACAAAAGTTCAAAGGAGAAACCTGAAAAGGCGGAATCCAATGATGAAAAGCGCAAACCTCGTTATCCTTGTCTCATTTGTGACGATGAACATTTTACAAGAGACTGCCCTCATCGTGCAGAGGTTGCGAAGATTGTCAAGGGTTCCCAAACTCCTGCTGTTTTGAAGGATCCTTTTCCGGCTCAAGACAGTAAGATGATAGGTTCATCCTCGAATGCCAATGAAGAACCCATACTGATGATGTCCCATGTTAGGATTGCGACTCGATCGCAAGATTATGGTAGTAAAAGTCCTGTTGATGGTAAAGAAGCAGAATCTTCTCATTCTAATCCATCAACCTCAGCTCCCGGTTCCGATCCACTACAGATCGAGAAACCTAATCCAGACTTGGTAATCAAACCGCCCGCCAAGGGTATACTTCGAAAGTCAGCTTTCAATCCACATGCGAGAGCGGCTCAGAATTATAACATTGTTGAGGATTTAGCTGTTTCACCCTCAGCAATGTCGGCTTTGGAAGTGCTGCAATCATGTCCAGCACAACGTAAATTACTTTTGTCGGCTATAGGAGCTGTTGATGTTCAGGACCCGAACCTAATAATTTTCGATCTAGAAAATAGTACACCGCGTTTGCCTCATCAAATGGCTTTCCAGATTCCAGTGATAGTAAAAAACAGGCCTATTCATCGGACTGTAATTGATGAGGGAGCCTCAACGTGTATTATGTCGATACAGTGTTGGAGATCGCTTGGTTCTCCTTCGCTAAATCAATCCCCGACGATTCTAAAGGCCTTTGATGGCCGTGGGTTTCATCCTTTTGGCATTCTACAGGATTTTCCTATAGGGGTTGAAGGAAAAACCGTTAGTCTAGATGTGGAGGTGGTTGATGCCCCTCTAGATTACAACCTTCTCTTGGGTCGAAGTTGGTCTTACGCTATGACAGCGGTCGTTTCATCGGTCTTTCGAGTAATAAAGTTTCCACACAATGGAAAGATCGTAACAATAGACCAGCTGGCTTACTTTTCATCCGACCCAGCCTCTTCGAGAGTATTCAGCATGTCGGTAAAACGACTATCCCATATAAGGATGTTGGAGTAGGATTAGTTAAAGATGTCGGTTTACTGGGAACTTTTCCTTTTCCTCCAATCAACGCATCGTCTTCATTTGCAACCATTCATATGATTACATCAGACACCATTATTTTAATGATCCTTGGATTGTCCCTTCTGAATCTGAGATAGACTCATTTGGTAATGTCATGCCTTTGAGTCCATATGAAATTGCCTATGAAGCCGTGCAGTCGTTTGCCGACCCATGTTCAACAAAAAATGACTTAATGAATGTGGTCCGTGAGGAATCACTTTTCACATCAACCTCGGATTTAACCACGTTTTCTGAACTTGTTCACTCTGATGAGCAAATTCGTGAAATCCTATGTGTAGATGATTTACCATGGGAAGATCTCCATCACAGATCTTCATTTTTACCTGAGGATGATCGTTTTGAAAATGATTTCTCATCAATTTTTACAACTGAATATGTCAAGGAACCTCAGAATCCAATGAAACATCCCGATTCAGAGTTAAATTTGGGAAACATCTCTCGAACTATTCCTATTGACATTTCGGTTAAGCCCGAATTGTTGAGAACATTCATATAGGTGCCTCGTGTACAGATGACGAAATTCAAATATATAAGGCCCTATTTCAAGAATTCCGCGACGTGTTTGCCTGGTCCTATGAGGAAATGCCAGGAATTGATCCCGCGATTGTTGTTCATGAGATCAAGACTTACCCGGACGCTAAACCCGTCCGGCAACGTTTGCGTCAGATTCACCCACGAAAAGCTGCTGCAATTAAAGCAGAAGTTGAAAAATTATTGAAAGCAGGTTTCATTTATCCGATCCCGTTAACGGATTGGGTATCGAATATTGTTCTGGTTAACAAAAAGCAGGGAACAATAAGAATATGCATCGATTATAGGGACATTAATCGAGCCTGTCCAAAGGACAATTACCCAACTCCCTATATCGATCAAATCATTGATGATTGTGCCGGCAGCGAAATATTTTCCTTTATGGACGGTTTTTTCTGGATACAATCAAATCAATATTCTACCTGCCGATCAACCAAAAACGGCTTTCATTTGTCCATGGGGGACATTTTCTTATTGCAAATTACCTTTTGGGCTTAAGAATGCTGGAGCAACTTTTCAAAGGGCGATGTCTTATGCGTTTCATGACATCAAGCACATTGTGCAACCGTATCTCGATGACTTGCCTGCTCATTCATTACATCGAGCTGATCACCTCGTCCATTTACGAGCAATCTTTATGAGGTGTAGGCATTATCGTATTGGTTGAACCCACACAAATGTGTCTTCTGTATAGAAACGGGTCGATTGCTGGGGTTTGTAGTTTCGAAAGCCGGCATTCGCGTTGATCCCTCGAAGGTCGAAGCTATCATCAAATTGCCTCCTCCTTCGAGTCTTCGCCAACTCCAAAGTTTGCAGGGGAAAGCAAACTTTTTACGACGATTCATTCCTAACTACGCCGAGGTTACAAAGGGTTTACCCGGTTGTTGAAGCAAAATACTCCATTCTATTGGGATGAGATAGCTCAGAAATCTTTTGATGCACTCAAACACGCGTTGACCCATGCACCGTTGTTGCATCCTCCCAACTACAACCAGGATTACTTCTTGTATCTCGCCGCCTCTCATTCCACCATTGGAATGGTCTTAGTTCAGGAAGATGAATTCGGAACGTAACATGTGATATATTACCTTAGTCGAACTTTAAATCCAACTGAGCTAAAATACTCACATGTGGAGAAATTGGCATTGGCAGCTGTTCAAGCTGTCCAACGTTTTGTCACTACATTTTACTACGTAAAACTACAGTAATTTCGGATTGCAACCCTATGATCTACATTTTGACCAAGCAATTGCTAGGGGCAAGTACTCTAAATGGATCGTTATCCTGCAGGAGTTCGACTTGGAATTTGAGAAATCTAAGTCTAAGAAATCTTTAGTTTTTGCGGAGTTAATGTGTGACTTCCCGCGTGCTGACACGGAAACTGTGGCGGAGGAGCCCATTGCGGACGAATCCTTGTTTCTAATCAGCACTTTAGATCCATGGTATGGGGATATCATCGTTTATCTCCAGACCCAATCCTTTCGGCCAGAAATTTCAAGGTCAGAACGTCGAAAATTCGATTCCAGTCCCAACAATTCAGGATTATTGGAGATACTCTTTATCGCCGTGGGGTGGACTCTGTTTTTGACGTTGCTTAACTCACGAGGAAGCTGAAAGGGTTCTAAATGACTGTCACTCTGGAGCGTGTGGCGGTCATATGTCTGGGTATGCCACAGCCCAAAAGATATTGCGCGCTGGCTACTTCTGGCCGTCTTTATTTAAAGATTGTATTACGGCGGTCCGAAAATGCCACAACTGCCAAATTTTTGATCGTAAGATGCGCGCTCCACCTGCTCCTCTCCACCCTATAATTGTCATTGGTCCTTTTCCAAATGGGGTATCGATTTTATTACATGTAACCCTCACTCGGCCGGGGGCATGCGTATATCATCCTTGCGGTAGATTATTTTACTAAGTGGGCCGAGGCGATGCCTACATTTGAGGCAGACGGCAAGACAGCTGCAATTTTCGTGTTCAATCATATAATTGCTAGGTTTGGTGTCCCGCAAGCGATAATCACTGATCATGGGCGTCATTTTCGAAACGTTATGATGACCGAACTTACAGGCCAGCTTGGTTTACGTCACGATAGTTCAACCCCTTATTATCCACAAGCGAATGGTCTGGTTGAATCCATCAACAAAGTTTTAGTTATCATGATCCGACGAATCATTGGGATTCATCGGTCAAATTGGCACAACATGCTATTTTTAGCGCTTTGGGCGTACCGAACTTCAGTAAAAACATCAACAGGGTTCACTCCTTTCCAACTAGTCTATGGTTTGGAAGCTGTGTTACCCATTGAATGCGAAATCCCGTCACTGCAAATGGCCATCGAGTTACTTCCAGCCACTTCGAAGAGGAAAAGTGTTTGTTATACTTGGCTCAATTAGATGAGAATCGACGTGATGCTGCATTGGCGATCGAGACTCACGCAAAAAGAATGAAAGCTCAGTATGATCGAAATGTGACCCCTCGAAATTTTTCGGAAGGAGATCTAGTCTTATTTACGATCAAGCTAATGATAAATTAGGCGCTGGAAAATTCGTTCCTATGTGGCATGGTCCCTATGTTGTCAAGCGAAAGCTAGCCAAAGGGCCTATGAATTGGTAGACTTTGACGGGGACTCTTTGGGTAAACCCAGAAATGGCCTTTACTTGAAGAGGTATTATGCTTAAAAGAATGGGTATGGAGATTTTTAGTTAGGATAGTTTTTCTTTCTAGCTGGTGTGTTTTAGTTTAAACAGTGTGCTTAGCTTAGAGAGTGTTTTTTGTCATTATTCCTGCTTATCTTGGTTTTACTCTTGATATTGCAGATGTCGATGCCTCTCCAAACATACATTGGTTTCATTGATGGTGCTTGTCGTAATACACGGAACATCTCTTCCGCAGCTTGGGTTATCTATTCGCCCTCTGACGAGTTAGTATCTATGCATGGGGTAAGCCTCGGTCAAACAACGAACAACATTGCCGAGTATAGTGCAGTGATTGAGTTATTATCTGAATCTATTTCATTTGGGATTCGGAGTTTGATAGTGAGGTTAGATTCTGAACTCGTTGTATTACAGCTTAATAGAGTGTATGCCATTAGAAATCCAGTGTTATTAAGATTATTTTTGAGAGTGCGTCTCTTGGAACGTGAATTTGATTATATTGAATATCAGCATATTCCAAGGTCTTTAAATACATTAGCAGATGCAATTGCTTCTCGAATGTTAAATAGACATTTGCAATAATCATACATGTAAATTTAAAACCATTCCATAACATGATTTACAAGATAAGCCAGTAATAGTGATATATATATATAGGAGTGTGTCAAAAAATACATCGTCCTCGATCATAGGTTGAAAAACACCTTATGATCGGAAAAATGATAAGTACAAAAAACAAAAATGTCACATGTGCCCACAATAGGCGATCATCCTATCACTGGTGATGATCTCTATAAGAAACCACTGCACGGGCCACCTTGCAAAGGAACCTCCTAAAAGGTCCTGGGACCCCAATCACATAGCGCTGAAGTCGACGAGGAATGTCGTCTATAGTGGTCTCAGGAATATCTCCTGTCAAGCGCTCGAGATGACCCTCCAACTCGGCCAAAACCTCTGCTGATTCGTCCTGTGGGGCTGGCGCGGGTGCAACTGGTTGCCTCCTCTCGTAAGGCCGGAGAGCGGCTGGTCGCTGTGGACCCACATCTGCATTTGAAATTTTTACTATCAGTTTTGAGACGATGAAAAAATAACAAAAAAAATTAAAATAGAAAAATGTTGAAAAGGATTTTACCTGACTCGTCCCACTGCTCTCCTGGTGGAAGAACCATGTCTGGGTCACCACGAAAATCTATCCCAGCGTAAGGGAAGTCCTGAATGGAAAAGACCTGGTTTTCCAACCATTGGAAATACTCAGGTTTGAATGAGCAACCTCTGTCCTCTCGTCCGGGTGACGGGCCATGACTGCGACCCATCGCATCAGTTTGGGCTCTCGAGGAAGCCCAGCTCCAACAGTAAGGTGTTGTGGGATCAACATAGGAACCCTCTCCAGGCCAAAACTCACAACCAAAGCCCCATAACCAAAGGTCTTTAGTTGTCCGTTTTTGGCCCTGGTCAGTTGGCCTTTCAGATTGGCCAACACGGCATCGCACCAGTTGAAGATGGTGCCTCGAAAGCAATCAACTGCCATACGCATCTGGGATCCGGTGGCAATATGTAATGCGGCAGCTCCGCAAAGTCTGGTGACAGTGAACGCAATCACCATGAGCTCAGGACGGGATATGGTCTTTATGTCTATCCCTTTGTCTCTAGCCTGGCTGTTGCAGTACTCTAGCCTGAGGCTATCGACAGACTGGCCACCTGGCCTAGCCCCAAACAGAGTCAAGTCTTCGCCTCTCTTAGGCAAACCAGTCAAGAAATATATGTCCGCCAGCTCGATTTCGAGCTGGTGGCCACCAATGAAGAAGCACTGGTCCTGTATGCTCCATCTGTCAACCAACCACTGTAAGAAATCCACCTGAGCCCTCATGCCAGGAATGGCCCAGAATTTGTACAATCCGCACGCCCTCAAAGCATCAAGTGAAGGCTGATGATTCCATGCGGTAGCATCCACGTCCTCATGCTCTCGTTCACGCCAATCTAGCATGATGTACTCTCTGCATCAAGTATAAAGACAAATTAAAATGCTAGAAAATATTTTGTGTGGTCCATTTTTGAGAATTTTTGGTTAAAAACCCTTGCGACGGGGACCGCACCCTCCGCGTTAGACACAGTGCGTGGGACCGCACTTTGTCTACATGGAAGGTGCGGACCCCGAGCTTTTTCCCAATGGAGAAAAAGTCGGGGTCCGCAGGCCCGCAATGGTAAACCTGCGGGCCCCCGTGCGCGGGTTTTGTGCCTAAAAACCCTCCCAAAAATGATATAAATGACTAAAACAAGAAATTAAATGGTTAAAAATGAAGAGTGGGATGATGTGGATTACCTGGAGAAGACGATGCTCGATTCCGACGGTTGGATTTTCCGCAATCTTCACGGGAAGTTTTCTGAGCAAAAGCACTATTTTCTCACCCAAACTCAAACGGTAAAAATGAATTGACAAAGGCCCTTTTTATAAGTTTTTTGAGTAAATAAATTGCAAATTTGTTTATGTTTCACTTTGAAAAGGTATTTTGCGACATTTTTATCCATTTCAAACAGGTATGAGTAATGTTTGTGTTTTTGTGCAGAATAACGGATTATTCAGGTGAAATCTATCATTTTCGACGAAAAAACATGTAGAGTCACCTTTAAGCTCTTTTCTGACTCCTGAAACATGAAAAGATTGCCGAGTGTTTCTTTTAAACTCGTTAAAATGGAATTAAAAGACGGTCCACTTACAGCTCTTTTCGACCGTAAAAACATGAAAAGATTGCCGGATTTTTGTCGTTTCAAATTCGATATTGGTTATAAAACGACGTGTCATTGATCGCTTTTTTACTTTTTCGGGTCAAGGGCACTAATGACGAAAAGTACTCCTTGGTCGTAAAAGATCAAGCGGTTCTCTCAAGTATTATTTTATACTTTTTCGGGCTTGGGAGACACAAATTTACGAAAAAGGTCAACCCTGGAGTCTTCTTAAGTTTTTTCAGACTCTCTAAAATTGAAAAACGCCGAGTTTCTCCTATACTGGACTCGTTAAAATTTCACAGTAAAGGACCTGTTCAATTACAAACAGGAACGAACCACTCCTTCTTAGGGTTCGAATTTAAACTAAGTTGGACTCATCCGAAGGATGAGCTTATAATCAAGCAAATGTTATCCTCCTCAAGCTTGTCAAAAATAAAGAGGTACTTGCCAGAAATGGTGGGGAAAAGAGAGAAAAATGAGCCTGTTTGTCATACTTTGTAACCACTCTTGAACACGACACTTTTATTCACCTGGGTTGGGAAATCCTTTGCCTAACAGTTGATCAAACCACATTGAAAGTCTTCAGCCAGTTTCTGGGTATTAACTTTTGGTCAATTGTCACCAAGCCATCTGTTGTGTCGTTATGTGTTCAAGAGGTCACTGCCAATAAGCCATTCATCTGCAAAATATCTGTCATCCATCTTGACCATCCCTGAGTCAGTCCTTGCAACTAAATTTCTTCAACTTGATCTATGATTTCGTGTTGTGGGCTTGCCTACGACGGATCGCTTTCTATCGACATCAGCTCATTATCTAGAAAGATGATCTAGAAATCGTCAGTACCTTGAGATCTGCATGCCTCAATGGCAGGTTTCTCGCCTTTGACGACAGTTTACATCATTGACTTTCGATCAAAGGATTCCATGACATGTTCGACATCAACACATTTATTCGCATCTCATGGATTGTACTGGGTACTTTGAGAGCCATTGACATCACTGGTGGTTTCTCTCACACTTGTTAACAGTTTACATCATTGACTGGTAATCAAGTGGTTTCTACCATGTTCGACATCAACACATTCATTCGCATGGATAGAATCGTACTGTTTCGGGAAGTAGAAATGAAGACCCTGGATCTAGTTTCCACAATCCAGGCTGCGAGGAATTTTGTATTCATTATATAATGGACTATTCATAAACAGATGGTTGCGTCCATACTGTGTCCACATGAGTCTATACTTGTGATGTTTTACAAGATCATTCCTGTATCAGAGCAGTAGTTAGTTTTTCTAGTCAGTTTGATCTGAGTATGGGAATGCCTACCTCAGCGATGATATGATCTCATATATATATCTTGCATTGAATTTTTTTACAGGTTCCAACCGGGCTCTCCACAAGATGATCCTCGAAATGATAAAGTACTTCACTCTTCCTAAATGATAAGAAATCCTCATCTACTACAGACTTCGCACTTTAGGGGCAATCTGTTACACAAAAATATCGTCACCATGATTATTTGCAGTCAGTATGGGTCTATCATCACTTGTACTGTCCTCCTAAGCAAGTCTCAGACCTCAGCTCTTCAAATCAAGCTTTGAAATGAGAGAAAGACATTAAAAATCAATGTAACTCTGGTTCCGCACTTTCTCTCACTGTCACCTGCGGTCCCGCACCTTCTGTGTACAAAAGCTGCGGACCTGCCCGCTCTGTCCCTAACGGTGTAGGTGCGGACCCCTGTGAAAGTCAAAAGGCGCAAGTTTTATCTTAAAAAACTCACTTTGGGTTAATTCTAGAGGTTTCTAGAAGGAATTTTGACGTGGATTGTTCGCTCTGAGGTGGTTCATGCATCCCAAAAGAGAAGGAGCTAATCCCTTGATGAGAGGAGCTATCCCTTTGAAGGAGGACCTAGTAACCTCCCTCCATTGCACTATAAATACAGGCATTGGGCTGGTTGCTGGGGAGGTTAGAAGCTGAACATTTTTTAGGGTAAATGCTGGTGAAATCAAGACTTCCTAGTTGAGCTTAAGAGGAGAGATCACACATCTTTTTGGCTTCATTGGGGAGTGAGTGAAACTTGTCAAAGTAGAGGAGACTTCTTGCTGGACCCTGGGAGGAGCTTGTACAGCGTCAAGGCAAAGGTTGTAAAGTTCTTCTTCTTTTGAATTAATACAATCAAACTCATTTTTCTCAACAAGTATCTTATGTTATTTGTTTCATGGACTCCTTGACTTTCATGTTAAATATGTTTTATGCAATTGGCTTTTCAGGTGCTATTTAATTTGTTTGCCTTGTTTGTGTTTGCAGATTCGCGAAAAGGAGCTCATTTGGATCGAAGGAGCGAGGGCATCCACAAGCTTGCGTTGGACCTAAGGTAGGCCCTAAAAACACTTGTTTGCTATTGTTTATCAAAGCATATTTAGAGAAAGATAGTGTCTGGTTGGTTTGCTTGTCATTAGGTCTTCTTTAGATTCTAGGAAGGTCTATCTTGTCCGCAAGATCGACTTATTCCGTGTGACAAAATGGCGACTCCGGGGACTTGATTGTTTTCCTTGTTTTTACTTTGACCTGAGAAACTCTATTTTTGTTTCTGTTTTTGGCTTATTGTGTGTAAAATTGGGTAGAGTTTGTAGATCCAGGGTTATTTTTCATTTTTCATAGCTTTGGGAGAGGACCGCACCCTAGCCGTTTGACACAGTGCGTACCTACCCGCAGCTTGCCTTTTAGCACAGAGCGGGACCGCACCTGTGTAACTGTGGGCCTGCGGACCCTGTCAAAATTTTGAAAACCCTAAGATTTCCTCTGTTAGTCAGCTTAGTTTGTGTTTAGAAATTGTTATCCACTGCCCAGACCTGCATATAACTTGTCAGAAGCTTTCCTTGGATTGATTTCGTTAGTGTTAGGGTTTTAGGTGAAATTCCTAGGAGTTTTGCTTGTTGGGTTTGTTTTTCATTTTGGTTGTGTAGTGGCTCTGAGCTTAGAAGCTGTAGGGACTTCAGATCACCTTAGTGTCTACCAGCCTTCTTATGAGTCTGACCATTTATGAAATCTCCCCTTGTTTGAGGAATCCGCTTTGAGTTTTCTCTTTACAAAACTTCGAAAAGCTTGTGTTTGAAAGTTTGGATTTTCATTTTCAAAAAGAAAACAAAATTGGTTGTTCTTGACTTATTTGTGATTCTGCATAAATTAGTCCTTAGCTTACATCTAGCTAAGTAAAACATCCTTAAAAAAGACTTTTAGTAGGCTTTGACTTCAAATAGGTTTTTATAGTTTGTAGATCTCAAAGTTAGTCATTTTCATAGTTTTGAGTGTTTTATTAAAAAAATATAAAAATCTCTTTTGAAAAAAGTTTGTTTTGTAGTGATTGAGTGCTTTGAAACGAAAAAGGGAATTTTTGTGAAATAACTAGTTGTCTCGTTTTGAGTGCTTTGGAAAGGAAAAGTTCTTCTTTTAATTTGTTTGATTGAGAAAGATTTGTGTTTACAAAGTATTTGCATTCTCAAACTCTTTCTTAGTTTAGAAGTTCATCGAAGAGAAAAAGATTGTTTAGATCATCTTAGGTGCATTTTTAGTGATTTTGAGTCGAGTCTTCATACCACGAGTTTCATCTCCGCACCTTTGACTTAAAAAAAACCACTAAAATTAACGCTTAAAGTAAAATTCACCTAGTAACATTTTATTTCTAGGGCTCTGATACACCAACTTAGCTTAGGCTAGTGTCTTGGAGTAGGAGAGTAATTAACTCTCCAAGACAGTAAAAACAAACAAGTAGTTGTATCTTGTGGTAGGGAAGAAATCCAATTGTTGCATTTATGCTCTGGGAAAGCTCCTCTTAAAGGAGAAGCACGAGATCGTGTCCGAACCAGTGTGGGAATCAATCCTTCCTCATTGGGAACGACGCCAGATATTCACGTATTAAAAACGGTAAACCTCGGATTAACCATTGTCGAGGAGCCTGGGGTCACTTGTTGGTAAACCTTGGATTATGTCAAGGAGCCTTCAAGGGGATTGAGCTTGCTACTCTGCCCTTGCGTGCGTATCGGATCGTAGACTGTTCCCCCAGGTGTATTTGTCTCAGTTGGTAACCTTAGTGGCCATATTCTTTAGGACTCTTCCTGAGGTGACAGTGGTGGGAAGATCCCACTGTACCTGGAGCAGACGTCGGCTAGACTCACTTGGATTTTCTGGGGGGTTCTCTTCACTCGAGACGGTTAAGTGGAGGAACTTGTGTCAGTCTATTCATTAAGCAGGTTGCCGGGGTAACTGTTCCAACCGCCATTTCTGTATTGAACTCTGCGACGTTGGATTTCATCACCAACTAGTGTTTTCAGTACGGAAAGTTACTGTTTGTGTGTGTTTGATCTCCTAGATTCTTTAGGTGTGATTCAAATTTGTTTGGTTCTTTAGAGACTTTAGGTGCTTTTCATTGAGATTTTACTTTGTTTGCGTGTGAAGTAGTTAAAAGTTTTCAACTGTGGCTGAATTACCAAGACAGTCCCGTAGACTTCGGGCCAGTCTCCTGAGTTTGTAAACGTGGCTGAGTTACTGAGGAAGTCCCGTAGACTTCAGGCCAACCTCCTGAGGAAGTACCGAGCCAGCTTGAAGGTTGAAAGTCCTCGTAACTCCTAGAGACAGTAGAGTTGGGTCACCTGAGAAGGAGAATCTTCTTTGATAGTACATCCTGATTTTCAACCGTTAGTAGCAGAGTATAATCCACAGTCAGTGTCTGTTTCCAAATTGCTGGTAGCTTTTCATCTACTAGTGATATAGGTGAAGAACCTGAAATATCCGAGCCTGAAAGTGAATTTGCTGCTACTTCAACATCGGGGTTTGTTTCTCCAACTTCTAGTGGTCCTGGTTCACCTAGGGTAGAAAGAGTAATCACCCAAGATCTTCCTTCTGGACTTATTGCTATTGAAGAACTTGCTCCGGAAGAAGAAGTAGGCATCCCTATCCCTGAAAATCAACCTGTTATTGAGCTAAGGGAGCGTGAATCAATTTTTTACAGTCCACCTAGGAGTAGTTCTTGGTATCTTTCTTTGACTAATTTTTAGAAAACTCAGGGTTAAGTTTTTCACCACCTCGTGCTCCTTATCATCCAACACCTAGAGGTTTTTATACTCCCGTAAATATGGCAGGACAGTCATCCATGTTTACTCAATCGCCTGAATCTTTTTTGTACGGTGGTCCTTCTGTTCCCTCCGGGTATCAGTCACTTTCTGGTACTTTTTCGGGAGCATCTCCTCAACCCATTGAGCAAGGGTTATTAACTGGAAACAATGGTACTAAGCCGTTGAGCGTAGAAGACATTCTTATGATGTCAGGTTCTATTCCCAATCCTCAACCTCAAGGTGGCCAGTTACCGCCTGGGGGGCAGCCTCAATTAACGCTTGGGGGGCAACCTCAAGGACAGTACATACCTATGGGACAGTAAATTCCTCAAGGTCAACCCCAGACTCAATATGTACCCCAAGGTCAACCCCAGTATCAATTTATACCTCAAGGTCAACCCCAGTATCAGTATGTGCCTCAAGGGTATCAACCCCAAGGTCAATACTCGAACCAAGGTTTCCAACCACCCCAAGGTCAAACGTATGTTCAAGGAACGGGAAATGTACCTTTCAATTATCAATCCTACCCTCAATCCGGTTATGGTCCTCAGTATTCTCAACCAGTTATGGGTCAGTACCCCAGAATGAATATAGTGTGGGATCCATCGCAAACCCAACAGGTGTTGCAGCCAAGTGTACAGTTGTCATCTCAAACTGGACAACCCTTAGTTTCTGGTTCACCCCAGCAACCAGTCCAGTCTAACATTCAAACTTCTGTACCTTCGGTAGTTTCTCAGCCTGGGCCTAGTACACCTCGTACTCCGCCTCAAACGACTGCTACAACTGCCACAACATCTGTTCAATCTACCCCACCTACTTCTGGAGTATCGACAGCTCCGGTTTCTACTGTTCCTGTATCTACTCCTCAGACATCTTTACCACCGTCTGGATCTACGATTCAAACTTCGGTTCAGATGCCTGTAGGACAACCTGGTTTAAGTACGGTTGTCACAAGTCAACCACAATTCACCTATCAACCGTACCAGGGACAGTACCAATTCGGTCCTGCTGTGCAGCAGCCAGTCTATCAGTATCAACCGTATCCTGGGTACACTTATCAACAACCTCAACAACCCCAGTACGGTTCAGTTAATCCTGGTTTTCTGGGAGGATACAATATCAAAAATGCGATTCCTATTCCTAGTTATCCTGGATATCCTCCTCCTGGGGCTGGTCTCATGACCCAGAGTTTTAGGGATCCTAATCGGCAGTTACCATTTATCGCAACTTTGGACTTACCTGACTTGTCGCGCCTAACGAACGATCCCATTAATTATCTTCCGTTTTGGCCGCCAATGCCGAATAAGTTGCCCAGTGACATTCCCAAGTTCGAAGGTAAATCAGGAGAGGACCCGTCGAACCATGTGATGACTTACCACCTCTGGTGTGCGTCTAACTCCATCACAGATGATTCAATCCGTCTTAGACTTTTCCAGCGCACTCTAATTGGTCTCGCGGCCAAGTGGTACATTGAGTTACCGCGAGGCACTTTTTATAATTTTAGTCAGTTAGCTACCTCGTTTTTAACTCATTTTCAGTTGCCAGTCCGATATGACAATGGCACAGAATTGTTAACTTCGCTAAAACAATCGACATCCACTTACATTTCAGATCATATTCATGAGTGGAGACGTCGACGATGTTTAGTGAAGGTATTTATTCCGGATCAAATCTTGGCTGAGTGGTTTGTAAAATCTTTGTTGCCAAAGATCACTGAAGATGTTGCTAAAGCCGAGTTGTTACTGAGGAGCAAGTAATTGCTCAAGCACAGTACCTTGACTTGGTCTATACTCAGTCAGGTACGTTACACGAAAAAATCCCCGATCTTCCCAAGCAAAATCAAATCGCTGCAGCTCCTTCGGGATCTCATGCCGCCGATGGTATGATTGGCACGGTTAACACTAAAAGTAAGAAGAAGTCTTCCAAGAATTCTTCCCCTATCATAACCTTGCCTGATTCCCCAACAAGAGATTCTTCTGCAGAGATTTCGCCGATATTCACGTTGTAGAGTCATCTACAGCCAAATCAAAATCCAGTGGGAAGAAGAAAGGAAAGAAGAAGAATAAAATGGAAAAAAGTTCAAAGGAGAAACCTGAAAAGGCGGAATCCAATGATGAAAAGTGCAAACCTCATTATCCTTGTCTCATTTGTGATGATGAACATTTTACAAGAGACTGCCCTCATCGTGCAGAGGTTGCGAAGATTGTCAAGGGTTCCCAAACTCCTGCTGTTTTGAAGGATCCTTTTCCGGCTCAAGACAGTAAGATGATAGGTTCATCCTCGAATGCCAATGAAGAACCCATACTGATGATGTCCCATGTTAGGATTGCGACTCGATCGCAAGATTATGGTAGTAAAAGTCCTGTTGATGGTAAAGAAGCAGAATCTTCTCATTCTAATCCATCAACCTCAGCTCCCGGTTCCGATCCACTACAGATCGAGAAACCTAATCCAGACTTGGTAATCAAACCGCCGCCAAGGGTATACTTCGAAAGTCAGCTTTCAATCCACATGCGAGAGCGGCTCAGAATTATAACATTGTTGAGGATTTAGCTGTTTCACCCTCAGCAATGTCGGCTTTGGAAGTGCTGCAATCATGTCCAGCACAACGTAAATTACTTTTGTCGGCTATAGGAGCTGTTGATGTTCAGGACCCGAACCTAATAATCTTCGATCTAGAAAATAGTACACCACGTTTGCCTCATCAAATGGCTTTCCAGATTCCAGTGATAGTAAAAAATAGGCCTATTCATCGGACTGTAATTGATGAGGGAGCCTCAACGTGTATTATGTCGATACAGTGTTGGAGATCGCTTGGTTCTCCTTCGCTAAATCAATCCCCGACGATTCTAAAGGCCTTTGATGGCCGTGGGTTTCATCCTTTTGGCATTCTACAGGATTTGCCTATAGGGGTTGAAGGAAAAACCGTTAGTCTAGATGTGGAGGTGGTTGATGCCCCTCTAGATTACAACCTTCTCTTGGGTCGAAGTTGGTCTTACGCTATGACAGCGGTCGTTTCATCGGTCTTTCGAGTAATAAAGTTTCCACACAATGGAAATCGTAACAATAGACCAGCTGGCTTACTTTTCATCCGACCCAGCCTCTTTGGAGAGTATTCAGCATGTCGGTAAAACGACTATCCCATATAAGGATGTTGGAGTAGGATTAGTTAAAGATGCCGGTTTACTGGGAACTTTTCCTTTTCCTCCAATCAACGCATCGTCTTCATTTGCAACCATTCATATGATTACATCAGACACCATTATTTATGATGATCCTTGGATTGTCCCTTCTGAATCTGAGATAGACTCATTTGGTAATTCCATGCCTTTGAGTCCATATGAAATTGCCTATGAAGCCGTGCAGTCGTTTGTCGACCCATGTTCAACCAAAAATGACTTAATGAATGTGGTCCGTGAGGAATCACTTTTCACATCAACCTCGGATTTAACCACGTTTTCTGAACTTGTTCACTCTGATGAGAAAATTCGTGAAATCCTATGTGTAGATGATTTACCATGGGAAGATCTCCATCACAGATCTTCATTTTTACCTGAGGATGATCGTTTTGAAAATGATTTCTCATCAATTTTTACAACTGAATATGTCAAGGAACCTCAGAATCCAATGAAACATCCTGATTCAGAGTTAAATTTGGGAAACATCTCTCGAACTATTCCTATTGACATTTCGGTTAAGCCCGGAATTGTTGAGAACATTCATATAGGTGCCTCGTGTACAGATGACGAAATTCAAATATATAAGGCCCTATTTCAAGAATTCCGCGACGTGTTTGCCTGGTCCTATGAGGAAATGCCAGGAATTGATCCTGCGATTGTTGTTCATGAGATCAAGACTTACCCGGACGCTAAACCCGTCCAGCAACGTTTGCGTCAGATTCACCCATGAAAAGCTGCTGCAATTAAAGCAGAAGTTGAAAAATGATTGAAAGCAGGTTTCATTTATCCGATCCCATTAACGGATTGGGTATCGAATATTGTTCTGGTTAACAAAAAGCAGGGAAAAATAAGAATATGCATCGATTATAGGGACATTAATCGAGCCTGTCCAAAGGACAATTACCCAACTCCCTATATCGATCAAATCATTGATGATTGTGCCAGCAGCGAAATATTTTCCTTTATGGTTTTTCCGGATACAATCAAATCAATATTCTACCTGCCGATCAACCAAAAACGGCTTTCATTTGTCCATGGGGGACATTTGCTTATTGCAAATTACCTTTTGGGCTTAAGAATGCCGGAGCAACTTTTCAAAGGGCGATGTCTTATGCATTTCATGACATCAAACACATTGTGCAACCGTATCTCGATGACTTGCCTGCTCATTCATTACATCGAGCTGATCACCTCGTCCATTTACGAGCAATCTTTATGAGGTGTAGGCATTATCGTATTCGGTTGAACCCACACAAATGTGTCTTCTGTATAGAAATCGGTCGATTGCTGGGGTTAGTAGTTTCGAAAGCCGGCATTCGCGTTGATCCCTCAAAGGTCGAAGCTATCATCAAATTGCCTCCTCCTTCGAGTCTTCGCCAACTCCAAAGTTTGCAGGGAAAGCAAACTTTTTACGACGATTCATTCCTAACTACGCCGAGGTTACAAAGGGTTTTACCCGGTTGTTGAAGCAAAATACTCCATTCTATTGGGATGAGATAGCTCAGAAATCTTTTGATGCACTCAAACACGCGTTGACCCATGCACCGTTGTTGCATCCTCCCAATTACAACCAGGATTACTTCTTGTATCTCGCCGCCTCACATTCCACCATTGGAATGGTCTTAGTTCAGGAAGATGAATTTGGAACAGAACATGTGATATATTACCTTAGTCGAACTTTAAATCCAACTGAGCTAAAATACTCACATGTGGAGAAATTGGCATTGGCAGTTGTTCAAGCTGTCCAACGTTTTCATCACTACATTTTACTACGTAAAACTACAGTAATTTCGGATTGCAACCCTATGATCTACATTTTGACCAAGAAATTGCTAGGGGGCAAGTACTCTAAATGGATCGTTATCCTGCAGGAGTTCGACTTGGAATTTGAGAAATCTAAGTCTAAGAAATCTTTAGTTTTTGCGGAATTAATGTGTGACTTCCCGCGTGCTGACACGGAAACTGTGGCGAAGGAGCCCATTGCGGACGAATCCTTGTTTCTAATTAGCACTTTAGATCCGTGGTATGGGGATATCATCGTTTATCTCCAGACCCAATCCTTTCGGCCAGAAATTTCAAGGTCAGAATGTCGGAAAATTCGATTCCAGTCCCAACAATTCAGGATTATTGGAGATACTCTTTATCGCCGTGGGGCGGACTCTATTTTTCGACGTTGCTTAACTCACGAGGAAGCTGAAAGGGTTCTAAATGACTGTCACTCTGGAGTGTGTGGCAGTCATATGTCTGGGTATGCCACAGCCCAAAAGATATTGCGCGCTGGCTACTTCTGGCCGTCTTTATTTAAAGATTGTATTACGGCGGTCCGAAAATGCCACAACTGCCAAATTTTTTATCGTAAGATGCACGCTCCACCTGCTCCTCTCCACCCTATAATTGCCGTTGGTCCTTTTGCCAAATGGGGTATCGATTTTATTACATGTAACCCTCACTCAGCCGGGGGGAATGCGTATATCATCCTTATGGTAGATTATATTACTAAGTGGTCCAAGGCGATGCCTACATTTGAGGTAGATGGTAAGACAACTACAATTTTCATGTTCAATCATATAATTGCTAGGTTTGGTGTCCCGCAAGCGATAATCACTGATCATGGACGTCATTTTCGAAACGTTATGATGACTGAACTTACAGGCCAGCTTGGTTTACGTCACGATAGTTCAACCCCTTATTATCCACAAGCGAATGGTTTGGTTGAATCCATCAACAAAGTTTTAGTTATCATGATCCGACGAATCATTGGGATTCATCGGTCGAATTGGCACAACATGCTATTTTCAGCGCTTTGGGCGTACCGAACTTCAGTAAAAACATCAACAGGGTTCACTCCTTTCCTTTCCAACTGGTCTATGGTTTGGAAGCTGTGTTACCCATTGAATGCGAAATCTCGTCACTACAAATGGCTATCGAGTTACTTCCAGCTACTTACGAAGAGGAGAAGCGTTTGTTATACTTGGCTCAATTAGATGAGAATTGACGTGATGCTGCATTGGCGATCGAGACTCACGCAAAACGAATGAAAGCTCAGTATGATCGAAATGTGACCCCTCGAAATTTTTTGGAAGGAGATCTAGTCTTAGTTTACGATCAAGCTAATGATAAATTAGGCGCTGGAAAATTCATTCCTATGTGGCATGGTCCCTATGTTGTCAAGTGAAAGCTAGCCAAAGGGGCCTATGAATTGGTAGACTTTGACGGGGACTCTTTGGATAAACCCAGAAATGGCGTTTACTTGAAGAGGTATTATGCTTAAAAGAATGGGTATGGATATTTTTAGTTAGGATGGTTTTTCTTTCTAGCTGGTGTGTTTTAGTTTAAACAGTGTGCTTAGCTTAGAGAGTGTTTTTCATCATTATTCCTGCTTATCTTGGTTTTACTCTTGATATTGCAGATGTCGATGCCTCTCCAAACATACATTGGTTTCGCTGATGGTGCTTGTTGTAATACACGGAACATCTCTTCCGCAGCTTGGCTTATCTATTCGCCCTCTGACGAGTTAGTATCTATGCATGGGGTAAGCCTCGGTCAAACAACGAACAACATTGCCGAGTATAGTGCAGTGATTGAGTTATTATCTGAATCTATTTCATTTGGGATTCGGAGTTTGATAGTAAGGTTAGATTCTGAACTCGTTGTATTACAGCTTAATAGAGTGTATGCCATTAGAAATCCAGTGTTATTAAGATTATTTTTGAGAGTGCGTCTCTTGGAACGTGAATTTGATTATATTGAATATCAGCATATTCCAAGGTCTTTAAATACATTAGTAGATGCCATTGCTTCTCGAATGTTAAATAGACATTTGCAATAATCATACATGTAAATTTAAAACCATTTCATAACATGATTTACAAGATAATCTGGCAATAGTGATATATATATAGGAGTGTGTCACAAAAATACATCGTCCTCGATCATAGGTTGAAAAAAACCTTATGATCAGCAAAAATGATAAGTACAAAAAACAAAAATGTCACATGTGCCCACAATAGGCGATCATCCTATCACTGGTGATGATCTCTATAAGAAACCACTGCACGGGCCACCTTGCAAAGGAACCTCCTAAAAGGTCCCGGGACCCCAATTACATAGCGCTGAAGTCGACGAGGAATGTCGTCTATAGTGGTCTCAAGAATATCTCCTGTCAAGTGTTCGAGATGACCCTCCAAATCGGCCAAAACCTCTACTGATTCGTCCTGTGGGGCTGGCACGGGTGCAACTAGTTGCCTCCTCTCGTAAGGACGGAGAGCGGCTGGTCACTGTGGACCCACATCTACATTTGAAATTTTTACTATCAGATTTGAGACGATGAAAAAAAAAAAATCAAAATAGAAAAATGTTGAAAAGGATTTTACCTGACTCGTCCCACTGCTCTCCTGGTGGAAGAACCATGTCTAGGTCACCACGAAAATCTATCCCAGTGTAAGGGAAGTACTAAATGGAAAAGACCTAGTTTTCCAACCATTGGAAATACTCAGGTTTGAATAGAGCAACCTTCGTCCTCTCGTCTGGGTGACAGGCCATGACTGCGACCCATCGCATCAGTTTGGGCTCTCGAGGAAGCCTAGCTCCGACAGTAAGGTGCTGTGGGATCAGCATAGGAACCCTCTCCAGGACAAAACTCACAACCAAAGCCCCATAACCAAAGGTCTTTAGTTGTCCGTTTTTGGCCCTGGTTAGCTGGCCTTTCAGATTGGCCAACACGGCATCACACCAGTTGAAGATGGTGCATCGAAAGCAATCAACTGCCATACGCATCTAGGATCCGGTGGCAATATGTAATGCGGCAGCTCCGCAAAGTCTGGTGACAGTGAACGCAATCACCATGAGCTCAGGACGGGATATGGTCTTTATGTCTATCCCTTTGTCTCTAGCCTAGCTGTTGCAGTACTCTAGCCTGAGGCTATCGACAGACTAGCCACTGGCCTAGCCCCAAGCAGAGTCAAGTATTTGCCTCTCTTAGGCAAACCAGTCAAGAAATATATGTCCGCCAGCTTGATTTCGAGCTGGTGGCCACCAATGAAGAAGCACTGGTCCTGTATGCTCCATTTGTCAAGCAACCACTATAAGAAATCCACCTGAGCCCTCATGCCAGGAATGGCCTAGTATTTGTACAATCCGCACACCCTCAAAGCATCAAGTGAAGGCTGATAATTCCATGCGGCAGCATCCATGTCCTCATGCTCTCGTTCACGCCAATCTATCATGATGTACTCTCTGCATCAAGTATAAAGACAAATTAAAATGCTAGAAAATATTTTGTGTGGTCCATTTTTGAGAATTTTTGGGTTAAAAACCCTTACGACGGGGACCGCACCCTCCGTGTTAGACACAGTGCGTGGAACCGCACTTTCTCTACATGGAAGGTGCGGACCCTGAGCTTTTTCCCAATGGAGAAAAAGTCGGGGTCTGCAGGCCCGCAATGGTAAACCTGCGGGCCCCCGCGCGTGGGTTTTGTGCCTAAAAACCCTCCCAAAAATGAAATAAATGACTAAAACAAGAAATTAAATGGTTAAAAATGAAGAGTGGGATGATGTGGATTACCTGGAGAAGACGGCGCTCGATTCCGATGGTTGGATTTTCCGTAATCTTCACGCGAAGTTTTATGAGAAAAAGCACTATTTTCTCACCCAAACTCAAATGGTAAAAATGAATTGACAAAGGCCCTTTTTATAAGTTTTTTGAGTAAATAAATTACAAATTCGTTTATGTTTCACTTTGAAAAGGTATTTTACGACATTTTTATCCATTTCAAACAAGTATGAGTAATGTTTGTGTTTTTGTGCAGAATAACGGATTATTCAGGTGAAATCTACCATTTTCGACGAAAAAAAACATGTAGAGTCACCTTTAAGCTCTTTTCTGACTCCTGAAACATGAAAATATTGCCGAGTGTTTCTTTTAAACTCGTTAAAACAGAATTAAAATACGGTCTACTTACAACTCTTTTCTACCTGTAAAAACATGAAAGGATTGCCGGATTTTTGTTGTTTCAAATTCGATATTGGTTATAAAACGACGTGTCATTGACCGCTTTTTTACATTTTCGGGTCAAGGGCACTAATGACAAAAAGTACTCCTTGGTTGTAAAAGATCAAGCGATTCTCTCAAGAATTATTTTATACTTTTTCGGGCTTGGGAGACACAAATTTACGAAAAAGGTCAACCCTAGAGTCTTCTTAAGTTTTTTCAGACTCTCTAAAATTAAAAAACATCGAGTTTCTCCTATACTGGACTCGTTCAAATTTCACAGTAAAGGACCTGTTCAATTACAAACAGGAACGAACCACTCCTTCTTAGGGTTCGAATTTAAACTAAGTTGGACTCATCCAAAGGATGAGCTTATAGTCAAGAAAATGTTATCCTCCTCAAGCTTGTCAAAAATAAAGAGGTACTTGCCAGAAATGGTGGGGGAAAAGAGAGAAAAATGAGCCTGTTTGTCATACTTTGTAACCACTCTTGAACACGACACTTTTATTCACCTGGGTTGGGAAATCCTTTACCTAACAGTTGATCAAACCACATTGAAAGTCTTCAGCCAGTTTCTGGGTATTATCTTTGGGTCAATTGTCACTAAGCCATCTGTCGTGTCGTTATGTATTCAAGAGGTCACTGCCAATAAGGCATTCATTTGCAAAATATCTGTCATCCGTCTTGACCATCCTTGAGTCAGTCCTTGCAACTCAATTTCTTCAACTTGATCTATGATTTCATGTTGTGGGCTTGCCTACGACGGATCGCTTTCTAGCGACATCAGCTCATTATCTAGGAAGATGATCTAGAAATCATCAGTACCTTGGGATTTGCATGCCTCAATGGCAGGTTTTTTCCTTTGACGACAGTTTACATCATTGACTTTCGATCAAAGGATTCCGTGACATGTTCGACATCAATACATTTATTCGCATCTCATGGATTGTACTGGGTACTTTGAGAGCCATTGACATCACTGGTGGTTTCTCTCACACTTGTTAATAGTTTACATCATTGACTGGTAATCAAGTGGTTTCTACCATGTTCGACATCAACACATTCATTCGCATGGATAGAATCGTACTATTTCGGGAAGTAGAAATGAAGACCCTGGATCTAGTTTCCACAATCTAGGCTGCGAGGAATTTTGTATTCATTATATAATGGACTATTCATAAATAGATGGCTGCGTCCATACTGTGTCCACATGAGTCTATACTTGTGATGTTTTACAAGATCATTCCTATATCAGAGCAGTAGTTAGCTTTCTAGTCAGTTTTGATTTGAGTATGGGAATGCCTACCTCAGTGATGATATGATCTCATATATATATCTTCCATTTAATGTTTTTACAGGTTCCAACCGGGCTCTCTACAAGATGATCCTCGAAATGATAAAGTACTTCACTCTTCCTAAATGATAAGAAATCCTCATCTACTACAGACCTGACACTTTAGGGGGAAATCTGTTACACAAAAATATCGTCACCATGATTATTTGCAATCAGTATGGGTCTATCATCACTTGTACTGTCCTCCTAAGCAAGTCTCAGACCTCAGCTCTTCAAATCAAGCTTTGGAAATGAGAGAAAGACATCAAAAATCAATATAACTCTGGTTCCGCACTTTCTCCCATGATCACCTGCGGTCCCGCACCTTCTGTGTACAAAAACTGTGGACCTGCCCGCTCTGTCCCTAACAGTGTAGGTGCGGACCCTTGTGAAAGTCAAAAGGCGCAAGTTTTATCTTAAAAAACTCACTTTGGATTAATTCTAGAGGATTCTAGAAGGAATTTTGACGTGGATTGTTCGCTCTGAGGTGGTTCATGCATCCCAAAAGAGAAGGAGCTAATCCCTTGATGAGAGGAGCTATCCCTTTGAAGGAGGACCTAGTAACCTCCCTCCATTGCACTATAAATACAGGAATTGGGCTGGTTGCTGGGGAGGTTAGAAGCTGAACATTTTTGAGGGTAAATGCTGGTGAAATCAAGACTTCCTAGTTGAGCTTAAGAGGAGAGATCACACATCTTTTTGGCTTCATTGGGGAGTGAGTGAAATTTGTCAAAGTAGAGGAGACTTCTTGCTGGACCCTGGGAGGAGCTTGTATAGCATCAAGGCAAAGGTTGTAAAGTTCTTCTTATTTTGAATTAATACAATCAAACTCATTTTTCTCAACAAGTATCTTATGTTATTTGTTTCATGGACTCCTTGACTTTCATGTTAAATATGTTTTATGCAATTGGCTTTTCAGGTACTATTTAATTTGTTTGCCTTGTTTGTGTTTGTAGATTCGCGGAAAGGAGCTCATTTGGATCGAAGGAGCGAGGGCATCCACAAGCTTGCGTTGGACCTAAGGTAGGCCCTAAAAACACTTGTTTGCTATTGTTTATCAAAGCATATTTAGAGAAAGATAGTGTCTGGTTGGTTTGCTTGTCATTAGGTCTTCTTTAGATTCTAGGAAGGTCTATCCTGTTCGCAAGATCGACTTATTCTGTGTGACAGGGAGAATGTTGGGTTGTGTTATATTCTTTCTACGACTAGCCCACCTAGTTAACCGGGGGGTTAGAGGGGGGGTGGAGCACCCCTTCGTTGTGCCAATTGTGTTGCCGGGGGGGTCAGAGGGGGTTTGAGGCATACCCGTAACCCCACTTTATGGTGTCTGGAGCAGCGCCCTAGAAAATTTTGGTTTTGGACCCTATGTTAGGATGGGTGGACCCACCTATGGTTCTGTGCATGATTTTCGCACATGTTTTTGGATGTGATGGTTTTCGGTCCATGGTATTGAACGCGATGGTTTTCGATCTATGGTATTGGATATTTTGGCATGTATAAATATGTATTATAACATTGAAAGGAACATAATGAAAAATCAAGTTGGTATTCTCGGTTTTGGGATCTAGGGGAAATATCTGTGTATATGTGTTTTATGTGTTATGCTCTCGCATTGTTTATTTTCTGTGTTTTAGAATTTGTATGCAAGTAATTTCCATACGGGGTTAAAACCTACAACCTTGGCTAGCACCACATCTTGTGTCCTCTTGTCTTAGCTTGTCTTCTGTGATTTATGTTTATGTTCTATTTGTAGTTTACTTTAATGCTGATGTGATTGCTAATCTAGAAAAGTTATTGAGCTAACTGTGAGAATTGAAATAAATTTCTCTAAGCATAGAACATACCTAAAATTAACATGGAATCATAGCTAAGGTGCAGGCGATGCCCAAGCAAGAGTGAAAGAGCAATCACCGAAGACAGTTGGGAAAGAAAAAAAAGGACCAATGGATTCCTCATCCCTCTTCAAATTCACCAAGGGTAAAGTCAAAGCAGAGAATATTATCAAAATGGCATAGTAGAAGTTGCTAATGGCCCACCTAAATATCACTTCAATGGGAAGTTCGGATCTAAGGGTGGAAGGAATGGTAGATGCCTTGGTTGCAATAAGTTTGGAGATTATGAGAAGCAGTGTCTGAATTGTGGAGACACATCCTTTGATGAAGATAATAATCATTCCAGGGACATATTCAATGATCAAAGGAATGACAGGTAATGCAGGTCATCAAGGAAATGGTTGACTCTTCAAAGAAAGCAAGGGAACCCAAGAATGAAGAATCAAATGTTATTTTTGATAAGATAAAGAAGCGTTATCTTGTATTGGCCCTATCCTTTAGATTCTTTGGGAATATGGCTTCTTGAATGTAGTGCTTCAGGGCACTTCATCAGATAGAAGGGTGCACTCTCTAATTTGGTAGAGATGGAAACAATCGTGGGATTATACTTGGAGCTGATAACACCTATCTCGGTAAGGGTGTAGGAAATGTTATCCCTCAATTGAATAAGGGTAACTCGATTCATTTACAGAATATCTTTTATGTACCTGATCGCAAGAAGAACCTCATGTCCATTTCAGCAATGAAAGTCAAAGGTTACAGGGTGGCACTCATCAATGGAAAGGTACACATTTCAAAATAGAATTTTAAAAGATGTTTTTGAATTCATGGTTGTATCACGTTGCAGGAATTCCATTGGGTATCATGTCCATTGACACATAGCACCGAAGTTCTGTGAGTCAAATGGTGAAAGGGATGCATGAATTCATAAAGAGCATGAAAGTACATGTCTGAGATGTACTGAAGGAAAATCTTACAAGGGAGTCATTCCCCTCATGTACCAGGTCCAAGGTTTGAAACAACCCCAGGTGTTTGAGATTCATGATCAGGAATCTCACGTATGCAAGTGGAGGAAAGCCCTCTATGGCTTGAAGCAAAGCTCCTCAGGCGTAGTATGATAGGATTGATAGCTATCAAATGAAGTTGAGATTCCCTAAGAGTGAAGCCGATCCAAACCATTGTTTGAAGGTTGTGGATGATAGACCTCTCATACTAGCACCTTCTTAGGATGACCTATTTCAAATAGGTGTAGACCCTCACACTTGCAGAAGTAAGAGGGAGTTAGATTTTGGATGTGGAATGGTAAACTGTAAGCTAGTGGCTACCTCGAGGATCTTAATTTTCAGAGGTTATATGGTAGTGATGTCGGACCAGATTTTGGAAATGCCTCTGAGTTTCATAAACTCATTCATGTTGATGTTCTTGGTGAACTTCCGTCCGGACATATGTTTTGTAGTTAGCATGGTGAGCTCATATTTGGTTGAGCCTCACTAGATTGGTGCCAAAAATCTTCTGAGATGTCTTCAGGGCATAATTTCTCATGGATTGAGATATAGTGCTATAAATATGAAACTGCATGATTAGTTCTCCCATGGAAACTATGAAATGGGATGATTAGTTCTCTTGTGGGTCGGGATGATTAGTTCTCCCATGGCAACTGTGGGACATGATGATTCGTTCTCCTATGGATAGGATGATTAGTTCTCCTATCGAGGCATCCTACCCATGCAGTCTGGGACTCATGGGAAGTACCTCTCATTCGTTCAATGAGCAGGGAAAAGGGGTTAGGGACCATAGTAGTACTATCGATGGATGCATCATTGTATCTAATGTACTCCCTATGCTAGGATGACCTCTATTGATCTGGGATTAGTATGAGTGGTTTGAGACACTCTCTTGTGATATTAATCTGGGATCATTAAAACTAACTTTGTGTCAGTAATAGTGATGTGACACACTCTTTTCAGATGAAACTAAGTTTGGGTCAGTAAAGAATGGTATGAGACATTCTTGATCAATTCTTCTTCTTCATTGTTCAACAGAGCAAAGCAAAGTAGAGTAGAGCTCAGTAGATTAGAGCAGTGCAGGACACTGATGGAAGAGATAGTACACTCAAACATATGGATCAGTGGATGGAGTTCTCCCTAGTTGCAAGGGAGTGTTAAAATTGGCAACTAGGGCCAAACTCCATGTGGGTCATCTTACTAATGGAGGCTGATATTTTTCTTGGATCCCTCTCATCGAGAGGTGTAGGATTGATCTAAAGATCATCTGATTCCGATAATTATTCATGGAGATATGAATTTATTTATGTTATGGGACAATTCATCAAGGTCGAACAAGAACCAAATAAACCCCACTTGTGCTCAACGTTTTAGTATAAATGGAGGTGGCCTTCAAGTCATTTTAACACAGTTGGAATCTCTTCCTCTCTACTTGTCTTCAGGTTTTAGTAGGAGGAGAGATCCTAAGAAATAACATTTCCCTAATCTAGAGGGTAGAATCTAGAACTATCTTGAATTGTTGGAACTGCCGGTAATAGCCGGAAAAGCTGGAACTGCGGGAAATAGCTGAAATTGCTGGAACTGTTAGAACTGTCAGGAATAGTTGGAATTCTCGAGAATAGCCGAAACTCCCAGAACAGCTGGGAAGCTGACTCAGAGGGTAGAAGCAGGAATTATTGAAACTACCAAGAAAAGCCAAAACTGGTAAAACTACTGAAACTACCGGGAATAGCTGGAATCACTGAAACTGATGGGGATAGCTGGAATTTCCCAGAATTGCTGGAACCATTGGGAATAGATAGAAAAGTTCGAACTATCAAAACTGTTGAGAATATCCGAAACTACCGAAACTGCCATGAATAGTTATAATTGTCGGGAACAGCCAGAACCATTGGTGAGCACCAATATTGCAACAAGAATGCTACAACTCTTGGGGCTTCCTACTTTACTTTTATCAACCCAGTAGTTTGTAACAAACATGGAAGCGACAATGCTATATGCACAAGTAATAGCTCTTACTGTAGGCTGTCACTTGGTCAGCTGGTGCAAGATCAATAGGAGCTTAAGCCAACTTCTACAAATTCTCAGAAGAAGCTTTTAGTCGTGATGAAAGAAAGATAACTCTAAAGAGGCTATTCTACTTGCAGAAAGAGAAAGAAGATTGGAGTGTAAAGTAAAGCCTAGCAAACCCTAATTGTTCCAGCTAACCCTAATTTGCAGAAAAGGAGATGAAAACTAATGAAATGAGTGCCATTGACTACTGAGAAAGTAAATTACATCTATTCAAGCTACTTCTGGGAGGAAATGAGAAAGAAAACATCTTTTTGTGTTTTTGAGTGTTTTATATGAAATTGTTATGCTTGTAATTTATTTATTTGTGGTTGTGGCAGAGACTTGGTGGTAATGGAAGGTGACCTTGGGGTTTGAAAAGGTGTAGGAAGGTGTGGGGGAGTCCTAAGAAGCCTCTGGTAACCTTCTGGAGACTTCCTCTACGATCAGACTTCAAAAAGTCACTTTTAGGAAATTCTACAGGAGGCTGCAGGGGATCTACAGGAGGATCTCGAGAGCTATTTTTAGAGGTTTTAAAGGTCGAAAAATGGTGGGAAAGGGTAGGTGAAGATTATAGGGAGGTCTCAAGGGGTCTAAAGCTCATCAAGGATGATTAGGAAAGAAAATGATGGTTGGATTTGCTCAAGAGGCAAGAGGAAAGCTTATGGGGAAAATGTAGAAATTAGGGCAGATTTTTGAAGGGTTGTGAATGACCTATGAAACATGTAGCAAAAGAGATGGTGAAGGCTACTTTATTTTTGTATTATGATCAGATGTGTGTTATAAGAGAGCTACAAGTCAAAATACAGAAATTTGAGGTTTTAACCTTGTACAGAAATTCCCTGCATACAAATTCTAAAACACAGATAATAAACAATGCGAGAGAATAACACTTAAAACACATATACATAGAGATTTTCCCCTGGATCCCAAAACTAGGACTACCAACTTGATTTTTCATTATCTTCCTTGCAATGTTATAATACATATTTATACATGCTGAAGCATCCAATACCATGGACCAAAAGCCATCTCGTCCAAAAAACATGTGCGAAAATCATGCACAAAACCATAGGTGGGTCCGCCCAACCTAACATAGGGTCCAAAACCAAAATTTTCTGAGGCACTGCCTTCAACCCCATAAAGTGGGGTTACGGGTGCTCCTCAAACCCCTTGTTAACTACGTGGAAAGAATATAACACAACCCAACATTCTCCCACTTGTTGTTTTCTTTCCACAGGGGGCCACAAGAGAGCTTAGTCATTTTTCCAGCCCTGAAATGCCCATTTTCTCTCTACACAAAGCGAACTTCTCAAAGCTCACAGATTTTTTC
Source organism: Pinus tabuliformis (assembly GCA_031772625.1). NCBI lineage: Eukaryota > Viridiplantae > Streptophyta > Pinopsida > Pinales > Pinaceae > Pinus > Pinus tabuliformis. The sequence continues at coordinate 1,429,533,631 of CM062816.1, forward strand.
AATGCATCTGCAGTATTCTTCAAAGTGTCCACCTTTACCAGCAACACCTTTTTGTCCTCTATTATATCCCTCACAAATTGATATTGAACATCATTGTGCTTTGTCTTCGAATGATATGCGGGGTTCTTTGCCAAGAAAGTTGCACTTTAGCTGTCACAGTCTATCCTTATAGCTTCCTATACTAACCCCATACTTGAACACAATCTCTACAACCAAACTGCTTCCTTGCTTGCATGTGTGGCTGCCATGTATCTTACTTATGTAGTTGAAAATGCCACTACAGATTATTTCTTACTCATCCAACTGACTGCACCTCCAAATAGGTTAAACACATACCCACTTGTAGATCTTCTCTGATCTAGATCTCCAACCCAGTTTGCATCAACAAAGCCATGAATATCCAACACTCTGTCCAATCCTAGTCTTCCTTGGTAGCACAAACCATAATCACTAGTGCCACGAAAATACCTGAAAACCCGCTTCACTGTTGTCCAGTGCTCCTTCCCTAGTTTTGACATAAACTTGCTCAATACTCCCACTGCATGTGCAATGTCTGGTCTAGTATAGACCATTACATACATCAGGCTACCAACTGCACTTGCATATGGAACATGGGACAAGTCCTCTTCCTCTTCTTGTGTCTTGGACAGATAACCTCACACCTACAGGAATAGGAACCTTCACCAGTTTACTATCTTGCATATTAAACCTCTGCAATATCGTCTCAACACACTTCGTCTAGTTTAACCAGAGCTTCCTATTTTCCCAATCTCTTTTAATTTCCATGCCCAAAATATAGTTTGCAGCACCAAGATCTTTCACGTCAAATTTGGAGGACAATTGGGTCTTCAAATCCTAGATAAATTCTTTGTCATTTTCAACCAACAACATATCATCCACATACAAGACTAGATAAATAACATGGTCACCAATTGATTTAAAATATACACAGTGATTTGCTATGATTCTGGTGAAGCCAAGTCCCCGTATAAATGTATCAAATTTCTGATACCACACCCTTGGTGACTGTTTTAACGCATATAGAGACTTCTTTAACTTGCATACCAGTTCTTTCTTACCCTTCACCACAAAGCCTTCAGGTTGCTTCATGTAGATCTCCTCTTCCAGATCCCCATGAAGAAATGTTGTCTTCACACCCATCTGTTCTACCTCAAAATCAAAAGTAGCAGCAATAGATAAAAGTAATCTAATAGAAGTTACCTTGGCAATAGGAGAAAAAATATCACCAAAATCAATTCCCGACACCTGGGAATAACCTTTTTCTACCAATCGAACTTTGTATTTCTCCACTTTTCCTTCTGCTTTTGTCTTCTTTTTGAACACCCATTTGCTGCCAATGGGTTTCGTTCCAGTCGGCAACTCCACCAGATCCCAAGCCTCATTTTTGTGCAAAGATGCCATTTCATCAACCATGGTCTCTTTCTAGAGTTTTCCATCCTCTGAATCCATTGTTCCTTCACAGTTCTAGGATCATCATCTGTAACAGACAAAGAAAAATTTGAACAGAAAGTAGATGGACTATACCTTTCTGGTTGCCTTCTTTCTAGAGCTGTAACAAGGGTCTCTTTCACCTCTAGTTATGCCACATTAATAAGTCAATCCGGGAACGCTTTGTTATTGCAAAGAGTATCTCAATCCGAGGCTATTCGTCAGAGTAATGCTTAGTAGTACAGTGTTTGGAAAATACAAGAGTAAACGGATGCTAAACTATGACTAAATTGCTCTAAAAGAATAAAATCACACAAAGCAGCTTATCAGTCGAGGGTACGGAAGCAATAACCCATCCCTCTAGAAACTGATGGAAAGGAAATTAGAGCATGGACCATAGGTCTGGGAGCTAGGCAGCGACTGCTGAGGCTCACTACAGCCTTAGACCTTCTCTCACACCAAAACAACAAATGCAAGTAAATGGAACGGCAGAAAGTAAAATGGAACAGCAAACAGGAAATGGAACAACAAATCTGAAATGGAACAGCAATAAATGGAACTAAGCCTCGCGAGTCCGAACTAAACTTGTTCTATTGAACCAAACTCACACTCTGTAATAAAATAACAGCCTCCTCTCTTAAAGCAACTTCGATGGAATGTACTTAATGGAACAACATTCACAAATGAATTATGGAACAACAATCATCAACCATATATACACAACACGCTTAATATAGCAATCTGATGATTAAAGAGAATATGACTATGTTTCCAAATAGAATAACATTACTTCTGGATTCCAATAATTGAGATTTCAAATGAATCCAATACAGCAATATTCAATATAAAAGCTCTGTAACAGAAACAGTTGGCTTAGATTGATAACATGCGATCAACTCTGAAAAGATTCACTCGTACAATACAGAGTCACTACATAAATCTCTTTGAAGAAACCATTAATGAATTAATCGTAACAGAGCATGGAATAACATATGAAAAACATGTCAGATTACCAAACTATAAAGATAAACAAACCACGCAGAAACCAAATTATAATGATACAAAAGCAAGTGTCCTTCGGAGCCGGGCCCTTAGCTTCCAACGGTACACCGCCTTAGATTACTCCAGACGCAGAGATGAAATAAACACCAAGTCCTTTATATTAATGCATCAACAAATGTACAACAAAACAAGTCTTAGTGAGAGTCGATGATCAAAGTTGAGTCTGAGATTCACAGTTACATATATCCAGTCCTTTTGCTTAACGATGCTGTTCCTTTTTATAAAAGTAACGACGGAGGTATCTAGGTAGCAAAAATAAGCAAAACAGCGATCCCTTAGGATCAAAGATCCTGAGGGATTCGCCAAGCCGTTAATCCTTTACTTTTCTTTCCCTGTTCCACCGAATTGATAACCCTTCTTTCTTTCCTGGGTCGTTCTGCTTCGATCTGTTCGATCTCATTCGCATCTGGTTCCCTTCTAAAGACAACAGTTATTCCTCCTTTGCCTTTTCCTTTCGAACGACAACCCTTCATTTCCACCCTTTCCTGCATGGAAAAATAACAATTATCAGCGATTAAGCTTTCCATACTAATTCTCACACATTCTATTAAAATTCTTTATTTCTTTAAGTTCATTATGCAGAAAGGGTTACAATTGTTACTAAAAAGTCACTAAATTGTTCGTCAAGAACATACCTTTCCAGTGCTCCACACACCCCCCTGCTTACCCTGTTTCATGCCCTCATGAAAACATTATAGTTGACATGCAAGGCGGTAAGAGAATAGGCTGGAGAGGGAACCTCGTGTGGAGGCCTACAACCGTGATGAGCAACTAGATCATCAAAGAACTTATTTGTTTGACCTTCAGGCATTTCATACAAGGCCTGATATCCGGGTGCAGGGTGCCAAATGATTGGACTACGAAATCGATACCCTAACCAGGATGGCCCTGTTTGCAAAATACGCTCGCCATAAAGGTTCAATCGACTGGCAGCTAGCTCAAAATTTTCATACTTGAATGGTTCCCTGAGCTGGATGTTTGGGTTAGAAGTCTGGTATCGGAATTTTGCAGCATCGATGGCGAGGTCTTTAATAGTCAGAAAATATTCCAGATTTTGTCGGATTAGGTCCTCGTGCATGGGTCCTAATGTTTCCATAACACCCGGGGTTCTCATAAGGTTCCTATGTGCTCTCCATAACAGTATTGGGTCTCTAGGCTCGGCTCTTACCCACAAGTCTAGGCTATTTTCCCGTCTCTGAAAAGTGTTATAAGCCCTGAGCCATTTTAGCCGATTAACCCCGAATGAAACGAAGGCTTGCAATTGTATGTCCCCAACAAAGGGCTAGGATTTAAATCAGTTTCCTGGTCTAGCACGAGGTTATGCAAGTAAAATTCACATAATAATCTTTGAACCTTAATTCCATAGTGCTTGCAACAATATATGAAATCATTAACAGTATTGATTTGTATAGGGGCACCTGCCCTGACAGCTTTTATCTTTAATCGTAAATATCGTTCAAGCAAAAATAAAGCATAGTTTTTAGCAGGGGCCCTACAGGCCAGAACGTCATTATACAAAGAACACACAGTGTCCATCTGCCTAACAACAATATCTAATCGACGAGTTACCTTTGCAACCTTTTCTTGCTCCTTTTGCCATCCTTCGAAGGCCTGGCTCTCGGACTGACTAATATCCCGAAGTTGCTGTTGCAACTCTTCATATTTCTCCCGGGGGACTGTTTGTTCCCTCAACTGTTCAGCTTCTTGCTGAGCTTGCTTCATCATCTTGTGCAAGGTTCTTGTTTTTGGATCCTTTTTCCATAGGGCCGTAGAGGCCGGGAGTTTTACCTGAACCTTTTTGTTATACTGTTTGGAGTTCAGAACCCGGATCACCCCTAAGGGCGGTGCCTCTGTTTGGATCTCCTTATTCTCCTTTTCTTTTTTAACCCGAATGAAAGGTTGCTGTAGTTCCTCTGTTAATGGAACATCATCCTGTCCCTCTACCCCAATTGGAACAGCAGTCTGTTCTTCATTATCAATTGGAACAACAGTCTGTTCCTCACCGTTATTTGGAACATCAGTCTGTTCTTCAGTGTCAATTGGAACAACAGTCTGTTCCTCAACGTCATTTGGAACAACAGTCTGTTCTTCAGTGACAATTGGAATAGCAGCAGGTCTTCCAGCCGGGTTTCGACCAACAGGGCGACTATAAGTCCTTCGTCTTCTTGTTCTACGGGGTTTTGCTGCAGTGGTCCTCTTTCTTTTCCTTGTGGTCCTTCGTATCCTCAGACTGGCTTTCAGAATCCGAATTTGTTGTCGGAGCCGGGCTATAGTGTTCAGCAGCCTCTGTTGTTTAGTCCTTAATTTCTTGATTTCCCTTGCCTCAGCAGAGGGTTTACGACTGGCCCTTAAATCTGCTCCTACTCTGTCTAGAATTTCTTCTGGTGCCTTGGGAACAGATTGTTCCCGGTTGGTGTCCCTTATTTCTTCCTCATGAACGGGCGGGTTTTCTTCTCCTTCCTTTTCTGCATGTGAATTCTCAGGTATGTCTTCCTCTGGAGGTCCATCGGGAGGACCTGCTGGGCTGGAGGGTTGGCCATATTCCCCCATACTGGCCAGGATTGCGGCCAATTCTTCTTCGCCCACAGGGTCTCGCAGCGAGCTGCTTTCTAGCTGTACTACTTCCTCCTCCCGATTATCCTGCTCAGTGACTGCCTTGGAGTGTTCAGCTTCTGTTTCTGTTTCGGAGTGCACTTCTCCCTCCTTACCTCCCTCTCCGGCTTGCTCGGCCTCGCCTCCAGATTGTCCAGCATTTTCTTCGGAAGGTCCTCCTTCTGGTTCTGGAGGTTCGTCTATAATCTCAATTGGTTGGCTGGTGCTTTCCCGAATCTTTTCCAGCCTCCCTCGTATTCGAGCTAGCCGGACTGATTTTCTTGGTTTCTCAGGTTGTTCAGGTGTACAAGCAATAGGTTTTTCTGCTATCACTTCTCTGCATTTTTCTGGTCGCTCCGGTGTACTTGAAGAATGCTTACGTTTTGGAGCAACATGTTTTCCTGCTGCCACTTCTCTGCGTTTCTCTGATCGTTCTGGTGTGCTAGAGGAATGTTTAGGTTTTGGGGATGGTGCAGCCAATCCCCCCTCAATCAATGCAATGAGCTCCCCCCAGCTGCTCTGCTGTTGAGTGAGGCTATGGCTCACTATCAATCGAATCAATCCATGGTGGCTAACTACTGCTTCTACGTGCTCTGCCATTTTCAGGCTTCGGGCCGCATCATGCAATAGTGAATTTAAAAGTGCAGGCAGATTTACAGAACATTTTTCTTTCAAAACAGCTAAGAGTTTAAGATGACGTGGTCTTACCACGTCTTTCCTTCCTTCGCAAGTAATGTAGCTCTGTACTATCTTTGCTAGTTCAGTCCAGGGTTCTCCTAACGTTGCTGGCAGAACTCCTTTCCCCTTCACTGTAAAGTCATGGCCCTCATCCTGAAAATCTCCATAATCTTTTGTAGTCTCTCTTTCCTCAGCGTCCATACAGGTCCGGTGGCTGGTAGTCCTGAGACTTCTGCAATTACGTCGTAAGTGACCGCTATCCGCCTTTCTCTTACTATGGAGTAGTCCTCCTGCAAGTTTTGCAGAAATTCCAACGCCACTGTCTCGTTTGATTCTTGTAGGCGACTGAAATAATTCAGCCATCCAGCCTTTTCCAGGATCTCCCGGGCAGCAGTAGAGACTGTCAATTCCTGAGGTTCGCTTCGGACTGCCTTTCCTCCCATGGTTCTACTAAGGATTTCCAATGGAACAGCAACTTCCTGTGCTGTTTTGAGACGCAGAGAAGGTGATCGTCGTGAAAAAAAAACAGAGTATGCAACAAAAATGGATTGTGGATGGCAACTTTGCATAAAATAGAATTATCATACCGTTAAACCATGCCATACCTTCGTACATTATCTACCCCGAATGGTGTGCTGACACGTAACTCGTGGAGTAATGAGATTACCTTGCCCCCCGCGATGTGATAGGCTGCCCCATCCATCAAATAGAGGAGCAGCAACCATCGTGTAACCAGTCATAAAAGAACAGCATATAAAATTATGCCATGTTTTAGATGGACAACGAAATACCGAAATCGAGGCAAAAAGGTGGATCGCGTTTTATATAAGAGCCTGCGTAATATGATGTGAGGCCGGGGGATGGGACGTCTGTCAATCGCACGAAATCCCCAGAGGTCATTGTCAGTTCCTTTGCCATGATTGGTGGTAATGAGTGTTCGTGCGATATGTTCATCGGGAAATAAAATATGAATTATTCATAGGATAGAAGAGACAAAGAGGTATTACTATCATCCCTGTTCGTGTAACCATTATGACTTCGATACCATTAACAGAGCTCTGCTGTCGACAGGTGTTCATAACCTTGGTAGAGTTGTTTATTTCACCCCCAAAACCATGATCCTTTGTGTGTATAAAAGTATTTTGTCAAAATGCAGGCCATTATGCTGGCTTGGTAACTAGGTAGTCATAATGCCATTCACAAGGAAGGTGTGAAACGTGGACAGGCCGGCTCGTGATGAGACCCCCTGTTCCAAGGTCTGTTTATTTAGTGTACCTTTTGGACCATATCCCTGGTGTGGTGGCCATACTAGGAATGCCACTTCGCTTCCAACCTGATGATCATGGTAGGCTAGCTCTTGATGAGACCCCCTATCCTGCATTTGACAATTAATAATCCATATTCATCATTTTTTCTTTGCAAAGCACTTTTTCTTATTTATTTACACATAAGGGTGGTTCAGCACTCCTTAAGAGTGGGAATGGTGGAAGAAGTCTTATCATCCCAACAGGAAGATATAAATCCTCTGCTCTTATTCCTGAGTAATAATCAAAGAAAATTTTTAGGGAAATCGCCATGATAAAGATAACCAACCAAAACAATGGGAATAAGTCAATGACAACGGAGATGAGAAGTAAGTATGTCCCTCCTCTTGTCCTCTTACCAATACTAGGCTCTATAAAGATAGCGATCTTATGATCTGCTGACTTCGGTATGTCGTAATTTATGTTCATTGCATAAGTGCATAGCTGTAGCTTAAAGACTGGAGAGAACATGACTAAAAGCATCCTCAATATGAATCATCACAGAGAGAAAAAACATGGCTATGGTATTCTTTTTTGAAAAAGGAACAGGAGAGAAGAATCCATGCAAAACAAATAGTTGAGATGCCGTTCTTTGAGACGGAACAGCTGAAGATCATAAATGCTATCTCCTTTGAAAAAGGAGCAGCAGAAACTCTCAAATGCTGTTCCTTTTGAAAAGGAACAGCAAAAACTCACAAATGCTGTTCCTTTTGAAAAGGAACAACAAAAACTCACAAATGTTGTTCCTTTTGAAAAGGAACAGCAAAAACTCACAAATGCTGTTCCTTTTGAAAAGGAACAACAAAAACTCACAAATGTTGTTCCTTTTGAAAAGGAACAGCAAAAACTCACAAATGCTGTTCCTTTTGAAAAGGAACAGCAAAAACTCACAAATGTTGTTCCTTTCGAAAAGGAACAGCAAAAACACAAAACCAAGCAAACGCTGTTCCTTTTGAGAAAGGAACAGCAAAAACACGCTGAATGCAAAAATCAAAATTAAAAAGAAAGATCAAAGAAATGTTAAGAAAACGTATATACAAGAAATTATGTACAAGTCATAGGAAAAAATTCATTCCTTACTGAATTACAGGTGAGGAAGATTTTACTTCCTCTCCTAAAATTTTCATATTAGTGTCTTGACGTAGCTGCTGACAGAAGGATTCCTGAGTGAGTGGCTTGCAATAGAGACAAACTCGGTGGCCATTTACCTTGAATGCATATCTAGAACCATCGATTGTGATGAGAGTAAGGGTCCCATTATCATGTACTTTCTGGATTTCGTATGGCCCCAACCAACGAGTCTGTAGTTTCCCAGGGAAATCCTGAAACCGAGAGTCATATAACAGGGCCCAGTCTCCTTCGTGAAAGACTTTGTTCTTGATAAGTGCATCATGCCATTTAGCTCGCTGCTGTTGAATAAGTGTTGTATTCTGTAATGCAGAGAGCCTTATTTCGTCCAATTCGTTAATCTGCTGTAGTCGATTGATTTGTGCCTCACTTAAATCTAGGCCAACTTCCTGTGCAGTTCGAAGTGTTTGGATTTCGAATTCTATGGGGAAAATAGGTTGTTTCCCAAACACTAATTGATAGGGTGAATAACCAGTGGTACTTCTCCATGTGGTTCTATAAGCCCAGAGTGCTTCAGGTAGTCGGGCGGCCCAATCACGTCTATGTGAAGCAATGGTTTTTGTTAAAATTGATTCTATTACCTTATTGCTACTTTCTACTTGCCCATTCGCCTGCGGGTGATATGGGGTAGTAATTTTATGCTGGACGTGATAATTGTTAAGTGTTGCAGCTAATTTATTTCCGGCAAATTGTGGTCCTCCATCTGTAATTATTTCTCTCGGAAGGCCATATCGTACAAACAAATGGAACAGGAACTGTATTACCGAATCTTCTGTAGCTCTAGGCAACGCTTCGGCCTCAACCCATTTGGTAACATATTCTGTGGCTACCAAGATATATGTTCTCTGATTTGATGATGGGTTGATGGGTCCAACGAGATTAAGAGCCCATCGTTCAAATGGTTCAATGACCAATTGTGGCATGAGAGGCATTTCGTCGGCTTGACCAGGTCGTCCTGCTCGCTGGCAGCTGTCACAAGCTTGGACAAATTTCTTCGAGTCCTTAAAAATTGTAGGCCAGTAGTATCCCGTCTACAATACTTTATGTGTTGTTCTTTTTTCGGCAAAGTGTCCCCCACATGGTCCATTATGACAAGCTTTTAAGATGTCGAAAATTTCATCTTCTCGAATACACCTCCTAATTTGCATGTCTGCCCCTGTGTGGAACAAATAACCCCCGATCCACGAAAACCGAGTACTCTTCTGAACAATCTGCTTACGTTCATTAGGGGTTAAGTGTTTTGGTAGCTTACCTACTGCAAGGTAATTGGCAACATCAGCATACCAGGGTGTTTGAACAGCAACAACAAACAGGTGCTCATCCGGAAATTGATCTTCCACTGCTGCTGCCTCAATTGATTTTGGTATTCGTGAGAGAAAATCAGCTACAGGGTTTTCCTTGCCGGGTCTATCCTTGATTGTGATATCGAACTCCTACAATAAGATCAACCATCTCATTATTTTAGCATTTGTAACAGGCTTATTCGCTAAATATTTGATAGTAGAATGATCTGTATATAAAACAACGGGATAGCCTGTAATATAATGTCTAAACTTATTGACAGCATGTGTTACAACGAGGAATTCTTTTTCGGTGACAGTGTAATTTAATTCAGCAGGGGATAAATTTTTGCTGATATAATAGATAGAATATGGTTTTTTATCCTCCTCCTGCCTAAGGACTGCACCGATTGCTTTGTCTGAGGTATCAGATGAGATTTGGAATGGTAAATTCTAGTTTGGTCCTCGAAGGACTGGAGCTGTTGATACAAGTTTCTTTAATTCCTGGAAAGCGCGGTCACATTTCTCTGTCCACATAAAATCAACATTACTAGTTAGTGCATATAGAGGTGCGGCAATGTGTGAATAATGTTCTATAAATCGTCTATAATACCCATAAAATCCAAGAAAGTTACGTACCTCTGTTTGAGTAGTGGGAGTGGGGATAAGCAAAAGTATTTGAATTTTGGCCGGATCTACCTGAATGTCGGCTGTTGAGACAAAGTGTCCTAGAATAAGCCCTTCAGTCATCATCATATAACATTTTTCGTGGCTTAAGCAAAGCCTGGTAGCAATGCAACGCTGTAGGACTTTTTCTAGAGTATCCAGAGCTGGGTCAAAATCATCTCCATATGGTGTAAAGTCATCCATGTACACTTCAAGTCCATCATTTATTAGATCTGCAAAGATGCTAAGAATAGCCCTTTGGAATGTGGCAGGAGCATTACATAGGCCAAAGGGTAAAACTCTATAGGCAAACGTTCCCCAAGGACAAGTAAAGGTAGTTTTATCCTGGTCTTCAGGGGCAATCTGAATCTGATTGTATCCACTGAAGCCATCCAGGAAAGAGAAGAATTTCTTTCCTGCTAAAGTGTCCAATACTTGGTCTATGAATGGGAGGGGAAAATGGTCTTTTTGTGTGGCTTTGTTTAACTCTCTATAATCCACGCAAATCCTCCATTTCCCATTCTTCTTGGGTACAACCACAAGTGGAGAGACCCACTTGCTATCAGAAATAGGATAGATAAAATTAACATCTAAAAGCTTCTGAAGTTCAGCTTTTACAACATCTTTTAGATGAGGGTTGAGTCTTCTTTGCGGTTGACGGACAGGTCTTGCATCTTTTTCTATATAAATATGGTGGGTGCACAATTGGGGATCAATCCCTTTCATATCAGGGTAATCCCACGCAAATGCTTCTTGATGTTTCCGTAACAGATGGATGAGTTTTATTTCTTGGTCCGGTGTAAGGTTGGCATTGATGTTTAGAGTTTTTCCCGGTTCAATTTCCACTACTTTACTATTGGCAACAGAAGTCACAGGTATCGTTTGGTCGTGCGCGTCTTTCAAGGGATCTTCCTCTAGTTCGCTATCGAATGCAGCTTCTATCATGAAACACTGTGTATGAGATCTAGGTTCAGTTTGACTAATGAAGTTATTGATAGCATCGTCTTCTGTTTGGTCTTTAAAGTCCAGGGCCTTCTGTATAGTCAATGGTGATCTGATATTGTCAGTAAGGTATGATACAGGGTGCTGGTTAGTTTTTATCATTGTAAGACTTGGCTGTGCTGGAGGGTATAGAACTAGATTTTTAATATCTGGTCCTCTGGTTATGGTCATGTTTCCCTGCCAGCAACCAATGTAAGCATCGACGGTAGCAAGCCAAGGTCTACCTAAAATTAGCGGGTGTCCATCCAGTCGGGTTTTTGGATTAATTACCAGGAAATCGGTTGGGTATTCCCAGGAGTCTATGGAAACCATGACATCGTATAGAGTACCTTCTGGTCGAACTACAGATCGGTCAGCCAACTCTAACAAAGTAGAAGTGGGTTCTACCGATGTAATACCGAGCTTTTGGCAAGTAGAAGTTGTCAAAATATTAATTGCAGCTCCTAGATCAACTAAAGCATTAGTCAGGGTCTGACCATAGATTTGAACAGTTACGATTGGATTTCCTGGATCTTCATATTTAATGGGTGTTCCTGATAACAGGTCAGATAAAGTACCGACTACTTGGACTCTTGGGTTAGTGGTTACATTCCTCCTTGGTTTTTTTATGCACAATTCTTTTATAGTTTTTGCATATATAGGAATGTCTTGAATGGCTTGGAGGAAAGGAATTCTTATATACAGGTTTTGTAGCTCTCCCAGAATGTCAAAGTCTGGATATTGTACAGGTCATGGTATAACTAATCGTTCTGGGAAGGGAGGAGAGGGTGTATTTGCTTGATGATGAGTCTGCTCCTTATTTGTACCCTCTTGTTGTAACGGTTGTTCTATTGGTAACTGATCTTCAATGTGAACTGTTTTGTCTCCCTCTGTTTCTATTATACGTCCAGATCTTAACTGAAGATCATTGCACTCCCTCAGTTCAGGTCCGATTTCTGATGATTCTATGATTTGGAGGGATTGGACCGGCCTATTATTGGGATTAGGATTGGGTTGGGCTGGGAGTTGCGGTCTCAGATTAGACTGGGGATTTTGTTGCAAAGCTGGCAGAGTCGGTTGAGGGAGCGGAATAGTTCCTGTTGGCTGATATGTCGATCTTGGCCAATTTGTCTGCCAGGGTGAACCTTGTGAAGTAGGGGGGGTCCATTGTGGAGGATATGAGCTATTCTGCCAAAATGGTGGGGCACAAGGAAAATTCAACGAACCAAATTGGCTTAGCTGATTCATCCATGGATTTGGAGAAGGAAACGGTTGTGATGACCAGTTCGGAAATGGGGGTTGAGATTGGTTTTTCCACATAATATATTGCTGAGCGTTATACTGTGGAGGTTGAAAAGAAGAAGTTGGGTCTGAAAACATACCTGATTGCCTTGGTTGCCATTGGCGACGCTGGTTAATGAAGTATGCTGATTCTGGCTCTTCTTCTGCTTCCTTATATACTGCCTTCAATCCAGGAAGTGAGGGGCAACTCTCAGTAAGATGATCTTTTGTACAGATAGCACATGTTTGAACTACATCCAGTGGACATTCCTTGTGGCTATGTTTTCTTCTACATCGGGGGCAGAAGATCGCCAAATTCTGTTCTGCCTCTATCTGCTTCTGTTTAGCCTGCACAATATCAAGTTGTGTAGTCAATGTCCCCAGAATATTAGTTTTAAAATTTTCTAATAAATTTCCAAGTTCTACACGTGTTACTCCTTCCGTTGATATTTTGTTGTCTCTAAAAAACCGATCATATTCTGTTGGTTTTATCCTTGTGCCACCTCTCGAGCTCCTGATACATAAATCGATGATGTCAGCAAAATTCTCTTGATAAATATCCCCTTTTCCCATGATAGTTAATGTTTCAATCCACTATTCCTTCATGCCTCTAATCAATGCTGTTTTTAACACATTATCAGGCAGAGGCAGTGATGCATATGGAGATCTTTGTAAATTATACTGAAAACGTTCTACATATTCTTCTAGTGTTTCATTTGGTCTAGCTGTCATCTGAAATATTTCATCTTTCAGTTCTCTAGACCTACAGTAATCTTGATATTTCTTTAGGAAAGATTCTTTCATTTGCTCCCAGTTATTTATAACCCCACCACCTAAACCCATAAACCATCTTAAAGCTGCTCCTTTCAAAGTGGAGGGGAACAACTTTAATTTCTGGGGGTCGGTGGTGTAATCATATCCCCTGCATAATACATCAAATTCAAATAAGAATGCATCAGGGTCCTCTGATGTAAGTCCGTGAAATGTAGGAATGTGTTGAAGGGGAATTGCTTTCATAGGAGCATTTGCTGCGGAATCCACTATAGGATATTCTAATGTAGAAGTTTGAGTGTTTGGCTGATTCTGTGCCATGGGATCGAATATGTGCCAGTAACCTTCCGGGATTTCTAAGAGGGTATTCTTAGGTGGAGAAGGAACGACCTTAACAGGGATTGTTTTAATAGCACTTCCTTCGTCTGGAATAACGAGAGTCCCTGTTGCTTGAGGAGATTGAATCCCTTCAACAATGATTTTTGCAGCGCTTCCTTTATCTGGGCTTTTTAATGGCTGAATTATCCTAGGAGGAGATCTTGGCTCCTCAACTTCTCCTGTTTCCCCTCCTCCTTCACAAAGATTGCTTAGATTCCCTTCCTGCAGTCGTTTTGGAATAGAATTTTCAATTTCTTGAAAGTCCTGTTCATCAGTCTGACTATGCACCTCAGCGAAGGCTACAGATGGTGATCCTACGGTCTGAAGGGAGCTAGTAGGTTGTTTAGAATTGGTTTTCCTGAACCCTACTGATCGCTGAGATTCAGTTTTCTTATAGATTTCGTCTATGAAGGTTGTTCGACCAAGGGTCACTGGCCCTTTGGCTTTTTCGGGTTTGATCAGAGGCTTGATAATCTTTTCTGGCTTTTTTTGCTTAGTCATGCACTCTATAAACTACCAGATTCTATTCAACCCACAATTCTGCCAGGAGAGCGGACGGTGGAGCAGGGCTTTTACATGCTCCGTACGCAGGTTCTTACCTTCCGTTTTTAAAATCCAACTCTCCCCTAGCAGACTCGTACACTACTCTGTAAAAGACAAATGGGTATACTCTTTCCCCGGCAACGGTGCCAAAATGTAGAGCTGTAACAAGGGTCTCTTTCACCTCTAGATATGCCACATTAATAAGTCAATCCGGGAACGCTTTGTTATTGCAAAGAGTATCTCAATCCGAGGCTATTCGTCAGAGTAATGCTTAGTAGTACAGTGTTTGGAAAATACAAGAGTAAACGGATGCTAAACTATGACTAAATTGCTCTAAAAGAATAAAATCACACAAAGCAGCTTATCAGTCGAGGGTACGGAAGCAATAACCCATCCCTCTAGAAACTGATGGAAAGGAAATTAGAGCATGGACCATAGGTTTGGGAGCTAGGCAGTGACTGCTGAGGCTCACTATAGCCTTAGACCTTCTCTCACACCAAAACAACAAATGCAGGTAAATGGAACGACAGAAAGTAAAATGGAACAACAAACAGGAAATGGAACAGCAAATCTGAAATGGAATAGCAGTAAATGGAACTAAGCCTCGCGAGTCCGAACTAAACTTGTTTTATTGAACCAAACTCACACTCCGTAATAAAATAATAGCCTCCTCTCTTAAAGCAACTTTGATGGAATGTACTCAATGGAACAGCATTCACAAATGAATTATGGAACAGCAATCATCAACCATATATACACAACACGCTTAATATAGCAATCTGATGATTAAAGAGAATATGACTATGTTTCCAAATAGAATAACATTACTTCCGGATTCCAATAATTGAGATTTCAAATGAATCCAATACAGCAATATTCAATATAAAAGCTCTGTAACAGAAACAGTTGGCTTAGATTGATAACATGCGATCAACTCTGAAAAGATTCACTCGTACAATACAGAGTCACTACATAAATCTCTTTGAAGAAACCATTAATGAATTAATCGTAACAGAGCATGGAATAACATATGAAAAACATGTCAAATTACCAAACTATAAAGATAAACAAACCACGCAGAAACCAACTATAATGATACAAAAGCAAGTGTCCTTCGGAGCCGGGCCCTTAGCTTCCAACGGTACACCGCCTTAGATTACTCCAGATGCAGAGATGAAATAAACACCAAGTCCTTTATATTAATGCATCAAAAAATGTACAGCAAAACAAGTCTTAGTGAGAGTCGATGATCAAAGTTGAGTCTGAGATTCACAGTTACATATATCCAGTCCTTTTGCTTAACAATGTTGTTCCTTTTTATAAAAGTAATGGCGGAGGTATCTAGGTAGCAAAAATAAGCAAAACAGCGATCCCTCAAGATCAAAGATCCTGAGGGATTTGCCAAGCCGTTAATCCTTTACTTTTCTTTCCCTGTTCTGCCGAATTGATAACCCTTCTTTCTTTCCTGGGTCGTTCTGCTTCGATCTGTTCGATCTCGTTCTCATCCGGTTCCCTTCTAAAGGGACAGCAGTTATTCCTCCTTTGCCTTTTCCTTTCGAACGACAGCCCTTCGTTTCCACCCTTTCCTGCATGGAAAAATAACAATTATCAGCGATTAAGCTTTCCATACTAATTCTCACACATTCTATTAAAATTCTTTATTTCTTTAAGTTCATTATGCAGAAAGGGTTACAATTGTTACTGAAAGGTCACTAAATTGTTCATCAAAAACATACCTTTCTAGTGCTCCACAGGTGACTGTTTTAACACATATAGAGACTTCTTTAACTTGCATACCAGTACTTTCTTACCCTTCACCACAAAGCCTTCAGGTTGCTTCATGTAGATCTCCTCTTCCAGATCCCCATGAAGAAATGTTGTCTTCACACCCATCTGTTCTACCTCAAAATCAAAAGTAGCAGCAATAGATAAAAGTAATCTAATAGAAGTTACCTTGGCAATAGGATAAAAAATATCACCAAAATCAATTCTCGACACCTGGGAATAACCTTTTTCTACCAATCGAGCTTTGTATTTCTCCACTTTTCCTTCTGCATTTGTCTTCTTTTTGAACACCCATTTGCTGCCAATGGGTTTCCTTCCAGTCGGCAACTCCACCAGATCCCAAGCCTCATTTTTGTGCAAAGATGCCATTTCATCAACCATGGTCTCTTTCTAGAGTTTTCCATCCTCTGAATCCATTGTTCCTTCACAGTTCTAGGATCATCATCTGTAACAGACAAAGAAAAATTTGAACAGAAAGTAGATGGACTATACCTTTCTGGTTGCCTTCTTTCTCGAACTGATCTTCTCACAGCCAGAGTTTGTGGCTCTTCAGCTTCTGATTCCTCCTCTGCTGTAGAGTCTGATTCTTCCTCCTTTAGCTCAAACTTATATTCTCAGGTTCCTTTGGTTGGACTTCATGTTTAATAACATCTTTTACCTCTCTTAACACCACATCTCGACTGTACATAACCTTCCTTGTTACTGGGTTCCAAAGCTTATAACCCGTGAAACCATCCTTATACCCAATAAAGATGCACCTTTCAAATTTACTATCCAACTTTGTTCTTTTCTCCTTTGGAACATGTACATATGCATCACATCCAAATACCCTCAGATGTGAAAGAGAGAGTTTCTTACCAGTCCATACCTCTTGTGGAGTCTTATCCTCCAACTCTGATGAAGGTCACTTGTTGACCAGGTAACATGCAATATCCACCACCTCTGCACAGAATTCTTGTCCCAACCCAGCACCACTGAGCATGCTTCTTGCCCTTTCCATCAATGTCTTGTTCATTCTTTCTACAACCCCATTTTGCTGAGGTGTATATGGAGTAGTATTCTATCGTGCTATACCACACTTCTTACAGAATTCTTCAAATTCCTTGCTGCAAAACTCTCCACCATTATCTATCCTCAGTACCTTATCTTCTTCTCTGTCTGAATTTCCATGAGAGCCTTAAATTCTTTAAACCTGTCAAAGACTTCAGATTTCTTCTTAAGGGAATATATCCATGTATTCCTTGAGAAGTCATCTATAAATGATACATATTATATAGACTTACCCAGTGATGGAACCTTCACAGGTCCAAACACATCATTGTGCACAAGCTCTAATATTTGTTTTTCCCTCTTACTACCAGAGGGGAAAGTCACTTGATTTTACTTCCCATATACACAATTTTCATAGAAATCAAAATCTAGAGAGCTATTACTCATACCTTCTACTATACCTTTACCATGAAGTATTCGAAGGCCCTTCTCTCCAATATGTCCAAGCATTTGATGCCACAGCATGGTCTTTTCTCCAGAGACCACTAGATTTTCTGCTCCACTTTTAGGAACCACATAATTGTTGAACCCATCAATAATAGTGCTACCTTGCAGCTTGTACAAAGTTCCAATCCGAACTCCCCGCCTCAATACCAGTGCTTCCCGAACCATTTTGCAGGTATCCTTCTCGAACACTATTTTTACACCTGCATCATCCAACTTTCTTAGAGAAATCAAATTTCTGGCTAATGCAGGAATATGTAGAACACCCGGAGGTGTTTTAACCCTTCCACCTTGTAGCTTCAACTTTAATTTTCCACGAACAATGATTCTAGCCTTCCTGTCATCCCCCAAGAAGACATCACCACCATCATATTTCTCATACTCACATAACCACTCTCTATGGGGAGTGAGGTGAAAGGATGCACCTGAGTCAATCAACCATGCCTCATGATCTACATGTGTACTTGAAGAAGCAAAGTACACATCCCCACCTTCATCTGAGGTGGTTTTTGCCTCTGCAAAAGGAGCCTCATCAGATCCCTTTCCTTTGTTAGCAGCTTTCAATTTATAGTCCCTTTTGAAGTAGCCTTCCTTTCTGCATTTGCAGCACACCACCTTTACAGGTTTTCCTAGAGATTTAGATCTCCCTCTAGATTTAGCTCTCCCACTCGATCACTTATTTTTGTTTCTGTTCTAGGACCATCCTCGTACAGACAATGCATCACCATTTTGGCTCTCCATATTTTTCTGTCTCATCTCCTTTGTCAGTAAGGCTGAGACTATTTCATCAAACTACAAGGCAGTTGCATTGCTACTTATTGCAATAACCAGACTATCCCATGAATCTAGTAGAGAACACAACAAATTGATGCACATATCTTCATCTGAAATTTTAATATCCACAGATGCTAACTGACTTACCACAGTATTAAATGTGTTCAGATGCTCTGTCACCGAGTCTCCATCTTTCATCCTTAGGTTATACAACTTTTTCCACAAGAATAGTTTATTCACTAGAGACTTATATTGGTACAAAGTCCCTAACTTGTCCCACAAAGCCTTTAATGTAGCTTCCCCTGATACATTCAACAATACTGAATCTGAGATACATAATCATATTGTGCTATTTGCCTTCTGATCCAACTTCTTGCATTCTTCATTAAACACTCCTGTTGGTTTAGTACCTGGACCTCCTGTGATCCACTGATCTTTATCCACCAACAGATCCTTCATCTTGAGTTTCCACAACTCAAAACTTTGACCATTAAGTTTCTCGATCTCTATCTTTCCACTGCTTGCCATATTCTTTCACCACTAGAATCGATCTCGCAGATCTCCCATTGAACAAGGTCTACCACAGGCCCGAGAAAAACCCCTTAGAAATAAAGGCGTCCCCTCGAAGCCAAATCTGCTCTGATACCAAATGTAGGTTTTAACCTTGTACAGAAATTAGCTTCATACAAATTCTAAAACATAGAAAATAAACAATGCGAGAGCATAACACTTAAAACACATATACACAGAGATTTTCCCCTGGATCCCAAAACCAAGACTACCAGTTTGATTTTCATTATGTTCCTTTCAATGTTATAATATATATTTATACATGCCGAAGCTTCCAATACCATTGACCAAAAACCATCGCGTCCAAAAAACATGTGTGAAAGTCATGTACAAAACCATAGGTGGGTCCGCCCAACCTAACATAGGGTCCAAAACAAAAAATTTCTAGGGCGTTTCCCCAGACCCCATAAAGTGGGGTTATGGATGCCCCTCAAACCCCCTGTTAACTATGTGGAAAGAATATAACACAACCCAACAAAATTGAGCAAGAAATGAACTAGCTATATTAAAAGAACAGAACTATCTCTTATGTTAACCTAAATTCTGACCTAGAAGAATAAAATGTTGAACAATGCTATATGAATAGGAAAACATGGAAAGAGATTTATTGTAGAAATAGAAAAGAAAATTGCAAAATGTGTCTGAAGTAGAGCATTAGCTTTTAAATTAAACTACAACACTAGAAATTGCATGGAGGAAGAAAAACTGTGTTTTTTATGGAAAAAAGCGGATCTTGACCTCAATTCATGGTCGCCAAAGGAGGAAAGAAGGTCAATCTCTATTGATGGACTTTCCGTATCTTTCTCTTACCACTATTTAACCTACTTCAACAACTGGAATGGAAACAACTATGTAAACCAACAAAAGCAACCTATTCTAACCAAGGGAACAATGAATCTATCTAATAGAGATTAATTCATGAACTGAAGAAAAAACATATAAGTACAAAGCAACAGGTGTTGGGCAGCTTGGGTTGGGCCTTAACCCAAGAGCTTTAGCCCTCTGAAAGAAATCAGTGCTGGCTCAGAAAATGTTTCATCTCCATTATCAAAAATAAAAGTCACATTACATAAACTGTTCACAAGAGTAAGCTTGAAATGAGCTGAGCAAGAACTACAATAAAAGTGCGAGAATTCTAACTAAAATCCAACTAAACTACTAAGCACCTAAGCCATCCTATTTATACAAATGGAGCTTCCAATAGCTCTCCTAAAATCAAGGAGGCTTGGCTCCCAAGACTAGAGATAGATAACAGTTATTCTTCACTTGCTCAGCTGCCCCTTTGATGCATCAATGTAGCTGCTTGTGCTCCAAGCTTTTTGAAGGAGGATTCAAGGTAGTGGGTCATAAATGAGGGGGAAACCCTCCTGCAAATCCTCTCCCTTGTTTTCCTCGAATATTGGGTGCGAAATGCTCATTAAACCTTTTATTTTGTCTCAAAATTGACCAAAAATCTGCATAAAGCACACATTAGACTTTTTGGCATAATGACTAACCCAATTCACTCTATTAGCATAAATATAATCAAAAAAATGAAATAAACTAATGAGAATGATGGTTAATTTACGTTAGAAGGCAAAATGAGCCCATATAATTACCCATTTCTGGGGCTCATCGTCACCCCCCTACTGAATGGGTTGCTCATCATCTGAGCAACTAGTCTATCTCCTCATCTTTGATGGCCCTGATGGCCTCCCTGACATTCCAGGATTCTGTTGTGAGATCCTCTTCCCTATCATGGAATCTATCCTTCCTGTCCACCTCTTCCCACTGTTATGTTTCTTCTTCCTCATTTGTGCCCTCTAGTAGTCCTAGCAATAGTGGGGGACTCATCTTAAGGCTAATCCAATTGGCCTTCAAACTTTTCATAGAGTGCTTATACAGTGGCACTCTCCTCAAGGCTTCTCTCATCCTATTTGGGGAGTGATACTCCCTAATCTGTAGGTTGTGTGGCAATGTGTTCCACCTTCTCATGCAGTCATGAATGTAGTCATCTCCAAGCAATCTCTCCATGTCCTCAAAATGTGCAATAGCTTGGGCTTGCTCATTGATGTGCTTAGGGCCACCTTGAGGATCATCTACAAGTTTCTGGTGTGTGCTAAGGAGAGCCATAGGGTCTTTTGGCTCTGCCATAATCATTAGAGTCTGATTTTGTTCTTTTGCCATCAATTTCTTGATTTCTGTGGCCCTTTTCTCCTGATGGCTCATCCATGATGCCATGGCCATCAATTGAAAATCCCCCAACCTAGAATTGGGGTCCCATAGGTTCATATCAATGAGGGCCAAGTTATGCAAGTAAATCTCTACCATCTTTGCCTTATCTTCCACTGAACTGTGGTCACATAGATCCAGGAATTGTCCATAATCCTGAAAAGGTATGGTGCCTCTCTAGGCCAGAGTCTTGATTTCGAACTGTAGACACTAATATTTGAGGTATACTCCATATGATTTGGCTAGCTACCTATACTGTAGTGCCTCCATAGCCTAGATGGCCATGCATGCTCACTGGGTTTCCCTTTCTTGCAGTTGTTTCCTCAACATTTCAGTCTCTACCTAGGTTTCCATTTCTTGCATCTGTTTTCTTAAAATTTCATTCTTTGCTTCCAAGTGAGATCTTTTGATTGCTTCTGCATGTTTTATAGTGGCTAGCTCTTTG
Organism: Pinus tabuliformis; assembly: GCA_031772625.1. Lineage (NCBI taxonomy): Eukaryota > Viridiplantae > Streptophyta > Pinopsida > Pinales > Pinaceae > Pinus > Pinus tabuliformis. The sequence goes on from CM062816.1 coordinate 1,429,555,023, forward strand.
CCCATCTCTCTAATCTTTCTCTGCATGTGGCCAATGTCTTCCACCCCTTTGGAATTTGCAATTTGCATCCATCTGTGGCTCCTTACTCTTTCTTTTTCCAGCTCAAAGAAAACTAGGACTGCAAACTTCTGTGGGATGATTTTCCCTCCTTCCAGAAGGTTGTAATAAGAGCCTAAACTATGCTAAGAGTTAGGTTCTGGTATCCTTGTTGTTTCATCCTTCCCCTTGGTCTGCTCTTCTGCCCTTTTCTTAAGTTTCTCAGTCTCCTTTAGCTTTGTCAAGGTCTCCTGTAGAGCAGTCTGTGCCTCCTGTACGACTATTTTAGAGTCCCATAATTTATCCTTCCCTTCCAAGTGGAAGATCTAGGGCTTCCTCTTTCATAGGTGATGGGGGTTTTGGATGGAGATTCCTCCTTTTTAGCAATCAGATAATCTTCAATGGTGATAAGCTCTTTTGAGGGTGGTTGTGGCTTCCCTATTTTTATCCCGGTGCTTTTTTGAGCTCTGAAATACATGGATGATTGCCTTTTTCTCTTTTGTTTAGGCTTAAGTGGGGTACTGAGTGTAGCCAGAATAACTGCCGCCTCCCTTTCTAGTGTTTCAAGAGACACCTCTGCCTTCTTTGCTTTTGTTTCTTCTTCTTTTGTCTTTTCTGCCTCTGCTAGTTTTGTTTCTTCTATCCCTGTTTTAATTTCCTCTTCTTCTTGTTTAGCTTCTGCCCTCTCTGTTGTAGTCCTTGTCTTCACTGATTTAGTCTTTTTCCTTTATGTTTGAGTCCATTTTCCTCCTATCCTAGGTTACTTCTTCTCCTCTACTTTGGTCTTATCCTTCTCTGTTTCATGTTTTTCTTTCTCTGTTTGGGTTTCTTCCTTCCCTGTGTCAGGTTCCTCTTTCTCTATTTGTGTTTTCTCTTCCTCTTTTTTGGTTTCCTCATCATCTTCCCCTTTTTGTTCTTCTCCCTCACTTTCAGATGGACTTAGGTCATATGTGAGGGCTTTTACATCATCTTCCCTTGTCATATTTCTAAAAATATCCTAGGCTATGGGTATTGTGAAGGTGTGGAGGGCCTCTTCCACCAGCAGTTTAATTAGCCCATGTTGAGCCAATTGGTCTGGAGCTCCTGCCTTCAATTTAATGCTGGCATCTATTAGGGACTGGAGGAGAAAATAGGGAATATTGAGTTTTTGGGGTGTAGGAAGATCCATGCCATATCTCAATTCATGCAAAAGTTTGAAATGGTACCCATAAACTATGTTGTACCTTCCTTCACAGGAGATGTATTTGATAATCTGATAACTGACCTCATCACAAGGGTAGGGTATTCTTGTTCTCTTGATGCCATTTTTGTCCTCTACAGGATGCTCATTTGGCTGGAAGAAAGTTTTCTTGGCAACTTGACCTAGTGGCTTTTCCTCCTCGCTTGAGGGTAGTCCAAGTGGGAGACTGGTAACCCTACTAATGAACTCTAGGGTGATTTCCATGGTGAGACCCCTGAAACTAACAGTGGCATGGGTTTTTGAGTGAGGTATCAAGGACAGGGAAAACTCCTGCGTTACTTCTTCATCATACCCACGAAGTTTTTCAAGGAATGACATCCAATTGGCCCTAGTAAAAGGGGCTACTACCTCGGGGTGTTCATGTAGCTTCGCTAGGTTTAGAGGTTCCTTCTACATAAATCCCCTTGTCATTATGTTTCAAATCTTTGGAATGCCTTAGGTGGAGAAGGAGACAACAATTTTCAAAAACCAGGAAACAGAGGAAAAAAACTGTGTTTTTCTTAAGAAATAGGTAGACTTTTTAACACTATTTCTCTTTCTTTCAGGCTTAATTCTCCCTAAAATTTCATCACTCCTCGTATATGTGAGTACCAAGGTGGAGAAGGAGACAATACTTTAGAAATAGAGAATAGAAAAAAACTGTGTTTTTTTCTTAAGAAGCAGGCAGAACTTTTAAATGCAATTCCTCTTCCTTTTCAGGCTCAATTCTTTCTTAAAACCACATCACCCCTTGTATATGTGAAAATGAAAAGTGGGTTTTCACCAAGCCTACCTCTTCGTGCCCGAATTTGAATGAAAATCCCATTTTTTCTTCTGCAAGATTGCTCACTGGCCCTCCTATAGAAAGGGCTCCTGTAGGACCTATTACTGCTACTGTAGAACTCAATAATGTTCCTGTAGAGCTTGATAAGTGGAGGAGTTCTGAAAATGACAGAGAGTGATGGTTTCAAGGCTCTGGAGGTTGTAGGGAGCTCGCTACATTCGAGGGTACAATGATAAAAATGGAAACAAAGGTGGTGAATAAGCTCGAGAGAGCGTACTTATGCTTACGGAAGACATTTCCGGTGACGAGGTGAGGTGGCGGAAAGGTTACGTTACCATTATTCAGACCGTTGGTCACCACTACAGTGTCATCATGAGACTTTATTCTTTCTGCCCATAATCACTTCCCATCGTTGGCACTGGAGTTCAAAACATCTGCCACTACCTATCTTTTTAGGTTTCCATGAGTTGACTAGACACACATGCAGTGTGATCTCCGGATAAGCGCGATCGAACTAAATGAGGGTGGCCAGTTAACTGGCCACTTTTCTAGTTTAATCCAAACCATTCCATTCATTTATTCAGTTTCAAATTATACATATGCAATAGAGGAACATGTTTAGAGATTTACCTGCAAGTCGAAATGTTCGCGCTACAGTGTTGCGAGGCTTTGTTGTTACTACATGCTCAGACTCTGGTGCTGCACACTTGTATTCCTACTACCATATGCTTGTGGCTTCTTGATATGTGGCTCAGTTGCTTTGTACAGGTGCTCTTTTGCTAGAGCTTTCTACAGACATCTTCTGCATACCTGTGGTTGCACCTATTCTGCTGTTGGAGCTTGATTTTTAAGGGGATCAGATGCTATAGGAGTCCTACAAAAGCTCCTATAGCTTCTTCTCCCTCTAAAATTTTTAGCTGAGGCTTATGCAGGGGGCTATGAGGAGGATTCTTAAAGAATCTAATGGTAATGGAGAAGTATTCGGTAAGTTGTAGGTGAGTTGTAGGAGTGCTTTTTTTTATTTCCTCAATTCTTTTTTGAAAAACAAGTTTCTGTGTTTTATTTGCAGGAAGGAAAGAAATAATAGGAAGTGAGGTGGTGTAGGTGTGGGATGGAGGGTTAGGATGGAGGATGGCTATAGGATGTTCTATAGGCTCTCTATGGAAATTCCCAGCTCTTCAATCATTTTTTTAGCTTCACTTCGAGCTCTCTTTGATTTCTATAGGAGCCTCATGTAGAACACACAAGGCTTCGTGTAGGGTGCACAATCTTCAGCAAAAAAACTGAGAGATGGAAAAAGAATCAGAAATGATGGATAAGAGACTAGAGGATATGTAATAGGCTTGGTGGCACGTCCCCTTGCTTCCTAGGGTCCATCTGTGACCTGCAATGCACTCAAAAAGTCAATTTTCTCTTTTTTCTGTTTTCTCCTTTTCTTTTCTTTTTCTGTTTTTGAAAAGACAACTAGGGCGCTTCCAGGAGGTTTTCACCATACCTACCTACCCTGGGTGCCTCCAAGGGAGGTTTTCACCCAGGGATCTTTATTCTCTTCATTTTTTTTGTTTTTGTCATCACTGGGCCGCCTCAAAAGAGGTTTTCAGCCTAATGATGGGACTCAAGCGCCTCATAGAGGTTTTCACTAGAGTCATTATTATTTTTAATTTTATTGAGTGGTTGGAGTGGAGGTAGAGACTTGCTCCACTACCAACACTATTTTACTCAGATCTTCAATAAATTCTTGCTTGGAGAGGGGCTTCTTGTATATTTTCAACCTATTCTCATTGACAAGCATGGGGATGGCTTCCTCATCAATGGTCCTGATCAGAACTGAACCATTGTCATTGCACTTTTCTACCATGTAGGGTCCCAGCCATCTTGTCCTCAGCTTGCCCTTGAAATCTTTATACCTTGAGTCATACAGTAGTGCCCAATCTCCTTCTTGGAATTTCTTCTCCTTGATGTTTTTTTTCATGCCATATCTTCCTCTGAAGTTGGATTACTTCTGTGTGGAGAAGGGCCTGCAATCTCTGTTCATCCAATCCATTAAGCTGGAGTAGCCTTTCCCTTTGTGCATGGCTGAGATCTAGGTCCAGTTGTGCTGCCATCCTTAGTGTATTGTATTCAAACTCTATTGACAACAAAGCCTTCTTCCCATAGACCAATTCTTAGGGTGTGAATCTAGTGGTGGTATTCCATGTGATGTTGTAGGCCTAGGTGGCCTCAACCAATAGATCTACCCAATCTTTCCTAATACTACTCACTACCTTAGTCAAAATTCCCTCTAAAGCTCTGTTGGTGACTTCCACATGTCCATTGGCTTGTGGATGGTAAGGGGTGGAAGTCATGTGCTTGATTTAATGATGTATGAGCAGGTCTTCAATCAAATTGGAGGTGAATTGACTTCCTTGATCTGTAACCAATTCTCTTGGTTACCCGAACTTATAGAATATGTTCTCTCTTAAAATCTCAGCTACTTTTTCTTCTGTTGCTTCCTTGATTTCCTTTGTCTTTGCCCATTTTGTCAGATAATGGGTGCACACAATGATGTATTGTTTTTGGTTTGAAGGAGGGTTGATAGGACCCATAAATTCCATACCCCACTTCTCAAATGGCTCAGAAGTCACTTGAGGTTGTAGGCGCATCTCATCCTTTGGAGTAGATTTCCCCATCCTTTGGCACCGATCACATTGGCTGATATATCTTCTCACATCTTGATGAAGAGTGGACCAATAGTATCCTGCTTGCAGAATTTTGAAGGCAGTCCTCTTTGCTACAAAATGGCCTCCATAAGGCCCATCATGACAGGTCAAGATAATTTCAAAAACTTCTTCCTCCCTGATACATCATCTCAAAATCTAATATGGGCCACGTTTGAAGAGATTGCCCCCAACCGAAGTGAAAGGCGCACCTTTCCTCACAATCTTGCTCTTCTCCTTTGCAGATAGGTGTGGTGGGAACTGTGCTGAAACCAATTAATTTTCTATATCGAAAAACCATGGAGAGAGTACTGAGATAGAAAATAGGTGTTCATCTGGAAATTTATCATCAACCATTCCTTCCTCACCTGTAGGAAAATTTACTCTAAAGAAAAATTCAGCAACAACATTTTCCTTACTAGGCTCATCAACAATGGTTAAATAAAATTGCTGCAATACAAGCAACCATCTAATAATGCAAGCATTTACATCTATTTTTTTCATTAAATACCTAATTGTAGCATGATCAGTGTGTACAAAGGTTTGATAGCCTTTGATGTAATGTCTGAATTTATTTAAGAAATGTACTACAGCTAGGAGTTCCTTCTCGGTTACCGTGTAGTTCATATCTTCCTTTGACAAATTTTTACTTATAAAGTATATGGCATAAGGTAACTTTTCATCAACTTGCCTAAGGCTTCTCCTATTGCTTTGTCCATGGCATCTGTGTGAATGTGGAAAGGTAGGGCCTAGTTTGGGCCTCTCAAAATTGGGGGAGTCACCAGTGTACTTTTCAAGGTGTCTAGGGCTTCTTGACAATTGTCTGTCCATATGAACTTGACATCTTTTCCCAAAAGACCAAAAAATGGAGAGGCTAGCTTACTGAAATCTTTAATGAATCTTCTGTAATATCCTGGTAAGCCTAGGAAACTTTGGACATCCCTAACCTTTTGAGGAGGTGACGCTTTGGGTGATGGTGATTTTGTTAGGGTCCACCTGCAATCCTTGTTGAGAGATTGCATGACCTAGCAGGGTCCCTTTAGTCATCAAGAATTCACACTTTTCCAAACAGAAGGATAGGTTCTTTTCAATACACTTGTCCAAAAAATTTCCTAGGTTAGATAAAGTTTCCTGAAATTTAGAACCATAAGGAGTAAAATCGTCCATATATATTTCCACTGCATCATGAACCAGTTCAGAAAATATACTCAATGCCGCTCTCTAGAAAGTGGTGGGAGCATTGCACAAACCAAAAGGAAGGACCCAATATGCAAAGGTACCCCAAGGACAAGTGAAAGTGGTCTTATATTGGTCTTCTGGGCTGATTTGGATCTTGATTGTACCCGCTAAACCCATCTAGGAAGGAGAAAAACTTTTTCCCCGCCATACCATCTAACACTTGATCTATGAAGGGCAGAGGGAAATTGTCCTTTTTGGTGACCTTGTTCAATTCCTAATAATCAAAACAGATTCTCCACTTACCATTTTTCTTTGGCACTAACACCGAAGGAGAGACCCATTCACTGTCAGAGATGGGGTAGATGAATCCTGCATCTAGTAACTTTTGCAATTCTTCCTGGACAATGTCTTTAAGGGCTGGATTCATCCTCCTTTGAGGCTGCCTAACTGGTTTGCAATATTCCTTAATGTAAATGTGATTGGTATAGACTAAAGGGTGCACTACCTTCATCTCCTTATGGCTCCAGGCGAAGGCATCTAAATGGTTTCTCAATAAGCTACACAGTTCCTTCTCCTGGGAGGTGGATAAGGATGAGTTGATTTTCAAGCTTCTTTTAGGGATGAACTCTATATCCTTTATACAAAGAGTGGTCAAGTTAGCCATATAGAGATCAGCTAAAGGATTGTCTGAGGTTTCTTTCACTAGCTCTTCCAATGGTAAACTACTGGGGGGTGGATTCTGATTAATTTTTTAATGATATCATCCTCAATTTGCAGTTTCCCCCTCATGGCAGTTTCTACTGCACATACTGGTGTAGAATAGACTTCATCCTCATCCTCCTCTTCAAACCAGAGAGGTAGATCATGTTCTAGCAAGGGTTGGGCAGGAGGGTATAGGACTAGCTACTTGGACATATGCCCGTTCTTGATTGTCATGTTCCCAGCTTGGCAGATGATGCAGACATCTGTAGTAGCCAACCAGGGTCTTCCTAGGATGAGAGGATACCCAGTGAGATTCGCCTTTGGCTGGAGAACTAGGAAATCAGTAGGGTACTCCCAAGAATCAATTGAGACCATTACATCTTCCACAGTCCCTTGAGGGGTCACGGTGGAGTGGTCTGCTAACTGTAGTACTGTTGTGGTCTTTCTCAGGGAGCCCTGGAGGTTGAGCTTGAGCATAGTATCCTTGTCATCACATTAATGGCAGCCCCCAGATCAATTAGGGTATGGGGGATCATGGTGCCATTGATGTGGACATCAATTACTAGGCTTCCAGGGTCTAGATACTTCGGACAAATTACTTGCCCCAACATTAGGTCGGACAGTTGTCCTATGACATTTATGGTTGGGGCATCTCTCTTGCACTTGCCTGGATGCCTGAAGCACTTCTCTTTGATCATCTTGTTGTATATAGGCACATCCTTTATGGCTTGGAGAAGTGGGATCTTTACACAGTTGTTTAATTCTTCCAGAAGTTCAGTTTTTTATGGGGTAGGCTAGATAATCTCTCAGGAAAGGGTGGAATTGCTTTCGGTTCACTTTCCTCTTTATCTTCCTCATCCTCCTTAGCAGGAGGCTAGCTATCTAGGAGAACCTTCCCAGATCGTAGTTTAATCTCCCAAATCTCCACAGCATAGGTTGGGCATGATGTTTCCCCACTATATACTTGTTGAGCCTATCTGTTATTCAGGTTCAGGTTCGGTTGAGCAGGCATTTGGGGTTGCCTTGGTGGAGCAGTAGGCAATGGTTGTGGTTGAGCAGGTGGTGGAGGAAAAAGAGTGGGAGGAGATTTGTACTAGGGCCTCCACCCCTGATGAGGTGCATTCCACTGAGGCTGTGGCTGAGCATAGGAGTGAAATGAATGAGCAGATGGTTGAGCATGATATTGAGATGGATATGACCAAGGAGGAGGTGTGGACTAGGAGGGATGAGCAGGGGGGTGCCAAGAAGGCATGGAAGTGTCTTGATTGGGGTTGTAGTATGCTTGGAATGTCCCTTGCATTCCTTGCTGATAAGGTCTAGGTCCATGCGGCCTCCTTTGGTTTACGAAATAGAGTGGTTCAGTGGCTTCTTCAGCCCCTTGGTATACAGCTTTAAGTCTGGGCAAGGAAGGGCACTTATCTGTAGAATGATCTTCTTCACAGAATGAACAAACCTCTATAGAGTTCAATGGACATTCGTTCCTAGGATGCCTTCTGGTGCACCTAGGATAAAAAATGGCCAAAGCCCTCTCTGCTTCCTCTTGTTTCCTTTTTATATGCAAGGTATCCATTTTCATGGCAAGAGGCTACAGCATCTCACTCTTGAAATCTTCCAGCATGTTTCCAAGTTCACCTTTGAGGGATGAATTAGATGAGGAGGTACTGGCTATGGGTTGACTCGCCCTACCTCTCTTTCTGGCTGCCCTAGAATGGTTTCTAAAGATAGTCTTTATGTCTTCATAAGGTAGTTGGTAGATGTCTCCTCCAGCCAGTAAATGGAGGGTGTTTAGAAGGTCTTTCGGAATTCCCCTTAGCAGGACCAACTTCAGAGATTTTGGGTCAAGTTTGCACCTAGCCCTTTTATGACTGAGCTGGAATCTCTCTTCATAAGCCTCCAAGGATTCACACTTCCCATGGTCATTCGTAATATTTCTTCCTTGGTATCTTTTGACCTACAGTAGTCCCGATATTTATTATTGAAGGCTTGTTTCATCTGAGCCCAAGTTCTGATGTTGTTGCTAGGTAACCCCATGAACCAGTGTAATGCTGCATCCTTGAGGGTAGAAGGAAACATTTCAACTTTTGCTCATCTTCTGCATATTCATAGGTTTGATAGATAACAACAAACTCAAACCTAAAGGTGTCAGGATCTTCCGTAGTCAATCCATGGAAGTGAGGTAGGGATGAGGGGCTGATTTTCTTCATTTTAGTGTCCCCATTGGTCTCTTGGATGGGAAAGGTACCCTCTACTCTTTCTCCATTCCCCCTAGCATTTCTGTTTTCAGCCATTGTCTCAGGAGGGATGGTGTCTTCCTCTTCTTCTCCTATAGGTTCTTCAAATATCTCAGGTTGTTCTCCTAAAGGATCTTCTAGATCACTACCACCAAATAAGAGAGAAGGGTGGCTTTGTGATATGGTGGGGGTGTTGGGTAGGAATTTCCCTAATTATTTATGTTCCTATGAGGCATGAAAGGGAATCTCTTTTTTGGGTGATTTTGTCTTTCTGCTTGTACCTGTAAAACTAAAATTGATTGAACAAACAAATTGCAACTACTGAAATGAACTTGCTAAAAGGAAATTGCATAACTGAAATGAAAGCAAGGAAATGATTAATCTACCTTTTCTGAAATGGAAATTGCAGAATTCAAATGAATGCATGGAAATTCAGAAATCAAGAGAAACAACTACTCTACTTTTGCTGAAATGAACTACTTAGCAAAATGTTGTAGTAGAAAATAGAAGAAAAGCAATAATCACAAAATACCTGGATGCTTCCCCGACAACGGTGCCAAAAAGTGGTGAGCACTAGTATTGCGACAAGAATGCTGCAACTCCTGGGGCTTCCTACTTTACTTTTATCAACCCAGTAGTTTGTAACAAACTTGGAAGTGACGGTGCTGTATGCATAAGTACTAGCTCCTACTACAGGCTGTCACTTGGTCAGCTGGCACAAGATCACTGGGAGCTTAAGCCAACTTTTATGAATTCTTAGAAGAAGCTTTTAGCTATGATGAAAGAAAGATAACTCTAAAGAGGCTATTCTACTTGCAGAAAGAGAAAGAAGACTGGAGTGTAAAGCAAATCCTAGCAAACCCTAATTCTTCCAACTAACCCTAATTTTGCAGAAAAAGAGATGAAAACTGATGAAATGAGTGTCGTTGACTATTGAGAAAGTAAATTACATCTATTCAAGCTACTTCTAGAAGGAAATGAGAAAAAAACATCTTTTTGGGTTTTTGAGTGTTTTATGTGAAATTGTTATGCTTGTAATTTATCTATTTGTGGTTGTGGCAGAGATTTGGTGGAAATTGAAGGAAACCTTAGGGTTTGCAAAGGTGTAGGAAGGTGTGGGGGAGTTTTAAGAAGCCTCTGGTAATCTTTTGGAGACTTCCTCTGCAATAGAACTTCGAAAAGTCACTTTCAGGAAATTCTATAGGAGGTTGCAGGGGATCTACGGGAGGATGCTGAGAGCTGTTTTCAAAGGTTTTAAAGGTGGAAAAATGGTGGGAAATGGTAGCTTAAGATTAGAGGGAGGTGTCAAGGGTCTAAATCTCATCAAGGATGAGTAGGAAAGAAAATAATGGTTGGATTTGCTCAAGAGGCAAGAGGAAAGCTTATGGGGAAAATGCAGAAAATAGGGCAGATTTGTGAAGGGATATGAATGACTTGTGAAACATGTAGCAAAAGAGATGGTGAAGGATACTTTATTTTTGTATTATGAGAAGAGGTGTGTTGTAAGAGAGCTTCAAGTCAACATACTGAAATTGAGCAAGAAAAGAACTAGCTGAACTAAAAGAATAGAACTGTCTGTTATGTTAACCTAAATTCTGACCTAGAAGAATAAAATGTTGAACAATGCTATATGAATAGGAAAGCATGGAAAGAGATTTATTGAAGAAATAGAAATGAACATGGAAAAATGTGTCTGAAGCAGAGCATTAGCTTTTAAATTAAACTACAACACTAGAAATTGCATGGAGGAAGCAAAACTGTGTTTTTTATGGCAACAAGTGGATCTTAACCTCAATTCGTGCTCCCCAATGGAGGAAAGAAGGTTAGGCTCTATTGATGGACTTTTTGTATCTTTCTCTTAACACTATTTAACCTACTTTAGCAACTGAAATGGAAACAACTATGTAAACCAACAAAAGAAACCTATTCTAACCAAGGGAAAAATGAATCTATCTAACTGAAATTAATTCATGAACTGAAGAAAAAACATATAAGTAAAAAGCAAGAGCTACTGGGTAGCTTGGGTTGGGCCCTAACCCAAGAGCTTCAACCCTCTGAAAGAAATCAATGTTGGCTTAAAAAATGTTTCATCTCCATTATAGAAAATAAAAGTCACATTACATAAATTGTTCACAAGAGTAAGCTTGAAATGAGCCGAGCAAGAACTGCAATAAAAGTGCAAGAATTCTGACTAACATCCAACTACACTAATGAGCACCTGAGCCCTCTTATTTATACAACTAGAGCCTCCAAAAGCTCTCCTAAAATCAAGGAGGCTCGACTCCCAAGACTAGAGATAGACAACAATTCTTCTTCACTTGCTCGGTTGCCCCTTTGATGCATCAATGTGGCTACTTGTGCTCCGAGCTTTCTGAAGGAGGATTCAAGGCAGGGGGTCATAAATGAGGGGGAAACCCTCCTACAAATCCTCTCCCTTTTTTTCCTCGAATATTCACTACCAATTGCTCATTAAACCTTTGATTTTGTCTCAAAATTGACCAAAAATCTGCATAAAGCACACATTAGACTTTTTGGCATAATGACTAACCCAATTCACTCTATTAGCATAAATATAATAAAAAACATGCAATAAAATATTGATAATGGTGGATTAAGTTAAGTTAGAAGGCCAAATGAGCCCATATAATTACCTATTTCTGGGGCTCATCAACTGTTGAATCAACTGGGAAGCTGATGTAGAGGGCAGAAGCTAGAACTACTGGAACTACTAGAACTGTTGGGAAAAGCTAGAAATGTCCGAACTGCCGAGAATAGCCAGAATTGCCAGAATTGTTGGGAACAACAGAAATTGTTGAAACTGCCAGAACTACTGGGAACTGTTGGGAACAACCGGAATTTCCAGAACTACTGGGACTGCTGGGAACAGCCAGAATCACCGAAACTGCCAGGAACAACTGAAACTGCTAGGAACTGCTGGAACAGCTAGAGCATATGTCTCCGAAGGAGAGAAGCATGCGAGGGACAACTAACTAACATTGGGACAATTGTATGGTACTTAGCAGCAAATACATCAAGCATACAATGTTACAACTACCATGCAAGGGACAACTAGCATGCAACAAAAAGCATGCTAAGGACAACAAGCAAGCTAGGGACAACAAGCAAGCTAGGGACAACAAGAAAGCTAAGGATAAGAAGCAAGCAAGATGCAACCAGCACAAAGGTCAGTATGGCAACATGGTTTAGCAATGGCACATAATGCAGTATAGTCATGAGTATAGTCATGATTAAGGAAGCATGATGAGATGTAGCATAGTGATGATGGGTGCAACATGGTGCAACATGGTGAGGTGCAACATGATGACAAAATGCAACACAACGATAGGTGAAGGAGTCACCTTGGAGAATTAGTTGAAGCAACATGTCTTCAACTGATCTCATGTATCATCTTCTTAGAGATGATCTATGTACTTATCTAAACAAGTCAAAGTGTTGACTTTTGTTGTAAATGTACTATCTCTCTCTCTCTCTGCTGAACTATTGAAGAACATATAAGAAGAATTGATCAAGGGTTTCCACACATTAGGTTTTGTCACTGGCTAGAACCACATCTTGTGTCATCTTATCTTGGCTTGTCTTCTGCGATTGATGTTTATGTTCTATCTATAATTTACTTTAATGCTGATGTGATTGCTAATCTAGAAAAGGTATTGAGCTAACTATGAAAATTGAAATAAATGTCTCTAAGCATATAACATACATAAATCAACACCGATGAACTATATTAGTGGCAAAATTTCTTGTTTGCACTATGATTGGTAATGTACCTTGAAAGACACACGTGCTATCATCTTCATAATCTTAACAGTTACACATCCATGACATCTCTGGTTCTTCCAACTTCTATGACATAATCAATGTAGTTGAAGCCTTCAAGATTTCTGGATCCAATGTTCTTAGAAGAATGTGGTAGGCTCAAAAGTTAGTGTCCAAGAAATTACTCACCTTTATCACAAGTTGACCAACTAGTTTTCCTATTCTTGATTACTCTCAAGATCTCCTTACATGCCACAAACAAAAGAAGGTATTGTAAAAACAATCTCTCTCTGTTTCTAAAGGAAAACAATCTTTGTTTAATGAAAAAAGATTTTTTTTTGTTATTTTTGGAATAGTTGCCTTGAGAACATTTCCAGAGAAATCATAATACATGAAGAGTTTATGTACTCTCAAAATATTCCAAGATCACGTAATCACAATTGAGCCTCAACAACTATACAGTTATGAGGCAGCCTAACCCATAGTCATGTAATTAGTTTTCCTTTAGATGATTACGTAATAAACAACTATACAGACAAATATGCATTCTACTGACAAGAATCTATATACCCCTATGAAGGTCCTAGAAGGAAAGGAACATTCACACCAAGAAGATCCACCTGAAGAAATCAATTCCTGCTAGCTTAACCAACAGAGGTCATTATGCAATCTGCAGGTACCAAGCAATAATCCCACACAATAGTGTGTTATCGGGAAATATAGTGTCTATGCAGAGCTGCTAGTCCCACTAAGGCTGGTAGCTACCTTAGAAACAAACAAACTAAAACTACTTTCGTTTTCCTTTACGAGAAATAAATAAGAGGGGAATAAAGGAGACTAACCTCTGTCTTGCGCTTGGTTCCTTGCTTGATTCCTCTCCCTTCTGATAGATCTTTGCCACTCACTTCCTCGTCTACCCAGCTTCAAAGAGCACCTGTAGAATCAAAGCAGCATAACACTATCCAAGAACATAGATCTATTATCATAAAAAATATAGGACCAGATATATATTGACCACACAAATGCATATATCATCAATCATACAAGAATGTGGAGGAAAACTTGAAGAGTTTTATTGATATTCAAGAAATAGTAAAGAGGATTACAACCAATTGTTCTGACCCAGCATCATCCTCTCAGCAAGAAAGCCCTTCTTCACCTCATGAAAAGCTAGATCACCCAACACTATGATATTGCACCAAGAAACCAACAACACTTCCTTACAAGATACAAAATTCTAGCCTCTGGATCTCTGGGATGAGGGATCCATAGATATATGTTTGCAAGGGGGGTGAGTCAGCTTTTGAGATTTTATTAGTGTCCTCTCTCTGATATTTCTTGATTCCACTTGGATATTGATGATCTCTTACTCATCCCTGGGTGAATGTAGAGAGGCAAGTGTCACAGGAGAAGTTTCTAGAAGATTCCATGATCCTCCACCTTGCAGATTGACCCTGCCATTTGTCCACTCTCACCCATCGCACCGCATAGTGGGTATTTTCAAGATGTATCACACCTCCTATGTGTATTTAGGTGGGATGTAGTGCACTTTGACCATGGAGTAGGTGAGATGGTCCAGTTTTGAGTAGTTTTTCCTGGAGAACTTCTGGGAGAAGATGTAATCAGTTGACCTTGTTCTTTTAGAGGTTGGAACAACACTTTTAGGGACCTAAGAGCCCTTGGTTTATGGACATTTATGATTGGGGTTGCAGTGCCCAAAAATGTCTATAACAGTTGCCCCCTAAAGCATGAGGTCGTTAATCTGTTGATGTCGGGTGAAATGCTTTATCATGAGGATCTGAAGTTTTTTCAAGCTGGAAGGCGACCCATTATCTTCATAATATTTTCATGATCTAGCTGAGGTAGGAATTCCCATGTTCAGCTTTATAAATTCATTTTCATGTACATAAGACAGACAATTGTCTGAGTGTAGAATGATGATTCTGGTAGAGCCATCATCCCTTAGGTTGGATGATTATCCGTGCAGTGATGATGTACATTTGATGCCTTTATTTTCCTTAATACATATCGCGGCCCGAATGGATGAGACTAGATCTAGGGTCTTCAGTCTCGTTCGATCTTCACTTGAAGTACAAGTTGATCCATGTGAGAGATGTTCTGGAGTCGAACATGGAAAGACATCGCCTGATTACTAGCCAATGATGTAAGCTGTTAACAGGCGCGAGAGGAATCACCGATAATGATGATGACCCTCAAGGTACTACAGTACAATTCACGTGGTGTGAATAAGGGACTTGGTGTCGAACACCACGCAAAATCTTTCGGTCGAAGGCCAGTGATGTAAACCTGTCGTCGGAAGTGAGAAACTTGCCATTGAGGCATGCAAGCTTCAAAGTACTGAAAGGGTTGTTCCTAGATCGACTTCTTGGATAATTAGCTGATGTCGACAAGAAGTGATCCATCATAGGAGGGCCTTAATGAATCCCACATCAATGACACGGAATGGAGCAAATGATTTTAACGAAGGTGAAAACGATCTGGTGATATAAGGTTCAGGGTGGTGGTCATGAAAGAATGGAGCGTAAATGTATTATAGTGGGTGAGACACAGGTGAATTCTCTAAGTGACTTCTCTTGAACATATCGGAGACACTGACATGATGGATCGGTAGCATTAACCCCAAATATGGATGGTGTGAAGGGACCATGGTGATGTGACCAGTGAATGGAACAACCCAACCCGACTCGGATGCGGAGTGAAAGTGTCATGTTCAAGAGCGACTTGCTACTGATAAAGTTTCTTCAAGTTTTCTTCCCAATTTTTCCCCAGTTATTGCTGACCAGTACCTCTTTATTTTTGTCAAGCTTGAGGAGTATAACATATGCTTGTACTATAATTTTCCCTTCGGGCAAGCCCATCGCTATGTTTTAACGAGCCTAGCAATAGTGAAACTCGTTCTTGTCTGTATGGACAAGTTTGTCGCTATTCGGTTTTAACGAGTTTAATGACAAGGATAACTCGGTCCTTTTCAATTTTAGAGAGTCTGAAAAAGGGATGTAAAGAAAACTCCAATAATCCTTTTTCGTCATATAATCCCTTGAGTCCGAAAAAGTATAAAACAAAACAAAAGGGATGAATTTTTAGTACTTTTAATGAACCGAACAAAACAAGCGCTTGATCCTTTTGTTTAATAATCCCTCAAGTCCAAAAAGATTAAAATCTAAAGGAGGGATAGCACTTCCGGTCCCTTTAACGAGCTAGAGAGGCCAATGGCTCGGCAATATTTTCATATTTTATGAGTCAGTTGAAAAGAGCTTAAAGGAGACTCGTTTTTTGAGGAATGAGTGATAAATTTGGGTAGTAGCTGATTCCAGGTAAGGTTTGGAATTTTCCAATCACGGCAGTGTCACAAGGATGGCTAACAGGATCACTCTTCGCATCTGTTCCTCAAAAAGGGTAAACAATCAAATGGAGGTGAATGATTGGACAATACAGAGTGGAGGTGATGCTGAGAAGAGGATCAAGGCTTCAGAGGCTGATGATAATACATTCACGAAGGTTATTTACTGGAAATTGGTTCATTTTTTAATGAGCTTAAACTCTAGGGGAACATTTGCTCATTGCTTATGTTTATTTTTTAACGAGCTTGAATTCCGCGTTAAAACTGCTCGATATAATGGTCATTAATTGTCTTGATTTTACCATTGACGACTTTGTTCTTTCAAAGGTTGTACTGCCTGCTCAATTGCTTCATCAAACTAGTTAGAAACGAACAATACATGTTTGAAAAATGAGTTAAAACACTAATATTTTACTTGAATTACGTGAAAAGTAATTTAAAAGTGCTTTTTACCTCTCATTTTACCATTGCATTTGAACTTTGGTTTGTTGGAGCTTTGGAGGTGCTTTCCCCCTTGATTTTCACCGGCTGATTTTGGGAGATTCTGTGGACAATTCTCGGCACCGTCTGGACCAGGTAGGAGCTAAACCTGAGCTCTTTAATTTCATCCTTTCCTTTTTTCATTCTGAGCATGTTTTCTAGGGTTTGAAAAATTAGCCCTGGCTCCATCACACCTCTTCTACATCAAAATGTGTGATGCATGCTGGCTTGGCCATTGGCCAGTCAACACGCATCCCACCTAGAACACTGCTGGGAGTGCGATGGGCGTAAAGTGGGCCATTTACGCACAGTTTTTCATGGAAATTTTTGCTTGTTTTTCACCAAATCAGGATCTTGACTCTTCTCTTGTTTGTTTCAGAGATTCATTGGAGCAAAATGCCTGTTACATGGCAAGAACGTGAGCCTGAAGAAGAGGACATGCTTGCTTTACATGATCCGGTTACGGTAAATGCACTGCGGAACTGTGGCCTGTTCAAGTTTTTCCGCATCTCTTGCATGAGGCAACAAATCAACCTGTTGCAATATTTTCTCGATGCATGGGATCCTATCATGCAGGTGTTCCAGATTAGGGGAAAATCTATCCCCTTGACTATCATGGACATCTATTTTTTGACTGGCTTATCAAGGCGGGGTGCCCCTATCTCATTATCAGGTTCGGTCCGTGGGGGTGAATTTGTGAGAGATTACATTCGCAGGTATTGCAGAAAGGGATCTCAGCCGAGTAAGGACAGCAAGATCATTATCCGAGATGTCACTGATAGGTCCCTGAGGACCATTCTGTTCACTTTTTCTAGACTGGCTGGTAGTGCGGAACTTCACGTGGCCAACAGGTCTTATATGCAGTACGCCTTGAAATGCCTTGAACCAAAGGTGTTCAACTGGTGTGATGCCGTACTCTCTGTGATGAAAGAACAACTGACCAAGGTGAAAAATGGAAGATTTAATAACTTTGGATATGGTTCTATCTTGACATCTTTCGCCTTGGAAAAGATCCCGCTGATGCAGCCGCAATATGTTTCACTTGGTTTACCTCCACCGACTAAGCCACGGATGCGGTGATGGGTCGACCTTATGGCCAGACATGCTGGTTAGTCCCAGATTTCCTTTTCTAATACCTTTTTTGAGTGGTTCAACCATTAGGAGATGGTTTTTTCCGAGTATCCATATGCCGGTATGGATTTCCAGGGTGATCCGAATTTGGTACTGCCTACTGGCAAGCAGTGGGGTGTCATCGGTAAATTTTCTGACCATATCTCTATTTATCATTTCTCTTTATAATGTTCTTGTGCTTTCTTCTATCAGGACTAATCAAAACTCATGTGCTCATGCAGATGTTGGACCAGTTCGACCAGTAGTACGCCTGAGAGTGCCAGCTGCTGCTCCAGCAGGAGAGGGTGCGGGAAGGGCTATCCTTCACGACCTTGATGTGGTTGAGACTCTTTCAGCATTGCAGGATCAGGTCGAGGGCCATACTCTTGGTATTTCGGATGTGAGGACTGATGAGCTGCCCCTGAGGTTGCAGCAACATACTACTGGTGTGCCAAGTCGGTGGACTAAGCTTTTATGTATGATTACACAGGCGGTGACTTGTTATCACCAGCATCATTAGACTAGGGTGCCCCCTAGCGTTTTGAGTTTTGGGTCATTTGACCAATTTTGTCTTGGTTACAGAACATTATGTGTAAACCATAAACATTAATATATATTTTTGATTTTCGGAGTTTTATTTTGGTTAAGTTACATGATCTTGATGCAAATACTGATGAAATGCTTCTTTTTATAAATGTTGCAAATGTCTATCTAACACATAATTTTCCAATGAGTCTATTAATGTGTTTAAGTTTATGGAAATATGCTGATATTGAATAAAATCAAATTTTCTTTCCAAAACCTTGACCCTTAGGAACATGCGATAGATAGCTGGATTTCGGACGGAGTAGATACCAATGAGTTGTAGTATGACGAGCTGTGAGTCTAGCCTGATGGCAAGTCGACTTATGCCATGTGTGATGGCATCAGAGAGAAGTTCTATCAATGTGCTATATTCAACGATGTTATTTGTTGACCAACCAATATATACCCCTCTAAAACTTACTAACTCGCCACTTGGATCAAAAATGGCCCAGGCCGCAGAAGATAGGTTCCGCGAACTACGACTCGCTCTGTCGGCATATCCAACGAAAGATTCCAATGCGTCCGACATCTATGACAAATGTAAAAAGTGGATTACTTGACCAAAACAATTACTCTTAGTGAAAACAAAAATGTAACAAAAGCATATAGGTTACCACACTGAATCATGCGTAGTAACGCTTAAGGTACAACCCATTACGGGGTTGCGCCAGTGGAATCCCATCATAATCCATTAACTCATAGGCTCCTTTTGCTAACACTCACTTAACAATATAGGGGCCCATCCGTAAAGACTTGAACTTACCTGCTCCCAATTTATCGGATTCCTGGTCATAAAGTAAGACTAAGTCACCTTTTGAGAAGACATGGGGTTTAACATTCTTGTCGAACTGTGCCTTTTGAATCGTTTCTTATGGGCTTCGTTAGCCAAAGCGGCATCATGATGGGTTTCATCCAATTGGATTAATTCCAAGAAACGAGCCTCCTCTTCTGAAGTTCCGGGGAGAAGGTCAACTGCGAGTTTGAGGGATAAGATTTCACACTGAACTGGTAAGATTTCTTCTAGGCCATACACCAGTTGAAAAGGTGTAAACCCGGTTGCATTTCTTACCAATGTTCGGTATGCCCACAAGGTTGAGTAAAGGATTAGGTGCCAACTCCTTTTGTGGACTCCAATCATCCTTTGCAGCATCTGCTTCAGGACTTTGTTGATTACTTCAACTTGTCCATTGGCCTGCGGGTAATATGGAGTAGAGCTGTCGTGGGACAACCCTAATTTGGCAGCCAATTCGACCATCATGTGATTGAGAAAATGTGATCCATGAGCTGTGACTATAGCCTGTGGAACGCCGAATCTGGCGACTACATGATTGAAAAAGAAAAGGGCAGTTGTTTCACCAGTGTTATCTAATGTAGGCGTCGCCTCGGCCCATTTGGTAAAATAGTTTACTGGGACTATGATATACCCATGCCCCCCAGTCAAGGTGGGGTTACATGTCATGAAATCAATGCCCCATTTGGTGAATGACCCAACAGCAACTATCGGTTGCAAAGGTGTGGGTGGTTTCCTGGTTTTGCTATCGAAAATTTGACATGCATGGCAACTTCTGACTGCAGTTATGCAATCTTTGAACATTGTTGGCCAGAAGTATCCTAATCGTAAATTTTTTTGCGTTGTACCGTAACCAGATTGATGCCCCCCACACGTGCATGAATGGTAATCATTCAGGACTTTTTCAGCCTCCTTGTGGGTGAGGCACCTCCTCAGAGCTGTATCGACACCACGACGGTAAAGTGTATCACCGACGATCATGTAGTCTTTTGATTGGTACTGAATACATTTTTGTTCTGAGCGAGAGGTATTAGACCTATATTTTTGGGTTTGGAGATAGATGACTATATCTCCATACCATGGATTGCTTGAAGATATCAGAAACAAAGATTCATCCACGATGGTTTCTTCGGATGTTTCATCGTTGGACGACAATGGGAGATCGCATAGTTATTCTGTGAAAACCAGGGATTTCATTGATTTGGATTTTACGAATTCCAGATCAAACTCTTGGAGAATTGCTATCCATTTTGAATATTTGCCCCCTAGCAACTGTCGCGACAATATATAAGTCATGGGGTTGCAATCTGACAAAATGGTAGTTTTTCGAAAGAGGACAAAGTGTCGAAATCTCTGTAGCGCTTGAACAGCTGTGAGAGCCAGCTTTTCAACATTTGAATACTTGATTTATGTATCATTTAAGTTCCTACTCAAATAATATATAGGATGTTCAATTCTGTTGTCTTCTTGAACTAAAACCATTGTGATGGTTGTATCTGCTGCAGCCAGATACAGGTTAAAGTCTTTTTGATAATCAGGAGTGTACATTAATGATGCTTTCATTAGGGATTATTTTAAAGCATCAAAGGAAGCTTGCGCGACCTGATCCCAGACAAAGGGTACTCCTTTTTTCAATAGACGTGTATAACCTTTAGCAAGTTCGGTATAATTTGGAATGAACCTCCTCAGAAAGTTTTCTTTCCCTTGGAGTTTCTGAATCTGAAGCAAATTTGAAGGTGGAGGCAAATTTATGATTGCCTGAACCTTACATGGGTCGAGACGAATCCTGTCTTTCGAGACTACAAAGCCAAGCAAACGACCAGAATTGACACAAAACACACATTTGTGTGGATTGAGTCGTATCTTGTAGTGTCGGCAATGTAGAAATATCGCTCTCAAATGTTGCGGATGATCGGTCCGCTTTCGTGAATGAGCCGGAAGGTCATCGAGATATGGTTGAACGATGTTTTTGATGTCATGGAAGGCATAATTCATTTCCCTCTAAAATGTTGCCCCTGTGTTCTCTAAACCAAAGGGTAATTTGCGATATGCAAATGTGCCCCACGGATAAATAAATGTAGTCTTTGACTGGTCCTGTGGGCGGAGATTTATTTGATTATACCCGGAGAATCCATCCATAAATGAAAAGATTTCACACCCGGTGCATTCATCAATTATCTGGTCAATAAAGGGTGTAGGGTAGTTGTCTTTCGGACAAGCTTGATTTACATCCCTATAATTGACACACACTCTAATTGTTCCTTGTTTTTTCATCACAGAAACAATGTTCGATACCCAATTGGTTAGAGGAACCGGGTAAATAAAACCAACATGGAGAAGTTTTTCAACTTCTACCTTGATAGCATCGGCTTTTTTGGGGTGCACCTGCTGTAGCCGTTGTCATACCAGTTTGACATCTAGATACATCTTGATTTCGTGTTCAACTATACTCGAGTCAATTCCTGGCATTTCATCGTATGACCAAGCAAAGACATCTCTGAATTCCTGAAAAAGAGCATTATATATTTCCAGTTCTGAAGGAGAACAACATTTGCCAACATAAATATTTTCTACAACATCCATTTTGGTCGAGATATTTATGGCGATAGTCTCTTCAATATTGGACAAGTTTTGCTCGAAATCCACCATGTTTACAGTATTTGATAGGAAATCAAAAATTGAAGGATGATGAAGGTCATCCAGAGTATCTTCTTGACAATCTGGAAGATGGGAATGATGGTGGTAATCTTCCCATGGCGCCCCTTCAATTATCATTGACTGAATAATTCCTTCATTGGTGTAATGTACTTGCGACCAAGGATCTGAAGGGGTGCCATATTCCTTAGACCTATCTATCCAAACACTCGATGAGCGTTGATTCGGGTCTACCTCCCATGCCGAAAACATTGATTGCTACAATATTTCTATTGGGCTTGGAGGCAATACCTGCGGATGATCCATATTAATACCATTTTCTGAGATCTTTTGAGTTGAAGATATCATATTGCAGGTTCTTACCATCGCCACTTCCTCCAGGTTGATTGGAGGCAGGAGGGAAAAAGTCCCCATTAATATAGGGTCTTTTAGTAGGCCTACTCTGATATTTTGAAGCGAATGGGGGCTTCCATGGATCATCGGAATGCTTCCTGTAACTTGGGAACTATTGGGGAGAAATGTTTTTTGGTCGACGATCGTAATTCCTCCTTGAAAGGAAATGAAATCTTCCTTAAGTAGGTCGACACAACCGCAGCCATAGCATATATCCATGGTCTTCCTAGTAGGATGTTGTAATCGAGGTTTCCGTCGATTACTTCGACATCTATTTCTACTGTTTTCCACCCTAGTTCAACTTGCAAGTTAGTTAGAATACCATACGGGGTATATGTTCATCCGTCAAATGCTTTTAATGTCATCGAAGATCGTGACAAGGTTGGAGATCCTAAAGTTTTCCAGCAACTCATCGACATAATACATGTAGATGCCCCCTCATCAATAATTGTTCAATGAACAGTTTTGTTGAGGGCTTTCACCTGAATGAGGAAAGCTAGTTGAGCTGGTAACTAAGGATCATATCATTTGTGATTAAAGGACACAAGATTAGATCCTTTGGGTCTATCCCACCTATAGCTAATAATAAAGCCTGCTTTAGTACTTCAAGTGTCGACATAGCAGATAGCGATAGGGCCAGATCTTCCACTATGTTATAATGTTGTGCTACTCTAGCACGAGGATTAAATGTCGACTTGTGTACTACTCCCTTTGGCGGTTTTATTGTTAGCTCTAGAATGATGGGCGGCGCAACTTATGTTGAAGTTGTTGTCGAACTACTAGGTTGATCTTTATCCTTGTTGTTCGACAGCTGTGGATTCCCGTAATCTTTATTCCTTGTCGATATCAAAGCATCATTTTGCTATTTCGAAACCAACAACATCAGCACTTGGGACGAGGAAGCATTTTCACTAGCAACCAGATTTGTCCCTGGATTTGGAAACGGATCAGTCAATACCGGCGAGGTTTTTGAATTCTTGAAGAATTTTATAAGCTCAACTTTATATGGACAATCTCTTGTCCAATGATACTCATCACATATTAAGCATGGACTTTTTGGTTTCCTATCTCTAGGAGGGTTTGCATAAGAATTTTCAGGTGATGATTCCTCCTGTTTCTTCTTCTTCCCTTTGTTTTTCTTCTTGCCTCCTGGTTGCTTGGTTTCTTTGCCTTTATCAATCGAGACGGCATTTACTTCCGAGGCGAGAAGTTCTTCTTTTGCATTTTGACTGGAAATCTTACAGGCCTTTTTAGATGTAGCCTTTGTTGATTTTGTGTTGGTCGTACCAATCACGCCATCGCCGACATGAGAGTCATTGTTCGATTTAGGAGGAGGAGGGATGGAAAATTCCGGTCTGGGAGCGTCAGGGATTTTATCGTAGAGCGTGCCAGACTGAGTATAAATCAAGTCTAAATATTGCGCATGAGCAATAACTTGCTCTTCAGTGACGACTCCCCCTTTTGCCACATCTTCTGTAATGGAAGGTAATAATGACTTAATAAACCATTCAGCTAAAATCTGATCAGGAACATACGTTTTTACCATTCTACGATGACGTCGCCACTCATGAATATGATCGGATATGTGAGTGGTTGTTGTTTGCTTGAAATTGGTAAGAAGTTATGTTCCCGTTTCGTACCTTATTGGTAACTGAAAATGGGTTTAAAAGGTTGTGGCTAGGGCGCTGAAGTTGTCAAACGACACTCTGGGTAACTCGATATACCATTTTGCTGCCAGACCAGCTAACGTCCTCTGAAAAAGGCAAAGCCTAATCGAATCATGGTTTAGGGTGTTTGATGAACACCACAGATGAAATGTCATCACATGATTCGATGGGTCTTCACCCGGATTTCCATTAAATTTAGGAATATCTGACGAAAGTTTATGCAGAATCGCTGGACACCAAGGGGCGTAAGAAATTGGATCATTCATTAACCGATTTAGATCTGGTAACTCTAAAGTTGCCACGAAGGGTAACTATTGATTTAGGTTTGGCAAAGCATACCCAGGATAGGATGGAATGGCCTGAGCAGTTGGTCTTTGCATACCAGCATAATGCATTTGATGTTGAGAACTTTGGTAATGTTGATGGGCATAACCATTGTAGAATGGTTGATTTTGAACATTTTGAATATACGACTACCCATTATTTGCAAAGATTTGTTGCTCGGATCCTTGGTATACTTGTTGGAATTGCGGTTGTTGGTATTGCACCAGCCATGGTTGTGAAGTCATGTGCTGTTGTCCAATACTGGTCGTTTGACCAAGATGAGGGGTAATTGTACCCATTTGGGCCGGTGTCATTCCACTAGTTGGTGATTGTGGTTGAGTCGCAGGGACAAGAGGCTATTGCATTACAACCTGAGAAACCTGAGGCTGGCATACAACAGGAAACGTTTGTACTTGCGACACCGTCACAATATCCAGCATAGTTGGTATACTTGACATAGGTAAACATTGTTGCATCGAATATACAACTCTTGGTTGTTGAGGCAGTATTGGCACCCAACCACTAGATGTAATTCCAGCATAACCTGAATTTTGTTGTGAACTCTCATATGGTTGTCCTCCCAGAGGAGACAATGAAAGGGTATACTGCCCCCCATACGGTGGTAATCTGGTACTCAAAGGAATTGTTTGTCCTTAAGAACCAGACTGCCCAAATTGACACCCTGAAGGATCAATTTGCTGAGACTCAACATAAGAGTTCCCGGATACTATTCTAGATGAACAAATAGCAATGGACCATACTGTCGAAATAGCCCTTAAGTGGGCCCCTTATAGCGATTGAGATCTAGTTGGGACAGATGGTATGCTGGCGAACAATGTTGGAGTGACAGCAGGAAGTTTTGTCATCGCTGTGTCATATGACACAGTCCTAGATGTTGACGGTTGTTCAGACATTTCTAGTCTATCCAAAAGATTGCCTAGCGATTCTACAGGAGCTTCCAATGACGATAGACTAATTTCTGATGAAGAAGGATATAGAGTGATCCCGGCTCCAAATTGCGATGCAGTACTAGATGGAGGATCTTCCACAATCTCTTCTATAGCAATCAGACCAGGTGGAAGAGGTAGACCGTCAGGTCCGTAAAATATTTCTGGTGCTGAAGAAGGTATAGAATCTGCAGCGACAGATGTTTGGGGAATAACACCTTTCGAATCAGCTGTAGATGGAGATGATTCACTAATACAAGTGTTTACCTTCACACTAGGATCAGTTCTACTGTCCTTTGGTGGCTGCTAAACCTCTTCTGTAAGGGCAGGGATACCAGAAATGTTTGGAGCAACTGGAGTCTCTGATGGTGTTGGAACACTTGTTCTAACTTTACCAGGGGATTTGGAGTTGGTTAAACGAGTTCGCTTTGTCCGTAACAGTTTCGATTTTGGAGACAAAGACGTTTGACTCGTAAGCCTCCACGAACGACAGGGTTTCAATTGACTTTCTTCTACAATTGCGGATTACTCGATCAAATAAAAATCAAGGGGAAGTATGTTTCCAAATTAGATGAATTTTAAACGCTTTGACACAACTTGTTTTTTCAATTTTTAAGAGTTGAGAAAAAACAAAAGATGACTCTAGTCGCCTTTGATTTTTAATGAGCCTAAAGTGACAAGTGCTCATATGGACCGTTTCCTTTAAGGAGTATGAAAAGGAACGAAAGAGACTGCTCTAGAAATCTAGACAGAGGGATTACCAAACCAATCGCAAAACTACAGAATATTTTTTACAGTACGGCAGTCAATCTTCCCGAATGCTGTGTTTAGTGCATTGCGATCGATAGGGCGACAGACACGGCTTCCTATGGATAAAGGATAAAGCCTATTGTGGTCTCCCAATATTTACTCGATGGTACGTGGGAGCACAAGTCTGTACTGGCACTTATCGTCTCAGAGTGGAGGAATCACCCAACCAACAATGAAAACAACAGTTACCAGGCTTTACGACGCTGGAATACGTCTCTAGCCTAGACTTCTAAATGTTGTGCGTTAGGTTCCAAAGCATTTTTAGATTCATTAAATTTATTTTATAGTTGATCTTACTTAAGAAATTTTCCTTTCAGGTTCATCGCATGATGTAGATGTACAATTCCTAAAATGCAATCTAAGATGATATATAGTCTTTTAATCTTCGTTTTGCAATGAAAATCCTAGCTACTAAGGAAAGAGAGATGATATTCTTTCAACATAGAGAAGAGAGCACGCACTATATGCACTGTCCTAAATCAAACCAACAAACAGTCTAAATGCAAATGCACGTGCATGTATTTGTTTTCAGCCTTCTTAATGTGTGAATGATAAAAAGAAAGCTAAGCGCAAATCTGAATTATTTTTCAAAGCGACATTACTAGCAAGTTTCTTTTCAAGACAAAATGAGGACAATGACGACACTTTGCGATTTGGAATTGAAAACTTGCTTTCGACACTTGAAAAAATACTAATTCAAATCAAATACAAGAGTAATAGTGTAGTCGAATATCAAGAACAATTAGATTCTCTTCTATGACTGAAAACGACACTTGCGACACTTTCAAATCAAGAAACGACAGTACAATTACGCTACTTCTTTGTAAACGAGAACTGAAAATGGCTTAAAATACATAAAAAGATTTACAGTTCTTTGCACAATGGAGGCAGAATAATGGCAAGCAAGGGGGTTTCAACAGAGGTGTACTGACTACAGGCAAAAAAACTCTTGAATAGAGCTGGAAAGAGTGAACACAGAAACAAAAATCTAGGAGCAGGAAAGGCCTTGTCTGATCAGCGCACCTGTAACACAGTGAAAAAGAGATGCAGCACACCTACTACACTCGGGAAGTGCGATGCATCTAGAATTCATAGAAGAGACAGTGCGGTGGACCAGGGACGAGACTTTAACTGGGTTCCGAGTCATAGTGTGCAGCTCAGTTCAGGGATTTAGGCCGAGCAAGTGGTAATCAGTAAATCAATCACAGGGGTAGATCTAAAGAGGTTACTAGAGCCACCACAAGGGAAATTATAGAGCTTTTAGATCAATTTTTCAGTTCATAAACAAAACTCAGAGATAGACTGAAGCAGCATTGGTCTACTTTGCACTTGCATAGCAAATGCAGTTCGAAGGCTAGCTAGCTTAACTTCAGGCTCTGTCTGTAAGTTTATAAAGTAAACAAATGTAGATAAACAAACAATCTATTCGCTCCCCAGCAGAGTCGCCATTTTGTTATCGGGAAATTTGGTGTCTATGCAAAGCTACTAGTCCCACTAAGGCTGGTAGCTACCTTAGAAACAAACAAACTAAAACTACTTTCGTTTTCCTTTATGAGAAATAGATAATAGGGGAATAAAGGAGACCAACCTCTGTCTTGCGCTTGGTTCCTTGCTTGATTCCTCTCCCTTCTGATAGATCTTTGCCACTCGCTTCATCGTCTACCCAGCTTCAAAGAGCACCTATAGAATCAAAGAAACATAACACTATCTGAGAACATAGATCTATTATCATAAACAATATAGGACCAGATATATATTGACCACACAAATGCATATATCATCAATCATACAAGAATGTGGAGGAAAAATTGAATAGCTTTATTGATAATCAAGAAATAGCAAAGAGGATTACAACCAATTGTTCTGACACAGCATCATCCTCTCAACAAGAAAGGCCTTCTTCAGCTCATGAAAAGATTAGATCACCCAACACTATGATATTGCACCAAGAAACCAGCAGCACTTCCTTACAAGATACAAAATTCCATCCTCTGGATCTCTTGGATGAGGGATCCATATATAGATGTTTGCAAGGGGGGTGAGTCAGCTTTTGAGATTTGATTAGTGTCCTCTCTCTGATATTTCTTGATTCCACTTGGAGATTGATGATCTCTTACTCATCCCTGGGCGAATGCAGAGAGGCAAGTGTCACAGGAGAAGTTTCTAGAAGATTCCATGATCCTCCACCTTGCAGATTGACCCTGCCATTTGTCCACTCTTGCCCATCGCACCCCATAGAAGGGCTTTTCAAGATGCATCGCACCTCTTGTGTGTATTTAGGTGGGATGCAACACACTTTGACCATGGAGCAGGTGAGATGGTCCAGTTTTGACCAGTTCTGAGTAGTTTTTCCTAGAGAACTTATGGGAGAAGATGTAATCAGTTGACCTTGTTCTTTTAGAGGTTGGAACAACAATTTTAGGGACTTAAGAGCCCTTGGTTTATGGACATTTATGATTGGGGTTGCAGTTTCCAAAAATGTCTATAACATAGTGTCCAAGTTTTGCTAGCATCTTATCGAAAAATGTTTCATTTCTCCCCATGTAGGTTGACCATACCAATGTAAAGTTTCATTGTTCAAAAATTTAGGGACTCCTTGGTAAAACCATGCATGTCATATTTAGTGACAATGGGATACTATGAGGTAGATTCAGTAATAAAGTTTGTTCATCAATAGAGTTTTGAAATTTTCTGGCTAAGTTAAGGCACCAACAGCACCACTGTTATGAATGACCTAGTCAAGTCTCAAGAGAGAGCCTCTTATGTCTCATCTCTATATCAATCCATGAAATGGTGGAGAGCCTAACAACCTTCTCTTTTAATCACTCAAGCTAGACCAAATTGACAAGTTGTATTCCTAACCAAACATTTTCCATGTTTTTGCTTCCTCATAAAAAGATATCAGTCTAGGGGATATCCTAATGCAAAATGTACATCTTAGCAGACTATTTTAACACCTTGTTTTAGGAGATTAACCCACTAGTGTTTATTCTGTGGTGACTTTCCAAACCCAATAGCTCCTCCATAAGATTACTCTCATATTGAATCGAAAACCATGGTCACAGTTTCAGGTTTGGACCATTTAGTCAGTTTTATAGCTTAAATGGTAGTTTCATTCTTTGAGTTAAACTATCTTTGACATATATGATATAACTGACCTAGACTATTGTTATTTAACTACTACAACAATCCATGAAATGTGCATGCAAGGTCTAAAATCAATGCTTAACTTGGCTTCCATAGTAATGTTCCACATTTGAATGGACTTCCCAAAGATTTCATTGTGTTTATATAATGCTTCATGCATCTCTAATAAAAACTAAAGGCAAGATGCCAAATGTGTTTGTCAGATGTTGCTTATGAATGCATAGATAAGATTGGTGTATTTCATATATTCTCAAGAGAGAGCCTTTTTTGTCTCATCTCTATATCAATCCATGAAATGGCGGAGAGCCTAACAACCTTCTCTTTTAATCACTCAAGCTAGACCAAATTGACAAGCCGTATTCCTACCTAACCAAACATTTTCCATGATTTTGCTTCATCATAAACAGATATCAGTCTAGGGGATATCCTGATGCAAAATGTACATCTCAGCAGACTATTTTAACACCTTGTTTTAGGAGACTAACCCACTGGCCTTTGTTCTATGGTGACTTTCCAAACCCAATAGCTCCTCCATAAGATTACTCTCGTGTTGAATCTAAAACCATTTAACTATGATTAATTAGTAGCACATACAATTTGCAAGGAAGGCTCACAGTTTCAAGTTAGGACCATTTAGTCACGTTTATAGCTTAAATGGCAGTTTCATTCTTTGAGTTAAACTATCTTTGACATATATGATATAACTGACCTAGTCTATTGTTATGTCACTACTACAACAATCCACGAAATGTGCATGAAAGGTCTAAAATCAATGCTTAACTTGGCTTCCATAGTAATGTTCCACATTTGAATGGACTTCCCAAAAGATTGCATTGTGTTTATATAATGCTTCATGCATCTCTAGTAAAAACTAAAGGCTAGATACCAAATGTGTTCATCAGATGTTGCTTATGAATGCATAGATAAGATTGGTGTATTTCATATATTCTCAAGAGATAGCCTTTTTTGTCTCATCTCTATATCAATCCATGAAATGGAAAAGAGCCTAACAACCTTCTCTTTTAATCACTCAAGCTAGACCAAATTGACAAGCTATATTCCTACCTAACCAAACATTTTCCATGCTTTTTCTTCCTCATAAATAGATATCAGTCTAGGGGATATCCTGATGCAAAATGTACATCTCAACAGACTATTTTAACACCTTGTTTTCAGATATTAACACACTGGCCTTTGTTCTGTGGTGACTTTCCAAATCCAATAGCTCCTCCATTAGATTACTCTCATATTGAATCTAAAACCAATTAACTATGATTACTTGGTAGCACATACAATTTGCAAGGAAGGGTCATAGTTTTAGGTCATGACCATTTAGTCACGTTTATAGCTTAAATGGAAGTTCATTCTTTGAGTTAAACTATCTTTGACATATATGATATAACTAACCTAGTCTATTGTTATGTCAGTGCTAAAATAATCCATGAAATGTGCAACTAGAAATTTAACTTGAAAGAAGCACGGCTTTTGCCTCAGCAAAAACACTTGAGTTCATTCACTAAAACTTTGATCAGCCATTTTTTATAGTATTTGGCATTTTGGTTATGAAAATATGTCAACAGGGAGGTGCCAGTTTCACTAACTTAATCAATACATCTACATCATGAGAATATACAAGGTCTAACAACCCTTCACATGCCAACAAGGATTATATCAATGTAACCCCTGTTCAAGGAACACTGAGCAGCATTGTTCATAAAATGCCATTTCTCACCTCAACACAAGCACAAAACCGAATCATCTCTATGGTGTATGCTTGTGTTGAAAAAGCCACAAATGAACATAAAGATGCACCCTAAATAGATGTGCTAATACCTTTCCGTTCATCCAATGAAGGTGGGTTGACCCTTAGAATTATTTTGACATTGCATGAAGAGAAGGCTAGTACTTTGCCTCTAAATTTAGGATCATTAAGCCTATTCAGACTAATCCATATTCCTGTACTCTATTTTCCTACATGACAAAGTGATAAACAGAAGAAATGAAGATTTTTTGAATATTTCCACCATTGATACAACCCATATGCAGTTCTACGAAGGTAGAAACCATGTTTCTACCTGTTGAAGCCCCGAAAATCGAGTCGACAACAAGGGGGATACCCACCCGGTCCAGACCTTGGTTGGCAGCTCCTTATCCATTTGGTGTAGCGGGTTCGACTAGGGATAATGGGACCAGTTTCCCAATCTAAGGGTGTGTGTGTGTGTGAAGAGTTGGATGATGCTGATCTAAGGGTTCTAATGTAAGCTACTTTAATCTAATTCTATGCTATTGTAATCTAATGAAAACAGCACATATAATTTATGCTAACCCGGGATGTATTTCTTCTATTATGTGATCTAAAGAGATTTCAAATAATAACTGGTAATAAAAATCATTCAGCTATCATAAGAATGGAAATCAATTAAGATGAACCACTTTGCATAAAAAGTTAGGCAAAACAGTTGTGAACAGCATATCGCATAATAAGTTATTCATATATCAAACATAAATAAATGACTCCATCGTACAAAAGTGCCAAATGGTAACTCAAACATTCATGCAATAACATATAAACAACTAAAAACTATATATCACTTTAAGAATATAAGCAGAAATGGTCAAGAGATAAAAGTACCATTTATGACTGATCCTACTCATAAGCTTCAAGCAACAATGATTTATCTCTCCTTGTTCTAATATCTACCAAGAGTACAGAAGTGCAACATCAGTAGCAGATATCAAATGCAAACATTAATAAACCTTGATTCATTCATTCATCAGAACCTCCTCTGAGGGTGCAAAAGTGCATGTTCTGAGGACAAGTTTTTGAAAAGTTTCTGGACCCTTCTCTAAATGCCTGAGAAGGGTTTAAATACTGCTAAATAAATAACTTAATTACATAAATTTAGGATACGGTTTAAATGACCGCCCTTTATCTAAGCAAACTTATTTCTAAAAATTGAATCTAATTTCTAACTATTTCTGCATGTGCTCCTTAGTGTTGCGAGCATGCAACATTTTCCTGGGAAGAGTCGCCTGGTTGTCTTTTGCTTTTGCTTGGGCTACGAAAATAGAAATGGCAAGCGCTGGCACCACTTTTTAGTCAACTAGAAGATATTTTTGGGAATCATCTTCTGGCTGGGCGAATTTACTGCATATATACTTGGTAACAACCCAAATTCCTCTTAAATTGCCTTTGCTTTTGCTATCTCGGTTTCCGGACTCGTGGATGACTAAGCAAGTTAGGGACTTTGCTTTCTGAACAATTTTCTTAGCGATGCCGCTAATCGCGCATCAAAAACTGCCTCCATTCTTTGATCCGGGCCTTTCTGGTGCGTTTTCTGCCTTTAGCGCTTTTTCCTTTACCGGGCATAAGCTTCAGAATTTTGTAAACATGCTGCTTTTGTGAGCTTTTGACCTTGAGTGTCGAATCGCCTATTGATATCAGCATCTGTTCAGTAATACTCTGAAATCTGCGTTTATGTTGCATGCGGTATCCATTTATGAGGGCATCTCTTCTCTGTTTTGCGAGCATTGACGCTTTCCCTTTTTCCTTAGATGTTTCCTGCACATTGCTTCATGTTGTTTCCTATTTTTTATTCCTGCAGTTCACGCAAAGGAAAAGAGTAGTGATACTAAATTTTGACACGAAAGCTTTAAGCTCTACGAATGTATAAAATCATGACACCCACACTGAACTGACTCTTCGAAAAACACAAAACTATCCTTCATGAATACTTTGGCGTACATTCATTAATTTCCTTTAAGGCGCGCACCCAATTTTTGGTTTAGGGACAGCTTTTCTTGAATGCTGAGCCGAGGAAAATTTGAGATGCGTGATTTCTGTGACTCGCATCGTATCATCGCGGATCGCATTATCAAGATGTGTCATCGCAGAGTTTCCTGATCAGTTTAGCGCAGAATCGCGCAGATCGCAACATCGCAAGATCGCAGATTGCATTTATCGCAGATCGCATTTATCACAGATCGCATTTATCGCAGATTGCATTTATCGCAAGATCGCATTTATCATTGCAATTTGTTAAGTTATTGTGTGCTGTTTATGCAATGTCGCATATCGACCATTGGAGATTTCTTAAGATTTTCATTTATGGGTGCTTCTTAATGTATGCGATGTGATGAATTTCACGTCGCTTCTTTGCAGTTTTTTTTTGTGCTCATAAATAAATGTTTCACTCTTCTCCGTGCGATGTATTTTTTGAGGAGTATAATACAAAAAAAATTATAATTTTTTTTGAATTTTTTACTAAGGGTCCCCACTTCTTCAGTGTTATTGCTAATACTAAAGAAGGAGGGGGGTTGTTAGTGGTCACAACAATGGCGATTCACTTGGAAGAACCAGTTATCTCTACTTTTCTATTGAATTTTTTAAACTTCCAAAACAGAAAAATTTTCATAAATCTAAACTTTGTTATGGACAGATAGAGTACATTATGCCTTATTCTATCAATGATATTTTGTTTCAACCTCTTTCTATTCTAATTGTTTGCTTCCTTAGGCTTTTCCTTGTATTTATATCAGCCATTACTTGGTCTTGTAAAGATAAAATAAAGTCTTCTCTGTGTGCTAGCCTGAAAATATGCTCGTTTGTCGTAGGTAGAGCCTCTACTGCCAGCAAGTGTCCATAGCCTCGACAGGGTTACCTGTTACCCAGCGATGATCCTTTATCCTATTTAAGGTTATCTACAACCTTCAAAGAAAAATCCATATTGACACTTTTTCCTTTTTTATTCTTAAAGAACAATGTCTTGGTTTGGTAGCCAAATTATGACACAGTCATTCACTTGATTTACACTTTTACTGAACAAGCTAGCTCGTGATGAGACCCCTTGTCTTTTGATTTCAACAATCTTGAGTCATTGCCCTGTTTTGATGGACAGTGTTTGGCAAATTCAGCAAAGTTATAATATCTGTGATGATGATAAGCCAGCTCGTGATGAGACCTCTTATTCTTTGAGATATAGTGTTTCTTGGATGGTCCCTCTGAATACTGCGATTTTTTTTAACATGGAGGAAATCATTGTTTTCCTTAAGAAAGCTCTGGACGACAATAATAGAGTTTGAAAATAGCAGTTTTACAGAGAATCTTTATTTTGTTATTGATACCTTTCATTGTGCTAATATAAAACAATTCCTTCGCTAAAGGTTGCTTTCATCAAATTTTTTGAAGTTGAAACTAGTATGAAATCTAGGCTAAAGTTTTTAACTATATTTGTCAATAATAAAGATCAGATTTTCAAAAAATTTCTATTTATACAAGCGAAAAGCTCAAAATCTGAAAGAGAATTGGTGTCTTTTCGCGAATACCGATAGTAACCATTAACAATTGGTTTTATTATGAAAAAGAAAAGAAAAAACAAAACTATTCTACAAAATAGAAGAATAATCTTCTATGGAAAATATACTTTAAGGATTTGACCATTAACAGGCAAAGAATCCCTTCTACCTGCTAGATCCTGTAAGACAAACGTTGATGGACCTATGACTTCAACAATCTGAAAAGGACCAAGCCACATCTTTTGAAATTTTGTATGTTTGCCCTTTTCTTCATGAGCCTTATCCCATTTTAAAACTAAATCTCCCATCTGAAAAAAATTTCTGGTCATTATGTTTGAATCAAAAGAGGATTTTATTAGCGCTTGATGATGAGCATGGGTTTTCTTAGCTTGTTCTCGTTGCTCTTCTAATTTGATTATTTCCATTTGTCTTAGTTGTATGGAGGAAGTAGGTACTTCATCAATGTATTGTATTAAAGACAAAGAGGGAATGACTAAGTGAGTTGGAAGAACCACTTCTTTCCAATAAACTAAATTGAAGGGGGAAGTGCCGATCGAAGCTTTTTTTGTTATTATATCTGCCCATAAAGCATTTACCAAAGCTTTATGCCAATTCTTTTGGTTCTGGTCAGTTGTTCTTTTAATAATCCTGATTAGGATTTTATTTGTTGACTCAGCTAACCCATTACCTTGCGGATAGTAATTGGCCGAATATTTTAGTTTGAACCCTCTTTTAAGTGCGAACTTAGTCATTTCATTTCCAGAAAAGTATGATGCATTATCAAACATTAAAGTCGTTGGCAATCCAAACCTAGTGATTATAAATTGATCTATGAATTCGATAATATTTTCAGAATTAGTTGTCTTGAGAGGAACTGCCTCTACCCATTTAGTAAAATAATCTGTTGCCGTGAGGATGTATCTATGCTGCTTAAAAGAGTGAGGAACGATCTCACCTATTATGTCCAAGCCCCACTGGCAGAATGGTTGCTCGATGTTTACCGGTTGTAGTGGCAGGGACGGCTTCTTTTGTCTTCCAGTAGTAGTTTGGCAGACTTGACATTTCCTCATGTAACTGTGTGAATCTTTGAACAGCGTAGGCCAGTAATATCCTGCATGTAAAATTTTATGTGCAGTAGCATCTCCAGCATAGTGTCCGCCTGCTGGTCCATCGTGGAGTTCCTGCAAAACTTTTTCAGCTTCAGTTTTTTCAAAACATCTAAGAAGAACAGAATCATAATTCTTTCTAAAAAGAATATCATTTATGAGCTGAAATTGTTTAGCTTTCAATCTCAGAGCTCTTTTCTTAGTGTGATCCAAGTGTGATGGAGCATACCTGTTCTTAAGATAATAAATGATATCAGCATACAATGATTCTGCATCGTTTAGGCTTACCTCATACATTTGTATCTCTTCGGATGAAATTTCAAAGATTTGTGATGCTCTAGCCAACATTTTGCGGAAGCCTTGACCTCTTACAATGTTTGCTAGTTTAATCTCAAGGTCGTATTCCTGTAAAGAGGTGATCCAATTTTCTCTTTTCTCACCCATATCCTTCTGTACTAGAAGATTTCTTACCGCTGGAAACGGTACTATGATCTTAGTGTGGGTTTTGAGTAAGAAAGGTCTGAAATATTTGATCGCTTTGAAAACAACATAGGCCTATTTTTCAACGTCTGAATAATTGAGTTCAGCACCTTGTAAATTTGAGCTAAAAAACGCAATTGGAGCTTCCGCTTTTTCTTGATTTGCTTGAGTTAGAATCGTAGCATATGATTTCTCTGAGGCAAATGTGTATAAAACAAAGGATTCTGAAAAATTAGGGGTTGCTAAAGATGGAGCATTAATAAGATCTTGTTTGATCAGGTTGAATGCTTCATGTTCATCTTGACCCCATTTGAAATTTGAATTCTTTTTAATCATGACTTGCAAAGGAGACACAATTCGTGAAAAATCTGTGACAAATCTCTTTACAAAATTGATTTGACTAAGGAAAGATTGCATGGCTTTTTTATTATGAGGTAGAGATATTTCAGAGATTTCTTTGATTCTGTCAGGATCAATGTGAATACCGGATTTTGACACTATGAATCCTAGAAGTTTTCCTTCACTTAATGCGAAAAAAGATTTCTTTGGGTTAAGTGAAATCCAATACCTTAAACATCGTTGAATTTTTTTTTTTAAATCTTTGAGATGGTCGCTTCACTTCTTGGAGTACACTGTTATATCATCCAAATAAATTACTATAGATTTATTGACTAAACCCTTAAATGCGATGTCCATGGCTCTTTGAAATGTAGCGCCGGCATTAATCAAACCAAATGGCATCTTCCGATATGCATATGTGCCCCATTTAGTTCTGAATGTGGTTTTCAACTGATCATTGGGATGCACCAGCACTTGATTATATCCTGAAAATCCATCCAAGAAAGACATCAGTTCTGAGCCTGCTACTACCTGTAATATCTGTTCCATAGGTGGAAGAGGAAAATTGTCTTTTTGACAGGCTTTGTTAAGATTCCGAAAATCGATACAGATTCTAATATCTCCGTTTTTATTTCTAACGGGTACCATATTGGAGACCCATTTGGAATGTCTGACGGGGAAAATTATTCTGGCTTTTAATAACTTATTTGGCTCAGTTTTTATCTGATTTTCTAAATTGGGGTGGATCTTTCTCAGTTTCTGTTGGACAGGTTTTTCGTTGTCAATCATAGGAATAGTATGTTGAATGATAGAAGCGTCGTACGTCTTTAGCTCATCGTAATTCCAGGCAAAAACTTTTTTATATTGTCTCAAAAGATGAATATATGCTAGTTTTTCTTCGGGGACTAGGCCGATGCCTAGATTAACGTTTTGTGGTTTATCATCGGTTCCTAGGTTTACTAATTCGTAGTTCAGAGTTGGACTGTAGACCTTTTAAACCGGTTTTTCAAATCGTATAAGTCTTCTAACTTAACCATCGATTTAGGTATAGCATTATCAGTGCTATTTTGTTGTATTTGTCAATCATGATGGTCTTCGTCAATTATCTGATTGGAGTAGGATCCTTCAGAAGTGAGGAAATTTACAATATCAGGATCGTCATTGAATACTCTCCAATTTGTAATGTTGTCAGGGATGGACGGTCTAAAGATTAATTCTATTGAGAATCTATCTAGACTAAAGTCTTCGGAGGGAATAAGCCTAGAGGCTACATTAGCCAAAAGGTCTGCACTTGCATTTTGGAGTCTCAAGATTGAAGAAATATTTAATGCTATGAAATGCTCAGTTAGATCTTGTACTAAAGATTGATAGTGTTTTAAATGACCTGATAGGCAATGTATAATGTTACGTACCTGTTTGACGATAATCTCAGAGTCTCCGAAGACTTGAAGATACTTGACGTTTAACCCAATTGCTTTGTATAGGCCTTGCACCATGGCCTCATATTCTACTGTATTATTTGTGCAATTGAATTCGAGTCTGTACGTAAGCATGGTCTTGTTTCCTTCTTGACTAATCAGAACACATCCTGCTCCTGCTCCTTCGTTAGATTTAGAGCCATCGAAATATAATTTCCAAAACAAAGATGTATTTACAGGTTCGTCTACAAAATTAACACACTTTGAACTATCAGTTTGGGAAAAATTTTCGACTTGGGACAAAGCTGAATTTTCTATGTAAGGTGATGTGTGAGCATCAAAATTACCGAGAAAAGAATCTACCGAGTAATTGCCTATGATACTACTGTTATACAATACTGCTTCATTTTCTCCCTCTAATTTCGTTACTATGTACTTCTAGTGTAACTCTCGTTCAACCTTTATTTGATTCGGTTTACCGTTGTAGGGTAACCACATGTGTAACCAGTCGGTTGCAAAGTATCCATGGAGTTTCTCGGACCAATCCCTGCTAAGAATTAAGCCATAGAATTCTGGGATATCAGCCACTAGAATGTCAATAACCTGACATACCTTCGGGTTAGATGACAATCTTATGGTTACTTGATTAATTTCACCAATCACTTCGAATTGAGATCGATCAAGCTGAACTATGCGCACTTTGGATTTTTGTGGTTGAAAATTTAACTTAGCACATATTGATCTGGGTAAAATATTTGATGAAGCACCAGAATCTACCAAACAATTGTGCACATTTTTGTTGAAAATCTTGTAAGTGAGAAGAAACGGGGGAGTGTGAGATCTTGATCTTCCTCCAATCAAGGTGATATCATTTGGATCAATATTATTGATCGCATTAGTTGGAGGTCTTCCCATGTTGTGGGAAGCTTGAGAGAGTACAGAGGTAGGAAAAGGTACAATAGGCACAGCATGTAATTCTTTCATCATTATCTTCTGTTGATGCTTCAATTTGCTCAATTCATAAAGGGTAATATTAGCCCTAGTATTTTTCATGTCATCAATAATAGTGTACTCCATTTCATCCGACACTATCAGTGTTTTTGATGGAGTTGTTTGATCTGCTCAGACTGGGCTAGATTGAGTCGCTTTAGTAGTTGTTTTCTTTTTTGCGACTTTATCTTTTGTTGTAGGGCTTACGCTCTTCTACTTAGGGGTAGTTTGGGGAGGATCAAGCTGATTTTTTCTTCGTGTGCTAACCGGAAATACTTCTTGATCTTCTTCTTGTGGGAGGATGAAATCCCACATTCCTTGTAATTCCATAACTTCTTCGTCATCGGTCTGCCCTTCAGTGGCACTTTCTTCTTCTTCCTCTTCCTCAGTTTCAGCACTGGAGATGGCATTGGGTGGTTTTGCATCCGTTGAAATAACTCTTTTAAAAGCTTTGTAGGGATTTTTCAAAGAAGTTTTTGCTACTTGTTTTTTTATGTCAACCATCTCAATAGACATGGTCTTTAATACTTTCTGCAATCCTTCCAAATCGAAAGGGTCTTTTGTTTGTTTCTTCTTGGAGTCTTCCTTGAAGGTGACTTTTTTAGACTTGCGTTCCTCTATCGCGGATCTCTTTTCTAGGGCTATTACGCGTTTCTCTACTACTATTGCCTCTGTCATGTTTTCAACTAAGGTTGTTTTATTCGCTCTATCCACGAAGATTGCTATGCTTGATGGTAAAGCAGTAATATATCATTCACATCTTACTTCTTCGCTGGGTTGGGAAGCAGTGGGAATTTTGTTGAGAATTTTATTGAACCGTAAATCGAAATCTTTGATAGGTTCTTTAGCTTGGGCCTTAAGATTGGATAGGTCATTGATTAATGTTGTTGTTGATCTGTCATCACCAAACTTGATAAGGAATTGATTCTGGAAGATATCCCAACTTGTGATAGACCCGAAGGGTAATGAAAAATACCATGACCCAGTTGTCCCTTGCAGTGTATAGGGAAAAAGCCGAACAACAAAATCTTCTTTAGTAACTCCGTTGAGATTGATAGAAAGCATGAAATTGTTTATGTGTTCTTCTACTAGCATGCCTGCTTCTGGATTGAATTTGGGCAGCCATTTCTTAGGATGGGCCGGTATTTGACTCAAGGGCGCAGGCACTAAAACTGCCCCAGGGTTTTTCCATGGGGACTGGGCCATCGTTGAGCTGCTAGTAGAGAAAAGTGCAGAAGATGATCTCTGTGGCTGGGAAGACGAGGATACTATGATCGTAGATGATTGGAGAGGGGTTGTGGGAGTCCCGGTAGATGGATGGATGATGGTTTGGAATAGAGGTGTAGGTGGTTGACTTCGCGGTGAGGTAGTTGAAATGGGCAATGTAGACGAAAGAGTCTCACTGTCAGACTCTTGTGATGATTTCCTCGCTCTTTTCCTGGTGGGAAGAGGCAACTCAGTTGGCTGGATGCCAAATTTTTCACTCTTTAACCTGGTTAGGGGATGAGCAGGATTGTACTGCGAAGTCACACTGCTTTGAGATTTATCAGACCTCTGAGGAGAAATGGAAAATCCCTGAAGTTTGTGAATCAGAGATTCAACTCCAGGAGGTTTAATGGTAGACTGGTTTGAAATATTAGGGTGTGTAGCAGCGATTGATACTCGAGCGACTTTTGACTCTGGATTTGAATATACTAGAGAAGTCGGGGGAGATGATGTGGGCAATTTACTCTCAGAATGGTATTTAGATTTTGATTTAAGTGCCATTCATAGTTCAGGCCCTCCTTCTAGTGCCAAATATGTTGAAGCCCCAAAAATCGGGTCGACAACAAGGGGGATACCCACCCGGTCCGGACCTTGGTTGGTAGCTCCTTATCCGTTTGGTGTAGCGGGTCCAACTGGGGATAATGGGACTAGTTTCCCATTCTAAGGGTGTGTGTGTGTGCAAAGTTGGATGATGCTGATCTAAGGGTTCTAATATAAGCTACTTTAATCTAATTCTATGCTATTGTAATCTAATGAAAACAGAACATCTAATCTATGCTAACTCGGGATGTATTTCTTCTATTATGAGATCTAAAGAGATTTCAAATAATAACTGGTAATAAAGATCATTCAGCTATCATAAGAATGGAAATCAATTAAGATGAACCACTTTGCATAAAAGGTTAGGCAAAATAGTTGTGAACAGCATATCGCATAATAAGTTATTCATATATCAAACATAAATAAATGACTCCACCGTACAAAAGTGCCAAATGGTAACTCAAACATTCATGCAATAACATATAAACAACTAAAAACTATATATCACTTTAAGAATATAAGCAGAAATGGTCAAGAGATAAAAGTACCATTTATGACTGGTCCTACTCATAAGCTTCAAGCAATAATGATTTATCTCTCCTTGTTCTAATATTTACCGAGAGTACAAAAGTGCAACATCAGTAGCAGATATCAAATGCAAACATTAATAAACCTTGATCCATTCATTCATCAAAACCTCCTCTGAGGGTGCAAAAGTGCATGTTCTGAGGACAAGTTTTTGAGTAATTTCTGGATCCTTCTCTAAATGCCTGAGAAGGGTTTAAATACCGCTAACTAAATAACTTAATTACATAAGGATATGGTTTAAATGACTGCCCTTTATCTAAGCAAACTTATTTCTAAAAATTGAATCTAATTTCTAACTATTTCTGCATTTGCTCCTTAGTGTTGCGAGCATGCAACATTTGCCTGGGAAGAGTCGACTGGTTGTCTTCTAATTTTGCTTAGGCTACAAAAATAGAAATGGCAAGCGCTGGCACCACTTTTTAGTAAACTAGAAGATATTTTTGGGAATCATCTTCTGGCTGGGAAAATTTACTGCGTATATACTTGGTAACAACCCAAATTCCTCTTAAATTGCCTCTGCTTTTGCTATCTCAGTTTCCGGACTCGTGGATGACTAAGCAAGTTAGGGACTTTTCTTTCTGAACAATTTTCTTAGCGATGCGCGATTAGCACTAGGCGCTAATCGCGCATCAAAAACTGCCTCCATTCTTTGATCAGAGCCTTTCTGGTGCGTTTTCCACCTTTAGAACTTTTTCCTTTACCGGGCATAAGCTTTAGAATTTTGTAAACATGCTGGTTTTGTGAGCTTTTGACCTTGACTGTCGAATCGCCTATTGATATCAGCATCTGTTCAGTAATACTTTGAAATCTGCGTTTTTGTTGCATGCGGTATCCATTATGAGGGCATCTCTTCTCTGTTTTGCGAGCATTGACGCTTTCCCTTTTTCCTTAGATGTTTCCTGCACATTGCTTCATGTTGTTTCCTGTTTTTTATTCCTCTAGTTCACGCAAAGGAAAAGAGTAGTGATAATAAATTTTGACACGAAAGCTTTAAGCTCTACGAATGTATAAAAT
Organism: Pinus tabuliformis; assembly: GCA_031772625.1. Lineage (NCBI taxonomy): Eukaryota > Viridiplantae > Streptophyta > Pinopsida > Pinales > Pinaceae > Pinus > Pinus tabuliformis. The sequence goes on from CM062816.1 coordinate 1,429,596,952, forward strand.
CATGACACCCATAATGAACTGACTCTTCGAAAAACACAAAACTATCCTTCATGAATACTTTGGTGTACATTCATTAATTTCCTTTAAGGCGCGCGCCCAATTTTTGGTTTAGGGATAGCTTTTCTTGAATGCTGAGCCGAGGAAAATTTGAGATGGGTGATTTCTGCGACTCGCATCGCATCATCACGGATCGCATTATCAAGATGTGTCATCGCAGAGTTTCCTGATCAGTTTAGTGCAGAATCACGCAGATCGCAGCATCGCAGCATCGCAAGATCGCAGATCGCATTTATCGCAAGATTGCATTTATTGTTGCAATTTGTTAAGTTATTGTGTGCTGTTTATGCAATGTTGCGATATGCGATGTCGCATATCGACCATCAGAGATTTCTTAAGATTTTCATTTATGGGCGCTTCTTAATGTATGCGATGTGATGAATTTCGCGTCGCTTCTTCGCAGTTTTTTTTGTGCTCATAAAGAAATGTTTCACTCTTCTCCGTGCGATGTATTATTTGATGAGTATAATACAAAAAAATTTATAAATTTTTTTGAATTTTTTACTAAGGGTCCCCACTTCTTTAGTGTTATTGCTAATACTAAAGAAGGAGGGGGGTTGTTAGTGGTCACAACACTACCCCAAAAGATCAACCATATGAAAAGTATGATGAAGATCGTGCTTTCTTTCTGATAATTTAAATCCTGAATACACTTTTGAGGTCACAAAAATACAGTTTAATAAACTAATCCTATTTTCACAAGCACTGAAAGTAAGGGAGCTATAGACTTTCATGGTAATACACTTGGCACCTCAACATTTCATTGTGAGCTTGAGTAGGAGTAATGTAACCCCCATGTTTCACTTTGATGTTGATCATGATAGTGTAAGAAATAAAGGGAAGTAATCATGGTTTCCTAGAGTTTGAGGTCAATATACTTTTTCAAAGACAACAAAGCAATAATGTGACCATTATGATTATATGAGTGAAGAAACAATTAATTTTATAGTTCAATCCTAAAAGATCCTATCTCATGGAATCCGACAGTCATGCTATTTTTTATGTCTATGATATGAATTTATTCCTCAAGCCAGATGGGATAGGGAAGTCTCATCCTTTTACTATCAATACTCATTTGGAAGACAAAGTTATTGACATATGTGATGGATATTCATTAGTAGACAAACAAAGGGTATGTTATAAACACACAATTATTGAAGCTTTAAGTCATACAAATCCATTTCCACCTATAGATAGCTCTATTGTTGACAATAACAAAGTTGGACAGCCCCAGAAGATTGATTAAACCTATAATGAAACCCTCGATGACATATACAACTACAGTGCTGAGAATGAAAATGATGTCAAGAAAATCATTGATGAAGAATACAGGCTTGACCAAATAAAAAATTTCTCTCTGGACCACATCAAATGCAAATATGTTCTCTTCTCCATGAACATGTGGACAATCATTCATGCACTAGATTTTTAAAAGGAAATGTAGACAACAAACCTGTAACAAATCTACATGAAGTCAATGTTGAGGGACAATTTTGGGGCCTGGAAAAGGTGCACTCTAGAATGATCGATGATATAGGTCAAAATGATATTGAACCAGTAAGAGGACATTTTCTCAACATAGTCATAAACAAGATCTGGCTGCTTTGACCACTCAGCTTATGGGGTTTAGGGTTTGATGATGATACAAACACCATTATGAAGTGTTGTGTTGTGTTTGTGTATCAATCTTTGGGCATTATATTTCATAAACATACTCTAAGATGTTACTTGTAGTGGACCACTATAAAACAATCAGGTTCCATCTTTCTAATTCCCTTCACTGTATGTTCAATGTTTCAATGGGAAACCACTTTTTGTGGGTATTATTGGTCTTCTGGATCAATTGAAATAACATTGGATATTATTTCGAGTTCAAAGAGATTTGCTGGAATAATTCTCATTGCAGATAATAGACTAAAGCTCTATGGACCAGACTTCCATCTACTACTTATTTTGCTTACCCGTAAGATCTATAATTGCAATGTATGTCTACCATGCATTTTGGGTATTCTCTACTTTACAATAGTGATTTCGGTACTATGGTTTGTCATCCTTGCATTTGACAGTATTTGATGTATGGATTCTCCATATCCACTGTCTGGTTTCTTCTAAATATTTTTTTCACTGTATATTTTGGTTTGGCTTTCTATTCAGGACAATGGCATCATTGAAATCCCAAACTAAAGTATTGATATCCGTACTTTAGCACATTGGCATCTCAATGAATCAGTTATCACGATGGTATGGCAACTTAGAGACCTTGTTTAAGGTGTCATCACTATTAGGTTTAGTCTCTGATTAGCTAGCATTGCATATAATCTCACCACACTTGTAATTATGTATAGATAAGTTTTCACACTTGTCAAATATATAGTTAAAAACTTGAACCAATGATGATAGCTTAGTTACAACTCGTTTGACCGAGATAGTGTTATGCAGTAGTCGTGTTCACAAACGACATTGTGAAGAAGCATGATTAACATCTAGGAAGCTTGATTCATGAGATTTTGTACTTTGTATCTTTTTGATGAACTTTTGATGACAACTAATTGAAGAAGAGAAAGGATTAGGTGCAAGAAGGACCATTTGAAGACAAGCTCTGTTCTTTGTGGATCCTTCTTCAGTACAATTCCACTTAGCATATATATCTTCAAGAGACTGACCAATATTGGCATTAATAGTCATGATCCGGATTTAAACAGGAATGCAACAAATTACAGAGATAACGATATACACAAAGATGCAGCGGAAATAATACTTCATTTCATTAATGGAAAATACTGAAATATGCTTACAACCAGAAATGGAAATAAACCAGCTAGGGCGATGGTAGCTTATCTCTGAGAAGAGATGTGATGGCTACATGCCTCTGAACTGTGTTACAATGAGGCTCGAAGGCCTATTTATTGTTGAGAAACAATGGAAAACCCTTAACATTCCAAAACCTAACCCTAGGAGATGAAACGCCAAACTGTGGACCCCGTTTGGGGTAAATTGGTACATCAACTTCCCGGGGTTGTAACTTTGGCATATAATCTCCGTTTGACGCATACAATAACTCGTTAGAAAGATCTATCCGAGCACTACCATTGTTGGAACAGGCAACATCGTCCATTCTATAGACCCATGTTGCCCTTGGATTCCCCAAAAAATGTCGTTTAGGGCCTCAAAACGGCTCCGGAAGTTCAGGACCTGAAAAACTGCTAAAAATAGTAAGTTGTGCTACAATTAAGGAAACTGAAAATGCTGAGAAGGAAAATGGTGGGGGTCCAGATGGACTTGGCAGGTGGCCACGAATATCCACCTGGATCATTCCTCCCCCCTTAGGAAGCAATGGTCCCCATTGCGTTGAGCTCCTCCATGAGATGAGGAAACTTTTGCTGAACTTGTTCCCTGGTGAGCCACTTGCCCTGCTGAAGGAGTTGGCCTGCTTTGACAACTCGATATAGTTGGATATTCTGTTGGCGAGTGTTCTTGATCTATGTGTCCATGATCCGATCAGTTGCAGCTTGTTCCATGCAATCTGGATTTAATTTTGTGGGTTTGAGTTGTTCTGCAATGTTGGATGTGTCTAGCAATGGTGGAAAGTATGGCCGAAGGCGGTCCACATTGAACACTGGGTGCAGGCCAAGGAATGGGGGAATGCTGAGCTCAAATGCATTGTCTCCCATAGCCTTAGTAATGGTGTAAGGACCATATCGGAGTGGTCTCAATTTCCGATAGGCTCCAGTAAGGCATTCCTTTTGCAAATGCAACCAGACTTTGTCGCCCACCTGAAACTTGTGTGGCACCCGATGTTCATCATGTCGCTGCTTGTACTTGGCATTTGATTTCTCAAGAATGTCATGGACCTGCTGGCGAATATGTTGGATGCGCTCAATGAAGCTGGTGGCCTTCTCTGTTTCAGACTGGACATGAGCTGAATTCATGTGAGTAGCTGCAAGTGGCATGGCCACATCAATGGGGCATAGTGACTGGAATCCCAAACCCACCTGAAAAGGGCTATGGCCAGTGGAGCTGTGAAGAGCTCGGTTGTAGCTATGCTGAACATAGGGGAGGCTCTCGTCCCATGTGCGTGGATGCTTTGAGTTATACATGCGCAGAATGTGCACGATCATCCTATTGACAACCTCTGTCTGGCCATCAGTTTGAGGATGGAAGGCTATGGACTTTGTGAGTTTGGTGTCCAACATTGACCAGAGAATGGACCAAAATGTGCTGAGAAACCGACTGTCCCGATCTAAGATGATAGACTGTGGGATCCCAAAGTGCACCCACACTCGTTCAAAGAAAAGTTTAGCAGTGGCTTCTGCTATGATATTCTTCTTGCAGGCCACCATAATGGCCATCTTTGAGAACCTGTCAACGACCACAAAAACACAGTCATTTCCATGCTTAGTGGAAGGAAGGCCTGACATGTAATCCATGGAGATGGATTCCCAAGGTCGACTAGGGGTAGGCAACGGGGTATAGAGGCCGTGCTTCTTAATGGTCGGTTTGGCAATGGCACAGGCAATACATGATCTGATGTACTTCCCAACATCCTATCGAAGATTCGGCCAATAGAAATAATTTTGCAGTACTGCCACTGTTTTCTCGACCCCGAAATGCCCAGCAACCCGACTGTAGTGTGCTTCCCAAATCATCTTGGCACGCTCGCTTGAAGGAACACAAAGGTGACCGAGGTGGCATAATAGGGCATCCTGGAGGTGAAAGTCTGCAACACGCCGACCCTCCAAGAGTGTCTGGTATGTGTGGCCGAATTCTGGGTCGCTCTTGTAGAGAAGTGGCCAATCAGAAGTCTCGTGCCCACAAGAGTTGAGCACGATGGTTAACGCCATGATCGGTGGTCGACTGAGGCAATCTGCAACATTATTGGTGCTGCCCTTCTTATACTTGATATTCAAGTGGAACTGTTGCAGGTATGTAGACCACTTCTGATGGTGATCATTCTGCAATTTCCCTTGGGTCTGTATGAACTGCAGGGGTCGGTGGTCTGTGTGGATGACCGTTTCCTTCCCCAAAATGTAATGCTTCCATTGTCGGTAGGCCTGTACAATGGAATACATCTCTTTATCATAAGTGGGGTACTTCCGGACTGTGTCTAAAAGTGTTTCACTGTGATATGCCACTGGATGTCCATGTTGAGTAAGGACTGCCCCAATAGCATAGTCAGAGGCATCTGTCTCGACCTCAAATGGTTGTTGTAAATCTGGTAACGCGAGCACTGGTGCCGTGCAGAGGCGATCCTTCAACTCCATGAATGCCTTCTGTTGAGATTCAGACCAAAAGAATCTTGCTTTCGCCCCTCCCTTGGTGACCTGACTCAAGGGCCAAGAAATATGAGAAAACCCCAACACAAACCTGCGGTAGAAGTTGGCAAGACCTAGAAAGCTGCGGAGCTCTGTTAGAGTGGTTGGAGAGGGCCAATCCCGAATGACTTGGACCTTGGCTGGATCGACATGCACCCCCTGTTCATCAATGATGTATCCTGGATACTGAACCTGGGTCATGCCAAAAGTGCATTTCTCCAAATTGGCACATAGCTTGTGTTGCCGCAGTGTTTGGAGAACCTGTCGAATGTGGTAGAGGTGCTCTTCCCAACTCTGGCTGAAGATCAGAATGTCATCCAAGTATACTACTACAAAGGAGTTGGTGAATGGCCGCAAGATGTCATCCATTAGCCTCATAAAGGTTGCAGGAGCATTCTTCAATCCGAAAGGCATGACCAACCATTCGAAGAGGCCCTCCTTGGATTTGAAGGCAGTCTTCCACACATCAGAGGGTTCGATTGGTACCTGGTGATATCCTGACTTCAGATCAATCTTGCTGAAATATTTCGCCCCCTTTAGTTGGTCTAGGAGGTCATCAATCCACGGGATCGGGTACCTATTACGGACAGTTATCTTGTTCAGCGCCCGATAGTCAATACAGAGTCTCCATGTCCCATCCTTCTTCTGTACCAACACGATCGGGCTCCCACAGGGCGATGAACTCGGACGGATGTGACCTTTCTACAGGAGCTCCTGAATCTGCCTCTTGATTTCATTGTTCTCCAGAACGGAGCGCCGATAAATTGGTCCATTGGGTAGCGGCGCACCTGGGGTCAGATCGATGGAGTGTTTGACTTGACAGTGCAGAGGAACTCCTGCCAGAGAGGTGAAGATGTCCTCGTACTCCTCCACAATCTTGTCCATCTGTAGTTGTCGTGCAGAGGGACCCCGTCTGGAGGTCGCGGCCATTGTCTTTTTCTTTCCTTGAGGGCGTATCATCAGGAAAACAAATTTCCTAGTTTTGGAAATGATCTTACTGCATTGTTTTGCAGTAATCAAAGAGATGGCGGCAGGTGGTGCTACCTCTGGTATCCTGAACAACTTATTTCCCAATGTAATAATAACAGCACGGGGTCTTGATTCATACACAGCATGTCGCTTCCACAAGTATGGTTTTCCTAGTAATACATCACAAACTTCAAGGGGAGCAATGTCACACAATACCTCATCCGTGAAGGGCTTGATGTTGTATGGAAGGCGACACTGCTGGCTCACGCGAAGATCTCGTCCTTGGTGCAGCCACCCAATGGTGTATGGTTGTGGATGTGCTGTGGTCGGTAAGCCCAACCACTTCACGACCTCTGCCGAAATGAGGTTCTTTTGACTCCCGCTATCAACAATGAACTGTATCGGGGAGCCCTTTACCCACATCTGAGAGTGGAAGAGACGCTCCTCCTCCTCTGGATCTTCGGGTTCATTTTTCTGGATCTTTACAGTAGCAACAGTGGCGCTTGGATCCGCATCCATGATCTGCTTCCCTTTTTCATACCCCTTATCAGGTTCTGACTCAGAGTCGGAACATGCATCTGATTCTGAAACCTTTAGCTCAGCCACCAGTGACTGCTTGGCCCGACACTCACTTGTGTTGTGAGTGGAGCTCTTATGGAACTCACACCATTTTCCAGTGTCCTTTCTCGGCTTCGCGGCGCTGTTCTTTGCTTGCAGCTTCGGCTAGTTGTCTTGGGCTGTCCCGCCTTGGCTTTGTCCTTTGTTTTGTGGTTTCGGGGCACCTTTCCCCTGCTTTGGATTCGCAGATCCAAAATCTCGCTTCTTTTGTTTCAACTTCTGCTCGACCTTGACGGCATATCGGTATGCTGCGCCGAGCGAGGGGATGTTTAGGAATTGTATTTCTTCCTGGATGTACTTGTGCAGGCAGCCACGGTATTTGAGTATCAAATGTTGCTCCGAATCCTTGATACCCAACTTTGTGCGAAGGGTATGGAAAAGATTGGTGAACTCCGGCATGTCTTGGTCCCTTCCCTGTCGCAGCGTGGTCCACTTTATGTATTCATCCTCATAGCTTCCAACAGGGTAGTACTGCTCCTTGACGGCATCCCAGAACGAATCCCAGGTGGCTGCGGCTGAAAATAGTGAGCCAGTACTTTCATCCTTCTGCTCGCAGTAGGTTTCCCACCAGTCCTTGACGTGGGGTGCTACTTTGAGAAGAGCAAAAACAATCTTTTCCCGACTCGAAAAATCATGAACAGAAAAATAACCCTCTAGCAAATTTAACCATTTATCTACGGCATCTGCGTCTATCTGACCCTCGAATATGGGGATTTCAAAATTAACTTGTACCTTAAAGGGTGTGGCGTTTCCAGAGTAGCTGCTGGAAGCCGATGCGTCGCTTTTGGGTAGCCGCTGAAGGATTTGGGCAAAGCTGTCCATCATCGCGTTCCGTTGTCGCTCGAGGGCTTCTTCGAGCAAGATTTTGATGGGATCTCCTGCCCCCTCGTCTTTCTTCTCGTCCGCCATGGGAGGCCGTCGAGATTTGAGAGTCTGGTCTTGCAAAGGTTCAACCAGTTCAAGCCCTAACTCCTTATATCCCGACCTTGTTGGGGACATGCAAAGAAAAACAGAGAAAAAAGTAGACCGCTCTGATACCACTGATCCGGATTTAAACAGGAACGCAACAAATTACAGAGATAACCATATACACAAAGATGCAGCGGAAATAATACTTCATTTCATTAATGGAAAATACTGAAATATGCTTACAACCAGAAATGGAAATAAACCAGCTAGGGCGATGGTAGCTTATCTCTGAGAAGAGATGTGATGGCTACATGCCTCTGAACTGTGTTACAATGAGGCTCGAAGGCCTATTTATTGTTGAGAAATAATGGAAAACCCTTAACATTCCAAAACCTAACCCTAGGAGATGAAACGCCAAACTATGGGCCCCGTTTGGGGTAAATTGGTACATCAACTTCCCGGGGTCGTAACTTTGGCATATAATCTCCGTTTGACGCATACAATAACTTGTTAGAAAGATCTATCCGAGCACTACCATTGTTGGAACGGGCAACATCGGTCCATTGGACCCATGTTGCCCTCGGATTCCCCAAAAAACATCGTTTAGGGCCTCAAAACGGCTCCGGAAGTTCAGGACCTGAAAAACTGCTAAAAATAGTAAGTTATGCTACAATTAAGGAAACTGAAAATGCTGAGAAGGACAATGGTGGGGGTCCAAGTGGACTTGGTAGGTGGCCACCAATATCCACCTGGATCAAGTCAGCACCAAAAGAATAATTCATTGTTCTCTCTGAAATCAAGTATGGCCTTAAGGAACTTTAATATAATTGGCAAGCAGACAAATTTTGAAAGGGCTTATAGCTTATTTTATTCTTTTAATGGTTGAGCTCATTTGTAGGTGGTTCTCCATATGTCATAAATTATTGACTCTGAAGTAGTCACGGGTTATACTCCATCTGTAACATTTCAACCCTCTAAGACAGTTCAAAATTCCTGGTAAAGCATCAAGATTAAAAGAGAAGGCCCAACCCTCCACTCACTGTGATTTAACTATGTTTTCGACATTACTCACTAATGTACCACATTGCTTAACTGACTTATATTTAAGGTAGAAGGGAAAATAGATCTATTTTCAACCTCTGGTGAAATCCAAGCTCAAAATATAGTGGATTCAACATTTGTTGAATTTGGGATTTAAAAAGGGAGTCTCCCACTATCACTGGTGATCAGAAACTCAATATTTGGCACTGTTTTAGTGTATGCCCACCCATTCAAACTTCGATGCAACTTATGGGTTTGGAGTTTGCAATGGAATATACTCAATATCACTAGTGATAGCAGCCAATCCATAAGATAGCATGTGAAGAAGCCTCTCAGCCCCTGCACTAAGGGCTTGTAAAATTATACACTTTTGTCCACCTTACAATTATTTCAAAATTTGCAAAGACACATAAAGCAATTGTCTCTCTAGGTGTGATAAAGAGGTCTATCCTTTTTGATGACTAAGGACTATTGTTAGACATACATTATTGGTTCTTGGTCAAAAAATTGTAAGCCAAGATAAATGGAGAAATCAACAACTTAACTAAAACCTTTAAAGCTGAAAATGACATGCCATCTTGTTATTGTCTCAATGATGTTGGTATTCAAGACCATAACCTTGATTTTTCTTGTGATCCAAATAGGAGCATGCTTAGAGAATGTGCAACCACAACAAGAAATCATAGAGTTTAATTAATTGTGGACACATGTAATATTATGGGAAGACATACAAGATCTACAAACAAAAAAATCCACACACAATGTAGGTCATCAAGGAAATGGCCGACTCTTCAAAGAAAGCAAGGAACCCCAGGTATGAAGAATCAAATGTTGTTTTTGATAAGATAAAGAAGTGTTATTTTGTATTGGCCCTCTTGTTTATATTCTTTGGGAATCAGGCTTATTGATTGTGGTTCTTCAAGGCACTCCATCGGATAGAAGGGTGCACTCTCTAATTTGGTATAGATGGAAACAATTGTGGGATTATAATTGGAGCTGATGCCGCCTATCCTGGATAGGGTGTAGGGAATTTTACCCCTCAATTGAATGATGGTAACTCAATTCATTTAAGGAATCTCTTTTATGTACCTAATTGCAAGAAGAACTTGGTTTCCATTTTGGCAATGGAAGTCATAGGTTATAGGGTGGCACTCATCTATGGAAAGGTGTGTGTTTGAAAATAGAATTTCCAAAGATGTTTTTGAGTTCAGGGTTGTATCAAGTTGCAGGAAATCCACTGGGGACCATGTCCATTGACACATAACACTGGAGGTTTGTGAGTCAGATGGTGACAGGGATGCCTGAACTCAAAAAGAACATTAGCGTACATGTCTGATATGTACCGAAGGAAAATATTACAAGGGGATCATTCCCCTCATGTAGTAGGTCCACAGTTTTGGAACAACCAAAGGGGTTTGAGATTCATGATCAAGAATCTTACATATGCAGGTGGAAGAAATACCTCTATGGCTTGAATAAAAACTCCTCGGGCGTAGTATGATAGAATTGATAGTTGTTAGATGAAGTTGAGATTCACTAAGAGTGAAGCCAATCCAAACCGTTGTTTGAAGTTTGTGGATGATATACCTCTCATACTAGCACCTTATGAGGATGACCTATTTCAAATAGGTGTAGACCCTCACACTTGCAGAAGTAAGAGGGAGTTGGATTCTAGATGTGTTATGGTAAACTGCAAGCCAATGACTACCTCGAGGATCCTAACTTTTAGAAGTTATATGGTGATGATGCTGACTGGGTAGGCAGTGTGGAGGATCACTAGAGCACTTTTCAGTGATAGTTCTCTTTGTGTTTTTATTCGCTATCATGGATGAGCAGGAAGCAAAAGTCAATTGATATAAGCACCACCGAGACTGAATACATAGCTATGAGTATGATCTCATAGGAAGTTGCCTAGTTGTGGAAGCTCTTCAGTGTGCTATTTGTACATATGATGAATACCACTGTGATCCTCCATGACAACTGTTGGGTAGTAAACAGGGTATTTTTCACCTCTATTTACCCTACATTAATTATCAATCTAGGTATGATTTGTTATCTCAAAAAGTGTACTCAGTTTAAGGCAATCAATTATCAAGAGTAATGCTAGTAGTATAGTGCTTTTGAAAAAGTAAATAAATGCTAGAAATAAACTCTAAATGTAATGGCAAGAACTTGAAATTCTTGTAACTAAATCATTCATTTAATAAACTACAACACTTAATCAGTCAAGGGTGCAGTCATGATAACTCTTCCCTTTGTAAATTGATATAATTGAAAAGCAATCAAATAAAAGATCATCAATCTGGGAACTAGACAACAATAGTTAATGTTCACTACAGTTTCAGATCATTCTGTTCACACCAAAACAAGTACTTGAAATGATAATTAAAATGACAAGAAAGGGAACATCAACTAATCTATTTAAAAGATTGAACAACAAAGCTTTAACCTACAGGAGTGAATGAAGCAATAGTCGTAGTCTACAGGAATCAAGCAACAACCTTTACCTTGGAAATGATTTTAACAGCAACCCGGAAGTGGAACAGCAAACTAACGTGAGTTATGAAATATTGAACAACAACCCAAATCAAATGTAAACACACAACAAACTCAATCGAACGTTACACAAACAACAAATCTATACTGAGGGAAGCAGTAATCAGAGTCTCGGTATAATACTTGTTGATTACGATTATGAAGAAACAACCATTGAGGTTACCATGGAACAACAATCCCAATGAACAACAATTACTCTTAGAGGTAAACTGTAGATGAATAGGTAATAGTACCAATCTATAAATACACAACACTGTTACTCTATCAATGAACAATAATGGTAATCTGTAAGGCTCAACAATGTTATATAATGATATCAATTTGTAAAGGAATGAAAATGCGATATAAATTCAGAATGAGTAGCATAACATTCCAGTTGCAGAGGATAACCTTACTATTCAAATATGAATGAAATATAACAGAGCCAATACATGAAATAATGAGGAACAACAGATTATTGAACAAAGAAAATGAAAGAAATCAAATCACACAAGACTTGGAATTGGAAAATAATGGTAGAGGAAGCAAGTGATCCACCAGGGTCGGGCCTTAGCCTCCAGGGATGCACTATTGTGGTTACACCAGAATCAAGGATGGAACAACAACAAAATTTATATATTAACCATCAAATCAGAGTTACAGCAATTGCTCTTTAAAGAGATTCGATGATCAAAGTTTAAGTTACAACAATGAATTTCATAAAACAACACTAATAGTGCACCCTTAGGCTAGCAACACTATCCATTTTTATAGCGGTCAGGCGGAAATATCAAAGATAGAGATATTCTTTAAGGAAGTGATCCCTTAGGATCAAGAGATCTTGAGGGATTCGCCATATCATTATTTCTTAGTTATCTCTTCATTCTCTTGGGCTGATTTGGTATCTCATATTCCTTTTCCTGGCCTACGTGTTCCGATTTGGATTGCCTCATTTGGATGTGGTTCCCTGTCAAAGGGACAACAGTTGATTTCATCTTGTCTTTTTCCTTGGAATGGCGATCTTCCAATTTCTTCCTTTTCCCCATAGAAAATGGTAATAATTAGTCACTTTACATTACTCACAAATATTCTAAACTTTATCATAATCTTCCACCATATGCCCATTTCATAGTGTAAAGAAGTTATGAATTAAAGGAAAAGATAACGAAACAAGTGGCAATTACATAACTTTTATACTACTCAACACACCCCCATTCTTACCCTTTTTCATGCCCTCATGAAAACATTGTAATTGACATGCAAGGCAGTTAGGGAATATGATAGAGAAGGGTTCTCAATAGGTAGTCTACAACCATGATTCCTAGCTAAGAATTCAAAAATATGCTATGTCTGACCTTCAGGCAATTCATATAGGGCTCTATATCCTAGTGTAGGATAGTAAATGACTGAACTCGGAACCTACAACCTAACCAAGATGAGCCTTCTCTCAGGATGAGGTCACCATAGATACCCAAGCGGTCAGTAGCTAGCTTAAAATTATCATAATTTAAAGGTTCTATGTTTTGGATATTCCGATTAGAAGTTCGATATCGGAATTTGGCTGCTGCTATGGCAAGGTCTTTGATGGTAAAGAAGTATTCTACCCCTTGCTAGATGATTTCTCTATGAATAGGTCCCAATGTCTAGATCACACCCTGAGTTCTCATTAGGCTCATATGTTTATTCCATAATTGCAATGGGTCTCTAGGTTCACCCCTCACCCATAGATCTAATCCATTCTCCTATATTCGAAATACGTTGTAGGATTTAAGCCATTTTATTTGATTAACACCAAAAGAAATAAACTCCTGCAGTTGGACATCACCCATGAAAGGGCTAGGGTTCTGTTTTGTTTCTCCATCTAACACAAGATTGTGTAAATAAAATTCACATAACAGTTGCTGAACTTTCACCCCATAATGCTTACAACAGTTTATGAAGTCATCAATGGTTTTTATCTCTATAGGCACTCCTGCCTTGACAACTTTAATTTTCAATTGTAAATATCTTTCCATTAGAAACAAAGCATAGTTTCTGGCAGGTGCCCTACACGCTATAATGTTAGGATACAGAGAGCATAAGGTATCCATTTGTTTTATGACTATGTCTAGTCTATGGGTTACCTTTTTGACTCTTTCTTTTGCCTTTCGCCATCCTTCAAAGGCCTGGCTTTCTGATGCATTAACGTTTTTCAGCTGCTGTTGTAATTTTTGGTATTTTTCTTGCGGAACAGTCTGCTCTGTGAGTTTCTCTATTGTTTGTTGGGCTTGTGCCAAATATTTTTGCAGAGTTACTATCCTCAGGTCATTATCCAACATGATTATTTTGGGTTGGAGATCTACTTGGATCTCCTTATTACGACATCTCATCTTTATGGTCTGAGTTTCCTTCTCACTAGAGGACAGTGCCTCTGTCTGGATTCCTTTATCACAAGCTGGTGCATCATCTATTTGTACTTCTACATTTGCAACAGCCAGATGTTGTTCCTTTCGAGTCTGAACGACAGGTTGGACTTGAGTCCTCTTGGTCTTTTTCTTAAGGGGTTTTTCTTGGGTGATAGCATGCTTTTCCACAAAGGTTCTTGTTCATTTCTTTCCCATTTTCAAGACTCTTATTTGTTGTCGAAGTTGCTTAACGACGTTAAGCAATCTCTATTATTCCTTTCACAATATTCTAATATCCTTTGTTTTCTTGGAAGGAACAACTTTTTGTTTACTCAAGCTTGGGCTTTGTACTTCAGGTATTGTACCTTCACCTTAGCCAATTTCCTTATTTTATTCTTGGGGTACTTCTTCAGTGTTTTGCTGATCAGGTCATTCAGGGGTAGAAACCCTAGTTTTCTCTGATGTTTCCTGGGTAGCTGCTTCTTCTACCTATTCTTCATCGTGGAATTCTTCGGGTGTATTTTGACTAGGAACAAATTGTTCCTCTTCTCCATCCTTGTCACTCTTTTCCCTAGATACACTCTCATCATGAGCAGAGTGATCCTCCTCTTCTTGCTCCTCATCACACAGTTCCTCAGATGCACTTTTATCATGAATAGAGTGCTCCTGCAGTTCTTCTTCAGTATGGGGGTTGAGTGGGCTGTGGGGTTGGACATATTCACCCATATTGGCCAAAATTCAGGCCAATTCATCTTCTTGCAGAGGGTTTTGCATTGAACTTTCACTATGATGCCCGGTTTCCTCTCCTTCTTCCTGACCAGACTATTCAGTGTCCTCCTTTGCTTCTTCTTCCTCATTTCCTTCCAATTCTTCTTCATTCTCCCCACCTTCCAATTGTGGGGGTCGCTCGTCTCCTGAATCAGGTATTTCCACCGGTTGACTAATATTTCCCTAGGAATTTCCCAGCATTCCTTTGATCCTTGCCAGTCTAATAGATTTTCTTCATTTCAGTGGTCTACTCAATGTGCTGGCACTATGTTTTCGTTTCCACGCTAGCAAAGCCAGTCCCCCGTCTATGGAGAAAATTAATTCTTCCCAACTACTCTGTTGTTGGGAAAGACTGTAGCTGACTATCAGTCGTATTAACCCATGGTGGCTTACTACTGACTCTACATGGTGAGATTTCTTCATGCTTTGGGCAACATCACCTAACAAACAATTTAAGAACGCAGGCAAATTCACAGTACATTTTTGCTTTAACACAGCTAAAAGTTTGAGATGGTGTGGTCTTACCATGTCTTTTCTGCCATCACAAGTGATGTAGCTCTGGATAATTCTCTCCAATTCTACCCATGGCTCTCCCAGGGTTGCCAACAAAATTCCTTTCCCTTTTACAGTAAGGTTTTTCCCTTCATCCTAGAAGATGGTCATGGCATCTCGTAGTCTCACCTTTTTCAGAGTCCACAAAGGTCGAGTGGCCGGCAGTTCCAAAACTTCTACAATTATTTCGTTAGTGACTACTATCTATTTCCCTCTCACCATGGAGTAATTTTCTTGTAATTTCTACAAAAACTCAATTGCCACCGTCTCATTGGATTATTGTAGATGGTTAAGATAAGTTATCCATCCCTCCCTTTCTAGGATTTCCCATGCAGCATCGGACACCATCAACACCTGTGGCTCACTATGAATTGATCTTCCTCCCATATTATTCACATTCAACACACTGTAAAAACACACAGACGACAATGGAATAGCAGGCTGTTCAAATCTTTAGCTCCCTCTTAGGAAAGCACAGAGAAGGTGATGGAACAATAAGCTGCTCAAATTTCTAACTTACCACTAATTTTGTAGAGCAGAACATGGAAATGATTTTGGAATAGCAAGCCATGCATATTGGGAAAACAAAATACCGTTAAGTCTTGTTATTCCCAAGTCATAATTCTTCCAAATGATGCGCTGACATGTATGCCAGTAAATTATGAGATCACCCGCGCTCCTGTAATGTGATAGGCCGTCCTCGACCGTCAAATAAAGGAGTAGCATGATGAATTGCCATAGTACAGAGTAATAAAGGAACAACGTATAGAGATATGACATGTTTACAAAAATGAGTGGATTACCGAAATTGAGGTGTATGATAGAATCAGTAATAAATATGGAAATTCCGTGATATGATGCAAGAAATGGAGGATAGGACAGCTGACATGAATAAAAGTTTTTATGCAATCAATGTCAACTTTTACCGTCATAATTGATTTGTAAATTATTTTCATGTATCAAAGGTTTGGAAGGGTTATATACATAATCTCATTTGAAAGCATTTATAAAGATATAAGAAGAAGGGTTTTATGATGACTATTGGTGTATAAGAAATATGACTTTAATACCATAAATAGAGCTCTGTTGCCCACAGGTGTCCATAACCTTCACAGAGTTGTTTATTTCACCCTTGGAACCATAATCCTTTGTGTATGCCTAGGAAAGTGCTATGCAATGTCACAATGGAGGCCATTGTGCTGGCTTGCTAACCAGATGAATCACAATGCCATTCACCAGGAAGGAGTGAAAGGTGGGTAGGCCGATTTGTGATGAGACCTCCTGTTCCAAGGACTTTTTATTTTTTTGATGTGCCTCTTGGATCATATCCTTGGTGTGGTGGCCATAGTGGGAATGCCACTTCACTTTCTTCCTTATGATCATGGTAGGTTGGCTCTTGATGAGACCCCCTATCCTTCATCTGAAAAATCATGTTAGTAATCATATAGATAAACATTTTTCATTTTCTTCTTCTCTTTTATACAACACTTTTCCTATTTATATACAGAGGGTGGTTCAACACTCCTTAAGAGTAGGGATGGTGGAAGAAGTTTGAACATCTCAATAGAAAAAATATGCCCTTATTCTTATTCAATAATAATGATCAAAGAGAATTACGGGGATTTAGAAATAACCATCATGATAAAAATCATCAATCATATTGGTATTAGTAAAATAATTACAACAAGATGATAAATAGTTGTGTCCTTTCCTCTTTTCTCTTATCAATTCAAAGCAATTTCTTCTAAAGATAACGATTTTTATGATTTGTTGATTTTAGTATCCTCTAGTTTTTGTATTCTTGCATAAATGTATAGTTCTGCCTTAAATGACCATCCCTCACAAAAATTATCTAAATGGTAAAACACACATAAAGAAGAAAAATGCACTCAAAAAAATGTTGTTCTTAAGATAGAAAATTTGTTGTCCCTTTAGAGGGACAACAAAAGAATATGTGTACACAAAAACACAAGCAAAAAGGAAAAAAAACATGCTCAAAGTTGCTATTCCTTGAGAGGAACAACAGTTGTTCCTTGAGAGGAACAATAGTTGTTCCTTGAGAGGAACAATAGTTGTTCCTTAATCGGAACAGCAAATAAAGCAAGTGCAAAAAAAAATGCGAAAATGTTGTTCCTTTAGAAAGGAACATCAAAAAAATGAAAGTGTTGTTCCTTCGGAAAGGAACAACAAAAAACAAAAGTGTTGTTCCTTCGGAAAGGAACTGCAGAAAATGAAAGTGCTTGTTCCTTCAGAAAGGAACAACAGAAAATGCAAGTGTTGTTCCTTCGGAAAGGAACAACAAAAACCAAAAGTACTGTTCCTTCGGAAAGGAACAACAGAAAATGAAAGTGTTGTTCCTTTGGAAAGGAACAACAGAAAATGAAAGTGTTGTTCCTTCGAAAAGAAACAGCAAAAATGCAGATGTGATATTCCTTCGGAAAGGAACAGCAAAAAGGTGGAAATGTCGTTCCTTTGAAAAGGAACAACAAAATGGCAGAAATGTTGTTCCTTCGGAAAGGAACAGAAAAATGCAAAAGTGTTGTTCCTTCAGAAAGTAATAGCAAATGGTGAAAATCTTGTTCCTTCGAAAAGGAACGGCAAAATGTAAAAGTGTTGTTCCTTCGAAAATGAACATCAAAATGGCATAAATGTTGTTCCTTCGGAAAGGAACAATAGAATGCAAAAGTGTTGTTCCTTCAAAAGGGAACAACAAAGCCATAAAAATGATGTTCCTTCCGAAAGAATAACAAACTGAAACAATATTGTCCCTTCGAAAAGGAACGACAAAGTGGTGAAAATGTTGTTTCTTCGAAAAGGAAGAGCAGAATGCAAAAATTTGCGAAAATGCAGAAATCTGTGCAAAAAGAAATTTACACAAACAGAACAGAAAAAGTTATGTACAAAATTTGAAAGCAATCAGATTTCTTAGTGAACCAAATGTGAGGAAGAGTTCTCTTCCTCAGCCAGAATCTGCATGTCGGAGTCTTCCTGGAGTCGCTGGTACAAGGATTCTTGTGTAAATGGTTTACGATACAATCGAACTCGATGGCCATTTTCTTTGAAGGTGTGTCCAGATCCGTCAATGGTGGTTAAAGTAATGGTGCCATTATCATGCACCTTCTAGATTTCATATGGTCCCAGCCAGCGAGTTTGAAGTTTCCCCAAAAAATCCTGAAACCTCGAATTGTATAGGAGCGCCCAATCTCCTTCGTGGAAGACTTTATTTTTGATGAGGGTGTCATGCCATTTTTCTCTCTGTTGTTGGATTAATGTGGTATGTTGAAGAGCAGAGAGCCTGATTTCATCCAGCTCGCTGATTTGCTATAGTCTATTAATCTGGGCCTTGTTTAAATCTAGACCGACTTCTTTTGCTGTTCTCAAGGTTTGTATTTCAAATTATGGTTGAAAGATGGGTTCCTTTCCAAATACTAGCTGATATGGTGAATAACTGGTAGTGTTTCTCCATGTTGTTCTGTATGCCCACAAGGCTTCCGACAATCTTGTATCCCAATCGCATCTGTGTGACACAATGGTTTTTTTTAGTATTGCTTCTATTACTTTATTCATGCATTCTACTTGGCCGTTTGCCTGTGGGTGATATGGAGTGGCAATTTTATGTTGAATATGATAGATTTTTAATGTTGTAGCAATTTTATTACCAGTAAATTGTGGTCCTCCATCTGTGATTATGTCTCTTGGGAGGCCATATCGCACAAATATTTAGAATAGGAAATGAATGATAGAATCCTCTGTAGCTCTTGGCAGTGCCTCTGCTTCAACCCATTTAGTCACATATTCCATTGCTACCAAAATATATGTTTTCTAGTTTGATGATGGGTTGATCAGACCAACAAAAACGAGTGCCCAACGCTCAAATGGTTCAATAGCTAGCTATGGGTTTAACAACATTTCTTCGGACTGTCCAGGGCGTTCTGCTCTTTGGCAACTATCACAAGATTGAACAAATTTCTTTGCGTCTTTGAAAATTGTGGGCTAGTAATACCCTGTTTGTAGAACTTTGTGCCTAGTTCTTCGATCTACGAAATGACTACCACACGATCCGTTGTGACAGGCTTTCAGAATGTCAAAAATTTCATCTTCACAGAAGCATATTTTGATGTGCATATCTACCCTTGTATGGAATAGGTAGCCCCCAATCCAAGAAACTTGGGTACTACGCTGCATAATCTGTTTTCTTTCATTGGGGGTCAGATGTTTTGGTAATTTTCCTACGGCTAAATAATTCCCAACATTAGTGTACTAGGGTGTTTTGATAGTGATAGTGAATAAATGTTCATTTGGAAATTGATCTTCAACTGTTGCTACGTCCACTGGTTTTGGCATTCATGAGAGAAAGTCAGCTACAAGATTCTCTTTCCCAGGTCGATATTTTATTGTGATGTCAAATTCTTGCAATTAAATCAACCATCTTGTTACTCTACCATTTGTGATAGGTTTATTCACTAACTATTTCATGGCAGAGTTATTTGTATATAAAACAACAGGATATCCAATGATATAATGCTTAAATTCTTTTACAGCATGAATTACAGCTAAAAATTCTTTTTCAGTAACAGTATAGTTTAGCTCAGTAGGAGACAAATTCTTGCTAATGTTATAGATTGCATATGGTTTTTTGTTTTCTTCCTACCCAAGAACTACTCCAATAGCTGTGTCTGAAGCATCTGACGAAATCTAAAATGGCAGGTCCCAATTTGGACCTCTGAGCACTGGGGCTGTTGACACAACCTTTTTCAGATCGTCAAAAGCAAGGTCACATTTATCTGTCCAAACAAAATCAACATTCACTAGTAGTGCGTATAGAGGTGCAGATATTTGAGAAAAATGTTCTATAAATCTCCTATAATAACCAGAAAATCCAAGAAAACTGTGTACCTCTGTCTGTGCGGTAGGAGTGGGTATTAACAAAATTATTTGAATTTTGGCTGGCTCTACTTGTATTCTAGCTGCTGAGATATAATGACAAAGGATGAGCCCTTCGGTCATCATCATATAGCACTTTTGATGGCTCAAGCAAAGCCTGGTGGCAATACATCGTTGCAGCACCTTTTCTAATGTGTCTAGTGCTGGGTCAAAGTCATCTCTGTATGCTCTGAAATCATCTATGTATACTTCGAGCCCTTCATTTATTAAATATGAAAAGATGCTGAGGATAGCCCTTTGAAATGTGGTAGGGGCATTGCATAGGCCAAAGGGTAAAACTCTATAGGCAAACATTCCCCAAGGACAGGTAAAAGTAGTTTTGTCGTGGTCTTCAAGGGAAATCTGAATCTAATTGTAGCCACTAAAGCCATCCAAGAAAGAAAAGAATTTCTCTCCTGCTAATGTATCTAATACCTGATCAATGAATGGAAGGGGGAAGTGGTCTTTTTGGGTGGCTTTTATTAATTCTCTATAATCTACACAAATCCTCCACTTTCCATTCTTCTTCGGCACCACTACAAGTAGAGAGACCCCTTTGTTATTGGAGATTGGATAAATAAAGTTTACATCCAAAATTTTTTGTAATTCAGCTTTCACAATGTCTTTTAGGTGAGGGTTGAGTCTCCATTGGGGTTGGAGAACAAGTCTCGCATCCTTTTCTGTATAAATGTCAAGTGTACAAAGCTAGGGATCGATTCCTTTCATGTCTGGATAATCCCATGCAAAAGCTTCCTTATATTTTCTCAGTAGTTGGATCAGCTTTTCTTCTTGTTTAGGAGTCAGGTTATTATTGATGTTTAAGGTTTTTCTTGGCTCTTTCTCTATTGTTTTGCTGTTTGAAACGGAGGTAGTGGGTATTGATTGATCATGGGTGTCTTTGAGAGGATTTTCTTCTAGTTCATTATCAAATGCTACTTCTATCATGTGACATTGTACGTGGGATCTGGATTTAGCCTGGTTAATAAAATTGTTAATAACATCATCCTCTATTTGATGTTTTAAATCGAGGGCATCTTCTATGGTTAATGGGGATCTAATGTTTTCGGTGTGGTATGATATAGGATGTTTGTTATTTTTTATTATTGCTACACTTGGCTGGGCTGGAGGGTATAGGGCTAGATTCTTGATGTTACTCCCTCTGGTTATGGTCATACTACCTTGTCGGCAGCCAATATAAGCATCAGCGGTTGCAAGCCAAGGTTTACCTAAAATCAAGGATGTCCATCAAGTCGGTTTTTGGGGTTTATTACCAAAACTTCGATAGGATATTCCCATGAATCAATAGATACCATGACTTCATGCATTGTAACATCTGGCCTAACTACTGATCAGTCAGCCAGTTCTAATAAAGTGGAGGTTGGTTCTACTGATGTAATGCCCAGTTTTTGACAAGTGGCAGTTGTTAAAATATTAATTGCAGCCCCTAAATCAACTAAGGAATTTGAAAAGGTTTGTCCATTGATTTGCATTGTCACTATTGGATTTCCTGGGTCTTCATATTTAATAGGTGCTTCTCTCCCTAATAATATATCAGATAAGGTGTCGACTACTTGGACTATTGGGTTATTTGCTATTCTCCTCCTTGGTTTTTTTATACAGAGTTCTCTAATGGTTTTTTCATATATTGGGATATCTTGGATAGCTTGGAGGAGTGGGAGTTTTATGTACAAATTGTTTAGTTCTCCTAGAATATCAAAGTCAGGATGTTCTATAGGGTGTGGTATAATTAATCGTTCTGGGAATGGGGGAGAAGATGTGGTTATTTGATTATGAGTCTGTTGTCTGATCACATCTTCTTCTTGTGATGGTTGTTCTACAGGTAACTGATTTTCAACTTGAGCAGTTTTATCTCCCTCGGTTTCTACAATACGCCTAGATCTTAATTGAAGGTCATTACACTCCCTTAGATCGGTTTCTAGCTCTGGTGTTTCAATTATTTGAACAGATTAGACAAGTTTTTTATTTGGGTTTGGGTTTGGTTGGGCTAGGAGTTATGGTCTTAAATTGGACTGGGGGTTTTGTTGTAGTGTTGGTAGTGTAGGTTCAGGGAGTGGAATGGTTCCTACTGGCTGATTCATTGGTCTTTGCCAATTTGTCTACCAAGATTGGCTCTGCGAAATAGTAGGGGACCATTGCGTTGGATATGCATTGTTTTGCCAATATGGTGAAGCATAGGGAAAATTAGGCCAATTAAATTGACTTGTTTGGTTCGGCCATGGAGATGATGAAGGAAATGGTTGTTGTGACCAATTTGAGAAGGGAGGCTGATTTTTCCACATTGTATTATATTGTTGAGCATGATATTGCGGAGGTTGGAAAGAAGAAGATGGATCGGAGAACATACCTAATTGTCGCGGCTGCCATTGACAATGTTGATTAAGCAGGTACACCAGTTCTGGTTTTTCTTCCGCTTCCTTGTATACTGCTTTCAAGCCAGGAAGTGAGGGGCAACTTTTTGTAGAGTGGTCTTTTGTACAAATGGCACAAATTTGAACTACATCTAATGGGAACTCTTTGTGGCTGTGTGTATTCCTGCATCTAGGACAGAATATTGCCAGATTTTGCTCTACTTCTAGTTGTTTTTTCTTTGCTTGCATAATATCGAGTTGCATTGTCAGAGACCCCAATATATCAGTTTTTAAATTCTCTAATAAATTTCCAATTTCTACGCGAGTTACTCCTTCTCCAAAGATCTTGTTGGCCCTTGTAAACCTGTCATGTTTTGTTGGTTTTAGTCTTGTGCTGCCTTGCGAGCTCCTGATACATAAATTAATAATGTCAGCAAATTTTTCTTGATAAATATCTCATTTTCCCATAATATTTAGTGTTTCAACCCATTTTTCCTTCATGCCTTTAATTAGTGTTGTTTTTAATATATTGTCAGGTAAGGGTAATGGTGCATAAGGAGATCTTTGAAGATTATACTGAAAACGTTCAACATATTCTTCTAATGTCTCATTAGGCCTAGCTACCATCTGAAATATTTCATCTTTTAGCTCTCTAAACCTACAATAGTCCTGATATTTCTTTAGGAAACCACCTTTCATCTGATCCCAGTCATTTATAACACCTCCACCCAATCCCACAAACCATCGTAAAGCAGCCCCTTTTAGTGTAGAGGGAAATAGTTTCAGCTTTTAGGGATCGGTGGTATAGTCATATCCTCTGCACAACACATCAAATTGAAATAAAAATGCATCTGGATCTTCTGATGTTAGGCCATGAAATGTAGGGATGTGCTGGAGAGGAATGGCCTTCATAGGTGCATTAACTGTAATATCTACAATGGGATATTTTAGTGTGGAGGTTTGGGGGTTTTGCTAGTTGTGGGCCATTTGGTCAAATATGTGCCAATAACCTTCTGGGATGTCTAGGAGGGTATTCCTGGGCTAGCTAGAAGGAGTACGAATGGCCTTGACAACAGTTCCTTGGTCTAGGATGATGAGATTTCCTTGCTGAATTAATGTTTGGGGGGACTTTTTCTCTTCGTTTTGGATGACCTTTATAGCAGTTCCCTTGTTTGGACCACTTAGTGGCTGATCTATTCCAAGAGAAGATTTTGGCTCTTTAGTTTCCCATGTTTCACCTCTTCCCTCATAGAGCTTACTAAGGCTCCCTTCTTGCAATGATTTTGGGCTAGAATTCTCAATTTCTTGAAAATCTTGCTCCTCTATTTAGATGTGCACCTCAGCAAAGGCTACAGATGGTGATCCTGTGGCCTGAAGGGAACTAGTAGGTTGTCTAGAAGCAACTTTTTTAGGTCCTACTGAAGGCTTAGATTCTACTTTTTTAAGGATTTCGTCTATGAAGGTTGATCAGCCAAGGGTCACCGGTCGCTTAGCTTTATCAGGTTTGGGTAGAGGTTTAGGATTCTTTTCAAGCCTTTTCTACTTAGTCATGCACACAAATCAAATGTTGATTTCTACCCAAAACAACAGCAAATCTATAGGAAAGCGGGCATGGGAGCAGGGCTATTACATGCTCTGTACGTAGGTTCTTACCTTTTGTCTTTAAAACCCAACTCTCACCTAGTAGGTACTTACACTACTCTCAAAAGAAACAAATGGCTACACTCTTCCCTGGCAACAACGCCAAAATGTTGGGCAGTAAATAGGGTCTTTTTCACCTCTATTTACTCTACATTAACTATCAATCCAGGTACGATTTTTTATCTCAAAGAGTGTACTCAGTTTGAGGTAGTCAATTGTCAAGAGTAATGCTAGTAGTATAGTGCTTTTGCAAAAGTAAATAAATGTTGGAAATAAACTCTAAATGTAATGGAAAGAACTTGGAATGCTTGTAACTAAATCATTCATTTAAGAAACTACAACACTTCATCAATCAAGAGTGCAGTAATGATAACTATTCCCTTTGTAGACTAATGTAATTGAAAAGCAATCAAATAAAGGATCATCAATCTGGGAACCAGACAACAATAGTCAATGTTCACTATAGTTTCAGATCGTTATGTTCACACCAAAACAATTACTTGAAATGATAATTCAAATGACAAGAAAGGGAACAACAACTAATCTATTTAAAAGATTGAACAACAAAGCTTTAACCTACAGGAATGAATGAAGCAATAGTCGTAATCTACAGGAATTAAGCAACAACCTTTACCTTGGAAATGATTTGAACAGAAACCTGAAAGTGGAACAAAAAACTAAAGTGAGTTATGAAATATTGAATAGCAACCTGAATCAAATGTAAACACACAACAAACTAAATCGAACGTTACACACACAACATATCTATACTGAGGGAAGTAGTAATCTGAGTCTCGGTATAATTGTTTTTTATTACGGTTATGAAGAAACAACAATTGAGGTTAACATGGAATAGTAATCCCAATGAATAGCAATTAATCTTAGAGGTAAACCGTATATGAATAGGCAATAGTATCGATCTATAAATACACATCACTGTTATTCTGTCAATGAATAGTAATGGTAATCTGTAAGGGACATCAATGTTATATAATGATATCAATCTGTAAAGGAGCGACAATGTTATATAAATTCAGAATGAGCAGCATAACATTCCAGTTGCAGAGGATAACCTTACTATTCAAATATGAATGAAATATAACAGAGCCAATACATCAAATAATAAGGAACCATAGATTACTGAACAAAGCAAATAAAAGAAATCAAATCACACACAACTTGGAATTGGAAAATAATGGTACAGGAGGCAAGTGATCCACTAGGGCTGGGCCCTTAGCCTCCAGGGATACGTTGTTGTGGTTACACCAAAACCAAGGACAAAACAAAAATTAAATTTATATATTAACCATAAAAATAGAGTTACAGCAATCACTCTTTAAAGAGAGTCGATGATCAAAGTTTAAGTTACAATAGTGAATTTCATAAAACAACAATAATAGTCCGCCCTTGGGCTAGCAATGCTATCCCTTTTTATAGCGGTCAGGCGGAAATATCATTATTTCTCAGTTATATCTTTCTTCTCTTGTGCGGATTTGGTATCTCCTCTTCCTTTTCCTGGCCTACGCACTACGACTTAGATTTCCTCGTTTGGATGTGGTTCCCTGTCAAAGGGGAAATAGTTGATTTTGTCTTGTCTTTTTCCTTGGAATGGCAATCTTCCAATTTCTTCCTTTTCTCCATAGAAAAAGGTAATAATTAGTCACTTTACGTTACTCACAAATCTTCTAAAATTTATCATAATCTTCCACCATATGCCCATTTCATAATGTAAAGAAGCTATGAATTAAAGGAAAAGATAACGAAATAAGTGAAAATTACATACCTTTCCTACTAGTCAACAACAACCAGGGTGGGATTCGATTTTTGAGGAATCTTGTGTTTGATGATTTCTCTAGCAGATAGACATCAGATACTACCTTATGGTAAGTCAATGAGTGAGAAGGCTCCATCGCATTGAGATTGATGTACAGGAAACATACATTTTGTCAAAGCCCCAGGGAAAGGTCAAATTCTTGACATTCTGAGACCCTCTTATGAGGGTCATGTATGATGCACACATTGAGCTCTGGGAGCTCCAGGGGGGCGCAGGGTACTTCTTGGAGCAACAACGACCATAGGGCGATTCACCTTCATCTGGTGGTGCGCTATGTATAGGGTGATAGGTTCAACCTTCCCTTGTGATACGCCATGGTGATTGTGGAACAAGATGATTAGTTCTCCTGTGGGCCGGGATGATTAGATCTCCCATGGAAACTGTGGAACAAGATGATTAGTTCTCCCATGGAAACTTTGAAGGAGGATGATCAGTTCTCCTGTGGGAAGGGATGATTAATTCTCCCATGGCAATTATGGGACAAGATGATTCATTCTCCTGTGGGCTGGATGATTAGTTCTCCTGTCAAGGCATTGTACCCATGCAGTCTAGCACTCATGGGAAGTACCTCTCATGTGATCAATGAGAAAGGAAATGGGGTTAGGGAACATAGTAGTACTATCGATGGATGCTTCATTGTATCTAATGTACTCCCCAGTTAGGATGACCTCCATTGATCTGAGATCAATGAAACTGATCTAGGATCAGTATGAGTGGTTTGAGACACTCTCTTGTGATATTGATATGGGATCAATAAAATTGACTTCAGGTCAGTAAGAGTGATATGAAAAACTCCCTTCAGATGAAACTGACTTCGAGTTAGTAGAGAACAGTATGAGACATTATCGATCAATTCTTATTCTTCATGGTTCAGCATAGCAGAGCAGAACTTAGTAGAGCTCAACAGAGAAAAGTAAAGCCCTAGATACAGGAGGAAAGGGAGATCTAGCATAGTGAAGGAAGCCCTAACGTTGCCTTATGGAGAAGCCCTAAATGTTGTCCTATGGAGAAGCCCTAAATGTTTCCCTATGGAGAAACCCTAAATGCTACCCTATGAAGAAGCAGTAATACTCAACCATGGAAATGAAGGCAGAAACCCTATCTGGAGGTCTAAGGAGAAGAGATGGCCTAAACCTAGCTGGTACACTACCTAATGGACATGGAACCTAAACACTGTCTTAGAAGAAGTGCTCTACACATGGAATTTCCTTGTTGTCATGAACAGAAAGGCCCTTATCCTATACACAGTCATGAAAGGAATACCATTGTTGTCATCGAAGGAATGCTCTCACAAGTAAACACTGAGATAAAGAAGCCACACCTTCAGCTATCCTTAACATTGTTATAAATAAGGATGCTCTATTTGTTGTTTGGATTGAATCATAGTCATGAATGATAGATCCAAGTCTTATGATGAATGTTGTAATATTATATACAACATAGTATATGACAGCAAGATGTATGGTCTAGCAATGGTGCAACAATATGGATAGCAAGATGTATGGTGCAGCAGTATGGACATCAAGATGTATGGTGCTGCAGTGGGATAACAATGCTACATGGTGCTACAATGATACAACAATGGGACAACAAAGGAAACTTGGTGCAGTATGGTGTAGCATATGGTACAACAATGGGACAACAATGGTCAATGGCATATAGTGCACAATGGGACAACAATGGTACAATGGTACAACATGGGACAACTAGTATTTAGTGCAACAAATTCATGGTGTTGTTATGGTATGGAAAAGCACAGTGGGACAACCATGAAATTATGCAGCAGTGGCACAATGGGACAACCATGACATGGTGCAGCAGTCGCACAGCAGGACAGTCATGACGTAAGTGCAACAGTGGCACAACGAGATAGCCATGACATTGTGCAGCAGTGGCATAATGGGACAGCAAGAATGTGCAGCATGGTGCAGCATGATGACAAGATGCAGCACAATGATTGGTGAAGGAGTCACCTTGGAGAATCAGTTGAAGCATCATGTCTTTTAATCTCTTATATCATCTTGTTAGAGATGGTCTATGATCTTATCTAGATAACTCAAAGTGTTGACCTATATTGTAAATGTACTCTCTCTCTCTCTCTGTTGAACTATTGAAGAACATATAAGAAGAATTGATCAAGGGTTTCCTCACATTGGGGTTTGTCCCTGGCTAGTGCCATATCTTGTGTTCTCTTGCCTTGGCTTGTCTTCTGCGATTTATGTTTATCTTATATCTGTAGTTTACTTTAATGGTGATGTGATTGCTAATCTGAAAAAGATATTGAGTTAACTATGAAAATTGAAATAAATTGCTTTAAGCATAGAACATACCTAAACTTAACATGGTATTAGAGCCGAGGTGAAGAAAAAGCCCAAGAAAAAGTGAAAGAGCAATCCGTGAAGATAGTTGGGAAAGGACAAAAGAATCAATGGATTCCTTGTCCCTCTTCAAATTCACCAAGGGCAAAGTTGAAGTAGAGTATATCATCAGAATGGCACAACAGAAGATTCTGATGGCCTACCTATAGATCACTTCAATGGGAAGTCTGGATCTTAGGGTAAAAGGAAAGGTAGACGCCTTGCTTACAGTAAGTTCAACCATTATGCAAAGGAGTGTCCAAATGGTAGGGACAAATCTATTGATGAAGATAACAATCATTCCAATGATATCTTCAATGATCGAAGGATTAACAAATAATGCAGGTCATCAAGGAAATGGCTAGCTCTTCAAGGAACAGGAGGAACCCCAGATATGAATAATTAAATGTTTTTTCTGATATGATAAGGAAGCGTAATATTGTATTGGCCCTCTCCTTCAGATTTTTTGGGAATCTGGCTTATTGATTATAGTGCTTCAAGGCACTTCATCGGATAGAAGTGTGCTCTCTCTAATTTGGTAAGAAGCAATCGTGGGATTATACTTGGAGCCGATGCCACCTATCCCAAAAAGGGTGTGGGAAAAATCACCCCTCAACTAAATGAGGGTAACTCGATTCATTTACAGAATCTCTTTTATGTACCTGATCACAAGAAGAACCTAGTGTCCATTTCGACAATAGAATTCAAAGGTTTCAGGGTGACATTCATCGATGGAAAGGTACGTGTTTGAAAATAGAATTTTCAAAGATGATTTTAATAATGGGTTTAGGGTTGGCAATTTTTACCAACTTGCAGGATGGTCCATTGGGGACCATGTCAGTGGACACATCTCATCTATAGCACTAGATGTCTACTTATTGTGGGGACCTACCCGATGTGAGTCAGATGGTGACTAGGATGCTTGAATTCAAAAGGAGCATGAAGGTACATGTCTAAGATGCACTGAAGGAAAATCTTACAAAGGGACCGTTCCCCTCGTGTAGTAGGTTCACATGCTTGGAACAACCCAAGGGGTTTGAGATTCATCAGGAATCTCATGTAGGCAGGTGGAAGAAATCCATCTACAATGATGTAAATCACCTCAGGTTTGATATGAGAGGATTGATAGTTGTTAGATGAAGTTGAGATTCACTAAGAGTGAAGTTGATCAAAACCATTTTTTGAAGATTGTGGATGATATACCTCTCATACCAGTAGCTTCTAAGAACAACATATTTCTGATAGGTGCAAACCCTCTCACTTGCAGAAGTAAGACAGAGTTGGACTCTAAATGTGGAATGGTAAACTGCAAGCCCATGACTACCTTGAGGATCTTAACTTTCAAAGTTATATGATGATGATGCCGGACCATATTTGGGAAATGCCTTTGAGTTTCATAAACTCATTTGCGTTGATGTTCTTGGTGAACTTCTGTATGTATATATGTTTTGTCATTAGCATGGTGAGCTCATATTTGGTTGAGCCTCACTGGATTGGTGCCAAGAATCTTCTAAGATATCTTCGGGGCAAAATCTCTCGTGGAATATCGTAATGTAGCAACACATGACCATAGGGCGACTCACCCTCCCTTAATGGTGCAGTGTTTACAGGGTGAATAGCTCAGCCTTCCCTTATGATACCCTGAGGCAAATTTAGGATAGGATGATTCATTCTCTTGTGAGCCAAGATTATTAATTCTCTTGTGGGACAAGATGATTAGTTCTCTTGTCGAGGCATCCAACCCATGCAGTCCGGGACTCATGAGAAGTACCTCTCGTCTAATCAATGAGTAGAGAAATGGGGTTAAGGACCATAGTAGTACTATCGATGGATGCATCATTACATCTATTGTACTCCCTATGCTAGGATGACCTCCAACTAATCTGGGATCGGTATGAGTGGTTTCAGAGATCTCTTGTGATATTGATCTGGGATCAAAAAAACTAACTTCAAGTCAGTAAGAGCGATATAACGCACTCTCTTAAGATGAGACTGACTTCAAGTCAGTAGAGAATGGTATGAGACATTCTCGATCAATTCTTCTTCTTTATGGTTTAGCAAAGCAGAGCAAAGTAGAGTAGAGAAGAGCTCAATAGAGCAGAGTAGTGCAAGGCACTGATCGCAGAGATAGCACAGTCAGACATATGGATCAGTGGATGGAGTCCTCCCTAGTTGGGAAAAGAATACCATTGTTGTCATGGAAGGAATGCTCTCACAAGTAAGCTTTGAGATAAAGAAGCCACACCTTCCCCTATCCTTAACATTGTTCTAAATAAGGATTCTCTATCTATTCTTTGGATTGAATGACAATCATGAATGATAGATCCAAGTCTTATGATGAATGGTGTAACATTATAGACAAGATAGTATATGACAGCAAGATGTATGGTGCAACAATGGTGCATCAATATGGACAACAAGATGTATAGTGTAGCAATGTTGCAACAGTATGGACAGCAAGAAGTATGGACAATAAGATGTATGGTGCAGCAATGGTGTAGTAGTATGGATAGCAAGATATATGGTGCTGCAGTGGGACTGCAATGCTACATGGTGCTACATTGGTTTTGTTCGGAGACCCTCTTATGAGGGTCATATATGATGCACACATTGAGCTCTGGGAGCTCTAGGGGGGCGTAGGGTACTTCTTGGAGAAACAACGACCACAGGGCGATTCACCCTCACTTGGTGGTGTGCTATGTATAGCGTGATAGGTTTAACCTTCCCTTGTGATACCCCATGGTGATTGTGGAACAGGATGATTAGTTCCCCCGTGGGCCGGGATGATTAGTTCTCCCATGGAAACTGTGGAACGGGATGATTAGTTCTCCCATGTAAACTTTGAAGCAGGATGATCAGTTCTCCTGTGGGATGGGATGATTAATTCTCCCATGGAAATTATGGGACAAGATGATTCATTATCCTGTGGGCTCGATGATTAGTTCTCCTGTCAAGGCATTGTACCCATGCAGTCTAGCACTCATGGGAAGTACCTCTCATATGATCAATTAGAAAGGAAATGGGGTTAGGGACCATAGTAGTACTATCGATGGACGCTTCATTATATCTAATGTACTCCCTATGCTAGGATGACCTCCATTGATCTGAGATCAATGAAACTGATCTAGGATCAGTATGAGTGGTTTGAGACACTCTCTTGTGATATTGATATGGGATCAATAAAATTGACTTCAAGTCAGTAAGAGTGATATGAAAAACTCCCATCATATGAAACTGAATTCGAGTTATTAGAGAATGGTATGAGACATTATTGATCAATTCTTCTTCTTCATGGTTCAGCAGAGTAGAGCAGAACTTAGTAGAGCTCAACAAAGAAAATTAAAGCCCTAGATACAGGAGGAAAGGGAGATCTAGCATAGTGAAGGAAGCCCTAACACTGCCTTATGGAGAAGCCCTAAATGTTGCCCTATGGAGAAGCCCTAAATGTTTCCCTATGGAGAAACCCTAAAAGCTACCCTATGAAGAAGCAGTAATACTCAACCATGGAAATAAAGGTAGAAACCCTATCTGGAGGTCTAAGGAGAAGAGATGGCCTAAACCTAGTTGCTACACTACCTAATGGGGATGGAACCTAAACACTGTCCTAGAAGAAGTGCTCTACACATGGAATTCCATTGTTGTCATGAATGGAAAGGCCCTTATCCTATACGCAGTCATGAAATGAATACCATTGTTGTCATCGAAGTAATGCTCTCACAAGTAAACAATGAGATAAAGAAGCCACACCTTCAGCTATCCTTAACATTGTTCTAAATAAGGATGCTCTATTTGTTGTTTGGCTTGAATCATAGTCATGAATGATAGATCCAAGTCTTATGATGAATGTTGTAATATTATATACAACATAGTATATGACAGCAAGATGTATGGTCTAGCAATGGTGCAGCAATATGGATAGCAAGATGTATGGTGCTGCAGTGGGATAATAATGCTACATGGTGCTACAATGATACAACAATGGGACAAAGAAGGTAACTTGGTGCAGTATGGTGCAGCATATGGTACAACAATGGGACAACAATGATCAATGGCATATAGTGCACAATGGGACAACAATGGTACAATGGTACAACATGGGACAGCTAGTATTTAGTGCAACAAATTCATGGTGTTGTTATGGTATGGAAAAGCACAGTGGGACAACCATGAAATTATGCAACAGTGGCACAATGGGACAACCATGACATGGTGCAGCAGTCGCACGGCGGGACAGTCATGACATAAGTGCAGCAATGGCACAATGAGATAGCCATGACATTGTCCAATAGTGGCATAATGGGACAGCAAGAATGTGAAGCATGGTGCAGCATGATGACAAGATGCAGCACAATGATTGGTGCAGGTGTCACCTTGGAGAATCAATTTAAGCATCATGTCTTCTAATCTCATATATCATCTTGTTAGAGGTGATCTATGCTCTTATCTAGATAACTCAAAGTGTTGACCTCTATTGTAAATGTACTCTCTCTCTCTCTCTCTCTGTTGAACTATTGAAGAACTTGTAAGAAGAATTGTTCAAGGGTTTCCCCACATTGGGGTTTGTCCTTGGCTAGTGCCATATCTTTGTTTCTCTTATCTTGGCTTGTCTTCTGCGATTTATGTTTATGTTCTATCTGTAGCTTACTTTAATGGTGATGTGATTGCTAATCTGAAAAAGATATTGAGTTAACTATGAAAATTGAAATAAATTGCTTTAAGCATAGAACATACCTAAACTTAACAGGGTATTAGAGCTGAGGTGAAGAAAAAGCCCAAGAAAGAGTGAAAGAGCAATCCCTGAAGATAGTTGGGAAAGGACAAAAGAATCAATGGATTCCTCATCACTCTTCAAATTCACCAAGGGCAAAGTTGAAGCAGAGTATATCATCAGAATGGCACGGCGGAAGCTTCTGATGGCCTACCTACAGATCACTTCAATGGGAAGTCTGGATCTTAGGGTGAAAGGAAAGGCAGATGCCTTGCTTATAGTAAGTTCAACCATTATGCAAAGGAGTGTCCAAATGGTAGGGACAAATCTATTGATGAAGATAACAATCATTCTAATGGTATCTTCAATGATTGAAGGAATGACAAATAATGCAGGTCATCAAGGAAATGGCCGACTCTTCAAGGAAAGGGAGGAACCCCAGATATGAATAATTAAATGTTTTTTCTGATAAGATAAGGAAGCGTAATATTGTATTGGCCCTCTCCTTCAGATTTTGTGGGAATCTGGCTTATTGATTATAGTGCTTCAAGGCACTTCATCAGATAGAAGTGTGCTCTCTCTAATTTGGTAAGAAACAATCATGGGATTATACTTGGAGCCGATGCCACCTATCCCAAAAAGGGTGTGGGAAAAATCACCCCTCAACTGAATGATGGTAACTCAATTCACTTACAAAATCTCTTTTATGTACCTGATCACAAGAAGAACCTAGTGTCCATTTCGGCAATAGAATTCAAAGGTTTCAAGGTGGCATTCATTGATGGAAAGGTACGTGTTTGAAAATAGAATTTTCAAAGATGATTTTAATAATGGGTTTAGGGTTGGCAATTTTTACCAACTTGCAGAATGGTCCATTGGGGACCATGTCGGTTGACACATCTCATCTATAGAACTAGAAGTCTACTTATTGTGGGGACCTACCCGATGTGAGTCAGATGGTGACTAGGATGCTTGAATTCAAAAGGAGCATGAAGGTACATGTCTAAGATGCACTGAAGGAAAATCTTACAAAGGGACCATTCCCCTCGTGTAGTAGGTTCACATTCTTGGAACAACCCAAGGGGTTTGAGATTCATCAGGAATCTCATGTATGCAGGTGGAAGAAAGCCATCTATAATGATGTAAATCACCTCAGGTTTGATATGAGAGGATTGATAGTTGTTACATGAAGTTGATATTCACTAAGAGTGAAGCTGATCAAAACCATTTTTTGAAGATTGTGGATGATATACCTCTCATACCAGCAGCTTCTAAGAATAGCCTATTTCTTATAGGTGCAAACCCTCTCACTTGCAGAAGTAAGAGGGAGTTGGACTCTAAATGTGAAATGGTAAACTGTAAGCCCATGACTACCTTGAGGATATTAACTTTCAAAGTTATATGATGATGATGCCGAACCATATTTGGGAAATGCCTTTGAGTTTCATAAACTCGTTTGTATTGATGTTCTTGGTGAACTTCTGTATGTATATATGTTTTTTCATTAGCATGGTGAGCTCATATTTGGTTGAGCCTCACTGGATTAGTGCGAAGAATCTTCTAAGATATCTTCGGGGCAAAATCTCTAATGGAATATCGTAATGGAGCAACACATGACCATAGGGTGACTCACCTTCCCTTAATGGTGCGATGTTTACAGGGTGAATAGCTCAGCCTTCCCTTACGATACCCTGAGGCAAATTTAGGATAGGATGATTCATTCTCTTGTGAGACAAGATTATTAATTCTCTTGTGGGACAAGATGATTAGTTCTCTTGTTGAGGCATCCAACCCATGCATTCTGGGACTCATGAGAAGTACCTCTCATCTAATCAATGAGTAGGGAAATGGGGTTAAGGACCATAGTAGTACTATCGATGGATGCATCATTACATCTATTGTACTCCCTATGCTAGGATGACCTCCAACTAATCTGAGATCGGTATGAGTGGTTTCAGACAATCTCTTGTGATATTGATCTGGGATCAATCAAATTGACTTCAAGTTAGTAAGAGCGATATGACACACTCTCTTAAGATGAGACTGACTTCAAGTCAGTAGAGAATGGTATGAGACATTCTCAATCAATTCTTCTTCTTTATGGTTCAGCAAAGCAAAGCAAAGTAGAGCAGAGAACAGCTCAACAGAGTAGAGTAGTGTAGGCACTGATGGCAAAGATAGTACAGTGAGACATATGGATTAGTGGATGGAGTCGTCCCTAGTTGGAAAAAGAATACCATTGTTGTCATGGAAGGAATGCTCTCACAAGTAAACTTTGAGATAAAGAAGCCACATCTTCCACTATCCTTAACATTGTTCTAAATAAGGATGCTCTATCTATTCTTTGGATTGAATGACAATCATGAATGGTAGATCCAAGTCTTATGATGAATGGTGTAACATTATAGACAACATAGTATATGACAGCAAGATGTATGGTGCAACAATGGTGCATCAGTATGGACAACAAGATGTATAGTGTAGCAATGGTGCAGCAGTATGGACAGCAAGATCTATGGAAAATAAGATGTATGGAGCAACAATGGTGCAGTAGTATGGATAGCAAGATATATGGTGCTGCAGTGGGACTGCAATGCTACATGGTGCTACAATGATATAGCAATGGGACAACAAAGGCAACTTGGTGCAGTATGGTGCAGCATATGGTACAACAATGGGACAACAATGGTCAATGGCATATAATGCACAATGGGACAACAATGGTACAATGGTACAACATGGGACAACTAGTATTTAGTGCAACAAATTCATGGTGTTGTTATGGTATGGAAAAGCACAATAGGACAACCATGACATTGTGCAGCAATGGCACAATCAGATAGACATGACATAGTGCAGTAGTGGCACAATAGGACAGCCATGCCATAGTGCAGCAGTGGCACAATGGGACAGCCATGCCATAGTGCAACATTGGCACAACAGGACAGTCTCGTCAAGAGGTGTAGGAATGATCTAAAGATCATCTGATTCCAATGTGTATTCATGGAGATATGAATTTATTTGTGTTATGTGACAATTCATCAAGGTCGGCCAGCAACCAAATTACCCCATCTATCCTCAACATTTTATTATAAATAGAAGAGGTTTTCAAGTCATTTTGTACACACACTTCACTCTTGATCTATCTCCAATTGTTTTGGGTTTTGGTGGCAAGAGACATCTAGATGATGAAGCCCTAGACACATGAGGAAATGGGATATTCTAGCCATAGTCAAGAAGTATCTTATATGTTGTCCTAATATAGATACGATGCCCTAACTACAATCCAAAACTAGGAGTTGAAGTTCTTGTTTAGTTGTGCACTAATCTGCTATCAAGGGAGGGCTAATGCTGCCCTAAATGCAATATTAAGGGAAGATTCATAGCCACAGCCTTGGAGGAGCCCTAGCTACTATAAAATGTGTCTTATTCGTAAGCCTTATATGTTGTCCAAAAGGGATTGAATCACAGTGAAGAGAGGCTCCTTCGCTATCTCAAAAGAAGGCTCTTCATCACAGCAAGGAGGCTTCCATACGCTACCAAAGGAAGCTCCAAAAGAGCCCTAGATGCAGTCTTTTATTCACAGCTAAGACACAATCAAAGGGAACCTAAATGAATCACTAATCCCCAATAAGAAAGAGACTCAACACACAGTCCTAAAGGATGTGTTTTAGGTGTTGTTCAAGTAATGAGACCTAACACGTCTTAGCCATAGTTTTTAATCCCAGCCGCATTGAAGGGAAAAGTCTCTACAATTGTCTTATGGGGAGGACCTATACATTGTCAAAAGAGGTTCTAACCAGTAGTTAAGGAGGGCTCTACTATGTTGGCTAGAGGAACTATATACCACTATAAAGGAAGGCTTCACATTTATGATTGAGGTCTTAAGCCACATCAATGAGAGACCCCAATCTGCTGATGGGAAGAAGCCCTAACAACATATCAAGACTTGAAGGATCAGCATAGTATTTCAGTGGCAACATGATGATGATAGCATTGTGATTGAAATTATTCCTTAGGATTGTCTATAAGGTTGGTAACCTACAATCATATTATATTAATGAAATTTGTCCTAGACAAAAGTTCAAATCAGTACACTCAGATTGAGTCAAGTCCTTGTACAACTTATACTACTGCATTGATATTATTTGTTGACTGAAGATTAGAGGCCAGACTTGCTGTTGGGCTAGACCATAGGCCATAGCTAGTAGCAAAGGTATTGACTTGAAAGCGTGACAATGGTGGAGCTACACCTCGAAGTCATGGATTGGTAATTGTGTGAAGGAAGAGGATTGAATGTTGATGCCATATCTCATAAAGCAGCTACAGCTACTGCAACAAGCAACTATCAGTGTTTTGGGGAGCTGTATTGGGTCAAGGGTTGACCATGTTCGACTTAGTTTGATGAGCATCCTATTGGTGCCATATGGATGAACTTACATTGATGTCAGAGTGTCAGCAAGGAAATTTTCAAATATCTTAACACAAAGAAACAAGAAATCAAATTCCATTAAAATGCACTTAACTTTACATATGCCCAAAAGCAGAGGAAATAACTAAGCTGGAATCTGATCCAAGAAAATGCCTTGTATTATCATCATATGTTTAGTAAAGATTACAAGGAAATGGGTTGGGTATGTGTTTAAAGTCTGTACAATAAAAAAGATAGAATCTAAAGGTAGCCCCAACAATCTGAACAAGCAACAAGATATGATAATAATTTATTCAAAGAGCTATTTTTTAATAAAACAAATAGAAAGCCTAAACACATACCTATTTTAGGCAAAAACTATGGAAGATTGGCCTCACAGAAAAAAAATGGTAGTAAATGCAGAGCTTATAAAATTGTCTTGGCGGTTCAGAAGGGTTGTTGACAGAAGCACCTCACCTGTCAATGCTACATGATACTCCTCGACCATATTGGAGATAATGTGTGCATCTTCCCATCAAAACACACAGATCATGGATTATCAAAGCACATTGATCACTGATTATCTGTATGTTCAAAAGTTTCCCAAATTGTTGAATCAAAGATTATCATGTGTTTCGTGTGAATTTGGGCAAACTTAGAAGTCAGGTTGAAAATTGCTACAAGTGTCCTTATTTTTCTATAAGAAACAGTCTAATGTGAAGGTGAATATGCTAAATGTGATATTGGAAGGCAATGATGCTAATGAGAAGTTGGAAAATTGAAAATTGGACATATCCAATGCATTAAAATAACTTGTGGTAGGGTTAATCCAACAAAATGCAAGGTTGTAGTGTTCCTTGTAGTTGCATTATAGAGTAGAGTGTAAGAAACAATGAATAACAGATAATGAACAAAAAATTAAAAATAGTAATGGAAATGAACTAAATTCAAAGTAAAAATTCTATACAACTAATGTAACAGTGCTACAACTATCATCAACAAATGTTAAGATAAGTTGCAAGAAAAAATTTCTCATAAACAAACGTGTGAACATAAATGATATAAGAGGGATATTGACCACCTAGGTCAATGGACCTTAACAGAAGGAAACGTAAAAACCTTAGAATAAAGCTAAGCTAAGAGCTGAAATCAAATATCACTTCGATTAGCAAACATGTTGATTGTACATGACAAAGTTACAAAAAATGCTTGGAATCTAAACCTTTCGTATTATTCACATGTTTTCATATGATTTTCTTCTAATCCTATTATGCTACTCAAGCCTATTGTTTGTACAAGAGGATAGGAGGAAAACTCCTTGAGTGGAGGAATGCTTTCCCTCCAAAAAGCAATAACAACCCAGATCTTGTTTCTTGGATCACCACATTGCAGTAGTAAGGAGGATTTACTATCCTTAGGAAGTCATGTTGGATTGATTACTAAACCAACCAAAACCACTCGTAGGCCCTAGGATGATAATGATGTTTCTCCTTAGATGATGTCCAAGGCCCCAAACAAAGCCATCCTTGTGTGGCAAAAATTATCCTCACATTAACACCCATACAACATCTATATACCAATGGTTTATAATGATGGCAAATATTGCTCCCCGTCACCTAATTGTGAAAAAATCCCCAACTAACCTAGATGCCATGTCAAACATGTCCTCGATATTAGCATATCATCCTACATTATCCATTAGCTCATGGAGATAGAGGGTTCAAGTACTCTCACTCCATGGTTGGCGACTATAATCCATCAAGAGGTCAAATTTCAGGCTAATTGTATGAAGGACACCTCAAGGTCAACCAACACTAATTCAATGTATTAGTTGTTGGTACATCGACCTATCAAAATGTCACAATATTGAGTAGTAGACATTAGTAAGTAGGACACTATCCACTAACAAGGAACCTTGATATTGGTAGAGTAGTCATGTGGTGAGTGGATGTGGACCCGAGGATATTGCATGCCAATTGTGTGGCAGTTGATTTAACATGCTAAAATTTCATTTTAATGTGGCTCCGAGGTGATGTCTAGGTGGTAAGCATATAGCAACGACGTGGATGTTGGGCTTTTGGATGTTAAGATATCAACTAATTAGTATCAATGATACTATTTAGCCTCTTCTCGAAGGCTCGATGGCTTGATAGCTCAACCATTGGCATTTCAAGATATCGGATATTGATACATTAGGGCTTCAATCTACAAGCTCATTTGTATGTTGGGTGTCAAGTATCAAGACAATAAGTATGTATAGAGCATTAAGGAAAATCATGTGTTTCGTGTGAATTTTGGCAAGCTTAGAAGTCAGGTTGCAAACTGCTACAAGTGTCCTTATTTTTCTACAAGAAACAGTCTAATGTGAAGGTGAATATGCTAAATGTGATATTGGAAGGCAGTGATGCTAATGAGAAGTTGGAAAATTAAAAAGTGGACATATCCAATGCATTAAAACAACTTGTGGTAGGGTTAATCTAACAAAATGCAAGGTTGTAGTGTTCCTTGTAGTTGCATTATAGAGTAGAGTGTAAGAAACAATGAATAACACATCATGAACAAAAAATTAAAAATAGTAATGGAAATGAACTAAATTCAAAGTAAAAACTCTATACAATTAATGTAACAGTGCTACAACTATCATCAACAAATGTTAAGATAAGCTGCAAGAAAAAATTGCTCATAAATAAATGTGTGAACATAAATGTTATAAGAGGGGCATTGACCACCTAGGTCAATGGTCCTTAACACAAAGAAACTTAAAAACCTTAGAATAAAGCTAAAATAAGAGCTGAAATCAAATATTTCTTCGATTAACAAACATGTTGTTTGTACATGACAAAGTTACAAAAAATGCTTGGAATCTAAACCTCTCGTATTATTCACATGTTTTCCTATGATTTTCTTCTAATCCTATTATGCTACTCATGCCTATTATTTGTACAAGTAGATAGGAGGAAAAGTCCTTGAGTTGAGGAATGCTTTCCCTCCAAAAAGCAATAAAAACCCAGATTTTGTTTCCTGGATCACCATGTAGCAGTAGTAAGGAGGATTTACTATCCTTAGAAAGTCGTGTTGGGTTTATTACTAAACCAACCAAAACCACTCATAGGCCCTAGGATGATAATGATGTTTCTCCTCTGATCATGTCCAAGGCCCCAAACGAAGCCATCCTTGTGGGACAAAATTATCCTCACATTAACACCCATACAACATCCATATACCTATGGTTTATAATGATGACAAATAGTGCTCCCCATAACCTAATTGTGCAAAAGCCCTAACTAACCTAGATGCCATGTCAAACATGTCCTTGATATTAGCATATCATCCTACATTATCAATTAGCTCATGGAGATAGAGGGTTCAAGGACTCTCACTCTGTGGTTGGGGACTATAGTCCATTGAGAGGTAAAATTTCAGGCTAACTGTATGAAGGACACCTCAAGGTCAACCAACAATAATGCAATTTATTAGTTTTTGGTACATCGACCTATCAAAATATCACAATATTCAATAGTACACATTAGTAAGTAGGACACTAGCCACCATCAAGAAACCTTGATGTTGGCAATGAGCACAACTAGGCCAACCATTCACCTTAGAGGCACTCAGAGGTGGTTTTGTACCATGTGCATAGTCTGTATTATTAATAAACCAACCAAAACCACTTGCATTAGGCCCTGGGATGATAATGGTGTTTCTCCTTAGATGATGTCCAAGGCCCCAAACAAAGCCATCCTTGTGAGGCAAAATTATCCTCACATTAACACCCATACCACATCTATATACCTATGGTTTATAATGATGGCAAATAGTGCTCGCCATCACCTAATTGTGCAAAAAGCCTCAACCAACCTAGATGCCATGTCAAACATGTCCTCAATATTAGCATATCATCCTACATTATCCATTAGCTCATGGAGATAGACGTTTCAAGGACTCTCACTCCATGGTTGGGCACTATAGTCCATTGAGAGGTCAAATTTCGGGCTAACTATATCAAGGACACCTCAAGGTCAACCAACACTAATGCAATGTATTAGTTGTTGGTACATCAACCTATCAAAATGTCACAATATTGGGTAGTAGACATTAGTAAGTAGGACACTAGCCACCAATAGGAAACCTTGATGTTGGCGATGAGCACCACTAGGCCAACCATTCACTTTAGAGGCACTAGGAGGTGGTTTTGTACCATGTGCATAGTTTGTATTATTACTAAACCAACCAAAACCACTCGTAGGCCCTAGGATGATAATGGTGCTTCTCCTTAGATGATGTGCAAGGCCCAAAGCAAAGCCATCCTTGTGGGGCAAAATTATCCTCGCATTAACACCCATACAATATCTATATACCTATGGTTTATAATGATGGAAAATAGTGCTCCCCGTCACCTAATTGTGTAAAAATCCCCAACTAAACTAGATGCCATGTCAAACATGTCCTCGATATTAGCATATCATCCTACATTATCCATTAGCTCATGGAGATAGAGGGTTCGAGGACTCTCACTCCAAGGTTGGGGACTATATTCCATCGAGAGGTCAAATTTTGGGCTAACTGTATCAAGGACGCCTCAAGGTCAACCAACACTAATTCAATGTATTAGTTGTTGGTTCATCAACCTATCAAAATGTCACAATATTGGGTAGTAGACATTAGTAAGTAGGACACTAGCCACCAACAAGAAACCTTGATGTTGGTGATGAGCACCACTAGGCCAACCATTCACCTTAGAGGCACTCGGAGGTGGTTTTGTACCATGTGCATAGTTTGTATTATTAGTAAACCAAGCAAAACTACTCGTAGGCCCTGGGATGATAATGGTGTTTCTCCTTAGATGATGTCCAAGGCCCCAAACAAAGCCATCCTTGTTGGGCAAAATTATCCTCACATTAACACCCATACAACATCTATATACCTATGGTTTATAATGATGGAAAATAGTGCTCCCCTTCACCTAATTGTGCAAAAAGCCCCAACTAACCTAGACGTCATGTCAAACATGTCCTTGATATTAGCATACTAACTAGATTTATTATTTCTTTGTGACTCAAGTTGAAAAGTGGAAATACAAAATATTTAATATATGAGAGAAAATATTATTTCAAGGGTGTTACCAAGCTTATTGCTTGATGTTTTATATGAGACAAGTATATATTGCTAGAAAAAAAGAGATAGGGAATAATTAATAAATTCTTAAATTCCTTATTTCAAATAATGAAAAAACTGTACTTTTGGTTTTTTAAATAATTACTAAATTCTTTATTTGAACTAATTCCTTATTTGAAATAAGGAAAAATCTCTATTTTTTTTTCTTTTAGTAATTACTAAATTCATTATTTGACATTAATAGAAAAATAAAAAATTATATTTTTTATGCATTCATATTGAACTTTTACTTACAATTCCATTTCAAATACCATTTTTTTGTAGAAATAGAAAGTATACATGATTTTTTAAAATTTCAGATTTTTCAACTGATATTATTTTACAAATTCACAAGCAGGATATCTACATGCACTATTTTGTCAGCAAATACATGTACAATTTTGTGAGTAAATATAGGCTGTTGAATTAAGTGAAAATAGTTATAAAGAATAAAGCAGCTTATAGTAAACTAAGTGTTGACCCCTCCCCATCATCTGA
Organism: Pinus tabuliformis; assembly: GCA_031772625.1. Taxonomy (NCBI): domain Eukaryota; kingdom Viridiplantae; phylum Streptophyta; class Pinopsida; order Pinales; family Pinaceae; genus Pinus; species Pinus tabuliformis. The sequence continues at coordinate 1,429,639,992 of CM062816.1, forward strand.
TCTGATCTCATCAGTCACTATAAATAGAGCAGTTATGATCCCAAGATTGATCCTAGCACACCTGAGCTGTTAAACCTACTTCCATGCACAATTTGGTATGATTTCCACAAGAACAAATCTTCAAATTTACAAGCAGCACAAGTTTTTGGTTCAGATTTCTCTTTTGGAAGCGAGAGTTCATGCAAAATACAGGTTTTTTCCTACTTCTCATTGTAATTTTGATTACTTTGTTCACTTTTTTAAACAGAGAACATCTGATATAGCTAATTGTACAATGACTGGCATTTTACAGACATGATGTCTTAATTTTGGTTGATAAATGCTCTTGTTTGTGGTATACATATCATCAATTTGTGTAGTACATTTGATAATTTCATTGAAAATTCATTTCACATTGGTTGGTTAGTTGCAAATTTGTATGTGTACAATAAGCTCTTTTTTTTTATGAGCGGACTGAAGAGGTCTGAATTTATTTTTTGTTTGACATATACTGATATAGATCATCAATTCGAGTAGTATTTTTTATAGTTGCATTGAAAATGCATGATTTTCTCATTAGTCATCCTGTAACAAGTTTGTTTCCCTACAAAGTAAAATAATGATCTCCATTGAATCCATCCCCTCTAGTTCCATAGTGTTGGCATAAAGAATTTTAGTTACTGGCTGCTATTTGGGAATCCCTTAAATTCGTATACCTCGGCTCATTACAGTGATAAATCAGACAAGTGGATAATTTGATTTCAAAGATATCCTAGCTCATTTGCAGTGAACATTGATTTAAACAAGTGGATAATGAGATTTCATGTTGCTTACTCTACAACTTTGTCTTCAAAGTTTAAATGCAATACTTTCCTTCCATTTCTACCATAACACCTCTAGCTTGGCACAGACTCACACATGTTTCAAGATCATTGGCTTTGTAGGTTGGTTTTATGGAATTCCAGCTATGGAGGCATGTGTTCTTTTAGCATGAGGAAGAATGTAAGAATGAGGAAGAGCCTTTAATATAGCATGGTCAAAACATTGGGATATCTAAGCCCAAGTCTTTACAACAAGCTCACAAAGCACAACCTCGTCTCCTTGAAAGAGAATTATAGGATTACAAATGAAGCAGGGAGAACAAAATCAATCCATCTACATTTTGGGTTAAGGAAGGTATGGTTTTCCTGATGCAAATCTCTCGATGAGATCATATAGCAAGTATGATAAGCATGAGGAATTAACTTCTTCCAAGCCATTGTAATAGATAGGACCTTTGCACAAACTGCCATTAATGGCTTGGCTATGGTGAGAAGACACTCTATTGGTTTCAACTATCTGTTAGCAAACTATCCCTGTGCCTTCTTATTTGGTGAGCCAAACTCCTTTTGTTTCCATGTATCACAATTTGGGTAGAGAGTGCCACCTTTCATGCTTACTCTCCTTGGGACTTTGTATTGATGATGGTATTGAGGTGTAGAGGGATTTTCCTTCCCATCGATACATACTCAAAGGGTTCCTTTGTCTTCTGAAACTACTTGCTTATCCGTCTGATTGACCTGGGAGTTGAATCTTTTTCTAACCTCAAAATAGTGTACTTGTTTAAATGCATTAAGTAGCAGGACCATTTTATGATGGATGCATTCCAGGGCTTAGGAGGAGGGATCTCTTTACTACTTCACTAATCTTCTGATTATGTTGGACTCCTCAACAATAACCCAGGAGTATGGTTTGCCTGATGCAAATCTCTCGATGAGATTATATAGCGAGTATGATAAGCATGAAGAATTAACTTCTTCCAAGCCATTGTAATAGATAGGACCTTTGAGCAAACTGGCATTAATGGCTTTACTATGGTGACAAGACACTCTAGTGGTTTCAACTGTCTGTAAGAAAACTATCCCCGTGCCTTCTTGTTTGGTGGGCCAAACTTTTTTTGTTTCCATGGATCACAATTTGGGTATAGAGTGCCACCTTTCATGCTTCCTCCCCTTCGGAATTTGTATTGATGATGGTATTGATCTGTAAAGGGATTTTCCTCCCACTCGATACATATTCAAAGGGTTCCTCTATCTTCTGAAATTGCTTGCTTAGCCATCTGATTGATTTGGGAGTTGAATCTTTTTCTAACCTGAAAATAGTGTACTTATTTAAGTGCATTAAGTAGCAAGACCATTTTATGATAGATGCATGCCAGCGCTTAGGAGGTGGGAGCTCTTTACTGCTTCACTAAGCTTGTTATTATGTTGGAGTCCTCAACAATAACTACATCCTTTTTCACAATGTCCTTGAGGAACCTGACTCCTTGATACATTGTTAGTGATTCCGCTTGTTATTAGTTGCTTGTCCCTATCTATAGGAAAATTTTAATTTCTAGGGACCTCTTCCGCTTAGAAAAACACAACGCAAGGTCTTGATCTCCATTGAATTCATTCCCTATAGTTCCATTGTGTTGGCATAAAGAATTTTAGCCACTGGTTGCTCTTTGGTATCCCTACAATTGGTATACCATGGCTCATCGTAGTGATGACTCAAACAAGTGTATAATGTGATTTGAAGGACACTTTAACCTGTTATAATTTTGAACATTAACACAAGTTTAGGCACCAGTGACTTGGCCAATTAAATAAAGCATTAAAATGTCAAAAGCACCATGATGGCATTCCCACATGCTCTACGTGAGCTAGAATTGAACACCGATGAAGATGTTGATACAAGCACAAATGGATTCATCAGATAAATTTTTAATGATAGACACTTAGAAAATTCCTTATCAAAGTTGTGGACTTTACCATTTCCACGCATCTTTGTGTTTAAGCATTCAACCATTGAACTTGTAGAGCTCCCTAAACTTTATGAGTTGTTGAACCTTGCCTTTTACCATTTTGTCTTGCTATATTTTCTGAAAGGAAAGGACTTCGAAGAATATTTTAAGATGTTGCAAAGAGGAACATAGACCTAGGCTGAGGAGACGTTGGTGGAGCCAAGAAAAAAAATTAGATTCGATAAACCTACAACTATAGAGCTTAAGGTTCACCTCAACAATATTTGACAAGCCAAGGTTGAAGAAAAATATCGACAAGCATTGGGCCCTATTTAATAAATAGACATAGGTCGATAAGAAATGATGCATAAAGACAAAGTGACTTTACTTTATGGGAAATCATGATTATTTAGGCACCCCCTTGGTTTCTTAATTTCAGTGAATGAAAGAGGAAGCTGCAAAATTCATTGTCAGCCAGTTTCAAAATGGAATGTTGTGGCTAGAAAGTCCTTTAGCCATCATGGTAACCACAATTCATAAAATTACTAGCCTACCACACAAAGGAGACAATTCCTAAGAATGATTGAGTCCAATGGATGGCTAAGGGAGTTTACAAAAGAAATGACTACAAATAATTTTGAAGGACTCATCATTGGACAAGTCATATGCCCATAGATTAGGTGGGCATGCATTATAATTTATTTCTCTCACTACAATGAGTTGGGTGTTGGATGTTAAGTTGGGCACACTAGAAGCCATCAGATAAATTGTCAAGTTAGGGAAGTAGTATAATTGGGTAGACCATATCATGGATATTCAGAAGACAAACTATAAGAAAATTAAAAGCTATGGTAAGCTATTGAACTTCCCCACTTACTAATTTGATTAGATATGTCATAGGAAACTCCTATCAAAGATACCTCATTCACAAACACAATCATCACAACAATGAAAAATTCTAAATGTTTCACCAGCAACTGTTTGAGCATGAAAAAGTTCTTAAGCTCAAAAGAAATGTTTCAAAATTGGCTAATAACCTTGAAAAATGTCACTCATAGATGCTGAGTTCCACAACAAGTCCATTGAGACCTGCTAATTAAATCACATATACAACTCATTTTGGATATGACGAGAGTCTTATACGTCAATTCCAATGATTTCTAGCCAAAGGATCTCTCCTACCAAATATAAGCTCTAGAGACCTTTGATCAAATAAGTTGACAAACTAGCATTGTTTTTCCAATCCCAGAGGCAGTCCTACAATTATTGAGGAGCATAATTATCCCTTTAAATGATGGGGAGAAAAAATAATAAGGGGAGGATGAAGTTTATACAATGCCCTTTAAATTCAACTTGTTGATCCCTATACAATTGGTTGTAATGAAGATGACAAGGTAAGCGACAAACCCTACATCTGACCAACCATAGTCATTGGGTATAAATTGGCAAGAAGTTCTACAAGACATCACATTAGATGACCCAAAACTTTAGAAAACATTGGATGATATAGCTAAACATGTACTAGAAGAGTTAGTAGTAAAAGGTAAGTTGACCCGATGACATACCAGAGAAAAATACTTTATGGGCTCATATGTTAGACCATAGATTCTAGAAACACATGGGTAGGCCAAGGAAATATTTATTGAAATGGTAAAATAGAAAATTATTTCCGAGCGAGAAAGAGAGAGACAATAGGCTCAACAAGGGTAGGGCACCACTCAACCAATGAAGCCAATAATAGAGTTTACAACAGTTTCTACTATGGGACAATAAAGTGGAATTAAGAAGCCTAGAATGAAGTAGTCACAAGTGCCACTCAACTTGACAACTGACTCTCCACTGGTTCAATCAACATCAGTAGAAGAAGAATTCACTTAGCAACAAATCCCACCATAGGAATGGAAGTGCAAGCCCAAAATGTTTCAATTGAACATACATAGTCAACTAACTTAGGAATAAACATCAAGATTAATGAAGAGTTATATGAATTTGATGCACCAAACATCCTACCCAAGTAGCAACACTAATAAGCGAAAAGGGGATAGTTGCATGGTATTCCAAAGTAGTCAGAATACTTGGTATCATTGACCTGAACAACAACACGAACTCCAGTTTCGGTATCATCAAAGAGAGACCATGACCAAACACACTAGGACAAATTAGAAAGGCCAAAGGGTCTTCAACCTAAAACGACTATAACAACACATGACACAAGAAAGGCATTATATAATTAGGTATTTCTACTACTCCATGATGTTCATATGGAATCAAATATTAAATGAAAGTGAACAAGGAAGGAAATTGTCAGATTTCAACAAGAGAAGTAAAAGGAAGAAGTCGTATGAATTAATTACATTACATTAACCATGATAAACAAAAATTTCCCTGTCCAAGCCAACCATAAGACTGACTGGAGGTTATGCAACAAATGGTCCATCAATGCATTAATGATAATTTGTAGATGAGAGAGTAGGTCAAGTATTTTAGTGAACATTGAAGAATTTCAACTACTAGTTGCTCTTTGGGTATCCCTACAATTCGTATACCATGGCTCATTGCAGTGATGATTCAGACAACTGTATAATTTGATTTGAAGGACACCTTATCTAATTTGTAGTGAACATTGATTTAAACTAGTGGGTAATGAGATTTTACTTTTTTAAATAGAGAACATCTGATATAGCTGATTGTACAATGATTGGCATTTTACAGACATGATGTCTTAATTTTGGATAATAAATGCTCCTATTTTTGGTATATATATCATCAATTTCTGTAGTGCATTTGATAATTTCATTGAAAATTCATTTCACATTGGTTGGTTAATTGCAAATTTGTTTGCCTACAATAAGTGTTTTTTTAGGAGTGGATGGAAGCGGTCTAAATTTATTTTTTGTTTGACATATACTTATATAGATCATTAGTTCGAGTAGTATTTTTTATAGTTGCATTGAAAATGCATGATTTTCTCATTATTCATCTTGTAACAAGTTTGTTTCCCTACAAAGTAAATTAATGATCTCCATTGAATCCATCCCCTCTAGTTCCATAGTGTTGGCATAAAGAATTTTAGTTACTGGCTAATATTTGGGAATCCCTTAAATTTGTATACCTTGGCTCATTACAGTGATGAATTAGACAAGTGGATAATGTGATTTCAAAGATACCTTAGCTCATTTGCAATGAACATTGATTTAAACAAGTGGGTAATGAGATTTCATGTTGCTTACTCTACAACTATGTCTTCAAAGTTTAAACACAATGCTTTCCTTCCATTTCTACCACAACACCTCTAGCTTGGCACAAACTCACACATATTTCAAGATCATTGGCTTCTTAGGTTGGTTTTACGGAATTCCAGCTATGTAGGCATGCATTCATTCAGCATGAGGAAGAATGTAAGAATGACGAAGAGACTTTAAGCGTGGTCAAAACATTGGGATATCTGAGCCCAGGTCTTTACAAGGATCTCACAAAGCACAACCTCATATCCTTGAAAGAGAATTCTAGGATTAGAAATGAAGTAGGGAGAACAAAATCAATCCATCTACATTCTGAGTTAAGGAAGGTATGGTTTTCCTGATGCAAATCTCTCGATGAGATCATATAGCAAGTATGATAAGCATGAGGAATTAACTTCTTCCAAGCCATTGTAATAGATAGGACCTTTTCACAAACTGGCATTAATGGCTTTGCTATGGTGAGAAGACACTCTAGTGGTTTCAACTGTCTATTAGCAAACTGTCCCTATGCCTTCTTATTTGGTGAGCCAAACTCCTTTTGTTTCCATGTATCACAATTTGGGTAGAGAGTGCCACCTTTCATGCTTCCTCTCCTTGGGACTTTGTATTGATGATGGTATTGAGGTGTAGAGGGATTTTCCTCCCTCTCGATACATACTCAGAGGGTTCCTTTGTCTTCTAAAACTACTTGCTAATCCATCTAATTGACTTGGGAGTTGGATATTTTTCTAACCTGAAAATAGTGGACTTATTTAAATCCATTGAGTAGCATGACCATTTTATGATAGATGCATGCCAGGGCTTAGGAGGAGGGAGCTCTTTCCTGCTTCAGTGATCTTGTGATTATGTTGGAGTCCTCAACAATAACCTAGGAGTATGGTTTTCCTGATGCAAATCTCTCGATGAGATCATATAGCAAGTATGATAAGCATGAGGAATTAACTTCTTCCAAGCCATTGTAATAGATAGGACCTTTGTACAAACTGACATTAATGGCTTTGCTATGGTGAGAAGACACTTTAGTGGTTTCAAGTGTCTATAAGCAAATTGTCCTTGTCCCTTCTTATTTCGTGAGCCAAAGTCCTTTTGTTTCCATGTATCACAATTTGGGTAGAGAGTGCCACCTTTCATGCTTCCTCCCCTTCGAATATTGTATTGATGATGGTATTGAGTTGTAGAGGGATTTTTTCCCCCCTCGATACATACTCAGAGGGTTCCTCTGTCTTCTGAAACTTCTTGCTTAGCCATCTGATTGACTTGGGTGTTGAATCTTTCTCTAACCTGAAAATAGTGGACTTATTTAAATGCATTGAGTAGTAGTATCATTTTATGATAGATGCATTCCAGGGCTTAGGAGGAGGGAGCTCTTTCCTGCTTCATTGATCTTGTGATTATGTTGGAGTCTTCAACTGAAACTACTTGCTTAGCCATCTGATTGAGTTGGGAGTTGAATCTTTTTCTAACCTAAAAATTGTGGACTTATTTAAATTCATTGAGTAGCAGGACCATTTGATTCATGCCATGGCTTAGGAGGAGGGAGCTCTTTCCTGCTTCAGTGATCTTGTCATTATGTTGGAGTCCTCAACAATAACTACATCCCTTTGCACAATGTCCTTGAGGAACCTGACTCCTTGATACATTGTTAGTGCTTCTTCTTGTTATTAGTTTCTTTTCCCTATCTCTAGGAAAATTTTAATTTCTAGGGACCTCTTCCACTTAGAGAAACACAACGCAAGGTCTAGATCTCCATTAAATCCATTCCTTTTAGTTCCAATGCAATGAATGTTAGCTACTGGCTACTCTTTAGGTATCCCTACAATTTGTATACCGTGGCTTATCGCAGTGATGATTCAGACGAGTGTATAATGTGATTTGAAGGACACCATATCTCATTTGCAGTGAACATTGAAGAATTTTAGCTACTGGCTGCTCTTTTGGTATCCTTACAATTCCTATACCATGGCTCATTGAAGTGATGATTTAGACAAGTGTATAATGTGACTTGAAGGACACCTTATCTCATTTGCAATGAACATTGATTTAAACTAGTGGGTGATGAGATCTCATGTTTCTTACTATACTCTGTCTTCAAATTTACGAAAAATTCCTTCCTTCCACTTATGCCACAACACCTCTATCTTGGCACAAAATCAAACATATTTCAATATCATTGGCTTCTTAGTTTGGTTTTATTGAATTCCAGCTATGAAGGCATGTGTCCTTTCAACATGAGGAAGAATGTAAGAATGACATGCATTCTTTCCGCATGAGGAAGAATGTAAGAATGAAATGCATTTTTTTAGCACGAGGAAGACTATAAGAATGATAGGGAAATAAACTCTCCAAGAAAATGTATATGTTATGTCTCCCATGCATGAGGATCACATGTCTTCCATTAGTATTTTGAGTTTGTACTTGGAACATATGATCAACAGGGTAGATGAAAGAGCCTTTAATATAGTGTGGTCAAAACATTGGGATATCTGAGCCCAGGTCTTTACAAGGAGCTCGCAAAGAGCAACCTCGTCTCCTTGAAAGAGGATTCTAGGATGAGAAATGAAGCAGTGAGAACAAAATCAATCCATCTACATTCTGGGTTAAGGAAGGTATGGTTTGCTTGATGCAAATCTCTCGATGAGATGATATAGAAAGTATGATAAACATGATGAATTAACTCTTCCAAGCCATTGTAAGAGATAGGACCTTTGCACAAACTATCATTAATGGCTTTGTTGTGGTGAGAAGACACTCTAGTGGTTTCAACTGTCTATAAGAAAACTATCCTTGTGCCTTCTTATTTTGTGAGCCAAACTCCTTTTGTTTCCATGTATCACAATTTGGGTAGAGAGTGCCACCTTTCATGCTTCCTCCCCTTCGGACTTTGTATTGATGATGGTATTGAGGTGTAGAGGGATTTTCCTCCCCCTCGATACATACTCAAAGGGTTCCTCTATCTTCTAAAATTGCTTTCTTAGCCATCTGATTGACTTGGGAGTTGAATCTTTTTCTAACCTGAAAATAGTGGACTTATTTAAATGCATTGAGTAGCAAGACCATTTTATGATAGATGCATGCCAAGGCTTAGGAGGAGGGAGCTCTTTCCTGCTTCATGGATCTTCTGATTATGTTGGAGTCATCAACTGAAACTACTTTCTTAGCCATCTGATTTACTTGGGAGTTGAATCATTTTCTAACCTCAAAAATAGTGGAATTATTTAAATGCATTGAGTGGTAGGACCATTTGATGCATGCCAAGGCTTAGGAGGAGGGAGCTCTTTCCTGCTTTAGTGATCTTGTGATTATGTTGGAGTCCTCAAAAATAACTACTTCCATTTGCACAATGTCCTTGAGGAACTTGACTCCTTGATACATTGTTAGTGCTTCCACTTGTTATTAGTTGCTTGTCCCTATCTCCAAGAAAAATTTAATTTCTAGGGACCTCTTCCACTTAGAAAAGCACAACGCAAGGTCTTGATCTTCATTGAATTCATTCCTTGTAGTTCCAACACAGTGAATTTTAGCTACCGGCTACTCTTTGGGTATCCCTACAATTTGTATACCGTGGCTCATCGCAGTGATGATTTAGACAAGTGTATAATGTAATTTGAAGGACACCTTATCTCATTTGAAGTGAACATTGAATAATTTTAGCTACTTGCTGCTCTTTGGGTATCCCTACAATTTTTATACCATGGCTCATTGCAGTGATGATTCAGACAAGTGTATAATGTGATTTGAAGGAAACTTTATCTCTTTTGCAGTGAACATTGATTTAAATTAGTGGGTAATGAGATTCCATGTTTCTTACTATACTCTGTCTTCAAATTAAAAAAAAAATCCTTCCTTCCACTTGTGCCACAACACCTCTATCTTGGCACAAAACCTCACATATTTCAAGATCATTGGCTTCTTAGGTTGGTTTTATTGAATTCCAGCTATGGAGGCATGTTTTCTTTCAGCATGAGGAGGAATTTAAGAATGACATGCGTTCTTTCAGCATGAGGAAGACTGTAAGAATGACATGTGTTCTTTTAGGACGAGGAAGACTGTAAGAATGACAGGGAAAGAAACTCTCCAAGAAAACGTATATGTTATGTCTCCCATGCATGAGGATCACTAGTCTTCCATTAGTATTTTGAGTTTTTACTTCGAACATATGTTCAACAGGATAGATGAAAGAACCTTTAATATAGCGTGGTCAAAACTTTGGGATATCTGAGCCTAGGTCTTTAGAAGGAGTTTGCAAAGAGCAACCTCGTATCCTTGAAAGACGATTCTAGGACGAGAAATAAAGCAGGGAGAACAAAATCAATCCATCCACATTCTAGGTTAAGGAAGGTATGGTTTTGTTGATGCAAATCTCTCGATGAGATCATATAGCAAGTGTGATAAGCATGAGGAATTAACTTCTTCCAAGCCATTGTAATAGATAGGACCTTTGCACAAAATGGCATTAATGGCTTTGCTGTGGTGAGAAGATACTCTAGTGGTTTCAATTGTCTATTAGCAAACTATTCCCGTGCCTTCTTATTTGGTGAGCCAAACTCCTTTTGTTTCCATGTATCACAATTTGGGTAGACAGGCCACCTTTCATGCTTCCTTTCCTTGGGACTTTGTATTGATGATGGTATTGAGTTGTATCTACTTTTCTATTGAACATTCATTCTCTTTATAGTTATTCTTGGGTTATTGTTTCCTCTAAGGTTGCACCCATTTCAATCCTCTTTCTTTTGTGAATATCATGAGTATAAACATCATTTGTCTTTGCATTTCCTTTGCTCATTTGATTTCCATGACCTTATGTCGTTAAAGCATTTTTTTCCCAAAAATAGCAACCTGGGTCAAATTCAATAATATTTGAGAATGAGAAATTTCTTATATTTCCTTAAATGTTAAGGGAAATTTAATTATTCTTTAAATTTATTTTAAGTTTTTATATACTAATTGATCTTGATTTGCATCCACACTAGGTTATTCATTTTGTGAAGAGTTAGGAGAAAATAAACAATTGTCACCATTTTCCCCAATTGTAGAATTATCAAACTAATCAATTTTATATTGCTTATTATATTTCAGAATAAGATTACATATTATTTAAAAAAATATGTTTTCAATTAATTCTATGTTTTGATTTTTTTTTAATTAGAAATGTAAAATCATAAATTTAATTAATTATATGTTTTAATTTTATTTTTATTTTTAAATTAAAAATATAAAATCATAAATTTAAATGGTTCAAATTACATTATAATGCACTTAATATTTATAATATGAAAGCCATTTTCAAATTTATACTTTCCATTATATATTAAATACTATCCATTAAAACGAAAATAAATATCTACAAATTTTAATAATAATAAAGAATCTGGTATGTTAATATTTTTTTATTAGTAATTTTAAAATTATAAATTACAATTTTTGAAATTATATTACATTTTTCATGTATTATTGTATATAATATTTATAAAATTAAATAAAATAACCATATATTTTTATTATTATCAATTTTTTGTTTTGAAATTTTTCTAAAATAAAAATATAAAATTATAACTTTGAATGGTTAAAATTTCATTGTAATTCACTTGATATTTATAATATTTATGGGCTTTTCCAAGTTTATGTTTTCTACTTTATCTATCTATCTATCTATCTATCTATCTATATATATATATATATATATATATATATATATATATATATATATATATATATATATATATATATATATATATATATATATATATATAGATATTACGAAAATTGTTATAATTTGTATTAAAATATTGGCAAAACCAGCTAGTAGATTACATTCAGATAGCCCAAGGACTAGCTGTCCTCAACAGATAAATAAACTATTACCATAGTCCTAATGTTCTAGATCTTCTTAATACCATCAGACGAGTCGATTTCTAGAATTTTCCCAAGCTTGTGGATACAGACAAACTGCTGAAGTAAAAGACAATGGAACATGAGAAACAAAATTAAGGGATCGGATCCCAATCTTCAACCCTGTCTCTTATCTGAGTGCCAACAAGGAGGAGGACAAATTTATTAGCTTCCAAATCTTCTTCCTTGTTATTCTGTCAAAGAACATGAAAAAAGTTCACCTAAAGGAAGAAGCCTACTAGCTTTCTTATTATGGTAACCACTCCTAGCCGGAAATCACGAGGGGACGTGTTATCCATGAGGAGTCTAACCAAGGATTAGGAGTCACCAAGAATAATGAATTTCTAAATGCCAAGATCCTGTGAGTGCTTAAGTCCTTGCAACAGGGCCATAGCCTCTACTTGCATGTTGGTACTATGACCCAAGCCCCAGGCATACCTATGCCCAATGTTGCCATCCGCATTCCTGATGACACCTCTAGCCCTAGCAATGCTTAGATTTCCTTTGGGAGCCCCATCAAAAAACAAAGAGGAGCTAGAAAGCTTTTCGAGCCACATGTGGAATTCTTCCTCAGTAAGCATAATTTTCCAATCTTTCCAAGTGTTGTTATGTCTCTCACCATCAGAATACTGGAGACCAAGCACACTCCCCCATGCCAAGTCTTGTGGACTTAGATTTTTATTCTCTAGCTTCCCAAACTTCTCACCAAGAGACTCCTTGAGCAGGCCATTGGCTTTTGTCAATACTAGCTTATAACTCTGCGCTTTCTCTTGAAAAAAATTGTGATTGCACTCAATCTAGATGTGCCAGAAGATGGATTTAGGATAGGCTAGTGAAGCTGCCTTGAACCATTTGTTCTTGGGGAACTTCCCATGATAGAGGTGAGCCCAATTGGCAAAGAAGCTAGAAATAGTGTTGGGCAGAGTAACTGTAGATCCCCATGGGGAAATCACCTCTTCCCATATACTTTTGGCGAACCTACATTCGATTAATAAGTGAGAGGCATTTTCCTCGTTTTCAAAGAAAAGGGCGCATCTAGAAGGGCCAAGGAAGTCTTTCTTCTTAAGTCTGTCATCTGTTAGAATGTTGTTGTGACACAATAACCAGTTGAAGAAGTCAATTTTCGGCACAAACTTCTGCCTCCAAAGACATCTCCAAATCGCAGGGCAGAAAGGAACATGAGGAATTTTTTTGAGTTGTGCATAGCCTTGCACAACTATGTAAAAACTAGTCTGAGAGCCCCAACCTCTATTATCTTGTTTCCTAGTAACAATCGGGTCCATTCCTTTTAGCTTAGTCAACAGGAAGGACCACGCCTAATCAAGAGCAATTGGAATTTGAGGCTTCTTCTAGCCTGCCACGCATTTCCCTTTGAAATAGAAATATCCTACATAGCTTTAATGTCATTATTCAACATCCAGCTTCAAAGCTCAGTGAGCTCTTGGACACCACCTAATGGTTCTTCGTTCATAATTTTGTCATTCTAGGTATTGATGACCTTGCCATTACCCGGTATCCAAACAAAATGCTTTTGTATCAAAGGTAAGGCCTGCATGCATAGCCTATGAATTTAAGATCCTTTAATGGTGGGAGTAGGATCATCCAAGCACTGTAACCTATGAACCCTGAAATATTTCTTCCATAGCGCCTTTTGAGCCCAGCCAAGTTTCGAGGCTATTTGTCTCCATAGAATCTTAGCCTCCACAGCAGTATTATGAGTTCGCAAGTCCTTGAAGTTCGGACCTCCTTCTAGCAAAGGTTTAGAAATTTTGTCCCAACTGACTAGGGGGATCTTCCTATCATTCTGCTTGCCACCCTTCTAGAAAAACCTATGAATCCACTCCTCCATCTTCTTGAGAATGTTGATGGGTATCAACATGACTAAGAATTGGAAAATAGGCAGGCTAGTTAGAACATATTTAATAAGCATTGTATTCCCAGCAAGATTTAGCCACAAGAAACCCCGAGATTGGATTTTATTCTTGAATTTCTAAACCATTGGGAGCCAATCTTTTCTAGAGGGACTCCTTTGGAAGATAGCAAGGCCCAAATAGTTGAAAGAATTCCAATTAGTAGATCTAGCGAAGCCCAGACATCTGGATATTGAGGATAGATCGCTATTGGAGATATTCCAGCCATAGAAGTAGCATTTTCCCTCGTTTAATTTACTGCTCAAAGTCCAATAGAATTCATCCAAAACTTTTCTGAACCTGGAGGCAGAGTGAATAGAGGCAGCACCCAACAGAAGAGAGTCATCGGCAAACAATGGATGATTAATATCCTTGACACCTCTAGCAATCTTAAGGCCCATAATCTCTTGATCTACCTCACATTTTTCTAAATAAAATCTTAGAGCTAAAGCTTGTAAAACAAAAGGAGAGGGGAAAGAGGCTAGCCCTAGTGTAGCCCTATAGAGGCTTTAAAAGGCTTTGTTTCTCTTCCATTCACTAGAGGGGCAATCCAGGGCTCAAAAATGCAAGCCCGGATCCATCTAATAAACTCCTAACCAAAACCAAGCTTATTCATCACATTAAAGAGGAAATTATGACGAACATGATTAAATGCGTTAGCTAGGTCTAGCTTGACCACCATACCCTTTTCTTCACACTGCAAACTAGAATGAATGGCCTCTTGCACGAGGATTATATTTTCCACAATCTGCCTACCCTTACTTTATATTAAATATTATTTATTAAAATAAAAATAAATATCTACAAATTTAAATAATTGCATGGATAGACTTTCGTCCAACATGAATGATTACATGGGAGACTTTAGCCCAAAGTGAATGAGATGTTCTAAGGTTATGTAATGTTATTTAAACTTTTTAATTTAGTCAAATTACATAAATATAAAATAAAATAAAATAAGAATTATAATTATTAATAATTAAACCATTTTAGATTCATCCTAACTCTAGATTTAGATAGCCTACAAAGGGATCAAATTTCTAAAGGTGCAAGCTTTCCCTTTAGATCCATCTTAACTATAGATTTAGTCAGCATAGAGAGGGAATTTTTTTCTTGATGATAATGTTAGAGTCTGTTCTATTTGCATAGTCTGGGAAATCTTACAAAGACCTAGGATTTCACATGAGTGAGAGAGACAATTTACTTAATGTGGTTTATAAACATGTATATGCATCTCCCGGATGGGGAGGAGCAAGTGGAGGGATATGGAGATGAGTATGAGATTGTATTTTGTGACAAATCCATCACAACTTGTTAGATTTATCACTCTACAATGTTTCTATGTGCTTGAGTTTGTGCTAAAAGGAAATCTAACACAAGTTAGATTTTCTTTTACATTGCAATGTTGTTAATATAACACACATTAGACTTATTTACTCCTAAAATGTTGTTATGTTCTTGTGTTTGTGCTAGAAGGAAATATAGCACGTGTTATATTTATTTCAAATTCAAATATGCTTGTGTTTGTGTTGGAAGAAAATTTAACACAAGCTAGATTTCTTATACTCTACAATGTTGTTGTTGGAAACATGCTTGTATTTGTGCTAGACATAAATCTAGCACTTGCTAGATTTCTCACTCTACAATGTTTCTATGTGCTCAAGTTTGCGCTAAAAAGAAATATAACACATGTTAGATTTTATTTTACATTGAAATGTTGTTAATCTAGCACACATTAGACTTATTTAGTCCTACAGTGCTGTTATGTTCTTGTGTTTGTGCTTGAAGGAAATATAACATGCATTAGATTTATTTCAAATTAAAGTGTGCCTGTGTTTGTGTCGGAAGAAAATTTAACACAATCTAGAATTCTTATACTATACAATGTTTTTTTTGGCAATGTGCTTGTATTTGTGGTAGACATAAATCTAGCATTTGTTAGACTTCTCACTCTACAATGTTTCTATGTGTTTGAGTTTACACTAAAAGGAAATCTAACACATGTTATATTTTCTTTTACATTGCAATGTTGTTAATTTATCACACATTAGACTTATTTAGTCCTAAAATGTTGTTATGTTCTTGTGTTTGTGCTAGAAGGAAATATAGCATGTGTTAGATTTCTTTCAAAGTTAAATGTGCTTGTTTTTGTGCTGGACGAAAATTTAACAGAAGCTAGATTTCTTATACTCTACAATGTTGTTGTTGGAAACATGCTTGTATTTGTGGCAGACATAAATCTAGCACTTGCTAGATTTCTCACTCTACAATGTTTCTATGTGCTCGAGTTTGCGCTCAAAGGAAATCTAACACATGTTAGGTTTTATTTTACATTGCAATGTTGTTAATCTAGCACAAAATAGACCTATTTAGTCCTACAATGTTATTATGTTGTTGTGTTTGTGCTTGAAGGAAATCTAACATGTATTAAATTTCTTTCAAATTAAAATGTGCTTGTGTTTGTGATGGAAGAAATTTAACAAACTCTAGAATTCTTATACTCTACAATGTTGTTGTTGGTAATGTTCTTGTATTTGTGGTAGACATAAATCTACCACTTGCTATATTTCTCACCCTACAATGTTTCTATGTGCTCAAATTTGCGCTAAAATGAAATCTAACACATGTTAGATTTTCTTTTACGTTACAATGTTGTTAATATAGCACATATTATACTTATTTACTCCTACAATGTTGTTATGTTTTTGTGTTTGTCCTTGAAGGAAATATAACATGTGTTAGATTTCTTTCAAATTAAACTGTGCTTGTGTTTGTGTTGGAAGAAAACATAACACAATCTAGAATTCTTATACTCTGCAATGTTGTTGTTGGCAACGTGCTTGTATTTGTGGTACACATAAATGTATCACTTGTTAGATTTCTCACTCTACAATGTTGTTGTTACCAACGTGCTTGTATTTGTCTTAGACATAAATCTAGCAGTTGCTAGATTTCTCACTCTATAATGTTTCTATGCGCTTCAGTGTGCACTAAAAGGAAATCTAACACATGTTAGATTTTCTTATACGTCGCAGTGTTGTTAATCTAGAACACATTAGACTTATTTAGTCCTAAAGTGTTCTTATGTTCTTGTGTTTGTGCTAGAAGGAAATATAACATGTCTTATATTTCCTTCAAATTTAAATTTGCTTTTGTTTGTGTTGGAAGAAAATTCAACAGAATCCAGATTTCTTATACTCTACAATGTTGTTGTTGGCAAAATGCTTTTATTTGTGGTAGAAATAAATCTAGAACTTGCTATATTTCTCTCTCTACAATGTTTCTATGTGCCTGAGTTTGTGCTAAAAGGAAATCTAACACATGTTAGATTTTCTTTTACATTGCAATGTTGTTAATAGAGCACACATTAGACTTATTTAGTCCTAAAATGTTGTTATCTTCTTGTGTTTGTGCTAGAAGGAAATATAGCATGTGCTAGAAATCTTTCAAATTGAAATGTGCTTGTGTTTGTGTTGGAAGAAAATTTAACATGCGCTAGATTTCTTATACTCTATAATGTTGTTTTTGGCAATGTGCTTGTATTTGTGCTAGACATAAATCTAGCACTTGCTAGATTTTTGACTCTACAATGTTTCTATGTGCTCGAGTTTTTGCTAAAAGGAAATGTAACACATGTTATATTTTCTTTTACATTGCAATGTCATTAATCTAGCACACATTAGAATTATTTAGTCCTACAATGTTGTTATGTTCTTGTGTTTGTGCTAGAAGGAAAAATAGCAGGTGTTAGAATTCTTTCAAATTTAAATTTGCTTGCGTTTGTATTAGAAATTTTTTTAACACAAGCTAGATTTCTTAAAATCTACAATGTTGTTGTTGGCAACGTTCTTGTATTTGTGCCAGACATAAATCTAGCACTTGCTAGATTTCTCACCCTACAATGTTTCTATGTGCTAGAGTTTGTGCTAAAAGGAAATCTAACACATGTTAGATTTTGTTTTACATTGCAATGTTGTTAATCTAGCACACATTAGATTTATTTAGTCCTAAAATGTTGTTATGTTCTTGTGTTTGTGCTAGAAGGAAATATAGCATGTGTTAGAATTCTTTCAAATTTAAATGTGCTTGTGTTTGTGTTGGAAGAAAATTTAACACAAGCTAGATTTCTTATACTCTACAACGTTGTTGTTGGAAACGTGCTTGTATTTTTGCTAGACATAAATCTAGCACTTTCTAGATTTCTCACTCCAAAATGTTTCTGTGCATTAGAGTTTATGCTAAAAGGAAATATAACACATGTTAGATTTTATTTTACGTTGCAATGTTGTTAATCTAGCACACGTTAGACTTATTTAGTCCTACAATGTTGTTATGTTCTTGTGTTTGTGCTTGAAGGAAATATAACACATGTTGGATTTCTTTCAAATTAAATTGTGCTTGTGTTTGTGTTGGAAGAAAATTTAACACAATCTAATATTATTATACTATACAATGTTGTTATTGGCAACTTGCTTGTACTTGTGGTAGACATAAATCTAGCACTTGTTAGATTTCTCACTCTACAACGTTTCAATGTGTTCAAGTTTGTGCTAAAAGGAAATCTAACACATGTTAGATTTTATTTTACATTGCAATGTTCTTAATCTAGCACACATTAGACTTATTTAGTCCTAAAATGTTGTTACGTTATTTTGTTCATGCTAGAAGGAAATATAGCATGTGTTAGATTCTTTCAAATTAAAATGTGCTTGCATTTGTGTTGGAAGAAAATTTAACACAAGCTAGATTTCTTATACTCTACAATGTTTTTGTTGGCAACATGCTTATATTTGTGATAGACATAAATCTAACACATGCTAGATTTCTCACTCTACATTGTTTCTATGTGCTCGAGTTTGCGCTAA
Source organism: Pinus tabuliformis (assembly GCA_031772625.1). Classification (NCBI taxonomy): domain Eukaryota; kingdom Viridiplantae; phylum Streptophyta; class Pinopsida; order Pinales; family Pinaceae; genus Pinus; species Pinus tabuliformis. Next base: position 1,429,658,641 of record CM062816.1, read on the forward strand.
AAGGAAATCTAACACATGTTAGATTTTATTTTACATTGCAATGTTGTTAAACTAGCACACACTCGACTTATTTAGTCCTAAAATGTTGTTATGTTCTTGTGCTTGTGCTAGAAGGAAATATAGCATGTGTTAGATTTCTTTCAAATTTAAATGTGCTTCTTTTTGTGTTGGAAGAAGATTTATCACAAGTTAGATTTATTATACTCTACAATGTTGTTGTTGGCAATGTGTTGTATTTGTGGCAGACGTAAATCTAGCACTTGCTAGAATTCTGAATCTACAATGTTTCTATGTGCTTGACTTTGAGCTAAAAGGAAATCTAACACATGTTAGATTTTCTTTTACATTGCAGTGCTGTTAATCTAGCACACATTAGACTTATTTAGTCCTACAATGTGGTTATGTTCTTGTGTTTGTGCTAGAAGGAAATATAGCATGTGTTAGATTTCTTTCAAATTAAAATGTGCTTGTGTTTGTGTTGGAAGAAAATTTAACAATCTAGAATTCTTATACTGTACAATGTTGTTGTTGGCAGCGTGCTTGTATTTGTGGTAGACATCAATCTAGCAGTTGCTAGATTTCTCACTATTGAATGTTTCTATGTGCTTGAGTTTGTGCTAAAAGGAAATCTAACACATGTTAGATTTTCTTTTACATTGCAATGTTGTTAATCTAGCACACATTAGATTTATTTAGTCCTAAAATGTTGTTATGTTCTTGTGTTTGTGCTACAAGGAAATATAACATATGTTATATCTATTTCAAATTTAATTTTTCTTGTGTTTGTGTTAGAAGAAAATTTAACACAAGCCACATTTCTTATACTCTACAATGTTGTTGTTGGCAACATGCTTGTATTTTTGGTAGACATAAATCTAGCACTTGCTAGATTTCTCACTTTACAATGTTTCTATGTTCTTGAGGTTGTGCTAAAAGTAAATCTAATGCATGTAAAATTTCTTTTACATTGCAATGTTGTTAATCTAGCATACATTAGACTTATTTAGTCCTAAAATGTTGTTATGTTCTTTTGTTTGTGCTAGAAGGAAATATAGCATGTGTTAGATTTCTTTCATATTTAAATGTGCTTGTGCTTGTGTTGGAAGTAAGTTTAACACAAGCTAGATTTCTTATACTCTACAATGTTGTTGTTGGCAACTTGCTTGTATTTGTGGTAGACATAAATCTAACACTTGCTAGATTTCTCACTATACAATATTTCTATGTGCTCGAGTTTGCGATAAAAGGAAATATAACACATGTTAGATTTTATTTTCAGATACCATGGACTATGAAGCTAGTGAGAATTCAAAGGAGGCATCCAAGGAAAAAGGAAGTTCAAGAAACACGACACCAAATTCTTTAAATGGTATGACAATTTTAGATTATACTTTGTTAAAATTGTTAGATATTGTGTTAATAACTGGTTGTTGATTAATAAAACCCATGGAAATAGCCTTAGGATTGGGGTTTTAGTGAGGAGAACCCATACTAACATGGGTATTTTTTTTCCCAAGAAATTTTGACTATGTGGTAACTTTTGGTGTCATATACTAAACTTGCATAACATATGTACTCATTTATTATTGTGCGTGTAAATGGAAATCGTGTATTATAAGGTTGTTTAATACTATTTGTTATTTCATGTCTTCCATAATATTTTTCTTTCTAGAAACCGTGGAAACTGGTGCGTGTGAAATTCGAAGTAAAGTATCGAAGACAAAACGAAAAATAAGTGATATGCAAATATGCCCCCTTCAACTGGTATGGTGATTTTATATTTTATGTACTCTTTTGGAAATGGTTGGATTAGGTGGTTTCTTTTCTTAGCATTTTTAGCTAGGTGATAACTTTTGGTGTCATTTAGTAAACTTGCATAGCATATGTACTCATTTATTATTGTGCATGTAAATGAAAATAGTGTATTATAAGGTTGTTTAATATATTTGGTATTTCATGTATTCCATATTTTTTTTCTATAAATTGCAGAATCTGGTGTGCCTGAAATTCGAAGTAAAGTAGTGAAGAAAAGACAGAAAAAAAGTGATATACAAACATTGCCTCCTTCAACTGGTATGGTGGTTTTATATTTTATTTACACTCTCTTAGATATTGTTAGATTAGGTGGGTTTTCAGCATTTATAAGAACATTATGTGACAATATTTGAAATTATATTTTCATTTTGATTAATGCAAATATTTTTTCGCTGTTATTTGCAGAATTGGTTGGCCTAAAAGCAAATGAAATGTTACAACCATCACCTAATAAAAAGAAAAGTTATTCAACTCAAAAGGCATTATCAATAACACCACCTAATTCTACTTTTGAAATGATTAAAAAATACAATACATATAATAAATATGAGTTCGTGCAAGATTGGTACATCCAAATAGAAGCTCCCATGAATATGTTTCCTGATATGTACCTATTTGGATCAACAGATGGAAACGAACCTGAGATATCAGGAATAATAATTAATTGCTATGCTTACAATGAAAATGACATTGACTTTCAAGTGGAAATGTTTAAAGAAAATAAGGTAAAATTAATTTCATGTCAAGTGGAGTATACAAATTTTAGATCAGATTTGATTGAAGCTTCAAGTACTAATTCAACAAATACGATAAAGAATTCGATGTTCATGTTGGATAACTTTGAGAGCTTCTCTAAATCTGGACTAAATAGTTGTGCAGATCATTTAAAACACATTGCCACCATTCTGAGATATCACTATGTAAGAAGTAGAAAAACATCATTTGTACTACTTCATTTACAACAAAAAGGTAAATTTCTTGATAAAATACTAGATGATAAAATTGATTCTCAATTACTTTCTTTGAGAAGAGTATATTTATCCGAATTGGAGGAGAACATAAAAGAAAGTCATTTCAAGCCCACTACAAAATTTCAAAAAACTAGGAAAGTTGAATTTGAGAGAACTAACCTTGCAAATCAACATGATGAGATTCATGAAGACTTCAACCATTGCTATCTATTTTCAAACTCCTTTAATAGAAAAGTGGTTGTTGAAAGATGTAAAGAAGCCCCTAAAGTGTTCAAATTAAGATCACGAGATGATTTAAATGTTCAATTATTAGTGAAATAATTTCTTGAAAAATTTCAAACCTCATTACCTGATTCTCTTCTGATTCCATTTGACATCAATGAGCTTGATCCATTAGTCAACTCTATCAAAATTATAAATGAGACAGATCTAAATTCTAAGAATATCAATTTTTGGATAGTTGATGATCAACATACCATTCAAGTAGCGAAAGAAATTTTAACAAATCCTAAATATAATGTATCGACAGAAGAAAAAAAAATATAAAAAATGTAATGCTCAATTCTTGCATCCATTAGTTGAACCCACTGAGGTGATCCACATTTGTTGTCAATTAAATTCTGCAAATAAGGTATTCTTCAAAACTCCATTTATTGATTGTGTGCACTCGGCAAGGCATTTCTTAATTGGAAATGAAAAATTAAAGAAAAGGAAGATTGGATGTTCTAAGATGGCTGAAGACAAGTTATGTAATTTTAATTATTTTTACATTTAAAGTTTTATTATTATATCTACTTTTATTGTAGATTAATGACTAAAGCCGATAATATAAGTCATATTTTCTGATCTTTATAATGGTTTCTCATTAGATTATAACACCTTTTTTAGTTTCATTTTTACATTGAATTATTATTAGTTTATATTTATTATTTTATCAGGTTGATGATGAAATGTTGTGCTCATTTTTGGACTACCCAATTACAAATTTTTCTGATAAAAATATTCTCTTATAACTTGATGAACCTATTTGGGAGAAATGGGACAATGTTTTTAACTGTTACCAACTAGGCACATTAAAGTGTCCTCCAAGCCTACCTGCTTTTGAGAACTACAAGAGAAATAGTCTACACAATTTGACAATAGCTACTCTTCGGCCCCTTCAGGGATTAACCATGGAAGAAATTTCTTCAGTAGCAGATAAGATATTGGATGGAACCATTTGGTTTTCTATTCCAATTAATCATCCAAAAAATGCCAAAAAAATTAAAAGATTATGGTTCTAAATTGAAAACCAACAGAACAATATTAGATGCAATGGTTACATATTGTCAAAGTCATGATCAGAACTTGAATGAGATGGCTCTTACCACATTCAACATTCTTGAGCATTATGAAATTAATGATATCATATTTACCAATTTTTGCAACACGGTGGAGGGGTCTACTTATGTCAAAGGAACACGTAATACAAAGATAGAGTCCCTTTCTCAACAAGCATGTGGAGTCCTTGACAGAATGATAAATGGATCAACAAGTGTTCAACAGGTTGATAAAAATTTTGACTTTGGTTGTCATTTTGGGGCCCTGATCTTTTGTCAACACTTTTGCACTCTTTTTCCATGTCAGTTGCAACCAAGTTTACATACTAACCTTGTTGTTATGAATACATTGGCTTTGAAAAAGAACAATTCCACAAGCAATATTACATTGAATTTTTTCGATTTCTTCTCGAAAAAAAATGACTTGATTGACTTTACTACAATTTTCTTAGTAGAACTTTGGTTTTGTAATGATGTATGCCAGTCTTTGGAAATTTCCAAAAAGAACTCCAAGTTCAACTATAAAATGACTAGTGGAATTTATGAATATAAATCCCAAAACAATTATGGTTATGATATAGTTCTTACTATACATTTCTATACTTCAGAATTAAAAATTTTGGAGGCTATAAAATACTCTCACACATTTGATGAAAATGAGAGAGATTATGATTTTTGGATGGATTTAGTGGAAAAACACCAACTATGTAGTGATGCAAAAGTGGTTATTTCTCTTTATGCGAGGACAAATTTAATCAAGGCCTGTTGTACATATCGAAGAAGAATTTTATGTGTTGTGCAAACAGAGTCACAAAAGACAATCATGTTAAATAATTATAAATCTTTTCAACTATCAAATAAACTATCCATTAGCTTCTTGGAAAATCCAGGTACTACAATTCATTTATTTATTTTTCTTATAATACTTTGCATACTATTTTTTCCATATTTCTTAATTGTCAAAGTGTTTACTAAAATGATTGATGATGGAGATTCTAAAATAGAGAATGATGAAAGTGGGAAGTAAAAAATTAATTAGCATAGTGCTTATGTTTTTGAGAGAAGTATGGAGATGGAAACAGGAGGAGAAGGAGGAGAGGAAGAAGTTATCATACTAGGTACATAATTTGTTTGGTTTTTTCTCTTGATAATTTTTCAATTTATTTAATTTCCATATTCATAACATTTTTGGATGACTATTATAGGGAATTATGAGATGAATGAAATTAATCAAGACAATGACCATGGAACGATGGAGATAGAAATGGGTATTAATCATTGTAACTCTATCTTTTTTTATTTTATTATTATTCTAAATTATTATTTTTTTTATTGTGATTCATATCATTTCATATGTTGATTATAGTTGGAAATAAAGAGAATGAATATAATGACCAGGGTACTATCCCACAAAACTATAATCAAGACCAAAATATTATTATGGACGATTATAGATGATTCTTTTTTTGTATAGTTGTTTAATTAATTTTGTTCATTGTCATAATTTATAACCTTTTTTTATGTTTATTATAGTGACAAGCAAGGAGAACCAGAACATTGATCAAATGAAAGCTAAACAAAACTTTAATCAAGAACAAAATATAACGTCAGGTACTTATAATTTGTTCACTTGTTTTCCCTGTTATTTAATGATTGTATTCATTTTCACAATTCAAAATATTTTATATGTTTAATTTGGAAACAAATAAAGGTAACCAAGATGATGATGAGGTGTAATGTTACAAATATGAAGATAATGTCATATCAGATACTTATAACTTGTCTTCTTGTTTATCTTATTATTCTTCAAACCCAAATGCTTGTAACTACCATAACGTTGTATATTTTTATTATAGGAACAATTAAAAAGGATAAAATTAACAATCAAAATAATGTTAAAGGTGTGTTTGTGTGTGCATGTTTTTTTTAAAGGTTGCATTACTAATTTTTTTCTTGGTATTGGTATTTGATTGAAGGTTTAATAAGAAGTACAATTGATATTTGATTGAAGGTTTAATATGTTTACTGTAGGTCCTATCAAGATGATAAAAGAACTTATTTTTTCATCTATAAATACTACCAAAACCACTCAAGGTAAGTGTATCATTTCAACAATTTTTTTAGTAATTTTTGTAACATGAATAAATCTTTTTGACTATATTATTTTCCATTGTGTTGCTGCCAAAATAACTAAAAAGAAACTAGTTCTTTTTGAACTAAAGGACATTTTTTATCATAGCATCAATGACGAAGCAACAAACAAAGGGCATATTGAAAAAATGGGAGCTGATGTTGATTACATAATAGAGAAAATTTATTTTGGATTCATCCACATGCAAAATCCTTTTTTGAAATGTTTTTCGAAAATGAATCTCTTGACATTGCAATTTGGACAACAGCTTTGAAACAAAGCACAACAAGATTTCTAAAAAGGTTGGTTTTAGAAATATTACAAGATAAATTTATGTTTAAGTGGACTGCCTTAGACTGTAAGCCACAGAAGGGACATAAGGTCATTGACAATCCAACGAAAGTTATACGCACTAAATCTTTGAAAAAGGTGTGGGAAATGCATACCCAATATGATGCAACCAATACTATTATAGTTGATTGTTTAATTGAGAGAGTGAAAGAGAATCCAAAATAAAATGTGATTCTTGCCCCTCCATTCATTGGAGCAAATCAAGGGGATAATTGGTTGATCAATGAGCTATGGAGAATATTGCATAAACTCAACAAGGCTACGGATGTGCGAGCTATTTTGAAGGATGTTCAATTACATTTAGAAGTACCTTAAGATTAAAGATGTCTATATCATCCTATTATATGTATGACATGATGAATTATTACTTTTATTTCACAACACTAATAAAAGAATTGTTGATTTAGTTTGTCATTACTAAAAATGAAATATTTTTATTTTCTTTATTTTTTCTGAGATGAATGGTCATTTAATGTTTTCATATCAAAATTTTCCATGCTAAATTTTTTGTTTTACAATGGATTACATTGTATGTAAAATTAATAGATAACTGGTCTATTTTTTTTAATTAGATCATTAGAATTACTTTCTTTAAATGTGGTTTAAGTTATCGTTATACCTCTTAGAAATTAGTAATGTGAAGGATGACCCATTGCATTCTTATAACCCTTTTTATTCCATATAAGTTGAAAATCTATATTAAGTTGTATGCAGCACCAAAAATAAACATACAATTTGTACTAAAAGAAGCACCAAAAAAAACTAAGGTAGAAACTCTATAAATTAACATATAATTAATTAGGTTTGAAATTTAAAAATTGTATTATATTGTATGTGAAAATTAATATAAAATTAGTTTGTTTACTTGCACTATACCATTTTAATTATATGTTTCAATTTCAATTATATAAATCATTATAAGTCTTAAAATAAATGATTTAAATCGTGGGTCAATGCATTCTTATAATACTTTTATTCCATACAAATTAAGTAAGGGTATTAGATTGTATATATAAAGTAAACATATTATTTGTTTGTTCATTTTAATGGGGCAATTATATTTGTATTTTGTGATACTTTGAACTCATTGTAAAATTACCTTTTCATAAAAATGGAAATAGTTCATAATAAATATTAACATCGTTTTTAAAATGATAGGTTTTTATGTCCTTAAGCAATGAAGTGTTGAAGTGGAGATATGTTAATATCATACATGTGGTTGTAGTGTAGATGCAGATGGGAATTACTACAAGTCAAAAGATTTTGTTGATATTCGAAATGGATGGAGTATTCTTCCAATCATACACCAAAGATGAAAAAGATTTTCATATTCAAAGAGAACCAGATTGTCAGTTTGGTGATAGGTCCTATTTTTTAAGGCCTTTTCAGTCAGAAGTATTAAAATATTGCTTAAGAAATTATGATGTCACAATATGGACATTAAATGTCACTGACAAGTACATCCAAAAAGTACTTGAAAAATCTAATATAGATATAAAGGACTTTAAATTTTCATGGGACAGATCTTGTTTTCATTTGCAAACAACATTGGAAGCAGGGAGAACAAGACAATTTTATGAGAAAAAGTTGATTGATGCATGGTCCCAACATGGAGATAATTATGAAGAATCAAATGTATTGCTAATAGATACAGAAAAGCATACTTCTCAATTCATGGGATATTAATCAAACCACATCTTGATAAAATCATATACAGGAAAAGAGCAAGATACGTGGTTTATGAAAGTTTTATTCCCCTTTCTTAAGACACTTAATCATATCAAACAAAAACATGAGTACATTTGAATGTTCAATAGAACATGTGCTTCATTGTAATTCATGGAGATAATTTCTTTTTTAAATTTGTTGAAAAGTACATTCCAATTTTTCAATGCATTTTGGACATAGTTTTTGTTGAATCAATTTGTATGATTTTATATTTTTTGAAATATATTGGAATTTCCAATTATATTAATATGTTTATTTCTTATTATTTATAAATGTTCTTGCAATGACCTTGTTGTATTGATTTCTTCTAAGATGTGTGTGTGTGCGTGTGTGTGTTCTTAAATGAATTGTTTGCCATTCAAATTATCTTACATGAACCATCGAGGCATGTTATTTTTAATGACTTATGTTTAATTATATGTATCAATAATCTTATATAAATGTGAAATATAAGTTTTGAAATATAACTTGCAAACAAAGGTGCTATTCTTACTAAAGAAATTATAATAATTTACTTGATAAATGTTATGTGCATTATTCACTATTCACAATCCATCATTCACTATTAAGGATAATGAGAAATGCGTCATAGGTAAATGATTTGATCTTTTTAAAGCATAAGATATGTGATTTCTCAATTGATAGTTTTCATAAATTTATATGCTTAAATCAATTAATGGTTGTAACTGCAATCATATCATATTGAAAATCAATAAGGCATAAAGTTAGTTATTCATTGATTACATATAAAATGCACTAATATGAGTGCATAAATGTGATATGTAATTTTTTAGATAAAAATATATTGTAAATAATTTTTCATTTCTTAAAAAAACATATATATGAGGATAATGATTGATAAGTGGATTATCAAGGTTTGATTAGACATTATCATGGATGAATTATGTCATCGAACTTTTTGTACCGTAAGGCATCTAATTTCATTATTTAAAGTCATTTTTTTTGTAAATTTGTCTTTTAAATAAACTGAAATCATATCACTTGAGCTGTAATTATATTATTGGCTTTTATTTAGTTATGACCATTAATATGAGTGTATAAATGTTATTTATAATAGCCATATACTATGATGCATTTTTTCGAAAAATAAGTCTTTTAATTTCTTGATAATATGTATTAAGTGGATTATATAGGCTAACAGGTTATGACTCATAAGTGAATACTACTCATTAAATTGTAGGGAATTCAATTTTTAACCCATTTATATTTTTTTCATATATTCTTGAATCAACTATTTGTATATGCAATCATATCATCTCACCTAATTTAATAAGGAATCCATTTATTGACTTTTATTTGTCTATCACGTAATCTATTAAGATTGTATTAATCTCATATTGTATTGTTTTGAAACAAAACTCTATGAAAAAAAAAATTCTCTTCTTAATAAAACGTGGAATAATTAATTAACAATGTGTTAAGTGGATCATCTAGACTCATTAAAGAGATGGGTAAAAAATGGTTGTATTTAAACTTTTTGCGCCATAAGACATTGATTTTCCAAACCATATTAGCATTTTGTCATTTTCAATTCTTAAATAGTTTATTTCTGGTTTAAAAAATTTCATAGAGTCCAATATGACTTGAAGAATTCTATTTGGTTGTATGCATTGATAGAAGTTCATGAATGTGAAACAATTTTTTAAATGTAACTCTAAATGTAAGTAAATATATATATTTCACAAAACAAATTATAATTAATTGATAATGAGTTTTAAGTGGTCTATATAAAGCCATTTATCGGCTTTTATTTTCATATCATGAGGTTTAATCTAAGTGTGTAAATGTGGCACTTTTTCTTAAATAGAACTCCATGTAACATGAAATGTTTTTCCTAACAACACATCGAATAATTAATTGGTAATGAATGTTAAGTAGATTGTTAAAGTTATTTCAAGGTATGGGCCATAAATAAATGTATTTAAACTTCATGCAACATATGGAATTTGATTTTCCCACCTTTATTAACATTTGGTAAATTTCAATTCTTAAATAAATTATTTGTAATCGAAATAATCTCATAGAAACCAACAAGACAAGTATGTATTAAATTATATTTAGAATGTATGTATGCATAAATGGAATTTATTTTTGAAATAAAGATCTCAATGTAAGTAAAAAAATATATTTTTTAGTAAATTAATAATTTATAACCAATTATTTATGAGTTCTAACTGGCTTATTCTATTTTGAATTGACAACTTTTTCTAACTATGCATTATTAAATCAATTATTCCTATATGTAATCATGTCATATAAGTCAATAAGTCAAGAAAGCAATAATTGATTTTTATTTAACTATCATGTGGTTTAATATGAATGTATAAATGTTAAATTGTTATTTCTAGAATAAAAAACTATTTAAAGAAAATGAATTTTCTAATAAAACATGGATTAATGAATTCACCTTGAGCATTAAGTAGACTATTTAAGCTCATTCAAGGGATGGATCATAAATGGATGCCTTTAAACTTTTTACACCATATGACATGCTTTTCCTATCAATATTAACATTTTGTAAATTTCAAATCTTAAATAAACTATTTGTACTTAAAATAATCTCATAGAATCCAACAAGACTCAGAAGTTATTTATTGAATTTTATTTAGTTATATGTATTCATATAAGTTTATAAATGTAATTTATTTTTGAAATAAATCTATTAATGTAAGTAAAGATATATCTTATACAAAAATATTTAGGATTAATTGGTAAGCAGATTTAAGTGGTTTATTCAGGCTACATGAAAAATCAAGTGTCATAGATGAATGCCTTTTAATACATATTTAATCTTCAAAATCAATATCTTAATGATAATTTAAAAGTATTTACATTAAGTATTTAATAATTAAAGAACATGGGGACTTATATAAATTTCAACTAAAATACATGAGTTATGTTTCACATTTATTTCTTCCCCATTAAAAATGCTTATCATTTTCTCTTCTTAGTGAAAGTAATGGTCAATCATGGTTTTCCCTACAATTGGTTGACACTAAATTTACATTCAGACTATTATTAGTTTTGACAATGTTTGCAAGGAGAGATCAATTTCCACACTACCATCAACTGTGCTAATATTTGAAAACCCTTGCCTCCACTACTTACAAGAATTCACCACTAAAGCTTCTTGTTTACTTCAATTTGTGACACTGTCCATCATAATGGAATGACTTGAATACCCATTTAAGAACTCTCATTTGATGTACTTGGTGTTGTGGGGAAAAGTATCCGACTCGGATGACCCTATCCCTACTCTAAAGGTGACAGTCTTTAGCAACAACTGAAAGTAAAGCTTTGATGTTTTCCTTTATGAAAGTACAGAGAGAAGGAAGAAAAGATTAACCAACCTGGTGTCTTTCGCTTAGTCGATCCTTATCCTCTCTCTTTGTCTCTTGTTCCCAGCTCCTTGCTCTCTCTGCCGGCCCAGCTACACACAGATCCTGCACAAAACAAGAGAGGAAACTACAAGATACATGTACTCATAATTGATGCATGGATTAGAGTGAATCAAATATACAAGTAAATACAATACATCAATGCAATACAAGTATATAGGAGAACATGCAAAACTTTATTGATAGAAGTAACAGGGTTCTGAGAAGGTTACAACCATTGATGGCTCCAATCCAGCAGCACCTCCCCAGCAGCAAGAACTCTCCTCTTCACCTCTAGTAAAACAATCACCCAATAGCTCTAACTGTAAACCAACAACACCTCCTTGCTTTACACAAAATTCCAGCCTCCTTAGACCTCATAGAAGAGCTCTATATATAGGAAAGAAGAAGAGAGGATGAGTCAGCTTGAGACTGACATAAAGCTGCCTTGTGTCCTCTCCCTCTTCAGTTAATCTTCAGTTCTTGAGTCCACTTGGAGATCCTTGCTTACACATGGAGATCAAGTACCTCTTACTCATCACAGGGCGAATCTCATGAACCAAGTGTCAGCTTGGAAGCTTCCTGGGCAATTGACACCTTGCAGAATGATTGTGCCACTTGGCCAATCTCGCCCAGCGCAGGTAGCCTTCATTGCTTTTGACTTTCAGCGCAAGTACAAGGAGGAGCAGTTGACATTCAGCGCAGTTGCTCAGTGGAGCAATTGACATGATCCAAAAATAGCCTGTTTTGAGTGTTTTTCAGGTGGAGAACTGATGGGAAGTGCTGTGGTTTGCTGACCTTGTTCTTCTAGGGGTAAGAACAACATGTTTAGGGACTGAGGATCCCTGTAATTATTGACATTTCATGCTCCATGCTGCGAGGCACAAAAATGTCTATAACAATTGCCCCCTAAAGTATGAGGCCATTTATCGGGTGAAATGCTTTATCTAGAGGGTCCGAAGTTCATTCCAGTGCTGAGGAGGCGCCCTGTAATACAATACAATACAATACATTATTTTTCATTCTGTTTTCATGATCTAGCTGAGGCGGGCATTCCCATGCTCAGCTTTATAAATACATTTTGGTACATATAACAGACGATCGTCTGATGGTAGACTGATAATTTTCTGCTGAAATTATCATCCTTTGAGTAGGATGATCATCTGCTGCAATGATGTACATGACAAATGCTTTTATATTTCCTGAATATGTATCGCAGCCCGGATGGATGAAACTAGATCCGGGGTCTTCAAACTCGTTCGATCTTCACTCTAAGTACAAGTCGATCCATGTGAGAATTTCGCTGAAGTCGAACATGGAAAGACATCGCTTGATTACCGGTCAGTGATGAAAACCGTTAACAAGCGCGAGAGGAATCACCGATAATGATAATGACCCTCAAGGTACTGCAGTACAATTCACGTGGCGTGAATAAAGGACTTGGCGTCGAACGCCACGCAAAATCTTCTGGTCGAAGGTCATTGATGTATACCTGTCGCCGGAAGTGAGAAACTTGCCATTGAGGCATGCAAGCTTCAAAGTACTGATGGGGTTGTTCCTAGATCAACTTCTTGGATAATGAGCTGAAGTCGACAAGAAGCGATCCGTCAAGGGAGGGCCTTAATGAATCCCACATCAATGACACGGAACGGAGCTAATGATTTTAGTGGAGGTGAAAACAAACTGTGACATATGATTCAGGGTGGCGATCATGAATGGATGAAGGATAATGTATGGCAGTGGATGGGACACGGTTGACACTTTCAGAATGACCTCTCTTGAACATACAACGACACTGATGTGATGGATCGGTAGCATTACCCCAAATGTGGATGGTTTGGCGAGGACCATGGTGATGAGACCGGTGAATGAAACAACCCAACCCGATGTGGTACGAAAGAAAAGTGTCATGTTCAAGAGTGACTTGCTACCATTAAACTTTGAAGTTCTCCCAATTTTTCCCCAGTCATTTCTGACCAGTACCTATTTATTTTTGTCAAGCTTGAGGAGGATAACATATGCTTGTTCTATAACCTGCCCTTCGGGCAAGCCCATCGCTATGATTTAACGAGCTTAGCGATAGGGAAACGCGTTCTCGTCTAAAGACAAGTTTGTCGCTATTTAATCATTTTAACGAGTCTAACGACAAGGATAACTCGGTCCTTTTCATTTTTAGAGAGTCTGAAAAGGTACAGAAAGTTAACTCCATAATTCCTTTTTCGTCATCTAATCCCTTAAGTCCGAAAAAGTATAAAACAATACAGAAGGGATGGGTGTTCGTTATTTTTAACGAGCCGAACAAGACAAGCGCTCGATCTTTTTGTGCAATAATCCCTCAGGTCCAAAAAGATTAAAATCTAGAGGAGGGATAGCTCTTCCGGTCGCTTTAACGAGCTGGAAGGCCAAAACTCGGCAAACTTTTCATATTTTACGAGTCAGTGAAAAGAGCTCAAAGAAGACTCGTCTTTTGAGGAACGAGTGATTAACAGGGATAGCAGTAGATTCCAGGTACAGGTTGGAATTTTCCAATCACGGCAGTGTCACAAGGATGGCTGGGTGAAATCACTCTTCGCAGCTGTTCCTCAAAATGGGTAAACAATCATATGGGGGTGAACGACCGGCCAAATGACGGTGGAGGTGATGGATGAAAACACGACCAAGGTTTTTAAGGTTGATAATTTTACGATCGCAATGGTTATTTACCGGGATAGGTTCATTTTTACTGAGCTTGAACTCTGGTGGAAACTTTTTCTCACGCTTTTCTATTTTTTAACGAGCATAAATTCCGCGGTAAAACTGCTCGATGATTGCTTTTATTTTTTAACGAGCATGAACATTGCTAAAACTGCTCGATGATAAGTTTGCATGCCCCCAGCATAATAATGCAAATCGAGGTGCATGCCCCCCAAGCTTCATTGCATTCAACTTTGTTGATTGGAATGAAGGTTTACCATTGAGATCTGGAAAGGGGATTGTTTCATTTTTTAATGAGGTTGACATAGTAAAAGAACTATCCTCATGGTTTTTCATTTTTTAACGAGGTTGACCTGAGATAGGAACTATCCTCGAAGCCGACAAAATATCTAGGAATCTTCCGAATCCAACCAGAAGATTGGATTAGATTTCATTTTGTAGGTTTCCACTGTGGCCACTCCCGCCAGATTACTTGGAGGCGGTAGGGCGAAAGTACCCATTAAGGCAGGGTCTTTTAGGAGACCTACTCCGATATTTTGGAGCAAATGATTCCTTCCATGGATCATTGGAATGCTCTCTGTAACTTGTGAACTGTCGTGGAGAAAAGTTTGTTGGCCAACGATTGTAATTCCCCCTTGGAAGGGGAATGCAATCTTCCTGAAGTAGGTTGACACAACTGCGGCCATGGCATAGATCCATGGTCTTCCAAGTAGGATGTTGTAATCGAGGTTTCCATCAATTACTTCAACATCAATTCCTACTGTTTTGCCCCCCAGTTCAACTTGCAAGTTACTTAAAATCCCGTATGGAGTGTATGATCATCCATCAAATGCTTTTAACGTCGTTGACGATTTCGACAAGGGTGGTGAGCCTAAATTTTTCCAGCAACTCATCGACATAAGACATGTAGATGCCCCCTCATCAATAATTGTTCGATGAACAGTTTTGTTGAGGGCTTTCACTTGAATAAGGAAAGCTAGTTGAGCTGGTAACTTAGGGTCATATCCTTTATAATCAAAGGCCACAAGATTGGAATCCATTGGGCCAATCCCACCTATTGCTGATAATAAAGTTTGCTCTTGGGAGGGGCAATTTTGCGGTACCTCCAGTGTCGACATAGCGGACGGCGATTGGGCCAAGTCCTCTATTATATTATAATTCTGTGCTATTTTGGCACGAGGATTAAATGTCGATTTGTGTACTACTCCCTTTGGCAACTTTACCATTGGTTCAGGAATGATGGGTGGCACAACTTTGGTCAAAGCTGTCGTCGAACTACTAGGTTGTTCATTAGCCTTGTTATTTGACAGCCATGGATTCCCGTAATCTTTATTCCTTGTCAAAGCATTATTCTGCTGCTTTGAGGTAGACAACATAAGCACTTGGGATCGGGAAGCATTTTGATTAGCAACCAGATTTTGACCAGGATTAGGAAACGGATCAGTCAACACAGCTGAGGTTTTCGAATTCTTTAAGAATTTTTTAAACTCGGCTTTATATGGACAATCTTTTGTCCAATGATCCTCATCACATATCTGACACCCCGAAGGTGGTTTCCCTTTTCCAAAAGAAGTTTTTCGAGGAGACGAATCTCCTTGTTTTTTCTTCTCTTTGTTTTGATTTTTCTTGCTTCCTGGTTGATTGGAGTTTTTTCCTTTATCCGTAGATACAGCATTTACTTCCGAAGCAAGAATTTCTTGATTTGCTTTTTGATTCGAAGTCTTACGGGCTTTCTTATTTGAATCCTTTGTCGACTTAGCGTTTGCGGTTCCAATCACGCCATCACCGGCATGAGAGTCACTATTCGATCCGGGAGGAGGAGGGATTGAAAATTCCGGTCTGGGGGCGTCAGGTATCTTATCATAGAGCGTGCCCGACTGAGTATATACTAAGTCCAAATATTGAGCATGAGCAATAACCTGCTCCTCTGTTACGACTCCTCCTTTGGCCACATCTTCTGTTATAGCAGGAAGAAGCGACTTTATAAACCACTCAGCTAATAGCTGATCTGGAACATAGGTTTTTACCATTCTGCGACGACGACGCCACTCATGTATATGATCTGATATATGTGTGGGCGTTGTCTGCTTGAAATTGGTCAAGATCTCTGTTCCAGTTTCGTACCTTATAGGTAACTGAAAGTGTGTTAAGAAAGTCGTGGCTAGGGAACTAAAATTGTCGAAAGAGGCTCTAGGTAATTCAATATACCATTTAGCCGCCGGACCAGTCAATGTCCTCTGGAAAAGGCGAACCCTTATCGAATCATCATTCAAGGTATTCGACAAACACCACAGATGGAATGTCATCACATGATTCGACGGGTCTTCGCCAGGATTTCCATTGAATTTAGGAATGTCCGAAGGAAGTTTGTAAGGAATCGCTGGCCACCAATGGGCATAGGCGATTGGATCGTTCGTCAATCGATGTAAATCTGGTAATTCTAGAGTTGCCACGAATGGCAACTGCTGACTCAGGTTTGGCGAGGCGTACCCAGGATACGATGGAATCGCCTGAGCAGTAGGCCTTTGCATACCAGCATAATGCAACTGATGTTGATATGACTGATAGGGCTGGTGGGCTTGGCCACTGTAAAGTGGTTGATTTAACCCGTTCTGAATATAGGGTTGCCCACTATTCGTAAAGATCTGTTGTTCAGATCCCTGGTACACCTGTTGAAACTGAGGTTGTTGGTATTGCACCATCCATGGTTGTGAAGCCATGTTTTGCTGTGCGATACTAACCAACGGACCAAGATGCGGGGTTATGGTTCCCGTTTGTGTCTGTGTCGTCCCGGCAGTTGGCGATTGTGGTTGTGTTGCAGGTTCAATGGGCTGTTACATTACAACTTGGGGTTGACATACAACAGGCATCGATTGAACTTGCGACACGGTTACAATCGCTGGCGTCGTCGGGATACTAGACATAGGTACACACTGTTGCATGGAATATACAACTCTTGGTTGTTGGGGTAACATAGGTACCCAACCACTCGTCGTTACTTCAGTCAAACCTGAATGTTGTTGAAAACTGCCGTATGGGTATCCCCCCGGAAGGGGAAGTGAAAGGGCATATTGCCCCCCATATGGTAACAATCCGGAACTCAAGGGTATAGATTGCCTTTGAGGACTGGATGGCCCAAACTGATTTCCAAAGGGATCAATTTGTCTAGTTTCAACATAAGAATTACCGGGCATTATACCGGAAGAACAAACTGGAACAGACCAAGTTGTCATAATAGTCCCTGGGTGGACTCCTTCTAGCTGATGAGAGCTAGTCGGGATAGCTGGTATGCCGGTAAACATCGTTGGAGTGACAGCAGGAGTTTCTGTTGTCGCTGTGTCATTTGGCACAGTCCTAGATGTCGACGGCTGCTCAGACATTTTAAGTCTATCCAATAAACTGCCTAACGATTCTACAGGAACTTCCAGTGGCGATGGACAAACTTCTGATGCAGAAGGAAAAAGAGTGGCGCCTACTCCAAAATGAGTTGGAGTATTTGCTTGCTGGTCCTCTACGATTTCCTCTATTGCAATCAGACCAGGAGGAAGAGGAAGACCGTCAGGTCCGTAAAAGATTTCTGGTGCCGAAGAAGGGGTTGCTTCGACAGCGACAGTTGTTTGAGCAACAAGACTCTGTGGACCGGTTTCAGATGGAACTGGTTCAGTTATGCAAGTACTTGTCTTCAGACTAGGATCAGTACAACTGTCCCTCTGTTGCTGTTGAACTTCTTCAATAGAGGCAGGGATTCCAGAAATATTAGGAGTGACCAGAATCTCAAATGTTGTCGGAACTGTTGTTCTAACTTTAATGGGAGATTTTGACCCGGTCAAGCGAGTTCGCTTCGTCCGTACTATTCTCGATTCCGGAGACAAAGACGGTTGACTCGCGAGTCTCCCCGAACGACGGAGTTTTAATTGACTTTCCTCCACGGTTGCGGATTACTTGATCAACTAAAATACAAAAAGGGGAATTATGTTTCCGTATTGAATGAATTTTATTAGACGCTTTTAGACACAAATTTGCTTTTTCATGTTTTAAGAGTCGAGAAAAAGCTAAAGATGACTCTAGTCGCCTTCGATGTATTAACGAGCCCGAAGTGACAAATGCTCGGTTGGACTTTTTCAGTTATAGAGTTTGAAAAAGGCCAAAAGAAACTGCTCTGGAGATCTAGGCAGAGGGTGTGCCAAACCTCTCGCGAAACCACAGAATACGTTTTACGGTACGGGTGGTCGATCTTCGTGAATGCTGTGTTCACTGCATCGCGATTAGTAGGGCGGTCGACACGGCTTCCTAAGGATAAATGATAAATGCCTATAGGGGTCTCCCAATATACGCGACGGTACGCGGGAGCACAAGTCCGTATTAGTGCTATCGTCCCTCAGGAGGAATCACCCACCTTCGTAGAGATCGACAGTCACTACGTTTAACGACGCCGGAACACGTCTCTACCTAGACCTCTATTGTGAGCGTTATGTTACAATGCGTTTTTAGATTCATTCAATATATTTTAAGTTGATCTTGTTTAGCAGTTTGTCTTTCAGGATCACCACGAGATGTATTGGTACAAATTCCTAAATGCAGCTAAAATGATAAGCAAGCTTTATAATCTTTTTAGCTTTGAAAATCCTAACTACTGAGGGGAGAGAAAAACATTATCTTTCCACACAGAGCACCAAGCACAAACTAATGCACTTTCTCCTAGATCAGTCACGCAAACTTATCAAAATATGCAAATGCAAGATGCATGTATTTCTTTTCTTTTCCCTTAATGTTGATGTAGACAAAAAAGGAAATTGTCGTATAATTTTCGAATTCAATTTGAAGCGTAAACAAACAAGTTTTGTCTAAAATGAAAAGACGCTTTACAAGCACTTGTTTTGACACTAAAAATGTATGAATTCAAACCATAAAATGAAAAACAAACAAACTCAAACAGCCATGAACAGTAATAAAACTAGCTCTTAAGATCACAAAGACACTTTTACAGTTCAGGATCTAAGAGGCCACAGCTATACTGGTTCGCTTTTCACAATGGGAAACTGTAACTGAAACAAGAAATACTGAAAGAACATTCACAGTTTCATCACACAACTGAGGTGGAATAATGTCAAGGAAAATGGTTTACAGCAAGTACAATGACCAGCAAGCAATCAGCAAAAAATCAGTGAAAACAGGGCTCAGACACAAAGGGAAACCTTAGCAAGACACTGGCTAACTGGACCAACGCAGGCTCTGGTCTGTCAGTTTGATTCTCAGCGCAGTTCCCGAAGGGAGTACCTGCGCTGAAATGCAGACTGCCTGTGGACAGCCTGCACTGAGACACGAGAGTTGCGTTTACAAGGACTTCCGGGTCATAAAAAGCTCAAAAATGCACTGTTTTTGCTGAAATAAAAAGCTATAGGTCAAGTGCAGGCTAAGGGATGATCAAGAGGATGAAAAGCTATCACAAAGAGTAAAGAGTCTTTTGTAGATCAGCTCTTCAAATCATGAATCTGCTCAGAAAATGAGCAAGAGTAGCAGCCCCTCTACTTCGCTTTTGATATAGTCAAAAGCTTTTCAATTTGGTACTCTTTTCTTCAGGAAATGAATAGCAAAGATACTACAAACACCAACAAGATACTAGGCTCCCCAGCGGAGTCGCCAGTTTGTTGTGGGGAAAAGTATCCGACTCGGATGACCCTATCCCTACTCTAAAGGTGACAGTCTTTAGCAACAACTGAAAGTAAAGCTTTGATGTTTTCCTTTATGAAAGTACAGAGAGAAGGAAGAAAAGATTAACCAACCTGGTGTCTTTCGCTTAGTCGATCCTTATCCTCTCTCTTTGTCTCTTGTTCCCAGCTCCTTGCTCTCTTTGCCGGCCCAGCTACACACAGATCCTGCACAAAACAAGAGAGGAAACTACAAGATACATGTACTCATAACTGATGCATGGATTAGAGTGAATCAAATATACAAGTAAATACAATACATCAATGCAATACAAGTATATAGGAGAACATGCAAAACTTTATTGATAGAAGTAACAGGGTTCTGAGAAGGTTACAACCATTGATGGCTCCAATCCAGCAGCACCTCCCCAACAGCAAGAACTCTCCTCTTCACCTCTAGTAAAACAATCACCCAATAGCTCTAACTGTAAACCAACAACACCTCCTTGCTTTACACAAAATTCCAGCCTCCTTAGACCTCATAGAAGAGCTCTATATATAGGAAAGAAGAAGAGAGGATGAGTCAGCTTGAGACTGACATAAAGCTGCCTTGTGTCCTCTCCCTCTTCAGTTAATCTTCAGTTCTTGAGTCCACTTGGAGATCCTTGCTTACACATGGAGATCAAGTACCTCTTACTCATCACAGGGCGAATCTCATGAACCAAGTGTCAGTTTGGAAGCTTCCTGGGCAATTGACACCTTGCAGAATGACTGTGCCACTTGGCCAATCTCGCCCAGCGCAGGTAGCCTTCATTGCTTTTGACTTTCAGCGCAGGTACAAGGAGGAGCAGTTGACATTCAGCGCAGTTGCTCAGTGGAGCAGTTGACATGATCCAAAAATAGCCTGTTTTGAGTGTTTTTCAGGTGGAGAACTGATGGGAAGTGCTGTGGTTTGCTGACCTTGTTCTTCTAGGGGTAAGAACAACATGTTTAGGGACTGAGGATCCCTGTAATTATTGACATTTCATGCTCCATGCTGCGAGGCACAAAAATGTCTATAACACTTGGATTTGATTGGAGATACATGAATGGTGCCTAACCTTCTTGAAATACCTAGATCAACAATGTATAACTTTTATAGCAGATGCCTGCATGCTATGAAGATGAATGATGACCCCCTCATTAGTGCTTCATAAAGGCATAAATGGATCATAGGAAATTGAGCACAAGAACATTTTACTAAGGTTTTAGTAGACTAGTTTCAATGCAATGCAGGGGATACCTATCCTTGTCATTTACAATAAGATCCTCACATCACCATCATTCAATCAAAAAATCCCCCGTAGGTTGGGAGAAAGGGGACTAGAGTTGCCAAACATAAAATTTAAACATCGAGGAATCTAGCATGTTATCCATAACTATAATATCTTTATTGGATGTTTGGCATACTAACATGATTTAGATTAAATCAATTTCTTCTAAGAGTTTGATTTCACACTCCTATTGTGTATTGATACTATTATACATAACAACCCCATGTTTGACCTATTCATGATCTCTAATTGGGTTGAAATTACTTGCAAATTATTTTAATGTTGAATCAAGTTAATATGGCGATCCACAAAAAAATGAATTTTGTTGAAGGCCTTGTAATAAAATACTTCCAAATTTAATGAAATATGTGTTTGATAGTGATCACGATCTCGATTGTATTTACAAGATAACCGTGTGAGAAGAGGATTGGGTGAATCTGACTCCAGATGGAAGGATTTCATGGGAGCACGAAAGCTCTTCCACTTCGGATTCAAATGAAGAGATAGAGCGATGGCAGAATCAGTTGCACGAAGTAACAAATATTAATTGAAACATGGTGACTAGATCACTGCGTTGTGTGACAACAGAGGCAAGGGAGTTGCCGACATATGATGGATTGTCAGTGGTGAATGAATTTCTAAGCAAATTTGAAAGTGCGATACCAAAAAAACAACGATTCGATTCTCTGAAATGGGTGTTGTGTGAAACACCCACATGATCATGGGGTACGCATGAAGGAAATTTTTAGGACTGGCATGGATGCAGAAGGATGATGCGCATACATTTTGGAAAACCCTAGCTCCGAACAAAAGCCAATCAACTGGGGCAGAACAATGTGCATGCCCACCTTTCCTAATGGGTACACACATATGTTGTACAACCTAGACAAGCGCACATCACCCCAAAAATAAAGAATCAGAACAAACCACAGTAGCAGAAAAGGTGACGCGCGATACCAATTCTCCACGATGAAGCACTCGATAGGGTGTGCATAGCACTAAACAAGGTTCACCAGGTGAGACAAACTAATTGGGACTTGTGCGTGCTAGCGGTTCAATGGGCCTATAAGACCATGTGCAAGACCCTGAACACGGAGGTGATTCCAAAGGTACGAAACAGAGTAGAGACTATAATTTCTGAAGAGAATACAAAAAGGAATCCACATGTAATGGCTCTTGCAGTTATGACAATGCACGATGACCACGAGGAAGAAATCACACATCTATGTGAGGTCGAACATATAAGGATTCAGGAAGCCATCTGGCGAGGGAACATTAGACTTCATGAGCTCAAAAAGGATCGGCTATGATTGAGGAAGAAAAGCATTTGGATGGACGCTAAAATCAAGAGGCTGAAAAATGAGATCACGCAAGCATGTCTCAGCGATAAACCAAGGATGAAAAAGCAAGATACGAATTATCATACCACTACATTAGAAGATTTTTGCCAAGATTTTATAACTTTTTTACCATGGCTACAACTGCACCTCACGAAACGCAGTAACTAGGGGAGTGCATTACATAAAGTAGAACACACGGTGGTGGAGGTTGTGCCGGCAATTGAGAAGTTTCCGTAGACTATACTGGAAGACGAGTTGAAGTCTCGCAAAGGTGGTGTGACCACTTGACTAGCTATAGGGAGCATAGTCTTAGTGCTTCGGGTAGTTTAAAGAGAGCAAGGGACTATAAAAGAGTCTATTTGGGAGGTCTGCGATGAGGGAGGTGCACGTAGAATCAACATGACGCAAGGTTCACGCCTGCACATGGGGGGCTACGCTACCATGCGGGTAGGTTGGAAAGTAACCATTGGTGTCACTGTTCAAGACAAGATGTCCAATTTAAGGCAAAAGGGAGCGCGTGGCAAGCATTTAAGACATGAATTAAGGGAAATATTTGGGGCAATCTACCTCCAAGAAAGCATTGATGGCCCAAAATTGGGGGGAACAATCAAATTTGAATTCAAAAGGTGCTATAAAACTGCAGGGGCTAACCACGAGACAACACTTACTCATTTGAGATTTGATCAGTTGATTAGAGCATAGAGTGTTGAGCGCCGAGCAAGATTTGAGCCCCGATGTTCGCGAACGACCACAGACAGCTCAAACAAGATGACAACTACCAGGAGAGGGTTAGGCTCAACAATAGGAACCATCGATGAGGCCGCGGAGAACCCCACAGTACAAGATGTTCCCGGAGACACTGTGGTCATGCCAGAAATCCCAAAATCACCCCAGACGCCGAGGTCCAAGAAAGATAAGCAGGCAGTAGGACCAGTTTGCATGTCCCCGAGGAATCCATGATTCGGTAAAATCTCAATGGAAGAAAAGGGCAAGGCTATTACTATTAAGACAGATGATGAGGAGGAGGACCTACAAGCTCTCGTCACTGAGATAGAGGAAGCAAAAGACATGGAAGAGGAAATCGAGCCGGTGTGCTCTGCAGCAAAATTGTCTGACTACATCCCTCTATAGAAAGGGAAAGCTAAGATAACCAAGGACTTCGATGCCACTAAGAGCACACTCCAGACCCAACTCCTCCCCGAAGGAACTGTGTTTAAGGGCTTGCACCAGGATCGCGTACCCACAATGAAGTTTGAAGATTGGGACCTCGTGGATAGAGAGAAGTTACCACACTTGGAGATGGAGAGCCTCATGAAGCAAAGCATGGAGGGGTCAGTCACAACACTAGAGCTGTGGAAATGGCTGCGTGCTGTAGAGAAGTCCAAATTATTTCATTTGCTATGGATTCCACACTTTCACCGTGCACCTATCACTATTGTTTTCATTAGGTAGCTGCTTTGCCTAATGCATGATGGGTACTTATGGCTGGAGGAGCATATTCCCATCACAGCAGATCTCATCCATAAGATTTCTCGGCTCCCCTATTATTATAGACATTTTTGGGCACTGCAACCCCAATCATAAATGTCCATAAACCAAGGGCTCCTAAGTCCCTAAAAGTGTTGTTCCAACCCCTAAAAGAATAAGGTCAGCTGATTACATCATCTCCCAGAAGTTCTCCATGAAAAACTACTCAGAACTGGTCAAAACTGGACTGTCTCACCTGCTCCATGGTCAAAGTGCGTTGCATCCCACCTAAATGCACACGGGAGGTGCGATGCATACTGAAAATCCCTTCTATGGGGTGCGATGGGCGAGAGTGGACAAATGGTAGGGTCAATCTGTGAGGTGGAGGATCATGGAATCTTCCATAAACTTCTCCTGTGACACTTGCCTCTCTGCATTCGCCCAGGGATGAGTAAGAGATCATCAATCTCCATGTGGAATCAAGAACTATCAAAGAGAGGACACTAATCAAATCTCAAAAGATGACTCACCTCGCTTGCAAACATCTATATATGGATCCCTCATCCCAGAGATCCAGAGGCTAGAATTTTGTATCTTGTAAGGAAGTGTTGTTGGTTTCTTGGTGTAACATCATAGTGTTGGGTGATCTAAGCTTTTCATGAGGTGAAGAAGGGATTTCTTGCTGAGAGGATGACGCTGGGTCAAAACAATTGGTTGTAATCCTCTTTGCTATTCTTGATTATTAATAAGGCTATTCAAGTTTTCCTCCACATTCTTGTATGATTGATGATATATGAATTTGTGTGGTCAATATATATCTGGTCCTATATTGTTTATGATAGTAGATCTCTGTTCTTGGATAGTATTATGCTACTTTGATTCCACAGGTGATCTTTGAAGCTGGGTAGACGAGGAAGCGAGTGAAAAAGATATATCAGAAGGGAAAGGAATCAAGCAAGGAACCAAGCGCAAGACAGAGGTTGGTCTCCTTTGTTCCCCTCTTATCTACTTCTCATAAAGGAAAACGAAAGTGGTTTTAGTTTGTTTGTTTCTAAGGTAGCTACCAGCCTTATTGGGACTAGTAGCTCTGCATAGACACTAGATTTCCCGATAAAAAAATGGCGACTCCGCTCGTGAGTGAATAGATTGTTTGTTTGTCTATATTTGTTTGCTTTATAAACTTACAGACGAAGCCTGAAGTCAAGCCAGCTAGCCTTCGAATTGCATTTTCTATGCAAGTTCAAGGTAGATCAATACTGCTTCATTCTATCTTCAGGTTTTATTTATAAACTGAACAATCGATTTACAAGCTCTCTAATTGCCCTTCTGATGGCTCTAGTAACCTCCTTAGATCTAGCCCTGTGATTTATTTACTGATTATCACTTGCTCGGCCAAAATCCCTGAACTGTGCTGCAAACTGTGATCAAGAACTGGATAAAAAGTCTCACATTGTACCATCGCACCCTCCCTTCAAGGATATCAGTATGCATCGCACTTCTCGTGTGCTATAGGTGGGATTCACACTGGAATCCCTGTGTAACAGATGCGCTGATCAGAAAGGGCTAATTTTGCCTTCAGATTTTGGTTTTTTCACTCTTTTCAGCTCTATTAAGGAGTTTCGCTGTCTGTAATCAGTATACCTCTGTTGGAAACCCCCTTCCTTTCCATTATTCTTCCTCCATTGTGCAAAGAACTGTAAATGTTTTTATGTATTGTGAGCCATTTTTAGTTCTCTTTTACAAAGAAGTAGCATAATTGAACTATCGTTTCTTGATTTGGAAGTGTCGTTTTTAGTCATAGAAGAGAATCTGATTGTTCTTGATAGTCGATTACACTGTTACTCTTGTATTTGATTTGAATTAATAGTTTTTCAAGTGTCGAAAGCAAGTTTTCAATTCCAAATAACAAAGTTTTGTCATTGTCTTCATTTTGTCTTGAAAAGAAACTTGTTAGTAATGTCGCTTTGAAAAATAATTCAGACTTGCACTTAGCTTTCTTTTTATCATTCACACATTAAGAAGGCTAAAAACAAATACATGCATGTGCATTTTAATTTAGACCGTTTGTTGGTTTGATTTAGGACAGTGCATATAGTGTGTGCTCTCTGCTCTATGTCGAAAGAATATCGTCTCTCTTTCCTTAGTAGCTAGGATTTTCATTACAGAAAGAAGATTAAATGATTGTCTATCATCTTAGATTGCATTTTAGGAATTGTATATCTACATCACGCGGTGAACCTGAAAGGAAAATTTCTTAAGCAAGATCAACTGTAAAATAAATTTAATTAATCTAAAAATGATTTGGAACCTAATGCACAACATTTAGAATTCTAGGCTAGAGACGTATTCTGGTGTCGTAAAGCCTCATAACTGTTGTTTTCATTGCTGGTTGGGTGATTCCTCCACTTTGAGACGATAAGTGCCAGTACGGACTTGTGCTCCCATGTACCATCGAGTATATATTGGGAGACCACAATAGGCTTTATCCTTTATCCATGGGAAGCCGTGTCTGCCGCACTATCGATCACAATGCACTAAACATGGCATTCGGGAAGATTGATTGCCATACCGTAAAAGGTATTCTGTAGTTTTGCGATTGGTTTGGTAATCCCTCTATCTAGATTTCCAGAGTAGTCTCTTTCGTTCCTTTTCAGACTCGTTAAAGGAAAAGGTCCATCTAAGCACTTGTCACTTCAAGCTTATTAAAAATCGAAGGCGACTATTGTCATCTTTTGTTTTTTCTTGACTCTTAAAAATTGAAAAAACAAGTTGTGTGAAAGCGTCTAAACATTATTTTAATTGGAATAAACATCACCTTTCCTATGTTCGTCTTAGGCTGAGAAAAATGGAGTCCACCAACCAAGGAGTTCCCCTTGGGGGAAATCCTAGTCCTTTCTCCTCTTGGGGAGATGTTGGTGCACCTCATATGGCCACATTGTCGCTTCTAAGATTGACAATCGGCCTACCCGTATGGCTCTTCTCGACCTCTGTCATTCAGAACCCTGCGATTCCTGAACGATCAAGTCAACAACTAAATGATACCAGAGATACCCCCAAACCTTCTACTTCGTCCAATTCTCCCTCTCCTCCTTCCTCTTGGCTTGATGAAGCTGGTAAAGCCAAAAATCAAGTAATTGAGAAGAAGGAGCCAAAGGCGAAGAGTGGTGACCAGGCATCATCTACCGAAAATCCACACACTGCACCGTCCAGGCCTAAATCGCCATGTGTCATTTGCAAAGGAGACCACTATCATCGACTTAGATCTTAAGGGACTGGTCTCCTCGTTTGCACAATCCAGTGTCATCAACCTCTGATGATCATGTTGAGAATACACCGTCAACTAGTGAAAGTGAAGCCCCTGGACAAAAAGGAAAATGTAAATTTCCTTGTAAACTTTGTGGAGGCGATCATGCCGTCCACTGTTGTCCCTTCTTAGACGAGGCTAAAAGAGTTTTGGATGACCGTCCGGTTTCACCGTTATGGCTTCCTCTTGGATATAAGAAACTC
This sequence comes from Pinus tabuliformis, assembly GCA_031772625.1. Taxonomy (NCBI): domain Eukaryota; kingdom Viridiplantae; phylum Streptophyta; class Pinopsida; order Pinales; family Pinaceae; genus Pinus; species Pinus tabuliformis. Next base: position 1,429,686,323 of record CM062816.1, read on the forward strand.
TTGTCGAGTCTGTCACTACTTGAAAATCTGGCTAACACGCCATTGTGGTTGTCCGAAGCGTCTATCACTGAATATGAACCCTCTGAATCCACACCAGACGAAAGTCAAAAGGTCGAGGCGGCAGTTGACCCAGTCTTTCCTTCAGAAGGACCATCTTCAGATGATACAGTCACCGGAGAGAATAAGAATGACACCGTTCAAATTCTCTTCGTAAGCACAAACTCCGATGAACATGGGGGTAGTCTACCCATTCCTTTACCGTAGGAAGGAAGTTCGTCAGAGTCATATCCGGCCATCTATTCGGTCCCACCTCCAAGCAACCAAGTTGTTTCCTTCGATTGGAATCTACTAGGCAGACCCCGTTTACTAGCCAGTGTACCATTTCGAATCATTGCTCAAATATATAGAATGGTCATGGCTGGTACCATCATAGATGAAGGGGCTTCTATGAGTATCCTTTCCTCAACTGCTTGGAAAGCGCTTAGTTCACCATCGCTTTTGCCTGAAATGAGAAATCTAACAGGCTTTGACAAAGGAACCAGTCGATCGTTAGGGATCCTTCCCAATGTGCCGATAACATTGAGAAGGAAAACCATTCACATGAACGTAATGGTAGTCCAAGGACCCCTAGATTATAATCTACTCCTTCGACCCGACTATATTTATTTCATGGGAGCCATTGTCTCCTCACTCTTTAGAGTAATGTGTTTTCTGCATGAAGGAAGAGTGGTCAGGCTCGTAGACCAGCTTTCATTCCCTGGTTCACACATAGCAAATAGTCAAATACCATCCCTGAATGGTCTTTTCACGTAAGGAATGTCTCATCAATCTCTAGTCTGTCCACCTGATGAGCGCGAGTGATTCGGAGGACATGACTGAAACCCAGGGGGCATGCACCCTAGCCTGTTTCGACAGGAAAACCTTGGGTATAGGGTAGGTTTCCACGAAGGATATATGACTGGTTTAAGAGATTGGACTGGAATAAGATTCCTTCGTCAAAGTTATGTGAGTGGAGCCAGTTGCACCACTCACCTTTGTTTATTTCAGTAGACATCGCCGAGGAAGTGTTTTGTCCGTAGTACGGATAGAACAATCTTTGGTAACTTGGAAACTTTTCTCTATACCCGGGGGCATGCAAACCTTTTGGCGTGCAAGTGAAGAGAGACCATTTATTTTTAAAATTTGTAGGTCCTCTAACCCTTTAAAGTCGTAGGATTCATCGTTTTCTAACTTGCATAAAGAAAGGATGAGGAGCAAAGCTTTGAAAAAATGCCATTTTAAATGAGACATCCTTATTATATGACTAGATCGAGTAGTTTTAATGCGGAATTCAAGCTCGTTAAAAAATAAACATAAGCAATGAGCAAACGTTCCCCCAGAGTTTAAGATCATTAAAGAATGAACCAATTTCCAGTAAATAACCATCGTGAATGCATTATCATCAGCCTTTGAAGCCTTGGTCGTGTTCTCATCATCACCTCCACTCTGTATTGGCCGATCATTCACCTCCATTTGATTGTTTACCCTTTTTGAGGAACAGCTGCGAAGATTGATCCTGTTAGCCATCCTTGTGACACTGCCATGATTGGAAAATTCCAAACCTTACCTGGAATTACTTGCTACCTGAATTTATCACTCGTTCCTCGAAAAAAGAGTCTCCTTTAAGCTCTTTTCATCTAACTCGTAAAATATGAAACGATTGCCAAGCAATTGGCCTCTCCAGCTTGTTAAAGTGACCGGAAGTTCTATCCCTCCTTTAGATTTTAATCTTTTTGGACCTGAGGGATTATTACACAAAAAGATCGAGCGCTTGTTTTGTTTGGCTCGTTAAAATTACCGAAAATTTATCCCTTTTGTATTATTTTATACTTTTTCAGACTCAAGGGATTATATGACGAAAAAGTGTTATTCAAGTTTTCTTTACGTCCCTTTTTAGACTCTCTAAAATTGAAAAGGACCGACTTATCTTTGTCGTTAAACTCGTTAAAACCGAATAGTGACAAACTTGTCCATACAGACAGGAACGAGTTTCACTATCACTAGGCTCGTTAAAACATAGTGATGGGTTTGCCCGAAGGGAAATTATAGAACAAGCATATGTTATCCTCCTCAAGCTTGAAAAAATTAAAGAGGTACTGGTCAACAATGACCGAGGAAAGATTGGGAAGAAAACTTGAAGAAACTTTATTGGTAGGAAGTCGCTCTTGAACATGACACTTTCACTCTACATCCGAGTCGGGTTGGCTTGTTCCGTTCACTAGTCATATCACCATTGGTCCATCACACCATCCATATTTGGGGTTAACACTACCAATCCATTATGTCAGTGTCACCGATATGTTCAAGAGAAGTCGCTTAGAGAATTCACCTGTGTCTCATCCACTGCAATACATTTACGCTCCATTCTTTCATGACCGTCACCCTGAACCTTATATCATCAGATCGTTTTCATCTCCATTAAAATCATTTGCTCCGTTCTGTGTCATTGATGTGGGATTCACTAAGGCCCTCATATGACGGGTTTCTTCTTGTCGACATCAGCTCATTATCCAAGAAGTCGATCTAGGAACAACCATTTCAGTACTTTGAAGCTTGCATGCCTCAATGGCAAGTTTCTCACTTTTGGTGATAGGTTTACATCAATGGCCTACGACCGAAAGATTTTGCGTGGTGTTCGATGCCAAGTCCCTTATTCACACCACGTGAATTGTACTGTAGTACCTTGAGGGTCATCATCATTATCGGTGATTCCTCTCGCCCATGTTAACAGCTTACATCATTGGTTGGTAATCAGGCGATGTCTTTCCATGTTCGACTACAGAACATCTCTCACATGGATCGACTTGTACTTTGAGTGAAGATCGAACGAGATTGAAGACCCCAGATCTAGTTTCATCCATCCCGGCTACGATATATATTCAGGAAAATAAAGACATCAAATGTAAATCATTGCTGCACAGACAATCATCCAATCCAAGAGATGATGGCTCTACCAGAATCATCAGTCTGCACTCAGACGATTGTCTGTCTTATGTACATGAAAATGTATTTATGAAGCTGAGAATGGGAATGCCCGCCTCAGCTAGATCATGAAAATATTATGAAGAGAATGTATTGTATTGTATCTTATTACAGGTCGCCTTCTAGCTCAAAAATACTTTGGATCCTCATGATAAAGCATTTCACCCGACATCAAAAGATTAACGACCTCATGCTTTAGGGGGCAACTGTTATAGACATTTTTTGGCACTGCAACCCCAATCAGAAATTTCCATAAACCAAGGGCTCCTAAATCCCTAAAAGTGTTGTTCCAACCCCTAAAAGAACAAGGTCAGCTGATTACATCATCTCCCAGAAGTTGTCCATGAAAAACTACTCAGAACTGGTCAAAACTGGACCATCTCACCTGATCCATGGTCAAGGTGCGCTGCATCCCACCTAAATGCACACGGGAGGTGCGATGCATACTGAAAATCCCTTCTATGGGGTGCAATGGGTGAGAGTGGACAAATGGCAGGGTCAATCTGTGAGGTGGAGGATCATGGAATCTTCCAGAAACTTCTCCTATGACACTTGCCTCTCTGCATTCGCTCAGGGATGAGTAAGAGATCATCAATCTCCAAGTGGAATCAAGAAATATCAGAGAGAGGACACTAATCAAATCTCAAAAGCCGACTCACCCCCTTGGAAACATCTATATATGGATCCCTCATCCCAGAGATCCAGAGGCTGGAATTTTGTATCTTGTAAGGAAGTGCTATTGGTTTCTTGGTGTAACATCATAGTGTTGGGTGATCTAAGCTTTTCATGAGGTGAAGAAGGGCTTTCTTGTTGATAGGATGATTCTGGGTCAGAACAATTGGTTGTAATCCTCTTTGCTATTCTTGATTATTAATAAAGCTATTCAAGTTTTTCTCCACATTCTTGTATGATTGATGATATATGCATTTGTGTGGTCAATATATATCTGGTCCTATATTGTTTATGATAGTAGATCTCTGTTCTTGGATATTATTATGCTACTTTGATTCCATAGGTGCTCATTGAAGCTGGGTAGATGAGGAAGCGAGTGTCAAAGATCTATCAGAAGGGAGAGGAATCAAGCAAGGAACCAAGCACAAGACAGAGGTTGGTCTCCTTTATTCCCCTCTTATCTACTTCTCATAAAGGAAAATGAAAGTGGTTTTAGTTTGTTTGTTTCTAAGGTAGCTACCAGCCTTAATGGGACTAGCAGCTCTGCATAGACACTAGATTTCCTGATAACACTTGTAAGGGAAAGGAAACCATGGCGATAGCCAAAAAAAGCAGAGATTTGGCACTTATATAGGCCATGAAGAAAAAATAAAAACTAGAGAAGAAAGAGAGGGGTTACGCAATCAGCAACATTAAAGATAAAGGGGTGCACGTAGCCACCCAACTCCTGGAAAGGAAAGTAATGAGAAAATGTCACGGCGATGAGGTACCAGTGTTGATAGTTGCGCTGGCCGAACAATGTGCAGAGGGTGTCCAATTCAATTGGGTCGAGTTCCTCTGCGAGGAATTCTCGACTAACAGCAAGGAAGCCTAGGAGTAGGGCAAGTCCTTCCACTACACGTGGCTACTATTTTCCATTTTACTGGTAATAGGGGAAATTCCCAAGGAAAGTTAGTTCCCCAGCACTAAACAAGAATTACCAAAGGCTGCAAAGTACTCATCGCTCTAGGCCACCAAGGACACATAGCAGATTCATGAACAAAGATCTTCTGGGTGCTCATGGAGGCGAGCATTTGGATGTGGATCAGTAGATGGTTGCACTTGCCCGCCACAATGTACAACAGTCTATGGAGCTTTGCAGACTTTAAGACAGACATGAATAATGTGTACATCAAGGTGTGTAAGGATCTGGCATAGAAATGGACTAAGATCCCCTTCATCACCATTAATGATGCGATCTTTTCAGTGCTAGAATCATGGACCCCCGAGTGGCAAGCTCTGGATCTAGTAGAGATGGATAGAACAATAGCATAGAAGTAGAAGGATGAATCCAAGTTGCATGTCATGAACTTGGCCCAAAAAAGGCGCAATGAACAAGAAGATGTGGAGGTAAGGGTTGTCCACAAGGCAGCAAAGGTAGCCGCAGAGTAGGAAAAGGCCGCCGAAGAAGTAGCAGCAACATAAACAACAGGGGCCACCACAACATAGGATGAGGAGGGCCAGGACTTGTCTACAGGGTAGGGAGCAGAGGACACAAAAGAAGGTGTAGATCCAGGCACAACTTCCACCTAGCTGAAAAGGCCGCACGCCACAGAGAGATCAAGTCGACGAAAAAAGGTCAAGGTGTCCAAATTGGCCATCGACCCGATCACATTAATAGAAGGTGACCTCTATGACATAGGCAACACAGTTCACAAGGTCACCAAGGAAGCACTCCGAGAAGCCATGTCGAAGCTACAGATTGTGTTGGGGGCCCTAAGGACGCAACTACGAGAACTACAGGTGGGACCCCCATGATGAGCCCCAGAAATGGGTAACTATATGGGCTCATTCTGCATATTATTTTCATTTAATCCACCATTCTCCATATTTTTGTGCATTTTTTTGAACATATTTATGTCAATAGAGTGAATGGGGATAGTCACTTTGGCACATTTTCTAATGAGTGTTTATTACAGATTTTTGGACATTTTTGGACAAAGACTAGGCATTTATGAGGAGATTGGCAGCCAAACTCGAGGAAACAGGGCTGAGGACTTATAAGAGGGGTGTCTCCTTCATTAATGACCCCTTCCTTGAGTTCTCCATCAGCAACTTGGAGTACAAAGGCCCACAATGATGATTCCAAGGGGTAGCCGAGCAAGTCTAGTGAAGTTGTTGTTATCTTTAGTTTTAGGCAGCCAAGTTCCTAAAGTTTAGGAGGACTGTTGGGAGTCCACACTTGTATAAATAATAAGGCTTCAAGCCTCAATAGGTTGGCCATTTCATAGTAGATTTTTGCACTTTTGTGCAGCCTTGTACTCCGCTCATTTTTGAGCTCTTTTTGCAGATAGTTTTGTGATGTAACTATTATTTTGTTGATCAATGAAGATGAATCTAGCTTTGAACCAACACTAATATTTCCTAGAGGGCTGAAGCTCTTGGCTTAGGGCCCAACCCAAGTTTCCCAGCACCTCCTCTATGTATTTATATGTTTTTTTCTTGCATTCATGAGATAATTTCTATTGTTTAGGTTAAATCTTGATTTGTTAATTAGGTTGCTTTTGATGGTTAGAGTAATTGTTCTTGCTTCAGGTTGATTAGATAGTTCTTTGCAGTAATAGAAAAAGATCCGAAAAGGCTACCAAGTAGGCCTTGACCTCCTTTCTCCCTCCTTGGGACCATGATTTGAGATCAAGGAACTATCGCTGCCACCAAAAACACTGATTTTTCTTTCCAATGCAATTTCTAGTGTGAGATTTCAAGTTGGAGAAGTTGATATCAGTTGGATTCACATGCTCAGATCCTTTCTTGTTCATTTACCATGTCTTTCTCGCATAATTTTCTGTCCATAAAGTTCTATTCAACATTTCTCTGGTTTTAGGTCAGATTTTAGGTCAAAATAGGCAAAACTCTATTTTTTGGTTCTTGCTTGAGTCAGTCTTGAAGAGTAAGTGTGCAGCTCACTTGAAGAACACTCCAGCTTATCATTCCTCCATAACACATACTGCACCAGTTAATCTCTCAATATTTTCCCCACTCATTTTCCATACGTCTCCAATCTGCCCTAATTTCTGCATTTTTGTGCAAAATTTCTTTCTTGACCTTAGAACAAATCAAACCATCTCCTTCATTCTTGATCTTCATTGAAAAAGTACTACAACCCTAAACACCTCCATCCAGCATTAATTTCCATTTTCCCATCATTTTTCCACCTTCAAACCTCCAAAAACCACTTTTGACCTCCTCCTGTAGATCCTCCTGTAGATCCCCTGCAGCCTTCTGTAGAAGTTCATGCGAGTGATTTTTCGAAGTCTAATCATAATGGAAGTCTCCAAAAGGGTACTAGGTACTTCTTAGGACCTCTCCACACCTTACCCACCTCCTTCAAAAGCTAACTCCATCTTCCTTTGCCACCAAACCTCTGCATAGTCACAGCTAGTTAAAATACAAGCATAATAATTCCACATAAAATTGCTCAAAAGTACAAAAAGATGGTTTCTTCTCATTTCCCTTCCAAAATAGCTTGAATACATGAATTTTACATTTTTAGTAGTCAATGGCATTCATTTCAGTGGTTTCCATATCTTTTCTCCCAAAAGTATGGTTATTGGGTAAAACTAGGGTTTGCTAGGGTTTGTGTTTCTTTTCAGTTTTCATTCTCTTTCTGCAAGTAGAGTAGCCTCTTTCAAGTTGGCTTTCTTCCATCATAGTTAAAGGCTTCTTTTGAGAACTCATAGAAGTTGGCTTAAGCTCCTAGCAAGCTTCTTCCAGCTAATCAAGTGACAACCTACAGTAAGAGCTAGTACTTGTGCATATAGCACTGTCGCTTCCAAGTTTGTTACCAACTACCGAGTTGATAAAAGTAAAGGGAGCCCCAGGAGTTGCAGCATCATTGCTACAATGTTGGAGCTCACCATATTTTTGGCGTCATTGCCAGGGAAGCATCAGAGTATTTTGTGATTACTGCTTTTCTTCTATTTTCTACTGCAACATTCTACTAAATAGTTTATTTCAGTAAGAGTAGAGTAGTTGTTTCATTTCAATTCTGCAAGAGTAGGCGATGAGCCCCAATTTTGGTACAATTTGGGCTCATTTTTGGCCTATTTTGCTTGCTCAAACCATTCATTTTTATTGTTTATGCATACACTTCTTAGTTTATTCATGTTGTTTGTAGGAGAAAGGATAGGCACTTTATCCACGTAGCTAATGCATTGTGATTCCAGGTTTTGGCATTAAAAGGGAGCAAAAGACAACGAAAAGGTGGCAAGGAGACAACGAGTTGGCATTGTTGACATAAGGAGAGGCTGTCCACGGTTTTGGGGGACATTCCTCGTGATCCTCACCAAGAACTCCGAGCCCACTTCAGCCTCCCTCCGACCTTAATACACGACCAGCTGTTCTACAGGAACAGCAGTTCAAAACTGCTCTACAGGAAACAGCATTTATGACCATCCTACAGGATCAGCAGTTAAACTATAGATTGAACAGCCGAGCTCCTAGAATCATGGATATCTGTTGGAGCATCGTTTTGTATAAGTATAGAAGCCTTAGCCTTGGTTAGGTTGTTGAAACTCTCGTATTACTATTGTAATTTTGGAGCACAGCTCAAGTTTCGTTCTCTTTTGTAAGCCAATTTGGCATGTTATCAGATTATGAATAAAGAAGGCCACTTTTGAGTTAGTTCTGAGTTTTCTCAAGGAGCTATAGCTCTCAGGTGAGGGCCCAACCTGAGAGCCATAGTCCTCCTCCGTGTTGTAATGCATTTACCATTAGTTCCAGCACTTGAGTTTGTTTAGTTTCCTATGCAATTCGGATTTCCAGCTTGTTGGTTTAGTTGTTCTCATTAGCATAGATAGGACTGGTATGATGCTTTACTTTCAGTATTCGAGTTTGATAGGTTGGTAGAATAAATCTCTTGGAGCTCCATCAAAAACAGGTTGCAAAAGGCTCACTGCCATCTCACCGTTGGGATTGGGGTGTAGACCATGATCAGCCACCAAAAAGAACAGCAGTCGTTTCATCTCCACGCAAGTTGCCACATGAACGTTTTTATTGAAAATCCATTCATATATTCTCGACATTGATCCATACTGCACTCTCACGCATTAGTTTCATTTCTTGTTTTCCATTTCGGATTTGTAGGTTTCATGGCATAATAGGTTAATGAATCTCTTGTTTTGATGCACAGGTCATTTGTTTCATTTACGCTGCTCTTTCTCAAGCCACTTCCTTCGTCATTTTCTCCATCCACCTGCAAGTTCTATTCATCCTCTACCTCACTCACTTGCCCTCCAACTCTCTCATTCCACGTACCGCTCCATTTCCTTCACTCTCGTTGATTTCACCCTTCCAAAACATCAACCCATTGCATGCACCCTTCCTTCGTCTGACTTGCCATTTCCTAAGACATCATTAGGTCCATCTCCATCTCCCTTAGCCTACCACACCACTCCAACACTCCATCCACTCCTAAAATCTCCACGACCAACCATCCTGTAGACGTGCACAGCCATCCTGTAGAAAACAGAGTATCCTGTAGAATTCCCAGCAGCCTTCCTGTAGGAGACCATTCACTTCGTTGCCGAGCTTCTGAACGTGAGGGACCTCTGTGGATGGGTGCTGAGGATCCTTAGGAACCTCTCCAAGCCTCCCCAACCTGTCCCACACTTTCCTTCCATCTCCATCCCACCTGTACAATCAAACCCTAGTTAGGCCAAGGTCACAATCACTCCACACACTTAAAGGAAAAACACAAAAACACATTTCTCATGATGCCAGTAGCTTAGACCCATTCATTCATACTTGTTAGAGGCAATGACAGCATTCATAAGAGTTGCACCCACATTCTTTGCATTATAGAGGATAGACTAGTTAAATTAGGGTTTCATAGATTTACATGCTTTAAGTTGCTTTTGATTCAGTTTGTCAAGTAGAGTAGCCTTTCTTTGAAGTTAACTTTCGTCCATCATTGATAAAGCTTCTTCTGTGAGCCTATAGAAGTTGGCTTAAGCCCTAGCGGACTTGCGCCAGCTGACCAAGTGACAGTTGCGACAAGGGCTAGTACTTGTGCATACAGCACCGTCGCTTCCAAGTTTGTACGAACTACCGGGTTGATAAAATTAAGAGACAGGAAGCCCCAGGAGTTGTAGCATTATTGCTACAATACTAGAGCTCACCATCTTTTTGGCGCCGTTGCCGGGGAAGCGTCAGAGTATTAGCACCTGTTGCTTTTCCTCTACTTTCCTACTCTTACCTTCTGCTAAGTAGTTTGCTTCATTTCCATTCTGCAAAAGTAGCATAGACTTTCCTGCTTTCTTAGACTAGTATTTCCTGCTTTCTTAGATTAGTATTTCCTGCTTTCCTAGATTAATATTTCCTGCTTTCCTAGATTAATATTTCCTGCTTTCCTAGATTAATATTTCCAATTCCGCAAATTTCATTTGAGCAATCTAGTTAGTTGTAGATCACTTTGTTTCAATTTTGCAGGTACAAGAAAAAAGCAAAAGCACTAAAAACAGAGAAGAGTCCTTTCCCTTTCATGCCTCGTAGGAACCGAGATAGATCAGGCAAATTCCTACCAAACACCCCCACCACATCACTAAGTCACCCTTCTCTCTTCTTTGGTGACAGTGACCCAGAGGAACCTATAGGTGAACATCCCGAGATATACCAAGACCCTATAGACGAAGAAGAGTTAGAAACCACTCCATCTGAAGCCATGGCTGATAATGGGAGAGAAGATGAGAGAATAGAAGGAGCTTTCCCCATCCGAGAAACCAATGGGGATATGAAAATGAAAAACATTAGCCCCTCTTCCTTGCCTCACTTCCATGGACTGACCACTGAGGATCCGGATACCTTCTTGTTTGAGTTTGCTGTCCTTTGTCGAACCTATGACTATACTGAGGATGAGCAAAAGTTGAAGCTTTTCCCTTCCACTCTCAAGGATGCAGCACTACGTTGGTTCATGGGATTACCTGGGAATAGCATCACCACTTGGGCTCAGATGCAGCAAGCCTTCAATACCAAGTATAGGGATTATTGTAGGTCCAAGGAAACCAAGGGAGAAATCTTTCGAATGACCATGGGGAATGATGAGTCTTTAGAGGACTATGAGGAGAGGTTCCAACTTAGCTATAAACGGGCCAGGTGCACACTTGACCCTGAATCCCTCAAGTTGGTTCTACTCCGAGGAGTCCCTGAAGATCTCCTAGACACCCTTCACATGTTAGCTGGGGGGGACATTTACCAACTGCCTTATGAGGACATCAAAACTGTGTTTCGAAATCATTCCAGGGCAGCTAGAAAACGAGGTAGAGGAAACCTCCTCTCCACCGGTGTCCCTTTCTCCAAACATGAGCTTACAAACCAATTAGAAGATCTTAAGAGTGAGGTGAGACATACCATTGCCATGCAGCTGGACACATTCAGGATCCAGCAAAAGAAAGAGGAAGCTGAGAGAGCCTTGGCTGTCTTCTGCCCTAGGTGCACCAGAAGACACCCTAAGAACGAATGTCCATTGCATTCGGTTGAAGTGTGTTTCGTTTGTGAGGAGGACCACCCAACAAATCAGTGTCCAACCTTGCCTGGGTTTAAAGCCATGTACCAGGGAACTGAAGCCCCCACTGAACCTCTCTACTTCATCAACCAAAGGAGGCCTCAAGGATCTAGACCTTATCAGCAGGGGATGCAAGGGGCATCTCAAGCTTATTACAACCCCAACCACTTGACTCCCATTCCTTCCTGGGGTCCCCCTGCTCATCCTTCCTGGTCAATGCCTCCTCCATGGTCTTATCCACCTCAGTACCCTACTCAACCTACTTCTCATCCATATCACTCACATACCCAGTCGCAACCTCAATGGAGTGCTCCTCAGTCGGGGTGGAGGCCCCAATACAACATTCCTCCCGCCATTTTGCCTCCACCACCAGTTCAACCTCAACCTTTACCTCCTGCTCCTCCAAGGCAACCTCAGATGCCTGCTCAACCGAACCCGAACCCCAACAATAGACAGGCTCAGCAGGTATATACTGGGGAGACCTCGTGCCCTACCTATGCTGTGGAGATCCAGGAAATCAATCTTAGATCTGGAAAGATTCTTCCAGATCGCCAACCTCCTCCCCCAGAGGATGAGGAAAACCATCAGGAGAGTGAACCAAAGCCTACTCCACCCTTTCCTGAGAGATTAACTGCCACCACACAACCGAACCCAAAAGAAGATGAGCTTTTGGGTGAGCTCAAACAGTTGTGTGTTAAAATCCCACTTCTCCAAGCCATCAAGGATGTGCCAATATATAACAAGCTGATTAAGGAGAAGTGTTTCAAACACCCAGGCAGACGGAAGAAAGATGCCTCAACTATCAACGTCATAGGACAACTGTCTGACCTTATGCTAGGACAAGTCATCTGCCCAAAATACCTAGATCCTGGAAGTCCTGTAGTAGATGTACACATCAATGGCACCATTATCCCCCACACCTTGATTGATCTGGGGGCAGCCATCAATGTGATGACCAGGGATACCATGCTTAAACTCAATCTTCAGGGTTCCTTGAGAAAGACTTCGACAGTACTACAGTTAGCAGATCGCTCCACCGTGACTCCCGAAGGGATTGTGGAGGATGTCTTGGTCTCAATTGATTCTTGGGAATACCCTGCAGATTTCCTGGTCCTGCAACCAAAGGCCAAGCTTACTGGATATCCTCTCATCTTGGGGAGGCCTTGGTTAGCTACTGCAGATGCTTACATAAGTTGTCGGGCAGGGAACATGGCCATCAAAAATTGTCCCATGTCCAAGCAGCTAGTCCTATACCCTCCTGCCCAACCTTCTTTAGAGCATGATTTACCACTCTGGTTGGAGGACGGAGAGGAAGACGAGGTGTACTCTGCACCTCTGTGCACCCTAGATACCGCTAGAAGAAATTCTCCTACCGAGGATGATTTAATTGAGACCCTGATCCAGAATCCACCTTCCAGTGCACTATCTTTAGAGAAGTTGGTGGAGGATACCCAAGCTAGCCCCTTAGTGGACCTTTGTACAACCAGCCCTGTAACTCCCAGAGTCAAAAGTGTGGAGTTCGGCCCTGAGAGAGCGTTAAAGATCAGCTCCTCTCTGTCTCCTTCCCAGGAGAAGGAGTTGTGTAGCCTATTGGCCAGCCACTTAGATGCTTTTGCTTGGAGCTATAAGGAGATGAAAGGAGTCCACCCCTCGGTCTGTACCCATCATATATACATCAAAGAGGATTGTAAACCAGTTAGGCAACCCCAGAGGAGAATGAATCCAGCCCTTAAGGACATTGTCAAGGAAGAATTGCAAAACCTGTTGGACGCCGGATTCATTTACCCCATCTCAGATAGTGAATGGGTGTCCCCTCTGGTGTTGGTTCCCAAGAAGAATGGGAAGTGGAGGATCTGTGTAGATTACCGGGAGCTGAACAAAGCTACCAAGAAGGACCATTTCCCTCTACCCTTCATAGATCAAGTGTTGGATGGACTGGCAGGAAAGAAGTTCTTCTCTTTGCTGGATGGGTTCAGCGGGTACAATCAAATCCAAATCAGCCCGGAAGACCAAGATAAGACCACCTTCACTTGTCCTTGGGGTACCTTTGCCTACCGAGTCCTTCCCTTTGGGCTATGCAATGCTCCTGCTACTTTTCAGAGAGCTGTCTTGAGCATCTTCTCGGAGTTGGTCCATGATGCAGTGGAAATCTACATGGATGACTTTACCCCTTATGGGGCCAACTTCCAGGAAGCATTGTCCAACTTGGGAAAGGTCCTAACCAAGTGCATCGAGATGAACTTGTCCCTTAGCCCTGAGAAATGTGAATTCCTAATGACTGAAGGGACAGTGCTAGGCCATACCATTTCTTCTCAAGGATTGCAGGTGGATCCTAACAAAATTGCTCTCATCAAGAGGGTTCCACCTCCTCAAAAAGTAAGGGATGTCCGGAGTTTCTTGGGATTAGCAGGATACTACCGGAGGTTCATTAAAGACTTCAGCAAGTTAGCCTCACCGTTGTTTGGTTTGTTGGCAAAAGATGTGGAGTTTAATTGGACTGACGATTGTCAGCAGAGTTTGAATGAATTAAAAGACAAGTTAGTGTCAGCTCCAATCCTAAGAGGTCCAAACTGGGCCCTACCTTTCCACATCCACACTGATGCCTCGAACAAAGCCATAGGTGCAGCCTTAGGACAAGTTGAGCAAAAACTTCCATATGCCATTTACTTCGTTAGCAAAAACTTGTCGAAAGCAGAGCTGAATTACACTGTAACCGAGAAGGAATTCTTAGCTGTGGTTCATGCACTGAACAAGTTCCGACATTACATTACTGGTTACCAGACTTTTGTACATACTGACCATGCTGCTATTAGATACTTGATGAATAAACCAGATGTGAATGCTCGTATTATTAGATGGTTACTTTTATTGCAGCAGTTTGATCTAACCATTGTTGATAAACCAGGAAAAGAAAATGTTGTTGCTGACTTCTTGTCTAGATTGGATTTGTCTGCAGATGAAGATGGGACGGTGGATGACCAGATGCCTGATGAGCATCTGTTTGCTATCTCAGTACTCTCTCCATGGTTTGCTGACATAGCAAACTACCTCGTTTCAGCTGAGTTTCCTCTGCACCTCTCTTCAAAAGAGAAGAGCAAAATCATCAGAAAGAGTGCCTCATTTACATGGATTGGGGGCAACCTGTTCAAGCTTGGCCCCGATCAGATCTTAAGGCGTTGTGTAAGGGAGGAGGAAGTCTTTGACATTCTCCTCACCTGTCATGATGGGCCTTGTGGAGGACATTTTGCGGAAAAGAGAACTGCCTTCAAGATCCTGCAGGCAGGCTACTATTGGCCCACACTTCATCAAGATGTCAGAAGATATGTTAGCCAGTGTGACCAATGCCAAAGAATGGGGAAACTGACCCAAAGGGATGAGATGCCTCTCCAACCTCAAGTGACTCTCGAGCCATTTGAGAAGTGGGGCATGGACTTTGTGGGCCCAATCAATCCCTCTTCGAGGCAAAGATCCTACATCATAGTGTGTACTGACTACTTTACAAAGTGGGCAGAGACTAAAGCAATCAAAGCAGCAACTGAAGAAAAGGTGGTTGAGTTCTTAAGAGAGAACATCTTCTACAAGTTTGGCTACCCAAGAGAGCTGGTGACCGATCAAGGGAGCCAGTTCACCTCTAACTTGGTTGAAGATCTATTGGCTCATCACAAGATCAAGCATAGGACTTCCACCCCTTATCATCCTCAAGCCAATGGGCAGGTGGAAGTCACCAATAGAGCTCTAGAAGGGATCTTGACCAAAGTGGTAGACAGCAGCAGAAAAGACTGGGCAGATCGCCTAGTTGAAGCCACATGGGCTTACAACACCACTTGGAAGACCACCATCAGTTTCACACCTTATGAGCTGGTCTATGGGAAGAAAGCTTTGCTGTCCATTGAATTTGAGTATAACACTTTGAGGTTGGCAGCTCAGCTGGACCTAGATCTCAGCCATGCACAGCAAGAAAGGCTATTGCAGCTGAATGGACTGGATGAACACCGCATGCAGGCCCTCCTTCACTCAGAGGTGGTTCAACTTCAGAGGAAGGTGTGGCATGACCAACATCTCCATGACAAGCAATTTCAGCCGGGAGATTGGGCTTTGTTGTATGATTCCAGATTCAAAGATTTCAAGGGGAAGTTGAGAACCAGATGGCTAGGACCATATGTGGTGGAACAGTGCCATGACAATGGATCTGTCCTCATTCGAACCATTGATGAGGAATCCATTCCCATGCTTTTAAATGGGCACCGATTGAAGATCTATAGAAGACCTCTCTCAAGACAAGAGTTTATCAACACTATGGAGAAATCTGTTTTGGTCATAGAGAAGGGTTCTGCATCCACTTTGGGCATACCCTGAAGGATCTAAAACACACAAAAAAAAAAAGAAGGGAAAAATAAAGATCCTTGGGTGAAAACCTCTCTGAGGCGCCCAAGGCAGGCAGTAGGGGTGAAAACCTCATTGAGGCGCTCCTATTGTCTTTCAAGAAAAAAGAGGAAAATAAAGATCCTTGGGTGAAAACCTCTCTGAGGCACCCAAGGCAGGAAGTGGGGGTGAAAACCTCATCGAGGCGCTCCTATTGTCTTTCTGAAAAAAAAAAAAAAAAAAAAAAAAAAAAAAAGAGAAAAAAACAATCAGCACAATAAAAAGGTTTGCATGCAGATGTTCTATGGAGGAGAAGAAGCCTCTCCACTCCAAGCCAGGGGCCTTCATCATGCTAGCAAAGGATTTCATCAGCACCTCCTCCAAGAACAGTAATGTTTTTAAGGTATGTGCAGTTATTATCATGCTTTGGATCTTCTACAGGAGGATACAGTTTTTCTACAGGAACAGACAGTCTTCCTACAGGAAGACGTGGATCTTCTACAGGAAAGTGCCAAATTTCTACAGGAAGCTCTGTGTTCTACAGGAAACTTCCTGTAGAAGGTTACGATGGCCGAAATGTGTTTCAAATGAAGATCTAGCGACTGAGGAGTGGATTGAATGCATGCATGTCAATGATGGCACCCCTGAACATTGCCATTATCGTCCTCCACCACCCTCGTCGCCATGCAACCCAGATCCCTGCAGCAGCACACCAAAGTAATCAGTTCTCGTGAGAAAGCACCTGTCAAAGAGAAACTAAGCACCGAGAACCATACCACATCCATTTTGATACATCAGAAGCACTGGGATCATGATCGAGAAGCCAGAACCGCCAGCATGCAGCATACACCCGAGAAGAAAGAACGGTGACAAGACCCCTCGCGGGGATCCTGTAACAGTTCGACCTGCTCAAGTGAAGACCGTTCACAGCACCGCCATCTGAGATCAAACACGGGCGCATGAACGCAGATCCATCCACTCCATCGCCAGCATCCTGTAACCACGAGCCTACAGGAATGTGCAGCCACATGCGGCAGGTGGATCCATCGCTAAAAAAATCTGGAAATCATGTGCAACCGCGCGCAGGTAAGTGTTCTAATCCTTCTCTCCATCAAACTGCATGATTATTACTTCGATTTGTTTTGCATGGCATAAAGGTGAATGGTTGAGCGGCCTAAAGGCCAGTGATGGGCCACGTCGGTTAGTAAAGGGATAGTCAGAGGATGAGGTGGCAGCCACGACGAGAGACACACGCAGCAAGCACGTGAAGATCAGTCCCGTCAACCGAGAAGTGAAGTTTAACCGAAAAGGGCCGCGGCAGATCTGTGGGAATGAATGCGGCAACAAACGAATGTGCAGGCGGATGAGGGGTGACGTCACCCAACGGTCCGGCGGGGACAGCTCACCCCCACGCCACGAGCTGCGCCGATTCAAAATCTAATCGGCTCGATTAAGCGTGTATCTCCATCAACCTCACTTCAAAACTCGAGTAGATCCTCTGCTTACCTCTGCATGTTGACACGCCGAGCTCTCGGCTACCTGAACGCTAGTAAAGCACCTCTCGACCGCCAGCCAGCTAAAAGCTCTTCCCGAAGCCTGCACACTGCTCCTACAGGAACGTCGTCCTACAGGAAGCAGTTTCTACAGGCACGCGGCTCTACAGGAAGGTGAAGTCTTCACGTAAAAAAAGGTGGCAGAAAAGAGGTAACCCTACAACTCCTTCCGTAATTGGTTTTTTAAAAGGTGGCAAGGCAATTAGTCACAGTGTGGTCATAAAAAAATTTTGGTTTGCCGTGCCTATACTATCGCTCCTACAGGATAGCTGTATAATCACACTGTGGTCTGAAAATTCATTGCATGTTCTGTCTTTAAGACCGAATTTCCTGTGTATCCACCACCTCGGGTACAAACACTATGTTCATCATGCCTGGCGGGTTTATCAGGCGAGAGCCCACTAATTCAAATGCATTAAGGAGAAACCCAGCAGTGGTTGAGCTCTTCACTAGAGCACAATGGATGCCTTTCTGTGATAAACTACAGGGCTACGATGAGGAAGTAGCCGAGGAATTTTTGCAGGCTCTGCAGCATAAATCACAGACGTTGGCCACGGTAACCTTCAGAGGTCTCAGCCTCAAACTCACCCCCGAGCATATCAGTCGGATTACAGAGTTGCCCATGGGTCTGCCGTGGGACAAAGAAGAGCGGAAGCAGAGCCAGCAAGCAAAGAAGGAGTTCTTCCCACCGGAAGAGTCATTCACCGAAGACAAAAATGGAGTCAAAAGGGCAAGCCTATTGCCGCCATGGCACGAAGTCAGTCTACAAATTATGAAATATATCACCTGTGAGGGCCGATATAGCATTGTATATGCGTATCACTTCAGGCTGCTTAATGAACTAAGACACCAGATTGACCTCCCTGCAGCACAGAGGTTGAGCATTCCTTACTTTCTACTACAATCCTTAATGGAGTGTTCCACCAAGCTCAAGGACGGAATTCCGGACCAGATAGCCCACCATGGGCTAGTCAAGCTCCTCGTGGAGGATGCTCTCCGCTCATATAAAGTTCCCCTCGCTTGGGATTCATTTAGGAACTTATCAAGAACGGGGAATATAAAAATGTTGCTTGAAGAAGCGGAATCCTCTAACGGAGAAGAAGACGAGCCGGCAGCCGGGAGTAAGAAAGGAAAAAGCCAAAAAGTTCCGGCTCCAGCACAGAAAAAGGAACGAAAGAAGAAGGAGGAGGGAGAAGATGACAAAGTCAAAGAGGACACCCTCATCCTATCAGCAAGAGAATAGAGGTTGAAGAGCAGGGCAGTCAAAGCTGAGGTGGCCCCTGCCAGCCCAAGCACCTCGTCAGCCTCTGCAGTCAAAGCCAAACGCAAAAGCCATGCAACAAGGCAAGAGAAGGTGGTGAGAATTGCATCTGCAGGAACGCAATCACAGGCTTCTACAGGAAGCCCGAAAACGCAAACTCAGGCTTCTACAGGAAACCCGAAAACGAAGGCAAAGGTTTCTACAAGAAGCCCGAAGATCAGTAAGGAGCATGCTTCTACAGGAAGCCCAAGAGCAACGACCAAGGCTTCTACAGGAAGCCCGGAAATTGCTGGGAAACAGGCTTCTACAGGAAGCCCGAAGACAGAGACAGGGGCTCCTACAAGAATCATTAGGCTGGAAAGAGGGGTTCCTACAAGAGGCCCGAAGGTCATTGAAAAACAGCCTCCTCTAGAGAGCCTAAAGACAAAGAAGGAATCTTCTACAGGAGGCCCCGAAGCGGGCAAAGCAGGGTCTTCCACAGGAAGCCTGAAATTTAAAAAGGAGGGACCCTCTACAAGGAGCTCCGAGAAAGCAAAACACAAGAAAGAGAAGGCTGACATCCTTGATAAGGAGGCAGCAGCGGCACTGGCTGTCCTCAGCACTCCTCCAAAACCGAAAGA
The DNA here is from genome assembly GCA_031772625.1 of Pinus tabuliformis. Taxonomy (NCBI): domain Eukaryota; kingdom Viridiplantae; phylum Streptophyta; class Pinopsida; order Pinales; family Pinaceae; genus Pinus; species Pinus tabuliformis. The sequence goes on from CM062816.1 coordinate 1,429,705,352, forward strand.
GAAAAGGGAGAGGGAGACCCCTCTGCCACCTGAAGCCACGAGAAGCAAGAGGATGTCCCCAAGCAAGCCACAGCCTTCACCCAGTGGCCATACCACTTCAGGGGATGTACCTACTTCACCCATTGCAAGAACCCCCTCTAAACAATCAGCTACCCCCGAAAAAGGGAGCCCAAAAACAACTTCCTGGACACGAAAGATAGGCCAGTCGCCTTCTGAAGCCCGACTCAAGGAAATAGAAAAAGGGAAGGAAGCATCACCCTCATCACCATCAGGGGCAGAAAAGGCAAGACCATCAAAAGCAGAAAAGAAACAGCCTGTTCCGGTCCCGAGTCCTCGGCCAAGGACAAGGAGCAGGGGCAAGGTTGCTCAAGGATGAGCAAATGGTTCAGCTGGGGGGTGATGATGAGCCCCAATTTTGGTACAATTTGGGCTCATTTTTGGCCTATTTTGCTTGCTCAAACCATTCATTTTTATTGTTTATGCATACACTTCTTAGTTTATTCATGTTGTTTGTAGGAGAAAGGATAGGCACTTTATCCACGTAGCTAATGCATTGTGATTCCAGGTTTTGGCATTAAAAGGGAGCAAAAGACAACGAAAAGGTGGCAAGGAGACAACGAGTTGGCATTGCTGACATAAGGAGAGGTTGTCCACGGTTTTGGGGGACATTCCTCGTGATCCTCACCAAGAACTCCGAGCCCACTTCAGCCTCCCTCCGAGCTTAATACACGGCCAGCTGTTCTACAGGAACAGCAGTTCAAAACTGCTCTACAGGAAACAGCATTTATGACCATCCTACAGGATCAACAGTTAAACTATAGATTGAACAGCCGAGCTCCTAGAATCATGGATATCTGTTGGAGCATCGTTTTGTATAAGTATAGAAGCCTTAGCCTTGGTTAGGTTGTTGAAACTCTCGTATTACTATTGTAATTTTGGAGCACAGCTCAAGTTTCGTTCTCTTTTGTAAGCCAATTTGGCATGTTATCAGATTATGAATAAAGAAGGCCACTTTTGAGTTAGTTCTGAGTTTTCTCAAGGAGCTATAGCTCTCAGGTGAGGGCCCAACCTGAGAGCCATAGTCCTCCTCCGTGTTGTAATGCATTTACCATTAGTTCCAGCACTTGAGTTTGTTTAGTTTCCTATGCAATTCGGATTTCCAGCTTGTTGGTTTAGTTGTTTTCATTAGCATAGATAGGACTGGTAAGATGCTTTTCTTTCAGTATTCGAGTTTGATAGGTTGGTAGAATAAATCTCTTGGAGCTCCATCAAAAACAGGTTGCAAAAGGCTCACTGCCATCTCACCGTTGGGATTGGGGTGTAGACCATGATCAGCCACCAAAAAGAACAACAGTCGTTTCATCTCCACGCAAGTTGCCACATGAACGTTTTTATTGAAAATCCATTCATATATTCTCGACATTGATCCATACTTCACTCTCACGCATTAGTTTCATTTCTTGTTTTCCATTTCGGATTTGTAGGTTTCATGGCATAATAGGTTAATGAATCTCTTGTTTTGATGCACAGGTCATTTGTTTCATTTACGCTGCTCTTTCTCAAGCCACTTCCTTCGTCGTTTTCTCCATCCACCTGCAAGTTCTATTCATCCTCTACCTCACTCACTTGCCCTCCAACTCTCTCATTCCACGTACCGCTCCATTTCCTTCACTCTCGTTGATTTCACCCTTCCAAAACATCAACCCATTCCATGCACCCTTCCTTCGTCTGACTTGCCATTTCCTAAGACATCATTAGGTCCATCTCCATCTCCCTTAGCCTCCCACACCACTCCATCCACTCCTAAAATCTCCACGACCAACCATCCTGTAGACGTGCACAGCCATCCTGTAGAAAACAGAGTATCTTGTAGAATTCCCAGCAGCCTTCCTGTAGGAGGCCATTCACTTCGTTGCTGAGCTTCTGAACGTGAGGGACCTCTGTGGATGGGTGCTGAGGATCCTTAGGAACCTCTCCAAGCCTCCCCAACCTGTCCCACACTTTCCTTCCATCTCCATCCCACCTGTACAATCAAACCCTAGTTAGGCCAAGGTCACAATCACTCCACACACTTAAAGGAAAAACACAAAAACACATTTCTCATGATGCCAGTAGCTTAGACCCATGCATTCATACTTGTTAGAGGCAATGACAGCATTCATAAGAGTTGCACCCACATTCTTTGCATTATAGAGGATAGACTAGTTAAATTAGGGTTTCATAGATTTACATGCTTTAAGTTGCTTTTGATTCAGTTTGTCAAGTAGAGTAGCCTTTCTTTGAAGTTAACTTTCATCCATCATTGATAAAGCTTCTTCTGTGAGCCTATAGAAGTTGGCTTAAGCCCTAGCGGACTTGTGCCAGCTGACCAAGTGACAGCTGCGACAAGGGCTAGTACTTGTGCATACAGCACCATCGCTTCCAAGTTTGTACGAACTACCGGGTTGATAAAATTAAGAGACAGGAAGCCCCAGGAGTTGTAGCATTATTGCTACAATACTGGAGCTCACCAGTAGGTTAGACATTTCCTGCTTTCATTTCAATTTTTGAAATTTCATTTCAGCAAGCATAAATTAGACATTTCCTGCTTTCATTTCAATTCTGCAATTTCATTTCAGCAAGCGTAAATTAGACATTTTTTGCTTTCATCTCAATTCTGCAATTTCATTTCATCAAGCGTAAATTAGGCATTTCCTGCTTTGCTTTCAATTCTGCAATTTCATTTCAGCAAGGTTTATTTTTGTTAGTTGCAATTTGTTGTTCAATCCATTTTAGTTTTTGTAGGTACAAGCAGAAAAAGAAACACAAAAATCACCCAAAAAGAAATTTCCTTTCATGCCTCGTAGGAACAGAGACAATTCAGGAAAATCCCTACCCAACACCCCCACCACATCAATAAGTCACCCTTCTCTCTTCTTTGGTGGAAGTGATCTAGAAGAACCTATAGGTGAACCTCCAGAGATATACGAAGATCCTATAATAGAAGAAGAGCAAGAGACCATTCCTTCTGAGACCACGACTGAAAACAGAAACGTTAGAGGAAATGGGGAAAGAATAGAAGGTGCCTTTTCTATCCAATAGACCAATGGGGACAGAAATATGAAAAACATAAGTCCCTCAGCCTTACCGCAATTCCATGGGTTTACTATGGAAGACCCTGATACCTTCTTGTTTGAGTTTATTGTTCTCTGTGAAACCTATGACTATGCAGAAGACAAGCAGAAGTTGAAACTATTTCCCTCTACTCTCAAGGATGCAGCATTACGCTAGTTCATGGGGTTACCTGGAAACATTATCACAACTTGGGCTCAGATGCAGTAAGCCTTTAACAAGAAGTACCAAGACTACTATAGGTCAAAGGATACTAAGGAATAAATCTTTCGAATGACCATGGGAAGTGATGAATCTTTAGAGGACTATGAAGAGAGGTTTCAACTTAGTTGTAAAAGGGCCAGGTGCACACTTGACTCCAAATCTCTGAAGTTGGTTCTGCTCATAGGAGTCCCTGAAGACCTTCTAGATACCCTCCATTTGCTGGCTAGGGGAGACATCTACCAACTACCTTATGATGACATAAAGATTATGTTTAGAAACCATTCTAGGGTAGCTAGAAAGAGAGGTAGGGGAAGTCAACCTTTAGCCAGTACCCCCTTATCTAGTTCATCCCTTAAAAATGAACATGTGAATTAGATGGAAGATTTCAAGAGCAAGATGAGGCAGACTCTTGCCATGCAAATGGATACCTTCTGGATCCAAAGGAAGCAAGAGGAAGCCAAGAGGGCTTTGGCCATATTTTGTCCTAGGTGCACTAGAAATCATCCTAGGAACAAATGTCCATTGCACTCTGTAGAAGTGTGTTTTTTCTATGAAGAAGACCATCCTACAAATCAGTGCCCTTCCTTACCTGGATTCAAAGATATGTACCAAGGAGCTGAAGGAGCCACTGAAACACTCTATTTCATGAACCAAAAGAGGCCATATGGACCCAGATCTTACTAGCAAGGAATGCAAGGGACATCCCAGACTCATTACAACCCTAATCAAGAAACTTCCATGCCTTCTTGGGCCCCCCATACTCATCCTTCTTGGTCCACACCCCCTCCTTGGTCGTATCCATCTCAATATCATACTCAACTAGCTGCTCATTCGTTTCACTCTTATGCTCAGCCACAACCTCAGTGGAATGCACCTCATCATGGGTGGAGGCCCCAATACAACTCTCCTCCCACTCTTTTTCCTCCACCACCTGCTCAACCACAACAATTACCTCCTGCTCCTACAGGACAACCCCAAATACTTGCTCAACCGAACCCCAACCCTAATAATAGACAGGCCCAATAGGTCTATACCGGAGAAACAACATGCTCTACCTATGTTGTGGAGATTTAGGAGATCAACCTACGATTTTGGAAGATTCTCTTAGACAACCAACCTCCTCCTAAGGAGGATGAGGAAGAAAAACAGGAAAGTGAACCAAAAACCATTCCACCCTTTCTTGAGAGACTAACTAGAACCACACAACCGACCCTAGAAGAAACTGAACTTCTGGGAGAACTAAAACAGTTATGTGTAAAAATACCACTTCTCCAAGCCAGAAAAGATGTACCAATCTACAACAAGTTGCTCAAAGAGAAGTGCTTCAGGCACCCAGGTAGGCACAAGAGAGATGCCCCAACTATCAATGTCATAGGATAACTATCTGACCTAATGTTGGGGCAGTTAATCTGTCCGAAATATCTGGACCTTGGGAGTCCTGTAGTCGATGTCCACATCAATGTCACCATAATCCACCATACCTTGATTGATCTATGGGTTTCTATTAACGTGATGACCAGGGACACTATGCTCAAACTCAACCTTCAGGGTTCCCTAAGAAAGACCCCAACAGTACTGCAGTTGGCAGACCACTCCATCGTGACCCCTGAGGGGATTGTGGAAGATGTAATGGTATTTATTGACTCTTGGGAGTACCCTGTTGACTTCCTGGTTCTTCAGCCAAAGGCAAAGCTCACTGGGTATGCTCTCATCCTGGGAAGACCTTGGTTGGCTACTGCAGATGCCTACATCAGTTATCGAGCTAGGAGCATGACCATCAAGAATGGGCATATGTCCAAATAGCTATTCCTATATCCTCCTACCCAACCTCTCCTAGAACATGACTTACCTCCCTGGTTGGAGGAGGAAGACGAAGATGAAGTCTACTCCATACCATTGTGCACAGTAGAGGCTACCATGGGGGGTCCACAAACCTAGGAGGATCTTATTGAAAACTTGATTCAGAATCCACCCCCCAGCGTGTTGCCATTAGAAGAGTTGGTGGAAGAAACCAAAGCCAATGCTTTAGTTGATCTCTGTGTGGCTGATCCAACCTCTCTCTGAGTTAAGAATGTGGAATTCGGTCCAGAGAAAACCTTGAAGATCAACTCATCCCTATCCACCTCTCAGGAGAAAGAACTGTGTAGCTTATTGAACAACCATTTTTATGCTTTTTCTTGGAGCTATAAGGAGATGAAGGGAGTCCACCCTTCAGTCTGTACTCATCAAATTTACATTAAAGAAGATTGTAAACCAGTCAGGCAGCCTTAGAGGAGGATGAATCTAGCCCTTAAGGACATTATCAAAGAATAATCGCAAAAGTTGTTGGATGCAGGATTCATCTACCCCATCTCTGACAGCGAATGGGTTTCTCCTTTGGTGCTAGTGCCAAATAAAATGGGAAGTGGAGAATTTTTGTAGAATATCGGGAACTAAACAAGGCCACCAAGAAGGACCATTTCCATTTTCCTTTCATAGATCAAGTGTTAGATGGCCTGGCAGGGAAGAAGTTCTTTTCCTTCCTAGATGGGTTTAGTGGGTACAACCAGATTCAAATCAGCCCAAAAGACCAAGATAATACCACTTTCACTTGTCCATGGGGTACCTTTGCCTACCAGATCCTTCCTTTTGGGTTGTGCAATGCTCCTGCAACTTTCCAGCGAGTAGTACTGAGCATATTTGCTGAACTGGTTCATGATTCAGTGGAAATCTATATGGATGACTTTACCCCTTATGGTTCTAACTTCTAGGAAGCCTTGACTAACCTCAGGAAAGTTTTAGCCAAGTGTATTGAAATGAACCTGTCCCTCAGTCTTGATAAATACGAATTCCTAATGACTGAAGGGACTGTGCTAGGTCATACAATTTCTCAGTAAGGATTATAGGTGGATCCCAACAAGATTGAGATCATCCAAAGGGTTCCACCTCCTTAAAAGGTAAGAGATGTTCAGAGTTTTCTATGCCTAGCAGGGTATTATAGAAGATTCATTAAGGATTTTAGTAAGCTAGCCTCTCCATTGTTTGGTCTTTTGGGAAAAGATACTGAGTTCATATGGACTGACAACTGTCAAGAGGCTCTGGATGCCTTGAAAAGTAAGCTGATAATTGCCCCAATTTTGAGAGGTCCAAACTGGGCCCTACCTTTCCACATTCACATAGATGCCTCGAAAAAAGCTATAGGAGTAGCCTTAGGGAAGATTGAGGAGAGGCTGTCGTATACCATATATTTTTTCAATAAAAACCTATCCAAGGCAGAATTAAACTACACTATAACCGAAAAATAGCTCCTGGTTGTAGTCCATTCCCTAAACAAGTTCAGACACTACATCACTGGCTATCAAACATTCATACACACTGATCATGTTGTAATTAGGTATTTGATGAATAAGCCTGATCTAAATGCTTGTATCGTTAGATGGTTACTTTTATTGCAACAATTTCATTTGACCATTGTTGATAAGCCAGGTAAGGAAAATGTTGTTGCTGATTTTCTGTCTAGACTAGATCTGCCTACAGGAGAAGAAGGAATGGTAGATGATCAAATGCCAGATGAACACCTATTTTCTATTTCAGTGCTCTCTCCATGGTTTGTTGATATAGAAAATTATTTGGTTTCAACATAGTTTCCTCCACACCTGTCCTCCAAACAGAAGAGCAACATCGTGAGAAAAAGTGCCCCATTCACTTGGATTGGGGGAAATATTTTTAAACTTGGCCCAGATTATACTTTGAGGTGATGTGTCAGGGAGGAGGAAGTTTTTGACATCCTCTTAACATATCATGACGGGCCCTGTGGGGGCCACTTTGCAACAAAGAGAACCGCCTTCAAAATTCTGCAGGTAGGTTACTATTGGCCCACTCTTCATCAAGATGTTAGAAGATACATCAGCCAATTTGATCGATGCCTAAGGATGGGAAAACCTACTCCAAGGGATGAGATGTCCCTGCAACCTCAAGTGACTTTCGAGCCATTTGAGAAGCGGGGCATGGACTTTGTGGGTCCTATCAACCCTCCTTCAAAACAGAAATCTTACATCATTGTGTGCACAGATTACTTGACAAAATGGGTAGAAGCAAAGGCAATCAAAGCAGCAATAGAAGAAAAGGTAGCTAAGTTTCTGAGGGAAAATATCTTCTACATATTTGGCTATCCAAGAGAATTAGTCACGGATCAAGGAAGTCAGTTTACCTCCAATTTGGTTGAAGACCTTCTCACACATCACAAGATTAAGCACAGAACTTCCACCCCTTATCATCCGCAAGCAAATGGGTAGGTGGAAGTCACTAACAGAGCTTTGGAAGGGATTTTGACAAAGGTAGTGAGCAGCAGCAGAAAATATTGGGCAAATTGATTGGTTGAGGCCACCTGGGCCTATAACACTACTTGGAAAACCACCACAGGTTTCACACCCTATGAGTTGGTCTACATGAAGAAGGCTCTACTATCAATAGAATTTGAATATAACATATTAATGATGGGAGCTTAGCTGGACCTAGATCTCAGCCATGCACAAATGGAAAGATTGCTTCATCTAAATGGATTGGATGAACAGAGAATGCCGGCCCTTCTCCACTTAGAGGTAGTCCAACTTCAAAGAAAAATATGGCATGACATACACCTCAAAGAAAAACAATTTTAGCAAGGAGATTGGGCACTATTGTATGATTCAAGATGCAAAGATTTCAAGGGAAAATTAAGGAAAAGATGGTTGGACCATATACAATCAAAAAATGCAATGACAATGGGTCAGTCCTTATCTGTACCATTGATGAACAAGCCATCCCCATGCTCGTCAATGGGCATAGATTGAAGATCTACAGGAAGATTCTTTCCAAGTAAGAGTTCATTGAGAATTTGGGTAAATTAGTGTTGGTAGTGGAGCAGGTTCCTGTCTCCACTCCACCCACACCCTAAGCAAACAACAATAAAAAAAGAGAGAAAAGAAAAACAGAAAAGAAAAATAGAGAAAAAAGAAAAAAGAAAAAAAAACAGACAAAGAAATAAAAGATCCCTGGGTGAAAACCTCTTGGAGGCACCCAGGGTAGGCAGTGAGGGTGAAAACCTCTTGGAGGCAACCTAGCTATCTCAAAAAAAAAAAAACCTAAATTCTTTTGAATAAATTGCAAGTTGCAGGAGGGTCACACAAGAAAAATACATGGCCAGGCTACATACACCCTTCATAGTCCATCCCTGCATCGTCGTTATCCTTTCCCAAGCCTTGGTCTGATTTGTTTTAAGAAATTTGCATCCTATAGGAAACTCTATGTATTCTACAAGAGGACCCTGTAGAAACTGTAGAAAGGCCAAAATCAATTTCAGAGAAGGACCTGAGGGTTGGAAATTTGTCCAGAAGGCCTGTGAGCCTCCCTATTACTGTCCACCCACATAACTCTCCATTTCACCCATGCACACCAACATCTCCACTCGTTTTTTCTTTCCCTGCATAAACAAATACAGACATTCTATTTCTTTCATTTTGTAAACCCAAAAAATGATGACAAATAAAGCAGCATCATTCTTACGTATTCCTACCTGATACCCCTTAATTGCTATTTATTTTCATTCGAGGCCTTCTTCAGTAGTTTTTTTAGCCCTACTGAAGCATTAGCCTGAATTTCAAAAGGAGAAGCAGCTACAGGAAATCATACAGGATTTCTGTAGTAGCTGATCCCTTTGAAAAACATACTCTAGAGACAATGTCAGTAGTGAGGATGCATGTAAAGTACAAGGAGCAGAGCCTAAGCGAACTGTCATCAACATAATCCAAAGGCTGAGCATGTAGAGCACCAGTAGCAGCAACAGTGAGGAAATGAAGTGCCAAAGTCCGGAGCATGCATAACACAGTAGTGACTAAGAAGGTAAGTGGCTAAACCTATTCCTCAATTACATGGATATTATTTCAAAACTGCATGAAATATGGGAATGGTCACAGTTAAATGAAATCGGTGGCAAGCTAACCAGCCACCCTCGTTCAGTTCACACACCCTTGTGGAATTCAAATGAGCCTCATCCAATTCAAACTGCTGATCAGATATGCAGTCAGCACATGTACATGTCAACTCGAGAAGAAAACATTCAGAACTGGTAGTGGTGGCGACGTATAATGGGAGTAAGGGAGGTGATGGCGGTTAGGCAACATGAAGAACAATAATGACACTAGCATAGGACCAACGGTCCAGATGGGATAACGTACCCATCCAGCCACCTTACCTCCTCACCACAGATTACGTCATCAGTTAAGTACAGTGCGGTCTAAGCCTCTACCACCCTTTTGTTTCATTTCCATTTATGAAGCTTTTGACTGCAGTACTCACCTACCACCTTCAGAACAGTGAACCAATCATTTTCTGCCAGTTTTTTCTAGTTTTTCAAAACCCTCTCGCCTATCAGGAGCACCATTGCATTCTACAGGAGTAGGAACACTGTCTACAGGAAGATTTCTACAGGAAAGGTAGAGAGCAGCTCTACAGAAGGAAAATCCAAGATTTTTGGTCAAAATTAGAGCTTGAAAAGAGGTACACTCGAGAAACCGCTCTACATATGATATATTTATATAAGGTGGTGGATTAAAAACACAATATTGGGTTGAAAGAAAGGAAAGTGAAACTTGAAAGTATGCTTGTATTTTTTTTTTCTAATGTTTACACAGTCTCTCCATTCTTTTCTCTGCATTCAAAGCCTATCTTTCCCTGTTTACACAGTCTCTCCATTCTTTTCTCTGCATTGAAAGCCTGTCTTTCCCTTCCTCATGTTCTTCTGAAAAAAAGGTATGCAACCATAGATACCAACCTGTGAATAAACCAAATTTGCAAGACTGACCACTCTGAAGAAAAAGCATTGTGTTATATATTCTCCGTTCTGTCAAAGTATTGATTTTTCTCGAAAACAGAGAAGTAAATTCAGGTTGGAAATAGTTCAAAGAAAGGAAAAATTGCAAATTGATGTTGTGAAGAGAAAGTACACAGGAAAATTCCCTCTCTGGTTAGAAAAAGACAAAACTCAACTATCCCTCTGTTTTCAGTTTTGCCTTCCTCCTCACGTAAGTATTTTTAGAAACCGTTAAACACCATGCAAGGAGGTTTCATGAGAAAAGAGCCTTTGAACTCCAACAAATTGCATGAGCACCCCAAGGTGGAGGCCCTCTTCACCAGGGAAAACTGGATGCCTTTCTTTGAGAGAATTCATGGATATGATGAGGAGATCACTGAAGAATTTTTTATGTCCTTAAGGCACCATTTGAAAACACATGCTGCTGTCGGTTGCAGGGGTCTGAACCTAGAGCTTACACCTGATTTTATCAGCAGAATCATAGGTCTTCCACTTGGGCTCCCTTGGAGCAAGGAGGAAAAAACATTGGGATAGGTTGATAAGAAGACATTTTTTCGGCCTGAGGAGCATCCTCTAGAGACTAAAACTGGGGTCAGAAGGACAAGCTTACCTCCTCCATGGAGTGAAGTAAGCTACCAGATAATGAAACATATCACTTGTGAAGGAAGGTTCAGTATAATTTATGGTTATCACTTCAGGTTATTGCATGAATTGAGATATGGGATGGACCTACCTATAGCTAGAAAACTCACTCTCCCATATTTCCTCCTCCAGTCTTTGATAAAATGTGGTAGCAAGCTAAATGCAGGGGTCCTAGACCAGCTATCCCACCATGGGCTCATCAAAATATTGGTAGAAGATGCACTACACACATACACCATCCCCATATCTTGGGAAATTTTCAGGAATATGTCCAGAGAAGATGACATCAAAAATTTGATTGAGGACATTAACCAATCTAGCAATGAAGAGGAGGAGCAGATAGAGGAGCCTAAGAAGAACAATAATGAGGAGGCACAAGATATTCAAACAGAAGGAAAAATAGAGGAGAAACAGAAAGAAGAAGACAAACTTGACAAAACCACTATTGAGCCTAAGGCAGAAAAGAAGACAACCTCAAAAATAGAGAAGAGGAAAAGGACAAAGGATGAGAAGAAAAATCCCAAGAAAACCCAAAAAAACACTACCATAGCAAAGGTAGGGACTCAGCAAGAAAAGGAGAAAACACCACCAAAGGCAATAGAGACAAAAACAATAGACATAGGAAAAATTACAGGAGATAAAGAAGAAGAATAGCAAGAAGAAACATCCCCTGAAACACTAGCAAGGGAAGCAGAAGCTGTGCTTGCTGCATTAAGCACTCCAGCAAAGCAAAAGGGAAAACAAAAAAGGCAAACCTCTATGTATTTCAAAGCTAGAAGAAGCACCAAGATTAAGGTATGAAAGCCCCAGCCTTCGTAAAAGGAACCAATTATCATTGAGGATGCACCTACTGAGAAGAAGGAGGAATCTCACTCCAAGATCTCTATCACCTATGAGAGAGGAAGTCCCAAAACCTCCACCTGGAAGGAAAGAATTAAATTGATGGACTCCAAAGCAGTTCTACAGGAGGCACAAACCTCTCTATAGGAGACACTGAGCAAACTTAAAGAAACTAAAAATTTGGAAAAGAAGGGAGCAGAACAGTCACAAGAGGAAAGAAAGGAAAAAGAAATACCTGAGCCAAGCCCTCAGCCTAATCTAGGCTCCTATTACAATCTTCTAGAAGGTGGAAAGATCATCTCACAAAAATTCACTGTGCCTCTTTTCTTTGAATTAGAAAAAGAAAGGATCAAAACCCACACCTGGATGGAGATTGCTAAATCCAAAGGAGTTTAAGGTATATGGGACATGGAAGGCAAGTTAAAAGAGTTAAGAGGGGAGTTGGCCATGGTAAGGCACATAGAGAGAATTAGAAGAGCCCAACTACAGGAAGAAAATGAACTGCTGAAAAAGCAGTTATAGGAATGGGAAACTCAAAAGGGAGACAAGTTGCCAATCTTGGAAGGGCAGCAACAGCAAGAAGGTCCCCTAGCAGATAATGAAGCAGCAGAGAAACAACAGCAAGAGGAAGAGCCACAGACTGATGTTGAAATGCTAATGAAATAGTTGTAAGAAAAATAGTCTTAGGTAGCAACTGAAGTGTAGATTTTGAAACAACAATTGTAGGAAAAGGAAGCCCACATGGCCTACATGGCCAGCTGGGCAATGGAGGCCTTGCATTGTAGACAACTAGCTAGATCTTATGCACTATATCTCAAAGACTAGTGGCTCCAATTCCAGATTAAAAAATTGGCCCAAAGGGGCACAATCCCATTCCAAAATTCTAATCAGTTTATGCATTTATGTGATAGTAGTTCAGCAGAGGATAAAGAAAAATTAGCAGAATTTTACCTAGATAATATGGCACCCCCTGATATGAATTTATGGGATCCAAATGCTACATTGGGAGATCTACAGCTCATGGCTATGGCTTCTTGGTTGAGCCATGTAGAAGAGAGAGCAATGGAAATTCAAAAGATCATGACAAAGGAGCTAAGTGAACCCCTCATGGTAAGGGAAGAACCAACAGATCCATTAGCTCTCGTATATGCCCACCATCACATTGTAGCCAATCCTCAAGTTGCCCCTGACTACGTTGAAAGGCAAGCACAGGCTATTGCTTGCACAAGAAGATGGAATACATTTTCCAAGCCTAAATATCAGGGAGTATCACTCCCCAACCAGAATGAGGGAAGCTATTTGGAGAGTGCCCTTATATAAATAATCAATGTAGAACTTGAAGGCCAACTGGATTGGTCTTAAATACAGTCCTCCACTACTGCTAGGTCTGTTGGAAGGGGTTAAGGAGGAGGAAGAATAGAAAAAATGGTAGGAAGTGGACATAAAAGCAGGTTTCCATGACAGAGAAGAAGACATCACATCAGAAGCTTAGGATGTTAGGGAAGATGTTAAAGCTATTAAAGATGAAGAACTGGATGAGCAACCCATTCAACAGGGCCCCCCATGATGAGCCCCAGAAATGGGTAACTATATGGGCTCATTCTACCTACTATTTTCATTTAATCCACCATTCTCCATAGTTTTGTGCATGTTTTTTAATATATTTATGTCAATAGAGTGAATGGGGATAGTCACTTTGCCACATAGTCAAATGAATGTTTATTGCAAATTTTTGGACATTTTTGGACAAAGACTAGGCATTCATGAGCAGATTGGTAGACGAACTCAAGGAAATAGGGCTAAGGACTTATAGGAGTGGTGTCTCCTTCATTAATGAGCCCTTCCTCAAGTTCTCCATCAGCAGCTCCGAGCAAAAGGGCCCACAATGATGATTCCAAGGGGAAGTCGAGCAAGTCTAGTGAAGTTGTTGTTATCTTCAGTTTTAGGCAGCCGAGTTCCCAAAGTTTAGGAGGACTGTTGGGAGTCCTCACTTGTATAAATAATAAGGCTTCAAGCCTCAGTGGGTTAGCCATTTCATAGTATATTTTCGTACTTTTGTGCAGCCTTGTACTCAACTCATTTTCGAGCTCTTTTTCTAGACAGTTTTGTGATGTAACTATTATTTTTTTGATCAATGAAGATGAATACAGCTTTGAACCAGCACTAATCTTTCCTAGAGGGTTGAAGCTCTTGGGTTAGGGCCCAACCCAAGTTTCCCAACACCTCCTCTGTGTATTTATATGTTTTTTTTTGCATTCATGAGACAATTTCTGTTGTTTAGGTTAAATCTTGCTTTGTTAATTAGGTTACTTTTGATGGTTAGAGTAATTGTTCTTGCTTCAGGTTGATTAGATAGTTTGTTGTAGTAACAGAAAAAGATCCAAAAAGGCTACCAAGTAGGCCTTGACCTCCTTTCTCCCTCCTTAGGACCATGATTTGAGATCAAGGCACTATTGTTGCCACCATAAACACTGTTTTTGCTTTCCAATGCAATTGCTAGTGTGAGATTTCGAGTCGGAGAAGTTGATATCAGTTGGAGTCGCATGCTCAGATACTTTCTTGTTCATTTACCATGTCTTTCTCTCATAATTTTCTATCCATAAAGTTTTGTTCAACAATTCTCTGGTTTCAGGTCAAAATAGGCAAAACTCTGTTTTTCGGTTCTTGCTTTGGTCAGTTTTGAAGAGTAAGTGTGAAACTCACTTGAAGAACACTCTAGCTTATCATTCCTCCCTAACACATCCTACACGAGTTCATCTCTAAAGATTTCCCCCACTCATTCGCCATACCTCTCCAATCTTCCCTAATTTATGCATTTTTGTGCAAAATTGCTTTCTTGACCTTTGAACAAATCCAACCATCTCCTTCATTCCTAATCTTCATTGACAAAGTTCTAGACCCCTCAAAACCTCCATCCAGCCTTTATTTCCCTTTTACCGTCATTTTTTCACCTTCAAACCTCTGAAAACCACTTTCAACCTCCTCTTGTAGATCCTCCTGTAGAACCTCCTATAGAAACCCTGTAGCCTCCTCTAGAAGTTCATGCGAGTGATTTTTTGAAGTTTGATCACAATGGAAGTCTCTAGAAGGGTACTAGGGACTTCTTAGGACCTCTCCACACCTTCCCCACCTCCTACAAAAGCTAACTCCATCTTCCTTCGCCACAAAACCTCTGCACAGTCATAGCGAATTAAAATAGAAGCATAATAATTCCACCTAAAATTACTCAAAAGTACAAAAAAATGGTTTCTTCTCATTTCTCTTCCAAAATAGATTGAATACATGTATTTTACCTTTTCAGTAGTCAATGGCATCCATTTCAGTAGTTTCCATCTCTTTTCTCGCAAAAGTAGGGTTAGTGGGTAAAACTAGGGTTTGCGTTTCCTTTCAGTTTTCATTCTCTTTCTGTAAGTAGAGTAGCCTCTTTCAAGTTAGCTTTCTTCCACCACAGTTAAAAGCTTCTTCTGAGAACTCATAGAAGTTGTCTTAAGCTCCTAGCGAACTTGTGCCAGCTGATCAAGTGACAGCCTGTAGTAAGAGCTAGTACTTGTGCATATAGCACCGTCGCTTCCAAGTTTGTTACGAACTACCGGGTTGATAAAAGTAAAGTAGGGAGCCCCAAGAGTTGAAGCATCATTGTTGCAATATTGGAGCTCACCACCCCATAGGAAGGAACCGTATCCATGTATAGCACAGATGACACATCAGCAATGAAGCAGCTGTTATGCATAAAGATGACCAACACCATAGTGCTATCGGAAGGAGTGCTAATAGCAGAGCACAAGGATGACAGAGCCACGGTGAGCAGGATCAAGGGAATTGGCCTTAATTTGACTGCCCTTCCACGAGACACATTGTACCAACTATAGGATGGCATAATAGTGGAGCTCTGCACCAGGAATGGTCGCATGATCCAGGTAATGAGTGAGCAAAACATCAACATTAAATAGTTCAGCCTGCAGCAGGATGAACTGGCGTCACAAAACTAGCAGATCATAAAGACAGTTGATGAAGCATGTCACCAAGTCCCAGAGTTGTCCATCACCGCAGACCTACCAACAGAGATGCGGATCCACTGTCTGGCAAGTGGAGCCTAAAGCATGCATGAGGAAACAACGCGAGTACAGCTGGAGCTGAACCTCTAGATTGATGAGCCATGGTTGAAGGCGCAACCTTCCAAGCCTCTGCAAGTTAGAGAGCAACACATTAGCATGATTCAAATAGGACTGGAATAAATTGGATGGGAAGTGCAGGACTATATCGGTGTGTTGGACCAAGCCTTTGATGTCCTCATATCCTTGCAGGAGGACCCCAACTCCAACGCCTAGAAATAGAGGCTTGTGAACTGTAAGAGTAGTATGATAATGTAAGGGGAACTACACATAAATTCATCCTCACCCAATGGCTGGCCAAGATGCAGCAAGCAAGGACACTAAAAGAGCAAGTGGATGCCACCAGATAGAAAGAGGGACTTCTCAAGGCGCACATCTAGCCATGGATTGATGAGGCCTTCACCATTACAATAGACATTGAGGGAAATCTCCCACATATGCAGGGACTCTATGCGCTAAGACAGGTAACGGATCCTCACAAAGAAGCATCGAAAGAATGCATGTAGCAAGTCTAGCAACCATAGCACAGTGCATCGTGGAACTCCGAGTAGTACAGGACCAGTTGGAGGGGCTCTGTGTCAAGGTCGCTGCACCAGCAGAGTGACTCGGGATGAGTCACGATGATTTTGTTAGGGGCCTATTGGGAATGGAATACCCCCAGAACATGATTTGGGGCTTAAAGCCCAAGTTTTGGTCAAAATTTTTGTAAGACTCAGCGAATTGCGGACGTGGAGTGCGAAGTATAGGTCAAGTCATAGGGTTATCCGCCCTAATGTATCGTAATGTAATGTAAAGTCATCTCAGCCTACCCATGGTCCACAAACCATGGGACTGTATAAATAGAGTGAGGCTCTAAGTTGTAAAGATAGTGAATTAGAGGAAGAAAGAGAGAATAATATGGATGGCTCGAGCATAGAATAGGAGTCTAAGTGTATTGGGTTGTAGTAGTAGGAATATGCTTTACAGCTAAGTGCGTAGAGGCCTAGTAGAGTCTGTAGCTAAGTTCGTGGACCCCTTCAACTACGTGCGTAGGGTGGTGTCAAGTCTGTAGTCTGGATCGAAGAATAATAAAGAGAAGTTGATTCCTATTTCTTTGTATCTGTTGTGCATTGCCTTCTTTACGTTTATACTGTTTTATTTATCATGAGCACTAATAAGATTGCTAAATATGTTGTAATATTCATTATTCTTAAATAAACAAGTTAAGTAATTGGATAATAACATATTCAATAGAAAGGGACTTGTGTATTATATGGGTTGCACCCCAAGTAGGGCTGTGCAAAAGCAGCATCGCAAGTTGCGAAGGGATAGCAAGTGCGCATAGTGACATGCACGAAGGGTCAAACCGCGGACCTTTAGAAGCTCATCAAACATCCCTAGGGTGTGGAAAAATGGTTCTAGCACCCTCCCATACTACTTTGGATGAGATTTCAGTCTACACTCTACGAACTATTATTGAAAGGGCCAGTAGTACTGGGATTTTCTTGGCTAAATCACCTCTGAACCTGGGTCAAGCCCATACAAGCCAACACTCACCCTTCCTCCAACGTACATACCATGAAAGTATCACATAAATGTAGATCTAATCCAATACATTATAATCATGCCTTCTTATTTATTATTCATCCATGCATATATATTATTACATGACGGATTTATATCATTTCATTACCATGGACTCGATACCATGTTTTTCGAAATACAAGGGGTGATGGCCCAAAACCAACTATTTTACAATATTTTAATGCTTTTGCAAAAAGGAAGGGGCTTCACCATGAAGCCCTGATGATGCGCAGTCTTTATCATGCTCCGATGCTCCATTGCTCTGTTCTCTTTGTACTTTGCAACATCCTTTTTACTGCGCGCATCCACAAAACTTGGATTCTTACCCAAAATCTGGCCAAGTTAGGATGTGCCCAGTAGTGACCTCCCCAAGAAAATTTGAGAAGGAATCTCCAGAGCTCTAATAGCCTAGTCCAAAACCTTGCTTGAGCTCCTACTATAAATTCATTGAAGGAGGGAGGATTATCCCCCAAAAATTTGCACTCCCACTTCTTTATGAGCTAGAGATAGAAAGAGGAAGAACCCACAGGTGGACGAAAATTGATAAATCTAAGAAAATTTAGGATGTAGGCCTCATGGAAGAAAGGGTCCTTGAAATGAGAAAATAATTAAGTGAGATGAGAATGAGAGAGTCTATAATGAAGGAGAATCTACAACAAAAAATATGAGGTTGAGAGAGAGGCTGCAGGAGAAAGAAACACAACTTGCCACCATGGAAAGCCTCTCTATGGAGGCATTGAAGTGCAGATATCCATCAAAGTCTTATGCCCTATTTCTTAAATAATAGTGGTCGCAATTCCAAATCAAAACCTTGGCAAAACATGGATCTATGCCCTTTGAGGATTACAAGTAGTTCATTGAATTTTGAAACCAAGCTAACATGGAAGACAAAGCAAAATTGGTTGAATTTTACATACACAAATTCACTATGACAAATATGAATTTTTGGGATCCCAATGCAATACTGGGGGATACAAAGTTGATGACCTTAGCATCTTCGATGTCTCATGAGGAGGAAAGAGCTAAGGAAGTGAAAGGGGTAATGAAAAAGGAATAAAAGGAACCATTGTATATCAGGGCAAAGCTAGTGAGCCCAACATTTGTCATTAGCAATCATGTCCTCATCTCTAATAATGTTTTTTTAGCACCTAAATACCTTCCAAAATAGGAACAAGCCATCCTACACTTTCAAGACACATTCAGGTTGCTTGGAGCAGAAATCTTGCAATCCTACCATAGGAGATGGCATTCCTTACCGCACATCCTAGAAATCATAGAATATCACTCTCCTAAAAGGCTAAGGAATGCCTTGGAGAGAAAACACTTAAATAAGAGTATTATGAAAAGGATGAAAGTCAAGTGGATGGGTCTCAATCTTAGTACACCATTACTGTTAGGCCTACAAGAAGGAAGAGATGAAGCAGGAGAGCAAAAGGAGTCGACAAAAATAGAGAAGAATGTAGGTTTCTATCCCCAAGAGGGAAAAAAATCTGAGGAGCCTTGGTGTTGGAATTATGATACATGTGTTGTCCTTGATGGAAACTCACTTATAAAATAATTCATAGGTCATTTAAGAGGTGAAAAAATGAATACATATGTGA
Source organism: Pinus tabuliformis (assembly GCA_031772625.1). Classification (NCBI taxonomy): domain Eukaryota; kingdom Viridiplantae; phylum Streptophyta; class Pinopsida; order Pinales; family Pinaceae; genus Pinus; species Pinus tabuliformis. The sequence goes on from CM062816.1 coordinate 1,429,724,254, forward strand.
TAGAATTCATGACAATTTAGAGGAATTAGTTCAGAGGAATGATAAAGGTGGAAGTTCAAGAATTATACGCGGCTTATGTTAAGCCAAGTTGCAGATGCACAAAAATTCAGTGAAGACAAGTAGCATATGCTTTTTTTACCATGGTATTCTAAATACCATGGGTCCTTACCATGGTATTTGCCCATAGTAATGAGCATGACAATGAATATTGATCTTGTCAAAGATTACCACTGGCACTAATGTTGTTTTGACCCATTGTATTGGATGAGGTCTAAGCTATATAAAGAAGTGAAGATCAAAGGGATAAGTGTTCAAAAGAAAGATTTTTTGGATGAATACTTCAATCCGAAGTATATTTGAATTGCAAGGGTCATAATTATCATGTTGATCTGAAATAATTATGCACTGATGAACACAATGATGGATCGAGATCATGAGACCTAAAATGACTGTTCATTGTATGATATGTTCAAGGATTGACTGGATCTAAGTGCTGACACGTGTTTTTATCTTTGATTATTATGATCTGGGTCTTTCTAAAGCTCTGAAGAGTTGCGTAATTTTAGGTCAAAATTTGCAGATCTATATGCGAGTTGGTGTCGGGTAAAGCACATATACGTGCGGGTTCACTTCTGTAAAGTTCCGTATATAGAGTAAGGGGTTTTTTCTCATAAATGACTGATAAACCTTACCAGTGTTGTTGTTTCTCTGTTGTCTATAAATGATGTCCTCATGTTGATGTTTGTTGAGTGATAATGTCTGAAGTAGATCTGATTGAATGATGAAGTTGAATTTGGGTATTAATTGTTTGATGAATGTTAAGATTACGTGTTGATTGTGATTGAAGATCAGAGATAGTTTTGTGATTGGTTCGGAGTGTTGCAGTAGATCTGAGTGTGATTCAATCTTCTTTTCAAAAATTATAGTGGTCAAATTTTTAGATTTTAGTATATTAAGATCTATACATGGGTTTCTCTCTAGAAAAGTGTGTATGCACACAGGTTGCCTTAAGTGAAGTAGCATATACATATTGGAAAATGAATGATTAGGGTTGCAGTTGATCATGTGTGTTGATGCAACATTCTGAGTTCAGTTCTATGTATTGGGTATAGTGATTTGATTGTTCCAGTTGATTGGTTAAGTTTTGAATATGTATCAGTTGTTTGGGTTTCAGTGATTGGTTGATTATGTGTGTCAGAGATTGATGATTATTTTATAGTGATGATTGATCATAAGTGTTTATATTGTATCTAGTCTAAATATTTAATGAGACATGGTCCATGGATGTTGCTAATGGTTGGAGCCTTTAGTGAGGAAGTCAAAGCTTCCTGGCAGTAGTAGTTGGTGATCATATGAGGGTGTTGGAGCTACCTTCTAGTTGGAGATGGAGAATGAGTGAAGGTTGTAACCTTCAACAGGTGGGTGCCTGCATATTGGTATGGATCTACACCAGTACAAGAAAGTAAGCAATTTTTTATATTAATAAGTTTTGAATACTGAGGTGACAACAGTGGTGGTTTTCTCTCACATTGGGTTTCCACCTTAAATCCTGGTGCTCATGTGCGATAATTTATTCTATTCTTACTACACTTGTTTAATTCTTATCAAATGCCTGATAAATCTCTTACATTCTGGTTCAAAGTTTAACAGATAAGGAATTAGTTGTTTTACAAAGTTTACTCGGAATGCATTAGTTTCGGTTACAAAAAACGTGTATATAAACTGGTTTGGTTTAGTTAAGTCACATATACCTTTCAGAAAAGAAAAATTATTATTAGTTTTCAAATTGTGATTCACCTCCCACCCCTCAGTATTTTTCCCAACAATTGGTATTAGAGAAGGTCCTTCAAAAGAAGCTTGATCGCTTGAAGGAAGATCCCGCAAGATGAGAAATCAAGAAGGATGGACATCTATTAGACCACCACCTTTCAACATAAATAATATTACATATTGGAAAACAAGAACCGGAGCCTATCTTCAGTCTCTTAGAGCTGATGTTTGGGAAATTGTAGAAGGAGGTTACCAATATCTAGTGGCAGTTCCCATAAATGCAGTGGAAAAGAAGACGTATGAAGCCAATGCCAAAGCCATCAATGATTTATTCGGAAGTATGACATAATCAGAAGTTGTCAAAGTTATGCATCTAAACACAACAAAAGAAATATGGGATAGAATCATTCAAAGCTATGAAGGCAATAACAAGGTAAAAATTTCTAAACTCCGAACTCTCATAATTCAATACGAAACTCTCAAAATTCATAGTGATGAAAGTATTTCTAATTTCTTTCTTCGTATAGATGAGATTGTAAATTTCATGAAAAATATAGATGAAGAAATAAGTGACATTACTTTAGTAGAGAAAATATTAAGATCTCTAACTCCTAAATTTGAGTCAAAAGTATCTACCATTGAAGAGAAGCAGGATCTGCATACTCTCACTGTTGTTCAAATTCATGGGATCTTGACTTCTTTTGAAATGAGGAAAGGAAGTCCCTCAAAATTCAGAGAAGTCACATTTAAAGCATTTGCAAAGGGAAAAAAAAATGAGGAATGCAAGGAATGAGGATACATATTAGAAGAAGATGAGGTGAAGTTTTTAAAGTAACTTTAACTGGTAAGCTTCCCTTCAAATGTTTTTCTTGTGGTAGAGTTGGTCATTATGCTGCTAAATGTTCTCATAAAGACAACCATGACATAGGGAAGGATTCTGCAAAAGTTAATAGGACACAGTTTGATAGTAGAAAAAGTTATTATACTCATGAAGATAGTGATGGCTTATCAAATAGTGGAGAAGGTGAATCTGATCAAGATCTTAAATTACTCATGGATTTTGAGAAAAATACTAATGAGTCTAATGATAAATTTATGGATGCATTAGAAGAAAATGATTTCTTTGAAGGAATTACTCAACTTGAAATTTTCTTGGAAGAAAACGAAGTAGCCATAGATACTTTGAAGAATCAACTAATAGAAAAAGAAAAGCATAGTGAGAAGTTAGAATGTGAAGTAGTAAGTATAAGAAAGGAACTTGAGAAAATAAAAACCTTGAATCTTAGATTTGCTAAAGGATCTGAAACCTTAGATGAAATTATCAATGTACATCACTCTCCTCTTATGAATACAGGTCTTGGATACACTGGAGAAACATCTCAACCAAAAACATCTTCCGCCAACACCAGAAGCTATCTAAATGCAACAAAAACCAGTCAGAAAATTTTTGGTCTTACAACACAAATTAGTCAGCAATGCTTCAGTAATGCAACAAAACCCAGTCCTCAGCAAAAGAATAAAGGAATTCCACAAGTATATCATGTTCATTCCAATCCAAGGACGAACATCAATAGAAGGTCCATTAAAAAGGTAAACAACACTAGAAGATTCTATGGTCACATAAATTTCTTCTTTGATGGACAATGTTTCTCATGTCATAATTTTGGTCATAAGGCTACTCAATGTGTTGCATACAAAACTATCATGAATAGAGAAGAAATAAATGAAGGAATGAGACAGGAGTCAAGAAGAAATCATGCAATATCTTCTCACCTCTTATAGATGAAATTGAATGCTCATGTTTCAATAACTTTGGTCATGAATAATCTGAATGCGGGAGAAAATTATAGCCAACATTTCAAAAGTAGAAACTATCAACAAATTCCAATGTATGGAAAAGGAAGGAGGTATAGTCGAAAAGTTGTGGCATAGCATTGTTTGTAAAAGGATAAGAAAATCAATGGTATATTGATAGTGGATGCTCAGAATGCATGATAGATGATAAATATAAGCTTATTTCATACAATGTTTTAGAGAAAGAAAAGAATGTCACTTTTGGAAATGACTCACTTGTTGTCATTAAGGGTAAAGGTTTTGTTTTTCTAAAATAAAATATTAAAGCAATTAATGCTATGTATGTTGATGGATTAAAGCATAACTTGTTGAGAGTAAGCCAAAGAAGAATCAACAAGTAAGCCTCTTGAACTTATACATACTGATTTGTGTCAACCAGTAAAGAAAAAGTCACCTTGTGGAGAAAAATACTATATATTATTCATTGATGACTTTTCCAGAATGTGTTTGATCAGTCTTTTGAAACAAAAAGATAAAGCATTTGATAAATTTAAAATATTCAAGGCATTAGCTGAAAATGAAGTAGATATAAAAATCAAATTTTTGGGATTTGATCGAGGAGGAGAGTACATATCAGATGAATTCTTTGATTTATGTGAATAACATGGCATAAAAAGACAATTTTTTGTAGCTAAAATACCTCAACAAAATGGTGTGTCAGAAAGAATGAATAGAATTGTTCAACAAATGGCTCGTCCTATGGTTGATGAGTTTGGAACTCCTAATACCTTATGGGGTGAATTTGCACATACCGCAGTAAATATTCTCAACAAGGCTCATGTTCGTGTGAATAGTGATAAAACTCTGTATGAACTTTGGTATGGTAGGCCTCCCATTATAAAGAATTTTAGAGTTTTTCGAAGCAAATGTTTCACAAAAAATAATGATGAAAAACTTGGTAAGTTAGAAGCTAGAGCAGGTGAAGGAATACTTCTTGGTTACTCATATGGAAGTAATCATACAAATTTTACAATAAGGGACTTTGGAAAATTGTTGAATGCATTGATTTTGTGATTGAGGAAACACGCATAGGGCCCAAACAGGTAACGTCAACAAAAAGGATGATGATGATGAATGATTTCCCACATCAAGTCATAATGATATAGAAGAAGAAACTAATGAAGCATCAGATGTAGATACATCATATAAAGAAAATGATACATCTAGGTATGTTCAAAAAAATCATCTAGAAACTCAAATTCTAGGGAAAAGGGAATTAGGGGTACAAACAAGTAGAAATCTTTTAGGATATTCTCGTTTTCTAGCTTTATTATCCACCATTGAACCAAAAAATGTAAATCAAGCTAGTAAATATGAATGTTGGGTTAAGGGGATGGATGAAGAACTTGATCAAATTGAAAATAATGATACTTGGGAACTAGTTCCAAGGCCTTGTGATAAAAATGTTATAGGAAAAAAAATGGATATTCAAAAATAAGCTGAATGAAAATGGAGAAGTCATCAGGAAGAAAGCTAGATATATTTGTAAAGGTTATGCTCAACAATAAGGTATAGAATTTGAAGAAACATTTGCACCATTAGGCAGACTTGAAGCCATAAGAATGTTTCTTGGATTTTTAAAGTTTTTGAAATTTCAAAGTTTATCAAATGGATGTAAAATCTTCCTTCCTTAATGCACATATAGAAGAAGAAGTATATATTGAACAACCAGAAGGATTCATTTTTGGGAATGATGGAAACCTTGTATGGAAACTAAAAAATTATTTATATGGGATTAAAAAAGCTCCATGGGCATTGTATTATCGTCTTGAAAAATATCTTCAACAACAAGGATTCACAAAAGGATCTGTAGACAACAACTTGTACACAAAAACTGAGGGTGATAAACTATTAATTATTGTCATTTATGTTGATGATATCATCTTTGCAAGTAATGAAGAATGTATGAGTCAAAACTTTTCTTCTATTCTGGAGCAAGAATTTGAAATGTCTTTGCTTGGGGAACTAACCTATTTTCTTGGTCTATAAGTACAACAAGAAAAACATGGCATCTTTCTCTCACAAACTAAATATCTCAAGGAAATTCTGAAGAAGTATGGTATGGAAGAATGTAAACATGTACGTACTCCCATGATGATAGGATGTAGCCTCAGTTCTAATGACGATTCTTCTTCAGTAAACCAACCAGAGTATAGGTCTATGATTGGTAGTCTACTTTATCTAACATGTAGGACATTAACGAGGAAGCTTTTTTCGTAGCAAGGAAAATATGGGAAGCTTCCACTAACAATGTCAAAAATTGGGAGCCATTTGGTTATAGAAACTTTAAAGTTGTTATTGCTCCCTTAATCATGTACAAAAATATAGTCCTAGGGATGGGTCCTGCCTAGATAGGATACCATTACAAACATCCTATTATTTGGTACCCCCGTAAAGGATATCACTGTGATTATGATTTTCTAGATTATCGTGTAAACTAAGCTTTTGCAATAATTAAACAAAAAAAAATGGTTTTAGGCTATAGAAGGAAGAAGTTTATCCTGTTTATTCTTTGACACAACTGCACCTCAATCATCTTATTCCATGAGGACATGCAAAAAGGTAAGCAAGGGAGTATGTTGGGTCATAGAAAATGTATGTTTTATCCTCATATTAGCTTAATTAATCATTTATCCTTATATGTTTATCTTCATTTTAGACAAGAATTTAGAACAAACAATTGCAGAAGCTAGATAAAATCAACCACTAATGAATTGTGTAATTCTGGCTAACTCTCGTTGTTGGCCTGTATGGGCCTAACCTAGGTTCAGAGGTGATTTAGCCAAATAAATCCCTATACTACTGGCCCTTTCGGCAATAGTCAGGGGAGCACAGATTGAGGTCTCACCCGAAGTAGTATGGGAGGGTGCTAGAACCAGGTTTCCATAGTTCACACATGTCACTACGTGCATCTATTAGTCCCTTGCAACCTGTGATGCTACCTTTGCGTAGCCCTACTTGGGGCGAGATCCATATTATTACCCAAGTTCCTTACTATTAACCTGTTATTATCCGATTACTTAGCTTATATGTGTAAGTCTAGTGATAATTAACAGTATATCCAACATTCATATAATTGCGCACGATAAACAAAATAGTATAAATGTATAGAATGCAATATACAAGTAGATGCACAGAAATTGAAATCAACTTCTCTTGATTATTCTTCATTCAAGGATGCAGACTCGACACCGCCCTACGCACTCAGCTACAAACTCTATTAGGCCTCTGTGCACTCTGTTGTAGAGCCCTTTCCTACTACTACTACCCAATACACTTAGACTCTTACTCTATGCTCAAACCATCTGTATCCATCTATCTCCAATTAGCTATCTTTATAACTTAGAGCCTCGCTCTATTTGTACAATCCCATGGTCCGCAAACCATGGGTAGGCCAACATGACATTACATTACATTACACCACTTAGGGCAGACAACCCTATGACTCAATATGCATTTTGCGCTTTGCGCCAACAATTCGCAAAGTCTTACCACATATTTGACCAAAACATGGGCGTTGAGCCCCAAAACATGTTGTGGGTGGATTCCATGCCCAACACTCACTATTTTTATATGCAGGGAAGTGAATTGAACGATTGTTGTTCAAATGATGTAACAACAGTTCCCAAGAAAAGACAAAGGACAACGTTTTGATAATGAATACTAGCAGAAGACCAGGAGAATCGAGTTTATTTTGTAATGAAATCAGCTTTTCAGTTACGAAATCCTTAGAATCTCATAATCCCTAGGATTCGCTTCTATCCATTTGTCTCTCATAGGTTATATAAAGCCGAGAGGTGAAATAGAACAGCCCACGAGAAATTTGGACATTGTAATTGTTCCCTTTTGACACAGAGTATTCTCACTATGATGATGTTGTAACTTTATTATTGAGTTTAATGAAGAAGACTATCTTTTAACTATAATCGTATTCTGAGTGTCTTTCGACAGTGACTTCTAGAGACTTTGGGCCTGGTCGATAGGATATTTACTGCTTTAATTGTGTTGTATTTATTTATGTTTACTCTTACAATTGTTTATTCCTGTTATTTCATGAAATTAGAATTATTCAGATTGTGGTAAGTATTGATTGCTACAATTTACCTTTTTCGTTCAAACTAGATGCTAGATCTTTCTATGTTCACAGCTGCATGTTAATCTTTGATGAATTTATCAAATTAGTTTAGTATTTGATTGTTGTTTATTTTGAAGTAGTGTTATTTGAATTCATAGTTGTTGCTTTTAGTTAAAATCTTGAATAGTTGTTGTTGTTAATTTGCTGTAGCTTTCTTGCTGAATGAATTATTTCTGATGCTAGTAAGATCTTCTAAGAGTGATTCCTTTTACTTGCATTCAGATTTTTTTTTTGCACAATAGATTGAAATAGATTTGAAAATTCTTTAAGGTTTGTTTTCAGGTTTGTTTTGGATTGAACTTCGAAAATTAGATATTAATTATTGCAACGATCTAAAATCATTTAATTATAAATTAACATCTGAATTCACTTGCATAGACAATGTTGAACACTCTTGAAATAAAAAGACTTACCTTGGTTTGATAATTAATGTAGGTATTAAGGTTGCTTTTAATAGTCATCTTAGTGCACCAACATTTTGGCATCGTTTCCGAAAGAGTGTTTCAAAGTGATTTATTTTCATTTTTCTTGCTGTAAAAGAATTGGGTATTAAAAATGGGAGGTAAGAACATGCATGACCAGCAAGTAAAATGCTTACTCAAACAACCTGCTTTTCAAGAAATGCATAGAGGTTAAATAGGAGTAGGGGCTTTTTTATGAATGACTAGGAATAAAAATATAGAAAAATATCAGAACCCCCCACCCAAATCCACAAAGACCAAGTGTTACTGGGAAAAGTGTCTACCCAGAACTGCTTATCCCACTAAGGTGTGATAGCTGCCTTAGAAACAAACAAAGTAAAGCTACTTTCGTTTTTCCTTTATGAAGTATAGATAGAGAAGAACAAAGAAGACCAACCTCTATCTTGTGCTAATCTCCTAGTTTGATTCCTCTCTTTCTTGATAGTCTTTCGCTACATGTTCCCTTGCATGCCCAGCTTCACAAAGTAAGATCACAGTAGCATAGCACTATACGAGAACATGAATCTATAATCCTAAGCAATCTAGGATCAGATGTAAATTGACCATACAAATGCAACAAACATAAATTACACAAGAGTATGGAGGAAAACTTGAATAGCTTTTATTGATAAACAAGAAAGATCCAAGAGGAGTTACAACCAGTTGTTCTGACCCAGCATCATCCTCTCAGCAAGGAAGCCCCTCTTCACCTCATACAAAGCTTAGATCACCCAACAATCTAATGTTTGTCCCAAGAAACCAACAACAATTCCTTACAATATGCAAAATTCCAGCCTCTGGATCTCTGGGATGAGGGATCCATATATAGATATCTGTAAGGGAGATGAGTCAGCTTGTGATTTGACTAGTGTCTTCCCTCTGATAGTTCTTGCTTCCACTTGGAGATTGATGATCTCTTACTCATCCTTGGTCGAATTCAGAGAGGCAAGTGTCACAGGAGAAGTTTCTGGAAGCTTCCATTGCCTCTCCACCTCACGGAATGACACTGCCATTTGTCATTTCTCGCCCATCACACCCCATAGAAGGGATTTTTGAAATGCAACGCACCCACACAGTGTGTTTAGGTGAGATGCAACACACTTTGCCTATGGAGCAGCTGAAATGATCCTGTTTTGACCAATTCTGAGCAGTTTTTCATGGAGAACTTCTAGGAGAAGCTGTAATCAGTTGACCTTGTTCCTTTAGGGGTTAGAACAACACTTTTAGGGACTTAGGAGCCCTTGTTTTGTGGACATTTCATGCTTGGGGTTGCAGTGCCCAAAAATGTCTATAATAGTTGCCCCCTAAAGCATGAGGTCATTAATCTTTTGATGTCAGGTGAAATGCTTTATTATGAGGATCCGAAGTTCTTTCAAGCTGGGAGGAGACCTGTAATAAGATACAATACAATACATTATCTTCATAATATTTTCATGATCTAGCTAAGGTGGGCATTCCCATGCTCAGCTTTATAAATTCATTTTCATGTACATAGGACAGACAATCGTCTGAGTGTAGACTGATGATTCTGATAGAGCCATCATCCCTTTGATTGGATGATTATCTGTGCAGCAATGATGTACATTTGATGTCTTTATTTCCCTGAATATATATCGCAACCCGGATGGATGAAACTAGATCTAGGGTCTTCAATCTCGTTCGATCTTCACTCAAAGTACAAGTCTATCCATGTGAGAGATGTTCTGGAGTCGAACATGGAAAGACATCGCTTGATTACCAGCCAATGATGTAAGTTGTTAACAAGCGCGAGAGGAATCACTGATAATGATAATGACCCTCAAGGTACTGCAGTACAATTCACATGGTGTGAATAAAGGACTTGGCATCGAACACCACGCAAAATCTTTCGGTCGAAGGTCATTGATGTAAACCTATCACCGGAAATGAGAAACTTGCCATTGAGGCATGCAAGCTTCAAAGTACTGAATGGGGTGTTCCTAGATCAACTTCTTGGATAATGAGCTGATGTCGACAAGAAGCGATCCGTCATAGGAGGGCCTTAATGAATCCCACATGAATGACACGGAAAGGAGCAAATGATTTTAATGGAGGTGAAAATGATCTGGTGACATAAGGTTCAGGGTGGTGGTCATGAAAGAATGGAGTGTAAATGTATTGTAGCGGGTGAGACACAGGTGAATTCTCTGAATGACTTCTCTTGAATATATCGGCGACACTGACATGATGGATTGGTAGCATTAACCCCAAATGTGGATGGTGTGATGGGACCATGGCGATGTGACCGGTGAATGAAACAACCCAACCCGACTTGGATGCGAAGTGAAAGTGTCATGTTCAAGAGCGACTTGCTACCAACAAAGTTTCTTCAAGTTTTCTTCCCAATTTTTCCCCAGCCATTGCTGACCAGTACCTCTTTATTTTTATCAAGCTTGAGGAGGATAACATATGCTTGTTCTATAATTTTCCCTTCAGGCAAACCCATCACTATGTTTTAACGAGCCTAGCGATAGTGAAACTCATTCTCGTCTATAGACAAGTTTATCGCTATTAAAATTTTAACAAGTTTAACGACAAAGATAACTCGGTGAATGATCAGCCAATACAGAGTGGAGGTGATGATGAGAACACGACCAAGGCTTTTAAAGGCTGAAATACTACATTCACGATGGTTATTTACCAGGAAATTGGTTCATTTTTTTTATTGAGCTTAAACACTGGGGGGAAACATTTTCTCATGACTTATGTTTATTTTTTAATGAGCTTGAACTATGTCTTAAAACTGCTCGATTAATCCAGTTGTATAGTAAGAATGTCTCATATATAAGAACGACAGTTTTTAGAGTTTTGCCCCACATCCTTCCTTTATGCAAGTCAGGAAACGACCAATCCTACGAGTTTAAAGGGTTAGAGGACCTAAAAATTAAAAAAAATAAATAGTCGCTCTTCGCTTGCACACCAAAGGTTTGCATGCCCCAAGGTATAAAACAGAATTTCAAGGTTACCCCTTCTTCATTCCGTTAAAACATTTGTTTTACCAAGAGCGGTCCACCTCTTACAGGTTACCAAAGATTGTTCTATTCACGGTGTAAACAAAACACTTCTTTAGCGATGTTTATCGAAATAAACAAAGGTGAGTGGCAATGCCTGCCAACCCACATAGCTTTGAAAAGATAATCTTATTCCAGAATAACCCCCTCTTCCAATCATGGACGAGAGTACAGACTAGTCATATTCTCTCATGGAACCTACCCTATACCCGAAGTTTTCCTACCGAAGCAAACCAAGGTGCATGCCCCATGGGTTTCAGTCATGTCCCCCGAATCACTCGCGCTCATCAGGTGGACGGACTGGAGATTGATGAGACATTCCTTGTGTGAAAAGACCATTCAGGGATGGTATATGACTATTTGCTCTGTGTGATCTGGGAAATGAAAGTTGGTCCACGAGCTTGACCACTCTTCCTTCGTGCGGAAAACACATTACTCTAAAGAGTGAGGAGACAATCGCTCCCATGCAATAAATATAGTCTTGTCCAAGGAGTAGATTATAATCCAGGGGTCCTTGAACTACCATTACATTCATTTGAACGGTTTTCCCTCTCAATGTTATGGGTACATTAGGAAGGATCCCTAATGGTCAACTGGTTCCTTTGTCAAAGCCTATTAGATTTCTCATCTCAGGCAAAAGCGATGGTGAACCAAGCGCTTTCCAAGCAGTCGAGGAAAGGATACTCACAGAAGCCCCTTCATCTATGATGGTACCGGCCATAACCATCCTATATATTTGAATAATGATACAGAATGGTACACTATCCGGTAAACGGGGTCTGCCTAGTTGGTTCCAATCGAAGCAGACAACTAGGTTGCTTGGAGGTGGGACCGAATAGACGGCTGGGTATGACTCTGACGAACTTCCTTCCTATGGTAAAGGAACGGGTAAATTGCCCCCATGTTCATCGAAGTCTGACCTTACGAAAAGAATTTGGACGGTGTCATCCTTGTTCTCTTCGGTGACTGTATCATCTGAAGATAGAACCTTTGAAGGCAAGACCGGGTCAACTCCCGCCTCGACCTTTTGACTTTCATCTAGTATGGGTTTAGATGGTTTGTCTTCAATGATAGATGCTTCAGCCGACCATCTAGGCGGGTCAGCCAGTTTTTCAACTAGTGACAGACTCGGCAAGAGTTTTTTATATCCAGGAGGAAGTCGTAATGGTGAAATCGGACGATCGTCCAAAAATCTTTTCGCCTCGTCTAAGAAGGGACAATGGTGGATAGCATGGTCGCCTTCGCACAATTTACAAGGAAATCTATATTTTCCTTTTTGTCCTGGGGCTTCACTTTCACTAGTCGATGGTGTGTTTTCAACATGATCATCAGAGGTTGACGACACCGGGTTGTGCAAACGAGGAGACCAGTCCCTCAAGATCCGAGGGATGCAAGGACAATCTCTATGATAGTGGTCTCCTTTGCAAATGACACATGGCGATTTAGGCCTGGTCAGTGCAGTGTGTGGATTTTTGCTAGATGATGCTCGGTTGCCCCCTTTCGCTTTTGGCTCCTTCTTCTTCTTCTCTTTCTTCTTCTTTTCCTTCTTCTTCTCAGGTACTTGATTTTTGGCTTTACCAACACCATCAAGTGAAGAAGGAGGAGAGGAAGAATTGGAGGAAGTAGAAGGTTGGTGGGTAACTCTGGATTCGTCTAGTTGCTGACTTGACTGTTCAGGAATTGTGGTGTTCTGAATGACAGAGGTTGAGAAGAGCCATACGGGCAAGCCAATTGTTAGTCCTGGAAGCGACAATGTGGCCATATGGGGTGCACCAACATCTCCCCAAGAGGAGAAGGGACTAGGATTTCCTCCAAGGGGAATTCCTTGGTTGGTGGACACCATTTTCTTCAACCTAAGATCAATGTAGGAAAAGGTGATGATTATTCCGTTTAAAATAAATTTTAGACGCTTTGACACAACTTGTTTTTTCAATTTTTAAGAGTCGAGAAAAAACAAAAGATGACTCTAGTCGCCTTCGATTTTTAATGAGCCTGAAGTGACAAGTGCTCAGATGGACCTTTTACGTTAAAGAGTCTGAAAAGGAACAAAAGGGACTGCTCTGGAAATCTAGGTAGAGGGATTACCAAACCAATCGCAAAACTGCAGAATACTTTTTACGGTATGGCAGTCAATCTTCCTGAATGCTGTGTTTAGTGCATTGCGATCGATAGGGCGGCAGACACGACTTCCTATGGATAAAGAATTAAGCCTATTGGGGTCTCCCAAAATATACTCGATGGTACGTAGGAGCACAAGTCCGTACTGGCACTTATCGTCTCAAAGTGGAGGAATCACCCAACCATCAGTGAGAACAACAGTTACTAGGCTTTACGACGCCGGAATACATCTCTAGCCTAAACTTCTAAATGTCGTGCGTTATGTTCCAAAGCGTTGTTAGATTCATTGAATTTATTCTATAGTTGATCTTGTTTATGAAGTTTTCCTTTCAGGTTCACCGCGAGATGTAGTATAATTCCTAAAATGCAATCTAAGATGATAAACAATCTTTTTATCTTCTTTGTGCAATGAAAATCCTAGCTACTAAGGAAAGAAAGACAGAATCCTTTCACAAAGAGCAAAGAGCACACTCTAAATGCACTTTCCTAAATCAAACCAGTTAGACTGTCCAAATGCAAATGCACATGCATGTATTTGTTTTCGACTTTCTTAGTATGTAAATGATAAAAAGGAAGTTGATGCACAAATCTGAATTACTTTTCAAGCGATAGTTATCAACAAGTTTCTTTTCAAAATAAAAAATGGAGACAATCACAACACCTTACGATTTGGAAATGAATACTTGTTTTCAACACTAGGAAAATTACAAATTCAGACCAAAAATAATAGTAACAAGATAATCGACTATCTACAGCAATCAAACTCTTTCCTATGATTGAAAACGACACTTGCGACACTTTCAGATCAAAGGACAACAGTGCGATTATGTTACTTTTTGCAAAGGAGAACTGAAAATGACTCAACAAACACACAAAAACATTTACAGTTCTTTTGTACAAAGGAGGTGGAATAACAGCAAGGAAAAGGGGTTTCAAACAGAGATATACTGATCACAGGCAGCAAAATTCATGAATAGAACTAGAAAGAATGAATCACAGAAACCAAAACTACACAATGCCTAGTCTGATCAACGCACCTGTAACACAGGGAATTTGAAATGCAGCGCACCTACTACACTCGGGAAGTGCACTGAATTTCAGATTCTCATAACAGTACCTGTGCTGGGCCTGAGACGAGACTTTGCTTGGGTTCCGGGTCACAGTTTGCAGTTTAGTTCATGGGTTTTGGCCGACCAAATAGTAATCAGTAATGCAACAATTAGGGGTAGATCTAAGGAGGATCTAAGAGCTACCACAAGGGGCAATCAGAGAGTTTGTGAATCAGTTGTTTAAATCATAAACAGATCCCGGAGATTGACTGAAGCGGCATTTATCTACTTTGCATTTGTATAGCAAATGCAGTTTGAAAGCTACCTGGCATGACTTTAGAATCCGTCTGTAAGTTTATGAAATAGACAACAAGGAAGATAAACAAACAAACTAATTCGTCCCCAGCGGAGTCGCCATTTTGTTACAAGGAAAAGTGTCTACTCAAAACTGCTTATCCCACTAAGGTGTGATAGCTGCCTTAGAAACAAACAAAGTAAAGCTACTTTCGTTTTTCCTTTATGAAGTATAGATAGAGAAGAACAAAGAAGACCAACCTCTGTCTTGCGCTAATCTCCTGGTTCGATTCCTCTCTTTCTTGATAGTCTTTCACTACTTGTTCCCTTACATGCCCAGCTTCACAAAGTACCTGTAAGATCACAGTAGCATAGCACTATACGAGAACATGGATCTATAATCATAAACAATCTAGGATCAGATGTAAATTGACCATAAAAATGCAGCAAACATAAATTACACAAGAGTATGGAGGAAAACTTGAATAGCTTTTATTGATAAACAAGAAAGAGCCAAGAGGAGTTACAACTAGTTGTTCTGACCCAGCATCATCCTCTCAGCAAGGAAGCCCCTCTTCACCTCATACAAAGCTTAGATCACCCAACAATCTGATGTTTGTCTCAAGAAACCAACAACAATTCCTTACAATATGCAAAATTCCAACCTCTGGATCTCTGGGATGAGGGATCCATATATAGATATCTGTAAGGGAGATGAGTCATCTTGTGATTTGATTAGTGTCTTCCCTCTGATAGTTCTTGCTTCCACTTGGATATTGATGATCTCTTACTCATCCTTGGTCGAATTCAGAGAGGCAAGTGTCACAGGAGAAGTTTCTGGAAGCTTCCATTGCCTCTCCACCTCGTAGAATGACACTGCCATTTGTCATTTCTCGCCCATCTCACCCCATAGAAGGGCTCTTTGAAATGCAACACACCCACACAATGTGTTTAGGTGAGATGCAACGCACTTTGCCTATGGAGCAGCTGAAATGATCCTGTTTTGACCAATTCTGAGTAGTTTTTCATGGAGAACTTCTGGGAGAAGCTGTAATCAGTTGACCTTGTTCCTTTAGGGGTTAGAACAACACTTTTAGGGACTTAGGAGCCCTTGGTTTATGGACATTTGATGCTTGGGGTTGCAGTGCCCAAAAATGTCTATAACACCAAGGGATCGGTGAACCTTGCAATATCAAATTTTATAAATGAAATCACAAGAAAAGTAGAATCTTATCCATCAATAGGACCCCGAACTATATCTAGAAAAAGCCCTGCTATAATCCCTCAGGCAACAAGCTCACCATCTGCAGCATATGCTGATATTCATAGCCACACTGGAGGATCTGAATAGAGCTTTCAGGTCACTAATAATTTACATTTTGGTCCTTCACAAGAGGGAAAATTGTGTAATTTAAGAGAAGGAGAGGGAGAAACCAGTGGAACTGCTAAGGCAAAGCCACAATTGTTTGAACTAGGATCTCCTATGATCTCGGATCTGGGAAGTGCTGCAAAACCACTTCGGAGCGCAAATACTCCACTTACTCAGATAGCATCCGCTAAATTCCCTGAAGGATATTGGCACATTTTCGACCAAATGGTGAATCAAGCACCTCAAGTTCAGACCTCAACATTGGAATATCCCATATTCAACCTAGTAGCCAATGTCTCGATGAAATCTTTTCCCTTGCAAAACATCCCAACCTTTCATGGGATGACCACAGAGGATCTATATGCCTTCTTATTTGAGTTTGACATCCTCTGCAAAGGATATTATTACACCACCGATCCTCAAAAATTGAAGTTGTTCCCTTCTACTTTAAAAGCAGTAGCCTTGGGGTGGTTTATGGGTTTAGGCGAACACACTATTAACTCTTGGGATGACATGAAAACTTATTTTCTCACAAAATATCAGGACTATTGTACGACTACGGAATTAAAATATGAAATATTTAAAATGTCTGTGAAGGATAATGAAACTTCATAGGAATATGTTGAACGGTTTCAGTATAATTTGCATAGATCTCATCACTCAACATTACCAAAAGAAGTCCTCGAAGCCATATTAATTAAAGGAATGAAATAATAATGGTTAGAAACTTTAAATTTGATGGGAAGGGAGACATTTCTCAAGAGGATTATGATGAAATTGTTCACTTGTGTATCAGGTGTTCGTGAGGTAGCACAAGCACATGGTTAGGAAGTTGAGATTCTATGACTAGAGGAAGCAAACTTCTCAGTGGAGGCATGACAAGAGTAGAAATTGGTAACCTCTTGGAGGAATTCAAGACAGACATCTTGGGCACCCTTATAATGCAATTGAATGTCCTGCAGGCCAAATAGAAACAAGCCTTAGCAGAACAAAATTTGGCCATTCTTTGGCCACGCTACCGGAAGAAGCACAATCAACAGGAGTGCCCATTGAACATGGTCTAGACATGCACTATCTACACCAAGGACCATGCCACTAAGCAACATCCATCACTTCCAGAGCTAAAAGTAGTTTTCAAAGAAGCAGAAGAAGAGACAGAACCGGTATACTTAATGAACCAGCATCGACAGTGGTAAGGACAATCTATAGGTATGTCATAAGACCAATCTCAGTTATTTCCTTCTTCGTCATTTAATCAGCAGCAAAATTCCAAAACAACATGGAAAGGTCAAACATCTTTCTCGAATTGGCAATCCCATTCATTTCCTATGTCACCTTGGCCAACTCAGTCCTTTCTAGGTAATGGTTGGCCAAATTATTCTTTTACTCCTTTTTGGAAAAATAATCCATACCCATCCTAGTCGCTTGCCTCTACTTCACAAAATTTGAACTAGTCTCCGAACTAGCAGCGACCTCTAGGTATAACCAATTTGTATATAGGGACAGGTCCTCAACCTCAACCTACATTATTAGCCCCATATCCATTACAGAAAAATCCTTAGCCCCTTCTACGTCCCCAACTACCGTCTCAACCAAATCTAAACCCCAATAACACATCGATTTAGTTGATACAAATCATAGAAAACTCAGGCCTTCAGACAGAACAAAAATAATGCAATGAACTTAGTCTAAGGTCAAGACACATTATCACTCTTGAGGAAGACAGAGGCCAACCACCAATTGAGTTGGAAACATTACATGTAAATTTACCTTCATATATGACTGACATAGAAATAAAATAGGGAGAAGACACAGTTGAACAGAAAGATCCTGAAAAACTCATAATTACTTCTCCCTCGTTCCCTGAAAGATTAATAATACCTAAACCATTTGTTCATCCATACTTTGATCTCATAGGGGAACTTAAAAATATTTTCATTAAAGTTCCTCTCCTCTAGGCCATCCAAAATATTCCTATTTATGCCAAAACAATTAAAGAACTATCTGTGGAAAATCCTATGAGGAAAATAAAAGCTTCACCAACTATCCATGTTGTGGGGACCTTGTCTGATTTACCTTTGGGCGGGGAAACACCGATAAAATATGAAGATCATAGGAATCCCATAGTTACAATTTAAATACATGGCCACTCCTTTCCAAACACACTAGTTGACTTGGGCGCAACCATTAACATCTTAATCGTGGAAACTTGTGAGATACTTGGTATCATAGCTATGGAACCTACCACCACCCTGCTAGAAGTCGTTGATTGTTTGGTGGTAAGACCAGAGGGAACTTTACAAGACATTTTGGTTTCTGTTGATTCATGGGATTACCCAGTGAATTTTCTAGTTATCAACCCAAAGAGTCAATTAGATGGGCACCCTCTAACTTCGGGCCGAACTTGGCTGGAAACAGCTGATGCTTACATAGGTTTCCATGCAGGTAGCATGACCATTGTTAAGGGAAATGTTGTAGATAATCTTGTTGTTATAGACATTTTTGTGCCTTACAGCTATAAGCATGAAATGTCCATAATCTAAGGGATCCAAAGTCCCTAAACATGTTGTTCCTACCCCTAGAGGAACAAGGCTAACAAACCACAGCAATTCACAGAAGTTCTCCACCAGAAACTGCTCAAAAACAAGTCAATTCAGGATCAGTTCAGAGGCTCCACTAGCTGTCTGCGCTGAAATGCAAACTCTGAACTGGCTACCTGCACTGCAACGCAGGTAGAAGCGCTACCCAGGTGCGCTGAACGAGAGTTGACAAGTGGCAAGTTCATTCAACAAGGTGTCAAGACCCAGGAAGCTTCTAGAATCTTACTCAATGACACTTGCCTCAGTAAATTTGACTAGTGATGAGTAAGAGGTTCTCAATCTCCAAGTGGAAGCAAGAACCTCCAAGTGGATACAAGAACTGACAGAGGGAGAGGACACTAGTCAGATCTCAAGCTGACTCATCCTCTCTCCAAACATCTATATATGGATCTCTCCTCCATGAGATCTAGAGGCTGGAATTTTGTTATTGCAAAGAATTGCTGTTGGTTTGAGATCAGAATCATTGGGTGCTTAATGCTTTGAAGGGAGGTGAAGATAGGAATTCCATTTGCTAGGAAGGAGATGCTGGATTGGAGCCTTCTTGGTTGTATCTCTTCCTGAACCTTGTTATTCATCAATAAAGCTATCTTGGTTTCTCCTATATACTGATGTATCTTTGATGTATGATTGCATTAGTATGTTTAGTTTATTTCTAATCCTGAACTAGTTATGAATATGAATCCATGTCTTGTGTAGTGTTCTCTTCTTGTGATCTTACAGAGACCTGTTGAAGCTGGGCGAGCGAGAAGGCAAGTATCTGAGAACTCTCAAAGAGAAGAGAAACTGGATCGAGGGACAAACGGAAGACACCGGTTAGTCCATCCATCTCTCTTCATTCTAATTCATAAAGGAATAATACTAGAATAACTGTCTCTGTTTGTTGCTAAGGCACTGTCACACCTTAGGTGGATAGGATCGTCCTGCATAGGCATTTTTCCCCACAACAAATTGGCGACTCCGTTGGGGAGATCTGTTTAGTCATTTTATTTGTGTCTCTATCATTGTTTGTTTCATAGACTCAATAGCAACAATCGAACTGCATCTGCTATTCTCAGAAGCAAAGTAGACAGTTGCTGCTTTGATCCAATCACTGGATTTGTCTATGATCTGAACAATGGACTCACAAATGATTTGATGATCCTTTGTGATAGATCTTAGTACTCCCTCAAAGCATCCCTTTGATTGTACCTTGCTTGTTGCTTTTATTTGGCCTGAAACCGTAGATTAATCAGCAAACTGTGACCCGGAACCAGTGAGAAACTCTCGTTTCTCCTTCAGCGCAAACCCTATGAAGAGGTTCTGCATTTCAACGCAGGTCCTGTGAAGGCCACTTGCACTGAATGTCAAAACCCCTGTGTTGAGGTTGCACTGATCTAGTTAGGCCTTGTGCAGCTGGGGTTCTCTGCTCTGTTTTGCCTTGTTTTGATCTCTGATTTTTGCAGCCTGTAACCAGCATAGGTACCATTCTGATAACTCCTTTTCTCTGCTTAAATTCCGCCTCCTTTTGTACAAAAAGACTGTGAATGTTTTTATGTGTTTGTGGCGTCATTTACAATTTTCCTTTGCGAGAGTGAAATAATCATCCTGTAGCCCTTGATTCATATCTGTTGATTGTGATCTTAAGAGAGAGTTCATTGGCTGTTTACAGTTGATTATACATTTGCTTTTGCTTTTGGTTTGAGTTTGTCTCTTTTAAGTGTTGAAACAAGTGTTCATTTCGAAAGTCGTAAAGTGTTGTATTCTCTTCTACCCTTTCTGATTTCGAAAAAGTAAACTTGTTTGTACTTGTCATTTAAAAGCAAATTCAAAGTTGTACAAAAAGCTTTCTTTGTAGGCATCAATACTAAGAAAGCGGAAAACAAACACCTGCATTGTGCATTTGCATCTTGATAGTTTGCATGTTTGATTTAGGAAAAGTGCATTAGAGTGTGCTGATTGCTCTTTGAGAAAAGATGGTGTCTTTCTTTTCCCTTTGTAGCTAGGATTTTCATAGTTGAAAAGATATAAAGCTTGCTTATCATTTTTAGACTGCATTTAGGAATTGTATCATACATCTCATGGTGATCCAGAAAGGCAAACTTCTAAAAAGATCAACCTAAAATAAACTGAATGAACTTAACAACTCTTTGCAACATAACGCACAACATAGAGGTCTAGGCTAGAGACGTGTTCCGGCGTCGTAAAGCCTGGTGACTGTCGATCTCGTTGATGGTGGGTGATTCCTCCTGAGGGACGATAGCACCAGTACGGATTGTGCTCCCACGTACCGTCGCGTATATATTGGGAGACCCCTATAGGAATATAACCTTTTTCCTTTGGAAGCCGTGTCGGCCGCCCTACTGATCGCAATGCACTGAACACATCATTCAGGAAGATCGACCGCCCGTACCTTAAAAAGTATTCTGCGGTTTTGCGAAAAGTTTGGCACACCCTCTGCCTAGAACTCCAGAGCAGTTTCTTTTGGCCTTTTTCAGACTCTATAATAGAAAAAGTCCATCCGAGCATTTGTCACTTCGAGCTCGTTAAAACATCGAAGGAGACTAGAGTCATCTTTAGCTTTTTCTCGACTCTTTAAAAGTGAAAAAGCAAGTTGTGTCTAAAGCATCTAAAAATTCATTTAGTTCGGAAACACACTTTCCCCTTTTTGTATTTTGGTTGATCGAGTAATCCACAATCGTGGAAGAAAGTCAATTGAAACCCCGTCGTTCGCGGAGGCTTATGAGTCAACCGTCTTTGTCTCCGGAATCAAAAACAGTACGGACAAAGCGAACTCGTTTAACCGGTTCGAAATCTCCTATCAAAGTTAGAACAAGTGTTCCGACAACATCTGAGATTCCGGTTACTCCAAACATTTCTGGAAACCCTACCTCTATAGAAGAAGTTCAACAACCATAGAGGGACAGTGACACTGATCCTAGTCTGAGAGCAAATACTTGCGTTACTGAACCAGTTCCATCTGCGACCGGTTCAGAGAGTCTTGCTCCTCAAACAACTGTCGCTGTCGAATCAACCCCTTCTTCGGCACCAGAAATATTTTACGGACCTGACGGTCTTCCTCTTCCACCTAGTTTGATTGCGATAGAGGAAATTGTAGAAGATCTGCAAGCAAGTACTCCAACACATTTTGGAGTAGGGGTCACTCTATTTCCTTCTACGTCAGAAGTTAGTCTATCACCAGTGGAAGTTCCTGTAGAATCGCTAGGCAATCTATTGGATAGACTCAAAATGTCTGAACAACCGTCAACATCTAGGACTGTGTCGAATGACACAGCGACAACAGAACTCCCTGCCGTCACCCCGACAATGTTTGCCGGCATACCATCTGTCCTGACTAGCTCACAACCGCTAGAAGGAGTCCACCCAGGGACTATTTCGACAGTGTGGTCTGTTCCAATTTGTTCCTCCGGAATAATATTCGACAACTCTTATGTTGAGACTCGACAAATTGATCCCTATGGAGGTCAATTTGGGCCATCCAGTCCCCAAGGGCAACCAATCCCCTTGAGTTCCGGATTGCCACCGTATGGGGGGCAGTATGCCCTTTCATTACCCCCTCCGGGAGGATATCCATACGGGAGTTCTCAACAGTATTCAGGTTATACTGGAGTTACGACAAGTGGTTGGGTACCTATGCTACCCCAACAACCAAGAGTTGTGTATTCTATGCAACAATGTGTACCTATGTCGAACATCCCGACAACACCAGCTATTGTAACAGTGTCACAAGTTCAAGCGATGCCTGTTGTATGCCAACCTCAGATTTCTCAGGTTGTAATGCAACAGCCCCTTGACCCTGCGACTCAACCACAATCGCCAACTGGTGGGGCGACATAGGTCCAAACGAGTACAATTACCCCACATCTTGGTCCGGCAGTTAGTATAGCACAACAGAACATGGCTTCACAACCATGGCTGGTGCAATACCAACAACCACAATTCCAACAAGTGTACCAAGGTTCTGAGTAGCAGATCTTTGCGAACGGTGGACAACCGTATATTCAAAACGGTCAAAATCAACCACTTTACAGTGGTCAGGTCCACCAACCATATCAGTCATACCAGCATCAATTACATTATGCTGGTATGCAAAGACCAACTGCTCAGGCGATTCCATCGTATCCTGGGTATGCTTCACCTAACCTGAATCAACAGTTACCATTCGTAGCAACTTTAGAGTTACCCGATTTACACCGGTTAACAAACGATCCGATTGCTTACGCCCCTTGGTGGCCAGCGATTCCTCACAAACTTCCATTGGATATTCCTAAATTTAATGGAAATCCAGGCGAAGACCCGTCGAATCACGTGATGACATTTCATCTATGGTGTTCATCAAACACCTTAAACGATGATTCGATAAGGCTTCGCCTTTTTCAGAGGATGTTAATGGGTCCAGCAGTAAAATGGTATATTGAATTACCTAGAGCCTCGTTCGACAATTTCAGCTCCCTAGCCACAACTTTCTTAACCCATTCTCAATTACCGATAAGGTATGAAACGGGAACGGAAATCTTAACCAACTTCAAACAGACAACGGCCACTCATATATCCAATCATATACATGAATGGCATCGTCGTCATAGGATGGTAAAAACATACGTTCCCGATCAGCTATTAGCTGAATGGTTCATCAAGTCATTACTTCCTGCCATAACGGAAGACACCGGTTAGTCCATCCATCTCTCTTCATTCTAATTCATAAAGGAAGAATACTAGAATAGCTGTCTCTGTTTGTTGCTAAGGCATTGTCACACCTTAGGTGGATAGGATCGTCCTGCATAGGCATTTTTCCCCACAACAAATTGGCGACGGAAGATGTGGCCAAGGGGGGAGTCGTAACGGAAGAGCAGGTTATTGCTCGTGCACAATATCTAGACTTAGTCTACACTCAGTCTGGCACGCTCTACGACAAAATACCTGACGCCCCTAGACCGGAATTTTCAATTCCTCCTCCTCCTAAATCAAATAGTGACTCTCATGCCGGCGATGGTGTGATTGGCACGGCAAACACGAAATCGACAAAGGATTCGTCTAAGAAAGCCCGTAAGACTTCAGATCAAAATGCAAAAGGAGAAATTCTTGCTTCGGAAGTAAATGTTGTATCAGCAGATAAAGGCAAAGAAACCAATCAACCAGGAAGCAAGAAGAAGCAAAACAAAGGGAAGAATAAGAAACAAGGAGAGACATCTCCCGGAAAAACTTCTTCAAACCCTCCTGGGAAAGGGAAACCAAAAAGTCCATGCATGATATGTCACGAGGATCATTGGACAACCAATTGTCCATACAAAGCTGAGCTTAAAAGGTTCTTCAAAATTTCGCAAACCTCAGCTGTGTTAACTGATCCGTTTCCCAATCCAGGTCAAAATCTGGTTGATAGTGGAAATGCTTCCCCGTCGCAAGTGCTAATGTTGTCGATCTCCAAGCAAAAAAATGATGCTTTGATTTCGACAAGGAACAAAGATTACGGGAATCCGCAGCTGTCGAACAACAAAGGTAAAGATCAACCAAGTAGTTCGACAACAACTTCGACAGAAGTTGTACCACCCATCATTCCTGAATTAACAATAAAACCGCCAAAGGGAGTAGTACACAAGTCAAAATTTAATCCTCGCGCCAGAGCGGCGTAGCATTATAACATAGTGGAAGATTTGGCCCAATCGCCATCCGCTATGTCGACTCTTGAAGTACTACAAAATTGTCCATCCCAAAGGCAGGCTTTGTTATCGGCTATTGGTGGGGTTGATCCTGAGGATTCCAATCTTGTATCCTTCGACCACAAAGGGTACGATCCTTAGTTACCAGCTCAACTAGCTTTCCTTATTCAAGTGAAATCCCTCAACAAAACTGTTCACCGAACAATTATTGATGAGGGGGCATCTACATGTATTATGTCGATGAGTTGCTAGAAAACTTTAGGATCTCCAACCTTGTCGCGGTCTTCGATGACATTAAAAGCATTCGACGGAAGGACATATACCCCGTACGGTATCCTAAATAACTTCAAGGTTGAACTAGAGGGAAAAACCGTAGAAATAGATGTTGAAGTCATCGATGGGAACCTTGACTACAACATCCTACTGGGAAGACCGTGGATATATGCCATGGCAGCTATAGTGTCGACTTATTTTAGAAAGATCGCATTCCCTTTTCAAGGAGGGATTACGATCGTCGACCAACAAAACTTCCTCCCTAATGGTTCACAAGTTACAGGAAGCATTCCCATGATCCATGGAAGCAACCACTCGCTTCAGAATATCGGAGTAGGCGTACTAAAAGACCCCACATTAATGGGAACTTTCGCACTTCCACCTCCAATCTATATAGGAGAAGTAGCGTTGGTAGGAGACTGCAACATGATATCTTCTACGAAGATCTCAGAAGACGATATCGGCATGGATCATGCAATGGTTTTGCCCCCAAGCCCAATAGAAATATTGTAGCAATCAATGTTTCGAGCATGGGAGGCGAACCCAAATCAACGCTCATCAAGCATTTGGGTAGATAGGTCTAGAGAATATGGTACCCCATTAGATCCTTGGTCGAGAGTGCATGGAACTGACGAAGGAATTCTACAATCAATGTTGATTGAGGGGGCACCATGGAATGATTGCCACCATCGTTCCCTTCTTCCAGATTATGAAGAAGATACTCAACATGACCTTTATCACCCTTCAGTTTTTGAATTCCTATCAAATACTGTAAATAAGGTGGATTCCGAGTGAAACTTATCCAATATTGAAGAGACTATAGCCATAAATATCTCGACTAAAACAAATGTTGTAGAGAATATTTATGTCGGCAAAGGTTGTTCTCCTTCAGAACTGGAAATATATAACGCTCTCTTTCGTGAATTCAGAGATGTCTTTTCTTGGTCATATGATGAAATGCCAGGCATTGACTCGAGTATCATTGAACATGAAATTAAGAAGTATCCTGATGTCAAACCAGTAAGACAACGGCTTCGGCAGGTGCACCCCAAGAAAGCCGCTGCCATTAAAGCAGAAGTTGAAAAGCTTCTCCATGCTGGTTTCATCTACCCAGTTCCTCTAACCGATTGGGTATCGAATATTGTCCCTGTTATGAAGAAACAAGGGACAATTAGAGTGTGTGTCGATTATAGGGATGTAAACCAAGCTTGTCCGAAAGACAACTACCCTACACCCTTCATCGACCAGATAATTGATGAATGCGCCGGATGTGAAATCTTTTCATTCATGGATGGATTTTCGGGGTATAATCAAATAAATATCCGCCCACAGGACCAGTCAAAGATTGCATTCATTTGTCCGTGGGGCACATTCGCTTATTGAAAATTACCCTTTGGTTTAAAGAACGCAGGGGCGACGTTTCAGAGGGCAATGAATTATGCCTTCCATGACATCAAGAACATCGTTCAACCATACCTCGACGACCTTCCGGCTCATTCGCGAAAGCGGACTGATCATCCGCAGCATTTAAGAGTGATATTTCTACGTTGCCGACACTACAAGATAAGACTCAATCCACACAAATGTGTATTTTGCGTCGGTTCTGGTCATTTACTTGGCTTTGTAGTCTCTAAGGATGGGATTCGTCTCGACCCTTGCAAGGTTCAGGCAATCATTAATTTGCCTCCACCTTCAAATTTGCTTCAGATTCAGAAACTCCAAGGGAAAGCAAACTTTCTGAGGAGGTTCATTCCAAATTACGCAGAACTTGCTAAAGGTTATACTCGTCTTTTGAAAAAGGATGTACCTTTCATCTGGGATCAGGTGGCGCAAGCTTCCTTTGACGCTCTGAAAGATTCTCTAGTAAAAGCATCATTAATGTATGCCCCGGACTATCAAAGAGATTTTAACCTGTATCTGGCTACAGCGGATACGACCATTGCGATGGTTTTAGTTCAAGAAGTTGATAGAATTGAACATCCTATATATTATTTAAGTAAAAACTTGAAAGATACAGAAAGCAAGTATTCTTATGTTGAAAAACTAGCGCTTGCAGTTGTTTAAGCGATTCAAAGATTTCAACATTATGTCCTCTTTCGGAAAACTACCATTTTATCAGATTGCAACCCCATGACTTATATATTGTCGCGACAGTTGCTAGGGGGCAAATATTCAAAATGGATAGCGATCCTTCAAGAGTTTGATCTGGAATTTGTAAAATCCAAATCAAAGAAAGCTCTAGTTTTCACAGAATTATTGTGCGATCTCCCATCGTCGTTCAACGATGAAACATCCGAAGAGTCAATCGTGGACGAGAATTTGTTTCTGATATCTGCAAGCAACGAATGGTATGGAGATATAATAATTTATCTCTAGACCCAGAAATTCAGGCCTGACACCTCACACTCTGAATGAAAACGTATACGATACCAAGCAAAAGACTACATGATCGTCGGTGATACGCTTTACCATCGTGGTATCGATACAGTTCTGAGGAGGTGCCTAACCCATGAGGAGGCCGAAAAAGCCCTGAATGAGTGTCATTCAGGCACGTGTGGGGGGCATCAATCTGGATATGCAACAGCACAGAAAATCTTACGAGCAGGATACTTCTGGCCAACCATGTTCAAAGATTGCATAACCGCAGTCAGAAGTTGCCATGCTTGTCAAATTTTTGATAGCAAAACCAGAAGACCACCCGCACCTTTACAGCCAATAGTTGTTGTTGGGCCTTTCGCCAAATGGGGCATCAATTTCATGACATGTAACCCCACCTCGACCGGGGGGCATGGGTATATCATAGTCGTCGTTGACTATTTTACCAAATGGGCTGAGGCGATGCCTACATTAGATAACACTGGTGAAACAGCTGCCCTTTTCTTTTTCAATCATGTAGTCGCCAGGTTCGGCGTACCTGTTACACTAAAAAATGTCACCTTGACTACTTACAGTTAGTATGGCTCAAATCAACAGTCATGCTACCCTCTTAGGCAAGTCTCATGCCTCTGTTATCCATCTCAAACTCAAAGAAGAGAGAAAGTCTTGTAAAAACTATGTTTATCTCTGGGGTCGCAGGTTCTCTCAAGCCTTACCTGCGGGGACGCTGACCATGTTCACAAAAGCTGCGTCCATGGACGCTCTGTATGTTAAGGGACAGGTGCGTCCTTCTGTAAAAGGCAAAATGCGCGAGTTTCATCTTAAAAAAGTTACTTGTGGTTACTTCTAGAACATTCTAGAGGTCGGTTTGATGAAATGGATGCGCCTCCAGTTGGTTCATGTATCTCTATTAAGGGGGAACTTATCCCATCAATAAGGGAGCTATCCCACCCATAGAGGGGGATGATCCCATTGATAGTGGACCTGAATAACCTCTTTACAGCACTATAAATAAAGACATTGAGCCAGAGGGAGAGGAGGTTGGAGCTATACATTTTCTTTGGGTAAATGCTGCAGGATTTAGGTCTTCCATTAGAGCCTTTGTGAGGAGAGATTGTCTTCACTTGATTCTACTTGGAAGTGGGTGAGCTTTGTCAAAGTAGAGGAAAACCCTTGATGGACCCTGGGAGGAACTTGCACAACACCAAGGCCAGGTTGTAAGAGTTTCTTTGTTTCATTATTAATACAAACTGGTTTATTTTTCTCAATAGCTTGTGTTAATGAGTTATTTCATGTGTTCCTTGGTCTGCATGTTGAATATATGTTTTATTATATGAAATGCAAGTGCTTGGTAATTGTTTGATTGTTTGTGGTTGCAGGAATTGACTTGAAGGAGGAGCTCATCTGGATTGGCAAGGACAAACTACAACAACAGCGTTTTGGAATAAGGTAAGCCTAAACACTTGTAATCTTCATGTTGTAAAAGGTGTATTTAGAGAAAGATCACTCCATTTTGTCTTGTTTGTCATTAGAATGTCTTAGACTTCTAGGAAGGTCAGTCGTGTCCGCACCCTTGACCAATTCCGTTTGACAAATTGGCGACTCCGCTGGGGATTCCATTAATGAGAGAGTCTTTTCCTTTATGTGAACTTTGCTTTGAGAAAATCATTTTTATTTTCTGGTTTTTGACTGTGAGAATTAGTATTTGGGTGGCTTAGCTTTAGATTTAGTTAGATTTGGGTTTTCTTCATTTTTCCAGAAGGACGCACCCTCTGAGTACTGCACAGTGCGTCTTTGGACGCGCTGTTGCCGTTTGCACAGAGCGGGGCCGCACCTGTGACAACGGGTTGCCTGCGTCTTCCTGTAAAATTTAGGAAAATTCCATTTTTGCTTTAAATTGCTTTTAGATTTTGATTTTTCTTAGTGTTTTCTGCCCAGATCCTTTAGTACCCTGTCAAAAATTTTCACCTGAACTTGTTCCATTGGCATTTCTACTTTTAGCTTCCATCAATTGGGTGTTTTGAGTCTCTTTCTTGAGAAATTCTTGATTTGATTTCCTTTGATCATTACTTGGAGGTTTGTCTTAGTCTTTTCACAATTTTGCATCTTTTTGCTTTTGTTTTTGCAAAAAAAAATTTCCCCCTCATTCGCCGGGGGGAGCTAAATTGTGTATGAGTGTTAATCGCCTTTGAGTGTTTTTATGTTTTGATCTTTGGAACTCTCACCCAATTTTCTCAATTTGCACTTGATTGGTTCTTAGATCACATTAGAATCGTCTTGTGTTTGAGAATTCTTTTGCATAGATCACATTTGCACAATTAGAATTCTCATTCTCAGAATATTATTGAAAAATGTGCATAGATTACATTTGCATACTTTTCGAGTGAATTGTGCTTAGATTACAATTGCATAGTTTACATTCTGAAAAATCAATCGTAGATTTAGATCAGCTTTCTTTGATTTGAATTTACACAAAAATAAAAATAAAAAAATGGTTTGGAATTGATTTGCATTAGTTTTTCTTGATGAAATTAGTGCATTAGAGAATTTGTTAAATTTTCTCTTAATGATCAATTTTTTGCATTGTTGGAAGTGAATGGAAACTCTCTCCTTACTCTAGTTAGGATTCATCGAATTGAAAGGATTGCATTATCATATTCGATTGCATTCAGTTGAGTCGGGTCATAACACCATTGGTTTCATCTCCATTTACCCATTTGAGTAATAACAGCCTTAATAACACAGCGCTTAATTAAAATTCATCCAGTAATTTTTACATTTCTAGGGCTCTGAAACACCAACATAGCTTAGGCTAGGGTCTTGGAGTAGGTGAGTACTTAACTCTCCAAGACTACAAAACCAAACAGATAGTTTATCTTGAGTAGAATAAATCCAATTGTTTCAATTGCACTCTGGGAAAGCTCCTCTTAAAGGAGAAGCACGAGCTCGTGTCCGAACCAGTGAGGGGATCATTCCCCCTCGTTGGGAACGACGCCAGACAGTACGTATTACAAACGGTAAACCTCGGATTAACCATTGTCGAGGAGCCAGGGGTCACTTATCGGTAAACCTTGGATTGTTGTCAAGGAGCCGGTAAGGGGATTGAGCTTGCTACTCTGCCCTTGCGTGCTGTCGGAGTTTAGACTGTTCCCCCAGGTGTATTTGTTACTGTTGGTGACCTTAGTGACCATAATCTTTAGGGTTCTACCGAGGTGACGGTGGAGGGAAGGTCCCACTGTACCTGGAGCAGACGTCGGTTATACTCACTTGGTTTTTCCAGGGGGTTCACTTCACTTCGAGACGGTTAAAGTGGAGGAACTTGTGCCGGTCTATTCATTAAGCAGGTTGCCGGGGTAACTGTTCCACCCGCCATTTCTGTACTGAATTCTGCGAGGTTGGGCTTCATCACCAACTAGTGTTTTCGGTCCGGAGAGCTTACTGTTTGTGTGTGGTTTGACTCCTAGATTTGATAGCGCGTGTTAATTTGTTTGTTTTTACTTTTAGAGACCATAGGTGTGAATTGTGAATTTTAGTTGTTAAGTGTGAATTGTGAATTGTTAATTTTAGTTTTAAATTGTTAATAAAATTCACTAAAGTTGAATATAATGGCAAATGTTCCAGAATTTATCAACCTAGGAACCCCTCCTAATGAGAATCCTAGTACTTTTCCTTACTTTGGAAATGTTGGTCCTCCTTATATGGCTACTTTGTCATTACCTGGATTTACAATAGGTTTACCGATATGGTTATTTTCAACTTCGTTGGCCCAAAATACTCCAATTTTTCCATCTCAACCGGATGCTTCACCTCAACAGAGTTCACCATCTCAACATCACCAACCTTCTGTTGACCATTTACCTTCTTCGCCTAATTTTTCTTCCTCCATTTCTTCCTCTTCGCCTGGTAAAAGCCTTGATGTTAGTAACCAGGAGGCTAAGAAGAAGAAGAAAGGGAAGAAGAAGAAGAAGAAGAAGAAGCAAGATAAGAAAGAAGTCAACCAACCAACCATGGCTGTAAGTGTTAGTGGTGTTGAGGAAAATTCTGACATGCATCGTAAACCCAAATACCCTTGCAGGCTTTGTAAGGGTGACCACTTCCTTGTCAATTGTCCTAGTATTCCAAAGGTCTTGGAAGTATGGTCAGAAAAATCTCATCAACTTTCTATTGATCCATCAACCAGTGATAGTCAGGTTCCTGGGAAAAAAGGTAAAGTTAGGTTTCCTTGTAAGTTATGCAAAGGGAGTCATCAAACTCACATTTGCCCTCACATGGATGAAGCCTCAACATTATTGGAAAACCTTACTGTTCCACAGCAAGAATTTCCAACTGGTTACCGTAAACTTTCTCCCAACCTACCGTCAACTGACGGAGTGATTGATCTAAATTCAAGTACAGTCGATCACACTCTCCCATTGGAGAGTGAAACTCATGTCACTCAGGTTGATGATCCATTAGTTGATCAAGTGGTCGATTCAATTTCACATTCGGTCGATCACACTCTCCTTTTCGAGAGTAAATTTCATACCGCTGATGTTCTTCTTGTTACATCAGATTCTTCTATGCCGGGGGGCATTTCACCTGTTTCTACAGAACCCCCTCCAAGTACTGAGGTCTTTTCCTTTGACTGGAATAGACTGACAGAACCTCATCTTCCTTCCTCCATCCCTTTCCAAATCATTGTCAAGGCTGGTGGTAGGGACATACATCGTACTCAGGTAGATGAAGGTGCTTCTGTTAGTATTTTATCCTCAACTGTTTGGAAAGCTTTGGGTTCCCCTCAGCTTGCGCCTATTACGCAGAATCTGAAAGCTTTTAACAGAACCATTAGTGAACCTTTAGGGATCCTTCCTAAGTTTTCTATTACCTTGGAAGGTAAAAATGTCTGTATTGATCTTATGGTAGTTCGAGGTCCCTTGGATTTCAATTTACTCCTTGGGCGAGACTATGTTTATGCAATGAAAGCTGTCGTATCGACACTATTTCGCGTGATGTATTTCCCTCACAATGGCAGTATTGTGACTGTAGACCATCTTTCGTTCCCTAGTCTTTTTTCAACTACCAATAATATGACACCCCTAAATGTTCCTGATTCTAAAGTGGTATCTACCCTGCCACGGGTTAATTATGTGGCAACCGGTCCCATGTTTTCAGTTACCGACGTAAGTGAGCCTCTCACTGTTGATTTAGATCCGGTAATTGACATGGAAAACTCTATGGGATTACTTGAACACGATGTTCTTATCCCTTTTGAGTCCCTTGACATGTGTTCGTTCCCGAGAAGTATTCTTCCTTCTGATGAAGACCTCTTGGAAGCCATGATCAAGGTGTGTCCATTGACATGTCTTTCCTCCAGTTGGAAGCCATGATCAATGTTGCGAGGACAGTTCCTTTTCCTGTGCCAACCTCGTTAAAAAATGAAACAGGTGTCAGCGAGGATAGTTTTCTCCTGAGTCAACCTCGTTAAAAAATGAATCAGGTGTGAGGAAAGTTCCTTTTACTGTGTCAACCTCGTTAAAAAATGAATCAGTTAGTTCGAGGATAGTTCCTTGTCTTGTGTCAACCTCGTTAAAACAATGAAACAAGGATAGGTTATATAGGAAAGTAGGATTAGAGAGGAAAGTTCCTTTTACTGTGTCAACCTCGTTAAAAAATGAATCAGTGAAGTGAGGAAAGTTCCTTTTACTGTGTCAACCTCGTTAAAAAATGAATCAGTGAGTGTGAGGAAAGTTCCTTTTACTGTGTCAACCTCGTTAAAAAATGAATCAGTGTGTGCGAGGATAGTTTTTTCTTGTATCAACCTCGTTAAAAAATGAAACAAGGAGAGCGAGGATAGTTCCTTTTCCTGTGCCAACCTCGTTAAAAAATGAAATAGGGTGTTACGAGGATAGTTTTTTCCTGTATCAACCTCGTTAAAAAATGAAATAGGCTAGCATGAGGACAGTTCTTTTACTGAGTCAACCTCATTAAAAAATGAATCAGCTAGATTTTAGGATATGTAGGTAGATTGTAGAAAATAGGGTTTTGAGGATAGTTCCTGTTATTGAGTCAACCTCGTTAAAAAATGAATCAGGTATGAGGACAGTTCTTTTCTTGTGTCAACCTCCTTAAAAATGAAACAACTCCCTTTTCAAGTTAAATATTGAAAGTAAACCTTCATTTCATCCAGCCGGTTGAATGCAATGAAGCCTGGGGGGCATGTACCTCGCTTTGCATCATTATGCTGGGGGCATGCGAACTTTTTGAGCATAGTTCCTTGTCTTGTGTCAAGCTCGTTAAAACATGAAACAAGGATAGGTTAAGTAGGTAGATTGTAGAGAGTAGTCATGAGCATAGTTCTTTGTCTTGTGTCAAGCTCGTTAAAAAATGAAACAAGGATTTTAGAGCATAGTTCCTTGTCTTGTGTCAAGCTCATTAAAAAATGAATCAAGGTTTTTAGAGCACAGTTCCTTGTCTTGTGTCAAGCTCGTTAAAAAATGAATCAAGGTTTTTTAGAGTATAGTTTTTTGTTAGGTAGATTGTAGAAAGTAGTTATGAGCATAGTTCCTTATCTTGTGTCAAGCTCGTTAAAAAATGAAACAAGGGTTTTGAGGATAGTTCTTTTCTTGTGTTAACCTCACTAAAAAAATGAAACAACTCCCACAAGTCTTTCCAAGATCTTGAAAGTCAAGCTTCATTCCATCCACCTCATTGAATGCAATGAAGCTTGGGGGGCATGTACCTCGTTTTGCATCATTATGCTGGGGGCATGTGAACTTGTAACAAGCATAGTTTTTCATTTCAAGCTTGCGTAAACATGAAACCGAATCCGAGCATAGTTCTTTTCCTGTGTCAAGCTCGTTAAAAAATGAAACAAATCCTCCTCTACTTGAGTCGAGAGATTGTCTAGATCTCGTAAATGTTAAGTTGTATCTTTAGGTTAGTTATTTCAGTGTTTTGCATAATTTTCTTACAGTTTTAGGTCGAGTCTTTCAAACGATCTCGAACATGAACCTTCATTCCATCAAGTTTGTGCTTAGTTGAATGAAATGAAGCTGGGGGGCATGCGCTCTAACAGTTATGCTTAGGGGGCATCAAGCACAGTTTTATCTCTGTTTCAAGCTTGTGTAAAAATGAAACTAATTTGAAGCATAGTTTTTATCTGTTTCAAGCTTTTGTAAAAATGAAACCTATCTCGAGTCAATTTCAGTTATTTTCAAGACTCGTTAAACTCATGAAAATCCCGAGATTATTTTGCTATTTTTCATTCTCGTAAAACAAATGAAAATGCCGAGTTCTTTCCATCTTTTCCTGCTCGTAAATTAAAATGAAAGTCGGTCATATGAGTACATTTTTATCCCTTTTTTGAACTCATTAAAATTTACGAAAAAGTGAAAACCATGAGTACATTTTTATCCCTTTTTCGAACTCGTTAAAACTTAAGAAAAAGTGAAACCTTGGAGTTCTCTTTTAAGCCCTTTTCAGACTCCTAAAATATGAAAAGATTGCAAAGCTTTTCTTTTACACTCGTTAAAACGGAACTAAAAGACGGTCCCCTTTTAGCTCTTTTCTGACCGCAAAATCAGGAAAAGATTGCCGGGTTTTTGTCGTTTCAAACTCGATAAGGAAATAAAACGACGTGTCCTTGATCGCTTTTTACTTTTCAGGTCAACGACACTATTATGAAAGTACTCCTTGGTCGCAAGATCAAGCGGTTCCCCCAGGTATTATTTTATGCTTTTTCGGGCTTGAGGGACACAAATATACGAAAAAGTTCAACGTGGAGTCTCCTTTTGTTTTTTCAGACTCTCTAAAATTGAAAAACGCCGAGTTTCTCCTATACTGGACTCGTTAAACTTTTACAGTAAAGGACCTGTTCAATTACAAACAGGAACGAACCACTCCTTCCTAGGGTTCGAATTTAAACTAGGTTGGACTCGTCCGAAGGATGAGCTTATAATCAAGCATATGTTATCCTCCTCAAGCTTGTTAAAAATAAAGAGGTACTTGCCAGAAATGGTGGGGGAAAAGAGAGAAGAATGAACCTATTTGTCACCTTTTGTCTCAAAAGAAACTTTATTACCACTCTTGAACACGACACTTTTCATTCACCTGGGTTGGGAAATTCTTTACCTCACAGTTGATCAAACCACTTTGAAAGTCTTTAACCGGGTTCCGGGGATTAACTTTGAGTTATTCGTCACCAAGCCATCTGTCGTGTCGTTATGTGTTCAAGAGGTCTGCAAGCAAAACTTTCATCTGCAAAATACTTGTCATCCATTTGACCATCCCTGAGTCAGTCCTTATAGCAACATTTCTTCAACTTGAACAATGATTTCGTGTTGCGGGCTTGCCTGCGACGGGTCGCTTTCTATCGACATCGACACATTATCTAGAAAGATGACTTAGGAATCGACAGTACCTTGAAGTCTGCATGCATCAACGGCAAGTTTCTCGCCTTTGACGTCAGTTTACATCATTGACTTTCGATCAAAGGATTCCGTGAAGTGTTCGACATCAAAACATCTATTCACATTTCACGGGTTGTGCTTGGTACTTTGAGAACCATTGACATTACTGGTGGTCTCTCTCACACTTGTTAACAGTTTACATCATCGACTGGTAATCAAGTGGTTTCTAACATGTTCGACATCAAATCATTTAATCACATGGCTAGAATCGTACCAATTCGGGAAGTAGAAGTGAAGACCCTGGATCTAGTTTCTACCATCCAGGCTGCGAGGAGTTTTGTATTCATTATCTATGTAGACTAATCATAAACAGATGGCTGCGTCCATACTGTGTCTACAAAAGTCTATAAAAATGATGTACTGCAAGATCATTCCTGTATCAGAGTAGTTAGTCCTTTAGTTAAAGTTTTGAATCTGAGTATGGGAATGCCTACCTCAGTGATGATATAATCTTATACATGTATTTTGTGTTGAAAATTGCAGGTTCCAACCAGGTCATCCACAAGACAATCCTTGAAATGATAAAGCGCTTCACCCTTCCTAGAATTACAAACCCTACTCTATTCCAGGCTTCGCACTTTAGGGGGCAATCTGTTACACTAAAAAATGTCACCTTGACTACTTACAGTTAGTATGGCTCAAATCAACAGTCATGCTACCCTCTTAGGCAAGTCTCATGCCTCTGTTATCCATCTCAAACTCAAAGAAGAGAGAAAGTCTTGTAAAAACTATGTTTATCTCTGGGGTCGCAGGTTCTCTCAAGCCTTACCTGCGGGGACGCTGACCATGTTCACAAAAGCTGCGTCCATGGACGCTCTGTATGTTAAGGGACAGGTGCGTCCTTCTGTAAAAGGCAAAATGCGCGAGTTTCATCTTAAAAAAGTTACTTGTGGTTACTTCTAGAACATTCTAGAGGTCGGTTTGATGAAATGGATGCGCCTCCAGTTGGTTCATGTATCTCTATTAAGGGGGAACTTATCCCATCAATAAGGGAGCTATCCCACCCATAGAGGGGGATGATCCCATTGATAGTGGACCTGAATAACCTCTTTACAACACTATAAATAAAGACATTGAGCCAGAGGGAGAGGAGGTTGGAGCTATACATTTTCTTTGGGTAAATGCTGCAGGATTTAGGTCTTCCATTAGAGCCTTTGTGAGGAGAGATTGTCTTCACTTGATTCTACTTGGAAGTGGGTGAGCTTTGTCAAAGTAGAGGAAAACCCTTGATGGACCCTGGGAGGAACTTGCACAACACCAAGGCCAGGTTGTAAGAGTTTCTTTGTTTCGTTATTAATACAAACTGGTTTATTTTTCTCAATAGCTTGTGTTAATGAGTTATTTCATGTGTTCCTTGGTCTGCATGTTGAATATATGTTTTATTATATGAAATGCAAGTGCTTGGTAATTGTTTGATTGTTTGTGGTTGCAGGAATTGACTTGAAGGAGGAGCTCATCCGGATTGGCAAGGACAAACTACAACAACAGCGTTTTGGAATAAGGTAAGCCTAAACACTTGTAATCTTCATGTTGTAAAAGGTGTATTTAGAGAAAGATCACTCCATTTTGTCTTGTTTGTCATTAGAATGTCTTAGACTTCTAGGAAGGTCAGTCGTGTCCGCACCCTTGACCAATTCCGTGTGACAGTACCACAGGCTATAGTTACAGATCATGGATCACATTTTCGCAATCACATGATGATTGAATTAGCTGCCAAGCTAGGGCTATCTCACGACAGCTCTACCCCGTATTATCCGCAAGCCAATGGACAGGTTGAAGCGATCAACAAAGTCCTGAAGCGTATGTTGCAAAGAATGATCGGAGTTCACAAAAGAAGGTGGCACCTAATCCTGTACTCAGCCTTGTGGGCTTATCGAACATCGGTAAGGAATGCGACCGGGTTTACACCTTTCCAACTGGTATATGGCCTGGAAGCAGTCTTACCAGTCCAGTGCGAAATTTCGTCTCTTAAACTCGCAATCGATCTCCTCCCCAGAACTTCAGAAGAAGAGGCCCGTTTCTTGGAATTAATCCAATTAGATGAAACCCGTCGTGATGCCGCTTTGGCTAACGAAGCCCATAAGAAACGAGTCAAGGCGGAGTTCGACAAAAATGTCAAACCCCGTGTCTTCTCAGAAGGTGACTTGGTCTTGCTTTACGACCAAGAATCCGACAAATTGGGAGCAGGTAAATTTAATTCTTTATGGATGGGCCCCTATATTGTTAAACGGGTGTTAGCAAAAGGAGCCTACGAGTTAATGGATTATGACGGAATTCCACTGGCGCAACCTCGCAATGGGTTGTACCTTAAGTGTTACTATGCTTAAATAGTAACCTGTATGCTTTCGCTAAAGTGTTTGTTTTGGTCGAGTAATCCACCTTTTTTACATTTATTGCAGATGTCGAACCTTTTTGAGACATGTGTGGGATATGCTGACGGAGCGAGTCGTAGTTTGCGGAACCTGTCCTCTGCGGCCTGGGCCATTTTTGATCCAAGCGGCGAGTTAGTAAGTTTCAGAGGTGTATGTATTGGTCAATCAACGAATAACATCGCTGAGTATAGCGTGTTGATAGAACTACTCTCTGATGCCATCACCCATGGTATACGCCGACTAATCGTCAGGCTAGACTCACAACTCATAATACTACAACTCAATAGTATATATTCTGTCCGCAATCCAGCTATTTATTGTATGTTTCTAAGGGTTAAGATTTTGGAAAGACAGTTTGATTTAATTCAATACCAACATATTTCCAGAAACTTAAACACATTAACTGACTCATTAGCAAACTATGTGTTAGATAAACATTTGCGACATTTATAAAAAGAGACACATCATCAATGTTGTACATATGGATCATATAACTCAACCGAAATAAACCCCGAAAATCAAAATATATATATATATAAGTTGTTTATCGTTTACATATAATGTTCTGTAACCAAGACAAAATTGGTCGCATGACCCAAAAACTCAAAAATGCTAGGGGGCACCCTAGCCTAGTGATGCTCATGATAGCACGTCACGGCCTGTGCAATCATGCGTAAGGGACGAGTCCATCGTCTAGGCACACCAGTAGTATGCCGTTGCAACTGTAAAGGTAACTCGTCGATCCTCACATCCGGAATGCCGAGAGTAAGGCTCTCAACCTGCTCCTGCACAGCGGTAAGGGTCTCGGCCACGTCAAGGTCGCGAAGAATAACCCTCCCAGCAGTCTCCCCTGCTGGGGCAACGACTGGCGCTCTTGGGCGAACTGCTGGATGAACAGGACCAACATCTGCATGCACACATGAGTTTGATTAAAGTCTTGATAGAATAAAGCACAAGGACATTATAAATAAAAATAGTAAACAGTGATATGGTCGAAAATTTTACCAATAGCACCCCACTGTTCGCCATCCGGCAGTGCCAAATCCGGATCACCTCGGAAATCCATGCCAACATATGGATACTCGGAATAGACCATCTCCTGACGCTCGAACCACCTGAAGAAGGTATCAGTGAAAGAAATCTGAGATTGACCAGCATGCCTAGACATGTGATCAACCCATCTCTGCATGCGTGGCTCAGTAGGAGAAGGCAAGTCGAGTGCAATGTACTGAGGCTGCATCAGTGGTATCTTCTCCAAGGCAAAGGCAGTCAAAATAGAACCAAATCCAAAGTTCTTCAACTTCTCGTCCTTTACCTTGGTCAACTGACTTTTCATCTGAAGAAGTACTGCATCACACCAGTTGAATATTTTCGGTTGGAGACACTCCAAGGCGTGCTGCACATAGGATCTGTTGGCGACGTGAAGAGATGCACTACCGGCCATCCTACCAATAGTATACAGAATGGACCTGAGAGACCTGTCAGCAATCTCACGGATAACGATCTTGCCTTCTCTGCTCAGCTAAGATCCTTCCTTGCAATACTGGCGAACATAATCTCTCACGGAGTCATTCCCTCGGGCCGAACCTGACAAAGAAATGGGGGCACCCCGTCTTGACAACCCAGTCAAGAAGTAAATGTCTACTATGGTCAAGGGGATGGATTTGCCCCTAATCTGGAATACTTGGTTGATAGGATCCCAAGCATCAAGCATATACTGCAGTAAGGAAATCTTCGCTCTCATACTAGAGATACGGAAGAACTTCAGCAGACCACAGTTCCGCAGTGCGTTCACCGTAACAGGATCATGGAGGGAAATCATGTCCTCTTCTTCATGTTCTCGTTCTCGCCATGTAAGGGTCATTTTGCTCTAATAATCTCTGAAAAAACAAACATGAGAGGAGTTAGATCCTGGATTTGATGAGAAACTGGCAAAATTTTGATCAAAAACTATGTAACAAAACTATTTTCTAGGCCCAACGCAACTAGCTAGTGTTCCACCTGCATTGAAGGTCAAACTGCCTTCATGTAGTTTGACATTCAGCGCAGGTTTCGAGTGAACCAGGTGCGCTGATGACAGAGCGCCCTAACAAAACCCCAGGGGCTTAGGGAAACAGGAAAACAGGCACAAAATGGAAAAAGGAAACCATGAAAAGAAATAGCTAGGGTTTAGCTCCTACCTGGTCCAGACGGCGCCGAAAATCGTCCGCAGAATCTCCCGGAATCAGCTGATGAAAATCAAGGGGGAAGAGGCACCTTCAAAGCTCCAACAAACCAAGTTCAAATGAAATGGTAAAATGAGAGGTAAAAATACTTTTTAATTGATTTTTACGTAGTTCAAAGCAAAATGTTAGGGTTTTAATCTCATTTTCAAGCAAATTTTATTCATTTCTAACTAGTTTGATGTAGCAATTGAGGATACAGTACTATCTTTGAAAATGGCAAAGCTAGTCGTGGTAAAAAATCAAAATTTGACCATAGAATCGAGCAGTTTTAGCACACAGTTCATGCTCGTTAAAAAATAAACGCAAGATCCGAGCAGTTTTAGCACATAGTTCATGCTCGTTAAAAAATAAACATAAGATCGAGCAAGCGTTTCAATCTGCGTTTAAGCTCGTTAAAAAATGAACTACCTGGTAAATAACCACTGTGAATGTAACATTATCAGCCATTAAAGCCTTGGTCGTGTTTGCACCGTCACCTCCACTTTTCCATTGGCCGATCGTTCACCTCCATATGATTGTTTACCCATTTTGAGGAACAGCTGCGAAGAGTGATTCCACCTAGCCATCCTTGTGACACTGCCGTGATTGGAAAATTCCAACCTGTACCTGGAATCAACTGCTAACCCGTTTCATCACTCGTTCCTCAAAAGACGAGTCTTCTTTAAGCTCTTTTCATCTGACTCGTAAAATATGAAAAGATTGCTGAGTCCTTGGCCTTCCGGCTCGTTAAAGGGACAGGAAGTGCTATCCCTTCTCTAGATTTTAATCTTTTTGGCCCTGAGGGATTATTGCACAAAAAGATCGAGCGCTTGTTTTGTTCGGCTCATTAAAACTATCGAAAACTCATCCCTTCTGTATTGTTTTATACTTTTTTGGACTTAAGGGATTAGATGACGAAAAAGGAACTTTGGAGTTATCTTTACGTACCTTTTCAGACTCTCTAAAAATGAAAATGGACCAAGTTGTCTTTGTCATTAGACTCGTTAAAATCATTAAATAGCGACAAACTTGTCTTTAGACGAGAACGAGTTTCACTATCGCTAGGCTCGTTAAAACATAGCGATGGGCTTGCCCGAAGGGCAGGTTATAGAACAAGCATATGTTATCCTCCTCAAGCTTGACAAAAATAAAGAGGTACTGGTCAGCAATGACTAGGGAAAAATTGGGAGAAACTCAAGAAAACTTTGATGGTAGCAAGTCGCTCTTGAACATGACACTTTTCCTCCGTACCACAATCGGGTTGGGTTGTTTCATTCACCGGTCACATCACCATGGTCTCACCATACCATCGATATTTGGGGTAATGCTACCGATCCATCGCATCAGTGTCGCCATATGTTCAAGAGAAGTCAACCGTGTCCCATCCACTGCTGTACATTATCCTTCATCCTTTCATGACCGCCACCCTGAATCATATGTCACAGATCGTTTTCACCTCCATCAAAATCGTTAGCTCCGTTCCGTGTCATTGATGTGGGATTCATCAAGGCCCTCCTTTGACGGATCGCTTCTTGTCGACATCAGCTCATTATCCAAGAAGTTGATCTAGGAACACCCCCTTCAGTACTTTGAAGCTTGCATGCCTCAATGGCAAGTTTCTCACTTCCGGCGACAGGTATACATCAATGACCTTCGACTGGAAGATTTTGCGTGGTGTTCGATGCCAAGTCCTTTATTCACACCACGTGAATTGTACTGCAGTACCTTGAGGGTCATT
The DNA here is from genome assembly GCA_031772625.1 of Pinus tabuliformis. Classification (NCBI taxonomy): domain Eukaryota; kingdom Viridiplantae; phylum Streptophyta; class Pinopsida; order Pinales; family Pinaceae; genus Pinus; species Pinus tabuliformis. Next base: position 1,429,765,997 of record CM062816.1, read on the forward strand.
ATCATTATCGGTGATTCCTCTCGCGCTTGTTAACGGTTTACCTCATTGACCGGTAATCAAGCGATGTCTTTCCATGTTCGACTTCAGAACATTTCTCACATGGATCGACTTGTACTTAGAGTGAAGATCGAACGAGTTTGAAGACCCCGGATCTAGTTTCATCCATCCGGGCTGCGATATATATTCAGGAAAGATAAAGACATTGACATGTACATCCTTACAGCAGGTAATCATCCTACCAGAGAGGATGATGATTTCATCAAAATCATCAGTCTACCATCAGACGATTGTCTGTTCTATGTACAGAAAAATGAATTTTTAAAAGCTGGGCATGGGAATGCTTGCCTCAGCTAGATCATGAAAGCAGTATGAAAAATAATGTATTGTATTGTATCTTATTACAGGTCTCCTCCCAGCATTGGATGAACTTCGGATCCTCCTGATAAAGCATTTCACCCGATAAACGGCCTCATACTTTAGGGGGCAAATGTTATAGACATTTTTGTGCCTTACAGCTATAAGCATGAAATGTCCATAATCTAAGGGATCAAAAGTCCCTAAACATGTTGTTCCTACCCCTAGAGGAACAAGGCTAACAAACCACAGCAATTCATAGAAGTTCTCCACCAGAAACTGCTCAAAAACAAGTCAATTCAAGATCAATTCAGAGGCTCCACTAGCTGTCTGCACTGAAATGCAAACTCTGAACTGGCTACCTGCACTGCAACGCAAGTAGAAGCACTACCCAGGTGCACTGAACGAGAGTTGACAAGTGGCAAGTTCATTCAACAAGGTGTCAAGACCCAGGAAGCTTCCAGAATCTTCCTCAATGACACTTGCCTCAGTAAATTCGACTAGTGATGAGTAAGAGGTTCTCAATCTCCAAGTGGAAGCAAGAACCTCCAAGTGGATACAAGAACTGACAGAGGCAGAGGACACTAGTCAGATCTCAAGCTGACTCATCCTCTCTCCAAACATCTATATATGGATCTCTCCTCCATGAGATCTAGAGGCTGGAATTTTGTTATTGCAAAGAATTGTTGTTGGTTTGAGATCAGAATCATTGGGTGCTTAATGCTTTGAAGGGAGGTGAAGATAGGAATTCCATTTGCTGGGAAGGAGATGCTGGATTGGAGCCTTCTTGGTTGTATCTCTTCCTAAACCTTGTTATTCATCAATAAAACTATCTTGGTTTCTCCTATATACTGATGTATCTTTGATGTATGATTGCATTAGTATGTTTAGTTTATTTCTAATCCTGAACTAGTTATGAATATGAATCCATGTCTTGTGTAGTGTTCTCTTCTTGTGATCTTGCAGAGACCTGTTGATGCTGGGCGAGCGAGAAGGCAAGTAGCTGAGAACTCTCAAAGAGAAGAGAAAATGGATCGAGGGACAAACGGAAGACACCGGTTAGTCCATCCATCTCTCTTCATTCTAATTCATAAAGGAAGAATACTAGAATAGCTGTCTCTGTTTGTTGCTAAGGCACTGTCACACCTTAGGTGGATAGGATCATCCTGCATAGGCATTTTTCCCCACAACACTTGTTCTATATCCTCCTACCAAACCAAGTCTGGAAATTGTGAAAATACAAAAACAACCATCCACATACCTGGAAGAAAGTATTCATTCATCGCTTATAGTAGCAAAGGCTCTTACGTTCAAGAATCAGACTAAAGACAATGTGATCAATAAATGTATTATTCAACCAACCATTGTGAATAATGTCAAATGTCAAATTTTAAAGGCAATTCTTGACAATGAAGCCTTGGAAAATCCTTTGAAAGATACTGATGATTAGCATATTACAACAACTGTCATTCATAACAACAAGCCTGTTCAATTTGAACCAGGTAATATTTTAAACATCAATGATAGTCTGGACAATGACCAACAGCAAAATCTCATTCCAATTCTGCAAAAATATAAAGGGGATTTTTCTTGGGACTATCCATACATGAAGGACATATAGCCACAATTATGTATGCATCATATCTACACCAAAAAGGATGCTTGTCTTATCTGGCAACCTCAACGAAGACTAAATCTGCATCTCAAAGATATTGTAAAAGAGGAACTCTAGAAGTTGTTAGACGTGAATTTTATGTATCCTATTTCGGATAGTAAGTGGGCCTCTCTGCTGGTAGTTGTTCCCAAGAAAAATGGTAAGTGGCACATCTGTGTGGATTATTGGGAATTGAACAAAGCCACAAAGAAAGATCACTTCCCTCTTCCATTTATTAATCAAATCCTTGATACACTGGTAGGAAAACAACTATTTTCATTTCTGGATGGCTTTAGTGGCTATAATCAGATTCAAATCACCCCTGAAGACCAAGACAAAACCACCTTTACCTGCACATGGGGTACATTTGCTTACACAGTGTTACCATTTAGCTTATGAAATTCCCTAGCTACATTTCAGAGGACCATACTGAGTATTTTTGTTGATTTGACAATTGAAGGACTTGAAGTTTATATGGGTGACTTTACCCCATATGGGGACAACTTTGACCAAGTGCTACAAGAATTAGAGAATGTGTTGGAACAATGCATTGCCACCAAGCTATGTTTAATTAATGTCAAGTGTCACATGATGATGACAGAATCCATAATCCTATGACACAACATTTCTGTGGCTGGGATATAGGTAGATCCAACGAAGATAGAGGTAATTCTCCTATTGCCTACACCATGTACTCAGATAGAGGTACATATATTCCTTAGCTATGTAGGTTACTATCACAGGTTCATAAAAAAAGTTCACAAATTGTTGTGCCTTTGTATGCTTTAACAGGAAATGTTGAATTTAAATGGTCTGATAATTGTGACACAACTTTTATAGATTTGAAGAAATTAGTTTCGAAGGCACCAGTATTGCATGGACCTGACTGGGAGCCACCCTTTCATATCTTCATAGATATGTCAAATGTAGTGATAGGCACTATCCTCAGCCAAGAGGACAGAAATCCTTACACTATTTACTATTTCAGCAAAAATCTTTACTGCTGCTGAACTTAATTATAGAGTAACAAAAAAGGAATTTTTAGCTCTCGTTTATGCCATAAACAAATTTAGGCATTATACAACTGGCCATCAATTTTTCTATATAGTTATCATTCAGCCATTAGATACTTAGCTAACAAACCAATTACAAATGGTCGAGTGACTCATTGGTTATTACTTTTGCAAGAGTTCGATATCACCATTAAAGATAGTCCAGGGAATGAAAACCCACTCACAATTTTTCTGTCCCGGTTTCCAAAGGTAAATGATCCATTGGCAGTGGATGACCAGTTTCCAGATGAACATTTGTTTGTCGTAGTAGTTAAAAAGCCATGGTATATAGATGTAGCAAACTATATGGAGGTAGGAAAGCTACCCAAACACTTGAAATCAAGGGAAAGGAAACAGATTGCCCAACGCAGTGCCTGATTTTCCTGGATTGGTGGATATCTTTTTCATATGGGGCCTGATATGTGCATACACAGATGCATTCGTGAAGATGAAATCTATGACATCCTGAAGGCCTGCCATAACGAGCCGTATGAAGGACATTTCACAGGTAGAAGAACTAGGCACAAGGCACTACAAATGGGCTTTTATTGGTCCACAATTTTCAAAGATGCTAACAAATGTGTCTAGCCTTGTTATAACTACCAAAGGATGGGTTGTCTTGGTCAATCTGACGAAATTCCGTTGTAGCCCCAATTAGTAATAGAACCTTTTGAATGATGGGAATTCGATTTTGTTGGCCCATTTCATTCGCCATCAAACCAAAAGGGCTACGTACTAGTTTACACAGATTATGTAAAAAAGTGGGTAGAAATAGTAGGTTTTCCAAGAGTTATGGAAGAAGCCATAATTAATTTCCTTTCCGAGTTATTTGTGTTATATGGTTTACCTAGGGAAGTGATAACATATGGAAGGGGGAAATTTGTAGGACATAAGATTACAACCACTCTACGGAACCACCACATCAGGCATAGAGTCACTTCTTCATATCACCCACAGGCGAACGGGCAAGTTGAAAGAATCAATAAGGTCATTGAGGCAATTCTGACCAAGAAAATTTCCACACATCGACAGAACTGGGCTGCTAAACTACTAGAGGCCTCGTGGTATTATCACAAAACTTGGTAAAACACTACTGGATATTCTTGGTACTAACTTGTATTTGGAAAATAACCTATCTTTCCTATCGAATTTGAAATAAAGACTCTCAGAAGAGCCAAGGAAGTGGGATTGGATCTGATGGAGGCCCAAACTAAACGACTTCAACAAATAAATGAATTGGATGAGGCTCAACTACTTTCTCTACAACGCACCATAATTATTCAGTAGCAAAGGGCTAAGTGGCACGACAGTCTTATTAAAAAGAAGATGTTTCATAAAGGAGATTGGGCAAGGATAATTTTAGGGGCGAATGTTCACCCTTTGGCGAAATTAAGGGGTTTTAAATTTTTAGTGGGCGAATATTTTGTATCATAGTACATTTTTACAAATCACCTCAAATAGCCCACCTTATTTTAAGGGAGAGGGTAAAAAAGGTAAATTTAGCCCTTGAAATTAGGAGTTACAACCTTCCATTCGCCCATTTTCAAGAATAGGTTTTATTTAAGTGAATCCATTGGCCCATTTTCAAGAATAGGTTTTATTTAAGTGAATCCTATGGGCCAAATACCATATTTATAAAAGAGGTATGGTAAATTAATAAAAATATAAATAAATGAGAGGTATGGTAAATAAATAAAACATTTTTTATATTTACTCCATAAGTCACCTTATATACATGTAAGGGTGTAAACAAATAAAAATATAAGTAAAGTGGAGGTATGGTAAATAAATAAAACGTCTTTTTATACTTACTCAAAAGGTATGGTAAATAAATAAAAATATAAATAAACTAGACGTATCGTAAATAAATAAAACCTCTTTTTATATTTAGTCCATAACCCTCGTTCTATTTATGAAGGCTCAAGAAAGAGGTTTTATTTAAGTGAATCCTATGGGCCAAATACCATATTTGTAAAAGAGGTATGGTAAATTAATAAAAATATAAATTGTTAGGTAAACTTGACTTGAGATAGAGTCAAAGTTGACCAGGTTAAATAGTGATGGTTTTGGGGCACATGGTATTGTGCACCCATGGTATTCTGCCTGTGGTATTATATGTAATGGAGCTTATAAAAAGCTGGAAGGACTTCATTGTAAGGAAAGGCCTGGAGGTGAGTGGTGAAGGCTCACTTGGTCAGATTGGCCAGGGTTTTGGCCACTGCTAATGAGATCTTATTAGGTTGGGTTTTTCCCTGGATTTGGGGTTTTCCGAATAAACATGTTTTTATGTGTTTATGGTTGTTGCTGGTTTTTTCTTATATTTATTCCTCTCAGTAATTATTTATGTCATGCAGTAAATTTCTTAACAACTGGTATCAGACCCAGATATTGGCTTCAAAGGGATGTTTTGATGCCAGGGGTTTATAGTGGCTTATGAGATCAATGTAGCCATTTTACAGATCTAGGTCTAGAAAATAATGGTGGAACAATCGTACGCGGAAGAACCTCGAGGAGAATTTGCGATATTTACTGGTTTGGAACATGCTGAGGAATTGTTAGGGATTCATGCGGCTATTTAAAGAAGGTTGAGAAATACCTTTGGTAATATTAAAATAACCTCGAGGAGAATTTGCGATATTTACTGGTTTGGAACATGCTGAGGAATTGTTAGGGATTCATGCGGCTATTTAAAGAAGGTTGAGAAATACCTTTGGTAATATTAAAATTCAAGGCTGATTTTGTTGGGAGCTTTTTCGTAGAGAATCGATAAGGGATATTCCCTATGTGTTCTATGCCGTGTTGAAAGATGGAGTAGGCGTGGGCTGCATGCAGAAGAAAATTGTTCACGCAACTTCGAAAATTGTTCGTTTTCTGCTACATTTTTCTGCTACGTGAGGCGCCACCAGTGCTGGAACCTATGAGGTTCTCCCAGTTGGAGTGGTTTGATAGAAGTTTTTGAGCAAATCAAATTGAAAGAGGATGGATCGCAGCATCAATAAACAAAAAAAAAATTAATGAAGTCAAAATTATTGCATGTAAATGGGCATACTACTGTAAGACCTGATAAGGCATGTGTACCCCTCGGTGATCACCAGTAAAGTCTGAGTTAAACCTAGGTGATAGAGGGGATGTCGGGTTAACAATACCCTAGGTAAAAACTCTGAGGGGGGTAAGAGCTAGAGTGAGCGGGATTGTCTCACTTAGTAGGTTTGGCTGGAGTTAGTCAAGGAACCCCAAGTCAAGTTTAAGAGGGGAATATTGTTAGGTAAACTTGACTCAGGATAGAGTCAAAGTTGATCAGGTTAAACAGTGATGGTTTTGGGGCACATGGTATTGTGCACCCATGGATTTAGTCAAGGAACCCCAAGTCAAGTTTAAGGGGGGAATATTGTTAGGTAAACTTGAATCAGGATAGAGTCAAAGTTAACCAGGTTAAACAGTGATGGTTTTGGGGCACATGGTATTGTGCACCCATGGTATTTTGCCCATGATATTATATGTAATGGAGCTTATAAAAGGCTGGAAGGACTTCCTTGTAATGCAAGACCTGGAGGTGAGTGTTGTAGGTTCACTTGGTCGGATTGGCCAGGGTTTTGGCCAATGCTAATGAAATCTTATTAGGTTGGGTTTTACCCCGGATTTGGGGTTTTCCTGGATAAACATGTGTATTTATGTGTTTATGGTTATTGCTGGTTAATTTTATATTTATTCCTCTCAGTATTTATTTATGTTATGCAGTAAATTTCTTAAGGTAAACAAATAAAACATTTTTTATATTTACTCCATAAGTCACATTATATTTACGAACACTCAAAAGATGGGTTATATTTAGGTGAAACCTATGGCCAAAATACTATGGGACAAATACCATGGACTAGATTGTTATTAATACCATGCAAAAAACCATTATTAACCCTAATATTAGAATTAATAAAAATAAAAATGGCACATGGTATTGACCCATGGTATTCACCAAAATGGCACATGGTATTGACCCATGGTATTCACCTGGAGTGTAGCCTATTTAAATGGGGGAATTAAACCAGCATGTAGCCTATGCTAAGATTCACTAGGACTTTACAAAGTTTTATTATTTAGTGAAAGACTCGCCAAGATCTTACAAGATTTTATAATCGAGTAAAATATTCACCATGCTTGGTGAGAGATTCGCCAAAAAATTATATATACATATTATATTATTGATAAAATCGCCTTTCATTTTTCCTATATACCATGGAGATTCGCCCATTTATTATATTTATAAATTTAGGGGGGTTCTTAAAATTTTCCCTATTGGGCGCTCCTCTATGATTCTAGATTCAAATACTTTCCTAGTAAGTTACAGACAAGGTGGCTTAGCCCATATGAAATTCAAGAGGTGCACAATAATGGCACTCTCACTCTAACCACCATTGATGAGTTTGGTCATTCTTTCCGGGTGAATGGAAATCGAGTATGTCTTTATCATAAACCACTGACCAAAGAGTCTTTTTGCCAATAGGTATGTGATGATCCCACTATGCAAATTTTAGCTACAGGGGGTAATGATCTGACATCTTTAATTTCATGAAAAATTATCTCTCTTCATCTGTAAATAATATATATATATATATATATATGGTTGGTTGTAATTTATTTTAGATAGGCATCATTGTGTAAATATGGGGATTTCTCTTGTTTTTGGTGTGTTTAATAATTATTGTTCAATCAATTGAACCGTTGTTGTTCAGTAGAATGAACAACTGCGATTTCTTTTTTCTTAAGACCAATAATTGCTGCTCCATTGCCGTTCATTTTTAATCAAACATCCATTTTTCTCTCCCATGTTTTCTTATCAAAACAATATTTTTGGATTTGGAATTTGTACCTAAGATAAAGGAAAAACAATAATATTAATACCATTATGACTTGTAAAACCTTTTATGGTTATCTTTCTTCTAAAACTGACCTAGTTCATCTATATAATAACTGGCTGAATATCTTCTCTTTGGACATATCATAAAATGACTCACTATCTTAATACAATATTGATTTATCTTTCACACTTTTAATTGATAATTCCCTTTGGTATGATGATATAGGGATAAAAGGATAACTTTCATTGGCATTTTTTTTAATTCTCACGCCATTCCTAACTCTTAAGGAGTAAATGAGCCTCCCTCCCTTTACAATAAAAATATGAAAATATGGAAATATGAACATATGAAAATGCAATACAAATATTCTTAAAGACGATAGGGGGTCTCATCACAAGCTAGCCTACCATGATCATAAGGGTGTAACAAGTGACATTCCATTATGGCTGCCACAGTAGGATAATGACCTTCTAGATAGTCAAAACTATCAGAAGGATAGGAGGTCTCATCGTGAGCTGCCTTGATCACTTTGTTATATCCTAGTGAATGGCACTATGATTATCTGGTTACCATGCTAGCATAGTGGTCTCTTTATAGCAATAAAAGAAAAAACCATCTAAATAATAAAGGGAGGACTCTAACTCAATTTTGGGTTAAAAAGCAACCTTGTCGAGGCTATGAATGCCTATTGAGAGTAGTGGCTCTGCTTGTGGTATTGAAGTTCTATGTTACATTACCAAATATTCTTTATCCTATTATTTCTTATTAATTCATTTCTAAAGTTGAATTTACCATTCGAACAACGTTTATAACATAATTAACCAACATGCATGGTAAATTATACTTTTATATGCATTATATCAATATTTTTTGCTAAATTGATACCAAATATCACTATCATTCATCACCAGTCATGTTGTCATCGTATTTCACCACCTAAGGCAATATCCCTTGGCATAATGATCAATTTGTTGTTTTATTCCTTTTATGGTCATTTCAAATCTTTATGGACTGTACTACTCTTACTGTTTTCTATTGTATTGACATTGCTTTGATAGTTTTCCGGTCGCATTTATGAATCCCCCACACCCTTTAACATTTTCCCATGCTTATGGTCGTGGGAACCCTTTTCTAATTGGAGGGGGGAAGGTATTCATTATGAATAACATGCATAATAATTATCAAGTTGTTTTCTGATTGGATGGGTGAAAGTAAGCATTATGGATAGCATGTGAATTAATTATTAAGCTACACCAAAAACTGTTGATATGACAAACAACATCATTGGCTATTAATAATGACTTTAAATCAATGGAATCACTCTTTTAATGAAATTGTGAGAAAAGCGCATGCAAAAGTGCAAGTGAATCAACTACTGAGAAACAACAACCATGGGAGGAAAATCTATCTGCAGTGAACCTACAATACTTCGAGTAACAAAAAAGGCTCGTGAAATTCTTAAGCGCGCCAGCTGGCTTTAGTACCTGGCCAAATTACAGGGATTCCATAATGAAATAACACTTGAATTCTTGCAAAATCTATAGGATGGACACACAATAGTGAAGGGCATAAATATAACAGTTTCTGAAGTAGTTATAGCTGAAGTCTTTGAACTTCTAGTAGAAGGCACAAAATGGAATGATAAGCATGTTCTCATGTAGGACGTAGTTGTGGTATTCCAAGACCCAGATGAATAATTGGTACACAAGGGCAAAGGGATTCACCCCACATCTTTAAAGAAACTATGGCAAGAATTGGCGACCATTGTTCAAAGGTACATCACTTGTGACGGACATCAAGATTTGGTAAAACCTTAACAACTCAAACTGTTAGCTATTTTGAAGCAGAAAATTAAAGTTAATTTGCCATTTTATTTAAATTCCCTATTGCATGATGTTGCTAGTTGGGTTAGGAAGGCTAAAGACCTAGATTCTATCATCAGCCATCACGGTCTGATTAAGTTAATCATCATTCATGGATTGGCTCAATAGTAATTAACTTGGGATAACCTTGTAAATCTTGCCTTAACCCCACTAGAAGAAAACCTAGATTTGCAGATAGGGATAGATGATAGGAACATGGGTGACCTAGAGATTGAATAACAGAGAGTAAAGGTAGCAGGCCCAAAAAGGGAAAGAAAAAGAAGGAATCCTTCTTTGACCTCAGGCCCAACAAAACGTAGGTGCTCTGAAAGGATAAAGTCATAGTAGCACACCCAAATTCCAACAGAACAAGTAGGGCCATCTCATATGTTCTCTCCAAGCCCGCAAGGTGATTTTCTACAGGAATATGAGGAAGAAATGGCTCGATTATAGGAGAATATGGGGACATACATTGAAGAAATGGATCCATCTAAAAAATTTTAAGGGAAAAATAATTCCCTTAACCAGTCCACCTCTACCGGTAGTTTTGTCCATTTTGAAACTTTGCCATCTGCTGATAATTTGGAGGGTTAGAGGGAATCAATTCCCTCTATGAATGAGTCCCTTGAGAAAGAGGTCTATGCAAAAGAAACCCTTTGGGGATAAAAATCAGCTAGAGGTTATTGTTCCATTGGATTCCCCAAAGGAAGAGGCCCATGCAGAGGAAACCCTTAGGGATGAAAATCAACCAGAGATTACTGTTCCATTGGAGTCCCCATAGAAAAAGGCCCATGCAGAATAAACCCTTGAGGAAGAAACCCATGCAGAAGAAAACATGGAGAATGAAAATAAACCAGGGGATATTGTGTAATGCAGTCCCTAAAGGAGGAGGCCCAAGCAGAAGAAGACTATGAAGATAAAAATCACTCAGGAGATATTGTTCCATTGGAGTCCTCTGAGAGAGAAGCCCATGTAGAAGAAGACCTCAAAGACGAGAATCAATCGAGACTTTCCATTCCACTAGGACATAACCCTGATATTGGCACAACTGCTCCTAAACTAGAAATAAACACAATAGTGCCACCTCCAATTGGAAATCCCACGAAGAAGAAATCGTATAAGGACAGATTGAGGAAGCTGATTAACAAACACAAGAAATGGAAGAAAATAGTCAAACAATTGAGAGAGTGGTTAGAAGATGAAGTTAGGGCTCGAAAACTAAAAGTGGAATTGGAGACTATAGGGAGCTAAACAAAAAAATGTTCTTTGAAGGATATTGAAACTCAGACTAAAAGTCATTGTGTTTGTTCAATAGGGACCCAAACAAAACAATGTCCTTTGGAGAATGTTGAGACTCAGACTGAAAGTCCTTGTGCTTGTTCAATGGAGACCCAAACGTACTTTCCTACCACAAATGTTTTTGTTGAAACCAATTTTGAGGAGAATGCCTAGGCAGACTATTGTATGCCCCAGGAAACAATTGAAGTTGTTGTTCAAACCGATTTTGAGGAGAATGCGCAGGCAAATTTTTGTATGTTCCAAGAAGCGAACAAAGTTATGGTTCAAACTGATTCATTGATAACACATGATAGTGAAACTTAGACAGAGGAAACCCCTCCCTATGTTCCTCTAGTAGGGAATGTTTTTATCATGAAATTACAGAATGAATTAACAAAGACCCAGCAGGAGTTGGCTCAACATAAGGGAAAAGTAGCATTGTTACAGGTACACTAGGAGTTGTGGAAGAAATTCGATGTACTTATTGTAATAGAAGATGAGACTTTTTCCAGCTTCAAAGATGAGCAAAAGGAATTAGAGAAAGAACAAGCCAAGCTTCAAAAGGCCAAGGAACAAATTGAAACTATTTTTTCTCTTTACTTTGATGCTTTGTCTTTTCGATCACCTGCCACTAATTATGCACTATTCTTGTTGGAAAGGTACCTATTGTTGAAAGTTAAAGTTGTCAGGGCTGGTAAGTTAGCAGAATTCAAGACCACTTTAGACTTTGTCCATTATTTTAAAGAAAAAAATGAAAAGGTACAATGCCTTCTATGTGAATTATACCTTCACAATTTCTTCTTAGAGGATGAACCAGATAGTAACCCTAGCTCCTTCATTGGGGACATTCAATTCTAATATTTCCTCTCTTTTGTTATCAATCAGGTTAAATGGGATAAAGCCTATAACACTTTTCAAAAAAGGGACCATGGTATAGATTTATGGGTTAGAGGAGAACCCATGAAACCCTTACACCTCTCTATCTGACATAAACAATTTATGCAAAAAGATGAGGTTGTGGCTAAATTGGGACCAACCCATCCATATATTATACAGGTAGGAAGAGAGTATTTTCAGGACATTAAGGAGGAAGATTTGTTGGCAACAAGGCAAAGATGGGAAGCTTCTACTAACAATGTCAAAAACTAGGTGCCATTTTGGTACATAAACTTTAAAGCCATTGTTTCTCGCTTAATCATGTACAAAAATATAGTCCTAGTCATGGGTCCTGCCTTGATAGGATGTCGTTACAAATGTCATATTATTTGGTACCCCCTAAAGCATATTACTGTGATTATGATTTTCCAGATTACCGCGTAAACTAGGATTTTGCAATACTTAAACAAAAAAAATGGTTTTAGGTTATATCAAGAAGAAGTTTATCCCACTTATTCTTTGACACAACTACACCTCAATCATCTTATGCATGAGGACATGAAAGAATTTAAGTAGGGGAGTATGTTGGGCCGTAGAATAGGTATGTTTTATCCTCATATTAGCTTAATTAATCATTCATTCTTATATGTTTATCTTCATTTTAGACAAGAATTTAGAAGAAATGACTGCAGAAGCTAGATAAAATCAACCATTAATGAATTCTGTAATTCTGGCTAACTCTCGCTATTTTTATATGCAGGGAAGTGAATTGAATGATTTTTGTTCAAGCAATGGAACAACATCGCCCAAGAAAAGACAAAGGATAACGTTTCAATCATGAATACTAGTGAAAGGCCAAGAGAATCGAGTTTATTTTGTATTGAAATCAGATTGTAGGGTGCGAAATTCTTAGGATCTCCTGATCCTAAGGATTCACCTCTATCTGTTTGTCTCTCATGGGTTGCATAAAGCCAACAGGCAAAATTGAATAGCTATCTAGAAATTTGGAGATTGTAACTGTTCAATTTTCACACAGAGTATTCTCACTACAGTGATGATGTAACTTTATTATCGAGTTTAATAAAGAAGATTGTGTTTTACCTATAATCGTATTCTGAGTGTCTTTTGGCAGTGACTTCTAGAGACTCTGGGCCTGGTCGATAGGAGATTTACTGCTTTAATTCTATCATATTTATTTATGTTTACTCTTGCAATTGTTTGTTCCTATTATTTCATGAAATTAGAATTATTCTGATTGTTGTAAGTATTGATTGCAACGATTTACCTTTGTCATTCAAACCAGATGCTAGATCTTGCTATGTTCATAGCTGCGTGTTAATCTTTGATGAATTTATCAGATTAGTTTAGTATTTGATTGTTGTTTATTCTGAAGTAGTGTTATTTGAATTCATAATTGTTACTTTTAGTTAAAAGCTTTAATATTTGTTGTTGTTCATTTGTTGTAGCTTTCTTGTTGAATGAATTATTGTCGATGCTAGTAAGATCTGCTAAGAGTGATTCCTTTTACTTGCAATCAAATTCAGTTTTCTGCACAATAGATTGAAATAGATTTGAAAAATCTTTAAGGTTTGTTTTCAGGTTTGTTTTGGATTGAACTTTGATAATTAGATATTAATTACTGCAACGATCTAAAATCATTTGATTATGAATTAACCTCTGAATTCACTTTCATAGACAATGTTGAACACTCTTGAAATAAACAAACTTACCCTGGTTTGATAATTAATGTGGGTATTAAGGTTGCTTTTAATAGTCATCTTAGTGCACCAACAGTAGTAACCTTGCAAAATATAATGCATTGTTAGAATTGTGGTTGGTAAATTATGCTATTTTTAGGTCTTTTGGCCTTTAAATATCATCTATATCATTTGATGTAAAGGTCATGTAAAGACATATGATGTAATAATTTTCATATTCAGTCATGTATAGACTTTTGAGATCATGTCCAATATGTAATCCCACTTAGTTGGGTGGTTGTGTTTAAATGTAATCCCACTTGGTTGGGTGATTGATGTAAGTATGGGTTCTTAGTGATATGTAGGTCATAGTCAAAGAGTCATATACTTCATTTTACATCCGTCATAGATTTCAACATGTGCTCAGGGGGAGCATGATTAGAGAATTTAGCATGTGCTCAGGGGAGTAGTTCAGTAGTTGAGCATATTTGACAATTCAGATATGGAAGTATTCATTTAAAATTGGTCATCCCTTTGCCCTTGATGTCAAAGGGGGAGATTAGCTTGGCGTTTGGAGAGTATCTTGATGTTTTGAAAACCTTGGTGTTTGACTTGATGTTATTTACAGGTTGTGGTGATGAAACACCAAATGGTTGCTGTCAAGTCCAAAGGGGGAGATTGTTGGCATTATGATACATGTGTTTTCCTTGATGGAAACTCACTTATAATAGAATTCATAGGCCAGTTCAAAGGTGACAGAATGAAAAAAGATGTGACAGAATGCATGACAATTTAGAGGAATCAGTTTAGAAGAATGATAAAGTTGGATGTTCAAGAACTATATGCGGGTTTTATTAAGCCAAGTCATGTATGCATGCAAGTTCAGTGAAGACAAGTAGCATATGGTTTTTTTACCATGGTATTCTAAATACCAAGGGTCCTTACCATGGTATTGGCCCATAGTAATGAGTGTGATAATGAATATTGATCCTGTCAAATATTACCATCGACACTAATGTTGTTTTGACCCGTAGTATTTGATGAGGGCTAAACTATATAAAGAAGTGAAGATCAAAGGCCTATGTATGCAAAAGAAAGAGTTTTTGGATGAATACTTCAATCTGAAGTATATTTGTATTGTAAGGGGCATAATTATCACGTTGATATGAAATAATTATGCACTGATGAATACAATGATGGATCAGGATCATGAGACCTAAAATGATTGTTCATTGTATGATAAGTTTAAGGATTGACTGTATCTAATTACTGACACATTTTTTTATCTTTGATTATTATGATCTAGCTCTTTCAGATGTTCTAAAGAACTACACAATTTTAGGTCAAAATTTGCAGACCTATATGTGGGTTGGTCTCGGGAAAAATGTGTATAAGCGCGAGTTCACTTATGCAAAGTTGCGTATATAAATTAAGGAGTTTCTATTCATAAATGACTGATCAACCTGATCAATGTTGTTGTTTCTCTCTTGTGTGTCAATGATGTCCTCGTGTTGATCTGGGTTGAGTGATAATTTTTGAAGTAGATCTGATTGAACAATGAAGTTATATTTGGATATTAATTGATTAATGAATGTTAAGATTACTTGTTGATTGTGATTGAAGATCATAGACAGTTCTGTGTTTGTTTCAGAGTGTTGCATTAGATCTGAGTGTGATTCAATTTTCTTTTTAGAAATTGCAGTGGTAAATTTTTTATATTTCAGTATATTAAGATCTATATGTGAGTTTCTCTCTATAAAAGTGCATATGCACGCGGTTTACCTTAAGTGAACTAGCATATACATCTTGGAAAATGAATGATCAGGGTTGCAGTTGATTCTATGCGTTGATGCAACATTCCGAGTTCGTTTATGTGTACTGGTTACAGTGATCTGACTGTTCCAGTTTATTGGTTAATTTTTGAATATGTATCAGTTGTTTTGGTTTCATTTATTGGTTGATTATGTGTGTCAGAGTTTGATGACTTTTTTACAGTGATGATTGAGCATAAGTGTTGATATTGGATTTAGACTAAAAGTTTAATGAAACGTGGTCCATGGATGTTGCTAAGGGTTGGGGCCTTTAGTGAGGAAGTCGAAGCTTCCTGCGAGTAGCATTTGGTGATCAGATCAGGGGGTTGGGGCTCCTTTCTAGTTAGAGCTAGAGAACAAGTGAAGGTTGTAGCCTTCAGCAGGTGGGTGCATGTGTACTAGTATGAGTCTACACCAGTACAAGAATGTAAGCAATTTTTGATATTAATAAGTTTTGAAGACTGAGATGATAACAACGGTGGTTTTCTTCCACATTGAGTTTCCACCTTAAATCCTAGTGTTCATGTTTGTTTTATATGTGATACTTTATTTTGTTCTTACTAGACCTATTTACTTGTTATCAAATGCCTGATAAATATCTTACATTCTAGTTCAAAGTTTAATAGTTAAAGAATTAGCTGTTTTACAAAGTTTACTTGGAATACATTAGTTTATGTTACAAAAGTCACGTATATATGCTGGTTGGGTTCATTCAAGTCACATATACATTTAAAAAAAGAAAAATTATTATTATAATTTAAACATTGATTCACCCCCCACCCCTCTCAGTATTTTTCCGAACACTTGGGATGTCAGGGAGGCCACCATGGCCATGAGAGAGATGCACATGGATGACTAAGTTTCCCAGAGGAGTAACAATTTATGTATTGGGGAGATGATGCGGCTCATCAATAGGTACATTATAAAGGTCATGATGCCATTATCCAACTTTATAAATATATCTTTCTCGCATTTTTTTACAATTTTTTTTTTTTATATTATACATAGTGAGAAGCATAAAAGATATTTATCATGTCATGTGGCCTAATATGGTTTAATTGCGGGAAATGGAGCAATTTTTGAGATGATTTCTATGCAGGGACTTGGAGTAGACAACAAGGAGAGAATATAGGGGGTTGTTCACCTCTTTAACTCCCTCAGTCAACCCAAGATCACAACACCCTCTCTCTCATCAGCTTTAGGTCATTAGCAACCAAGAAAGTGAAAGTAACGAGGAACAAGATCCATCATTATCGAGCTGTAGAAAACAAATATTAATATTTTCTAGGGAGTGGCTACTATCTACCCTCTTGTATAAATAAGCATGTAGAAGATCTCATTAAGATTTCATTTTTGTTTTCAGCTAGGTAGCTATTGATCTCAGGAACTTGGCACTGTTATTTTGACTATTATTTGATGTATTAGACTTTGATTCAATGATAACGAGAAACTGCTTGTTGATTCATCACTGAGTTAGTTCTAGAGGGCTGAGGCTCTTGGGTATAGGCCCAACCCAATGGCTTAGGTCTCTCTTGTGTATTTGTATCTCTTTTAGTTTTAGATTATTTCTTAGTTTCTTGCATTTCAGTAGAGAATAATCCATCAAAATTTGTGATTGCAGCCTCTACCTCATCTCTCTCATGGGAGCATGAATAGAAGGATTTATAACCACAACCCAAAAGTATTATGTTTATTTTTTCTTGGAATACAATTTATGTTATTCGTCTTATTTTGCATATTCTTGTTCTAGCTTAGGAGTTTTTTTATTGATGAGATCAAAGTTCTGGCATATCTTAGATAACATTTAAATCCAACTCATCCTTTCCACTACTAGTTGTTTCATTTTGCCAATGATAAATGAGTGTATGCATGTGATGATCGCATGGCTATTTGGATTTGTAATAAAGGGAAATTTCTCCACCTCCATCTTGGACTCCCTCACCTTCTCTTGGGAACCCCAAATTTTGTCCCAAAAATTCGGTTTCATGAGATCATTTTCCTAGGGTCACTGAGAGCATCCATCTGAGTGTAAAACAGGCCTTCAGAAGGCTCTAAGCTTGGCTAGGGGATTTGGACACCATTCACTCATTTACCTCAAACTCCATCCACCTTTCCATATCCTTAAACCACCATTTTCACCTCTTAAACCTTCTTGGAATCTCTATTATAGCATTATAGGCCCTCCTATAGTAGTATAGGGCACCTATGGCAACCTCCTCTAGCACATTTGTAGTAACTTTTTTCTTCAATAATTTTGATCCCTTCTACAACTTTTACCTAGTTTAGAGGGATGTTGACCCCCAGCTGTGATTTCATGATCAAGGGAAACTCCTAGGCCACTCTAAACCCTCCTTTTCCTTCACTGCAAAAACATTATAGTGTTACTTTTCTTATCACAAATTTGGCACAAATAAGATATTGATTTACATGCAAGTGTGAGCTAGTTAGAGTGTACTTAGAATATTTAATTACAATTTGGTAGGTTATTCAAGAGATATTAACTTCTTTTCTCAAATAGATCTGATAGCTAGATGGATGATTGCAGGATAATGTAGTTTCCTTCCTGCAAGTAGTTTAGCTCTTGCCTTCTCATGAATTATTTTAATAGAATTTGCAAGTTGAAGTTAATATCATTTTCCTTTTCATAGTTAGAGGTAGCTTCTAAATTTCATCTTCAATAGCTAGTTTTAATTCTAATTCAGTAGGAGGAATTGTCTTAGAGAATTATAGATCAAATGTCCTAGTTGAGGGTGGCATGAGTAGAACCCCATCTACTGTGCATATAGAACTATCAACTTGAAGTTTGTACGAACCCTAGTGTTGCACAAAATATTGTCACCATGACATTCTGCAATCGGTGTGAGTCTATCGCCACTCATACTTTCATCCTTTGCAAGTCTTAAACCTCAGTTCTTCATGTCAAGCCTTGAAAAATGAGATAAATCCTTTAAAAGTCTCTAAAACTCTAGTTCCGCACTTTCTCTTAGCATTACCTGTGGTCCCGAACCTATTGGTCATGTCCCCTGTGTACCTAACCGCTCTGTCTCTGTGTAATGGGTGCGGACCCCTTTAAAAGTCAAAAATGCACAAGTACATTCTTAAAAAACTCACTTTGGGTTATTTCTAGAAGCTTCTGAAGGGAATCTTGAGGTGGCAAGTTCGCTCCTTTAAGGTTCATGCATCCCATACCTTAAGGAGATAACCCCTTGATGTGAGGAGCTTATCCCTTTGAAGGAGGACTCTATCCCTTCATAGGTGGACCTGTAACTTCCTTCCTCTGCACTATAAAATGAGGCATTGGGTTGGTTACTGAGGAGGTTGAAAGCTGAATATTTTTTAGGGTAAATGTTGTTGGAATTTAGGCTTCGTAATTGAGCTTGAGAGGAGATATTACATACTTTTTGATCGTATTGGGAAGAGTGTGAGGCTTTTCAAAGTAGAGGAGATTCTTGCTTGGACCTTGGGAGGAGCTTGTACAACATCAAGGCACCAAAGGTTGTAAAGTTTCTTCTTATTTTCAAAGTTAATACAATCAAGTTTATTTTTCTCAATAAGTTGTATTGTATGGTTTATTTCATGGATTCCTTGATCACAATGATCAATATGATTTATTATATTAGCTATGCAGGTGTTATTTCATGTGTGTTTGTTTGTGTTTGCAGGTTCTCAATAGGAAACTCATTCGGATGGTACAAGAATGGCTACCAAAAACTAGAGTTGGACTTATGGTAGGGTCTAAAAAACCTCTTGGTTTTTATTTATAAATCACAATATTTAGAGAAAGGTAGATTTCCTTTTTCTGCTTGTCGCTAGATATCTGTGGATACTAGGGAGATCAGTCTTGTCCACAAGAATGATTTATCCGACTGACAAATTGGCGACTCCACTACCTGTCTTATTTTTCAAGGCTTGACATGAAGAACTAAGGTTTAAGACTTGCAAAGGAGGAAAGTATGAGTGGTTATAGACTCACACCGATTGCAGAATGTCATGGTGACAATATTTGTGCAACGAACTGCCCCCTAAAGTGCGAAGTCTGTAATAGATGAGGATAGCATTTGTCATCTAAGAAGAGGGAAGTACTTTATCATTTCAAGGATCATCCTGTGGACACCCTGGTCGGAACCTATAAAAACATTCAATACAATATATATATATATATATATATATATATATATATATATATATATATATATATATATATATATATATATATATATATATATATATATATATATATATATATATATATATATCTATATCTATATCTATATCTATATATATGTGAACATATCATCGCTGAGGTAGGAATTCCCATACTCAGATAAAAAATGATTGGAAAACTAACTCTCTGATATAGGAATGATTTTGTAATACATCACAAGTATAGACATCTGTAGACACGGTATGGGTACAACCATCTGTTTATGAATAGTCCACTATATAATGAATAACAAAATTCCTCGCAGCCTGGATGGTGGAAACTAGATCTAGGGTCTTGATTTCTGCTTCCCGAAATAGTACGATTCTATCCATATGAATGGATTTGTCGAAGTCGAACATGGTAGAAACCACTTGATTACCAGTCAATGATGTGAACTATTAACAAGTGTGAGAGAAACCACCAGTAATGTCAATGGATCTCAAAGTACTCAGTACAATCCATGAAATGTGAATAGATGAGCTGATGTCGAACATGTCATAGAATCCTTTGATCGAAGGTCAATGATGCAAATTGTCATCGAAGGCGAGAAACCTGCCAATGAGGCATGCAGATTCCAAGGTACTGACGATTTCTAGATCATATTTCTAGATAATGAGCTGAATTCGATAGAAAGCGATCCATCATAGGCAAGCCCACAACACGAAATCATAGATCAAGTTTGAAGAAATATATTTGGAAAGGACTAACTCAGGGATGGTCAAGATGGATGACAGATATTTTGCAGATGAATGGTTTATTCAAACTGACCTCTTGAACACATAACGACACTACAGATGGTTTGGTGACAATTGACCCAAAGATAATACCTAGAAACCGGCTAAAGACTTTCAATATGGTTTGATTAACTGTTAGGCAAAGGATTTCCCAACCCAGGTGAACAAAAAGTGTCGTGTTCAAGAGTGGTTAAATGCTTTTCTAAAACACAAAGTATAACAAACAGGTTCATTTTTCTCTCTTTCCCCCACCATTTCTGGCCAGTACCTCTTTATTTTTGACAAGCTTGAGGAGGATAGCATTTGCTTGGTTATAAGCTCATCCTTCAGATGAGTCCAACTTAGTTTAAAATTCGAACCCTAAGAAGGAGTGGTTCGTTCCTGTTTAAAATTGAACAAGTCCTTTACTGTTAAATTTTAACGAGTCCAGTATAGGAGAAACTCGATGTTTTTCAATTTTAGGGAGTCAAAAGAAAAACTTAAGAAAACTCCATGGGTGTCCTTTTTCATAAATTTGTGTCCCCCAAGCCTGAAAAAGTATAAAATAATACTTGAGAGAACTACTTGACCATTACGATCAAGGAGTACTTTTCATAATTAGTGGCCCTGATATGAAAAAGTAAAAAAGTGATCAAAGACACGTTGTTTTATAACCAATATCGAACTTGAAATGACAAAAGTCCGGTGTTCTTTTCATGTTTATACGGTCATAAAAGAGTTGTAAGTGGACCGCCTTTTAATTCTATTTAACGAGTTAAAAAGGGAAAAACTCGGTAATCTTTTCATATTTTACGAGTTAGAAAAGAGCTTAAAGAGGACTCGTCCTAGAGGAATGAGTGGTACAAAGAGTAGTAACTGTTCCCGACGAAGGTGGAACTGCTCAAAACATGTAATGGTCAAGAGGCTGGCTAACAAAACCACTCATAACTGCGGTCCCTCAGGAAAGGAAAAACAACCAAGTGAAAGCATATGATCAACCAAAGAGATGGTGGCGATGGAATGAAAACAACCAAGGCTCATCTAACAGAATTTAGTGGATAAAAACAGCAAACACAAGATGTAAAATGGGTATAAGTTCATTTTTACACAAGCTTGAACCATATAGAACTATGCTTGGATTCAGTTTCATGTTTTAACAAGCTTGAAACGAAAATCTATGCTTGTTATAAGTTCGCATGCCCCCAGCATAACGACACAAGGAAAGAACTTTTACTGTTTTAACCTCGTTAAAAAATGAATCATTTGGTCAGAGGATAGTTCCTGTTACTGAGTCAACCTCGTTAAAAAATGAATCAGGTATGAGGAAAGTTCTTTTCATGTGTTAACCTCATTAAAAAAAATGAATCAGTAGGTTATATAGGTAGATTGTAGAGAGTATACATGAGCATAGTTCTTTGTCTTGTGTCAAGATCGTTAAAAAATGAAACAAGGAGTCTTGAGCATAGTTCCTTGTGTTGTGTCAAGCCTGTTAAAAAATGAATCAAGGATTTTAGAGCACAGTTCCTTGTCTTGTGTCAAGCTCGTTTTAAAAAATGAAACAAGGGCTTTGAGGATAATTTTTTTCCTATGTCAACCTCATTAAAAAATGAAACAACTCCCTTTTCGAGTCGAGTCTTTTCAATATCTTGAAAGTAAACCTTCATTTCATCCACCTCGTTGAATGCAATGAAGCTTGGGGGGCATGTACCTCATTTTGTGTCGTTATGCTGGGGGCATGCGAACTTATAACAAGCATAGTTTTTCATTTCAAGCTTGTTAAAACATGAAACTGAATCCAAGCAGAGTTCTCTATGGTTCAAGCTTGTGTAAAAATGAACTCATACCCATTTTACATCTCGTGATTGCTGTTTTTATCCGCTAAATTCTGTTAGATGAGCCTTGGTCGTTTTCATTCCATCGCCACCATCTCTTTGGCTAATCATATGCTTTCACTTGGTTGTTTTTCCTTTCCTGAGGGACCGTAGTTATGAGTGGTTTTGTTAGCCAGCCTCTTGACCATTACATGTTTTGAGCAATTCCACCATCGCCAGAACCAATTGCTACCCTTTATACCACTCATTCCTCTAGGACGAGTCCTATTTAAGCTATTTTCTGACTCGTAAAATATGAAAAGATTGCCGAGTTTTTTCCTTTTTAACTCGTTAAATAGAATTAAAAGGCGGTCCACTTACAACTCTTTTATGACCGTATAAACATGAAATGAGCGATGGAATTTTGTCGTTTCATGTTCGATATTGGTTATAAAATGACATGTCTTTGATCGCTTTTTTACTTTTTTGGATCAGAGCCACTAATTATGAAAAGTACTCCTTGATCATAATGGTCAAGCAGTTCTCTCAAGTATTATTTTACACTTTTTCGGGCTTGGGAGACACAAATTTACGAAAAAGGACACCCATGGAGTTTTCTTAAGTTTTTATTTTGACTCCCTAAAATTGAAAAACACTGAGTTTCTCCTATACTGGACTTGTTAAAATTTAACAATAAAGGACTTGTTCCATTTTAAACAAGAACGAACCACTCCTTCTTAGGGTTAGAATTTTAAACTAAGTTGGACTCATTCGAAGGATGAGCTTATAACCAAGCAAATTTTATCCTCCTCAAGCTTGTCAAAAATAAAGAGGTACTTGCCAAAAATGGTGGGGGAAAAGAGAGAAAAATGAACCTGTTTGTTATACTTTGTGTTTTAGAAAATCATTTAACCACTCTTGAACACGACACTTTTTTTTCACCTGGGTTCGGAAATCCTTTTCTTAACAGTTAATCAAACCCTATTGAAAGTCTTCAACTGGTTTCTAGGTATTATCTTTGGGTCAATTGTCACCAAACCATCTGTAGTGTCGTTATGTGTTCAAGAGGTCAGTTCGAATAAACCATTCATCTGCAAAATATATGTCATCCATCTTGACCATCCCTGAGTTAGTCCTTGCCAAATATATTTCTTCAAACTTGATCTATGATTTCGTGTTGTGGGCTTGCCTACAATTGATCGCTTTCTATTGACTTCAACTCATTATCTAGAAAGATGATCTAGAAATTTTTAGTACCTTGGAATCTGCATGCCTCAATGGCAAATTTCTTGCCTTCGATGACAGGGTGCATCATTGACCTTCGATCAAAGGATTCTATGACATGTTCGACATCAGCTCATCTATTCACATTTCATGGATTGTATTGAGTACTTTGAGAGCCATTGACATTACTGGTGGTTTCTCTCACAATTGTTAACAGTTCACATCATTGAATGGTAATCAGTGGTTTCTACCATGTTCGACTTCGACATATCCATTCACGTGGATAGAATCGTACTATTTCGGGAAGTAGAAATCAAGACCCTGGATCTAGTTTCCACCATCCAGGCTGCGAGGAATTTTGTTATTCATTATACAGTGGACTATTGATAAACAGATGGTTGTGCCTATACTGTATCTACATATGTCTATACTTGTGATGTATTACAAAATCATTCCTATATCAGAGAGTTATTTTTCTAGTTAGTTTAGATCTGAGTATGGGAATGCTAACCTCAACGATGATATGTTCATATATATATATATATATATATATATATATATATATATATATATTGTATTGAATGTTTTTACAGGTTCCAACCAGGGTGTCCAAAGGATGATCCTTGCAATGATAAAGTACTTCACTCTTTTTAGATGAAAAATTCTATCCTCATCTATTACAGACTTCACACTTTAGGGGGCAATTTGTTGGACAAAATATTGTCACCATGACATTTTACAATAGGTTTGAGTCTATCACCACTCATACTTTCCTCCTTTTGCAAGTCTTAAACCTTAGTTCTTCATGTCAAGCCTTGAAAAATAAAATAAATCCTTTAAAAGTCTCTAAAACTCTAGTTCCGCACTTTCTCTTAGCATTATTTGCGGTCCCACAACTATTGGTCATGTCCCTTGTGTACCTGACCACTCTATCTCTGTGTAATGGGTGCAGACCCCTGTAAAAGTAAAAAAGCGCAAGTACATTCTTAAAAAACTCACTTTGGGTTATTTCTAGAAGCTTCTAGAGGGAATCTTGAGGTGGCAAGTTCACTCCTTTAAGATTCATGCATTCCATACCTTAAGGAACTAACCCCTTGACGTGAGGAGCTTATCCCTTTGAAGGAGGACTCTATCCTTATATAGGTGGACCTGTAACTTCCTTCCTCTGCACTATAAAATGAGGCATTGGGCTGGTTACTGAGGAGGTTTAAAGTTGAATATTTTTTAGGGTAAATGCTTTTGGAATTTAGACTTCCTAATTGAGCTTGAGAGGAGAGATTATATACCTTTTGATCTTATTGGGAAGAGTGTGAGGCTTGTCAAAGTAGAGGAGATTCTTTCTTGGACCCTGGGAGGAGCTTGTACAACATCAAGGCACCAAAGGTTGTAAAGTTTCTTCTTATTTTCAAAGTTAATACAATCAAGTTTATTTTTCTCAATAAGCTATCTTGTATGGTTTATTTCATGGATTCCTTGATCACCATGATGAATATGATTTATTATATTAGCTATGCAGGTGTTATTTGATGTGTGCTTGTTTGTGTTTGCAGGTTCTCAAAAGGAAACTCATTCGGACGGTCGAAGCATGGCTGCCACAAACTAGCGTTGGACTTAAGGTAGGGTCTAAAACACCTCTTGGTTTTTATTTATAAATCACAATATTTAGAGAAAGGTAGATTTGCTTGTTCTTCTTGTCACTAGATATCTATAGATACTAGGGAGATCGGTCTTGTCTGCAAGAACAATTTATCCGGCCAACACCTAGGTTAATAAATTGAGTTGAGGAGCCCTTGAGAGTTGCAAAATTCTTGGTGAAATACCAGGGCTCACCATTCCATATAGACATCACTACCGTGCATGAGTGGCCAATTCAACACAAAGGGGCACCATCCGAATTCAGAAAGAAAACAAGGCAACATGTAAAGTTGGAGAAATCACAAGTTTCGATGATCATCCATAGTAAAAAATATCTCGCCTCATTCATCGACAACGTTTAGGCCTGATATGCATGATTATACAATAGCGAATATTTCATGGTGAAATGAAATAAGATCCATTTAGTTGGCACACCAACCGAAGCCAAGCGCGGGAATAAAGTCTGGAAGGAGGTTGAAGAATACTTGGACCAAATTAGATTGATCACCACCAAGGAAGATATGGAGGTGAAAGGGAATGATATGTAGAATTACATTGATGACGATGTCCATATCAACACCATATTTTTCCTACTACATAAGAAAATTAAAACCGGTTCCAAATCAGTCTACTCGGATGCAAGGGAGGATAGAGTCTACTTCCATCCTGATCCTATCACACAATTTGTGGAAGTAATCACACAGTACATGGCTTGGCAACACTACATGATCAAGGAGCTACAACTTGAGGTGATTGATCTAGAATTTCCCCAAACTCAAGGTTAACTTGCTTTGTCTTATTAGGCTATCCAGTTGACTCTACTCGATTTTTCTTTGCATTGGTATGAGTGATACTATAATATTTTGTAACTAATTAGTGAAATTCCAAGTTTCAATTGTGGAATGTGAAGAGTCGTTTTGAAATGAAGTCCAAAGGTCATGGTTGAAGGAACTCAAACAGTCATGAGGGAAGTCAGAGAGTCACAAAGGGAGACGAATAGTTACCCCTTTTTTTATAAATATACCCTCATTAGTCATGAAAAGGCCTTTTGGCTTAAGAGCAGAAGCTTGGGAGTTTCTGAGCCTTGGATTTTCTATGGAGGAGCAGGTGTTGGCTTCATGTCCCACTATTGGGACTAGTGATTCGTTAATTGTATATGTATGCTTGGGACTTTCACTTTAACAAAAGATCACAGTCAATATATTTTCATGCATACGTTTTGAATGTATTGCGACTATTATTTTTATGTTTGTAATATATGTTATTTCATTTACACTAAGTCTTATGAACTATTTCATTTTCATTATTATGAATTTTGTTGAATGCGTGTTGTTGTATATCTCCATCATGGCTAACTTGTGAACTATTTCATATGCTAACTAGTGATTCCCTTCATGCTCATGTGTTCCTTTCAAGATGTGTACTATTACAACATTCTAAGGGGCTCACTCACTTTCCCTTCATTGTGTTAGAACCTTTCATGCATTCCACTTAACCCTTCATAAGGATATACATTTGTTTCACCAAATTCATGAATACATCATTCTATGTGTTATCAAAACCAAAATCCCACTATTTCAGAAACTTGGTTGTATTCTAAATGGGGCTCCTCTCCTAACTGTGTGAGGACTAATTGGGACATCATATTGGGGAGATGCCCTAAATGTTAGTGGGTTCACCACCATCAACATTTCTGGTGCTGGAAGGAGCCTTAGATGCCAAGTAAAGCCCTTGAAGTCTATTGTCAACTTTTCTATTTTTAAATGTCTTCATCCCATATCTTAACCCTGACATGTTTTTAGAGAACTGCAAATATGAAAGTGCCCAAGGGGATAATTAATGACTTGTCAATTATTAATTTTTATGGTGATGTAGGAACAACCATTCTTGAGGACACCACTCGCTTTCTTGAATTTTCACTCAACACGATATTCACTATGAGGATAGTGCTTATGGGTTTTTTATTCTCATGTTCAAAGCACGTGTTAAGGAATGGTGTTACACATTTCTAGCCACTTCTATTCACTCTTTTGAACATCTTGTCAATGAGCTCTACCGCACCTTTGACAGGTATGATTATAAATCTATTTATAGAAAAATCGTGCATCTAAGAAAAACACTTGATGAATCTCTTAACAATTTTCATGATCACTTTATTCATTTCTATGATGAATTTTTTGTTAGAAAATTATATATTACATAGAAATGTAACACAAAAAATATATTGCAGAAATATAAACACATAAAACACATAAAACAAGAGAGACACAGATATACGTGGTTCACCCAATTTGGGCTAGTAGCTACGTCCACGAAGAAAAAACCAGTCCTTCCTTCTATATTATCCAGCAAAATGAAGAGATACAACCTAGAGCAAATTGACTGTAATTCCCTCGTTGCTCTCACACAATCTCCTCTCTCTTTCTCGCTCAGAATATAGATATACATAGTTGAGATACAATTCCCTCATATATAGTGAGGGTTTGTCTTCTAGGGAAAAAAACCCTAAATTAAACATAACTTCTACCGTCAGATCTCCGCCTAATGAACGACCCAAATTGACTATGAAATTACAACATTTTACAAGGCAATTTTACATCTATTTTTAGCTTCGGGGGCGCTACCCCTGATCCCCTGCCCGGGGGGGGGGGGGGCTCCAAATAATCGTCATTGCCCCCCATGGATCCCCCTGGTGGCGAACATTTTATGGGCGGTGTTGTCACCACATTACAAGATGGCGTCCAATGCGGCAATACCTCTAAATAAATAATATAATCAGGCTCTACACCCAACATTTTCTGAAGATGATATTGATTGGAATTTCATGAAAAAGAAGTTTGAATTTCTTGTTTATATTTCGATGAATCCAACATAATATGAATCATTTGAAAGTATCCCAACATATACTGGTTATGGATCTCTTAAATGTACAATGAAGTTGTTTTCGTTCCAAGTGAGTCTTCATCTTCCTCTCATCAAATAGATCTATTTACATAGGGTGAGGCTCGAGAACTTAAGATTCCATCCATTGACCTACCACCTTCTTCTCTCGCTCCACATATTCAAAATTTAAACACAAGTTCAAATTCTGCATCTAATATTTCTAGTGATGATATTTCTCCTCCATCCATTGGTTGGTTTGGTCCTCCCAATTGTGAGTTGTTATAACCACTAGTTTCAATTGTTTCTTCTAATGTTCACGATCAAATTCAGGATGGAGTTAGTTTTGACCAACCAACTTGTGACAACATTTACAATTATTATCTGTGGGATTCTATGTCTGATATGATTGGGAAAATTAGTTTTTCTGTGCTAAATCCATTTTCAGAATATGTTAAAAGTGCTTAAGGATTCATGAGGTTAATTGTAAGTTTAAACATGAGTTTTTGAGTGCTTTTATGTAAATTTTATGTGCAAATTAACATAAACAAATTACTAAACAACAACATATAACATACATTAACATCACCAAAAAGTATCACAATAGCACATGATCAAGGAGTTCATCCTTCCTAGGCTACATCCCCTTCGTCCAACTTCCAATGGCTTGGCCCTCTCTGCTATGATAAAAATTGTGAACACATCAGTTTACAATGCTCATAAAACTCCGAAACTTGTTCCAATGGCTCCAAAATGCCCAAAAATGTCTATGTAGCCTCTTTCTACTCCTGATTTGGTAAAAACCTGAAGATGTTATGGCCTTTCCATTTTTCTGCTAATCACACCATAAATTCCTCAAAATCTAGCACCATAATACAAATTCACCCCAAATTGTGCTAACGGAGCGACCATTTCACTGATTTTTGGGCGAAATTGTCAAACACTTTAAATGTCCTCTAACACCTATAATCCTAAAATCATGGCCATATGGGGGCCACGTGCCCTGGGTTAAGGCCAATGGCCCACCCCTGCTAGCCATGCCCCCGTTGCATTTGCTGGTGGTCATATTAGTGGCGTGTGCCCAAGGGCTAACCCCCACGGGCTGGGCCTTTCCTAGAATTGGCACGCCCATACCATTTAAATATATGTCGAAACCATTATACGTTAAGACTTATGGCATGGCATATTGGTATGTGGCTTGTTCGTTGTCGGTTTGACCCCCACTGCTGCTACCTAGACCTTAAACCAAAATTTTGGTGGACCCTGGGATGCTAAGTGGTGGCCTCTAGCTAGGCCACGTGTCAACTAATGGTTGGCCACCAACCACCCAATCAAAGACTGCTAAATTGCACCCATGAGAATGTGCCACTTGGCACAACATGATTCAAGGAAGGTCATTGACCAATCAAACAACCACATAGACCTTTACAATCAGTGCCACATCAGCAGTATAGACTACTGATTGGGCTGTCACATTCTGCAAAAATTCATATGTTTGGGAAAATAAATAGAACATGATTCTGGGAGCATGCAATATTCATTTCATGAGAAATGAGTTGCGGTGGATCCAAGATGATGAGAACTACGTGGTCATTTAGGTTCCACACTAATCTGACAACTTTGAATTTAGACCTAAATTTTGAGCACATGATCATTCCTCCCCACTAGAAGCCTTTTGGACCCCAAAATATCACTTTCAGTTGGCCATCAAGTGAGGTTATAGTTCCCTCACTTTTCTAATATTGATCCATTTGGATTTTGAAGGATTTGTTCCTTTGAGCCCCACTCGAAGGTTGTCCACACTCCCTCATTTTCAAGACCTTGTTCTTCTATCAAGAATGGTGTCTTATTGTAGTTCATTAAGGTATTCAGGATACAAATCCTCAATGGAAGTGATTTGGACATTTTCTCCTTGATCTTCAATTAAAGGAGGCTCATACAACCTTAAATTATCAAAATTAACAACATAAATTTCATATAGGAAGGCAAATCCAAATCCAACCTGAAGGTAATATCACAAATCTTTTCCAGAATTCTGAATGGACCATATCTAATTGGTTTCATTTTCTTACCTTCTCCTTGGAGCATCTCTTTGCTAATGTGAAGCCAAAATTCGTCACTGACTTGGAACTTTTGATCTACATGATGCTTTTTGTGCATTTCTTCGTACTTGCCTTGGCTCTTTTCCAGTTGTTCTTGAACTCTTTGGTGTACTAATTGGATTTTTTCAATGAACCTTCTTTCTTTGTCTATGTCACTATGACCATCAATAGCAACATCCTTTCAAAAAATGATATCCAAAGGAGACTTAGGCAAGTATCCCAAACATGCCTCAAATGGCAATGTTTGAGTTGAAGAGTGCTCGGCCCAGTTGTAAGCATGTTGAATGTAGTGCAAATGTTCAACCCACAACTTAGGATGATTGCTTCAATACCCACTAAGAAGATGTATCATCATCCTGTTCACCACCTATGTTTGACCATTTGTTTGTGGATGAAATGATGTACTCTTTTTCAATTTGGTGTCCATGAATCCCCACAAGCTTCACCAAAAATTCCTAACAAAGCGAGAATCTTGATCACTAACAATGGATGTGGGAAATCCAAAATGCACGCATACATTCTAAAAAAATAACTGAGCAGTTTGTTCAGTTGTAATTTTATTTTTACATGGAACCAAAATACACATTTTGCTAAACCTATCCACAACTACATACAAATAATCATGACCTTTTTTTGACAATGGTAGACGTCCTACAAAATCCATAGAAGCACTCTCCCATGGTCGTGTATCAACCAGAAGTGGTGTGTACAATCCTAACTTCCTATTGCTAGGCTTACTAAATGCACATAATGAACATCCTTTGATAAAATATGACACACTTTCAAGCATACGAGGCCAATAACAATACCTATGTAGATGTGCCACCATCTTACACCAAAATGACCAACAATAAGAGAAGCATGTGCCTCTCTTATGATGTTGAATCTTTCTCCCTATGGAATACAAAGCTTACCAAGATGGTACAACAAGTTATCATGCAAATGATAATCCAATTCCTCTACTTGGTTACCTTGATTCAAGCTTGCATAAACATCCTGAAGGTCATTGTCTAATGCATATTGCTCAATATAACTTTCATGCAAAAGAGAATTATGCTTGAGTAAATTAGATGCACTAATAATAGGACTAGAAAGAATATCAACAACTTTATTATATTTTGTCTTTGAGGTTTCTGTGAGTCTCATGTTTGTGTTTTTCTTCCGGATCCATCGCATTCAGTTTCTTTTTAGATCGACATTTCGAACCAGCAACAGTGGTTCATTTTCAGGATGTGAAAGAATTAATTGAAAGATTGGTTTTATTTGCCTAATATATATAGAGATGCATGAGATGCTTAGCCGACTAACCATCTCATGAATCTCTATATATGTTAGGCAAATAAGACCAGTCTTTCAATTAATGCTTTCACATCCTGAAGATGAACCACTATTGCTGGTTCGAAACATAGATCTAAAAAGAAATTGAATGTGATGGATTCGGAAGAAAAACACAAAATTTATTTTATATATATTTCTTATACCTTATTACCAAGTGGAAATGTTGAGGAAAATCCATACATCAGAAGCGACTTGATTGCTGCAACTTACATTGAGATTACAAGTATTGCAATGGTTTGTGATCAGTGTGAATGATTGTTTCCTTACCCATCAAGTAGTGTTTCCACTTTTTCAATCTTTGCACCAATGCATACAATTCCTTGTCATATGTAGGATAATTAATCATTGTACCATTGAAGGTTTATGAATGAAAACATATAGGCTTATCATGTAGCATGAGGACTGCACCCATGGCATAGTCACTAGCATTAGTCTAGATGTCAAATGACTGTCTCAAGTCTAGAAGTCCAAGTACTAGAGCTGAACAGATATTTTCCTTCAATGCATCAAAGGCATTTTGTTGTTTTCCTCCCCATTGAAAAACCATTTTCACACTAGTCAATGCATGCAAATGCGCTGCTATAAAAGAAAAGTTAGCAATGAATTTCCTCCAATATTGGGTTGCTCCCAAAAAATTCTTACCTCAGTAACTATCTTGGGCCTTAGCCAATTAAAAATGACATCAACCTTGGAGGGATCTATTTTCAACTCATCTCCTCCAACAATATGACCCAAGTAAACTAAATAATTTTTTCCAAACTCAGACTTTGACATCCTTAATTACAACTATTCTTTATTTAAGACATCAAGTGCTTTTTTCACATGCATGACATGTTCATCATGAGATTTACTGAAAATTAAGATGTCATCTGAGTCGACTATAACAAACTCATCAAGAAATGGCCTCAACACATCATTCATCACATGCATGAAGGTAGCAGGAGCATTACATAAACCGAAAGGCATAACTAGCCATTCAAACAAACCTTATTTTGTTTTGAATGTTGTCTTCCAAATGTCTCCTTCAACGATTCTAATTTGATGGTAGTCACTCCTTAAGTCCAACTTAGTAAAATAATTTTTATATTTCAACTGATCAAGTAAATCATCTATTCTAGGCAGTGGGTAATCGTTCTTTACCATAATCTTGTTCAATGCATGGAAGTCCACACACATGCGCTATGTCACATCCTTCTTTGGCACCAAACAATAGGTGACCCACATGGTGAAGAATTTTGCCTGATGATCCATTTTTCCAAAAAATATTGAATTTTATTTTTAATTTATGCACTTTCCATCACTGACATCCTATACATGCCAATGTTAGGAAGAGGACTATCTTGCTGCAACTGTATCTCATGTTGGATTCCTCTCTTGGGAGGCAATCCTTTTGGTTCTGAAACATCTCATCATATTGGTTAACAACATCAACCAATTCAGATTTCAATCTTGAGTCACAACCTTGAAAATCTTCATTATCAACATCATTCTTGGGTTTGATCATTAGAAGCACAAAATTCTTGCTAGAATTCACTAGTCTTTTCATCTACCTCGCATTAACAAGTGAAATATTTAGTTTCTTGCTATGGGATTTCACAATATATTCTACTCCATCTTTAAACAAATGGTATTTTTTTTCATGTCTATGGAAGATAGCTTTTCTGTCATAAAGATACGGGCTACCCAAAACTATACCACATATATCTAATGGCACAACATCAAGCTCCACTTCATTTATGAGATTTGCAATAATGGTGAATTTCAGTTTACACTTTCTAGTTACTTGCAATTGTGCATTGTCACACACCCATCATAATGGATATTTTTTATGGTGTGGAATGGTTTCCAAGTTTAAACTTTTGACAATATTTTCAGATATGAGATTGGCTTGAGAGCCACTATCAAAAAGAGTATCAATTTTGCTATGTTTTGAGACTACCCTTATGTGAAAAAGTTCTATCCTCTTCTTTTCATTTGTAGTTTCATTGTGTAAATTTGAAGTATTAGTGCTAGAAATGGATTCTTTTACTTTCATATCCATGGTTGTAATTTTAGTTTCATCACCTAAATTGGATCCCAAATCTTGTTGAGTGGTTGCAATTGTTTTTTGTTTTCCCTTGTTGTTGAATTTCTTTGGTTTCATCTTGGGATGAATCTTCCAACAATGAGCTTCATCGTGACCCTCTTTGGAACAATGTTTGCATGTTAATTTATCTCCTTCCTTCTTAATGGATTCGTTTTTATTTCCCTTCCCTTTGAAACACTTTTCTTTTCCTTTACCCTTAAATGGATTTTTACTACCCTCTTCTGGAATATTTTTTCCTCTTGCCTCAAGATGAGTGACTTGCACACAAACCTCATCTAGATTATTGGGATTAAACATAAGGATAGTATGCCTAAGGAAACTGTGTAAACCCCCTATATACTTCAGCAATGTGTCTTCTGATTTCAAATCTACACATAACATTAGAGACCTTTTTCTAAATTCTTAGGTGTAATATTGCACATTTTGACCTTTAAGTTGTCTAAAGTTCTCCCAATTCATGATGGCTTTCTACATATATGCTAGAGGGTAATTTATTTATTTTTAGTTCTAGCAATGAAATCATACGAAGAAATTGGGATCTTACCATTCTTTTATCTCTTCTTGTCTTTGATTCCCGCCACACTAGTGCTGCACCCTCCAGCCTCAAGGAAGATAGCTGAATCTTTATGTCATCATCTTGAAGGTTTTGAATTCTGCAATATACCTCCAACTGACAAACCCAATTGTCAATCTTCTCTACATTCACTTCACCATTATATATGGGTAGTTCAAATTTAACACCAATTTCTAATAGGGGTGTTTTCCACATTCCTTTTGTGGTATGTTGATGAGTATGAGTAAGTGTTGCATTAGTGGAAGAGGGTGAATATGCTTGTGAAGATGAAGATGAAGATTATGGAGAGGGTGGAGGTTTGCCTTCATTTCCATTACCTCCTCCTCCTAAAGAACCTTCTGCTTCAGGAGCCTTGGAGCATTCACCTGTAGTTTGGCATTCCTCTCTTCATAGAGGACCTTCACCATCTTTGTCATACCAACGAAATCCTTCCTAAATACCTTCTCATACTCTATCATGTTTGTAGGCTCTCCTTCATGAGACATGCTCACTGATGTCTCAACTGCAACTTGAGGAAGAATTAGTTGTGGAGATTGTGGCAACCTTGCACTCCTTCTTCTTGACCGAACTTCAAGGCTTTCAACTAGCATCCCTTCTCATCTCTTGAGCTTCAACCTTGTAAGCATGACATTGACTTGCAAACAGTTAAATCCTTCTTGCACAAATAAAACCAAGAGCTTTGATACCAAACTTGATTAGATTGGAAAAATTACTTTTCTTGTGCTAAATTCCTTTTCAAAATATGTTAAAAGTACTTAAGGATTCATGAGGTTAATTGCAATTTTAAACATCAGTTTTTGAGTGCATGTAAATTTTATGTGCAAATTAACATAAACAAATCACTGGACAACAACATATAACATACATTAACATCACCAAAAAGGCATCACAGCAACACATGATGAAGGAGTTCACCCCTCCTAGGCTACATATCCTTGGTCTAGTTTCCAATGGCTTGGCCCTCTCTATTATTGTTGAGAAATGGCAAAAAGAAATTCTAGTTTAATTTGTCCTTGAATTAAACTGTGAATTAACATAGAATTCTTTTCTCATAGCAATTCGAAAATAAGAAATTAAGTTTAATTAACTTAATTAATTTAGGAAATTCAAATTGGAAGTCTTTTAGAAGACATGTATATGCTCTCCCTAACTTATAGGGATTAAGGATGAGTTATGAATGAGTTGTAATTAGTTAACTTAGTTTATTGAGTTAATTCTAGTTAAATTAGTTCCAATCAGTTTCAAGAACTAATAGTGAGTCAACAGTTAGTTGGGACACTAGTAACCTAATTAGTGTTACTCTAGTTAACTGAAG
This sequence comes from Pinus tabuliformis, assembly GCA_031772625.1. Lineage (NCBI taxonomy): Eukaryota > Viridiplantae > Streptophyta > Pinopsida > Pinales > Pinaceae > Pinus > Pinus tabuliformis. The sequence goes on from CM062816.1 coordinate 1,429,801,319, forward strand.
GTTCCACCATTAGAAACTCATGCATGTTGATTCTTAGAAAGACCTAGTTGAGAGTAGAGTGCAAGGACAGGGTACTATTTGTTTTATATTTTTATGAGTTGCATTGATAGTGCACGCAATCAGGAACTGATCCTTGAGGGATTGCGTGATTTTTAGAGGATTTATTTCCCTTTAAATACAAACTATTATTCATAGGAATTACACATTGGAATATAGACTTGGAGAGCTTGTGAATTGGCTAAGATTTGGCCATGAGCTTGCTTATGAGTTGGAGATTTAATTTTCTGAGTGTTGGGATTGTTCTAGAGAGAATAAGCATTGTAATTTCATGTTGATTTTCCATATTAATACAAAAAAAATAGTGGGGTTTTGAGCTATGGCTTTCCCTAGATATTTATTGTGTTATATGCCTTCGATTCTCTTCCTTTATTGATTATTGTTTGCTCTATGTTTATGCACTTCCGCTGTAAAGAGTAGAATTAGATTTTTGTCTCTTGTTTTAATAAATTACATGAGCTTGTGAATCTACATGTTTTTCTACATGGTATTAAGCAATATTATTTTTGGGGCTAAGATTTTGCAAAGACGTTTTGATAATTTTTGTGAACAATTTTCAGAAAAAAAATTGCATATTTGGATTCCTTGGGAAAATATACCCAAATGCGAAAAAAAATCGACCGAATCAAAGTTTGGATGAGGGAGATATCACTAATTTAAATTTAGGTTTCTAGAAGAGATTTCGAAGTTTTGAGTTTCTGGGTTACAGGTGAAAGTCAAATTTTCATACATACTTCAGGATTGGCAGATGGCATTCCATGGGTTGAGGCTTGAGTATGCCTTCGAAGGAAGCTCAAATTTATAGCCTAGAGGGACAGGATGGAGGCTATGCTAGAAGATAATAGCTTGAAGGAATTCATTGATCAAGAAGTCCCCAAGCCAACAACTACGGATGCAGAGAACTTGGCCGAATGGAAGAAGTGTGTGGCAAAGGCAAGGCAAATAATCCTTGAGGGAGTTTCAGACCACATTGTCTTTATTATCCATGGAAAAGGAACCTATGCATGCTATGTGGAAAACATTTATGGACTTTTATCATAATAGCAGTGATGAAATGAAGTTGGAACTGAAGGATAAACTTCGTAACATGAATATGGAGAAGGTTGAGGCGATTCCAAAGTACTTGACCAAGTTCACTCTGCTAGTGTCAGTGTTTTCATACTTCCATTAGTGATCAAAAATACTCTTTTCATATCATATTAGAGTCCCATTCTAAAACTTTTGTCATTCCACTAGGTCGTCATGCAAACATTTGGTCACTGAAGGTTGAATTAGGGTTTCCTTTGCTCCTTTTAGCAATTTACCCATTGCTAGCTCATTTCAACCTTGTTGAGTATCCATTGTACATAAAATTAATGACATCATGCCATCACATCAATCATGTCATCTTGAATTTTATTCCTTCAAGGTATTATTAGGTCTTTTAGGATTTTCAAGGTTCCAATAAAACTCCATTCAATTGCATAAGACCAGTAAGTAAAGGGTGATCAAATAACATCGCTTCACCATGTGAAGATGATTTGTAAATAGAAACGCTTATTTCATTATGTAATTTTATGTTTATTATATGTAATAACTTACTTTTCAGCTGCATACTCAATTCCATTGCCAAAAAGCATCCAAGCAAAAGTCAAAAATAAAGATTGCAAAAGCGTCATCCACCTGTCAAGAGCAAAAAGGTCAAAAAATAAAAAAGCATTAATATGGAAATTTGGAAATGACAAGAAACATTAGAAAGTGGGTGTACAACTCATAAATTAAATTCCATCGAAGTATAAAGGCTCTCAAAAACACCTATGAAGCTTCATTTGCACTCTAGCACTCTTAAAACTCCTTAGAAAAAGACATTTGTTGATTTTAAGGTGAAATTGGGCGAAACAGTGCAAGAGGGTATGTTTAGCAGGGTCATTGGGTGTTTAGTCGGGTCGTTGCACATTTGACTAGATCATTGTGTGTTTTCCAGAGATTCCAGTGTTATTTACAACGACACTACACTCTTGTAGTTGAAGGGCGTGTCTTCCTGGGTCGCTACGCCTTTGCCCAGTTCACTGCACGTTCACTTGGAAGGAGCAAAAACATGCTAGAAAGCCTCCATCACCACCAAGTTTCCAAGTTAGTCATCATATACTTCAGCAAATTAGGTTGGTGGAAAAATTACTTATTCCTTCCCTCCATTATTCACCTACATAGGGTTTAAGTTGTTTGTTGTTATTCCTAAGATCAAACCCTAGTAATACATTCCCACCATTTCAAATCACATTTCCTAGCTTTCATTACAATTCCCCCTCACTTAACAACTATCCTCTGTCACCTCCCTCATTCCACGCATCCCCATCTCCTCTTCATCATCTCTCCTCACATCATTCCACATTTCCCATACCCATAGTCCATTCTACCATTTCCCTAGGGTTTTGAGAGCAACAAATCATGGCAGAAGAAGAACACAAAAGTTAGAGTGAGGAAGAAAAATAAAAGAGGAGGAAATATAAAAAAGGAGGGAAAATCATCAGCTATGAGCCAATCAGCACTAGAGAGCTCATGGCATCTCCCACCACTATTACAATCTTCAAACATATGGGCCGTTTTGAGTTTTGTGAGAAGGTGGAAAGAATCTAGCACCATTCTGAATTGACCAGACAATTCATCATCAACCTCCATGACAACCAAGCAACCCTTGTCGGTGTCACCTTTATTATATCTTCTGCTATCATATCAGCTGCTACTAGGATCCCAAATGTTGGGGAAAAATGGTTTAAACAGGAAGAATTAGATTATTGCTACTATGAGCAATATCTTAAACCCAGCCACAAGAATGAAAGGAGGATTTTCCCTTTCTCTTACCTCCTAGACAGACATGTTCCTATGATGAAAATCATCATGAAGTACTTCACATGTGAGGGAAGGTTTTCTAGGCTCTATTCCTATCATATTTGGTTACTCGTGCATTTTACAAGAGTCAAAATGCTCAATCTACACTACTATATTTACTGGGATATTGAAAAGATTTCATACATTTTCCAAAGGAAAGATCATGATCATCAAATGGGTAGCATATTTCACCATTCTCTCATCAAGATGATAGTCCTAAACTGCCTTGATCAGCTTAACATTGCATGTGACACTTTCATATCCAGTGAGATTTCCACAGTCCCACCTATTCAGCATGGCCAAGAGGCACCTTCATGCTCTCATCCATCCACCTCCATTCCTCCACCTCAGTCCATACATCATTCATCTTCATCTGATGAATCAACCACACCATCACCTCTATCATCACCATTTCATGAGCCTATTCATTCACTTGGCAGAGATGAAGGCACTGGGCAAAAGCATATTGAGCATGGTGATAGAAACAAGCCCAAAAGGACTAGTTTAGGTACCTTGGCACATACCTATCAGAGAGGGTGTTAATGTTAATTTTTGCAGCCTTCCACCAGTGATAAAATATTCTCTTATAAAGTGGTCTTGGGGTGTTAAAGTCAATTTTTTGTCATTTCAGTGAGTCTTCAAGTAAAATTTGGTCACTAGGTATTAGGTCTAGGATTGCTTTCACTCCTTCCAAAGTTTTCCAAATATTTGTCCATTTCAACATTCAGCTGAGTGTACCATCATTCAAATAGTTTTCATCATTATTTCAGGTTCCAATGGGTCATTTTACACCTTGTTTGTGCTTTAGTTGTGCTTAGGTAAGGCTCATTTCCCTCTCCTAGGGTTTTGAAGGTAATTTTTCTTGGATGGTAAAATCATCAACAAAACTTGTATCCTAATGCTCACACCTACCCCTATCCTTAATATACCTTCTTAAACACTTCCCATCACTGATATCCCTCAAATTCATCATTTTCCCACAAACCCTAGCCTATTGCTACAATTTTACACTTTATCCCGTGTTTTGCCTTTTTCGACCCCTTCCCCTCACTCAATCCTTGAAATTCCACTTTATCCTGCTTCATAATGTCCCTCCCTACTTTGCAAAATTTTCTCAAGAATTTAGAAGCCCCTCATCCCCTTCATTTCCCTTCATTTCTACAAATCCGATGTTCCACATATCGGGATAGTTTTTATTCAAATGATTTTTTTGACCAAGAAAATATGAATTTGACAAAAGTGAGAGAGGTTGTTTTCTATAATAGAGCATGTAAGAAAAACCTCCTTCAGCTTTTATACAAGTCTCAAGGTTTGGGAGAAATGTCCAAAACATAATTTTCCTCGGGAGAGTTGATGCACTTCTGTAATAACCTTGGGAAAAGAATTTTTTCTCTTAGATGAAATCTCCAAAAGACTTTCTTGATGAGCCAAATGATACCTAGACACAAAGATATTTCCAATGAGCTATCATGATCTCAATTTGGAGTTGAGGAAGACCTCCAAAAGTTGACTGCAACAACACTCTTCATTTTTGCAGCCTCATTCTGCACATTTTGACTAGTCTTTGGAGATTTCACTTTTGACAGGGAAAATGAGCTCCAACTTCGAAAATTAAAGATTTTCTAGAACGTAGATGGGAATAACTTTCAAATGAGCTATCATGGCCTCAATTTAGACATCGGTAAGGTAGTCAAATGTTGTCTTGAAGAAGAGTTGTGCATAGGGACAGAGCATTGCGCGTAGGCTAGTTTTCCCAATGCAAAAATCCACGGCGTTGCGCGTAGAGAAAGGCATTGCACAGCTATATGTGGCACTGCTCGTAGGGCCAACAAGGGCCAAAATGACCTCCTACCACCCAAAAACACCAAATTTGTCTTCTTTACTCCTCAAACAAGTAAGTGTTTCCCCTGAACTTCATCCTTGGCTTTCAATTAATGCATTTGAGGTTAATTTTCTATGCTAAATGTGAAACCCTAGAATCTCCTCTATTTATGCCTTAAAACCCTAACCCTTACTATTCCTCCCATCACTTATCCCTAAAACCCTAAATCCCCTCCTACATAACACTCCATATCCCTTTTTCCTTCATCCCCAAAGCAATACCCTAAAACCCTAGCCCCTCTCCCTCATTTTCATGGTTCATACCCTCCCACTCATTTTCATGTTTACCTAGTCCACCAAATACCACACAAGATCACTTCCCCTCCCCTTATTCCTAAACACCCTTACTCACTCCCTCCATCCCATCTCTAGAGGTACACAACTTCAAAATTTGATAAACATGGACAAAGAGGACAGAGATTATGACGAGGAGGATAGGGATTTTTATTTGATGGAGCATGATGAGTCAGAACAACATCATATTCATCATGGCATAGAGACAATTGACTTGGAGGCTCAGGATGAGGAAACAAAAGAAAACATCATCATACAAGAGAAAGAGGCTGAAATCTAAGCATTGATGGACAGCTTGGCGAGAGCCAAGTATGTCATCACATATCTGAAACAAGAGAACAAGAAAATGAGTGATAAGAAAGTCCTCATGGAGCTCGAACTTCTCAAGACAATAACACAAAGTGACAAGCACAAATTAACAATGCAAGAGGAAGAAGCATCGATCACCTTGACTTCAATTGAGAAGGAAATCGAGGGGGATAGAAAAAAATGGCTTGAAAGAGTCAATTTTCACTTATATTAGCTACTACAAAGGGTCATTAGGGACAACCAGATCACCGGGCACATGGCCTACCACTAGAGGACCCAGAACAAAATTTGTAATATAAGGATCAAGCAAATGAAAGCAAGGTTGAGACGGGCACTCAAAGGCAAAAAGGAGGAGGATAGGCTTAGGTTTCTTACTGAAGCTTCCTTGGCTCATTAATATGCTTGATGATGGTGTTTCTCACCAATTTTGATCAAATTCAAAGAAATTTTTGCCTTTGGAAAATTTTAGATATTTTAACCCAACAAACTTGGCTCTATGCGCAGTGCCACTGGTGTTGTGCTTTTCCTAGGGACACCTAATGGATGAATGAATTTCATTTTTGGATTCAGAACGATGAGTACATGCACCCTATGCATTTTCTAATTTTTTTGGAGCAGAACTAGTCTACCAAAAGGTTAAAAACACCACAAAAATGACCTTTCTGCCACTTTTTGGACACACAAAAATAGTCTTGGGAGAATGAACTTTTGATGGGTAAAATGAGCTTCAAAGGAAAAAATTTTAGATGTTTTGGAAAGTAGACTTGAAGATATTTCCAATGAGCTATCATTAGCTCAATTTGGATGTTGGGAATGCCTCCAAAAGGGACCTGAAAGTGGCATTGCGTTTAGGGCCAGTGGCACTGTGCGTAGGACAAATTTTGCATAAGATTGCCATTTCACTGTGTTTTGACTATGAGCATGGATTTTCTCTCATGGAGGATGTTTTACTAATGTAAATGATGACTTTTCTTGTAAATATGATGGATAATTAGTAGTAGAGGTTAGATTCATTAGAATAAAAGTCATTTTGAGCACAAATGAATCAGTTTCCTCACTTTTAGAGGCAAGTTGTTAGGATGCCTAGATTCCAGTTTCTTGTTCAGTGTTGGTTAGATTAGCTCCTCATATTAGGGATTAGACCCCTAAGAATGGGAGAAGGTTGAAACAATTTTTGTATCTTCTTATTCTTTCTCATTGTAAAGGGTTGGACTCAGCTGGATGCTTATGCTCTGATTGTACATCATTTCACATCAGTTTAGCAGGAGATTAATGAAAAATCGTAGTTATTTCTTTGGGACCCATGTGGTATGATGTTTAGCTCAGTTTCCTCTCTTGTGATCATATGTTAAAATGTTTTTTTTAGTTCATTAATCATCTCATTGCTTCTAAGTGGATGTTTTCAAGTTGATAGGCAGAATCCATGACATTAATGCTCCGTTTTGGGAAAATATTCACTAGTTTATGTTTTCTATAATTTAGGAAGTATATGTGGCGATCACATGCTCATCCTAGCTTCTCATCGGTCTTGAATTACCTCACCCATCAAACCCTATAGTGCTAAGCTTTATACCTACCGTCCCCCATCGAACACCCTGCAATTTTGACCTAATTTCCTAGCCCTAACTGTCCCACTCCTCTTGATCCAGCAAAACCCTTTCAAAATCAAATAAAACCTTGTGCTAGTATATCTAGCCTAATATTATTTTCATGATCCAGTCATCTTAGCTGAGATCCTTACAGAGAAAGCCCTCTCCTGGCCTAGTAGGTCTAGCTACTTGGCTAAGCGTGGTTTGTGGTTACCTTGGCATTGCCTTCCTTCAGCTTGAGGTTCAATCCAGATGATAACATAGTGGTGACCATACTGGGGAGGAGCGGAAGGTTTTGTATTCCTTGGGAAATCTCATCAAAGTTCATATCTAGATCTGATTATTGATGGTGAACAACGATCAAATAGAAGAAGGATGAAATCATTCACCTAACGACTCTAAATTAGTTTTGAGATCAGATCCAAGGACTCCACTTGAGGATGAACCCAACTAGCACAAACATGAAAGGAAAATATGGAAATATTAGGTATTCAAGTTGGAATTTCATCCAAGACATTATGTTCTTTGTTATAAATTATTTCTTCTCTTTTCCTGAGAATGCCAAGAAGGTTTTACAAACTATATTGTATTTTAGAAAAGATCATAGACCTGCATGTGATTCCTTCCCTTTAAAGATTGTGAAAACAAATTATTTGTACACCTTTGATATTGATCAAGACCCTTATTCTGAATCTTATGATGACCATCTTCAACTTGATGAGTCTAAAGAGACCAAGACCGATTCTATAGCTTTTCTACATATTCCTATACCTTGTAAAATTCTAGATAGATATAAACCTCTGATTTTACCTCCCATATCCCATGCTTTCCCTAAAAATCATTACCTATATCTACCAAGATTTGATGGTGAATGTGACAACATCACTGCTGAGAGACATGCACTAAATTTTGAGTCTTTTCTTGACCTTTTTGATGTTGATGAAGAGGATGTCAGTGTTAGGATTTTTGCTCTTTCTTTTCAAGGCAAAGTCAAGAGTTGGTTCAAAACCCTGCCTAATGTGAGCATCTCAGATCTCTAGTAGATTTTCAAAGTTTTCCTCGACAAGTGGGTGGTCAGACAGAACCCCTTCTTGATTCTATAAGAGTATAACCACCTGAAGAGATAGCCAAGGGAGACATTACAACAATTTTCTGCCAGATTTAACCAAGTTTATTGTTCTGTGCTTGTTAATATAAGACCTCCTTCTGATTCAGCTCTCTTGCATTATCCTGAAGCCTTTGATTTGGAAATGGAGTTTCAGCTGAGAAAAAGGAACCTTGCAACACTTGAAGAGATGCAAAATAGTGCAGTATATGTAGAGGCTAATTTGCTAATCAGAAGGGAAAAGTTGAAGGAAGAAGGGATGAAGAACATAGATCCAGAGGAATTGACATCTTTAGAGGTAAAGTTCAATGTTTTGGTAAGCTCAATGGAAGAGATGATGCAAAAGATCACCATAAGGAATGAGTATGATATTGAAGACAATGGCTCGCTGATTGAAGAAAAACAAGTGGTTGATCCAAAACATTTTCTTTCTTATCCCAGTTGTCATAGATCTGATTATGATTGTTTTATAGATAATCTTGGAGAAGAGAGATCTATTGATCTGACATGTATGCTTGATGATGTGTTTTATACTGACGATTTGCCTAAGTTTGATCAGTATGATGATGATTATGTTCTCCAAACAAAAGCTATTCTTGCAGACATATCAGCAGCTGGTTTGTGGAAGGAGGAAGTTCACTTTCAATAGCTCAAATACAGGGATTAGCCGATGCATATCACCTACAGAAGTGAGGAGGAAAGTGTAGAAAATTTTGAAGTAAGTGAAGGATCTTTGCCTTTTTGTTTCACTTCATTTCAGTTCATCAAAGACAACTTTTGTGCAATTAGAAATCAATTGTTGATAAGTTTTGATCTTGACTATCTAAAGGGAAATGAAATCCTTGTTCAAGACTTCTCATATTTAGATTTGCAACCCCCGAATGCCATTGAATGTTAGGTTGCAGATGAAGACTTGGAAGCTAGAACATATGATCAAATAATGCAAGATAATTCCATACCATTATGTTTTGAATCATTTCAGTTTTTGAAGGGAAATTTGCATAGTATATCTTCAATAAAGGATGAGCAGCCTGTAGAAAATCATGAAATCTCATTGGAACTAATAAAAAAATGGGTTGCAATAGTCTTTTCAAGTTTTCCAAGATCCAATAGCTAATTTGTTGGATGATATCTGTAGTCAAAGTTCTTCTCCATTAGCTAACTGTGAGCTTCAAAAAAGTATTGATACAAACTTGATTCGGTAGCTAGTTTCTTTGTCATTTTTAGACGAAGTCTCATCACAAAGCTCAGATGAAAGTTTGCATTCATGGTATGAGGAGAAACAAAGTAATACATTAAATGAGCTAAATCCCAGTGCACATGAATTTCAGATCCTTATGCAATATTTTTGGAGTCAGATAGAGAATCCATATTATTCAATCTGGGAAAATTTGGATCTATTTACAAGTTTTCATGGGAGTTGCTTTTTAGTAGTTCTATCATGTTGCTCATAAGCAAGCACCTGTGGAGAATTCAACTAGCAGACAAAATTCTTACATGGTTGCATTGGTTGTTCCATTTCACTTGATTAGGATAGGAATGGATCACTTAGAGTAGCGCGTGATTAATAATCTCATATAAGTGAGCATGGTTCAATCAGTTTCAGAGCTAGTTTGTGTCATCAAGTCATCAGTTTTCAGTTTTGCATTTCAGTTTGAGTTTTTGACCATATTGGCCCACATGGTTAGGCACTTGGTCTACGGTGTTCTTGACACCTCCAAGGAGTTTCCATCCCCATTAAGGCCAATGTTAGTGTCAGTATTTGCATCCTTCCACCAGTGATCAAATATGCTCTTATAAAGTGGACTTGGGGTGTCAAAGTCAAATTTTTGTCATTTCAGTGAGTCTTCAAGTAAAATTTGGTCACTAGCTATTAGGTCTAGGATTGTTTTCACTCCTTCCAATAGGTCATTTTACACCTTGTTTGTGCTTCAGTTGTGCTTAGGCAAGCCTCATTTCCCTCTCCTAGGGTTTTGAAGGTATTTTTTCTTGGATTGTCAAATCATCAAAAAAACGTGTATCCTGATGCTCATACACCTTACCCTATCCTTTATATACCTTCTTAAACACTTCCCATCATTGATGTCCCTCAAATTCATCATTTTCCTGCAAACCCTGGCATATTGATACAATTTGACACTTTTCTAGGTTAGGCTTGTATTTTGCCCTTTTGGACCCCTTCCCCTCACTCAATCCTTGAAATTCCACTTTCTCCTGCTTCCTAACATCCCTCCCTACTTCCCAAAATTTTCTCAAGAATTTAAAAGCCCCTCATTACCTTCATTTCCCTTCATTTATACAAATCCCATGTTCCACATATCGGGATAGTTTTTATTCAAATGATGTTTCTGACCAAGAAAATATGAATTTGACAAAAGTGAGAGAGGTTGTTTTCCATCATAGAATAGAGAAGAAAAACATCCTTCAGTTTTTACACAGGTCTCATGGTTTTGGATAAATGTCCAAAAAATTATTTGCCTCATGAGAGTTGATGCACTTCTGAAATGACCTTGGAAAAAACATTTTTTCTCCTATATGGAATGTCCAAAATACTTTCCTGATGCATCAAATGATAACTAGGCATAAGGATATTTCCAATGAGCTATCATGAGCTCAATTTGGAGTTGAGTAAGATGTTGGGCCACTAATTTGTCCTTATTATTATCACTTGTTGATGCATATTTCATCCATTTTGACCATTCTTTATCACATCATTTATCATAATTTATCATATAATTCCATTTTATAATTATTTATCCTCTTATGGATAAATACTATTTTTCTCCTTTATTTTTAATAAATTGATGATTATTATGCATGATTTTACCAATGATGGTTTATTAATGGATTTGTTGTAACATCACTCATGATTTTAGCTTCCAAGATCTTTTCCAGATTGCAAATTTGATCTCCAACTCACAATTAAATATTCCAACTCAAAAATTCATTGGAATAAGAAGTGACAGTTTTACATTAGACATTTCAAACAAATGAAGGAGAATCTAGAAGATCTGAAACATGGGTTTTGTCCAGAAGGGACCGAGTTAGTGTTTTAATGAGCAGTTTTCCAAAATTCGATCTGTATTAAGAGAAGCTAAAGCCTCTTCGAAGACGATTTTCTTGTGGCCGTTTTCCAAATTCTTCCAGTTGCAATACCAAATTCGTCTTGTTCCTATTGAATGTTGATGGAAAGATATTTCAGATATGATCTTGTTGATCAATTTGTTTTGTGTAATCCAAATTTGTAATGGAAATAATTTTGTAATCAAATTTGCTGTAACTCCCCTTTGCTTTTTTTATATTTAAATGACAATAGAGATCAAAGGAAGGGGCAGAATTAGAGAACAGGAGAATAGAGAGGAGGAAATCTCTCACCTTTTACTTCAATTGTAATTTTAATTTACAGAGGCGTGATTTTGAAGGAGATAGTATTGTAATGACAAGTGACTTTGATGATTAATAATTAACTTGCATTGCTATTCATTCGGATATTCTAAAGTAGCTAAGCAGTATTCGTTGGTGGCTAGGGCCCGGCCTTTGGTGGATCTTACTGATCTTCCTTTTTTTATACTTTTCAATTTACTGCAAGTTTATTTTGCATTACAGCTTTGCAGTTGATTTACTTTCGTTAATTGGGAATTCTGGTATTCATTCCATTGATGCACAATTATAATTGGTTTTATTTATTCATGTTGTAGATTGAATTAGTCATCAGTTAAAGAATCATTTTTGGTTAATTAAAGGATACAGTGTTATTAATTAGATTAAATTCTTTCTTTCTATCCAGTAGTTTACGTCTCGCTGAAAGAGCTCAGTTAATGCTACGGTGTTCTTGGTTGATTATCATTTGAATTGGTTGATTAAGATTTAATTATGGTTTTGTTTGAGATTGAGTCGTGATGCTTAGATGAATTACTTCCCTTAAAAGTACAGGCTTGATATTTATGATTGCATCCATTTACTCTTGTATTGAAACTAATAACTTATTTTAAAGCATTACTATCTAGATTTATAGCTTGCACATATTGTGTACACTCCTGGAATGAAATGACTTACCGAGGTTGATAATTAATGTGAGGATATTATGACTTTTAAAAGACACTTTTTAACACCCAACATTTTGGCGTCATTACTGGGGAGAGTGTTGTTATTTCACAAAAGTGATGTATGTTTGGTATTTGTTGTTGGGAAAGAAGTAGATATTAAAAACAGAAGGTAAGAACCTGTGTACGAGTAAGTAAAGTTCTTGCTCCCTCGCCTGCTTTTCAGCGCAATTTCGTAGCAATTGAACTAGAAATAAAAGTTTGATGTTTGTTTGCTGCGAAAGAAATAGGTATTAAAAATGGAAGGTAAGAACTTGCGTATGAGTAAGTAAAGTGTTTGCTCCTATGCCTGCTTTTCAACAAAATTGTATAGGAATTAATGTAGAAATAAATTTTTGAATTTTTGTTTGAATGACTAAGAAAAACAAAACAAAAAAAAGGTGGAAATTTTGAAAAACAAATCTCATGATTTCACTTAAGTGGTGATGTAAGCACCACCCATTTCACTAACCAGTTGACAAGAACATTTGAGGGAGAAGCCTCATAGAAACACATGAAGAACATCTTCTATTATGGTAAGAAATGGCTCACATTTCTACTTTTGAATTCCCTATCAAAGATCTAGGAGGAGTGACATAAATGCACATAATTCCCCCATCTTCTCTACCAAATTTTCATGGTTTGGAAAATGAAGACCCCGATACATATTTATTTGAGTTTGAAGTACTTTGTAAAGGATACAATTATTGTACTAATGATCAAATATTGAAAGTGTTTCCTCTTACTCTAAAAGGAGCAGCTCTCCGATGGTTCATGAGCCTTGGTGGGAACTACATCCAAACATGGGAGGACATGAAGAATGTATTCTTAAAGAAGTACCAAGACTATTGCAAGTCTGATGAATATATTTTCAATATGGTACGAGGGGAATATGAAAGCTTGGAGGACTATGAAGAGCGATTTCATTACAACCTTCAAAAATCAAAGCATAAGCATTTGAAAAAATATATCTTAAAAATGCTCATTCTTAAAGGAATCAAAGATGAATTTTTAGAACTCTTAAATCTAATGGGAAAAGGTGATGTTTTTCAGTTATCATATGATGATATTTGTGAATTATGCATAAGGTATTCAAGAGGAGTCTTTAAGTCTGGTAAGAATTGTAGAGAAGTTTCTTCTTTCTTTTCTAAATCTACTACAAGAGCAAGAGATATAGGAGTTGAAATCAATGATTTATATGAGCATTTTAAAATTGATTTTATTAGCTCTCTAAATTCACAATTGGATGTTTTGCAGGTTCAGAAAAACAAGAAATTGAAGAAGTGTTTTTCCCTCATTTCCAAAAGGAGCATCCCATAGATAGTTAGTCTTCCTTATCTAGGATGGAAGTAGCATATCAAAGAGATGGGGAAGTTGCAACAATGTCAAAACCATTGAAATCATGGCCTACATGTATGGTTCAAAACAATTCCTCTCCATTTTCTTACTTGCATAATCCATTATGGAATACTCGTGTTAGGGCAGCCATGTCAATCTCAATATAACCCCCACCAATTTTGTCTACAAGTTTGGCATGGTTCATCTTATGATTACATGAATACTCTCCCACACCTTGTAACACATCATCCATATTCTTCACCAACTCTTCCACAACATCTTGCTTGCACACAAAAATCATCCACACAACCCAATCAACCACATCATCAAAATGTTCCATGTCCTACATAATTTCTTACTCAACTCATTCCACACCCTCATCATAATAAACCAGTACAACATGCTTACAGTGTTGAACTGCAAAATTTACCCACCCTTCCCACCCACTCTATCTTACATGCACCATTACAGAAAACTTATATTGAGTTTGGGAATGTTTCAAATCCAAAAATTGTAGAAGTTATGAAAGAAAATGAGGCTTCTTCTAGCCTGCATCAACAAGCCGTTTTAAAAACTCAAGAACTTCATGATATGACGGTTATGGGAAATCAAGAAAGCAAGGGATATATTCAATATTGGTTTCACTCCATCATTTGTTTGCAGCCTCATTCCATACTTCAACAATTTTTGGCACCATCTTTTCAAGGGTAGTTGGCTTCTCATACCCTACTATTTATTAGCATGCATTTTTCAAATTTGGGTATGTACATATTGGAGGGCTTATTTCGAAAATGGATCTACTGGAAGTATTATTATATGTAAGCATATTCATTTTTCAAAGCAGAGTAGGTTAGTGTAGGAAAAAAATAAATAAATAAGAACATAAATAAATACATTTTTTTATTATTATGTAAAAATAGTTGTTTTTGTTGCAACACGCTGTGTAAATCAAAATTGGTAATAAATATTTTATTTTATTTGTGTATTTAGATGTATTATATTGAAAATAATAGTTCTACAAACACTCATATTCATTTTTATCACCAATTTGGAAAAATTGATTGAATATCATATTTTTTGGCTTGCGGGCTTGATGAAATTTCTAAAAACACAGTCGGGACAGTCACATTTTGAGGGAGAAAAAGTGAATATTTTAAAAACATATTTCTATGCTAAGTATCCCTTGATGTCTACTTTTCAACCCAATTTTAATCACTCCATTTGGATTTGAAACGAAAAAGTTATAACCAAAACATTGACAGGGCGTCTAGTAGGCAGCTTAGAAACAGATTTGGGATAGTCAATTTTTGGAGGCCTAAATGACTATATTTTTAAAACCTATTTCTAAGGTATATTCCCCTATGAATATAGTTTACAAGGAAATTTGAATCACTCAATTTCGATATCGTATGAGAATGTTATGACCTAAATACTGACTGTCTATCCTAAATCATCACTCTTGAAACTCTGTTTTTCTAGCTGTTCATCAAAGTATTTGACCCATCAATTCTTCTTGTCTTCAAAACCTATTTCTATTTGGGACAAATAAAGGAACCTACTTTCATTCCCAATTTGAATCAGCCCAATTTTTCATCAGACTAAAAAGGTGTGCTTAAAATATCCTAAGTTGGTCTAAGCTGGGATATCGAAAATGACTATGTTATGCTGGTCGTTCTAAGTAAAATTGACATATCGTATCATGGAATTTTTAAAACCTATTTCTATTAGAGATATCCTGCTGAACTAAATTTCATTTGGATTTGAAATTACTAAAATCAAACAAAAAACAATGAAGTTATGATTAAAACATTGCAGGTTAGCATGATTGGTCACTACTCTCTCACAGGTAATAAATTAATTTTACTTTGTTATTTTCTCCCTGGATTTATTTTACAGAGTAACTACTTATTTCTTTTGTGTAATTCTTAGATTAGGGGAGACCTATCACCTTTCTTTCTCCATGATTTAATGTTTTATTGCAGGTAGACACTCATTTTCTGCAGGTCCTAGGAGAATAAAGAAGGTCAATTTATGAACGAGCGGTTCATCAAAGAAATTTTAAACAAGGGAATTTCATCAAATTCATTATTTAATGGATTCATAACAGAAGAAATGAAGAATTGATTTCCATTTGAAGATTCATGTCACTACCACCAAACCATTTTTCCAAGAGATCATTTTTTTCCATTAACAAATTGATATTCCATTAGGAAATAACATGTTATGAAACTAGCTCACAAAAAGATAGAAAAGAGAGATCCACGCCTTAGAATTCAGCCTTTTCGAGGGGGCAACCTCCTTTACATTACATAAATGAACAATTCTTGGATGATACAAATGACAAAACCTCCTTTCTATATATAGGAGTCTAAGGAGTCACAATATAATCCAGCCGACCTAACAATAATAATATAAAGCCACAAAAATAGCAATAGAGGGATTCTATGGGGCACAGAAATAATAATATGGGGGTAATAGGGGCACAACAATATAAATAGGGGGTATAACTACAATAGTAATGGGGTAATCACTAGTATTATAGGGACCCAACATGCCCCTCTCCTTCAAAAAAGTGTTGTCCTCAACGCTTGAGTAGTTCTGGATACTTCTGCATAAAATTCTCATCCTCCCATGTGGAATCTTCAGCGGATAAGTTCTTCCACTTGATAAGATACTCTGAAATTGATCGATTTCGTAGCTGTCGAGTTCTTGTTTCTGTGACTGCTTCCGGTTCCAATATAATTTTTCCTTCCTCGTCAAGTTCTGGCAATATTGTTTGAATTGGGAGCTTGTCACCTATAACCTTCTTTAAACATGAAACATGGAAAACTGGGTGCAATCGAGAAGCTGCAGGAAGCTCCAATTTGTATGCCATAGTACCAATCTTTTCCAACACCTTGTACGGACCATAATACTTTGGTGATAATTTATTATCCTTCTTAGCTTGCTTTAGGGACATTTGCTTATATGGTTGTAGCCGTAGGAATACCCAATCACCTACATCAAAACTTCTTTCACTGCGATGTTGATCTGCCTGTTGTTTCATTCTATTTTGTGCCAACACGAGGTTATCCTTTAAGAGTTGGAGGACTTGTTGTTGATGTTCGATGTGATGTTCCACTGCCTGAACCTTAGAATTTTCTCTTAAATATGATGTGATGGATGGTGGTTGATACCCATAAAGTGCCATAAATGGGGTCATTTTTGTTGCTGTATGGAAGGAAGTGTTATACCACCATTCAGCCAGAGGCAACCATTTGACCCATTGTGTCTGTTTATCAGATACAAAGCAACGAAGATATCCTTCCAAACATTTGTTTACTATCTCAGTTTGCCCATCAGATTGAGGATGATAAGATGAGCTATGAGCTAACTGAGTACCAAGACAAGAAAATAATTCTGTCCAAAAATTTCCAGTGAAAATGGGATCTCTGTCACTTACAATAATCTTTGGGTTTCCATGTAGCTTTTGAATTGTTTCCATAAATGCAGTAGAAACTGTACTGGCTTTAAATGGATGTGATAATGCACAAAAGTGTGCATACTTGGTAAGTCTGTCAACTACCACCATGATGACACTCTTTCCCTCAGACTTGGGTAAACCTGTGATAAAATCCATTGAAACCTCCTCCCAACGTTGGCTTGGAATGGATAAAGGTTGTAATAGACCTGGTGTCTTAATTGTTTCAACTTTATTTTGCTGGCAAACCAAACATTCCGCCACAAACTTTTGAATATCTGATTTAAGGCCATCCCAAAAAAATTCCTTCTTAACCCTGTGGTAAGTTTTTAAAAATCCTGAGTGCCCTCCTAAGGGAGAAGTGTGCAATTCCATAAGAATCTTTTGTTTTAGCTGGGAATTCTTACAGAGGTATAAGCGATCTTTGTACCATAACGAATCATTTTGCCAGCTAAATGTATCAGAAGTACTGGAATCTTGTTGTAGCTTTTGAATAAGTGCCCACACTTCTTCGTCATTCTTCCATTCCTCCCTTGCTTCGTTTATCCAATCTGGTTGGATAATAGAAATGGCACACAACAATGCTTCCACATCCTCATCCTTTCTTGAGAGTGCATCTGCCACCACATTTTGCTTCCCTTTTTTGTAGATGATTTCAAAGTCATAACCCAACATCTTTGTGACCCACTTTTGTTGCTCTTCAGAGGATAATCTTTGTTCTAAAAAGTATTTAAGGCTATCATGATCCGTTTTTACCTTGAAGTGTCTTCCCATTAGGTAGGGTCGCCATTTCTTAAGTGCATGGAGTATTGCCAACATTTCCTTCTCATAAATAGCTTTGCTTAAAAACTTTCCCTTGATTGGACGACTTTCAAAAGCAATGGGTCTTTCATCTTGCATTAGAACAGCACCAATTCCATTTCCTGAAGCATCACATTCCACAATAAAGGTTTTTGTGAAGTCCGGTGTAGCTAAGACCGGTGCTTGGCACATTGCCTCTTTAAGATGTTCAAAGGCCTTTGTTGCTTCCGGAGTCCATGAAAATGAATCTTTCTTCAATAATGTTGTTAGAGGTGCTGCTATTCTCCCATAATTCTTAACAAACTTGCGATAATACCCTGTCAACCCAAGAAATCCTCGCAGATGCTTTATGGATGTGGGGATTTTCCATTCCTTAATGGCTTTAATTTTGCTAGGGTCTACCTTAACTCCTTCATGAGATACAATATGACCCAAATATTCCACCTCCTGGACTCCAAAGAAACATTTGGATCTTTTTGCATATAATTGTTTCTCCTCCAATAGTTGTAGCACCCTGTCAACATGTTCAACATGATCCTTCCAAGACTTGCTGTAGATTAGTATATCATCAAAAAATACTAACACAAATTTTCTAAGGAATGGTTTGAAAATTGAATTCATCAAACCTTGAAATGTTGAAGGTGCATTGGTAAGGCCAAAAGGCATGACCAAAAATTCATAATGACCCTCATGAGTTCTAAATGTTGTTTTCGGAATGTCTTCAATCTTCATTCTGATTTGATGATATCCTGAACGAAGATCCAACTTGGTGAAGTAAATTGATCCATGCAATTCATCCAGTAATTCATCAATAACAGGAATGGGGAACTTATCTTTAATAGTGAGCTTGTTGAGCTCCCTATAATCTGGACACATGCGCCATGATCCATCCTTCTTGTGCACCAATACTACTGGAGCTGAGAAAGAACTTTGACTCGGTTGAATTATACCAGCCTCTAGCATTTCTGCAACCATACGTTCAATTTCACTTTTTTGGACATATGGATATCTGTACGGCCTGATGTTTGGAGGAACACTTCCTGGAATCAGATGAATAGCATGATCATGATCACGCATAGGTGGGAGACCTTTGGGAGTCTCAAATACCTTGGAATGATTGTCCAGGACTTTTTGGAGATCTGGAGAAATAGATGATTCCAATGTGGAAACATCTAGCGAACATAATTGTGCAATTACACCTCTTTGCTCCTTTTTTAGAAGCTTTGTCATGCCATTAGAGCTGATTATCTTTCCTGGTTTCCCTGCAATACCCCTTAATTCAACTTCCTTTCCTTCCACAGAAAATTTCATGAAAAGTTCTTGAAAATTAAAAGCTATTGTACCCAAGGATTGTAGCCATTGGACTCCTAGTACAACATCAGCACCTCCCATTGGAATGGAAAGCATTGGGCTAGTCAATACATATTCTCCCATGGATAGCTTGATATTATGGCACTTTCCAGAACAATTTATTGTTCCTCCATTTGCAATCATCACTTGACACTCTGGTGCTGGATATAGGAAGCAATTCAATTCTTTTGCTACCCTACAATGAATAAAATTGTGGGTGCTTCCTGAATCAATCAACACTATTACCTTTTTCTTCTTGATTTGTCCTTCTATCTTGATGGTTTGAGGAGTGGTAATTCCCGCCAATGCATTACAAGATATGGTCGGATTTATTTGTTCTTCATCTAGGCTTTGTTCCTGGAATATATCCTCTTCTTTTGACCTTTCTTGCTCCTTTTCTTCTTCCTCTTCACAATCTATGTAGAATAATTTTTTCTCAGCACACTTATGACCTTTTGTGTATTTGCTATCACAATTGTAACAAAGCCCTTTTGCTCTTTTTTCTTCCAATTTTTGTGGTGTCAACCTTGTAGGTTGTGGAAGACTATGGGCAACAACACTTCCGTCTTTATAGTTGTGAGTGGTATGCTTCCTAGTTGCCATAATTTTGCTTTCCATTTTTCTTGCTAACCTGAATGCCTTCTCTAATGAATCAGGTTCCCAAAGGCGCACATCATGTTGGATATTATCCTTTAAAGACCCTATGAACACATCAATCCTATGCTCCTCTGGAATATCTTTTACCCTTATGTTCAATTTTTGGAACTCCTCAATGTGCTCCATTATTGAACCCTTTTGTTTGAGACTTATCAATTGGCTAAAAAAAGTGTTGCTTTTTGTATCCTCATAATGTGCTATCAATTCTTCCGTAAAAATTGCCCAAGTGATAAATTGTTTACGAGAACAAAGCCATTGATACCATACAAACTGATTTGGTTCCAAATATAAAGTTGCCATACGTACCTTTTGTGTGTTTTGCACATTATTGAGATCGAAGAATTGCTCCATCTGTAATATCCATGTGGCGGGATCCTTGCCATCAAACTTCCTCATATCGATTTTTGGAACATGGTGAGTCTTCGATCCAACATTAGAGTCTATGGAATCATGATTAACATTTCTTTTGTTCTCATCATGAGTTTCCTTTACTACCTTTTCACCATTAGTGACCCTTTCTTGTAGCAACTTCTTCAATTCATCCATCTTATCATCCATGCCATCAATTTTAGCGTCCATGCCATTCACCTTAGCTTCCATGCCATCCATCTTAGATTCCACGCCATTTACCTTAGATTCCACGCCATTTATCTTAGATTCCACGCCACTTATCTTAGCTTCTGTTAGCTTTTGTGAGCGTGACATTTGTTGCACTTGTTCTTGTAATTTTGATATATCATGTAGCATTTCTTCCTCTTCTTCATGAGTCATGCTAGAGCTTTCAGGTTCCTTACTAGGTGTTTTCATTTTCTTTCCTCGGGGCATCAGTTACCGATAATAATGTTTTACTATGCCCTTTGAATTCCGTTAAACCAAGCTTACACAAAAATTAAAAAAAAACTACACACCTTTTTTCACTTTATAGAAGCCTGATATTGAATCTGATGTATCTCTGTAATTTCAGATCATCCAATTTTGAAATTGCTACCTGTAGTAGCCTTTTGCGTCCTCTTTCCAATGCCACAAGTCTGAGCCAAATTGGATTCTCCAAGGAAGAGTTATGTGAAATCTCCCACAGTGACTTGCTTTTAGACTGGTTCAGTAGAGCGAACTTGTACGACATGCCACGAGTCCCCGTTTCAACCTTTGAATCTGAAACACACACACAAAAAACTACAGTCCGTCCTCTTTCTGTACCTTCTTACGAAATTTCAATCCAATCCCCAGAGAGAAAGTTATCACGATTTTCCCCAGGTCACCTGTTTTGAATGTAATTCAGGAGTCTACAAAAAGACCAACTTCCTCAGATCATATCTCCGCAAATATCGCGCAAAAAGCTCTGAAATTCGGACCCAAGGTTCAACGTGATTTCTTCTCAAATGGGTTTTTTTTTCTACTTTTGAAACGTCACAGAAACAAAGTTATAGCGAAAATTCCACGATGACTTGTTTGGAGCAGCGAAACCCTAGAATCCAAAGCTATGATACCAAATGTTATGAAACCAGCTCACAAAAAGATAGAAAAGAGAGATCCACGCCTTAGAATTCAGCCTCTTAGAGGGGGCAACCTCCTTTACATTACATAAATGAACAATTCTTGGATGATACAAATGACAAAACCTCCTTTCTATATATAGGAGTCTAAGGAGTCACAATATAATCCAGCCGACCTAACAATAATAATATAAAGCCACAAAAATAACAATAGAGGGATTCTATGGGGCACAGAAATAACAATATGGGGGTAATAGGGGCACAACAATATAAATAGGGGGTATAACTACAATAGTAATGGGGTAATCACTAGTATTATAGGGACCCAACATAACATCATAGCTGTTGTAACTTAATTTATTTATTTATTTACTATTTTTAAAGAAAGTGTTGTTTATTTTCTGATTTCTTTTATGTTTTTGTGTTTCAGGTGTTGCTTCCTTCAAATTTGTAGTGTCCGCTCTATTGGCGATTGAAAAAAACCTTTTTTGCGTATTCTACTATTCAAACTTTTGAACAACACTTTTTTCTTGCGTGGTTTGTTGTTCAAACTTTTGAACAACACTTTTTTTACGTATTTTTTTGTTCAAACTTTTGAACAACTATTGTTCAAACTTTTCAACAGCTGTTGTTCAAACTTTTGAACAACACTTTTCCTTGCGTGTTTTGTTATTCAAACTTTTGAACAATTTTTTTTGTGTATTTTGCTGCTCAAACTTTAGAATAACTACTATTCAAAATTTTGAACAACACTTTTTTCCTTGCATGTTTTTTTGTTCAAACTTTCGAACAACACTTTTTTGGGTATTTTGCTGTTTAGACTTTTGAACAACACTTTTTCTTACGTGTTCTGTTGTTCAAACTTTTAAACAACACATTTTTCTAGCGTATTTTGTTGTTCAAACTTTTGAACAACATTTTTTTTTGCGTATTTTGTTGTTCGAACTTTTGAACAATACTTTTTCTTGTGTATTTTGTTATTCAAACTTTTGAACAACAATTTTTTGTGTATTTGATGTTCAAACTTTCGGACAACTGTTGTTCAAACATTTCAACAACGCTTTTTCTTGCGTGTTTCACTGTTCAAACTCTTGAACAACACTTTTTTTTGCATATTTTGCTGTTCAAAATTTTGAACAACTACTGTTCAAACTTTTCAACAACTCTTTTTCTTGCGTGTTTTTCTATTCAAACTTTTGAACAACATTTTTTTATGTATTTTTTTGTTCAAACTTTTGAACACCCGGTGTTCAAACTTTTGAACAACACTTTTTCTTCTTACGATTATTTTGCTATTCAATTTATTGAACAACAATTTTCTGCGTTTTTGCTATTTCAACTTTGGAACAACACTTTTCTGCATTTTTTCTATTCCACCTTTGGAACAACACTTTTCTCTGTTTGTCTGATGTTCCAACTTTGGAACAACACTTTTCTGCATTTTTGTTGTTCCAACTTTGGAATAGCACTTTTCTGCATCTTTACTGTTCCAACTTTGGAACAACACTTTTTTGTTTTTCCTATTCCAGCTTTGGAACAGGATTTTTTTGCGTTTTTTCTATTCCAACTTTGGAATAACACTTTTCTACATTTTTGTTGTTTCAACTTTGGAACAACACTTTTGCGTGTTTGTTGTTCCAACTTTGGAACAACACTTTTGTGTGTTTGTTGTTCCAACTTTGGAACAACACTTTTTGCGAGTTTTTGTTCAAACTTTTGAACAGCTGCTATTCCAACTTTTGAACAACTGTTGTTCCAACTTTTGAATAGCTGCTGTTCCAACTTTGGAACAACACTTTTTGTTGTTTGATGTTCAAACTTTTGAACATCACTTTTCTTCTTGCGATTATTTTTTTGTTCAATCTATTGAACAATAGATTAAACAGTACCTTTTTCTTGCATTATTCTTCTGTTGAATCTATTGAACAACACTTCTTTTCTTTCTTGCATTATTTTGTTGTTCATTTAATTTAACAACTGTTGTTCAATCTTTTGAACAACACTTTATTTCTTGCATGTTTTGTTGTTCAATATTTTGAACAACTGTTATTCAATCTATTGAACAACACTTTTTACGATTGTTTTGTTGTTCAACCTTTTGAACAACTGTTGTTCAATCTATTGAACAACATTTTTTACGATACATGTTGTTCAAACTTTTGAACATCACTTTTTATTCTTGCGATTATTTTGTTGTTCAATCTATTTAACAACACCTTTTTTCTTGCATTATTCTATTGTTCAATTGTTTGAACAACATTTTTTGCGTTTTTGTAGGAATAAATGTGATTTCTCTTTACTGTTTCATCGCCAGTCATTTTTCCATTTTTCTTTCTCTTTTATGTTTTGAATAAAAAAACCATCTGGTTGGCTTTGTGCCTAATATGAAGAAAAAGCAGTAATATTAATACCATTATGATTTATAAAACCTTCTGATAGTCATCTTTATTCTGAAGCTGACATGGTGCACCTATATAATGACTGGTTGAATATCTTCTTTTTGGACACATCATAAAATGATTTATTATTCTAATACCATGCTAGTTTATCTTTTACACTTTCAAAAGGATAAATCCCTTTGATATGATGATATGGGGGGAAAGCATAACTTTCATTGGCATTTTTTACCTCTTACGCCATCCCTGACTCTTAAGGAGTAAATGAGCCTCCCTCTCTTTACAATAGAAGAATTAAAATATAAAAATATGAAAATGTAACAAGCATTGTCTTAAAGAGGATAGGGGGTCTCATCACGAGCCAGCCTACCATGATCATAAGGGTGTAACAAGTGACATTCAATTATGGCCACTACACTAAGGTAATGATGTTATTGATGGTTAAAACCGTGAGAATGACAGGGGGTCTCATCACAAGCCAGCCTGATCAATTTGTTATATCCTAGTAAATGGCACTATGCTTTTTTTGGTTACTATGCTAGCATAATGGTCTCTTTATAAAAAAAAATAAAACCATCTACATACTAAATGGAGGACTCTGGCTCATTTTTGGGGTTAAAAAGCAACCCTATCGAGGCTATGAATGCTTGCTGGCATCAGGCGATGTCTTTCCATGTTTGACTTTAGAACATCTCTTCACATGGGTTGACTTTTACATTGGGTGAAAATTGAACGAGTTTGAAGACCCTGGATCTAGTTTCATCCATCTGAGTTGCAATATATTTAGGGATATAAAACATCAAATGTACAAAGATGTTGCACAGATGGTCATTTGAACCAAGGATGGTGACTCTACGTCTGAAGAATCACCAGTCTACAGCTGCTAACGACTATTTGATCTATGTACATGAAATGAATTTATAAAGCTGAAGATGGGAATGCCCGCCTCGGCCAAATCATCAAAATTATATTATGATGATGTATTGTATTGTAACTTGTATAGGTCACCTTCCAGTTTCAAAACCGCAAATTCTCATGATAAAGCATTTCACCTGACATCAAGATTTACAACTTCGTGCTTTAGGGGGCAGCTATTATAAACATATTTGGGCACTTCAACCCCAAAAATTATATGTCAATAAACTAGGGCTCGTCAACCCCTAAAAGAGTTGTTTCATACCCTAAAAGAACATGGTCATCTAATTACATCATTCCCCAAAAGTTCCACCTTAAAAACCATCCAGAAATGGCCTAAACTGAACCATACTGACTGCTACACTGGCCAAGTGTGATGCATACTGAATGATACATTGCTCAAGTGTGATGCATAATGATTAGGCCTTCTATAGGGTGCGATGAGCGAGGATGGACAAATGTCCGGGACAGTTTGCTAAGTGGATGCTCATAGAATCTTCTAGAAACTCCCCCTTTGCCACTTGCCTCTCTGAATTCACCCAAGGATGAGAAAGGGATCTAAACTTTAGTTATATCTTCTCTTGTGGAACCAAATGTAACAAGTGGAATGACACTAATCAAACCCCAGAGATGAATCACACTCTTGCACACATCTATAAATGGATCCCTCATCTAAGAGATCCGGAGGCTAGAATTTTGTGAATTGCAAGTAAGTGCTGATAGTTTGTAATTGATAAAAGAGCATTGTATTGTTGGTGTGATCTTGCTATTTCATGAGGTGAAGAGTGCTTGATGTTGGGAGGATGATGCTGGATCAAACAAGTGGGTTGTAATTCTCCCATCTATTCAATAAAGTTCTTCAAATTTTCTTCCATATGATTGTGCAATTGTGAATGTTATCATTTGCAAATGCTATTATATGTTCATTATATATCTAATTCTGTAATGTGTATGTTGTAATAGATCAATATGCTTTGAAGGTTCTTTGTTACTATGTTTCTATAGGTACTCTCCAAGCAGGATAAGTACGGGGATGAGTTGTAAGCTTTGTCAAGGGGGAGAGAGATCAAGCAAAGGATTAAGCGGAAGTTCCAGGTTGGTCCCATTGTCTTTCGCTTATCCATTACACATAGAAGAAATCATTGAATTTCTTTGAAACTATTGTTTCTAGGATAGCTTCCAAACCTAGAGGGCTAGTCGCTAGAAAAGACACTAGTTTTCAAAGAAACATCAAGGTAGGTGCCGAGCATGTTTCCGGTCTTGACAGAAACACTTTAAACCAATACTGAAGTGGGAGTCCAGGTAAACGAACCCAGAGTGGTCTAGCTCGAATCTGTTCCCTTTCTGGATCAAATAGAGGACTCCAACACTTGAGAAGGACTAGAGCCATCTCTATATGCCAGTACCGAGCAAGTACCAGATCTGTGTATTCCTCCTTTGTAAAATGCAGTGCAAACCAACCAGGGAAAATTTTAAGAACCCTCCCTAAATTTATAAATATAATAAATGGGCGAATCTCCATGGTATATAGGAAAAATGGAAGGCGATTTTATCAATAATATAATATGTATATATAATTTTTTGGCGAATCTCTCACCAGGCATGGCAAATATTTTACTCAATTATAAAATCTTGTAAGATCTTGGCGAGTCTTTCACTAAATAATAAAACTTTGTAAAGTCCTAGTGAATCTTAGCATAGGCTACATGCTGGTTTAATTCCCCCATTTAAATAGGCTACATTCCAGGTGAATACCATGGGTCGATACCATGTGCCATTTTGGTGAATACCATGGGTCAATACCATGTGCCATTTTCATTTTTATTAATTCTAATATTAGGGTTAATAATGGTTTTTTGCATGGTATTAATAACAATCTAGTCCATGGTATTTGTCCCATAGTATTTTGGCCATAGGTTTCACCTAAATATAACCTATTTTTTGAGTGTTCGTAAATATAAGGTGACTTATGGAGTAAATATAAAAAATGTTTTATTTGTTCACCATACCTCTCGTTTATTTATATTTTTATTAATTTACCATACCTCTTTTACAAATATGGTATTTGGCCCATAGGATTCACTTAAATAAAACCTCTTTCTTGAGCAATCATAAATAGAACGAGGGTTATGGACTAAATATAAAAAGAGGTTTTATTTATTTACGATACGTCTAGTTTATTTATATTTTTATTTATTTACCATACCTTTTGAGTAAGTATAAAAAGACGTTTTATTTATTTACCATACCTCCACTTTACTTATATTTTTATTTGTTTACACCCTTACATGTATATAAGGTGACTTATGGAGTAAATATAAAAAATGTTTTATCTATTTACCATACCTCTCATTTATTTATATTTTTATTAATTTACCATACCTCTTTTATAAATATGGTATTTGGCCCATAGGATTCACTTAAATAAACCCTATTCTTGAAAATGGGCGAATGGAAGGTTGTAAGTCCTAATTTCAAGGGCTAAATTTACCTTTTTTACCCTCTCCCTTAAAATAAGGTGGGCTATTTGAGGTGATTTGTAAAAATGTACTATGATACAAAATATTCGCCCACTAAAAATTTAAAACCCGTTAATTTCGCCAAAGGGCGAACATTCGCCCCTAAAATTATCCTTGAAACCAACCCCGAGGAAGGATCTAGACCTTTGGCAGTTCTTTAAGGGTGTTGCCCCAAATTTCATGCACCTAGAGGGTCAATCTCTCTGCCGAATAAGCCCTACCATGGACATGCCCAACCAGGACAGAGCTGGCCTTATTTGCAACTTCCCCCATTGATATACCCTCACTAAAACAAATGGTGAAATCCTTTGTTGAAGCCTTCACGCACTTGACTTTTCTCTTTCCAGTCTGGGGCGCTGATGGATGATCCTGTAGTGGGTCGGAGGAGGTGTGCCCTTCCTATTGTAGTTGAGCTGCCGATTTTACCCTAATCACAGGCATGTTGAAACACTCGATGGGGAATTAGTAGAAGTAGATGGGTTGATGCCAGAATTTGTAGGGCCTCCAATTGTCTCATCCATCTGCAGCAACTAGCTTGTCAAATGGAGATGGTCGACCAAAGGGTTTGGCTCGAACGTGGGCGAGGGTGGTGAGACCACTGTAAGCAGGTGTAGGGTACCAGGGGAGAGCAGCGGACAATCCAGTGCAGGTGAGTTGATAGAGAGGGTGCCGAAGTGGAGTGATGAAGTGGTGAGGCTAGGGAGGGTGACCACCAAGGTGGAGCAGGATGGAGCAGATGTGGGGATTGGAGGGGAACCAAGAACGAGCAGGTTAGGGTTAGGGTTTCCAAATATGGGCTGATCAGGAAACGGGTCCGGTGTATAGTCTACCTCCTCATAGTCCATGACTTTGTCCATGCTCAAACAGGAAAACGACACCGTAACTGCCGGCAACAATTGACAGCAATGATAGGAAAATGGATGCGGTCGGTCAACAAGGGGTCTGTGGGGTAATCAATGGCTCTACAGTAAAAAGTAAGAGAAATTACCCTAACCCTTTGCTCGGCCAGCTATTCAATCGCTCCACCATCTTCTGTCCCGAATATCAATCTCATAAAGTTGAAGTGGTGAAACAAGAAAAAAATCAAGTGTCTAGTAAATATTATATAGTTTAAGTATTAAATTAATTTAGGTAAAATATTTAGTTCACAATTTTAAATTTAAATATTTATTTAAAAAAAAATTAGTTAAAATTTTTCAATAAATTGTAAAAGAAAATAATGGAGGGAAATGCATGAAACAATATTTTTGGAGGGAAAAATTTTGGAGGGAAATTTCCATTCTTTAAGCTATATAATATCATTAGGAGAGTCTTCATTTGTATCATTCAACCTCTTCTATTTGAAAGGGATGGATTCTTCTGATAGTGAAGTTTCACTTTGCTAAGCATCAACATCTTCATCGCATAACAACTCTATTCATACTGAGGAATGTAACATAAATTCTTCCACTTAGTCCTCATCCTAAGGACTATGAGAGCATCATTGATGAAATATGGGATGAATAATTTCAAATAAATAAAGATTCATAGTTTCCACTTAGTTCCAATCCTAAGGATTATGAGAGCAACAGTGATGAAGAGCATGATGAAGAATTTCAAAAGAATGGAGTGTCATGATGTCCACTTAGTACTAATCCTATGGACTATGAGAGTAGTAGTGATGAAGAGCATGATTACAAATTTCAAAAGAATGGAGTGTTACAGTGTCCACTTAGTCCTAATCCTATGGACTGTGAGAGCAGCAGTGAAGAAGAGCATGATGATGAATTTCAAAAGAATGGAGTGTCATAGTGTCCACTTAGTCCTAATCCTATGGACTATGAGAGCAATAATGATGAAGAGCATGATGATGAATTTCAAAAGAATGGAGTGTCATGGTGTCCACTTAGTCCTAATCCTATGGACTATGAGAGTAGCAGTGACGAAGAGCATGATGAAAAATTTCAAAATAATGGAGTGTCAAGATGTCCACTTAGTCCTAATCCTATGGACTATGAGAGCAACAGTGATGAAAAATTTCAACTAAATAGAGTGTCACAGTGTCCACTTAGTCCTAATCCTATGGACTATGAAAGAAGCAGTGATGAAGAACATGATGAAGAATTTCAAAAGAATGAAGTGTCATGGTGTCCACTTAGTCCTAATCCTATGGACTATGAGAGCAGCAATGATGAAGAACATGATGAAGAATTTCAAATGAATAGAGTTTCATAGTGTCCACTTAGTCTTAATCCTATGGACTATGAAAGCAATGGTGATGAAGAGAATGATGATGAATTTCAAAAGAATGGAATGTCATGGTGTCCACTTAGTCCTAATCCTATGGACTATCAGAGCAGCAGTGATGAAGAGCATGATGAAAAATTTCAAAAGAATGGAGTGTCATGGTGTCCACTTAGTCCTAATCCTATGGACTATGAGAGCAGTAGAGATGAAAAGCATGATGAAAAAATTCAAAAGAATTGAGTGTCACAGTGTCCACTTAGTCCTAATCCTATGGACTATGAGAGAAATGGTGATGAAGGACAAGAGGAAGAACTTAGTCCTAATCCTAAGGACTATTAGAGTAGTACTGACAAAGGACAAGATGTAGAATTTTCAGTAAGTAAACAATCACATTTTCGATGTAGTCCTAATTCTATGGACTATGAGAGCAGCACTGACAATGCACATGAGGAAGAATATCTAATAAACATCGAGTCAAATTTTCCATTTAGTCCTAATTCTAAGGGCTATGACAGTAGCACTAAAGAAGGGGAAGATGAAGGATATCCTCCGAGTTAGTATTTCAAAAGCATAGTTGATCATAGTGAGGATAATGTTCCTCAGAATGATGACGAAAATGCTTATACAAAGGATGATCCAATGATGGAGACGTTGCTAGGAAATATTGTCTTAAGGAGTAGGAAAAGACCTTTTCATATCAATCCAAGATGTTCTAGTTATACCATTGGTAGAGTAGAATATTTGACAAGAAGAAGTTCTATCAGTGCTCTCATTTCAAGTGAATGTTGTCAAAAAAATTGCTTGAAACATATGGATTTCAAATTTGCATTAGAGAAAAGGAAGAGATATTTGTCAATGAATAAAAGCATGCAAAATTCATATTTAGTTGGGTGGATGCAATCTACATTGTCATGTTATGATTATCATATTGGGTCTTTATTTATATGTAGAAAGGCTTTCAAAATGTTTCATTCGATGGGTAATTTTTGTCTCTTGAGATTCCAAGAAAATTTGGAAAAGGATCCCACATTTTATTCAGAAGTATGTCATAAACAACAATTTAGGCCATTATCAAATACTGTAAT
Organism: Pinus tabuliformis; assembly: GCA_031772625.1. Lineage (NCBI taxonomy): Eukaryota > Viridiplantae > Streptophyta > Pinopsida > Pinales > Pinaceae > Pinus > Pinus tabuliformis. The sequence goes on from CM062816.1 coordinate 1,429,831,744, forward strand.
GTCATGGATGAAAAATTTGTTTTCAAAGCATGGAGAGTGTATACCAAATAGATAGACAATACATATTCCAGATAATTTTTCAAGAGGATAAATCTACAACTTATACAAAGAATATGAAGAAGGTTCTGAGGGACATGGTCGGTTTATTACATATCAATATTTTGTGAAGGTATAGAGGAAAGAATTCAACAATGTCCATATTCCTAAGAAGACAAGGGTGGGGATTTGCATTACATGTGCTTCTCTTAAATAAAAAAGGGATAAATGTGAAGGATTAGAAAGAGGAAAGAATTCATAACTTAAACTTTTAAAATTTTATAGTCATCAACTATGAAAACGTATTTCTTAATGGATTTATTTTATGTTGTGTAGATTCCATTGTCAAAGAACTTCGGGAGCATCACGAATAACAAAAAAGTGAAAGGAAAAAGTTGTACAAGCATCGAAAGAAGTGTTATGATAATCCAAATAAATATTTCGGTTTGATAATTGATGGTATGGACTAGAAGAAATTTTTTTTACCACATTTTGTTCACACAACCAAAAATTTATAGGAGGAAAATTTTATTCAGTATCACTTGGTTGGTTGTATGGTATTCAATGGAAAAATGTTTCCAAGGGTGTACTTCACAACTCCAAATATTCATAATTATGCAAATTTGACAATAACCATAATTCATGATGTGCTTTCTCATTGGTCTAGTAATATTCCTGAAGTTTTGTATCTACAATTGGACAACGCTTGCCGTGAAAACAAAAATCAAGTTGTTTTTTGATATCTAAACATGCTTGTTGAATTGAGAATTTTCAGAAGGTAAAGGTTGGATTCCTTCTTGTTGGGAACACTCATGAACATATTGATCAGATGTTCAGTCATTTTTCAGTGACATTGAGGAGGAAGGAAGTTGAGAGCTTGCCATCATTAATTGAATGTATTAAGAAATCATACATGCTAGAGCCTACTTTTGATGTGTTCGAAGAGACTGTTGACATGAGAAGGTTTATTCTGGGATCGCATGGTGAGGAGAAATGCATTGAACAACTTAATGACATTAGCTTCTAACATCAATTTTGTATCAAAAAAGTTGATGGGAAAACACTAATATGGGGCAAGAAGTATTCAACTACTATAGAATGGGCACTGTCATCAGGTTTGGAATTTTTGAAGTTCAGTCTAGATCATCCAATATTTTCATCAAAAATATTTTTATTACAATCAACTGGTGAAGTTCATAATGCATGCAGACATAATAGAGATATAAATTATTCTGATTTCCTAGAAGAAATTAAAAAAATGTATTAGATATACATATGAGTATTTTGATATTGCTGATTCAATTTGGTGGGAGTTGTTTTTCAATAATCAAAGTGATATCATTTCAACAACAACAAATGAAGATATACCTTTGAAAAATCCATTTATTTGGCCACAAAATTTGTCAAATGAACATGAGGAAATAAACATTGTTGAACAACAACAATCTCAAGGTATTATTAATTCTTCACAGGTAGAGGAAAGAGAGATGTATATTGGTTCCTAAGGATCTCGTGCACAACGTGAAGCCATGGAAGACCTTTACAGGGGTTCAGTACAGGATATTGAGGAGGGTTGCATGATGATAATGCTAGCAGATGGAGATCCCAATGGCTATCCATTATGGGTTGCTAAGGTTATAAAGCTCTTTATAGAAAGTGAAGATTTTACAAGTGTTGAAGTACATTAGCCACAAATACACACCCATTAAATGGTGTGTATAAGCTAGAGATGGTAGTTGACAAAAATATTGGCAGAAAGAGAAAAACGAATGGTACAAATATAAATCACCGCTGCATAGACCTCTTAAAATTGCAGGATGTTGACATACTTGTTTATGACTTCAATTTAAAAAAGAGAGGAACTCTTCACTTCAAGACAATAGAGATTCTAAAAAGGTTGTTACCAAAAGGAAGAGTGTTGAGATGGGAGTCTACTGAAACTAGTCATAGATCCAAAAGAATTTTGAAAGCTGAAATGGTTGGCATGCATGTGGACTTAGATGGGGCACTAGTTAATGAAAGAGAAGAATATGGAACATCTTCGTCTGCATCCAGTCATTCATTTGAAGATGTGAATTCTGATGGCGTGCAAGAAAATATGACTGATTTTGAATAATTGTCTAAGACAGTTTATATAACTGATGTTTGCATCGTATCTTGAGATAAAAATTTTGATTTCCATATGGTGTTAAATCAGAAGTTATGAGTCATTTTTATGTTGTTGGATTATATGTTTTAATTATGATGATTTTTATTGTTTAGAATATCTACAATAAAACAATAAATTAGATATATAATGTATGTTTCATTCAATATACAAATAATGACATTTTGATTAATCTAGTCATGTAATTTGTTCATAATGTCATGGTTTTTTAATTTTATGGTTGAAAATTTTCCAATTTTTTTGTATCTTTAATGTTATGGTTGAAAACAATTAGAATTTTAGTGATCTTTAGTGTGATGTTATTATATGTTTAACAACATGGATGAAAAGTAAAATAATTTTAATGTGTTTCAGATCCCATTATTTTATCTTTATCATCATTACTAAAACATGTTGAATTTCTACCTAGGAAAGACAAATGTTATTCTTCCAAAAACATTAGTGTGTTTTTTTCCTCAAAAACAGTTGTTTTTTTGCACATAAGAATTCAGTTTTACTGGCATTTTTTTAAAATGTTGAAAATTGACCCTAAAAAGAAAACCATCATTCCAGTATCAACACTTTTCGTTTTCAGGGTGTTTTTTGCACAATTTTTGCACGAAAATTTTGTTTTCACTACCATTTTTAAAACATGTTCAAAATTGACCCTAAAAAAAAACCATCATTCCAGTATACACACTTTTCATTTTTAGCACTGTTTTTAATGTTTTTTCAAGGTTTTTTTGCCAGAGTTCCTGTTTTGAGTTTATAGTTCCCATTTCAAAGTTTACATTGTTACAACCAATCCATAGCTAAAAACATATTATATGATCCCAACGGAAGCACATTCAAATGTGCTGATGTAGGCATACCATTCAACTCAAATGCACAAGCTCTTACCCAATGATGAACTCTTTTCTTTGTACCTGAAGCTGACTACACTAACCAAGATTCAACATGCACTTCTTTATTCAAACTGCACTTATCCATCAGGTCAGGATTAACATAACTATAATTAGATCTAGGTTCAATCAAAATAAAAATAACTTGATCACAAAATTTGTTGTCCATCTCAATAATAGGTGCTTGGTGATCTGCCTGCCTATTATCCAATGTTGCATAGATACAAGGAATGCTCTACCCAACATCCCAACATTTTTCTCACCCTGTGCACTATAAATCTTAGTCCCACCACATTGATACCATGGGAAATCTCTTTTGATATTCTTGTTGCCACATATCCAACGATGCAACTATCCCTTACCATCACCTTTATTTTTCTTCCCCCTAGGTTGCGACCCATGTCCCAGTCGAATTACATTTAACTTCTTGTAAGGAACAACATTCTATTTCTCACCTCCATCTTGGGGTCTTATCCTTTTTGGTTGCCACATACCTTTAGACTTGTCATTCCCTTTCCAACCTTGCTGAGACTCTATCTTGCACTTTGATTGCTCATAAAAATGCTTCAACTTACCAGTGACTTCTTCAAGTGACCAAGGATCATCATATTCAATCCAATCTCTAAATTCTAATGTTAGTCAACTAACAAACCTTTGGACTTTTTCCTTATCGTCCTTAAGATATAATACATACCTCAACAACTCTAGGAACTTTGTCATATACTCCTCATCTATCATTGATCCCATATTTATCTCATAGAACTCCTTATCTTTACTATCATATTACCTCTCTAACAAATATGTCTTCCTGAAAAGTCTCTTGAATTCATCCCAACTCAACTCTTTTGTCCTGATGTCTCTAACCCACTCCGCATCTTCGCACCATATGCTTTATTTCCCTTTGAGGCTAGAGATAGGCATTCCATCCTTCATATTCTCTATGTAATCATGTAATTAAAATAATTTCTTCATCCCAAGTAACCATGCCTCTGCATATTCTAATTTCTTCATATCTCCATTAGAGATAGGTGGCTTGGCTTTCTTGAAATCATCTGGAAAATATACCCTATCATTCCTCCTATAAGGGTGATAATGATTATGACAATGATACCTGTTAGAACTAGAACTAGAATAGAGCTTGTATCCATGACCTCTCCTATCAGGTGTGTCCAAGAACCTACCATCTCTTATCATGTCATTCCTATCCGACTGGTTCCCATCATGAGACCTACTTCCATATGCCTCATTAGTCCCATCCTCCTGCCAATGACTGATCCTAAGTGTCCCATATTTCTACAACTCTAACAAAATCTAAAGGATAATTTCATATCCTATGCCTAGATGAATTTTTCATTGTCTTGTTTGTAGCTTCTTATTTCTACCTTTAAAAGTTTCAATGTATCTAGTATGTTAGGATATTTCCCATTACCATGTTTCTCTGATCTATATGGAGAGTCTTATGAAATGTAGTCTACCATCTTGTTAGTCCACTTTGATCTTTTTCCTGAAAGTATACTATGTCACCTAAACCAAAATATAATCATAATCAACATACCTTAGTATACTTCAGGGGAGGATATCTCATCTCCAATATGAACCAGATTAGTGTATAATATGTATATAAACATAATCATATCAGTATATGGACATCATTTCAACCATTATCTAGTTACCATGCATGACTATTCCATAACCATGATAATGCATGCATAATGATATATAGACACTAACATGCATAATAAATGCATAACCGAACATCACTCATGATGACTACATCCAAAAACAACACCATCAAATTCCACATGGATTTTGGGTGAGTATAGGGCTTATAAATGTACCAACATTTAATTTGTCAATCTAGAAAATTCGTGAACCTCGAGGCATAGCACTAGAAATGCCATAGAAGGCCCCTAGCAACCTGCAAAACAAATGCTAGTCTATCCTGCATATTAATCTAATCAATAAATGAAATCATACACTAAATGAGAATTCAAGAAACATAAATCCCAACAATTAAAATCATGTGGGACATAAAAGAAATCAATGCGAAAGGAAATTCTAATTATGAGCGAATAGAAGAGAAATCTGAACTAGAAATCAAGCAGTGTTGGCACAATAAAAAAAAGACTGTAAATACTAGAATAAATTCAAAGGAAATTCAAAACCATTCTGCTTGCACTAATTCTACCTACACTAGTTTTCCCTATACTAATTCTGTGTAAAATCAACTTGAAAGCATCAACAAGACAACAAGAAAATTTACTGTGTAAATAAACTTATGAAAGAAATTAAATTAATATGAATCTCTCGCCTTCCTTGTCCTGAAAATAAATCTTGTAAAACTGTCAGGAAGTTAAAGGAAACTATAATGGTAATTAAACATTTATCGATATCAAACACAATGTAGTTTTATTATTTATAAATGTTAGCTTTGCAAGCATAAAAATTGCAGCTTTAGATAATATATTTGATTGGTGCTTCTTGAGGGATGCATGGGTTCTGAAACATCAAATAAATGAATACATTAAGACCTCAAAACCATAAACATTTAATTGATCTTGTATTCTAAAATATAAATTAATAGATCTGGATTAATTTACAGAATTTGAGTTAAAGGCTAGAGCTCATAAAGGCAGAGCCGATCTTGTGGATTCAGAAAATCTAGAGAGATGCAATTTTTATTTGAAATAATTCAAGTGCAAATATAATTAACGATACAGCAAATGAAATACTTTGTAAAGGAACAATTTGCAGCAAATCGAATTAATTCTAGAACTGGAAATAAAACATCTGTAGAAAATTAGATAACATCAATTGAAGGAAGAAAGAGACAGTAAATAGACAAATAAAATTCACACACCAAATAAGAATTTAGATGCTATTGGTGTCAAGCTGGTCTGGTGGCAAACCCAGCCAGCTTGCACCTTCTTTAACTACTTGGTTCACATAGAAATTAACACCATTAGATGCAAAAAATGAATAGGCAGTTCATGGATAAAAATCGCTTCAATTAACTCCTAAAAACAATCTTTTACATGACGCGGACATCAACTTAACTCCAGTAAGAAGGAGAAGTGATCTACAACTAGAATCTACATGCTGCTACATTGGGACAACTTCTTCTCCCTTCTGTGCTTCCTTCAGTCCTTGTTCCTATCCATAAATCTCTCTTGATCGATTAGCTGACTAATTAAGCTCCCTTCACTAAGCTCGAGGCAATCTATCATATATGAATTGAATTTCAATCTGGGCTTTTAATTAGCCGATTAGAATTTAGGAAGTAGATATCAACAATTTTCCATAAATAAAGTTGGTTTTCAACTGAATGTAGAAACGGGGATGATTCTGGTAAATCGTTCATCTTTTCCTGGAATGTGGGTGCCATTCTATAAGCATCAGTTTTGATAAATTCGCTAAGGATCTTAGCTTCAGTATATTGAGGGTAACCAAAATCCATCATCTCATCTAATAATTCATACATGATGACAAAGTTATCTCTCAGAGACTCTTCTTCTAGCTCCTCAAAATAGTGCTTGAACACGTCCATGACCCAGTGAAGAAAGAGCAGTAGGCTGGCCACATTGCAATTTTGTCTTGAAGCAATCATGAAATAAACATTGTTATGTTGAATGAACATGTAAGTAATTCCATTGTCGTGAACCACCAAATTGTGAGATGTAGGATCGCCCTCTTTTTTGATGAGTTTGGAGAAGAATTGTTCGGCATTAGATGAGGAAATGTCATCACAGTAGTACCTCCACACCAGTACTCGGCCTTTCATGTATAAGAAAAAGAAGGTCGAGGATGCCTGCCATTGTATAGTGATTTAATTGAAGTCCCGAATGATCTGATCTTCTGAAAGATTGAATATTTAGGGATCAACAATAATTAGATAGAGGATTGTTCATTGGGTCAAAGAATGTCCTAAACCAGGCATTGTCCAAGCTTTAGGCCAATGAATGCCATCGGCCATTCATGTGGTAGCCTCATTATTCAGAATGGAGGCTTCGAGTATGGGCATAGAGAAGTGAGTGCAGTCTAGGAATCCTCCATAGTGTAGGAAGACGTAAAATTGTCCAGGAAGGTAAATGAAATGGTGTAGGCACGTAAATGCAATGGTGCAAGCACGTCCAAAAGTATAATCATACAGGTTTTAATCTTGCAACATATAAACCTTAATTAAACTCTCATTAATGCTATTTTAATCTGTTAAAACAAAGAAGTAACAAATACTCTTCGAAAATAATCGTTTAGCCAATCAACAGCATGGGAGAAATAAATAAAAATAAGACAAAACGGAGACCCAACATCCCCCCATGCTGACCATCTTGCATGTCCTCATGCAAGGAAATCTAGTATTGTTACTTCCTCGCAAAAAACAAAATTAGAAACATTTGTAGGCATTCAAAATGATGTTCCTGCAATTTTTCGTGATCACATTTCTTGTGCTAGATAAAGCTTGCTCTAAAACAGAGTGTCTGCAGGACACTTTATTTGCTTAAATTGATTTCAAGAAATCCTAAAATGAAAGTTGCCATAAAAATAAATTGCACGGATGTTGTTATTACTTGAATAAAATAGCTAACTTTAAAAATTTCCAAAAGAATATCTCAGAGGCATCCCTTATCAAAAGTTTCACTTTTAATATCCTCGTTGTAAATATGAGTGACATGATTTAAAATCCATGGTGTTAAAAGTAGACATAGTAATACCTTCCCACAGTGATCATTTGACTGTTATCCATGTATATTTGAAGCTCCTCTTATCTGGGCACAGTAAATTACCTACACTAAGGGTCCCACGTCCATAAAAATCATTCCAAAAACGTAAAACTCCATAGGAATGGCCTTGCTACTAGCAGGAATCTATAGCCTTGACTGGGATACCTTTTAACCTTATGAAATGCTTTTGTACCACTTGTTAGAGTCCTTTAAGAACATTTTACTTTTTCTCTTTTTAGAAGTTAATTGATGGCCGCTGTCTTGGCTTGGTAACCATATATCAACGATGCCAATCATGAGAACTAACAAGAATGAACAAGCTAGCTCGTGATAAGACCTCTCGTCTTCTAGTATTTGAACAGAAAGCCATTACCCTATCCTAGTGACCAGTGTGGTAATGCCATTCTCCTTAGGACCCATGGTCATAGTAGGTTGGCTCTCAATGAGACCTCCTATCCCTCAATTAATTCGTCTATGTTTTTTTAGAAAAAAATCTTATTATGATTAACCTGAGATGGGTTACTTAATAGGTGGGGAAGAAAATCTACTCTTTAAGAGTGAAGGATGTCATGAAAAGTTTCTAATTACCATTCTTTACTGGTTGGTCATGCTACCCTAAGAACTTATTTAAAAAAACATCTCAGATAATGACCAAAAATATTCCTTCAGTTGATCATTCTAGGGTTCTTTATGAAAGCTTATTAGAGTTTTGTAGGCATGGTCCACCATAGGAGGTTTTTCATGGTCCCTTCGAAGAGGAATTTGAAAATATTTTCCAGTGATAGTTTGTTAGAATAGGAAAAATTATTACATGTAACTTAAAACAATATCCTTGACTGACATGTTAATCCATAATCAAAGTCACTTTAAAATATGAGGTATCAAGTGTAAATTTCTTCTGACAACTTTTACCATGAGAGTGCATGATAATAGAAATTTCAAAAAGTTGTTCTTTTAGGGAATCACAAGTTTAAGAGTGTTCTTAAACATATTTATTCATTATTCTCATATTACCCTACCATATTTTTAAAGAAAGAAATATCACCTTTAAGTGAAGGCATACTTCCAATGAAGCCATGTGCATCAAGAACAAACTTCAAGACATACCAAAGCATGAGAAACCAATTTCTTCAATTGACATGGTACCAAGAGTTTCCGAATGATGAGGAAATAAGGTGGCTTGATGACTGCTCAAAACCAAGATTCAACAGAATCTACATATGTATGATTCTCCAACCGATGCAAGTCTTCCCCAATTTGATAGTCACTCTCCTGAAGGTGCAAAGAATCTGGTGAAAGACAAAAGATAAATCCCTCAACTTTAGGCTCAAATATTTGATTTTTAAATTGACAAGAATGGTTGAGAGAGATTCTAGGGTTTTGAGTTTCAACAACATCTTCAGAGCAAGTTCCAATGAAAGATTGTTCCTCCCATGGTCTTTGAATTATATCTTCCGGGAGTGAATGCTCTGTAGTAATGGGGGAAGTTTTCAAATTCATTCCCTTTCCAAACATGGAAGATGTACCATTTTGTTCAATGGGAAGAATAGGTGTTTGAAATTGTTGTGTAACCTCATGGTTTAGATTAGGGTTTATGATATGGTTTGGGTTGGGGTTTTGGTCAATGCTTGGAGCAAACTTTGGATTTGGATTGGGATTAAGCTTTGGACTAAGGTTAGGTCTATGTTTTGAATTAGAACTGGGGTTAGGTCTACGGTGCGGATTAGGGTTAGGTCTAGGGTATGGACTAGGACTAGGGTATGGATTAGGGTTTGAATGAGAGCTAGGGTATGGCTAACGATAATGAGTAGGGTAAGGATTAGGATAAGGGGTAGGATATGGATTAAGGCTAGGGTAAGGTTGCAAATGTGGCTGAGACCATGGAGGGCGATAAATTAATGGTGCATTGGAAAGAAATTGGGTTGTTGTTGGTGCTCATATGATTGAATTTGCATGGGAGATTGACTTAGAGACAAGGATCGAAATGATTCTTGAATTCATGGTGATATCTAGCTCGAGGATGAGGGCCAAGGAGAGGGCCACTGCGACCATGAAGTAGGATATTCCATTGGAGGAGGATTAAAATTTTTCCATGAAACTGTAGGATTGTAAACATGTTGAGAAGCCTGCTCAAGAAAATAATCATTTTTCCAAGTATCAAATGATAAGGGGTTTTGAGTTATACCTAGTAGTCGATTTGATTCCTCACTTGATTTCCTGAGTACCTGTAGTAATCTTGGTAGTGATGGGAAATGTTCTGTTGGATGATCCTCTTCACAAATTTTGCAAGTTTTCAGGCTACTAAGTGGACACTTTCCAAGGAGGTTTTCATCATTCTCCCACTCTTCCTGCAAATCATCCAATTTTGAAATCAAAGATTTAATAATATCACTTTTATGTTGAATCAAAATATTAAAATTTTCAATTGTTAATTCTTCATTGGATGAATTATATGTCTCTGTAGCAGCGTAAAAATTCCTCACTAGATGATTCCTCAAAATACCATTTTCTTGTTTTTAACAAGACAATTGATACATTCCTTACCACATGAATGGTATATATATATATATATATATATATATATATATATATATATATATATATATATATATATATATATATATATATCTATATATATATATATATATATATATATATATATATATATATATATATATATATATATATATATATATATATATATATATATATATATATATATATATATATATATATATATATATATATATATATATATATATATATATATATATATATAGGGTGGGGAGTTCTTACAACATCATAGAAAATGAGAAACCTTGAAGAAATAGTGTAGGAAAGAAATAAATTCAAAGAACACAAAATTGCAAGAGAAGCTAGGTGAAGGAAAAAAACAAGTACGTCAGGTCACCAAGGCCAATCCCCTAAGCATGTCCCCGGCTACAACACTAAAATGTTTGGTGCAGTATAGGGCTTATAAATGTACCAACATTTAATTTGTCAATCTGGAAAGTTCGTGAACTTCGAGGTGTAGCACTTGAAATGCCAGAGAAATCCCATGGAAACCTACAAAACAAATGCTAGTCTATATTGTGTATTAATCTCATCAATAAATGAAATCCTGCACTAAAAGAGAATTCAAGAAACACCAATCTGAGCAATTAAAATCATGCGAGAAATAAAAAAAAATCAATGCGAAAGGAAATTATAATTACGAGTGAATAGAAGGGAAATATGAACTAGAAATCAAGTAGTGTCGGCATAATAAAAAATGATTGTAATTGTTGGAATAAATTCAAAAGAAATTCAAAACCATTCTACTTGCACTAATTCTGCCTGTACTAATTATGTGTAAAGTCAACTGGAAAGCGTCAGCAACACAACAAGGAAATCTACTGGGTAAATAAACTTATGAAAGAAATTAAATTAATATGAATCTTCACCTTCCATGTTCTGAAAATAAATATTGTAAAACTGTCCGGAAGCTAAAGGAAGCTATAATGGTAATTTAACATTTATAGATATCAAACATAATGTAGTTTCCTTATTTACAAATGTCGGCTTTGCAAGTGTAAAAATCACAACTTTAGATAATATATGTGATTGTTGCTTCCTGAGGGATGCACAGGTTCTGTAACATCGAATCAATGAATACATTAATACCTCAGAAACATAAACATTTAATTGATCTCGTATTCTGAAATATAAATTAATAGATCTAGATTAATTTATAGAATTCGAGTTACACGCTAGAGCTCATAAAGGCAGAGCCGATCTTGTGGATTCAGACAATCTGGAGGGACATGATGTTTATTTAAAATATTTCAAGTGCAAATATAATTAACGATGCAGCAAATGAAATAGTTTGTAAAGGAACAATTTGCAGCAAATCGAATTAATTCTAGAACTGGAAATAAAACATCTGCAACAAATTAGATAACATCAATTGAAGGCAGAAAGAGACTGTAAATAAACAAATAAAATTCACACAAAAAATAAGAATTTAGATGCTATTTAGTTTAAAATATGCAAAGTGGTGTCGAGCTGGTCTGGTGGCCAACCCAGCCAACTTGCACCCTCTTTGAGTGCCCGGTTCAAACAGAAATTAACATTGTTAGATGTAGAAAATAAATAGACAGTTCATGGATAAAAATCGCTTCAATTAACTCCTGGAAACAATATTTTACATGATGCAGACATCAGCTTAACTCCAGAAAGCAGGAGAAGTGATCCACAACTAGAATCTGCATTCTACTACATCCGGACAACTTCTCCTCCCTTCTGTGCTTCCTTTAGTCCCCATGCCTATCCCTAAAGCTCCCTTGATTGATTAGCTGACAAATTAAGCTCCCTTCGCTAAGCTCTAGGCAATCTATTATATATGCATTGAATTGAAATCTGGGATTTTAATGAGCCGATTAGAATTTGGGAAGTAGATATCAACAATTTTCCATAAATAAAGTTGGTTTGCAACTGAATATCAAAACAAGGATGATTCTGGCAAATCATTCATCTTTTCCTGGAACTTTGTCGTTGCTGGACTCCACGTAGGATGGGAGAACTACTGCATCATAACCACTTGGTGTAGATGTGGACATGGCATTCTATTGACTGCAGTGTTGATGTGGATGCCATTATATAAGCATCAGTTTTGATAAATTCACTAAGGGCTTTAGCTTGAGTATATTGAGGGTAACCAAAATCCATCATATCATCTAATTATTCATACAGGATGACAAAGTTATCTCTGAAATACTCTTCTTCCAGCTCCTCAAAATAGTGCTCAAACACGTCCACGACTCTGTGAAGAAAGAGTAGTCGATTGGTCGCATTGCAATTTTGTCTTGAATTAATCATCAAATAAACATTTTTATGTCAAATGAACATGTAAGTAATTCCATTTTTGTGGACCACTGGATCGTGAGATGCAAGATTGCCATCTTTTTTGACGAGTTTGGAGAAGAATCGTTTGGTATCAGATGAATAAACGTCACCACGTTAATCCCTCCACACCAGTACTCAGCTTTTCATGTCTAATAAAAACAAGGACGAGGCCACACCCACCATTGTATAGTGATTTAATTGAAGTCTTGAATGATCTAATCTTCTGAAGCTTTGAATATTTAGGGATCAACAATAATTAGATAGAGAATTGTTCATTGGGTCCTTGAATGTTCTAGACTGGGCACTATCCAAGCTCCAGGCCAATGAATACCATCGGCGATTCCTGTGGCATCCTCATTCTTCGAAATGGAGGGTTCGAGTATAGGCACAAAGATGTGAGTGCACTCCAAGAATCCTTCATATTGTAGGAAGACATAAAATGGTGTAGGTAGGTAAATGCAATGGTGTAGGCACGTAAATGCAATGGTGTAGGCACATCCCAATGTATAATCAAACCAATTTTTTTGGGCATGGAATCCCCCCAAGGAATATTTTTGGGTTTAAATCCCAAGTTTTTACCAAGTCTTTTGTACAAGCACTACGAATTATGGGCATGGAGTGTGAAGTCATAATAGAGTCACAGGGTTGTTCACCCTCAATTTTGTAAAGGTAATGTTGGCTTGATTGACCTACCAATGGTTCACAAACCATGGGATTGTATAAATAGGGTGAGGCTCTAAGTGTAGAAGGAGACATAACTAATAGAATGAAAGCATGAGGAGTCTAAGAGACTTAGTCGAATTGTAAAGTGCATCTTGGGGTTGTAGAGTAGGAGAAGGCTCTATGGCTGAGTGTGCAGAAGCCTAGTAGTCCGCAGCTGAGTGCGTGGACACCTACAGTTGAGTGCATAGGGAAGGTCAAGTCTGTAGTTGTTGGAAGAATTAATAAAGAGGATTTTACCATATTTTTGTGTATCTTTTCTTATTTTAATGTATGATTGGGTATAAATTGCAAGTGTACTATTTATTTGCTGTGGGAACTCATATGAATGTGTTGTATAAATAAATGTAACTTAAGACATCCATTTACGCGAAGATAAGTGACTGACGTAGGAAGATAAGTAAGACCTCAGGTGCAACTTAAGAGAATAACGTAGAGTGCTTCTCTAGCAGCATAGAAGCTTCATAGCTCCTAGTTACGGCTACTTGAAGGTAAGTATATTAGGGCACGAAGGCTTGGGAAGTACGTGAAGCAACCTGCATGAAGAGAATAACAGTTGGACCAATTCAACCGCTCAGACGTCTCAAGGGTGCATTGGCTTGTTGGAGCCTGACCCAGGTTCTGAGTTAATTAGCCAAACAAATCCTTGTACCACTTGCCCTTTCAACAACAGTCCACAGAGCGCGGACTGAGGTCTCACCTGAAGTAGTATGGGTAGGTGCTGAAACCAGGTTTCCACACACTCAAGATGTCTAAGAGGTCGAACTAGCCCAAATATTATTCTCTTCATGCAGGTTGCTTTGTGTACTTCCTAAGCCTTCGCACCTTGATATACTTGCCTTCGCACAACTCTAACCAGGGGCTGTGGGGATTTTGCATTGTTGGAGTAGTGCTCTGTGCTATTTTCTTAAGTCGTACCTAAGATATTACTTATATTCCTATGCCAATCACTTATCTTCGCATAAATGGATGTCTTAAGTTATATTTATTTATACAACACAATCATATGAGTTTGCACAACAAATAAATAGTACACTTGTGATTTATACCCAATCATACATTAAAATAGGAAAATATACACAGAAATATGGTAAACTCCTCTTTATTAATTCTTCCAATGGTTACAGACTTGACCTGCCCTATGCACTTAGCTGCAGGGGTCCCCACACTTAGTTGCGGATTTCTAGGCCTTTGCGCACTCAGCTGCAAAGCCTTCTCCTACTCTACGACCCCAAGGCACACTTCACACTTCGAATCAGTCTCTTATACTCCTTGTGCTTTCATTCTATTAGTTATGTCTCCTTCTACACTTAGAGCCTCGCTCTATTTATACAATCCCATGATCCGCGGACCATGGGTAGGTCTATCAAGCCGACATTACTTTACAAAAACAAGGGCAGACAACCCTATGACTCTATTATGACTTCACACTTTGCGCCCACAATTCGAGGAGCTTTACAAAAGACATGGTCAAAACTTGGGCTTTAAGCCCCAAAACATGGCTTGGGGAGATTCCATGCCCAACAGCCCCCCAACACAAACATCGTGAATCCTGTCACTCTGTCGGTGCAGAGATATTTGCGTGGAGTCCCTCCAACTTTGTCTTAACTAATGCAAGGTCGGCAGCGCACTGAGCAGCTGTCTACTGGATCTCCTAGACATGTTGTTTAGAGACCGTGGTGTCAAAACGACTTTCCTGCATTTGTACCTCTGTCCCCTGCATCTATGCGAGCTTGCCTTCAATTGTCATTGTGATGGTGAAGGCCTCGTTGATCCAAGGCTAAACGTGTGCCTTCAAGACTGCTTCCTTGTGCCGTGCCATGTCCACCTATTCTTTTAGTGCTTTGGCCTGTTACATCCACACAAGCCTCTCAGTGAGGTTCTTTGTCTGTGCAGTTCCTTTCATGCTCTCATACTACTGCTAGAGTTCTCACACCTCTGTCTCTAAGTGCTAGATGTTTGGGTCCTCCTGCAGATTCGTGAGGACCTCAAATGAGCCCTCCAACATTCTGGTGCAGTCTCGCACTGCATTGTCGATCTCATCCAGTCTCACTGTAATAGCACTGGTGCACTATTCTCTTACTACTAGAGGGGCAGACCGATGCACCTTTAACCGCAGCTCTGTGATTTGAAGGTTCAGCTCCAGCTGAACCTTTGTCATTTCCTCCCGTGCCTCACGCACCCTTGCTGTTATCCTGTGGATGTGCGACTCTGCTGGTGTGTCTGTTGGGATGGCCAGCTCAGGGACACTTTGACAAGCTTCATCCAGTACTTGTACCAGCTGCCAATTATGTGACACCACTTCATCGTGCTACAAGCTCAACTATTCCATGTTGATTTTCTACTCACTTATTACTTGTAGCATGCGGCTCTCCCTACCTTGCAGTTTTGTAGTAATCCCATCCTATAGAACATACAATGTCTCCCATGGGAGTGCAGCCATGTTGATTCCAATACCCTTCAGTGCGCTAATCATATGTCTGTCAGCCTCATTTGTTGTCATCAGTGCCCCTTCCGGCAACATTATGGTATTTGTCACCCCAGTGCGCACCATCTGCTCTACTACAATTGTTCTGACTGCGAGGATGGTTGAAAGGGTACCAGACTGAGGAGTGTGCACCTTCAACTCTTGCAGCTACCCTCTGAGGAACCCCAACACAATCTGGTTCTCCTGCATAAAATTTGGAGGGCCTCGGAGGTGACATCGTTCACTGTCTCGCTGATGTCATGCAGATCACCCTCAGTAAGGGTGATTGGGTCAATCGACAACTTCGATGCCTTGACTTTCTTGAGCAGCCCTATCCACTCGGTCGGGTGTTGGCGCTTTAACTGTGTTGACACAGCTTGTGGGTTCACACCTCCCTCCTCTTCATCTGCTCTCTGCCCATACGAAGTTGACTTTTGGCCCTCATGTGCCTTCGCGGCTGCCTCCTGTGCTGTTGCTGCTGCTGCAACGTTTCTTTGTTCAACTGCTATCTGTTTAGTGTCCTGTGCCTCCTATGCTTCTACTTCCACTGCCCCCTTCCTTCTCTTTTTTTTCAACTCTGCCATGTGCAGTTTGGCCTCCTCTTTCTTCCTCTGTGCTGCAGACTTCTCTATCACTGTGATCTCTAGAGAGCGGCACTCTGGAGGCCATGTCTCCAATACATTAAAGATTACATCATCTGTGGCTACAAAGGGTAGCTCTCTCCAGTGCTTAGTTGGGACCTTGTGCACTCTGATGTATATGTTATGGAGTTCTGCCTTAAACTTTGCAAAACTTTGCAGGCTATTGTAGACAGTGGGTGATAACCGTGGCTTGTAGTTGATCCCCATTCTGAGGTTCATCTCCATGAACACCCATAATATCTTACTATCGCGGATCCTATTTGCATCCTTTGTGGTCCAGGGCAAAGCGTACTTCACGGCCTATGGCAGATCCCTATCAATTGTGGGGAATTGACTGTCCTCTGGCAATCCCCCTACCATGAGCACTATGGATAGCAGAAGTCATGCATAGTGGAACATTTTTCCTTGTTCCTGATCTTTGCAACAATTTTCCTAGAATTGCTTGTAGAGGAACTCGGACCAGTTAAACTGGACCCCCTCCACGTACTACTTAGCAAGTGCTACCTCCGATGCAGGTACCTCGTTTGCATGACACTTGCACATAACCTTACCTACCAGTATATGGGTCACAACTCTTACTGCTTTGTCATAGATGGTGGATATGGCATAGCCCCTCTTCTTCTTTTCCAATTTATACTTCTTTTTCATGGCCTCTGTAATGGCTAGATCACTAATTTTCCCCTCTGAGATATCGGCAGGGTCCTCTCCTTTGTGTGGCAGCTGGGTGATGTGGTGAATCAAATGTTCCATGATGGGGATGGGCTCCTCCAGCCATAAACACCCACCATGCACCAGGCACATCAGCTTCCTCATCACAAAATTTGTTATTAGGGCGTGGTGGAAATGCAGCACCCAAAGTAGCTTTAGTATCCCTTCCTTTTCCAGTCCGTGCAATCACTTTCGTGGCTCTAATTCGGTAACCTCCACCGCGGTGTTCTAATTAGGCTTCATGAGCTACATGATCTGTAGGTGAGGGAACTTCTCATGGTCAACGAGGTCCCAATATTCAAATTTTAAGTTAGGCACCTATCCCAGGTGCGTACACTCAAAAGTAATGTTATCTAGGAGGAGCGGGGTTTGAAGAGAGCTCTTGCTCTTGTCAAGATCCTTGAGCACTTTAGCCTTCCCCTTCTGTGGAGTGATATAGGAGGGCAACTTTGTTGGAGGGTGTGCAAGCTCAATTTCGTCCTACATTCCTTTGTCCTCATCTTCTTCAATGATAAGGTCCTCTAGGGCTTCCTCCTCCTCATCGGTTTCTATGTTAATGGCTTTCCCCTTCTACTCCATCTACAGCCTGGTGCGCAACAGGTTTCATGGGGACACAATGTATGAGAACCATCGCCTGTTTGTCTTCCTTTGGTCTTGGAATGTGTGGAGATTTCAGGATTTCTACCACAATTCCAACACGTTCAGGGGCATCTCCCACAGTTAGGGCCTGTGTGTCCTCTTCAGTGGTCATCTCTATGATATCTATAACTTCCTCAGATCCTGCCATCGTTTCCAACTAGAAATTTACCACTCGCATACTCAGGGGCTCAATGAACATTCTGCATAGGTCAAACAGAGCTCTGCTCAGGCTACGTGGGGTATACAACTACTCAATTTGCAAATGACCAAGTGTTGTTTGTTGGGTAGTCCTTTGTAATTTATAGTGCCTCTTGAATTGAGTTCGACTATTCCCCACAAATCCGGTTCATCAATGATCCCTTGGCAGCAGATTTTCCCAAATCTTGCCCATAAATCGTGCCTTAATCTCCTACCGCCTACTCCATTTGGACTCAAGTCAAGCATCCCATCATGAATAATGACTCCAATGGTCACTTTTGGGCCAACCTGCGTGGTAGTGCAACCCCCCTTGCACGGTTGTGGACCTTGTGATTCTTTGCTTCTGCGCACAACTCCAACATCGTGCAGCTGCCAGGAAGAGTAGCTTATAGTCCCGTACCTCCTCTCAACTGCCTAGGGCACTACAACTATACTTCCCTCTACTAGTCAAGTGGTCATGCCACCTTTATAGGGTTTCATTTGGTCATCCATCACTTTTCCTAGAAAATACTCACCTTTTATTACTACTGGTAGCGTCGCACACTTTATCATCTGTAGTGTGCCACCCTGGTTGATTCTCTTAGTAATATGTGGTCCAAGCCAAGGCATCAGATTGATGAATTCACGATGATATTCCTCAAACCTGTCAGCATGATCGTGCACACCCTATATTATCACCTTGGTCTCATTATTGAGAAAATCTTCCTTTATCTTGTCCTCCAGCTTCTTGACTTCCGCTTCTACCAGAGCACTTTTTTTTCTTAATCATACCCTTTCTTTCTCAAGTTCTTGGAGGCTAAAATTGTCTTGTTGGATTTCTTCTTCTAACGTTCTGCAAACTGTCTTATCTACCGGTGCTGTCATGCGTGGACTAGGTATTTCATGTGCTATAGGGCTTACAGCGTTCATTTCGTACTCCAACGTTATTGGTACTTGTACCATCTGGTTCTTGCACACGGTCCTATAAGGCCATAGAACCGCTGGTATGCGTAGGTCCCAGTCAGACCACTTCGCATTGTGGACCTTGTTCACATAATTTTTTAAAGGCTTCTGCGTGGATAACCTTTTGTGCACTTGCTCTTTCCATACTTTGTGGTTCCAACTGGAGGGGTTGTTCATGCCATTGCCTTGCTCACACCTGCTTACTGACCATATCTCCTAACATGAAGACTTTGTGCATCCGCACAGGTTTTGCACCATATGCCCACATCCATTTGGATAAGTGGGCGTGCGAACCACTTCGTCTAGAAATCTTATCTATTTATGGCATCTAAGGCTTCCCACACGACATGCGCATCATCCTTCTACATTTGCAACAGTCCTCAAAACTTCTTTGGTGCATACCCCACCACCCCACAGGCGTAGCACACAGTACCCACTTCAAAGCTTCGAAACATTGTTGTTTTGGCACTTCTCTTTCAAATCTGCTCAAGAATTCATCCACCTCACTTAACCTATCATACATAGGCAAGTCACTCACCTCTGTTCATATGCAGCACATCGATCTTGCCATCATGTTATAGTTCAGTGTGGTTACCTCATGTAACCAGTTCTGCCATCGTTCTATTTCCTCATCCGAATCCAAAGTGTAGGAGATTTTGCGCTCCCACAAAATTCATCCATCCATGGTCAGATTCACCCAGTCTTACTCTCATGCAATTATCTTAGAGATGCAGTCCAAGTCATCGTCATTGTCATAGTTGCACGTTGGATCCATATAACGCGATCCTACTGCAGGGTCCAAAGGTACAACTACGCACAGAGACTTTTTCTCAAAAATCATCTTGTGCTTCTTCAGATTTATCACTCCATTCATGTTAGTGGCCCAATCTATTCCTAATAGCATCGGGTAGGGATTTTTGTCATCAAAAATCTCTATCACTTCGAAATCTGCTAACGTGCTTTCTCCTTCGATATCTACTATGATTCCCTGTAATCCCCCCATAGGTAGGATCTTTTGTTGCTTCACCATTCGAAGTTGGATAAGAGACCATTGCAGTGTAGGCCTTCCCATTCACTCCCATGTCTACTTTGGTAGGATGTTCATGTCCGATCCTAGATCTAGAATCACTTGGTCCGTCTCATATTCCCCAACCTGCGTGGTCAATCTCATCTCCCTTCGCATTCACATTGTGTGCTTTCTGAGCTTCTGAACTATGCGTGATTCTCCTTTCACAGTCCGATGCATCTATTTATGAGATATTGCAGCCCCTTTACAACCTTTTTGTTTTGTAGTAGCTTCATGCATGTTTCCAGGAACATTGTGAGCATTGATGGGTCCATTTCCAGCTCTGGTCTGTCTTTACTTCCTAAAGTGAAGGCATTAATGAAGCTCCTCTTGGCTCCCATGAAGGTCTCCTTAACACGCTCCAAATCAAACTCTGGTTCCTTTATTGGAGTCTTGTGAACCCAAGTATTTTCTTCAAGCTACTTACCTTTTTCATCCCCTATTGTGATTCCACTTCGGAGCACAATATTCACATTAGGGTCTTCCTCGCATGGCTCAAACCTTATCATTTGCAAGTTCTGAGTCGGGGGAGGTTGGAGTGCTCCTTTATCATATATCCTTTCTATCAACGTGGGACAATCCTTCACCTCATGATCAAATAATGTACAATACAAACATGATGGCTATGTTGGATTTGTACAATCATAGGCATAATGTCTTGGCCCTTCGCAATTGTCACATATTAGTTGTCCACGACCTCTTCCTGGTTCTCCTCTAGCTCTGCCTCATTCGTGCCCTTGAAATATGGTTCGTACCATCCTCACATTTTGGTTAAGTGGCTACATTTCAGCCTGAACTATATAGGTAGCAGTCTGATCTATCATCAGCTGATAACTTCTATAGGTGTGCTCATCACATCCGACTGATCTACAAAATTACAGAACAACTGGTGTGAATTCTGCATGTACTTCTGCAATAAATGGAAGTTATCTGTAGCATGCTTTCCTCCTATCTGATAAATCATGCACCATAATGCAGGTGCCATGCTCAGTCCTTCTTGTGCCTCAGGTCTCAATGGAATTGGTCCTCCTCCTGTGAGGTAATTCACAAACACTGGACAATGGTCCTTGTCATGTCGCAAACCCTTGCACTTTACGCACCATACCTCATCACACAATTTTGGGCGAGTTGTCTTGTCTTGTTTCAAACTCTGCATATCAAGGCATAAGTTTTTCAACTACGCATGAAACTACTAAACTCCCAGGTTGGGATCCTGTATCATGGTTTCGTGCAATCTCAACGCGATCCCGAAGGCCTCGGCCTGAGTTGTTAGGCTCTGTTGTGACAACGCGTTCCTTAGATGAGGTGCCAATGATGCAACAAACAATTCACAGTGTTGTCCATCTGTCAACGTCATGTTAGCTTCATAGATTGTGCACTTTAGTCTCTGATCCAGCTCCCAAGGGGTCTCACCTGGTAGCATTGTGATTTCCTTAAACCCAATTATCAGTTGTGCCTCTAACTTTGTCCTGCTAAATTCTTTGTTTCGTGCAGCTTGGATATGTGCTATCCTTGCATTAGGATTGTCATTGGAATGCTTAATGTACCAGGTCAATGCGCTATCCTGCAGAGCACTGACGAATGTTTCCTTCTTTATATTGTCATTGGTGACTCCCTACGCTTCCCATACAACTTTTATCACGAACCAAAACTGGTCTAGATATTCATTCCCTACTCCCTTGAACATTGTCAACTTTATCGTGCTCGCCATAATGCTTCGTGGTGGTGGTGGAGGTGATACGGGTGAAGATGGGGGTGAATACGGTGAAGCTAGCAGTGGTGTGGGTCGGGGTGGTATGCGTAGAATTCTCTACCTTATCAAATTGATCACACTTCTTAGTGAGACCTTTGCTAGCTCTTCCTCGCTCCCTCGTACAGGTGAAATCAAGGGGCTAGTTTCTAGTTCTATATTATCTTCATTTCTATAGATTGTCCCATGTCGCATAGACCCAAAAATTAATTTATTCGCATAACCCATTTTTCACAAAATAGCATTTTAATCCAAGTGTTCAAAGATTTAACATACTTACCTCGTAGCCCTTTGAGGAAGCGTCATTCTTCCTCGCTATAGTTGACTGATGTATCTATTGTGAACTCGGTGATGAATCCTCCTATGATTCGATCAAGCCAGTGATCAACAACAAATGCAATCTTATCCTCCAATGTTTCCAATCTGCACATGAATTATGGAGTCCACACGATAGGTTTGTCGAGCTTACACTTTCCTAGCCTGTCTGTAGCTTCATGATCCACTCGTATAACTTAGTGGGGAAAGATGCGAAGAGAATTTCATGGATCTCTATATATATGTAGCATTTTAACCACTCTTCCTTTGATAGTTGTGGATTCATATTTTCCTGCACTGAAAACTCGTGAATCTTTCTGTCCAACCAATCTTTAAGTTCTTTCCTTGTCAGATTATAGTGATATGACATCAGACATATCTATGCAGATCCCGGTCCTAGTAATGGAACCATTTTTTGGCTTGTTGCAGCATGACACAGGTTTGGACTTAATTATCCAAAAAAATCCTTATACTGTTGGCCCCTTCGACAACAATCTGCGGAGTGCAGATTGAGGTCCCACCCGAGGTAGTATGGGGGGGTGCTAGAACCAGGTTTCTGCACCCTTGAGATGTCTAAGAGGTTGAACTGGTCCAACTATTATTCTCCTCACCTAGGTTGCTTCACATACTTCCAAGGCCTTCGTGCCCTGATATACTTACCCTCGTGTAGCCCTAACTAGGGGCTAGGAGGCTTAGGCACTGCTGGAGCAGGGCTCTACACTATTCTCTTAAGTTGCATCTAATATCTTACTTATCTTCCTATTCCAGTCATTTATCTTCACATAAATGGATGTCTTAAGTTATATTTATTTATACAACACATTCGTATGTGTTTGCGCGGCAAATAAATAGTACACTTGCAATTTATATCCAATCATACATTAAAATAGGAAAAGATACACAGAAATATGGTAAACTCCTCTTTCTTATTTCTTACAATGGTTACAGACTCGACCTACCCTACGCACTCAGCTGCATGGGTTTGCACACTCAGCTGCGGACTACTAGGCCTTTGTGTACTCAACTGTAGAGCCTTCTCCTACTATACAACCCTAAGACACACTTTACACTTCGATTCAGTTTCTTAGACTCCTCATGCTTTCATTCTATTAGTTATGTCTCCTTCTACACTTAGAGTGTCGCCCTATTTATACAATCCCATGGTCCGCGGACCATGGGTAGGTCTATCAAGCTGACATTACTTTACAAAAACGAGGTCGGACAACCCTGTGACTCTATTATGACTTCACGATCCGTGCTAATAATTTGTGGAGCTTTTATGAAAGACTTGGTCAAAACTTGGGCATTAAGGCCCAAAACATGCCATGGGGGGATTCCATGACCAACACAGTTTTAATCCTAAAATGTATAAACCTTAATTAAACTCTCATTAATGCTATTTTAATCTTGTTAAAACAAAGAAGTAAAAAATACTCTTCGAAACTAATCATTTATCTAATTGACAACATGGGAGAAATAAATAAAAATAAGACAAAACGAAGACCCAACAATGGTGACACAATTGCAGCAATGACCACCAACATGCATACACATAAAGCACATAGACCACAAGCATAGAGAACACATATGCAACTGACATGTATGCATGACAAACACATTTTTCCCATTGGGTCCAAGGGGTGAACCATGCTCTAATACCACTCTCTAACACCCTCCTCCCACATTTACCCAATATAACTAGTCCACTAGGGGTAACACGTGACGAAGAGTTAATATGATATGATTCAACTCCCCAAGTACAGTTAAGGAAGTTTGATTGAGAAGCCAAAACCAAAATGATCTTCCTCAGGAGCTATAGGACCCTTAGGATCCAACCAACTGCTCTAGGTGTCCAACCCCAAAGAGAACTTGATGTTTTGCAGAAATAGTCCCCCGTTCACTCCCATGAAAATCCTTCCATGTGACTGGGACACTCCAGTTTCTCCCACCACAAGGCATCCATGTGATTGTGGTCTCTTTTTGGCAATTTTATGCCAGTGACCACAGATTTTGAGCCACTTTTCAGGGCTAGGATTTAGTCCTCTACCCAGAACTTCATGAAACTTCTAGAAATGTAAAATAACAAGATGACAAGGCCTCTAATGTAAAAATTGAATGAGGACCTGACCTGACAAGGCCTAGTCATTACAAACATTCTGTCAAACACATCATGAGCATGTAATCTACAAGTCATATAAACACATATGAGCATAAGGAATTCATACTTATTTGAGATTTTTCAAGAAGGTTTTATTCCCTCTCATAGTAGCTCCATTATCATCTATTAGATCATACATTCATTAATAGTTCATTTACTAATCAAAACATGATGAGATCCTTAACCAAAGTTTGTCATAAACCATGATTATAACCAACATATAACCAGTAGAATAACAATTAATGAACAACCATTTAAAACGCATATTAACAATTATATTTACACATGGAATAATGGAGGAAAGGAGATCTTGTTAACATATGAAAAATTAAATCAAGCAAGGGACTTCCACATACCACTTGTCCATAGATTAGCTAAACCAAATCCTTTTTTCAGCCAATCACCCTCGTGACATATTCCGAGAATGAATGTGGGACTCACAACAAAACAATCAAGGCCTCCTTGGTATTTGCTATGTATCCCTCCAAGGGATTCCTAGGTCCAGCCAATAAAGATACACTACAGGCTTTACTGCAATCCCGCCATGTACCGGTCAAGGGATCACTACGCCCTCAACAAGTATGGATTCCTCTAGATCTCTCCACCTAAACCATGAGGAATTTTTCCATCTCCACCCTCTCTTATTTACCATATATCCTCCGTTACTGATCAATGGGTTCATAGGCCCAGCAAGGGTATAAACCTCTAGGATTTATCATGTATCTCACCATTACGAGTCAAGGGATTCCTAGCCCAACAAGGGTATTCTCAACCAAGTTTTACCATGTATCCCACCATTATTGGTCAAGGGATTCCTAGGCCTTGAGACCACCTCAATTAGTTTCACAACAATTCGAAAATCCAACACAACCAATTAAAAGAACCCCATCATACAAGTGCTATCTGGAAATAATAAGGAAAGTATTAAAACCACTGTCACACCTGGAAAAATGGATGCCAATTAGAACAAGAGAACCAAGAACACACATGCATGTACCACGCATGAAAAAAATAACAAGGAAATCATACATGCAACTCGATACCTGCAAGTAATCTCGTTGTAGCGGCTTGATCACACTCTTCCTTGGTTTATATTTTCTTCCATTTACTTTCTTGTCCTTCCTTGTTGTAATTCTAGAGTGCTCCAAGAACACTCTATGTACGAGAGTATGAGAGAGTAGAGAGAATACTGAGAGAGCTCAAAAAATGAACTGACAAAAGGTTAAACTAACACAAGCTGTGAACTAGTCCTCATAAGCCTTTTTATCGATGAGGCCTCTATTTTCTTCAATTTCCATTATTTTTTCTTGATTTTCTTCCTCATATGAAACATGTGACCTTTCACCTTCATTTTCTCCTAATTTCCTTTATTTTCATAAATAAAAATGCCAATTAATGCCTCCTTTCCATTTCAATGCCTTTGTCATTTCCTTTGCCAATTTCCTTAGCCATAGTAAACCAAATGAACACCCACATTAGGATGTTTTCCCAAAAATTCATCTTGGAATAAGTGTCCCATGACCTTGGTCTTATTTTTCCTTTATTAACTTTATTAGGTGTAGTTTTAACCTAGGCTTGTTACAGACAAGTTGCAGCCAAGCCTTGCATGTAGATGTCACCTCTGAGCCAGATTCCAAATCTTAAGATATAGTGCTTTCAAATGGGTTTTAAACTGATAGTATCAGTTGAAACAAGGTGCATTTAGTTTGCCTCACCTCCACACACTATCTATCAAAATTAATAACCACCATGACCACTTCACTCGTATATATCCATCATCCACACAACGGATTAAGCCAATATACTTATATAAAATAAGGTGTCTGAAGGCCACATTTCCTTCACCCACTAGCTATTTAAAAATAGCACGAAAGGAAGGGAACATTTCCTTTTACACAAAGGGACTTATAATATAACATCCCAAATTCTCTAGGGATTGATTACATCGACTCTCAATTCATATGTGGAGAGAGAGAGATATCGTTACTAACATGGAGGGTTTATTGGGAATGTTTCCTTTGAAGGAATAAGGGTGCACTTTCTAGCATCTTAATGGATTCTTCCACCTATGTTCTCAGCCTAGATCCCATGAGACTACCATCAGGTGTTATCAACCCACTAGCCTTGGGCGCCTCCACCTCTCAAATGTTATCAACCAAGATAGTCTCCAATGGATTATCATCCCTATAAGGTAAAGTCACTGTTCTATGATTATTATTCAGTAAGCCTCATGGGTTTTTGTCCTCTCACCAATTTAACTTGCTCACCAGCATCCTCTTGACCTCCTCCTTTCTATGTTCCCTTCTCTACCTATGTGCATGAATCATGTATGATTTTCAAAGACATTCTCAACCTCCTTTATCTCTATAGTAGAAGCCTCTCAACCTCCTTTGCTCATGTTCTATAGGAATGCCTCGGCCTCCCATTCTCATGGTCATTCTTCCTCTCTACGCATAAGGTCTCTCCTTCAGCACATGAGAGAATGTGAATAGGGAGAATATTCTCCCTCTCCACCTGTTATTCTTCATTATAATTGAATGAAGGAATATCTCCTCTTGGCAGCCACAATATTTTTTTCATTTGGAGTGGTCTACATTGTCCAACCACACTAGGTCGTGCAATCCATACTCCTCATTAACATGTTGCCCTTGATTACTTGTATTTTTTCCAAAGAGAAAATGGGAACATCTATTATTTCTAGCATAATTGAATAAGAAGATGGCTCATTAAAACTCCTCAGTAGCCCATGACTAATTATTTAAAGCAACCATGTTCGTCTAGTAATCTTCTTCCTCAAGCAATGGAATTCATGTCCCTCTCTTGACCTTTTTAAATTTTATAGTTACATAAGTAAAAGGAAAATGTTTTATAAGGGGAATTAACCTGCAGGGGATGTCCCAATCCCCACCACCTTAGAAAAACATCATCCTCAATGTTCTTTGACCAAACACAATGTAAAAACATGGCTTAAATGAAGAAAAAATATTTTGGATATTTATATTTACAACTCAATCACAATTACAACTCACATATATAGTATCTTGTCCACCAACTCAATGGATATATATCGTTTAACTCGGCCATCTTACCATGATTCTTTCTAGCCTTCATATTTCTTTTACTATGCACTATGATATCTTCAAGCTACCACAGTGCTCTTTTTAGTCAACTTCATTCACCAAGACTGGGAAATTCCCATGTTTTTTTATAACGTGGCATACAATCTCTCATGAGATTCATTATAAAGAATTTGAAAATTTTTAAATTGTACCTCTTGTCTTGTCCTTTCAATGGTTTCTCATCCATTCCAACACATGTCTTTAGGAAATCACATTTAGCAAGTGTTCTGAATAACTCCTCCTTGTTACACCATAGTGGCTAAAATTTAATCATTGACAAGCCCATTTATTAGGAGTTCTTCAGATCTTCTCACTATTACACCAAAGTGGCCGAACTTTAGTCATTAACAAGCCCATTTATCATGTGTTCTCAATAAATCATTGCTATTACACCACAATGGACACAATTCAGTCATTGACAAGCCCATTTATTAGGTGTTCTCAACAACTCCTCATTGTTACACCATAGATACTACAAATTAGTCAGAGGTTCATGGAGAGCATAGAGAGTCTCGGTTCAAACTTGGAGAGATAGCTATAGTTAATAGTGATAAGGATTTGTTAGTTGTGTTACTCCTAAAGGAGTAAGAGTGCATTCTCCACTAGCTTAGTGGAACTTCCACCTATGTTCTCATCCCAACTCCATGGAATTATCATCAAGTGTTATCATCCCACTATCCCTATATGAATCCACCAATGAAAACTTATAAATCAACATAGTCTCTAGTAGATTTATTAGCCCTATAAGGCTTATCCACTGCTTAGTATTATCAACCAATAAGCCCTTTTGGGTTTCTCATCTAGACTATAAACTGAGCTTACTCTATGATTATCAACCAACAAGCCTCATGGATTTCTCAATTTTTATATCATCAGAGATTCTCAACTCCACTGAACTCTTTTTTGGCATCAACACAATTCTTAGTAGTGTAGATTCCCATTCCTACCATCAAGGATTTTGATTATTGATTAATGTACTTGCTTCTAAAACCATCAAAATTTCCTTGTCATTTGCATGACACAACATGAGCATATAAATTCATATTCTTATTACATTACAAATCATCAATTAGCTAGGGATTTTCCTAGCCCCATTAATTCCTCTTTTTCTATGAGGACTCTTATTGGAAAACTTATTATGTTAGCTCATATAGCCATTTTCATTTGCATCAATTAATTTTTCTACAATCATTCTTCCATATGAATGATTCCTAACATGACCTTGTCAAACACAATGGAATATATGTGTGTGTGTGTGTGTGTGCGCGCGCATGCGTGCACATGTGCGTGCGTGTGTGTGTGTGTGTGTGTGTGTGTGTGTGTGTGTGTGTGTTTGCGCGTGTGTGTGCGTGTGTAATTAGAGTCAAGGTCAAGAGAACCTCTTTTTGAACCATTTTCATGGCTATCATATTGTTTTCCATTATCCCCATGGACCAAACTAGCTTGTTTAGTTGTTATACTGCTTAATCATGGACATACATACATTAGCATATGTCAATTAAAATCAGATTATAGAAATCTCCCTTATTTTATGCAAGCATGCATGACATTTCGACAACATTTGTTAAATTAATTATTTTTCCAATTCCTCCCTTTTACCTTTCTTCCTTTCTTTTATTACCAATGTTCCAGGTATTGTTTGCTATTAGCACTACTTGCACAATCAAATTCTAGCCTTCCTCATTTTTTCTCATGCTCTTTAATTATTCACATGACTTCTTTTAGGTCATAATTTTTATTGGTCCTTCTCAACTCTCTTACCAAATCCCCATGGATTTCCTACCACACCAAATCAATGTTCTCCAGGCCACCAAAGCATGAAAACAAAAGAAAAAATCCAAGGGAAAGGATGGAAACATTCAAAGGAATAAATTCATGACAACAGCCATAAAATCGCAAAACAAATAGCATGGTCATGTGTAATTTAACAACAGTCAAACGGAAAATTCAAACATAAATATATCGAGGAATACAAAACATAAAATATTCAACATCATAACAACCCAATCCCCATGAGTTTTGGTTTTCCCAATGGTTCATGAATAAAAATCAACCCATGCATTCTTCAACCTTTAGTGGAAGCCTTTTTAAATTTGTGGTACCCATCTAATTTCTCCCGGAAGAAACTCCTTCAATGCTTATCAGAGGGTCTAGATGGGATTCCCCCCTCCTATTTCTTTTCTTCTTTCATTTTACCTTGTTTTTTCAAGTCTCCGAGAGGTCTTATCAGCTACTATTTTCTTGTTGTACAAATATCTTTATGTGCTACCACTTACATTTAATTGTTAGTTTTATTAATGGAAAATACATATTGGTTGTTGCCTAGCCACATTATACCAAGCATGTTGTCCTACAACTGCACACATATCTCAATTTTTTCATTAGTCACATGTCTCAAAATCCAAGACATAATTAGGGATACTTATATGTCAACAAAATTTTCAAAATTAAATTTTTTCATGTACATGAGCACATTAATCCATTTATAATAATGTCTATAGAATTTTAAAAAATGGCCTTCCAACAAAATCATCTGCATTAATTACAATCATTATTTTTACCAATTCTAGCAACATCAAATGAATACCACTCTTTTTACATGGATTATCATTATAAAAGTTTAAAACTCAACCTTTAGCATTTTTGCAATCACCCTTCTTTTACTAGTCCAACTACCATTACATCGACAATCTCAAGGGGGGGAGGTTAGTTAGAAAAACACATGCCACATAAACATCTACCATCTTATAGATGTATCATGGTGATGCATGAAATTAACTCATGACCATTCCATCAAAATGCTACACCAAACATTCACGTGCATAAGAAAACAATCAACATACATGTCATGATCATAGTACCTACATAAGAAATTATCAAACAACTTGACTCTCTAATATAGTCACAACCACTATACCTTCATTTCTTTTGTGATAGATCCCATCCAGGCCGACTATTGAACTTGGAAGCTATGGTACCATTTTGTAACATACCCCCTACTATCCCAAGCACCAGACTAAGGGTTGAAGGAGGCAATTACTAAGCTAACCCAAGTTGCGAATTCTAGTTATGGAAATTGGGTCGACTTTCTTTTTCTATTTTACAACCATCTCAAAACATAAAAGCTATAACATCATTATGTTTGTCTTGTTGAGACATTTCCAATTATATAATATTTGCTCCAATTTGACTACCAAATCAAAATATATGGGCATTCAAAGATTGGTTTATGTATAAGTCCCACTTCATGATGAGCCACCAATGGTTCCCATGTGGATATCCAAGTTATACACCTCACCACCACATGGTAGCATGATCTCAGTTGTTGACTTGCTCATACTAGGTCAGAGATTAGCCATTCTCAATGACTCACGTGGTAATGTACATTTTTCATTAAGGCTCAGCCTCCCCCCTTTCCTAGTAACAAACATGTTCACTTCACATGACACTCGGGCCCCACACACTAAGTCACCATGGAAAATAGATCCCAATGAGTTCTACCATGCCCCTATGCAAAACATTTGGGGTGTAGGGTTTGGGGTGACGTCACTAATCCTAAACATTGGGGAAATTTCATCCTTGCCACATCCTCCATATTCTATTCCAACTAACTACAAGTCCTTAGTATATGTTTCCCATATTCTTTAACATGGAGGGGGCACTCTTCCCTTCATCATTTTGCATTGGGAATTCAACCGACCCCATTACCACAACATCCTAGGGATTTGATTCCAGGAATTTCCCCTTAGTCTTCCACTTGAAACCTCCAGGGTACAAAATGTTCATGCTCATCCAATGACCATGGGCTCACCCATCGATGGTGCAAATTTCTCTTGTCTAAGCACTTGATCACCACACCTGGTCACATGGGCAAAGGTGTTTGTGTGAATTTTGTTTGAATTCCAGCACTTCTCTTTTAAGGACTTCAACCCCATGCTTGGTAATTGTAAACGTGTTATAGACATATTTAGGCACATCAACCCCAAACTTATCTATCAATGTATTAGGGCTCATCAACCCCTAAAAGAGTTGTTTCATACCCTAAAGGAACATAGTCATATGAATAGATCATTCCCTGAAAGTTCCATCTGAGAAACCATCCATAAATTGCCTAAATTGAACGATACTGACTACTCCACTAGCAAAGTGCGATGCATACTGAGTGGTACACTTCCATGGTGCGATGCATACTATTTTGGCCTTTTATAGGGTGAGATGGGCCAGGATGGACAAATGTCTGAGACATTTTTCTAAGTGGATGCTCATGGAATCTTCTAGAAACTTCTCCTATGCCACTTGCCTCTCTGAATTCACCCAAGGATGAATAAGGGATCTAAAACCTTCTTTTATCCCTTCCCTTATGGAACCAATTGTAACAAGTGGAATAACACTAATAAAACCCCATGGATGACTCACACCCTTGCCTACATCTATAAATGGATCCCTCATCCAAGAGATCTATAGGCTGGAAGGTTGTGAATTGCAAGTAAGTGCTGATAGTTTGTAATTGAGGAGAGAGCATTATATTCTTGTTGGAATGATCTTGCTATTTCATTAGGTGAAGAGGGAGTGAATTTGGGAGGATGATCCTGGATCATACAACTGGGTTATAATTCTCCTTTCTATTAATAAAGCTCTTCAAGTTTTCTCCCATATTATTGTGCAATTGTGAATGTTATCATTTGTGAATGCTATCATTTGTTCATTATATATTTGATTCTGTGATGTTTATGTTGTAATAGATCACAATGCTTTGACGGTTCTTTGTTGTTGTACTTGTGCAAGTACTCTCCAAGCATGTTAAGTACAGGGAGGAGTTGCAGGATCTATCAAAGGAGAGAGAGATCAAGCAAGGGATTAAGCGGAAGTTCCAAGTTGGTTCCATTATTTTTCTCTTACCTGTTACACATAGGAGAAATCATTGAATTGCTTTAAACTATTGTTTCTAGGGTAGCTGCCAAACCTAGAGGGCTAGCATTCTTTAGGAATACCAGTTTTCCTAGAAACAAATTGGCGACTCCGCTAGAGAATGAATAGATGTTTGTTTGTTTTTATTGTTTGTTTTATATTCAATTTGATAAACTCTAGACAGAGTCTAAAGTCAGCGAGGTAGTTGTCGAACTGCTCTTGCTTTGCAATTGCATAGTAGATGAATGTTGCTTCAGTCGATCTCTGGTTTAGTTTATGAATTAAAAATTTGACTTTCAAGCACATCTAGATGCCCTTTTGGTAGCTCAGTAACCTCTCAATACATTCCATAATACTTTGTTCATCATTTTTCATTAAAACCCACCTTAACTCATTGAAAACATCTCCACATTTGAGCCAAAACCCATTTTAGTTGCACTCCCTAGACCATCGCACTGTCTTCCACTGTGATTGAGTATGCATCGTACCTCTTGAGTGTAGTAAGTGTGATGAATCTCAGTTTCTATGAAGCCTAGGTGTGATGATTGACTGAACTCTTTTTCCATCTAGAAATTGAAGGTTTTTTTACCCTGTTTTTAGTTTTGTTTGGTTGTTTTGCTGCAAATGAAAAGTGCCTCTTTACTGAAACTTACTTGCATGACTTAAATCAGCCTCAATTACATTAGGATTAGTGAATGTTTTTGTGTGTTTTTTCATCATTTACAATCCTTTGTCAAAAAGTTGTTTAAATCGATTTATCGCTTTGGTACAAAAAGTGTCGTAATTGTCGTTTTTTGTCAAAAAGAGAAGTGTCGTGAATTCTTCCTTCCCTTGATAATTGATTGAACTTTTCTTGATGCATTTGATTTGATTAGTTTACGTTCAAAGTGTCAAAATCATTTTTGTTCAAAATTGAAAGTGTCATTTTTGAGTCTTCCTTTCTCTTTTGAAAAAGAAATTGTCAAAAATGTCATTTTGGGTGAAGTATTTCAGATCTTTGTTGCAATTAGATTTCCTTTTGGCATTTTTCACATTAAGGAGAGAAAAAAAAATACATGCATTTTCATTTAGCATTCTTTATTTTTGTGTGAAAAGATGATTTAGGGAAATTCACTAGTGTGTGCTCTTTTCTCTTTACTTAAAAGCACTGTTATCTTCTTTCCCTAGTAGCTAGGATTTTCATTGCTCAAATAAACAAAGATTGTTTACCATTTTAGATTGCATCTTAGGAATAGATCATCATCATGTGGTGAACCATTGAAAGGAAAAATCTAAACAAGATCAACTTTAAAATGGATTTCAATGAACCTAACAACGCTTTGGAACTTAACGCAACATATCTAGAGGCCTAGGCTAGTGACGTGTTCCAGCGTCGTTAAAACTAGTGGCTATCATTTTCATTGAAGGTTGGGTGATTCCTACTCCTTGATATGACAAGTGATAGCATGGACTTGTGCTTCTCGTACCGTCTTGTATATATTGGGAAACCACAATAGGCTTAAATCCTTTATCCATAGGAAACCGAGTCTGCCGCGTTATTGATCGCAATGCACTGAACACATCATTCGTGAAGATTGACTGTCGTACATAAGTCCTTGGTAATTTCTTCCTAATTTATCACCAAGGTGTATATTTTAGTTTTGTGATTGGTTTGGTAATCCCTCTGTCTAGATATTCCAGAGTAGTCACTTTCGTTCCTTTTCGACTCTTTAAAAGAAAATGTTGGTCTAAGCACTTGTCCTTTTAGGCTCATTAAAAATTGAAGGATACTAGAGTCATCTTATAAATTATAATTAAACATTTGACTTGCAAGCACATCTAGATTCCCTTTTGGTAGCTCAGCAACCTTTCAAGACACTCCATCATACATTGTTCATCATTCTTCATCAAAACCCTCCTTAACTCATTGAAAACAGCTCCACATTTGAGCCAAAAGCCATTTTAGTTGTGCTCCCTGGACCATCGCACTGTCTTTTACTGTGACTCAATATGAATTGCACCTCCTAAGTGTAGTAAGTGTGATGCATATCAGTTTCTGTGAAGCCTAGGTGTGATGATTGACTGAACTTTTTTTCCATCTAGGAATTGAAGGTTTTGACCCTGTTTTCAGTTTTGTTTGGTTGTTTTGCTGCAAATGAACAGTGCCTTTTCACTGAAACTTACTTGCATCACTTAGATCATCGTCAATTACATTAGGATTAGTGAATTTTTTTGTGTATTTGTTCATCATTTACAATCCTTTGTTGAAAAGTTGTTTAAATCGATCTGTCACTTTGGTACAAAAAGTGTCGTAATTGTCATTTTTTGTCGAAAAGAGAAGTGTCATGAATTCTTCCCTCCCTTGATAATTGATTGAACTTTTCTTGATACATTTGATTTTATTTTTTTACATTCAAAGTGTCGAAAGCATTTTTGTTCAAAATTGAAAGTGTCGTTTTTTAGTCTTCCTTTCTCTTTTGAAAAAGAAATTGTCGAAAATGTCATTTTGAGTAAAGTATTTCAGATCTTTGCTGCATTTAGCTTTCCTTTTGGCATTTTTCACATTAAGGAGAGTGAAAATAGATGCATGCATTTGCATTTACCATTTTTTGTTTGTGTGTGAAAATATGATTTGGGGAAATGCACTAGTGTGCGCTCTTTGCTCTTTGTTGAAAAGCACTGTTATCTTCTTTCCCTAGTAGCTAGGATTTTCATTGCTCAATTAAACAAAGATTGTTTATCATTGTATATTCCATCTTAGGAATTTCAGATCATCATCACGCAGTGAACCATTGAAAGGCAAACTCTAAACAAGATCAACTTTAAAATGAATTTCAATGAACCTAACAATGCTTTGGAACTTAATGCAACATATCTAGAGGTCTAGGCTAGTGACACGTTT
Organism: Pinus tabuliformis; assembly: GCA_031772625.1. Lineage (NCBI taxonomy): Eukaryota > Viridiplantae > Streptophyta > Pinopsida > Pinales > Pinaceae > Pinus > Pinus tabuliformis. The sequence goes on from CM062816.1 coordinate 1,429,866,945, forward strand.
CAGCGTTGTTAAAACTAGTGGCTATCATATTCATTGATGGTTGGGTGATTCCTCCTCCTTGATATGACAAGTGCTAGCACGGACTTGTGCTCCCTGTATCGTCCTGTATATATTTGGATACCACAATAGGCTTAAATCCTTTATCCATAGGAAACTGAGTCTGTCGCCTTATTGATCGCAATGCACTGAACACAACATTCGGGAAGATTGCTTGACGTACATAAGTCCTTGGTAATTTCTTTCTAATTTATTGCCAAGGTGTATATTGCAGTTTTGCGATTGGTTTGGTAATCCCTCTGTCTAGATATTCCAGAGTAGTCACTTTCGTTCCTTTTCGACTCTTTAAAAGAAAAGGTCCATCTGAGCACTTGTCCTTTCGGTCTCATTGAAAATCAAAGGAGACTAGAGTCATCTTTAGCTTTCTCTAGACTCTTAAAAACTAAAAAAGCAAAGTCGTGTCCAAGCGTCATTAAAATTAATTGACTACGAATAAGATCCCTATTCCTTAGTTGATCTTAGGTTGAAATATATGGTGATAAATCAGAGTCCACTGATCAAGGAATCCCTTTTGATGGGAATCCTAGTCCTTCTCCTTCTTTCGAAAATATTGGTGCTCCTTATATGGCTACATTTCCCCTTCCGGGATTTACCATAGGCTTGCCAGTATGGCTATTTTCAACCACCTTGGTTCAAAATGTCAAGACTTCTTTGAAATTGTGTACACCTCCAACTAGACAAAATCAACCTCCAGTTGATCCTAAAGTTGACCCTTTGCATTCTTCCTCGTTTGTTTCTCCCTCCCCTTCTTCCTCTTCGCTTGGTAAAAGTATTGGTACTAGTAACTAGGTGGCTAAGAAGAAGAAAGGGAAGAAGAAGAAGAAGAAGCCAAATCAACAAGGGTTCAACCAAGCAACCATTTCTTTGAATACAACATCTGATGAAAATTCATTCGTTAAGCCTCACAAAGCCAAATATCCATGCATAATTTGTGCGGGAGACCATTTTCATCGAAATTTTCCTTACTTTCCTTGGATCTTGAAAGAATGGTCTTCCCGTTCACACCATCCCAGATCATCAACCTCTAGGGATCATGTTGGTAACACGCCATCAAATAGTGATAATAAAGTTCATGGACAGAAAGGAAAAGTCAACTTTCCATGTAGGTTATGTGAAGGTAATCACTGATTTCACCTTTGTCCCTATTTTGATGAAGCCAAAAGAGTGTTGGATAATCATCTTGCTTCACCACAACAATTTCCATCTGGTTACAGGAAATTTCTCCTAAATCCTTCACTAGTTGATGAACCAACTAACCTAAATCAACCGTCGGTCGAAACTACTGTCTCTGAAATGAATCCTATGAGTCTATACTCGACCAAAATCAACAGGTCGAGGTAACAGTTGACCCGATTTCACCTTCAGCTAATCATACCTTTCCCAAAGAGAGTGAAAATGATACTGCTCAAGTTCTTTTTGTTACTTTGAATTCTAACAACCTTGGGGGGAATTTGCCTATTCCATCAAGACAGGAGGAAAATCTTCTAGTTCTCGTAACTCAAGGGGTTAATTCTTCCATTTCTATGGTACCCCCTTCAAGTAGTCTAGTCACTTCCTTTGATTGGAATCGACTAGCAGGATCCCGACTTCCTTCTTATGTGCCTTTCCAGATCATAGTACAAGTTTGTAATATGATTGTATCTAGAACTATTATAGATGAAGGTGCATTAGTGAGTATCCTTTCTTCAACTGCTTGGCAAGTGCTTGGTTCGCCACCGCTTGTGCCTGTTACACAAAATTTGTTGAGCTTTAACAGAGGAACTAGTCGACCGTTAGGGATCCTTACTTAGTTACCTATCACTTTGGGAGGAAAAACTATTTATCTGAATGTGATGGCAGTCCCAGGACCTTTAGATTACAATTTACGTATTGGGTGTGACTATGTTTATAACATGGGAGATATTGTTTCAACACTCTTTCAAGTGATTTGTTTCCCACATGAAGGCAGGATTGTCACCATGGACTAGCTTTCATTTCCCGGTCCAAATATAGCTCCTAGTTAACCGTCATCCCTAAATGGTCCATTTATACCAATGGTATCATCCCCACCACGGGTTAATTATGTGGCAACCTGTTCCATACTACATCGACTGACAATCAATTTAGTGATGTTGTACATTATGTACTGGGGGCATTGGAACCAGACCTTTCCTTCATGACCACTTATGAGTTGCGACCGAAGGGTATCAGAGGATAGTTTGTTATTTTGGGTAAACCTCGTTAAAAAATGAAACCAAGGGTTTCCGAGCATAGTTCCTTGTCTTGTGTCAAGCTCTCTTAAAAATGAAACAAGGTCCCAAGTTCAAAGTCGAGTCTTTCACTTGATCTCGTAAAAGAACCTTCTTTCCACCCACTTGATAGCCATGAGAAGTCTACTTAGGTGAATGTAATGAAGCTTAGGGGGCATGCACCTTGTGGTAAAGATAAGTTTCCCTATAGGTTATGTGATTGGTATTTCACACCATTCACCTTTATCTATCTGAACGAAGCCAAAGAGGTGTTGGATAACCATCCTGCTTCACTGCAGTGATTTCCATCTGGTTACAAGAGACTCTCCTCTTCATCATGCTGGGGGCATGTAAACCGATTCAAGCATATTTTTTCCATTTTAATCTTGTATAAAAAAGAAACTGAAACCAAGCATAGTTTGTTCATTTCAAGCTTGTGTAAACATGAAACTGAATCCAAGCATAGTTCCCCATGGTTCAAGCTTATCTAAAAGTGAACCCATTTTCAATTTTTAACCCTTTTGATTGCCATTCTATTAGCCTTTCGAGCCTTGTTTGTTTTCATCTCATCACCACCATCTCTTTAGCCAATCATACGCTTTCACTTGGTTGTTTTTCCCTTTTAAGGAACAATTGCAATGAGTGGTCTTATTAGCCAGCCTCTTCACATAAATCAACATGTTTTGAGAAGTTCCAACATCTCTGGAACCAGTTGCTACCATAGACACCACTCATTCCTCAAAATAGAGTCCTCTTTAAACCCTTTTCAGACTCCTTAAACATGAAAATATTGTCGAGCGCTTGTCTTCTCCAACTCGTTAAAGTATTGGAAATGTCATCCCTCCTATTTTATTTTATCCTTCTTCAGACCTGAGGGATTATTTTATGAAAAATAACTTATGGAGTTTTCTTTTCATCCCTTTTCAAACTCTCTAAACATGAAAAGGACTAAGTTATCCTTGTCATTAAACTTGTTAAAACAACAGTGACAAACTTGTCCATCTAGATGAGACCGAGTTTCACTATCACTAGACTCGTTAAAAATTAAATAGCATTAGGTTTTCCCAAAGGGCGAATTATGAACAAGCATATGTTATCCTCCTCAAGCTTGAAAAAAATAAAGAGGTAATAGTCAGCAATGACTAGGGAAAAGGGGGAAATTGAAGAATTTATGGTAGCAAGTCGCTCTTGAACATGACACTTTCACTTCACCTCCATTACTGATTTGGGTTGGGTTATTCCATTCACCTGTCATCAAACCATTGGTATTTCATACCATTCATCTTTTGGGGTTAACGCTACCAATTCATCTCAGTGTCGCCGACATGTTCAAGAGAAGTCATTCAGTTGAGAAATCACCATCTAGTTAATGTCTCATACACTGCAATACCTCCAACCTTCATTTTTTCATGACCACCATTCCTGAACCTTGTGTCATCAATTAATTTTCACCTCTAGAAATCATTTGCTTCGTTTCGTGTCGTAGATGTGGGATACATCAAGGCCCTCCTACGATGAGTCACTTCTTGTCGACATCAGCTCATTACCCAAGAAGTTGACTTAGAAACAACCCTTTCAGTTCTTTGAGGCTTGCATACATCAATGGCAAGTTTCTCACTTCCGACAACAGGTTGACATTAGTGGCCTTCGACCAAAACATTTTGCGTGGTGTTCGGCATCGGATCATGTATTCACACCAGGTGAATTGTACTGTAGTACCTTGAGGATCATTATCATTATCGGTGATTCCTCTCATGTCTGTTAACAACTCACATCATTAGCTGGTAATTAGGTGATGTCTTTCCACATTCGACTTTAGAACATCTCCTCACATAGATTGACTTGTACATCGAGTGAAGATTGAACGAGTTTGAAGACCACGGATCTAGTTTCATCCATCTGGGTTCTGATATATTCAAGGATATAAGAACATCAAATGTACAAAGGCTCCGCACAGATGGTCATCCAAATCATGGATGATGACTCTATAAAGAGGTACTAGTCAGCAATGACTTGGGAAAAATGGGGAAAAACTTGAAGACTTTATGGTAGCAAGTCACTCTTGAACATGACACTTTAACTTCATCTCCATTACTGAGTTGGGTTGGGTTATTCCGTTCACTGGTCATCACACCATTGGTCTTTCATACCATCCATATTTTGGGGTTAATGCTACCAATTCATCTTAGTGTCGCCAACATGTTCAAGATAAGTCATTCAATTGAGAAATCACCATCCAGTTAATGTATCATACACTACAATACCTCCAACCTTCATTTTTTCATGACCGACATTCCTGAACCTTGTGTTGTCAATAAATTTTCACCTCCAGAAATCATTTGCTTTGTTTCATGTTGTAGATGTGGGATACATCAAGGCCCTCCTACGACAAGTCATTTCTTATCAACATTAGCTCATTATCCAAGAATTTGACTTAGAAACAACCCTTTCAGTGCTTTGAAGCTTGCATACATCAATGGCAAGTTTCTCACTTCCGGCAATAGGTTGAAATCAAGGCCTTTGACCAAAATATTTTGTGTGGTGTTCGACATTGGATCATATATTCATACCACGTGAATTGTACTGTAGTACCTTGAGGATTATTATCATTATCGGTGATCCCTCTCACGTCTGTTAACAGCTCACATCATTGGCTGGTAATTAGGCTATGTCTTTCCACGTTCGACTTTAAGACATCTCCTCACAAGGATTGACTTGTACATCGAGCAAAGATTGAACGAGTTTGAAGACCCCAGATCTAGTTTCATCCATCTGGGCTGTGATATATTCAGGGATATAAAAAACATCAAATGTACAAAGGTTCTGCACAGATGGTCATCCTAATCATGGATGATGACTCTATATTTGAAGAATCACCAGTCTATATCTGTAGACGACTATTTTATCTACGTACATGAAATGAAATTTATAAAGTTGAGCATCGGAATGCCTACCTCAGCTAGATCATGAAAATCATATTATGATAATGTATTGTATTGTAACTGAAGCAGGTCACCTTCTAGTTCGAAACTTTGGATCCTCATGATAAAGCATTTCACCTGACATAAATATTTATGACCTCATGCTTTAGGGGGCAACTGTTATATACATATTTGGGCACATCAACCCCAAAATTATATGTTGATGTATTAGGGCTCATTCAACCCCTAAAAAAGTTGTTTCATACCCTAAAGGAACATAGTCATCTGAATACATCATTCCCCAAAAGTTCCATCTGAGAAACCATCCAAAAATTTCGTGAATTGAACCATACTGACTGCTCCACTAGCAAAGTGTGATGCAAACTGAGTGGTACACTACTCGGGTGTGATGCATACTATTTATTCCTTCTATAGGGTGCGATGGGCAAGGATGGACGAATGTTTGGGATAGTTTGCTAAGTGGATGCTCATAGAATCTTCTAGAAACTTCTCCTCTCCCACTTGACTCTCTGAATTCTCCCAAGGATGAATAAGGGATCTAAAACCATCTGTTATCCCTTCTCTTGTGGAACCAATTGTAACAAGTGTAATGACACTAATCAAACCCCATGGATGATTCACAACCTTCCAGCCTCTAGATCTCTTGGATGAGGGATCCATTTATAGATGTATGCAAGGGTGTGAGTCATCCATGGGGTTTTATTAGTGTCATTCAACTTGTTACAATTGGTTCCATAAGGGAAGGGATAACAAAAGGTTTTAGATCCCTTATTCATCCTTAGGGTAATTTAGAGAGGCAAGTGGCATAGAAGAAGTTTCTAGAAGATTCCATGAGCATCCACTTAGCAAATTGTCCCAGATATTTGTCCATCCTCACCCATCGCACCCTATAGAAGGCCTAAATAGTATGCATCGCACCCTGGTAGTGTACCACTTAGTATGCATCACACTTTGCCAATGGAGCAGTCAATATGGTTCAATTTAAGTAATTTCTAGATGGTTTCTCAGATAGAACTTGCGGGGAATGATGTATTTAGATGACAATGTTCCTTTATGGTATGAAACAACTCTTTTAGGGGTTGATGAGCCCTAATAAATTGACATATAATTTTGGGGTTGATGTGCCCAAATACATCTATAACAGTTGCTCCCAAAAGCATGAGGTCGTAAATATTCATGTCGGGTGAAATTTTTTATCATGAGGATCCGAAGTTTCGAACTAGAAGGTGACCTGCATCAATTACAATACAATACGTTATCATAATATGATTTTCATGATCTAGTTGAGGTAGGCATTCCCATGCTCACCTTTATAAATTTCATTTCATGTATAGAGATCAGATATTCGTCTACAGATACAAACTGGTGATTCTTCAGATATAGAGTCATCATCCATGATTAGGATGACCATCTATGCAGAGCCTTTGTACATTTGATGTTTTTTATATCCCTGAATATATCGTAGCCTAGATGGATGAAACTAGATCTGGGGTCTTCAAACTTGTTCAATATTCGCTCAATGTACAAGTCAATCCATGTGAAGAGACGTTCTGAAGGCGAACATGGAAAGACATCACCTGATTACCAACCAATGATGTGAGCTATTAACAGACGCGAGAGGGATCATCGATAATTATAATGATCCTCAAGGTACTACAGTACAATTCACGTGGTGTGAATATATGATTCAATCTCAAACACCATGCAAAATCTTTCAATCGAAGGCCATTGATGTCAACCTGTCGCCAAAAGTGAGAAACTTGCCATTGATGTATGCAAGCTTCAAAGCACTGAAAGGGTTGTTTCTAAGTCAACTTATTGGATAATGAGCTGATGTTGAAAAGAAGTGACTCATTGTAGGAGGGCCTTGATGTATCCCACATCTATGAAACGAAATGAAGAAAATGATTTCTGGAGGTGAAAATGAACTGACAGCACAAGGTTCAGGAATGGTGGTCATGAAAAAGATGAAGGTTGGAGGTATTGTAGTGGATGAGACATTAACTAGATGGTAATTTCTCAACTGAATGACTTCTCTTGAACATGTCAAGGACACTAAGATGAATTGGTAGCGTTAACCCCAAAAGATGGATGGTATTAAAGACCAATGATATGATGATCAGTGAATGGAATAACCCAACCCAACTCAATAATGGAGATGAAGTGAAAGTGTCATGTTCAAGAGTGACCTACTACCATAAATTATTCAAGTGTTTTCCCTTTTTTCCCCAGTCACTACTGACCAGTATGTCTTTATTTTTGTCAAGCTTGAGGAGGATAACATATGCTTGTTCTATAATTTGCCCTTTGGGCAAACCTGTCACTATTTAATGTTTTAACAAATCTAGCAATAGTGAAGCTCGGTCTTGTCTAGATGGACAAGTTTGTTGCTATTGTTTTAACGATTTTAACGACAAGGATAACTCTGTCCTTTTCATGTTTAGAGAGTTTGAAAATGAATGTAAAGAAAGTTCCATATGTTCCTTTTCGTAAAGTAATCCCTCACGTCTGAAAAAGGATAAAATAATACAGGAGGGAGGACATTTCCAATACTTTAACGAGCTAGAAAAGACAAGCGCTTAACAATCTTTTCATGTTTAATGAGTCTGAAAAGGGTTTAAACAAGACTCTATAGTTTTCTTTTCATTTTTGAATCAAAGCTCGAAAACAAGACAAAAGTTTACTTGGTGGTCAAAGATTTTCAATTCACTGTTTAGCACATTAGATTCTTTCATCGGTCATTCAACCTGCTCAGAACTCCATCGAATTGATTAGAAATACATATATATGGATGAAAAATGAACTAAAACTAACATTTCATTTTGAAGTACATGAATAGTAAACATAAAAAGTAGTTTTATCATTTCATTTTCATCATTTCATTTCAAATTTGGGATTTGGAGCTCTGAATAGGTTTTCCCTATCAAATTTCACAAGTCGATTTCGGGAGATCTTGTGGACCATTCTCTGCGGTGTCAAGACTAGGTAGCATCTATCCTCAAGCTCTTCATTTTCATTTCCTCTTTTCTCAATTCTGGGCAAGTTTTTTCACTTTTCTAGGTCTCCGTGGTTTAAAGATTTCATTCCCCAATCATCGCACATTGTATCGAAAGGTGCAATGCATACTGAGTTGTCAAAAGTTCATTCAATATGCATCTCACCTTGCTCGAAGGCAAGGTGCAATGGGCACAGAAAGGCAATTTTATACAGTGTTTTTTCATCAAATTTTTATCTGTTGTTGCTCAAAATTGGATCCTAACTCATCTATTGTTTGCATTTCAGATATTTTTTGGATCAAAATGGTTTTCACATGGTGTGAATGAGAACATGAAGAGGAGGATATGACTTCTTTGCATGACCAGGTCACAATGGATGCATTAAGAAACTGTGGCTTACTGAAGTTTTTCCGCATATCCAGCATGAGACAACAGATCAACTTGTTGCAGTATCTTCTCAATGCTTGGGATCCTATTGACCATGTATTCCAGATCAGAGGTAAATCTATTCCTTTCATGGTTGAGGATATTTATTTTCTGACGGGTTTGTTAAGGCGTGGTGCCCCTCTTTCACTATCAATATTTTCTCGTGGGGGCAAATCTGTGAAAGATTACATTCGTCAGTTCTTCAGGGATGGATCTCAATCCCGTAGAGATGGTAAGATAAATATCCGGGATGTTACAGATCAACCTTTGAGTACCATTCTATTTACCTTTGCTAGATTGGTTGGTAGTGTGGCCTTACATTTAGCGAACAAATATTACATGCAATATGGCCTGGAATGCCTGGAACCGAAGGGGTTTAATTGGTGTGAGGCGATACTTCCTGTCATGAAAGAATAATTGTCCAAAGTAAAGAATGGAAGAACCAAAAACTTTGGTTATGGATCCATATTGACTGCTTTTTCTTTGGATAGAATTCCATTGATGCAACCTCAAAACATTTCACTAGGATTGCCAGCACTGAGGGAACCACAGATGAAGAGATGGGTGGATGTGATGGCTAGACATGCCGGCCAGTCACAAATCTGCTTTTTAGATGCCTTTTTCGAGTGGTTCAACCAGCACAAGATGGTGTTCACAGAGTATCCATATACCAGGATGGATTTCTAAGGGAAGCCGGATTTGGATTTACCAGTTGGTGAGAAATGGAGTGATATAGGTAAAATGATTTGGCCACATCTTTGCTTTTTCAGTTTTATAATGCTTTTTGTTTTTTATGTAACCAAGACTAAAGAAACTCATATGTGTGTGTAGATATTGGACCAGTGCGACCAGTGGCACACCCACAGGAAGCAGATAACGCTCCAGCAAGAGAGGCTATAGGGAGGGCCATCCTTCAAGATCTAGATATATCAGAGACCCTAGCAGTGCTGCAAGATTAGATCGAGGGCCTCACTCTTGGCATTCAGGATGTCAAAACTGATGAGTTACCTTTGAGGTTACAGTGCCTTACTACTAGTGTACCGAGTCATTGGACTAGGCTCCTGCCCATGATAACACAGGCAGTGACATGTTATCACCAACATCACTAGTCTAGGATGTTTTCTACATTTACTTTAAGTTCCTTGGCCAGATGACTAATTTTGTCTTGGACACAAAATTTTTTGTGAAAACTATAAAAAGCTATCTATTTTTTATTTTTGGAGTTTTATTTTGGTTAAGTGATGAAATCCAAATGGAAATGTTGATGTGAAATGCTTTCTTTACAAATGCTGCAAATGTCTATTTAACACATAGTTTTCTAATGAATCAGTCAATGTGTTTAAGTTTCTGGAAATGTGTTGATATTGAATGGAATAAAAATGTATTTCCAAAATCCTAACTCTTAGGAACATGTGATGAATAGCTGGGTTCTGAATGTAATAAATTCCAATAAGCCGTAGAATGAAGAGTTGTGAATCTAGCCTGACAATGTATCGGTGTATGCCATGTGAAATGGCATCAGAGAGAAGTTCAATAATCGTGCTATACTCAGCGATGTTTTTCATTGAACGACCAATACATATCCCCTTGAAACTCACTAACTCGCTGCTTGGAGGGGAAATGGCCCAAGTCGCAAAAGATAGGTTCTGTGTATTATGACTAGCTCCTTCGGCATACTCAACAAATGGTTCCAAAAAGTCTAACATCTGCAACAAATGCGAAGTGGATTACCTAACCAAAATGACAACTCTGAAAGAAAACACTCAAAAATGCAAAAAAAGCATATGTACAATGAGTTTACTACACTTAATCAAGCATAGTAACGTTTAAGATACAACCCGTTTCTGGGCTGTGACAGTGGAATCCCATCATAATCGACTAGCTCATAGGCTCCTTTTGTCAATACATGTTTAACAATGTAATGGCCCATCCATAATGGTTCAAATTTACTTGCTCCTAATTTGTCAGAATCCTGATCGTAAAGCAAGACCAGGTCACCTTTTGAGAAGAAACGAGGCTTAACATTTTGGTCATATTGCGCCTTGACGCATTTCTTATGTGCTTCATTAGCCAATGCGGCATCACGACAGGTTTCATCCAGATGGATTAATTCCAAGAAACGAACCTCTTCTTCAGAAGTTTTGGGAAGTAGATCAATTGAGAGCTTGAGGGATGAGATGTCACACTGAATTGGTAAGACTGCTTCCATACCATACACCAACTGAAAGGGTGTAAATCTAGTTGCATTACTCATTGAAGTCTTGTATGCCCACAAAGCTTAGTACAGGATTAAATGCCAATTCCATTTATGGACTCCAATCATTCTCTACAGCATGCGCTTAAGGACTTTGTTGATTGCCTCAACTTGTCTATTAGCCTGCAGATAATATGGAGTAGAACTATCATGGGACAATCCTAAGTTTGTATTTAATTCGATCATCATGTGATTGCAAAAATGCAACCCATGATCTGTAACTATAGCCTGTGGAACACTGAATCTAGAAACAACATGACTAAAGAAAAAAAAGTGCAGCCATTTCACCACTGTTGTTCAAGGTAGGCATCGCCTTGGCCCATTTTCTAAAATAGTTAATAGCGACTATAATATACCCATGCCCCTTAGCCGAGGTGGGGTTACATGTCATGAAATTAATTCCCCATTTAGCAAATGGGCCAACAGAAGTCACTGGATGCAGTGGTGCAGGTGGTAATCAGGTCTTGCGATAAAAAATCTGATAAGCATGGCAACTTCTGACTACAATTATGCAATCTTTGAATATGGAGGGCTAGAAGTAACCAGCTCGTAAGATATTTTGTGCAGTAGTGTAACCAAATAGATGCCTCCCACAAGCACCTAAATGACAATCATTCAAAACTTTTTTGGCCTCCTCATGCTTGAGGCAGCTTCGTAAAACCATATCAACGCCTCGACAGTAAAGTGTATTGCCAATGATCAGATAATCTTTGGCTTGGTATCGAGTACGTCGCTATTTAGAGTGAGAGGTGTTAGGCCTAAAATTTTTGTTCTGGAGATACGCTAGTATATCTACGCACCATGGATCACTTGGCGATATCAAAAATAGAGTCTCATCCATGATTGATGCTTTTGATGTTAAATCGTTGGAGGACGAGGGAAGGTCGCAAAGTAACTCTGCAAAGACGAGAGACTTCTTTGATTTGGATTTGGTGAATTCTAGATCAAAATCCTACAAAATGACTATCCATTTGGAATATTTTCCCCCCAGCAATTGACGTGACAAAATGTATGTCATAGGGTTGAAATCTGACACAATGGTAGTTTTGCAAAGGAGTACATAGTGTCAAAATCTCTGTACTGCTTGAACGGCTACTAAAGCCAACTTTTCAGCATAAGAGTACTTGCTTTCTATATCATTGAGAATACGACTCAAATAATATATAGGATGTTCAATTCCATCATCTTCTTGCATTAAAACCATAGCGATGGTTGTATCTGTAGCGGAGACATATAGGTTGAAGTCTTTTTTATAGTCAAGAGCATACATTAATGATGCTTTTATTAGGGAATATTTGAGAGCATCAAAGGAAGCTTGTGCAGCCTGATCCCATTGGAAGGGTACTCCTTTATTTAAAAGACGTGTATAGCCTTTAACGAGCTCAGCATAATTTGGAATGAACCTCCTCAGAAAGTTAGCTTTCCCTTGGAGTCTCTGAATCTGAAGCAAATTTGAAGGTGGAGGCATGTCAAGAATTGCCTAAACCTTAAATGGGTCGAGTCAAATTCCATCCTTAGAAACTACAAGACCAAGTAGTGGACCAAAACCAACACAAAACACACATTTATGGGGATTGAGTCGCATCCTGTAGTGTTGGCAATGTAGAAATATGGCTCTCAAATGTTGCAGATGGTCAGTCCATTTTCACAAATGAGCTAGCAGATCATCGAGATACGATTGAACGATGTGTTTGATGTCATGGAAGGCATAATTCATTGCCCTCTGAAATGTTGCCCATGCATTCTTCAAACCGAAACGTAATTTATGATATGAAAATGTGCCCCACGGACATATAAACATTGTTTTTTACTTATCCTGTGGGCGGATATTGATTTGATTGTATCTGGAAAATCCGTCCATGAACGAAAAGATTTCGCATCCACCACATTCTTCAATAATCTGGTTGATAAAGGGTGTAGGATAATTGTACTTTGGACATGCTTGATTTACATCCCTATAATCGATGCAAACTCTTATCATTCCTTGTTTTTTCATCACAGGAACAATATTCGATACCCTATTAGTGAGAGGTATAGGGTGAATGAATCCAGCACACAAAGCTTTTCAACCTCTACTTTAATGGCAGCAGCTTTCTTCGGATAAATAGGTCGAAGCCATTTCCATTGGTTTTGCATCTGGATACATCTCGATTTCATGTTCAACAATTCTCGAGTCAATGCCTGGAATTTCTTCATATGACCATGCAAAGACATCTTTGAATTCACGAACAAAGAGGATAGTAACTATCTAGTTATGATGGAGAACACGATTTACCGATGTGAATATTCTCTACAATATTAGGCTTGGTCAAAATGTTAATGGCGATAGTTTATTCAATGTTGGACAAATTGCACTTAGAATCTACTGTATTTACAGAATTTAATAAAAAATCAACCACTGAAGGGTGATTGAGGTTGTTTGAATAATCTTCATTGTCATCTCGAATGTGGGAATGATGATGATAATCTTCCCATGATGTCTCTCCTATCATCATTGATTGGATGATTCCTTCGTCTGTTGAATGTATACGAGACCAAGGATCAGAAGAGGTACCATATTCTAAAGACCTATCTACCCAAACACTTGTTGAGTGCGGGCTCAGATTTCCTGTACAAGCCCAAAAAAATTATTGCTACCAAGATTCGATGGGTCTTGGCGGAAACTCCTCGCTATGATCCTCACTATCAAAATAGTCAGAACTCTTCTTAATTTCAGATGATGTAGAAGAGATCATATGACAGGTTTCCACTGTGGCCATTTCCATGAAACTAGATGGAGATGGGATAGCAAAACTACCCATTAATGATCTCTTAGGAGACCTACTCCAACATTTTGAAGTGATTGTGAACTTCCATGGATCATTGGAATTCTTCCAGTAGCTTGTGTACTGTTAGAAAAAAAGGCTAGTTGGTCAATGATTGTGATTCCACCTTGGAAGGGAAATGCAATATTTCTAATATGCAGACACAACGGCAACCATAGCATAAACCCAAGGCCTCCCTAGTAAAATATTGTAGTCAAGGAGTCCATCAATGACCTCGACTTCAATCTCTACTATCTTGCTCCTCAATTCAACTTGAAAGCTACTTGAAATCCCATACAGAGTGTACGTTCTTCCATCGAGCGCTTTTAACGTTGTTGGTGATCGTGACAAGGGTGGCAAACCAAAAGTTTTCCAGCAACTCATTGACATAATACAGGTAGATGCCCCCTCATCAATGATGGTTCGATGAACATTTTTATTGAGGGATTTTACCTATATAAGGAAAGCGAGTTGGGCTGGTAACTGTAGTGTATATCCCTTATGATTAAAGGCCACAAGATTGGAATCCATTGGATCGATCCCACCTATTGCTGATAACAAATCCTGCATTTGAGAGGGATAATTTTGCAATACCTCAAGTTTCGACATAGCAGATGGTGATTGAGCAAGAACCTCCACTATATTATAATTCTGAGAAGCTCAAGCTTCAAAGTTGAGTCTTTCACTTGATCTCATAAAGGATCCTTCATTCCACCCACATGATAGCCATGAGAAGTCTACTTATGTGAATGTAATGAAGCTTGGGGTGCATGCACCTTGTGGTAAAGATAAGTTTCCCTATAGGTTATGTGATTGGTCTTTCACACCATTCACCTTTGTCTATTTGAATGAAGCCAAAGAGGCATTGGATAACCATCCTGCTTCATTGTTGTGATTTCCATCTGGTTACAAGAGACTCTCCTTTTCATCATGTTGAGGGCATGTAAACCAATTCAAGAAGATTTTTTCCGTTTTAAGTTTGTGTAAAAAAGAAATTGAAACCAAGCATAGTTTGTTCGTTTCAAGTTTGTGTAAACATGAAACCGAATCCAAGCATAGTTCCCCATGGTTAAAGCTTGTCTAAAAATGAACCCATTTTCAATTTTTAATCCTTGTGATTGCCATTCTATCAGCCTTTTGAGCATTGGTTGTTTTCATCTCATCACCAACATCTCTTTAGCTGATCATACACTTTCACTTGGTTGTTTTTCCCTTTTGAGGAACAGTTGCAATGAGTGGTCTTATTAGCTAGCCTCTTCACATAAATCAACATCTTTTGAGAAGTTCCAACATCATCAGAACCAGTTGCTACCCTAGACACCACTCGTTCCTAAAACTAGAGTCCTCGTTAAACCCTTTTAAGACTCATTAAACATGAAAATATTGTCGAGCGCTTGTCTTTTCCAGCTTGTTAAAGTATTGGAAATTTCATCCCTCCTGAGGGATTACTTTACGAAAAAGAACTTATAGATTTTTCCTTTTGTCCCTTTTCAAACTGTCTAAACATTTAAAGGACCGATTTATCCTTGTCGTTAAACTCATTAAAACAATAGCGACAAACTTGTCCATCTAGACAAGACCAAGTTTTACTATCACTAGACTTGTTAAAACATTAAATAGTGACAGGTATGCCCGAAGGGAAAATTATAGAACAAGCATATGTTATCCTCCTCAAGCTTGAAAAAAATAAGGAGGTACTAGTCAGCAATGACTGGGTAAGAAAGGGAAAAAGCTTGAAGAATTTATGGTAGCAAGTCACTCTTGAACATGACACTTTCACTTCATCCCCATTATTGAGTCAGGTTGGGTTATTTCTTTCACCGGTCATCATACCATTCGTCTTTCATACCATCCATATTTTGGGGTTAACGCTACCAATTCATCTTAGTGTCATCGAAATGTTCAAGAGAAATCATTCAGTTGAGAAATCACCATCCAGTTAATTTCCCATCCACTGCAATACCTCCAACCTTCATTTTTCCATGACTACCATTCCTGAACCTTGTGTCTTCAGTTCATTTCACCTCCAGAAATCATCTGCTTCATTTTTTTTCATAGATGTCGGATACATCAAGGCCCTCCTACGATGAGTCACTTCTTGTCGACATCAGCTCATTATCCAAAATGTTGACCTAGAAACAACCCTTTTAGTGCTTTGAAGCTTGCATACATCAATGGCAAGTTTCTCACTTCCGATGATAGGTTGACATCAATGGCCTTCGACCGAAAGATTTTGTGTGGTGTTCGACATCGGATCATATATTCATACCATGTGAATTGTACTGTAGTACGTTGAGGATCATTATCATTATCAGTGATCCCTCTTGTGTCTGTTAACAGCTCACATCATTGGCTGGTAATCAGGCGGTGTCTTTCTATGTTCGACTTTAGAACATCTCTTCACATGGATTGACTTGTACATCGAGCGAATATTCAATTATTTTGAAGACCCCATATCTAGTTTCATCCATCGAAGCTGCTATATCTTCAGTGATATAAAAAACATCAAATGTACAAAGGCTCTGCACAGATGGTCATCGTAATCATGTATGATGACTCTTTATCTGAAGAATCACCAGTTTGTATCTACAGACAACTATCTGATCGATGTACATGAAATGAATTTATAAATCTGAGCATGGGAATGCCTACCTTAGCTAGATCATGAAAATCATAATATGATAATGTATTGTATTGTAGCTGATGTAGGTCACCTTCCAGTTCGAAACTTCGAATCCTCATGATAAAGCATTTCACCCGACATGAATATTTACAACCTCATGCTTTAGGGGGAACTGTTATAGACATATTTGGGCACATCAACCCCAAAATTATATGTCGATGTATTAGGGCTCATCAACCCCTAAAAGAGTTGTTTCATACCCTAAAGGAACATAGTCATCTGAATACATCATTCCCCGAATGTTCCCTCTTTGAAACCATCCAGAAATTGCCTAAATTGAACCATACTGACCGCTCCACTAGCAAAGTGAAATGAATACTAAGTGGTACACTGCCGAGGTGCAATGCATACTATTTAGGCCTTCTATAGGGCATGATGGGTGAGGATGGACAAATGTCTAGGACAGTTTTCTAAGTGGATGCTCATGGAATCTTCTAGAAACTTCTCCTATGCCACTTGCCTCTCTGAATTCGCCCAAGGGTGAATAAGGGATCTAAAACCATCTGTTATCCCTTCTCTTGTGGAACCAATCATAACAAGTGGAATGACACTAATCAAACCCCATGGATGACTCACACCCTTGCATACATCTATAAATGGATCCCTCATCCAAGAGATCTGGAGGCTGGAAGGTGGTGAATTGCAAGTAAGTGTTGATAGTTTGTAATTGAGGAGAGAGTATTGTATTCTTGTTGGAATGATCTTGCTATTTCATGAGGTGAAGAAGGATTGAAGCTCAGAGGATGATGCTGGATTAGACAACTGGGTTTTAATTCTCCTTTCTATTAATAAATCTCTTCAAGTTTTCTCCCATATGATTGTGTAATTCTGCATGTTATCATTTGTGAATGCTATCATTTGTTCATTATATATCTAATTTTGTAATGTTTATGTTGTAATAGATCACGATGCTTTGATGGTTCTTTTCTGCTATACTTGTGTAGGTACTCTCCAAGTGTGTTAAGTACCGGGAGGAGTTGCAAGATATGTTAAAGGAGAGAGAGATAAAGCAAGGGATTAAGCGGAAGTTCCAGGTTCATTCCAGTATCTTTCTCTTATCTATTACATATAGGAGAAATCATTGAATTGCTTTAAACTATTGTTTCTAGGGTGGCTGCCAAACCTAGAGGGCTAGCATTCTTATATGTCGATAAATCATTGAAAGGAAAAGTCTAAACAAGACCAACTTTAAAATGAAATTCAATGAACCTAATAAGGCTTTGGAACTTAACACAACATATCTAGAGGTCTAGGCTAGTGACATGTTTTAGTGTCATTAAAATTAGTGGCTATCGTTTTCATTGAAGGTTGGGTGATTTCGCCTCCTTGATACGACAAGTTCTAGCATGGATTTATGCTTCCCATACCGTCGTGTATATATTGGGAGACCACAATAGGCTTAAATCTTTTATCCATAGGAAACTGAGTCTACCGCCTTATTGATAGCAATGCACTGAACACAACATTCGGGAAGATTGACTGCCGTACATATGTCCTTGGTAATTTCCTTCTAATTTATCATCAAGGTGTATATTGTAGTTTCGTGATTGGTTTGGTAATCCCTCTATCTAGATATTCCAGAGTAGTCACTTTCATTCCTTTTCGACTCTTTAAAATAAAAGTTCCATATGAGAACTTTTCCTTTCAGGCTCATTGAAAGCTGAAGGAGACTAGAGTCATATTTAGCTTCTTCTTGACTCTTAAAAACTAAAAAAGAAAAGTTGTGTCCAAGCATCATTAAAAATAATTGAATTCAGAATAACATCATTTTCCCCTTAATTTTGAGTTGATCAAACAATCCGAAATTGTGGAAGCAAGTCAATCAAAACCTCGTCATTCAAGGATACTAGTGAGTCAATCGTCTTTGCCCCTGGAAGCGAAGCCAATCTGGACAAAGCCGTGTTTCTAGGAAAACTAGTATTCCTAAGGAATGCTAGCCCTCTAGGTTTGGAAGCTACCCTAGAAACAATAGTTTAAAGCAATTCAATGATTTCTTCTATGTGTAATAGATAAGAGAAAGATGATAGGACCAACCTAGAACTTTCACTTAATCACTTGCTTGCTCTCCCTCTCCTTTGACAGAACCTACAACTCCTCCCCATACTTAACATGCTTGGAGAGTACCTGCACAATTATAGCAACAGAGAACTGTCAAAGCATCATGATCTATTACAACATAAACATTACAGAATCAGATATATAATGAACAAATGATAGCATTCACAAATGATAACATTCATAATTTCACAATAATATGGAAGAAAACTTGAAGAACTTTATTAATAGAAGGGAGAATTACAACCCAATTGTCTGATCCAGCATCATCCTCCCAACTTTAATCCTTCTTCACCTCATGAAATAGCAATATCACTCCAAAAATACAATGCTCTTTCCTCAATTACACACTATTAGCACTTACTTTCAATTCACAAGATTCCAGCCCCTGGATCTCTTGGATGAGGGATCCATTTATAGATATGTGCAAGGGTGTGAGTCAGCCATGGGGTTTGGTTAGTGTCATTCCACTTGTTAAATTTGGCTCAATAAGAGAAGGGATAACTGAATTTTAGACCCCTTATTCATCCTTGGGTGAATTCAGAGAGGCAAGTGGCATAGGAGAAGTTTCTAGAAGATTCCATGAGCATCCACTTAGTAAATTGTCCTGGACATCTATCCATCCTGGCCCATCACACCCTATAGAAGTCATAAATAGTATGCATCACACCATGGTAGTGGAGTAGTCAGTATTCATCACAATTTTCCAGTGGAGTATTCAGTATCATTCAATTTAGGCAATTTATGGATGGTTTCTCAGATGGAGCTTTTGGGGAATGATGTATTCAGATGACTATGTTCCTTTAGGGTATAAAATAGCTCTTTTAGGGTTTGAATGAGGCCTATTTTATCAAAATATATGTTTGGGGTTGATGTGCCAAAAAGCTTTATAAATTTCATTTCATGTACATAGATCAGATAGTCATCTGCAGATACAGACTGGTGATACTTTAGATATAGAGTCATCATCCATGGTTAGGATGACCATCTGTGGAGAGCCTTTGTACATTTGATTTATATTCCTGAATATATCAGAGCTCGAATGGATGAAACTAGATCTGGGGTCTTCAAACTCGTTCAATCTTCACTCGATGTATAAGTTGATCCATGTGAAAAGATGTTCTGAAGTCGAACATGGAAAGACATAGCCTGATTACCAACCAATGATGTAAGTTGTTAACATACGCAAGAGGAATCACTAATAATGGTAATGAACCTCAAGGTATTATAGTACAATTCACGTGGTGTGAATATATGATCCGATGTCGAACACCACGCAAATTCTTTCGGTCGAAGGCCATTGATGTCAACCTGTCGCTGGAAGTGAGAAACTTGTCATTGATGTATGCAAGCTTCAAAGCACTGAAAGGGTTGTTTCTAAGTCAACTTCTTGGATAAGGAGCTGATTTCGACAAGAAGTGACTCGTTGTAGGAGGGCCTTGATGTATCCCACATCTATGACACGAAATGAAGAAAATGATTTTCTAGAGGTGAAAACGAAATGACGACACAAGGCTTAGGAATGGCGGTCATGAAAAAATGAGGGTTGGAGGTATGTTGGGTCCCTATAATACTAGTGATTACCCCATTGCTATTGTATTTATACCCCTTATTTATATTGTTGTGCCCCCATTACCCCCATATTGTTATTAATGTGCCCATAGAATCCCTCTATTGTTATTTTTGTGGCTTTATATTATTATTGTTAGGTCGGTTGGATTATATTGTGACTCCATAGACTCCTATATATAGAAAGGAGGTTTTGTCATTTGTATCATCCAAGAATTGTTCATTTATGTAATGTAAAGGAGGTTGCCCCATCGAAGAGGCTGAATTCTAAGGCGTGGATCTCTCTTTACTATCTTTTTGTGAGTTGGTTTCATAACATTTGGTATCAGAGCTTTGGATTTTAGGGTTTCACTGCTCCAAACAGGTCATCGTGGAAGTTTCGCTATAACGTTTTTTCTGTGACGTTTCAGAAGTCGCAAAAAAAACCCATTTGAGAAGAAATCGCGCTGAACCGCGGGTCCGAATTTCAGAGCTTTTTGCGCAATATTTGCAGAGATATGATCTCAGGAAGTTCGTCTTTTTGCAGACTCTTGAATTACACTCAAAACAGGTGACCTGGGGAAAATCGTCATAACTTTCTTTCTGAGCATCGGATTGAAATTTCGTAAGAAGGTACAGAAAGAGGACGGACTATAGCTTTCTTTTGTATATCTTTTAGAGTCAAAGGTTGAAACAGTGACACGTGGCACTTCATACAAGTTCGCTCTACTGAACTAGTCTATAATCAGGTCACTGCAGGAGATTGTGCATAACTCTTTCTTGGAGAATCCAATTTGGTTAAGACTAGGGGCATTGGAAATAGGACATAGAAGGCTACTATAGGTCACAATTTTAGAACTGGATGATTCGAAATTACAGAGATACATTAGATTCAATATCAGGCTTCTACAAAGTAAAAAAAGGTGTGTAGTTTTTATTTTTTATTTTTGCATAAGCTTGGTTTGAAGGAATTCAAAGGGCCTAGTAAAGAATTATTATCGGTAATTGATGCCCCGAGGAAATAAAATGCAAACACCTAGTAAGGAACCTGAAATCTCTAGCATGACTCATGAAGAAGAGGAAGAAATGCTACATGATATATCAAAATTACAAGAACAAGTGCAACAAATGTCACGCTCACAAAAGCTAACAGATGCTAAGATAAATGGCGTGGAATCTAAGATAAAGGGAATGGAAGCTAAGATGGATGATTTGAAGATAGATTTGAAGACAGATTTGAAGAAAGACATGGCAAATTTGAAGACAGATTTGAAGACAGACATGGCAGATTTGAAGACAGATTTGACAAATTTTCTACAAGAGATACTTACTAATGGTGAAAAGGTTGTAAAGGAAACTCATGATGTGAACAAAAGTAATGTTAATCATGATTCCATAGATTCTAATGTTGGATCGAAGACCCACCATATTCCAAAAATCGATATGAGGAAGTTTGATGGCAAGGATCCCGCCACATGGATATTACAGATGGAGCAGTTCTTCGATCTCAATAATGTGCAAAACACACAAAAGGTACGTATGGAAACTTTATATTTGGAACCAAATCAATTTGTATGGTATCAATGGCTTTGCTCTCGTAAACAATTTATCACTTGGGCAATTTTTACGGAAGAATTGATAGCACATTATGAGGATACAAAAAGAAACATTTTTTTAGCCAATTGATAAGTCTCAAACAAAAGGGTTCAATAATGGAGCACATTGAGGAGTTCCAAAAATTGAACATAAGGGTAAAAGATATTCCAGAGGAGCATAGGATTGATGTGTTCATAGGGTCTTTAAAGGATAATATCCAACATGATGTTCGACTTTGGGAACCTAATTCATTAGAGAAGGCATTCAGGTTAGCAAGAAAAATGGAAAGCAAAATTATGGCAACCAGGAAGCATACCACTCACAACTATAAAGACGGAAGTGTTGTTGCCCCTAGTCTTCCACAACCTATAAGGTTGACACCACAACAATTGGAAGAAAAAAGAGCAAAAGGGCTTTGTTACAGTTGTGATAGCAAATACACTAAAGGTCATAAGTGTGCTGAGAAGAAATTATTCTACATAGATTGTGAAGAGGAAGAAGAAAAGGAGCAAGAAAGGTCAAAAGAAGAAGATATACTCCAGGAACAAAGCCTAGATGAAGAACAAATAAATCCAACCATATCTTGTAATGCATTGGCAGGAATTACCACTCCTCAAACCATCAAGATAGAAGGACAAATCAAGAAGAAAAAGGTAATAGTGTTGATTGATTCAGGAAGCACCCACAATTTTATTCATTGTAGGGTAGCAAAAGAATTGAATTGCTTCCTATATCCAGCACCAGAGTGTCAAGTGATGATTGCAAATGGAGGAACAATAAATTTCTCTGGAAAGTGCCATAATATCAAGCTATCCATGGGAGAATATGTATTGACTAGCCCAATGCTTTCCATTCCAATGGGAGGTGCTGATGTTGTACTAGGAGTCCAATGGCTACAATCCTTGGGTACAATAGCTTTTAATTTTCAAGAACTTTTCATCAAATTTTCTGTGGAAGGAAAGGAAGTTGAATTAAGGGGTATTGCAGGGAAACCAGGAAAGATAATCAGCTCTAATGGTATGACAAAGCTTCTAAAAAAGGAGCAAAGAGGTGTAATTGCACAATTATGTTCGCTAGATGTTTCCACATTGGAATCATCTATTTCTCCAGATCTCCAAAAAGTCTTGGACAATCATTCCAAGGTATTTGAGACTCCCAAAGGTCTCCCACCTATGCGTGATCATGATCATGCTATTCATCTGATTCCAGGAAGTGTTCCTCCAAACATCAGGCCGTACAGATATCCCTATGTCCAAAAAAGTGAAATTGAACGTATGGTTGCAGAAATGCTAGAGGCTGGTATAATTCAACCGAGTCAAAGTTCTTTCTCTTCTCCAGTAGTATTGGTGCACAAGAAGGATGGATCATGGCGCATGTGTCCGAATTATAGGGAGCTCAACAAGCTCACTATTAAAGATAAGTTCCCCATTCCTGTCATTGATGAATTACTGGATGAATTGCATGGATCAATTTACTTCACCAAGTTGGATCTTCGTTCGGGATATCATCAAATCAGAATGAAGATTGAAGACATTCCAAAAATGGCATTTAGAACTCATGAGGGTCATTATGAATTTTTGGTCATGCCTTTTGGCCTTACCAATGCACCTTCAACATTTCAAGGTTTGATGAATTCAATTTTCAAACCATTCCTTAGAAAATTTGTGTTAGTATTTTTTGATGATATACTAATCTACAGCAAGTCTTGGAAGGATCATGTTGAACATGTTGACAGGGTGCTACAACTATTGGAGGAGAAACAATTATATGCCAAAAGATCCAAATGTTTCTTTGGAGTCCAGGAGGTGGAATATTTGGGTCATATTGTATCTCATGAAGGAGTTAAGGTAGACCCTAGCAAAATTAAAGCCATTAAGGAATGGAAAATCCCCACATCCATAAAGCATCTGCGAGGATTTCTTGGGTTGACAGGGTATTATCGCAAGTTTGTTAAGAATTATGGGAGAATAGCAGCACCTCTAACAACATTATTGAAGAAAGATGCATTTTCATGGACTCCGGAAGCAACAAAGGCCTTTGAACATCTTAAAGAGGCAATGTGCCAAGCACCGGTCTTAGCTACACCGGACTTCACAAAAACCTTTATTGTGGAATGTGATGCTTCAGGAAATGGAATTGGTGTTGTTCTAATGCAAGATGAAAGACCCATTGCTTTTGAAAGTCGTCCAATCAAGGGAAAGTTTTTAAGAAAAGCTATTTATGAGAAGGAAATGTTGGCAATACTCCATGCACTTAAGAAATGGCGACCCTACCTAATGGGAAGACACTTCAAGGTAAAAACAGATCATGATAGCCTTAAATACTTTTTAGAACAAAGATTATCCTCTGAAGAGCAACAAAAGTGGGTCACAAAGATGTTGGGTTATGACTTTGAAATCATCTACAAAAAAGGGAAGCAAAATGTGGTGGCAGATGCACTCTCAAGAAAGGATGAGGATGTGGAAGCATTGTTGTGCGCCATTTCTATTATCCAACCAGATTGGATAAATGAAGCAAGGGAGGAATGGAAGAATGACGAAGAAGTGTGGGCACTTATTCGAAAGCTACAACAAGATTCCAGTACGTCTGATACATTTAGCTGGAAAAATGATTCGTTATGGTACAAAGATCGCTTATACCTCTGTAAGAATTCCCAGCTAAAACAAAAGATTCTTATGGAATTGCACACTTCTCCCTTAGGAGGGCACTCAGGATTTTTAAAAACTTACCACAGGGTTAAGAAGGAATTTTTTTGGGATGGCCTTAAATCAGATATTCAAAAGTTTGTGGCAGAATGTTTGGTTTGCCAACAAAATAAAGTTGAAACAATTAAGACACCGGTCTATTACAACCTTTATCCATTCCAAGCCAACGTTGGGAGGAGGTTTCAATGGATTTTATCACAGGTTTACCCAAGTCTGAGGGAAAGAGTGTCATCATGGTGGTAGTTGACAGACTTACCAAGTATGCACACTTTTGTGCATTATCACATCCATTTAAAGCCAGTACAGTTTCTACTGCATTTATGGAAACAATTCAAAAGCTACATGGAAACCCAAAGATTATTGTAAGTGACAGAGATCCCATTTTCACTGGAAATTTTTGGACAGAATTATTTTCTTGTCTTGGTACTCAGTTAGCTCATAGCTCATCTTATCATCCTCAATCTGATGGGAAAACTGAGATAGTAAACAAATGTTTGGAAGGATATCTTCGTTGCTTTGTATCTGATAAACAGACACAATGGGTCAAATGGTTGCCTCTGGCTGAATGGTGGTATAACACTTCCTTTCATACAGCAACAAAAATGACCCCATTTATGGCACTTTATGGGTATCAACCACCATCCATCACATCATATTTAAGAGAAAATTCTAAGGTTCAGGCAGTGGAACATCACATCGAACATCAACAACAAGTCCTCCAACTCTTAAAGGATAACCTCGTGTTGGCACAGAATAGAATGAAACAACAGGCAGATCAACATCGCAGTGAAAGAAGTTTTGATGTAGGTGATTGGGTATTCCTACGGCTACAACCATATAAGCAAATGTCCCTCAAGCAAGCTAAGAAGGATAATAAATTATCACCAAAGTATTATGGTCCGTACAAGGTGTTGCAAAAGATTGGTACTATGGCATACAAATTGGAGCTTCCTGCAGCTTCTCGATTGCACCCAGTTTTCCATGTTTCATGTTTAAAGAAGGTTATAGGTGACAAGCTCCCAGTTCAAACAATATTGCCAGAACTTGACGAGGAAGGAAAAATTATATTGGAACCAGAAGCAGTTATAGAAACAAGAACTCGACAGCTACGAAATCGATCAATTTCAGAGTACCTTATCAAGTGGAAGAACTTATCCGCTGAAGATTCCACATGGGAGGATGAGAATTTTATGCAGAAGTATCCTGAACTACTCAAGCGTTGAGGACAACACTTTTTTGAAGGAGAGGGGCATGTTGGGTCCCTATAATACTAGTGATTACCCCATTACTATTGTATTTATACCCCTTATTTATATTGTTGTGCCCCCATTACCCCCATATTGTTATTAATGTGCCCATAGAATCCCTCTATTGTTATTTTTGTGGCTTTATATTATTATTGTTAGGTCGGCTGGATTATATTGTGACTCCATAGACTCCTATATATAGAAAGGAGGTTTTGTCATTTGTATCATCCAAGAATTGTTCATTTATGTAATGTAAAGGAGGTTGCCCCCTCGAAGAGGCTAAATTCTAAGGCGTGGATCTCTCTTTGCTATCTTTTTGTGAGCTGGTTTCATAACAAGGTATTGCAGTGGATAGACATGAAATGGATGGTCATTTCTCAACTGAATGACTTCTGTTGAACATGTCGGAGACACTAAGATGAATTGGTAGTGTTAACCCCAAAATATAGATGGTATGAAAGAACAATGGTGAGATGACCGGTGAACGGAATGACCCAACTCAACTCAATCACGGAGATGAAGTGAAAGTGTCATGTTCAAGAGTGACCTGCTACCATAAATTCTTCAAGTTTTTCCCTTTTTCCCCAGTCATTGCTGACCAGCACCTCTTTATTTTTGTCAAGCTTGAGGAGGATAACATATGATTGTTCTATAATTTTCCCTTCGAGCAAACCTATCGCTATGTTTTAATGAGTCTAGCGACGGTGAAACTAGGTCTTATCTAGAATGGACAAGTTTGTCACTATTGTTTTAATGAATTTAATGACAAATATAACTCAGTCCTTTTCATGTTTAGAGAGTTTGAAAAGGGACGAAAAGAAAACTCCATAAGTTCTTTTTCGTAAAATCATCCCTCAGGTTCGAAAAAGGATAACATAACACAAAAGGGATGACATTTTTTATCACTTTAACAAGCCAAAAATGGCAAGCGCTCGAGCTCCTTTTCATAGAGTAATCTCTCAAGTCTGAAAAAGGATAAAACAATATAGGAAGGATGACATTTCCAATCACTTTAACGAGCTGAAGATGACAAGCGCTTGACCTTTTCGTAAGATAATCCCTCGGGTCAGAAAAAAGTATAAAACAATGCAGGAGGGATGACATTTCCGATCACTTTAACGAGCTAAAAATGACAAGCACATGACAATATTTTCATGTTTAACGAGTCTGAAAAGCTTTTAAAGAAGACTCGATTTTGAGGAACAAGTGGTGTCTAGGGTAGCAACTAGTTCTGGTGAATTTGGAACTTCTCAAAACATGTTGAATTATGTGAAGAGGCTGGCTAATAAGACCACTCATTGAAATTATTCCTCAAAGGGGTAAAACAACCAAGTGAGAGCATATGATTGGCCAAAGGGATGGTGGTGATTGGAGGTACACAACCAAGGTTCAAAAGGCTGATAGAATGGCAATCACAAAGGTTAATTGGTTCATTTTTTGACAAGATTGAACCATGGGGGAGCTATGCTTGGATTCGGTTTCATGTTTTCATAAGTTTGAAATGAAAAAACTATGCTTGGATTCAGTTTCATTTTTACACAAGCTCGAAATGACAAAACTATGCTTGAATTCAGTTTCATTTTTACACAAGCTCGAAACGACAAAACTATGCTTGAAGTCAGTTTCATTTTTACACAAGTTTGAAACGAAAAACTTTGCTTGAAGTCAGTTTCATTCTTACACAAGCTCGAAATGAAAAAATTATGCTTGAAGTCAGTTTCATGTTTACATAAGCTCAAAACAACAAAAATATGCTTGAAGTCAGTTTCATTTTTACACAAGCTCGAAGTGACAAAACTATGCTTGAAAAGAGGGTTGCATACCCCCAGCATGATGAAAAAGGAGAGTCTCTTGTAGCCAGATGGACAATCACTGTGGTAAAGTAGGATGGTTATCCAACAGCTCTTTGGCTTCTTCCAGAATAGACAAAGGTGAATGGTGTGTCAGACCAATCACATAACCTACAGGGAAACTTATGTTTATACACTAGGTGCATGCTCCCCAAAGCTTCATTACATTCACCAGATTACTCCTGGTTCTCAGGTGGATGGAATGAAGGTTCAAGAGATACTGTCAAAGTAAAAGGACCATTTGGGGATGATGATTGACTTGGATCTATGCCTGGATCGGGAAATGAAAGCTGGTCAATGGTGACAATTTTGCCTTCATGCGGGAAACACATTACTCGGAAGAGTGTTGAAATGATAGCTTCCATGTTATAAACATAGTCACGCCCAAGAAGTAAATTGTAATCTAATGGCCCTGGGACTATCATCACATTCAGATGAATGGTCTTTCCTTTCAAAGTGATAGGTAATTTTGGAAGGATCCCTAACGGTCGACTAGTTCCTTTGTTAAAGCCTAACAGATTCTCTGTAACAAGCATAAGCATTGGTGAACCAAGCACTTTCCATGTAGTTGAGGAAAGGATACTCACTGATGCACCTTCATCTATAATAGTGCTAGACATGATCATTTTATGAACTTGTACTATGATCCAGAAAGGTACATAAGAAGGAAAGTGGGATCTTGCTAGTCAATCCCAATCAAAGGAAGTGACTAGCCTACTTGGAGGGGATACCGAAGAAATGAGAGAATTAACCCCTTGAGTTATGAGAACTTGACGGTTTTCCTCCTATCATGACGAAACGGGCGTATTGCGCCCAAGTTAATTAGAATTTTAAGTAACAAAAAGAATCTAAAGGGTATTATTTTCACTCTCTTCGAGAATGGTAGAATTAGCTGAAGGTGAAATTGGGTCAACCGCTACCTCGACCTGTTGATTTGGTCCGAGTTTACAATCGTTGGATTCACTTTCAGAGAGAGTGGTTTCGACCGATGTTTGATTTAAGTCAATCAGTTTTTTCAACTAGTGAAGGACTTGGGGAGAGTTTCTTGTAACCAGATGGGAGTCACTATGGTGAAGAAGGATGGTTATCCAACACTCTTTTGGCTTCATCCAAAAAAGGAAAAAGGTGAAGGGCATGATTACCTTCACATAACCTACATGGAATTTTGACCTTTCGCTTTCATCCATGAACTTTAATATCACTAGTTTATGGTGTGTTATCAACATGATCTCTAGAGGTTGATGACACGAGATGGTTTGAACGGGAAGACCATTCTTTCAAGATCCAACGAAAGCAAGGAAAATCTCGATGAAAATGGTATCCCATACAAATTATGCACTGATATTTAGCTTTGGGAATTTTAATGGACGGATTTTCATCAAATGATGCATTCAAAGAAGTTGTCGCTTAGTTGCCCCCTTGCTGAATTGGCTTCTTCTTCTTCTCTTTCCCTTTCTTCTTCTTCTCAGTCACCTGGTTACTAGTATCACTACTTTCAACAAGAGAAGAGGAATAAGGGGAGGGAGAAACAAATGAGGAAGAAGGCAAAGGGTCAATTTCAGGTTCAACTAGAGGTGTACTCGATTGCAGAGAAATCACGGCATTTTGAATCACAGAGTTTGAGAACAGCCATACTGGTGGGCCAATGGTAAGTCCCGGAAGGGATAATGTAGCCATATAAGGATCACTACTATTTCCCCAAGAAGGAAAAGGACTAGGATTCCCCTCAAAAGGGATTCCTTGATTACTGGACTATAGATTCATTGCCATATGTCTCAACCTAAGATCAACTAAGGAACAGGGTTATTATTCTGAATTCAATTAATTTTAATGACACTTGAACATAACTTTGCTTTTTTAGTTTTTAAGAGTCGAGAAAAAGCTAAACATGACTCTAGTCTCCTTCAATTTTTAATGAGCCTAAAAGCAAAAGTGCTCAGATGGACCTTTTCTTTTAAAGAGTCAGAAAGGAACAAAAGTGACTACTCTGGAATATCTAGACAAAGGGATTACCAAACCAATCACAAAACTACAATATACACCTTGGTGATAAATTAAAGAGAAATTACCAAGGACTTATGTATGGCAGTCAATCGTCCCAAATGCTGTGTTCAGTGCATTGCAATCAATAAGGCGGCAGACTCAGCTTTCTATGGATAAAGGATATAAGCCTATTATGGTCTCCCAATATATACGCGACAATACGGGGAGAAAAATTATGTGCTAGCACTTTTCGTATCAAGGAGGAGGAATCACCCAACCTTCAATGAAAACGATAGCCACTAGTTTTAACAACATCAGAACACATCACTAGCCTAGACCTCTAGATATGTTGCGTTAAGTTCCAAAGCGTTGTTAGATTCATTGAAATTCATTTTAAGGTTGATCTTTTTTAGAGTTTTCCTTTCAATGGTTCACCACGTGATGATGATCTAAAATTCCTAAGATGCAATCTACAATGATAAACAATCTTTGTTTATTTTGAACAATCAAAATCCTAGCTACTAGGGAAAGAAGATAACAGTGCTTTTAAAAAAGAGCAAAGAGCACACACTAGTGCATTTCCCTAAATCTTCTTTTCGCACACAAATCAAAAAATATGCTAAATTAAAATGCATGTATTTGTTTTTATTCTCCTTAATGTAAAAAATGTCAAAAAGGAAAACTAAATGTTGTAAAGATCTGAAATATTTCACTCAAAATGACATTTTCAACAATTTCTTCTTCAAAAGAGAAAGAAAGACTCCATGACACTTTCAATTTTGAATAAAAATGCTTTCGACACTTCGAATATAAAAAAATCAAACCAAATACATGAAGAAAAATTTCAATCGATCATCAAGGGAAGGAAGAATTCATGACACCTCTCTTTTCGACACAAAACAACAATTACGACACTTTTTGCACCAAAGTGACAAATTGATTTAAACAACTTTTCGATAAAGGATTGCAAATGATGAACAAAAATACAAAAAACAATCTCTAATCCTAATGTAATTGAGGCTGATCTAAGTGATACAAGGAAGTTTCAGTAAAGATGCACTATTCATTTGCAGCAAAACAACCAAACAAAACTGAAAACAAGGTCAAAAACCCTCAATTTCTAGAATGGAAAAAGAGCTCAGTCAATCATCGCACCTAAGCTTCAGAGAATATGAGATGCATCACACTTACTGCACTCAGGAGGTGCTATGCATACTAAGTCATAGTGGGAGATAGTGCGATGGAGTAGGGAGTGCAACTGAGATGGGCTTTGGCTCAAATGTGGAGCTGTTTTCAATGAGTTAATGTGGGTTTTGATGAACAGTAAAGAGAAAAGTATTAAGGAATGTCTTGAGAGGTTACTAAGCTATCGAAAGGGCATCTAGATGCTTGCATGTTAGATGTTCAATTCATAAACTAAGCTAGATATTGACTGAAGCAACATTCATCTAGTATGCAATTGCAAAGCAAGAGTAGCGCAAGCACTATCTGGCTGACTTCGGGCTCTGTCTATAGATTATCAAATTGAACATAAAACAAACAATAAAAACAAACAAACATCTAATCATTCCCCCGTATGGTCGCCAATTTGTTTCTGGGAGTATTCCTAAGGAATGCTAGCCCTCTAGGTTTGGCAGCTACCCTAGAAACAATACCTTAAAGAAATTCAATTATTTCTTCTATGTGTAGTAGATAAGAGAAAGATGATAGGACCAACCTGGAACTTTCTCTTAGTCCCTTGATTGCTCTCTCTCCCCTTTGACAGAACCCACAACTCCTCCCCATACTTAACGCACTTGGAGAGTACCTGCACAAGTACAGCAATAGAGAACCATCAAAGCATCGTGATCTATTACAACATAAACATTACAGAATTAGATATATAATGAACAAATGATAGCATTCACAAATGATAATATTCACAATTACACAATCATATGGAAGAAAACTAGAAGAATTTTATTAGTAGAAGGGAGAATTACAACCCAATTATCTGATCCAGCATCATCCTCCCATCTTTAATCCTTCTTCACCTCATGAAATAGCAAGATCACTCCAACAATACAATGCTCTTTCCTCAATTACAAACTATCAGCACTTACTTTCAATTCACAAGATTCCAACCACTAGATCTCTGGGATGAGGGATCCATTTATGGATATGTGCAAGGGTGTGAGTCATCCATGCAGTTTGGTTAGTGTCATTCCACTTGTTACATTTGGTTCCATAAGAGAAGGGATAATTGAAGTTTAGATCCCTTATTCATCCTTGGGCGAATTCAGAGAGGCAAGTGGCATAGGAGAAGTTTCTAAAAGATTCCATGAGCATCCACTTAGAAAACTGTCTCAGACATTTGTCCATCCTCACCCATTGCATCTTATAGAAGGCCTAAATAGTGTGCATCACACCCTGGTAGTGGAGAAGTCAGTATGCATCACACTTTGCCAGTGGAGCAGTCAGTATGGTTCAGTTTAGGCAATTTCTGGATGGTTTCTTAGATGGAACTTTTGGGGAATGATGTATTCAGATGACTATGTTCCTTTAGGGTATGAAACAACTCTTTTATGGGTTGAATGAGCCCTAGTTTATCTACATATAATTTTGGGGTTGATGTGCCCAAATATGTCTATAACAAGTGGTCTCATTTAACTGAGTCCAATTCATCTGGTTTATTTGAAACTTTTGTTTCAACATCATCAGAGACTCCAGTTACTCTGATTATTTTTGGTACATATGCCTTCATAGAAGAAGTTCCATAGTTACAAGAGGACAATAGAACTGATCCTAGTGTAATGGTAGACACTTCTGTACCTGAAACAACTCCATCTAGAGTTGATACAGAACCCATCTTAGTTCAAACTGAAGCTACATTTGAACTAGTAGTTGTTCAAGAACCTCCCTTTGAGATTGAAGTCCATTTACTTGAACATCTGGACATTGAGTTTGAGTATTTAGAAGGTGTCACCCCTTCAGTACCTTTCACTGTAGAATCTATACCTTCTTTGGCTCCAGAAATCTTGTACGGACCTGATGGTCTACCTCTTCCACCTGGTCTAGTTGCTATAGAGGAGATAGCATAGGATTCCCAATCTAGTACCCCATTTCATTTTGGAACTTGGATTCATTTGTATCCTTCTACTCCCAAGTTTGGTTCTTTTAATCCTCCTTCATCGCAAGTTCCTGTCGAATCGCTTGGAGAGATTTTGGATAGACTAAACATGTCTGAGCAACCATCAACATCTAGGAATGTGTCATCTGATGCAGCTGCGACAGAACCTCCTGCTACTATTCCTACAATGTTTTTTGGTACACCATCTATTCTAGCTAGTTATCAATTGCTAGCTGGAGTCCACTCAGGGGCTACTTCTTCACCATGGTCTATTCCTATTTGTTCATCCAGAGTCTCATCTGGTCTTTCTTATGTTGAAACTTAGCAATTTGATCCTGCATACCAGTATCAATTTGCGCAAACCATTTTTCAAAGACCGATATATCCTTTAAATACTAGACTGCTGCCATATGGAGAGCAGTATGCCTTTTCACTGTTTCCTCCTAGGGAACAACCATATGAGAGTTTCCAACAATATTTAGGTCAAGCTGGAATTACATCTAGTGGTTGGATACCAATACTGCCAAAACAACCAAGGGTTGTATATCTAATGCAATCGATCCGACCTATGTCGAATATTCCCACTACACCTGCTATTACGACTGTGTCGCAAACACAAGCACAACCTGTTGTGTCTCAACCTCAAGTCTCTCAGGTTGTGATACAACAACCACTTGTCTCAATGGCTCAACCGCAACCTCAGGTTAGTGCTCCTTTATATGGAACAACTCAGGCACCAATGGGTATTGTCAATCCGCAACTTGGTCAATCTTGCGGTATTGGGTAATAGAAAATGGTCCAACAACCGTGGCTACCATAATATCAACAACTGCAATTCTAGCAAACCCAACCTCAGTTTAGACTTGGTTTACAAGCTCAGACTGGACTTGGTCAATATCAAGCCTACCAAGGACCTGGGGAACAAGGCTTTGTAGGTTATGGACAACTGCATTTTCAAATTCGTTATCAACAACCACACTATATTGGTTATGTCCAACAACCTTATCAAAGTTACCAACAACATATGCATTATGTTGGTATGCAAAGACCTATTGCTTAGGCGATCCGATCTTATCCTGGGTATGCTCCACCCAACCTGAATCAGTAGTTGCCTTTCATAGCAACTCTAGAATTACCAGATTTGAACCGACTAACGAACGATCCAATTGCATATGCCCCTTGGTGGCCAGCGATTCCTCATAAACTCCCCTCTGATATTCCTAAGTTCAATGGAAATCTAGGTGAAGATCCATCAAATCACGTAATGACTTTTCATTTGTGGTGCTCATCTAACACTCTGAATGATGATTCAATTAGACTTCACCTTTTTCAGAGAACGCTCACTAGTCTAGCAGTGAAATGGTATATTGAATTGCCTACAGCGTCATTTGATAACTTCACCATCCTTGCCACTACTTTTCTAACCCACTTTCAGTTACCCATCAAGTACAAAACTAGAACAGAAATCCTTACCAATTTTAAACATAGCACGTCCACTCACATATCTGATCATATTCATGAGTGGGCTCATTATTATTGAATGGTAAAAATGTATGTTTCTGATCAACTTTTAGCTGAGTGGTTTATTAAGTCCTTATTGCCATCTATCACTGAGGACATGGCGAAAGGTGGAGTTGTCACTGAAGAGAAAGTCATTACTCGTGTCCAATATTTAGATTTGATCTATACTCAGTCCGGCACACTCTAAGACAAAATTCCTAACACTCCTAGACCAAATTTTTCCATTCCACCTCCTCCTAAATCGAGTAGGGACTCTGATGTCGGTGACGGTGTAATCGATGCCTCAAGCACCCAAACCACAAGAGGTCCATCTTGTTATAGACATTTTTGGGCCCTACAACCCCAAGCATGAAATGTCCATAAACCAAGGGCTCCTAAGTCCCTAAAAGTTTTGTTCTAACCCCTAAAGGAACAAGGTCAACAGATTACAGCTTCTCCCAGAAGTTCTCCATGAGAAACTGCTCAGAATTGGTCAAAACAGGATCATTGCAGCTGCTCCACTGGCTAAGTGCATTGCATCTCACCCAAATACACCGTGAGGGTGCGTTGCATTTCAAAAGTCCCTTCTGTGGGGTGCGATGGGCGAGAAATGACAAATGGCAGTGTCATTTTGCGAGGTGGAGAGGCAATGGAAGCTTCCAGAATCTTCTCCTGTGACACTTGCCTCACTGAATTTGACCAAGGATGAGTAAGAGGCCATCAGTCTCCAAGTGGAAGAAACAACTATCAGAGAGAAGACACTAATCAAATCACAAGCTGACTCATCCCCCTTACAGATATCTATATATGGATCCCTCATCCTAGAGATCCGGAGGCTAGAATGTTGCATATTGTAAGGAATTGTTGTTGGTTTCTTGAGACAAACATCAGATTGTTGGGTGATCTAAGCTTTGTTTGAGGTGAAGAGGGGCTTCTTTGCTGGGAGGTTGATGCTGGGTCAGAACAACTGGTTGTAACTCCTCCTGGCTCTTTTCTTGTTTATCAATAAAAGCTATTTGAGTTTTCCTCCATGCTTTTGTATCATTGATGCTTGTTACATTTGTATGGTCAATTTACATCTGATCCTAGATTGTTTATGATTATAGATCCATGTCTTTGTATAGTTCTATGCTTCTATGATCTTATAGGTACTTTGTGAAGCTGGGCGTGCAAGGGAGCAGGTAGCTGAGGACTATCAAAGAAGAGAGGGATCGAATCAAGAGATTAGCGCAAGACAGAGGTTGGTCTTTCTGTTCCTCTCTATCTATAATTCATAAAGGAAAAACAAAAGTAGCTTTTCTCTGTTTGTTTCTAAGGCAGCTGTCACACCTTAGTGGGATAGAGAAATTCTATATAGACACTTTTCCCTGTAACAAAATGGAAACTCCACTGGGGAAGTAATTAGTTTGTTTGTTTATCATTCTTTGTTGTTTCGTTCATAAACTTACAAGTAGCATTCGAACTGCATTTGCCATAGCAAATGCAAAGTAGATAACTGCTGCTTCAATCCATCCACTGGATCTGTTTATGATTTAAACAGTTGATTCACAAACTATCTGATTGCCCTTGTGATAGCTCTTAGATCCTCCTTAGATCTACCCCTGATTGTTGCATTACTGATTGCTTTTTTCTCGGCCAAAACCAAAGAACTGAACTGCAAACTGTGACCTGGAACCTGAACAGAGTCTCGTTTCTAGCCCAGCGCAGGTATTGTTTAGAGATTCTGGCACACTTCCCGAGTGGACAACTTGTGCTGCATTTCAGATTCTCTGTGTTACAGGTGCGCTGATCAGACTAGCTCTGTGCAGTTGTGGCTTCTGTGGTTCATTCTTTCCAGTTCTATTCTTGAATTTTGTTGCCTGTGATCAGTATATGTCTGTTTGAAACCCCTTTTCTTTACTGTTATTCCGCCTCCTTTGTACAAAAGAACTGTAGATGTTTTTGTGTGTTTGTTGAGTCATTTACAGTTCCCCTTTGCAAAAGTAGCCTAATCGTACTGGCGCCCTTTGATTTGAAACTGTCACAAGTGTCAATTTCAATCATAGGAAAGAGTTTGATTGCTGTTGATGGTCGATTATCCTGTTACTATTGCTTTTGGTCTGAATTTGTAATTTTCTAGTGTCGAGAACAAGTATTCATTTGAAAATCGTAAGGTGTTGTGATCGTCTCCATTTTTTTGATTTCGAAAAGAAACTTGTTGATATTTGTCACTTGAAAAGAAATTCAGATTTGTGCATCAACTTTCTTTTTAGCATTCATATACTAAGAAAGTCGAAAAACAAATACATGCATGTGCATTTGCATATAGACAGTCTGATTGGCTTGATTTAGGAAAGTGCATTTAGAGTGTGCTCTTTGCTCTTTGTGAAAAGATTTTGTCTTTCTTTTCCCTAGTAGCTAGGATTTTCATTGCATAAAGGAGATAAAAAGTTTGTTTATCATCTTAGATTGAATTTTAGGAATTACATCTACATCTCGTGGTGAACCCGAAAGGAAAACTTCATAAACAAGATCAACTTAAAATAAATTCAATGAATCTAACAATGCTTTGGAACTTAACGCGCAACATTTAGAAGTCTAGGCTAGAGACGAATTCCGGCGTCGTAAAGCCTAGTAACTGTTGTTCTCATTGACGGATGGGTGATTCCTCCACTTTGAGACGATAAGTGCCAGTATGGGGTTGTGCTCCCACGTACCGTCAAGTATATTTTGGGAGACCCCAATAGGCTTAATCCTTTATCCATAGGAAGCCATGTCTGCCGCCCTATCGATCACAATGCACTGAACATAGCATTCGTGAAGATTGACTGTCGTACCGTAAAAAGTATTCTGCAGTTTTGCAATTGATTTGGTAATCCCTCTACCTAGATTTCCAGAGCAGTCCCTTTCGTTCCTTTTCAGACTCCTTAATGGAAAAGGTCCATTTGAGCACTTTTCACTTCAGGCTCATTAAAAATCGAAGGAGACTAGAGTCATCTTTTGTTTTTCTCAACTCTTAAAAATTGAAAAAACAAGTTGTGTCAAAGCATCTAAAATTCATTTAATTCGGAAACATACTTCCCTTCTATTTTAGTTGATCGAGTAATCCACAATTGTGGAAGAAAGTCAATTGAAACCCCGTCGTTCGCGGAGGCTTATGAGTCAACCGTCTTTGTCTCCGGAATCGAAGCCAGTACAGACAAAGCGAACTCGTTTAACCAGTTCCAAATCTCCTGTTAAAGTTAGAACAAGTGTTCCAACAACATTAGAGACTCCGGTTACTCCAAACATTTCTGGAATCCCTGCCTCTACAGAAGAAGTTCAGCAGCCACAGAAGGACAGTGATACTGATCTTAGTCTGAGAGTAAACACTTGTGTTACCAAACCAGTTCCATTTTCAACTGCTTCGGAGAGTCTTGCTCTTCAAACATCTGTCACTACCGATTTCATACCTTCTTCGGCACCAGAAATATTCTACGGACCTGACGATCTTCCCCTTCCACCTGGTCTGATTGCCATAGAAGAGATTGTAGAAGATCCTCCAACGAGTACTCCATCGCAATTTGGAGTCGGGATCACTCTATATCCTTCATCATCACAAGTTAGTCTACCACCAGAGGAAGTTCTTGTAGAATCGCTAGGTAATCTTTTGGATAGACTACAAATGTCTGAACAACCGTCAACATCTAGGACTGTGTTGTCTGACACAACGACAGCAGAAGTCCCTGCTATCACTCCAACAATGTTCGCCGGTATACCATCTGTCCCGACTAGCTCTCAACCGCTAGAAGGAGCCCACTTAGGGGCCATTTTGACAGTATGGTCTGTTCCCATTTGTTCATCCGGAATAATATCGGGAAACTCTTATGTTGAGTCTCAACAAATTGATCCATTTGGAGGTCAATTTGGGCAGTCCGGCCCCCAAGGGCAAATAATTCCCTTGAGTTCTGGATTACCACCGTACGGGGGGCAGTATACCCTTTCATTATCCCCTCCAGGAGGATATCCATACGGGAGTTCACAACAACATTCAGGTTATACTGGAATTACCTCAAGCGGTTGGGTACCTATACTACCTCAACAACCAAGAGTTGTATACTCGATGCAACAATGCTTACCTACGTCAAATATACCAACTACGCCAGCTATTGTGACGGTGTCGCAAGTTCAAGCGCTGCCTGTTGTATGCCAACCTCAGGTTTCTCAGGTTGTAATGCAACAGCCCCTTGACCCTCCGACTCAACCACAATCACTGACTGGTGGAATGACACAGGTTCAGACAGGTACAATTACCCCTCATCTTGGCCAAACTGTTAGTATCGGGCAATAGCACATGGCTTCGCAACCATGGCTAGTGTAATACCAACAACTGCAATTCCAACAAGTATACCAAGGTTCTGAGCAACAAATCTTTGCTAATAGTGGATAGCCGTACATTCAAAATGGTCAAAATCAACCATTTTACAATGGTCATGCCCACCAACCTTACCAAAGTTACCAGCATCAAATGCATTATGCCGGTATGCAAAGATCAACTGCTCAGGCAATCCCATCTTATCCTAGGTATGCTTTACCTAACCTGAATCAGCAGTTACCCTTTGTGGCAATTTTAGAGTTACCTGATTTAAATAGGTTAACAAACGATCCAATCACTTATGCCCCTTGGTGGCCAACGATTCCGCATAAACTTCCATCAGATATTCCTAAATTTAATGGAAATCCGTGTGAAGATCCATTGAATCACGTGATGACCTTTCATCTATGGTGTTCATCAAACACCCTAAATGATGATTCGATAAGACTTCGCCTCTTTCAGAGGACGTTAACGGGTCCGGCGGAAAAATGGTACATCGAATTGCCTAGAGCTTCGTTCGACAACTTTAGTACCTTAGCCACAACCTTTTTAACCCATTTTCAGTTACCAATAAGGTACGAAACGGGAACAGAACTTCTTACCAATTTCAAACAGACAACGGCCACTCACATATCTGATCATATACATGAGTGGCGACATCATCGTAGAATGGTAAAAACGTATGTTCCCAATCAACTCTTAGCTGAATGGTTTATCAAGTCATTACTACCTTCCATCATGGAAGATGTGGCAAAAGGGGGAGTCGTCACAGAAGAGCAAGTTATCGCTCGTGCACAATATTTGGACTTGATTTACACTCAGTCCGGCATGCTCTATGATAAAATACCTGACGCCGCTAGACCGTAGTTCTTAGTTCCTCCTCCTCCTAAATCAAACAATGACTCTCATGCCGGCGATGGCATGATTGGCGCAACAGACACAAAATCGAGAAAGGCTACATCTAAAAAGGCCCGTAAGATTTCCGGTCAAAATGAAAAAGCGGAACTTCTTGCCTCAGAAGTAAATGCCGTATCGACAGATAAAGGCAAAGAAACCAAGCAACCAGGGGGCAAGAAGAAAGGCAAAGGGAAGAAGAAGAAACAGGAAGAATCATCACCTAAAAAATCTTCTGCAAACCCTTCTGGGCAAAGGAAACCCCCTGCGGGGTGTCATATATGCGATGAGGATCATTGGACGAGAGATTGTCCACATATAGCTGAAGTTAAGAAACTCTTTAAGAGTTCAAAAACCCCAGCGGTATTGACTGATCCGTTTCCAAACCTGGGAACCAAACTGGTTGCTAATCAAAATGCTTCCAGATCCCAAGTGCTTATGTTATCTATCTCAAAGCAGCAAAATGATGCTTTGACAAGGAATAGAGATTACGGGAATCCACAGCTGTCGAATAACAAGGCTAATGAAAAACCTAGTAGTTCGACAACAGCTTTGACCGAAGTTGTGTCACCCATCATTCCTGAACCAATGATAAAGTCTCCAAAGGGAGTAGTACATAAATCGACATTTAATCCTAGTGCAAAAGTAGCACAGAATTATAATATAATAGAGGACCTGGCCCAATCGCCGTCTGCTATGTCGACACTTGAGGTACCATAAAATTTCCCCTCCCAAAAGCAAGCTTTATTATCAGCAATAGGTGGGATTGACCCAATGGATTCCAATCTTGTGGCCTTTGATCATAAAGGATATGACCCTCAGTTACCAGCTCAACTAGCTTTCCTTATTCAAGTGAAAGCCCTGAACAAAATTGTTCATCGAACAATTATTGATGAGGGAGCATCTACATGAATTATGTGGATGAGTTGCTGGAAAACTTTAGGATCTCCAACCTTGTCGCAATCTTCAACGACATTAAAAGCATTCAACGGAAGGACATATACCCCATATGGTATTCTAAGTAACTTGAAAGTTGAACTGGGGGGCAAAACAGTAGAAATAGATGTTGAAGTAATCGACGGAAACCTCGATTACAACATTCTACTGGGAAGGCCCTGGATATATGCCATGGCCGCAGTTGTGTCGACCTACTTCAAGAAGATTTCATTTCCCTTTCAAGGAGGAATTACAATCGTCGACCAACAAACATTTCTCCCCAACAATTCACAAGTTACGGGAAGCATTCCAATGATCCATGGAAGCAATCATTCGCTTCAAAATATTGGAGTAGGCCTCCTAAAAGACCTTGCCTTAATGGGTACTTTTGCCCTACCGCCTTCGAATCTGGCGGAAGTGGCCAGAGTGGAAACCTGCAATATGAAATCTTCTATATCTAATGGATTCAGAATATTCTTGAACATTTTGTTAGCATGGATCATCGCCATTTTAGAAATATTGTAGCAATCAATTTTCTTGGCCTGGGGGGAAACCTAAATCAACACTCATCGAGTGTTTGGATAGATAGGTCTAAGGAATATGGCATCTCTTCAGATCCTTGGGAAGATTAGCATCATCGCTCCCATGTTCCGAATTACCACGAAGATTATTCCAATGACCTTAATCATCCTTCAGTTTTTTATTTTCTATCAAATACTGTAAATACGGTGGATTCTGAGGATAGTTCTTTTACTGTGTCAACCTCATTAAAAAATGAAACGACTCCCTCTCCAAATCGGGTCTTTGATTATGATCTCGTAAAATCAAAGTTGAGTCTTTCGAAGATCTCAAAGGTAAACCTTCATTCCAACCACCGAGTTGAATGCAATGAAGCTTGGGGGGCATGCACCTCGATTTGCATTATTATGCTGGGGGCATGCACCTCGATTTGCATTATTATGCTGGGGGCATGCAAATTTATCACGAGTAGTGTTACTGCAGGGTTCAAGCTCGTTAAAAAAAAAAAACCCGCCACGAGCAGTGTTACTGCAGGGTTCAAGCTCGTTAAAAAATAAACCCACATCGAGCAGTTTTAGCACATAGTTCAAGCTCGTTAAAAAATAAACATAAGTCATGAGCAAATGTTTCCCCCCGCGTTTAAGCTCATTAAAAAATGAACTATTTCCCGCTAAATAACCATCGTGAATGTAGTACTTCAGCCTTTAAAGCCTTGGTCGTGTTCTCACCGTCACCTCCACTTTTACATTGGCCGATCATTCACCTCCATTTGATTGTTTACCCTTTTTGAGGAATAGCTGCGAAGAGTGATCTCACTAGCCATCCTTGTAACACTGCCGTGATTGGAAAATTCCAAACCTTACCTGGAATCAGCTGCTACCCATTTTATCACTCATTCCTCAAAAGACGAGTCTCCTTTAAGCTCTTTTCAACTGACTCGTAAAATATGAAAAGATTGTCGAGCCATTAGCCCCTCCAGCTCGTTAAAGGGACAGGAAGTGCTATCCCTCCTCTAGATTTTAATCTTTTTGGACCTGAGGGATTATTACACAAAAAGATCGAGCGCTTGTTTTGTTCGGCTCGTTAAAAGTATCGAAAATTCATCCCTTCTGTATTGTTTTATACTTTTTCGAACTTAAGGGATTAGATGACGAAAAATGAATTTTGGAGTTACCTTTACGTTCCTTTTCAGACTCTCTAAAATTGAAAAGGACTGAGTTATCTTTGTCGTTAAACTTGTTAAAAAGATTAATAGCGACAAACTTGTCTATAGACGAGAACGAGTTTCACTGTCGCTAGGCTCGTTAAAACATAGTGATGGGTTTGCCCGAAGGGAAAATTATAGAACAAGCATATGTTATCCTCCTCAAGCTTGACAAAAATAAAGAGGTACTGGTCAGCAATGACTGGGGAAAATTGGGAAGAAAACTTAAAGAAAATTTGTTGGTAGCAAGTCGCTCTTGAACATGACACTTCAACTCCGTGTCCAAGTCAGGGTGGGTTATTTCATTCACCGGTCACATCACCATGGTCACGCCATACCATCCACATTTGGGGTAAATGCTACCAATCCATCACATTAGTGTCGCCGATATGTTCAAGAGAAGTCATTCATAGAATTCACCTGTGTCTCACCCACTAACATACATTATCCTCCATTCTTTCATGACCTCCACCCTGATCCTTATATCACCAGATCGTTTTCACCTCCATTAAAATCATTTGCTCCGTTTTGTGTCATTGATGTGGGATTCATTAAGGCCCTCCTATGATGGATCACTTCTTGTCGACATCAGCTCATTATCCAAGAAGTTGATCTAGGAACACCCCATTCAGTACTTTGAAGCTTGCATGCCTCAATGGCAAGTTTCTCACTTCCGGCGATAGGTTTACATCAATGGCCTTCGATGGAAAGATTTTGCGTGGTGTTCGATGCCAAGTCCTTTATTCACACCACGTGAATTGTACTGCAATACCTTGAGGGTCATTATCATTATCGGTGATTCCTCTCGCGCTTGTTAACAGTTTACATCATTGACTGGTAATCAAGCGATGTCTTTCCATGTTCGACTTCTGAATACTTCTCACATGGATCGACTTGTACTTTGAGTGAAGATCGGACAAGATTGAAGACCCTGGATCTAGTTTCATCCATCCGGGCTGCGATATATATTCAGGGAAATAAAGACATTAAATGTACATCATTGCTGCACAGATAATCATCCACTCAAAAGGATGATGGCTCTATTAGAATCATCAGTCTACACTCAGACGATTGTCTGTCCTATGTACATAAAAATGAATTTATAAAGCTGAGCATGGGAATGCCCACCTCAGCTAGATCATGAAAATAGTATGAAGATAATGTATTGTATTGTATCTTATTACAGGTCTCCTCCCAGCATTGAAAGAACTTCAGATCCTCATAATAA
This sequence comes from Pinus tabuliformis, assembly GCA_031772625.1. Taxonomy (NCBI): domain Eukaryota; kingdom Viridiplantae; phylum Streptophyta; class Pinopsida; order Pinales; family Pinaceae; genus Pinus; species Pinus tabuliformis. The sequence continues at coordinate 1,429,910,042 of CM062816.1, forward strand.
AGCATTTCACCCAACACCAAAAGATTAATGGCCTCATACTTTAGGGGGCAACTGTTATAGACATTTTTGGGCCCTACAACCCCAAGTATGAAATGTCCATAAGCCAAGGGCTCCTAAGTCCCTAAAAGTGTTGTTCTAACCCCTAAAGGAATAAGGTCAACAGATTACAGCTTCTCCCAGAAGTTCTCCATAAGAAACTGCTCAGAATTGGTCAAAACAGGATCATTGCAGCTGCTCCACTGGCTAAGTGTGATGCATCTCACCCAAATACACTGTGAGGGTGCGTTTCATTTCAAAAGTCCCTTCTGTGGGGTGCGATGGGCGAGAAATGACAAATGGCAGTGTCATTCCGCGAGGTGGAGAGGCAATGGAAGCTTCCAAAATCTTCTCCTGTGACACTTGCCTCACTGAATTCGACCAAGGATGAGTAAGAGGCCATCAGTCTCCAAGTGGAAGCAACAACTATCAGAGAGAAGAAACTAATCAAATCACAAGCTGACTCATCCCCCTTATAGATATCTATATATGGATCCCTCATCCTAGAGATCCGGAGGCTGGAATTTTGCATATTGTAAGGAATTGATGTTGGTTTCTTGAGACAAACATCAAATTGTTGGGTGATCTATGCTTTGTTTGAGGTGAAGAGGGGCTTCTTTGCTGGGAGGTTGATGCTGGGTCAAAACAACTGGTTGTAACTCCTCCTGGCTCTTTTCTTGTTTATCAATAAAAGCTATTTGAGTTTTTCTCCATGCTTTTGTATCATTGATGCTTGTTACATTTGTATGGTCAATTTACATCCGATCCTAGATTGTTTATGATTATAGATCCATGTCTTTGTATAGTGCTATGCTTCTGTGATCTTACAGGTACTTTGTGAAGCTGGGCGTGCAAGGGAGCAGGTAGCTGAGGACTATCAAAGAAGAGAGGGATCGAATCAAGAGATTAGCGCAAGACAGAGGTTGGTCTTTCTGTTCCTCTCTATCTATAATTCATAAAGGAAAAACAAAAGTAGCTTTTCTATATTTGTTTCTAAGGCAGCTATCACACCTTAGTGGGACAGAGCTGTTCTATATAGACACTTTTCCCTGTAACACATTTGGTCAAGCTCTTTCCATTTCTAGTCAAAATACAAATGACAATTCTCTTGCCTTAGAGATTAATGTTGTGTCATCTGATAAAGGAAAAAATCTAAAGCAACCAGGGGGCAAGAAGAAAGGGAAAAATAATAAAAATAAATAGGAGAATTCCACTCTTGAAAAATCATCTGAAAACCCTATTGCGGCAAGGAAACTTCCTCGTTATCCATGTTTGATATGTAATGAGGAGCATTTTATAAGAGACTATCCACATCAATCTAAGGTTTCAAAACTTTTTAAGGCTTCGAATACCTCAGCGTTGTTAATAGATCCATTTCCAAACCCAGAAACTAATATGGTTGCTACTGATAATGCTTCCACATCCCAAGTGCTAATTTTATCCATCACAAAAAAGAAAAATGATGCTTTGGTATCAACAAGGAGTAAAGATTATGGGAATCCATCGTCGTTGAACAATGAGGCTATTGATCAACCTAATGCTTCGACGACAACTTTTCCAGAAGTTGTTCCACCCATTATTCATGAATTAACCATTAAGCCGCAAAAGGGAGTCATACATAAATCAACATTTAGTCCTTGTTCTCGAGCTACTCAGAATTATAATAGTGGAGGATCTAGCTCAATCACCATCCGCTATGTTGATTCTTGAGGTATTGAAAAATTGTCCCTCCCAAAAGTAGGATTTGTTATCAATAATAGGTGGGATCGATCCAATGGATTCCAATCTTGTGGCCTTTAATCATAAAGGATATACACCATAGTTACCGGCCCAACTCACTTTCCTTGTACAAGTAAAAGCCCTCAATAAAAATGTTCATCAAACCATCATTTATGGGGAGCATCTACCTATATTATGTCAATGAGTTGCTGGAAAACTCTTGGTTCGCCACCCTTTTCATGATCACCAACAATTTTAAAAGCATTTGATGGAAGAACATACACTCCGTATGGGATTTTAAGTAGATTGCAAGTTGAACTGAGGGGCAAGATAGTATATATTGAAGTCAAGGTTCTTAATGGACTCCTTAACTATAATATTTTACTAGGAAGGCCCTGGGCTTATGCTATGGCTGCCGTTGGATCTACATATTTCAGAAATATTGCATTTCCCTTCCAAGATGGAATCACAATCATTTACCAACTAGCCTTTTTTGCTAACAGTTCACAAGCTACTAGAAGCATTCCATTGATCCATGGAAGTTCACAATTTCTTCAAAATGTTGGAGTAGGTCTCCTAAAAGACCCTTCATTAATGGGTACTTTTGCCGTCCCGTCTCCATATAGTTTCACAGATGTGGCCACAGTGGAAACCTGTCATATGTTCTCTTCTACATTTTCTGAAATTAAGAAGAGTTCTGACTATTTTGATAGTGAGGATCATCGCGAGGATTTGCTGGCAAGCCCCATCGAATCCTTGTAGCAATCATTATTTTGGGCTTGTATGGCAAATTTGAGTCCACACTCAACAAGTGTTTGCGTAGATAGGTCTTTAGAATATGGTACCTCTTCTGATCCTTGGCCTCGTATACATTCAACAGACGAAGGAATCATCCAATCAATGATGATAGGAGAGACGCCGTGGGAAGATTATCATCATTGTTCCCACCTTCGAGATGACAATGAAGATTATTCAAGTGACCTCAATCACCCTTCAGTGGTTGATTTTTTATTAAATTCTATAAATACAGTAGATTTCGAGTGAAATCTGTCCAACATTGAAGAAACTATCACCATTAACATTTCGACCAAACCTAATATTGTAGAGAATATTCACTTTGGTAAATCGTGTTCTCCATCAGAACTAGATAGCTACTGCACTCTTTTTTCACGAATTCAGAGATGTCTTTGCATGGTCATATGAAGGAATGTCAGGCATTGACTCGAGAATTTTTGAACATGAAATCAAGATGTATCCAGATGTCAAACTAGTGGCAATGGCTTCGACCTGTTCATCGAAAGAAAGTCGCTACCATTAATGTAGAGGTCGAAAAACTTTTGCGTGCTAGCTTCATTTACCCTGTACCTCTCACTGGTATCAAATATTATTCCTACACCCTTTATCAAGTAGATTATTGAAGAACGTGCCAGATGAAAAATATTTTTGTTCATGGATGGACTTTCTGGATACAATAAAATCAATATCCACCCACAGGACTAGTCAAAAACTACGTTTATATGTCCGTGGGGCACATTTTCATATTGTAAATTACCTTTCGGTTTGAAGAACGCAAGGGCAACATTTCAGAGGGAAATGAATTACACCTTCCATGACATCAAACACATTGTTCAACTATATCTCGAAAATGTGCTAGCTCATTCGCGAAAACGGATTGATCATCTGCAACATTTGAGAGCCATATATCTACGTTGCCGACACTACAGGATAAGACTCAATCTGCAAAAATGGGTGTTTTGTGTTGGTTCTAATCAACTGCTTGGTTTTGTAGTTTCTAAGGATAGTATTCAACTCAACCCATTTAAGGTCTAGGCAATTCTTGACATGCCTCCACCTTCAAATTTGCTTCATATTCAGAGACTCGAAAGGAAAGCTAACTTTCCGAGGAGGTTCGTTCCAAATTATGTTGAGCTCGATAAAGGTTATACACATCTTTTAAAGAAAGGAGTACCCTTCCAATGGGATCAGGTTGTGTAAGCTTTCTTTAATGCTCTCAAATATTCCCTAATAAAACCATCATTAATGTATGCTCCTGACTATCAAAAATACTTCAACCTGTATCTCGTCACTGCAGATACAAACATTGCTATGGTTTTAGTGGAAGAAGATGATCGAATTGAACATCCTATATATTATTTAAGTCGTAATCTTAATGATACAGAAAGCAAGTACTCTTATATTGAAAAGTTGGCTTTAGTAGCTGTTCAAGTAGTACAGAGATTTTGACACTATGTACTCCTTCGAAAACTACCATGTGTTAGATTGCAACCCTATGACATACATTTTGTCACGTCAACTGCTAGGGGGCAAGTATTCGAAATGGATAGTCATTTTGTATGAGTTTGATCTAGAATTCACCAAATCCAAATCAAATAAGTATCTCGTCTTTGTAGAGTTACTTTGCGACCTTCCCTCATCCTCCAACGATTTAACATCAAAAGCGTCAATCGTGGACGAGACTCTGTTTCTGATATCATCAAGTGATTTATGGTATGAAGATATACTGGTCTATCTCCAGACCCAAACATTTAGGCCTAACACCTCTTGCTTTGAACAATGACGTACTCAATACCAAGCCAAATATTATCTATTCATTGACGATATACTTTACCATCGAGGTGTCGAAACAGTTTTATGAAGGTGCCTCACACATGAGGAGGCCGAAAAAGTTTTGAATGATTGTCATTGAAGTGCTTATGGGGTGGATCTATCTGGTTACGCTACTGCACAAAAGATCTTACAAGTTGGTTACTTCTGGCCCTCCATATTCAAAGATTGCATAATTGTAGTCAAAAGTTGCCATGCTTGTCGGATTTTTGATCGCAAGACTAGATTACCACCTCCGCCACTGCACCTAGTCATTGCTGTTGGCCCATTCGCTAAATGGGGCATTGATTTCATGACATGTAACCCCACCTCAGTTGGGGGGCATGGGTATATTATAGTCACTATCAACTATTTTAGAAAATGGGCCGAGGCAATGCCTACATTGAACAACAACGGCGAAATGGTTGCACTTTTTTTTTCAATCATGTAGTTTCTAGATTCGGTGTTCCACAAGATATAGTTATAGATCATGGGTTTCATTTTCACAATCACATGATGATTGAATTAACTACCAAATTAGGACTGTTCCATGATAGTTCTACTCCATATTGTCCGTAGGATAATGGACAAGTTGAGGCAATCAACAAATACCTTAAGCGCATGCTGCAAAGAATGATTGGAGTCCATAAACAGAATTGGAATTTAATCCTGTACTTAACTCTGTGGGGATACAGGACTTCGATGAGAAATGCGACCGGATTTATGCCCTTTCAGTTGGTGTATGGTCTGGAAGTAGTCTTACCAATTCAGTGCAAAATCTCATTCCTCAAGCTTGCAATCGATCTACTTCCCGAAACTTCTGATGAAGAGGCTTGTTTCTTGGAATTAATCCACTTGGATGAAACCTGTCATGATGTCATGTTGACTAACAAATCACATAAGAAACGTGTCAAGGCATAATATGACCAAAATGTTAAGCCTTGTGTCTTCTCAAAAGGTGACCTAGTCTAACTTTACGATCAGGATTCTAACAAATTAAGAGCAGGTAAATTTGAACCATTATGGATGGGCCCTTACATTGTTAAACGTGCATTGACAAAAGGAGGCTACGATCTAGTCGATTATGATGGGATTCCATTGTCGTAGCCCTGAAACTGGTTGTATCTTAAATGTTACTATGCTTGATTAAGTGTAGTAAACTCATTGTACATATGATTTTATTGCATTTTTGAGTGTTTTCTTTCAGAGTTGTCATTTTGGTTAGCTAATCCACTTCGCATTTGTTGGAAATGTCAGACTTTTTTGAACCATTTGTTGGGTATGCCGATGAAGCTAATCGTAGTACACAAAACCTATCTTCTGCGGCTTGGGCCATTTTTGCTCCAAGCAGCAAGTTAGTGAGTTTCAGGGGGATATGTATTGGTCGATCGACGAACAACATCACTGAGTATAGTGAATTGATTGAACTTCTCTCTAATGCCATCTCACATGGCATACATTGACTCATTGTCAGGCTAGATTCACAACTCGTCATTCTATAGCTTACTGGCGTTTATTCCGTTCGGAACCCAGCTATTCATCGCATGTTCCTAAGAGTTAGGATTTTGGAAAGACATTTTGATTCCATTCAATATCAACACATTTCCAGAAACTTAAACACATTGAATGATTCATTAGAAAACTATGTGTTAAATAGACATTTGCAACATTTGTAAAGAAATAATTTGGCATCAACATTTGCATTTGGATTTCATCACTTAACCAAAATTAAACTCCAAAAATAAAAAATAGATAGCTGTTTATAGTTCTCACAAAATGTTTTGTGTCTAAGACAAAATCAGTCATCTGACCAAGAAACTTAAAGTATGTTGGCATTATGACACAGATGTGGCACTATGGCATGAATGTTGTCCTTGATGGCAACTCACTCAAGTGGAAAACCACTGTTCAGGCTCTCAAAGCATGAGTGTTGTCCTTGATGGCAACTCACTCAAGTGGCAAATCACTTTTCAGGCTCTTAAAATAATAGAAAATGAGATACCCGCAGGTGCGCCTAACAAAAGCTGCGGACCCGCAGGTGCTCCGAACAAGAAGTGCAAATATACCCGCATGTTCTTCGAACAAAAGGTGCGGACGTCAAATTCACTCACTTCCATGTAGAAAAGTGTGTGCACGTGGGAAATTTTATGATTAATCCATGGTATTTAGTCCGCAGTTTTTGATCCTATGGTTTTGGTCCGTGGTATTGCATTCAAAAGAGTTGAACCCAAGTATTGAGTACTTGGTATTGTTTCTCAATGGTTTTGGTCCTTGGTTTGAGAAAGGCCTAGACTATAAAAAGGGAAGGAGATCATTTGGCCCAGATACTGGTGAATATTGAATATCTTAAGACCTAAAATTTTTGGGATCGATTTGTGAAGCTAGATCTGAATCAAGGAGAAAAATGTGAATTATAAGGTGGATCTACTAATAGGTCGAGGTCTCTTTGGCGCATGATCAGATCTGTGAATTCGATAGACTGGGGTACAATTGAGGACTGATAAAATGTTTATATCGGGAGGTCCGCAGGTGAGATACGGCTCAGGTTCAAAGGTGCGCAGTTCAGTAGACGATGCAGGTGCAAAGGTGCGCAGTCTAGTAGATGGCGCAGGTGTGGAGGTGCACAGTCCAGTAGATGGCGCAGGTACGGAGGTGCGCAGTCCAGTAGATGGCGCAGCTGCGGAGGTGTGCAGTCCAGTAGACGGCATAGGTGCGAAGGTGTGTAGTCCAATAGATGGCGCAGGTGCGGAGGTGCATAATCCAGTAGACGGCGCAGGTGCGGAGGTGCGCAGTCCAGTAGACGAATCAAGTGTGGAGGTGCACAGTCCAGTAGATGGTGCAGGTGCAGAGTTGCGTAGTCCAGTGGATGGCGTAGGTGCGTAGGTGCGGAGGTGCGCAGTGCAGTAGACGACGCAGGTGCGGAGGTGCACAATCCAGTAGACGGATCAGGTGCGGAGGTGCGCAGTCCAGTAGATGGATCAGGTGCGAAGGTGTGTTGTCGAGTAGACAAAGCAGGTGCAGAGATGCGCAGGCTAGACACAGCAGAGGTGCAGATATTCGTAGGTGTCTATTGGTGAAGTTGTGGACTTTTCTTGAAATATATGTTGGCTGCCTTTTGTCTATTGCTGCAGAGTTCTGGGTTTAGAATCTGTGTCTGATTACTGGTATTGCTTCTTTGGTTACTGCATTCTGAGAAGCTATTGGTTGATTCATTAGTTGATTGTAAAAGGAGATTGGTTGATTCACATGTACTTGATGATTATTTGATGTTCACGGATCCAGTCTGAAAATTTATGAAATGTGGTCCTTGGAAGAAAAGAAGTATATCAGCACCTACGTACTAGTAGCTCAGCTAGTATAAGAGCAAAGGGGGTTGTAGCTCCCTTCTAGGAGAGTCTAGAAAACGAGAGAGGGTTGTAGCTCTCTGCAGGTTGCAGCTTGCGTACTGGTAAAGGACTGCACCAGTATACAATCATTGTAAAAAGAAGTTTCTAATTGAAAGAAGATAGAGACACATTGCAGCAGGTGGTTTTCACCCACATTGGGTTTCCACCTTATATCTGTTGTTCTTTGGTGTCACTATCTATTTTTCTTGTTCCTGTTCATTATTATATGGCACTGACATTCAAATTAATGGTCAACATTTGAAGAATAAATTAAATTATAAATCTAGAGGGAATATTGAAAAGAATTTGATAATATTGGTTCACCCCCCCTCTCAGTATTATTTCCAAAAATTGGAATCAGAGCGGGTCCTTTAGAAGAATCTTGATCGCTTGAAGGAAGATCTATCATCATGAGCAACTACGACAGAGAAGCATCGATCAGGCCACCAATTTTTGATGGGACAAACTTCGTATATTGGAACGTAAGAGTTACTGCCTATCTTCAATCTCTTGGTACAGAAGTATGGGATATCATAGATACAAGGTACACTTTTCTGTCTACAACACCTACATATCCGGCTGGTAAGAAGCAATATGAAACAAATGCAAAGGCTTTCAATACTCTATTAGAATGTCTGGCTCAATTAGAGTTCGTCAAGGTTATGCAGTATAAATACGCAAAAGAAATATGGGATAAGATTGTTCTTAGCTATGAAGGAGATGAACAGGTAAAATGAGCAAAACTTCAAACCCTCAGAATTCAGTATGAAAATCTCAAAATGTACAATGATGAAAGTGTGGCTAACTATTTTCTATGTATAGGTAAGATTGTTAATTGTATGAAAAACTTGGGTGAAGAAATAAAAGAGGCTGTTGTGGTTGAAAAGGTACTAAGATCTTTGTCATCTAAGTTTGAATCAAAAGTTTCTGCAATAGAAGAAAAACAGATTCTACAGCAACTTACCATGTCACAGCTGCACGAAATTCTAACTGCTTACGAAATGAGGAAAGGAGGACCATCAGACATAAGAGAAGCTACACTCAAGGCCTCAGGAAAGGAGATTACTATGAGTCAGGACATCTATCAGAAGAAGAAGAAGAATCAAATTTTGTCAAGAACCTTCAACGAGGTGCTGGAAGATTCAGAGGTAAGTTACCTTTCAAATGCTTTTCTTGTGGAAGAGTCGGTCACTATGCTGCAAAGTGTCCTCATAAAGATAAGCTTGATAAAGGTAAGGAACCTATCCGATGGAACAAGAAACGGAATGTAAATAAGAAAAGCTATTACACTCATGAAGACAGTGATGGACTTCAAATAGTGATGAAGATGAACAAGGTAACAATTATAGACTTTTAATGGATTTTGAAGATGATGATTTCATGGATGCTATAGATGAAGAAGGTTTGTATGAAGAGATTTCTAAACTCAAAATTTGTTTAGAAGAGAAAAATATGATTATTGATACTCTGCAATTCCAACTGGCTGAAAAAGGAAAACTTCATGAAAAGTTAGAATGTGAAATTGTTGGTCTTAGAAAAGAGATTGACAAAACAAAAGCTCTTAATATTAGATTTGTCAAAGGATTTGAAACTCTAGATGAGATTATCAATGTGCAGCGTTCTCCACTAATCAAGACAGGCCTGGGATATAATGAAGAAGCATCTCAAGCATCCACCTCCAAAAGTTATCTTAATGCAGCAAGGAGGAGCGAGCAAAGGCCTAATAGAAATCATCAGGTAAATCAGGGATAGCTTTCCTCAAGAATGAAAAAAGACTATCAGGTAAATCGGGAGCAATCTACTTTAAGGACAAACAGAAGCTACAACCAGCCTCAGGTAAAACCTTCTCAATTTTCCTCAAGAATGGATGTCAATAGAAACTACAATCATTTGGCTGGTAGATTTGATAGTCACAAGAGTTTCTTCAATGGCCAATGTTTCTCTTGTCATAACTTTGGCCACAAAGCATCTCAATGTGTTGCCTATAAGACAATCATGACTAGAGAAGCTCAAAAATAAAGGAGTATGATTGGGATCGTGAAAAGAACCTACAATAAATTTTCTGCTCTTGAAAATGAAATAGAATTATTTATTTGTAACAACTTCGGTCATGAAGATTTTGAATGCAGGAGCAGGTTTCGGCAAACAACTCAGAAGGAGCAAGCCTCAAGTGTTAAAACATGGAGAATGAAGGAACCACAACCAGAGAGATGTGGTATAGCTTTATATGCGGAAGGGCAAGAAAATCAATGGTACATCGACAGTGGCTGTTTGAAACACATGACGGGTGATAAGGACAAACTTCAGTCATATAGTGCCTTAGAGAAGGAGAAGAAGGTCTCTTTTGGAAATGACACCCCTGCTCTCATAAAAGGTAAAGGTTTTGTTCAGTTAAATGAAAAGGTCAAAGATAGAAATGTCATCTATGTTGATGGCTTAAAGCGTAATCTATTGAGTGTCAGTCAGATGTGTGATCAAGGAACAGAGGTAATATTTCGATCAAATGGATGCAGTGTTCATGATCTTGATACAGGAAAAACAGTGATCAAAGGCATAGGGACTCCAAATAATTTATACATATTCAAAGAAGGACAACATCAATGCTATCTAAGCAAGAACGATGAACACTGTTTATGGCACAAAAGATTGGGGCATCTTAGCTTCTCACAGATAAGGAAAGCATGTAAATACCAGGCAGTTCGTGGTCTTCTAGACATCAGAATTCCAAACAATACAATTTGCAAATCGTGTTAGTTTGGTAAGCAAACCAAAACTAACTTCCCTGAGAAGGAACGATCAACCAGCAGGCCACTTGAACTTGTCCATACTGATGTATGTGGTCCATCTAGGAAAAGGTCACCTCAAGGAGAAGAATATTTCATATTATTCATTGACGACTTTTCCAGGATGTGTTGGATAGGACTTATGAAGCACAAAGACGAAGCCTTTGAAAAGTTCAAATCATTCAAAGCCTTGGTGGAGAATTAATCAGATCACAAAATCAAATGCCTCAGGTCTGATAGAGGTTGATAGTTTACCTCGAATGATTTTTTCAATTTTTGTGAAGAACATGGAATAAGAAGGGAATTCTATATAGCTAGGAATCCTCAGCAAAATGGAGTAGTGGAAATATTGAACAGAACGGTTCAACAAATGGCTCGTGCTATGCTTGATGAGTCTAGAACTCTAGCAACCTTCTGGGGTGAAGCTGCATTTGTTGCCGTTGTTATTCTCAACAAGTCAAATATCCGGGTGAACAGCACTCAAACTCCTCATGAGCTATGGTATGGTGAGACTCCTTTGGTAAAACATTTCAAAATTTTTGGAAGCAAATGCTATATTAAAAATAATGATGAAAATCTTGGCAAGTTTGAACCTAGAGCAGATGAAGGCATTCTCCTTGGTTATTCTCCTCATAGCAAATCATACAAATGTTATAATAAAAGGCTTGGAAGAATTTTCGACAGCATTGATGTAGTGGTGGATGAAAAAGAAATCACTCCCAAATAGGTAAGACCTGAAGACTTCGAAGATGATGAGGACTATCCATCAACATCAAATCAGATTCATGATGAAGAAGAAACCCATGAGGCACCAGAGGAACAGATAAGGATAGAAGAAAAGACTCCATCCAGGTATGTTCAAAAGAATCATCCAGAATCTCAAATTTTGGGGCAAAAGGAGGCAGGTATACAAACAAGAAGAACAATTGCAGAGGCTTCAAGCTATTTGGCATTACTCTCCTCCACTGAACCACAAAATGTAAAAGAGGCATGCAAAGATGAATTTTGGGTCAAGGTAATCGATGAAGAACTTGAGCAGATCGAAAAGAAAAACACTTGGGAGTTGGTTCCTAGACCAAAAGATAAGAATGTCACAGGGACAAAATGGATCTTCAAAAACAAGTTGAATGAAAATGGGGAAGTAATTAGAAAAAAGGCTAGACTTGTTTGTAAAGGGTATTCTCAACAAGAAGGAATAGACTTTGAAGAAACGTTTGCTCCTGTTGCTAGACTTGAGGCCATTAGAATGTTCCTTGCTCTCTCTAGCTTTCAGAAGTTCAAAGTATTTCAAATGGATGTGAAATCAGCCTTTCTGAATGGAGACTTAGAAGAAGAAGTGTACATTGAGCAACCAGATGGTTTCATCCTTGGGAATGATCCAAATCTTGTATGCAAACTAAAAAAGGCTCTCTATGGTCTTAAACAAGCTCCAAGGGCTTGGTACTATCGCTTGGACAAATACCTTCATCAACAAGGTTTTTCAAAAGGATCAGTAGATAGCAATCTTTATATAAAAATTGAAAATGACAAATTGCTAATACTTGCTATGTATGTAGATGATATTATCTTTGGCAGCAATGAAGAAGCTATGAGTCAAAACTTTGCCTTGGTAATGCAGAAAGAATTTGAAATGTCATTGCTTGGAGAGCTGACATATTTTCTTGGTCTACAAATCCAACAAAATGAAGGTGGTATCTTTTTATCTCAAACCAAGTACCTCAAGCAGATCTTGAAGAAATATGGCATGGAAGATTCGAAACCAGTATGTACCCCTATGGTTACAAGATGCAGCCTCAGTGAAAATGATGAATCAGCAGTAGTGCATCAACCAACCTATAGATCCATGATTGGAAGTCTACTTTATTTGACAGGTACCCAACCAGACATCATGCGTGCAGTGGGAATAGCTGGAAGATTTTAGGCAAATCCAAAGGAAACTCATCTTTAGGCAGTTAAGAGAATCTTCAAGTACCTTCAAGGAACTCAAAACTATGGCTTATGGTATCCTAGAGATATAGATCTCACACTTCATGCTTATACAGATGCAGATTGGGCCAGAAGCATGGATGACAGAGAAAGCACTAGTGGTGGTGCATTTTTCGTGGGTTCTAGATTAGTATCTTGGTTCAGCAAAAAACAGAGTTCAATAGCATTATCTACAGTTGAAGTAGAGTATGTGGCTGCTACATCTTGTTGCACACAACTTCTTTGGATGATGCAAACTTTGCAGGACTTTGAAATCACTTGTACTCCACCTATCTCCATCCTATGTGATAATACAAGTGCTATCAGCATTTCAAAGAACCTAGTCATGCATTCAAAGACCAAGCATATACCTATCAAATATCATTTTCTTCAGGAACAAGTGCTTGAACAAAAGGTCAAGTTGGAGTATGTTCCCTCTAAGGAACAAGTTGCTGATATACTCACCAAACCGCCCCCAGGGAGACCTTTGAATACCTCAGGAAAAAGTTGGGGGTAGTTGATGCATCATCTTGCTGTTGAATCTAGTTTGTTTTAGAAATTGTTGGTTGTACGCGAGTTTCATATGGGGCATACGCGTACATTCGCTAGTTTAAGGATTGGTCAAAGACCAAATGGCACAGGTTCAGGGGGAGCATATATTCTTCTAATAATTCATTATTGGAATTATTGTAGAAGATCTTGGAGGATAAAGTACAGAAGGATAACATGGATGCTGATCTCAATATTGCTGCTAATGTTTTGTCTCTATGTCTTATATTTCTTTTGTCAAGGTCATGTAACGGCCTTTGTCTGGGATGAATGATATAAAGTACTTGGTTGTCATATGTAAATTTCTGATGTAACCCCACTTGGTTGGGTGGATGATCCCCACTTGGTTGGGTGATGAATGTATGTATAGAGTCTTTTGGTGATAGGAAGGTCATTTATGGTGTATGGAGGATTATGGTTCTTCTTGAAGAAAATTTCTTTTGCAGATCTGGCCTACAGTCAGGGGGAGCATGATCAACACAGCAGAGCAGAGTTTTCAACATGTTCTCAGGGGGAGCATAACCCTTTTCCCTTGATGACAAAGGGGAAGAATGACTTTGAGGATCTTGGGGTTGCCATCAAGTCCAAAGGGGGAGATTGTTGGCATTATGACACAGATGTGGCGCTATGGCATGAGTGTTGTCCTTGATGGCAACTCACTCAAGTGGAAAATCACTATTCATGCTCTCAAAGCATGAGTGTTGTCCTTGATGGAAACTCACTCAAGTGGAAAATCACTGTTTAGGCTCTCAAAATGATAGAAAATGAGATACCCGTAGGTGCACCTAACAAAAGTTGCGGACCCGCAAGTGCTCCGAACAAGAAGTGTGGACATACCTGTAGGTTCTCCGAACAAAAGGTGCGGATGTCAAATTCACTCACTTCCATGCAGAAAAGCACATGCACGTGGGAAATTTTATGATTAATCCATGGTATTTAGTCCGCAGTTTTTGATCCTATGGTTTTGGTCCATGGTATTGCATTCAAAAGAGTTGAACCCAAGTATTGAGTACTTGGTATTGTTTCTTAATGGTTTTCGTCCTTGGTTTGAGAAAGGCCTAGACTATAAAAAGGGAAGGAGATCATTTGGCCCAGATACTGGTGAATATTGAATATCTTAAGACCTGAAATTTTGGTGATCGGTTTGTGAAGCTAGATCTGAATCAAGGAGAAAACCATGAATTATAAGGCGGATCTACTAATAGGTCGAGGTCTCTTTGGTACATGATCAGATCTGTGAATTCGACAGACTGGGGTACAATTGAGGACTGATAAAGTGTTTATATCCGGAGGTCCACAGGCAAGATACGGCTCAGGTGCAAAGGTGCGCAGTTCAGTAGATGACGCAAGTGTGGAGGTGTGCAGTCCAGTAGATGGCGCAGGTGCAGAGGTGTGCAGTCCAGTAGATGGCGCAGGTGCGGAGGTGCGCAGTCCAATAGATGGCACATGTGCAGAGGTCCGCAGTCCAGTAGACGACGCAGGTGTGGAGGTGCGCAATCCAGTAGACGGCGCAGGTGCGAAGGTGCGCAGTACAGTAGATGGATCAGGTGCAGAGGTGCACAGTCCAGTAGACAGCGCAGGTGTGGAGGTGCGCAGTCTAGTACATGGCGCAGGTGCGGAGCTACGCAGTCTAGTAGACGGCGTAGTTGCGGAGGTGCACAGTCCAGTAGACGGCGTGGGTGCAGAGGTGCACAGTCCAGTAGGCAGATCAGGTGCGGAGGTGTGCAGTCCAGTAGACAGATCAAGTGCAGAGGTGCGCTGTCGAGTAGACAGAACAGGTGCGGAGCTGGGTAGGCTAGACACAGCAGAGGTACAGATATTCGCAAGTTTCTATTGGTGAAGTTGCAGACTTTTCTTGAAATATATGTTGGCTGCCTTTTGTCTATTGCTGCAGAGTTCTAGGTTTGGAATCTATGTTTGATTACTGGTATTTCTTTTCTAGTTACTGCATTCTGAGAAGCTATTGGTTGATTCAGTAGTTGATTGTAAAAGGAGATTGGTTTATTCACATGTACTTGATGATTATTTTATGTTCATGGGTCCAGTCTGAAAATTTATGAAACGTGGTCCCTAGGAGAAAAGAAGTATGTCAGCACCTACGTACTAGTAGCTCAGCTAGTACAAGAGTTAAGGGGGTTCTAGCTCCCTTCCAGGAGAGTCTGGAAAACGAGAGAGGGTTGTAGCTCTCTGTAGGTTGTAGCCTACGTACTGGTAAAGGACTGAACCAGTACAGAATCATTGTAAAAAGAAGTTTCTAATTGAAAGAAGATAGAGAGACATTGCAACAGGTGGTTTTCACCCACATTGGGTTTCCACCTTATATCTAGTGTTTTTAGGTGTGACTGTCTGTTTTTCTTATTCCTGTTCATCAGTATATGGTACTGACATTCAAATTAATGGTAAACATCTGAAGAATAAATTAAATTATAAATCTAGAGGGAATATTGAAAAGAATTTGATAATACTGATTCACCCCCCCTGTCAGTATTATTTCCAACAAAGTAAATGCAGAAAAACATCCTAGACTAGTGATGTTGGTGATAACATGTCATCGCCTATGCTATCATGCGCAGGAGCCTAGTTCAATGACTCCGTACACCAATAGTATGGCACTATAACCTCAAAGGTAACTCATCGGTCCTGACATCCTGAATGCCGAGAGTGATGCCCTCGATCTGATCCTATAGCACTGCCAGGGTCTCTGATATATCTAGATCTCGAAGGAAAACCCTCCCTCTAACCTCTCCTACTGGAGCGTCATCTGCTTCCCATGGGCATGCCACTGGTCGCACTGGTCCAATATCTGCACACACATAGGATTTTGTTTAGTCTTGGTAACATCAAAAACACAAAAGCATTATAAAACTGAAAAAACAAAGATGTGGTCGAATCATTTTACCTTTAGCACTCCACTGCTCAACAACTGGTAAAGCCAAATCCAGATCAGCTCGGAAATCCATCTCGGTATATGGATACTCCACGAACACAATCTCCTGGTGGTTGAACCACTCAAAAAAGGCACCTGAAAAGGAGATCTATGACTAGCTGACATGTCTAGCCATCAGGTCCACCCATCTCTGCATCTGTGGTTCCCTTAGTGCTGGCAATCCCAGTGAAATGTTCTGAGGTTACATTAGTGGAATTCTTTCCAAATCAAATGCAGTCAATATGGATCCATAACCAAAGTTCTTGGTTCTTCCATTCTTTACTTTGGACATTTGATCTTTTATGATAGGAATTATCGCCTCACACCAATTAAACACCTTCGGTTCTAGGCATTCCATGCTATACTACATGTAAGATTTGTTCGCTAAATGTAAGGCTGCCCTACCAGCCAATCTAGCAAAGGTAAATAGAATGGTCCTCAAAGGTCAATATGTTACATCCTAGATATTTATCTTACCATCTTTACTGGATTGAGATCCATCCCTGTAGAACTGACAAATGTAATCTTTCACAGATTTTCCCCCACGAGTAAATCTTGATAGTGAAAGAGGGGCACCACACTTCAACAAACCCGTCAGAAAATAAATATCCTTGACCGTGAAAGGAATAGATTTACCTCTGATCTAGAATACCTGGTCAATAGGATCCCAAACATTGAGAAGATACTGCAACAAGCTGATCTATTGTCTCATGTTGGATATGCGGAAAAACTTCAGTAAGCCATAGTTTCTTAATGCATCCACTATGCCTTGGTCATGTAAAGAAATCATATCCTCCTCTTCATGTTCTCATTCACACCATGTGAAAACCATCATGATCCAACACATATCTTAAATGCAAACAATAGATGAGTTAGAATCCAATTTTGAGCAAAAACATATAAAAATTTGATGAAAAAACACTGTATAAAATTTCCTTTCCACGCCCATCACACCCTACCTTTGAGCAAGGTGAGATGCATACTGACTGACCTTTTGACATCTTAGTATGCATCACACCTTTTGATACAAGCTAGGTGTGATGATTAGGGAACAGAATCTTTAAACCCCAAGGACCCAGAAAAGTGAAAAAACTTGCCCAGAATTGAGAAAAGAGGAAATGAAAATGAAGAGCTTGAGGATAGCTCCTACCTGGTCTTAACGGTGCAGAAAATGGTCCACAAGATCTCTTGAAATCGACTTGTGAAATTTGAGAGGGAAAACCGCTTTAGAGCTCCAAATCTCAAATTTGAAATGAAATGATGAAAATTAAATGATAAAACTACTTTTTTATGTTTACTATTCATGTACTTCAAAATGAAATGTTAGTTTTAGTTCATTTTTTGTCCATATATATGTATTTCTAATCAATTTGATGGAGTTTTGAACAGGTTGAACAACCCAGAAAAGAATCTGATGTGCTAACCAATGAATTGAACATCTTTGACCACCAAGCAAACTGTTGTCTTCATTTTGAGCTTTGATTCAAAAATGAAAAGAAAATTATAGAGTCCTCTTTAAACCCTTTTCAAACTTGTCAAACATGAAAGGGTTGTTGAGCGCTTGTCTTTTCCAACTCGTTAAAGTATTGGAAATGTCCTCCCTCCTATATTATTTTATCCTTTTTTAGACTTGAGGGATTACTTTACGAAAAAGAACTTATGGAGCTTTCTTTTCATCCCTTTTCAAACTCTCTAAACATGAAAAGGACCGAGTTATCCTTGTCATTAAACTCATTAAAACAATAGCGACAAACTTTTCCATCTATACAAGACCGAGTTTCACTGTTGCTACACTCGTTAAAACATTAAATAGTGACAAGTTTGCCCGAAGGGCGAATTATAGAACAAGCATATGTTATCATCCTCAAGCTTGACAAAAATAAAGAGGTACTGGTCAGCAATTACTGGGGAAAAATGGGAAAAACTTGAAGAATTTATGGTAGCAGGTCGCTCTTGAACATGACACTTTCACTTCATCTCCATTATTCAGTTGGGTTGGGTTATTCCGTTTACCGGTCATCATACCATTGGCCTTTCATACCATCCATCTTTTGGGGTTAATGCTACCAATTCATCTCAGTGTCGCTGACATGTTCAAGAGAAGTCATTTAGTTGAGAAATCACCATCTAGTTAATGTCTCATCCATTGCAATACCTCAAACCTTCATTTTTTTGTGATCTCCATTCCTGAACCTTGTGTCGTCAGTTCATTTTCACCTCTAGAAATCATTTGATTTGTTTCATGTCATAGATGTGGGATACATCAAGGCCCTCCTATGATGAGTTGCTTCTTGTTGAAATCAGCTCATTATCCAAGAAGTTGACTTAGAAACAACCCTTTTAGTGCTTTGAAGCTTGCATACATCAATGGCAAGTTTCTCACTTCCAGCAACAGGTTGACATCAATGGCCTTCGACCGAAATATTTTGTGTGGTGTTCGACATCAGATCATATATTCATACCACGTGAATTGTACTATAGTACCTTGAGGATCATTATCATTATTGGTGATCCCTCTCGCGTCTGTTAACAGCTCACATCATTGGCTAGTAATCAGATGATGTATTTCCACATTCGACTTTAGAACATCTCCTCAAATGGATTGACTTGTACATCGAGCGAAGATTGAATGAGTTTGAAGACCTCGGATCTAGTTTCATCCATCCAGGCTACAATATATTCAAGGATATAAAAAAAATCAAATGTACAAAGGCTCTGCACAGACGGTCATCCTACTCATGGATGATGACTCTATATCTGAAGAATCACCAGTCTATATTTGTAGACGACTATCTAGTCTACGTACATGAAATGAAGTTTATAAAGCTGAGCATGGGAATGCCTACCTCAGCTAGATCATGAAAATCATATTATGATAATGTATTGTATTGTAACTAAAGCAAATCACCATCTAGTTCAAAACTTCGGATCCTCATGATAAAGCATTTCACCCAACATGAATATTTACGACCTCATGCTTTAGGGGGAAACGGTTATAGACATATTTGGGCACATCAACCACAAACTTATATGTCAATGTATTAGGGTTCATCAACCCCTAAAAGAGTTGTTTCATACCCTAAAGGAACATAGTCATCTGAATACATCATTCCCCGAAAGTTCCATATGAGAAACCATCTGGGAATTGCCTAAATTGAACCATACTGACTACTCCACTAGCAAAGTGCGATGCATACTAAGTGGTACACTACCAGGGTACGATGCATATTCTTTAGGCATTTTTTGGTGTGCGATGGGTGAGGATGGACAAATGTCCGGGATAGTTTGTTAAGTGGATTCTCATGGAATCTTCTAGAAACTTCTCCTATGCCACTTGCCTCTCTGAATTCACCCAAGGATGAATAAGGGATCTAAAACCTTCTATTATCCCTTCTCTTATGGTACCAATTGTAACAAGTGGAATGACACTAATCAAACCACATGGATGACTCACACCCTTGCATACATCTATAAATGGATCCCTCATCCAAGAGATCTAGAGGCTGGAAGGTTGTGAATTGCAACTAAGTGTTGATAGTTTGTAATTGAGGAGAGAGGATTGTATTCTTGTTGGAATGATCTTGCTATTTCATGAGGTGAAGAAGGATTGAAGCTAGGAGGATGATGCCGGATCAAAAAATGGGCTGTAATTCTCCTTTCTATTAAGAAATCTCTTCAAGTTTTCTCCCATATGATTGTGCAATTGTGAATGTTATCATTTGTGAATGCTATCATTTTTTCATTGTATATCTGATTCTGTGATGTTTATGTTGTAATAGATCACGATGGTTTGACGGTTCTTTGTTGTTGTACTTGTGCAGGTACTCTCCAAGCGTGTTAAGTACGAGGATGAGTTGCAAGATCTGTCAAAGGAGAGAGAGATCAAGCAATGGATTAAGTAGAAGTTCCAAGTTGGTTCCATTATCTTTATCTTATCTGTTACACATAGGAGAAATCATTGAATTGCTTTAAACTGTTGTTTCTAGGATAGCTGCCAAACCTAGAGGGCTAGCATTCCTTATGAATACTAGTTTTCCTAGAAACAAAATGCACATATAAGGGCCTTCTTTGAGGCCTCCAATACATAGTCTATATATGTACAATGGTATATGTAGGAATTTTTGAGCTATTCCTTCGAAGCTTCTCAAGGCCTTGGCCTAGTCTATGAATACATAAATATTTAGATCTATACCTATGTATCAAAAGAATTATCCTTCCTAAGATTATAAGTAAACACCAGCAATATATACAACCCAATTACACAAATCATTAAAACAAGGAGAGAGCATTTTAACAACAAGCATTTGTTCATCCTTCACTCTAAGATAATTAGATTAAATTCAAACTCATAGTAAACACAAGAATTGAGCCATTCCTTCAACATCTCAACAAACAATAAATATTACAAAGATCTACTCATCTCTCAAAACGCGGGCCATTTAGTATTATTTACAAGCTAAGGATGGATATAGGAATAAACCATTCCTAAGAGTATATTCTAGGTATACATTTCCATGCTGGAAAGATCTCCATAGTCATTAACTTGAGTAAATTAATAGCTTGATGCCAACATATAATAACAAATATATAAAAACAAAAGAAACCATAAATATATCAATCCTTTAGGGATGAACCATTCCTCATCCATGGCACACTTTCCCCATTCTATCACAAGCATTAAACCACCATAACGAACCAATATCGTCACAAGTATTAAACCCAACACATTAAACATATGCATAACATTCAAAGTGCAAGAGCTTGAACATACTTATCTTATTAAAATTTTCTCATCAATTGATATTGGGACTTCAACTCACCACCTGACCATAGACAAGTTCCAGCTAAGCCTTTCTTGTAGTTGTCACCCTTGAGCCATACATTTCCAAAGCTTGAGGTAGAGTGGTTTGAAAGGGGTTTTAAACTGATAATGTCAACTAAAGCATGGTGTCTCAAGGTTTCCTCACCTCCACCCACCAGCTATCAAAATCAAATAACCATCATGAATAACTTCACTTCCATACAACCATCATCCACTCAGAGGATTAAACCAATACCCTCAACTAAAATAGGGTCTCTCAAGGCCACATTTCCTTCACCTACCAAATATAACAATTGCACACAAGGAAAGGAACATTTCCTTTTTCATAGAGGGACTTATAATACAACATCCCAACTTCTCTCGGGATTGATTACAAAGGGTCTCAATTCAGTTGTGGAGAGAGAGACATGTATAATTAATAACATGGAGTGTTTATCAGTTATGTTACCATTGAAGGAATACAAATGAACTCTCCAATAGGTAAGTGGAATCTTCCACCTATGTTCTCAGCCCAAATCCAATGGAACTACCACTAGACGTTGTCATCCCAGTAGCCTTAGGTTCCTCCACCTCTCAAAGGTTATAAATCAACATAGTATCTAGTGGATTTATCAACTCTATAAGGCACAACCATTGCTTTGTGATTACCAGTTAGAAAACCTCATGGGTTTCTCAGTTGGTTATCATCATATCTTCTATTTTCCTTGAATTCTCTCATTCCTCATATATTTTCCTTCCCTCTCAGCAATTCACCTTACTTATTAGGAGCCTCTTGTCCTCCTCATTTTTGTGTTCCCTTCTTTGATTGTGTGCATGAATCGTGTCTGATTTTCATAGAGCTTCTCAACCTCCTTTCTTTATTTAGCACCTATCTACCTCCTTTTCTCATCTTCCATATGAGGTTCTTGGCCTCCTATTCTCATGGTCGTTCTTCCTCTATACACATAGTGTCTCTTCCTTTAGTGTGTGAAAGAATGTGAATAGGGAGAATACTCTCCCTCTCCTCCTATTGTACTTTAATGTAGCTAAATGAAAGAATATCTCCTCCTCTTCTCAGTCGTGATGGTTACGTCATTTGGAGTGGTCTACATGGTCCATCTAGACTAGGTTGTACAATCCATACTCCTCATTAACTTTCTACCCTTTCCTACTTGTACTATTTCTCAAAAGAACATGGGCACATCCTTTATTTCCAACTGAATTTGATAAACATTCAACTCATTAAAACTCCTCTATCAACCCATAGATGATTATTTAAAGAAACCATCATCCTCAAGAAACCTCCTTCCTGAAGCAATGGAATATGTGCCCCTCTCTTAGCCATTTTTAGGTTTACAGCTACATAATTACAAGGAAAATGTTTTACAAGGGGAATTAAGCGCAGGGGATGTCACAATGGTACACCTTAATGATCGATAATCGAGGTAGTTTCTACCATCCTCAATCTCATCTTATATATTTGCATGCTACAAATTATTCCCATCGGTGTTGTGACAAAGACCTTAGGATTGGAGACATCTCACTCTTATATGCCACCCCTCCCAAGTTCTAATGGAGTGTGCACCTTTTTATGTGCTATAAGGACCACTCAATGGAAATTTTCTTGTATGTGCTTAGTTTTCATCAAATTTATACTATGACATAGATCTTCACTATATTAACTAGTGGATATGATCTCTTTATTGATGGAATGGATATTTTTCTCTTTCCTGGCCACATATTTAGTATTTCCTATCATAGATCCATAATGTATAGTTTTGGTGGCATGTTCTGTTAGGCCTATATAATACTAGTGATTCCCCCATTACTATTGTCATTGTATCCCTATTGATATTATTGTGCCCCTATTGTCCCCTTATTGTTATTAGTATGCCCCATAGAAACCCACTATTGTTATTTTTGTTCCCTTATGTTATTACTGTTATGTCGGCTTGATTATATTATGACCCCTTAGACTCCTATATATACAAGGGAGGTTTAGTCATTTGAATCATCCAAGAATTGTTCATTTGTGTAATGTAAAGGAGGTTTCCCCCTGTAAGAGGCTGAATTCTAAGGCATTGATCTCTCTTTTCTATCTTTTTGTGAGCTCGTTTCCTAACATTTGGTATCAGAGCTTTCAATTCTAGGGTTTCGCTGCTCCAAACAGGTCATCATGGAATGTTCGCTATAACTTGTTTTCTACGATGTTTCCAAAGCTACAAAAAAAACCCATTTGAACCGAAAGCATTATGCACTTCGGGTCGAAATTTTCGATCTTGTCTCACTATGTTTGTCGAGATATGATCTGAGGAAGTTAGGCTTTTTGCAGACTCCTGAATTACATTCCAAATAGGTGACCTGGGGAAAATCGTCATAACTTTTGTTTTGAGCATCATATTGAAATTTTGTAAGAAGTTTCAGAAATAGGACAACATGTACTTTTCTTTTTATCACTTTTACATACTAAGATCGAAACAGTGACACATGGCATGTCATACAAGTTCGCTCTACTGAACTAGTTTATAATAAGATCATTGTGGGATATTTGGCATAACTCTTCCTTGGAGAATCCAATCTTGATCAGACTTGTGGGGTTAGAAATAGGACTCAAAGGGCTACCGTGGGATGATATTTTAGATATTTGAGATCCGCAGTTACAAAGATACAACAGATTCAATATCGAGCTCTTACAAAGTGAAAAAAAGTGTGTAGTGTTTTTTAAATTTTGCATAAGATTGGTTTGAAAAAATAGTTGGAAGGAATTAAAAGGGAATAGTGAAGAATTATTAGCATTAATTAATTCCCAGAGAAATAAAATGGAAACACCTAGTAAGCAACCTGAAAGCTCTAGCGTGACTCTTGAAGAAGAGGAAGAAATGCAACATGATATATCAAAATTACAAGACCAAGTACAACAAAGTTCACTCTCACTAAAGGTAAATGAAGCGAATATGAATGGCGTGGAAGCTAATATGAATGACATGAAAGTTAAGATGGATGGCATGGAAGCTAATATTGATGGCTTGGAAGCTAAGATGGATGGCATGAAGCTAAGATGAATGGCATGGATGCTAAGATGAATGGCATGGATGATAAGATGGAAAAATTGAAGATAAATTTGAATAAGTTGCTACAAGAAATGGTCACTAATGGTGAAAGGGTAGTAAACGAAACTCATGACGAGAACAAAAAAAATGTTAATCATGATTTCATAGACTCTAATCTTGGATTGAAGACCCACCATGCTCTAAAAATCGATATGAGGAAGTTTGATGGCAAGGATCCCGAAACATGGATACTACAGCTGGAGCAATTTTTTGATCACCATAATGTGCAAAACACACAAAAGGTACATATTACAACTTTATATTTTGAACCAAATCAGTTTGTATAGTATTGATGGATCTGCTCTCATAAACAAATTGTCACTTGGGAAATTTTTATGGAAGAAATGATAGCACATTATGAGGATACAAAAATCAACACCTTTTTTAGCGAATTGATAAATCTCAAACAAAAGGGTTCAATGATGGAGCACATTGAGGACTTCCACAAATTGAACATAAGGGTAAAATATATTCTAGAGGAGCATAGGATTGATGTGTTCAACGGAATTTAAAGAATATTATCCAACATGAGGTTTGCCTTTGGGAACCTGATTCACTGGAGAAGGCATTCAGGTTAGCAAGAAAAATAGAAAGCAAAATTATGGCAACAAGGAATCCTACCACTCATAACTATAAATAGGGAAGTGTTGTTACCCATAGCCTTCCACAACCTACAAGGTTGACACCACAAGAATTGGAAGAAAAAAGAGCAAAAGGGCTTTGTTACAGTTGTGATAGCAAATACACTAAAGGTCATAAGTTTGTTGAGAATAAATTATTCTACATAGATTATGAAGAGGAGGAAGAAAAGGAAAAAAATGTCAAAGAAGAGGATATACTCTAGGAACAACCCCTAGATAAAGAAGAAATGAATCCGACCATATCTTTTAATGCATTGGCTGGAATTACCACTCCTCAAACTATCAAGATAACATGACATATCAAGAAGGAAAAGGTAATAGTGTTGATTGATTCGGGAAGTACCCATAATTTTATTCATTGTAAGATAGCAAAGGAATTGAATTTCTTCCTATATGTAGCACGAGAGTGTCAAGTGATGGTTGCAAGTGGACGAACCATAAATTGCTCTCGAAAGTGCTATAATATCAAGCTATCCATGGGAGAATATGTATTGAATAGCCCAATGCTTTCCATTCCAATGGGTGGTGTTGATGTTATACTAGGAGTCCAATGGCTATAGTCCTTGGGTACAATAGCTTTTAATTTTCAAGAATTTTTCATGAAATTTTGTGCAGAAGGAAAGGAAGTTCAATGAAGGGGTATTGCAGGGAAACTGGGAAAGATAATCAACTTTAATGGTATGAAAAAGCTTCTAAAGAAGGAACAACGAGGTGTAATTGCACAATTATGTTCACTAGAGGTTCCCACATTGAAATCATCTATTTCTCTAGATATCCAAAATGTCTTGGACAATCATTCCAAGGTATTTGAGACTCCCAAAGGTCTCCCATCTATTTGTGATCATGATCATGTTATTCATTTGATTCCAGGAAGTGTTCCTTCAAACATCAAGCCGTACAGATATCCAAATGACCAAAAGAGTGAAATTGAATGTATGGTTGAAGAAATTCTAGAGGTTGGTATAATTCAACCTAGTTAAAGTTCTTTCTCTGCTCCAGTAGTATTGGTTCACAAGAAGGATAGATCATGGCGCATGTGTTCAGATTATAGGGAGATCAACAAGCTCATTATTAAAGATAAATTTCCCATTCCTATAATTGATGAATTATTGGATGAATTGCATGGATGAATTTACTTAACCAAGTTGGATCTTTGTTCAGGATATCATCAAATCAGAATGAAGACTGAAGATATTATGAAAACAACATTTAGAACTCATGAGGGTCATTATAAATTCTTGGTCATGACTTTTGGCCTTACCAATGCAGCTTCTACATTTCAGGGTTTGATGAATTCCATTTTCAAATGCTTACTTAGAAAATGTGTGTTAGTATTTTTTGATGATATACTAATCTACAGCAAGTCTTAGAAGGATCATGTTGAACATGTTGACAGGGTGCTCAAACTATTGGAGGAGAAACAATTATATGCAAAAATCTCCAAATGTTTCTTTGGAGTAAAAGAGGTGGAATATCTGGGTCATATTGTATCTCATGAAGGTGTTAAGGTAGACCCTAGAAAAATTAAAGCCATTAAGGAATGGAAAATCCCCACATCCATAAAGCATCTGCGAGGATTTCTCGGGTTGACAGGGTATTATCACAAGTTTGTTAAGAATTATTGGAGAATAGTAGCACCTCTAACAACATTATTGAATAAAGATGCATTTTCATGGACTCGAGAAGCAACAAAGGCCTTTTAACATCTTAAAGAGGCAATGTGTCAAGCACCGGTCTTAGCTACACCGGACTTCACAAAAAATCTTTATTGTGGAAGGTGGTGCTTCAGGAAATGGAATTGGTGCTGCTTTAATGCAAGATGAAAGACCCATTGCTTTCGAAAGTTGTCCAATCAAGGAAAAATATTTACACAAAGCTATTTATGAGAAGGAAATGTTGGAAATACTACATGCACTTAAGAAATGGTGACCCTACCTAATGGGAAGACACTTCAAGGTAAAAATGGATCATGATAGTATTAAATACATTTTAGAACAAAGATTATCCTCTGAAAAGAAACAAAAATGGGTCACAAATATGTTCGGTTATGACTTTGAAATCATCTACAAAAAAAAGGAAGCAAAATGTTGTGGCAGATGCACTCTCAAGAAAGGATGAGGATGTGGAAGCATTGTTGTGTGCCATTTCTATTATTCAACCAAATTGGACAAATGAAGCAAGGGAGGAATGGAAGAATGACAAAGAAGTGTGGGCACTCATTCGAAAGTTACAACAAGATCCCAGTACATCTGATACATTTAACTGGAAAAATATTCGTTATGGTACAAATATCGCTTATACCTATGTAAGAATTAGCAACTCAAACAAAATATTCTTATGGAATTACACACTTCACCCTTAGGAGGGCACTCAGGATTTTTAAAAACTTACCACAGGGTTAAGAAGGAATTTTTTTGGGATGGCCTTAAATCAGATATTCAAAATTTTGTGGCAGAATGTTTGGTTTTCCAACAAAATAAAGTTGAAACAATTAAGACCCCAGGTATATTACAACCTTTATCCATTCCAAGCCACCATTGGGAGGAGTTTTCAATGGATTTTATCATAGTTTTACCCAACTCCGGAGGAAAGAGTGTCATCAGGGTGGTAGTTGAAAAACTTACCAAGTATGCACACTTTTGTGCATTATCACATCCATTTAAAGCTAGTACAGTTTCTACTGCATTTATGGAAATAATTCAAAAGCTACATGGAAACCCAAAGATTATTGTAAGCGACAGGGATCCCATTTTCACTGGAAATTTTTGGATAGAATTATTTTCTTGTCTCGGTACTCAGTTAGCTAATAGCTCATCTTATCATCCTCAATCTGATGGGCAAACTGAGAGAGTAAACAAATGTTTGGAAGGATATCTTCATTGCTTTGTACTTGATAGACAGACATAATGGGTCAAATGGTTGCCTCTGGCTAAATGGTGGTATAACACTTCCTTCGATACTGTAGCAAAAATGACCCCATTTATGGCACTTTATGGATATCATCCACCATCCATCACATCATATTTAAGAGAAAATTCTAAGGTTCAAGCAGTGGAACATCACATCGAGCATAAACAACAAGTTCTCCAACTCTTAAAGGATAACCTCATGTTGGCACAGAAAAAAATGAAACTATAGGAAGATGAACATTGCAATGAAAGAAGTTTGATGTAGGTGACTGGGTATTCCTACAGCTACAACCATATAAACAAATGTCCCTCAAGAAAGCTAAGAAGGATAATAAATTATCACAAAAGTATTATGTTTCGTACAAGGTGTTGCAAAAGATTGGTACTATGGCATACAAATTGGAGCTTCTTGCAGCTTCTCGAGTGCACCCAGTTTTCCATGTTTCATGTTTAAATAAGTTTATAGGTGACAAGCTCCTAGTTCAAACAATATTTCTAGCACTTGACGAGGAAGGAAAAATCATATTGGAACCGAAAGCATTCACAGAAAAAATAAATCGACAGTTACGAAATCGATTAATTTCGGAGTATTTCATCAAGTGGAAGAACTTATCCGCTGAAGATTCCACATGGGAGGATGAAAATTTTATACATAAGCATCCAGAACTACTCAACCGTTGAGGACAACGCTTTTCAGAAGGAGAGGAGCATGTCAGGCCCCTATAATACTAGTGATTCCCCCATTACTATTGTCATTGTATCCCTTATTGTTATTATTGTGCCCCTATTATCCCCATATTGTTATTAGTATGCCCCATAGAAACCCACTATTGTTATTTTTGTGCCCTTATGTTATTACTGTTACATCAGCTTGATTATATTATGACACCTTAGACTCCTATATATAGAAGGGAGGTTCAGTCATTTGTATCATCCAATAATTGTTCATTTGTCTAATGTAAAGGAGGTTGCCCCCTCGAAGAGGCTGAATTCTAAGGCGTTGATCTATCTTTTCTATATTTTTGTGAGCTGGTTTCCTAACATGTTCAATATTTCTTATATTGAGCATGGGTATTCTTAGTTTGAGTATGATTTATATATGATTCAGTATTGGTTGTTGGGGCAAGTCTTAACTAGTTCGTTATTTGTTGACTTTGTCCTTGATTTTTCTTAAGCCTTCATATTATAATGAATTTCAACCATCAATTTTTCTTTTCACCTCATACATTAGGTGCATCTATTATCATCCTATTTATAAACCCTAGGATGGAGGATAAACCTTTCCTTCGTTCACATTATTTGAGGGTTGAGTTTGATAGCCACATGTTCATGCTTCATTGCTCTATCTACATAGAAAAAGGAAGAAGCATCACTCTGTAATAGTTACCGTAGAGCAATGGGACTTCCAACATAACAAGGTACTTTAAATATGGGAGAAATGAGGGTCAAACTTTATAGAGTTTGGTTTCCCATTATGATTAATTCTAATTGAGATAATATGACTTAGGACAAGGTGATAATTGAATCATTTAGCCTAACTTCTCTTGGTCCTAAGTGTCTAGATTTATGAGAAGCATATATAATGAGACCCTTCTAGGGGGGAGAGGAAGAAAGTGAGAAAAATTAATGTGCTTATGCTGGTGGATTTCCTAGAAACATTTCCTTACAGTGATATGGTGAGTGTGATCATAACCAATTGAGGTAAGGAGGACAGGGAGGAAGAACCTTATACCAAGGTATTTTTGTAAACAATTGTCATTTTGTTAATATATGCTACATTATATTCCCCCCCAAATATGGAATTATATGTTGTACTTAATGGTTGGATTTGAATGTGTTCACATGTTTTAGTAAGATCAATATTCCTACACTAACAATTCCTCATTTGGAGACAAGATGTTTCTTGTTTGATTAGTGATGTGTGTAGAATACAAGAATTGAGCACGAGAACATGATCTTTGCAGCAAGGTCTCCCATAGTTGACACAAATAAGTAAAGAGTAAAGATCAATGGTTCGGTAAATATGAATTAAAATGTGTAGAAAATAAAGAGAAACATATAAGCAGTGTAGCATCTTTGAATATTAAATCTAAAAACACAATATATGAAGCAACAACTACTTTACCAAAAAAAAGTTTATGCCAACAATGAAAACATAAAAGAAAAAAATATGTATAAATAAGATTCTATGTATGATGGCACATTGTTTATTCTGAATAAATAGAAAGTTGATTAAGAATAATTAAAATTAAAAATTCAAATTCAAATTCAAATAATATTTAAAAATAAAGATAAAAATAAGATAAAGATAAAGATAAAAATAAAAATAAAAATAGTGTACCTTCTAACCTTCACACTAATATATTTAATTTTATTTAATGTATTAGTAAAAATGATACATAAATATACTATTTAATGTGTTAGTAAAAATGATACATAAATATACCCTCATGGTGCACTGTAAGATTCGACATGTACATCTCTACTCATGATTAAATGCAAAATGTGTAGCTTAGAGTTGATGAACTAATCAAGTAGAAGTAATGAATCATTCACCTCATTAGAAGGAATACCATGTAAAGCATAGTGCACTTAATTAGAAAGAAAACATCTATGAAGTGGTTATTTGCATGCTATTCAATGTACCAACATACAATGTGAACTTATCATTACACAATGGCACTTAATTAGAAAACAAACATCTAAGTGGTTCTTTATAGGTGGTTCAGTGGTACCAACATAAAATGTGATCTTTATTATTTAGGTCATATTGTATTCAATGGAGTACAGACAAACATGAGATTAAAAGAGAAGAATATCTAAGAGAGTTAACAAAATCATATGTAAAATTTTCTAGTACATATCATTTTTCTAATAAAATTAATAAGATATAATGTTAAAAGTATTTTACGTACCACGTTATCTTTATTGTGTTAGACATATGTTAAATTAAATAGATATATTAAATATTATATTCACGGTTATATTAGATATATTATGACATTCTCTTTATATAATGATTATTTGTTTATTTTTAAATGCATGTTTAAATGAATTTTGAAATTGATGTTACCAAAATATGGCAATCATGAGTTTAGGAGAAAAAAATATTAATGCGCAATTATCTGTAACACTAATTTATTTTTATCACTTTTGATAACGAGACATTTTTATATAAATTTTTTATTTTATATATTTTTAATATGTTTTAAGATATATATATATATATATATATATATATATATATATATATATATATATATATATATAAGAATAGTTTGAGTTATTGTTAACGGGTTTAATTTTTTCCCTCTTTCTATTTGGGTTTTATTCTCCATAGACATATTAGTATGTGGTAAAAGTTTGAATAAGTTGAAAATTTTGAAGAGAATATTGGTCGAGGTGTTGCATGTTGATATTGAGGTGAATATTGGCACTAGTTGTGATTTGAGGTCTTTTCAAGAATAGTCCTCCAAAATTATCAATTCACTAGTGAGTATAAAAGAAAATATATTATATATATTTTTAAATTTTAGATATAGAGTTTTAT
This sequence comes from Pinus tabuliformis, assembly GCA_031772625.1. Taxonomy (NCBI): domain Eukaryota; kingdom Viridiplantae; phylum Streptophyta; class Pinopsida; order Pinales; family Pinaceae; genus Pinus; species Pinus tabuliformis. Next base: position 1,429,941,021 of record CM062816.1, read on the forward strand.
TATACTTATCTTTGAAAAGGAAATATAAAAGTTTTTCTCCTAATTATACTATTATTATCATGAGCCTTATTTTAGTTAAGGTGTACATAATTATTTTGGACAAGAAGATTAAACTATAGTTGGAAGGACGTGATAAAAGGGTTAAAGGCCAAGTTGGTTTTAGAAAATATCATTTTATTGTGGACCACCTAATTATTCTCACAGTCTTATGGAGGAGTACCAAAATAATATAATCAATCTCCTTTGTTGTTTAATTGACTTTAAAAAATCTTATGGAACTATTTTTAGGACAAATATTTGGAAGAGGCTAGAAGATAAAGGTTTTCCTTTGGATGATCATTATTCTGATAAGGTTGTATTGGAATGTTATTTCCAAGTTTATGAATGTTGAGGTTGGTCAAAACAAATTAACTACAATAGCAAAGGCAAACAAGGGTTTCCTTCGTCCTCTACCCTTTTTGGTATATACATTGATAAGTTAGAAGATTTTTTGGAAGAAACAAGTTATGTTGGCACCACTCTTAATAGTATAGTCATCGCTCTTCTTGTTTACGATGATAATATGTTTTGCTTTCAGGGAGTCCTTACAATCTTCGAAAGGATCTAATAATCCTACAAGATTTCTATTGCAAGATGGGTACGACTATTAATACTAACAAAAAAAAAATATGACAATTAATTCTAAAGCAATCACATATGATACCTTCATATATGACAACAACAACTTGGAGCTATTTCCTTCATATAAATATTTTGGAATTGATATTTATCACAAGTTCAACAGAGATTATAACATTAAGAAAATGAGAATGGGTGATGGAAATCTTATTATTGACTTGAAAACAATTGTAACTTAACAAAAATTTTAGATATTGGATTAAGAAAAAACTCCTCTTTGATATTCTTGTCACCCCTTCTATTTTTATATGAATGTGAGGTTTGGGGATTAGTATCTCCATAGAGTACTGGAGGATTGTAAAATAGTTATAAAGGTGATGTATAACCTATAATTTCAAGATTAAAGGAAATATACCCTATTGTATCCTCCTAATTGATGTAAGATTTCCCTCTATTGAAAACATGACTATGATTACGTATTTAATGCATTAGAAGAGTTTAAAAAAGATCGAAGAAAAGAGGTTTCTCAAAATTGTTTGTAACTCTAGCAAAAATCACCTTTGAATAAATCAGGTATGGTTTAAGGATGACTGGTCTTAGCTAGACCACTAGGGGACAAAGGAGATCATTGTGCAAATAAATATAACAAATATTATTACATCAAACTTTAACGAGAATTTGTGGGGCAAAAGTGTTACACGAGAAAAAAAAATAAGATACTATAAGGAGGTTATCAATCCAAATCTTGAAAATCAATATTATCTCTCTATTTTGAATAGTGTAAAGGAGAAGATAAACATTGCTAAAATAAGTAAAAATTATCATGAGCTCAATGGTGAACATAGCTGTTGGAAAATTCCCAAAACACCGTGAGATGAAAGATTCTCTCATTTTTGTGACACTACGAGGGTTAAAGATGAAAAATTGTTATCTTGAATTGTCGAGCTTACACTCAAAGTAAATTTAAATTTCAAAATATTTGTCACATTAAAAACCTTATCAACCTCTTAACTCAACAAAATAATAGTAATTTTGTAGCACTGTTTTTAATTTTTTTCTATGTTGTTCATGAATCCCGAAGATCGATGACCGCTATGTCCACGAAATTTTTATACTATGAAGATCCACCCAAAGGGATCACTTCCTACTGGCTCAACTACACAGCCTGACCTCAAGAGTGCCAAGAGAAATGAACACATGGCCTCCATATAGCAAAGGGGCTTCAATGACGGAGACTCAACCAATTGAGCTAACACTCGAGATTAAAATGCTACTCTTAATGCTTTTTGTGAATAAAAATAAAATTTTAAAAAATTCCTAATAATTTGTAACATTTTATTTTCTCATAAACCATATTTAACTTCAATGATTATTAATCATCATTATTATTATAATTATAAAATTTAAAAACATAATATTTTTTTACATATCTATTATAAAATAAAATCATTAAAATATTACAAAATCAATTAAAATATATGTAATTAAGAAATTATGATCCAATTTATATTTAATAATAGAATAATCTTATATTTAAGATTTTTTAATGTACATATTATTTATTATTTTAGATTTATTAAATTTAGAAACATTTTTCCCATACATAAATACTAATGATAACTAATGATAGAAATAAATTGTATAATTATTTTAATAATAACAATAATTATAATGTTATAATTTATTTATTATTATTGTTTTAATTATTATTATGTTTAACGACGTATTTTTTTTTAAGTATTTTTTTTAAGTTATTTGAATAATTTGTGGTTTATAAATTTATTATAAATATTAATAACATATCATATTATATTTTTTTTCCCCTGGGAAAAAGTCGTAATTTCTATTAGTATTGAGAAATTACATTTTGTAGATGCCGAAGCATTCATATGGAGGCAGCTGTGCCTGTCAAGTTCATAGTCTGTAAGTGTAGAAAGTGAAAAAACAAGTTGTCTCCACGCAGGGAGCAATTTTCAAAACTGTAAACTAGTAGTGATCAAAATTGTGTCCATGCTCTGCGCAGAGAGCTATATATATGCTGATAATATCAAAAATATAGTGCTGTACTCAGGACTAGATAATGGAACATATCATATTATATTATATTATAATTATATATCTATCTATATATATATATATATATATATATATAAAGAGAAATGATTATTATTTATTAATAAATGTGCTACAACATTATTATTTAGCAATTTAATATATCAAAATATTATAGGCATAATTTAGTTATATACAAAATTGTATCTTTACAGATTAATTTTCTACTAATTTCATAAGTATATTACTATCTTACATTTTTAAGTGTATACTTTAATAAAATCCTCTAGAGTAAGTAAGTTAAATCCTCTAGAGTAAGTAAGTTTTAGGAGGCATGGAAAATTATAGAAAATTCTACCCCATTAACTCATAGGCTCAACATTCACATGGTTTTGAAGACCATTTTCTATCTACTATGTTGTTGAACCATAAAAGACCTAATGCAGAGAGGATGGGTAAAATCCATGCCTTGCAAAAAACTATCTCGATTAATGCTAATTATAACTTTCCAAATCGTCTCTTAGTTATCCAGCCTCTTCCCCGAGATTGTGCATCATTTTTATTATCATCACTACTTTCCTTGAAGTTCCTTCTTTACCTTGGCTTTCTATACTAAATCCCTAGGGCTTCCATCTCCTTTATCCTAAATTATTGTTGAATTTTCGACACCCTAACACACCAACTTCCATTCTTATGATCTAGACTATAGCTATAACAAACCAAAGCATAAGAAAGTAGGTGGTACACAAATCCCCATTTTGTTCCAAATTTTTATGGAAACCAAAAAAGGAACATGCTAAACTTGAGAATAACCATAAAACCCACCCAACCATAGAAGCTAAGAATAGAGAAGCTCCATACAATAGATCGAGATTCCATGAATGGACCTACTAATGATAATCCATTCATCATGGTACCCTGTAATAACATTATCTCATTATTTGCACCAGAAGGGTTTGTTGAAAAAAATGGTTGATGGGGTAGGAAATATGGACCACCAAGCTCCATAAACTAGTTTAAATGAGACACATGTGTGGGGACTACTCTAATGGTCAACACCTCACCCTCCACTAATTTGAAAAAAGGAAAAAGAAAAAACCACCCTCACCTCCACTAATAAGAAAAGAAACGTTTTCATGGAAGATAAAGGTATTAAGAACTCAAACGATGCATTGATTAATCAGCTAACACCCTAAGTATCATATTTTCAATGAACCACTCTTAAGACATGATAATATTCTATGGCCTCAAACCTTACTATTTCACTTGATTGGTATCATAGATAATCATAGATATAATTAAAAACACCGAAAGAAACATAGGTTATTTTTATTTCATCAGAATTAAAAAAATATATAATTAAATATAATTTCCATATCAACTTCAACGAAATCATAGATATCGTAAGAAGAAACCACTTTAAACCTAACACACCTTAAAGACATATAATGTCTGGTTGACATCTTAAAGACAAACACACGTAAAGTCATCAATGTTATTAAATGATAAAATGTTTTATTAGTGAAAGACAGTAAAAGAAATCATAGATTTTATTTAAGACATATACTGTCAAAGCACACTTTGCGTAGGGTAATAAGGGAACATAATCTAAAACTGTCTATTTGAATCACAATAACACTGATAATAAGTTTTCAATGTCAGATGTAGAACATTATTACATTTTCATTAAGTATATTAAAGTTATATTATTAATATTAGGGAAATGTTTTGCTTGAATTGATATATGTATTAAATCAGATTGTGTAAAGGTGTGTTAAAAATCACTTTGAGAATAGACATTTTTAAAATAACATATTTAAAATATTATTATAAAATTTTATGAAAACATCACATCATTAACATTTGGAATATTATTAATTTTTTTTATAAATAATAATATTATTAATAATAATAAAAATAAATTATTATTTATTAATATAATTAAGTTATTTTAAGAATTATTATTTTGTATTTTAAAAAAAATTATTTAAAATAATATAAACAAATTACATTTAAGTTATTATTGTAAAATTTTATAAATGAATGATAATTTTTTTAAGTAAATTTGTATTACCTTTATATGTCAAATTACATAATTTCATTCATCACAAGTCTTTATAGTATAATATAATATATTTACTTTGATGGTGCTTTTAGAGCCTAGGATTGATCATGGATTTTTCTTTTTTTTCATTTTCTCTTATGGACATTAATCTATTCTGATGAGTTTTTAGGAATAGATGTAGAGCAGACAATGACTGAATTCTTTGAGAAAATTCCATCGTTGAGGGTTCTACATTGGTTGTTGTTTCCTTATCACTATTCAAGTGATATAATTCATGGAATTGTTGGTGCCCACCCATGAAAAAGCTAAGATTATGGTCGAGTCTCTTTCGTTTTCAATTAAGGGGTGGACCTCCTCAACTAAGGGATGAGATGGATCTACATCTGGCTGAGTTGAGTGTGAAGGGGTTGATTTGGCAGTAGGAGTCTTTAGTTGTTGAATGATGTTCTTCTTGTGAACCGAAGAATTCTTAGATCATTTTGTATCTTTTGGTTCTTACCAACCACAATGCCTTGTCTTAGCATCCAAGTGCAGACATGCCCTTAAGAAAAAGGGAAGGCATTTTGAAGATGACTGAGTTGTTGAAATCTCCTGTAGTGGAAAGCAATGTTCTTATAGTTTAATAGCAATGAACAAACTCTGCCCCTCCACTTGAGGAAGATTTTCTAGAAGCCCTTTGTTGAAATCTATTACAACACATATATAAGCAAATGTGATAATGCCCTTCTCAAGCCTCTTAGTGTCTATCTTATGAAGTGGCCTAGAAAGTTTCGCACAATGGCTCAGATGTCCGGATGTATCAAATGAATAAGCAGGTTAGGAATCCTTGCCCAGACTTCAGCGGCCAAAGTTGTCATGGAAAGAGGATTAAAATCAAGAAACCATTGTTGAAATGAGAGGCCATATTGGCTCTAAAACTAAGGTCCTTGATCAAAGACCTTCTAGCAATTTTCTAATTTTTTTGATAATGTCTTGAAGAATCCTTTTAAACAAAATAAATAGATGTGTATCCAAGGACCAGTTTTGATGAACGCATTCACAAAGTGAAAATTTTGATGGCTAAAATCCATTAAAATGACAAATAATCACCTACCATCTATAATCTACGTAATCCAAGTTGGATACAAGATTAACCACTTCAATAGATGGAATGCGGTTGCCTGATCCATAATGAAGGTCTTGAGAAATCTTGGGACTCAGTGGAGAAAACCCTTTCTTCACAGCATCTTTGAAGGATTTGGATTGGGAGGAGTAGGACACACCCCAACTATTGGCTCTATTGCTTAATCTTGAGACTAAATAGTTTGAAGTATCCTTGGTTATGGCATACTCTCTGAGAAATTTCCAATCCTAAATCTTCCTACCATCATATAGGATATAAATAATTCCATAGGAAATTCTTATTTGATTATGAATTCTTCTTATGAGTGACGAGATATGATATGTGGCTTTGATCTGCATATCAAAAGAATCCCTTTAGAATGGTCTCACAAAACCCATAAAGATCACAATATCTAGGGTGATTTCCTCAGCATGAATGCTAAAAGAACCCTATGGTAGAAGAAATGGGTGGGGATGCTTAAAATCTCCCTCTGAAGGAAAATTGTCCTCATTAATGAGATTGTCTAGGTCATCCCCTAATTGAACCTTATCCACCTTCTCCACGACCTTCTTATTAAGCTTAAATGATGATATTGTCTCCTATGTAGGTTTCCCACCCATCATCACTAGTGGTTCAAACCCATCAATATTGTCATGATGCCGTTTGAAATTATAAATCCCACTAGCATAAGATCATGGTCTAGGGAAATGAGGGTTTTCTAACATCATGGTTTGTAGAATTAGGGTTTTGAAGGATGATAAACTTGCCCAACCTGAGGACCCTTAAGAGCTCTAGCAACCATTATTGCATGCGGTTTTTGGGGGCCAAATTAGCTGCTAATAGAGACAAGGGTTTCAAATCTAACTTCCCCTCTAGCAAAATATTCCTACTCTTAGGACTTGTTGTGAGGAGAAGAGTAGGAATAATTTCTACAAAGATCGAACCCATAAGAATTCCTATCACAAATGAATGATATTGTTAATAAAGGTAAAGTTAAAATATTATTTATTGACATAAGTTTCTTTTTATTATTAGGACTATATTTTCTAGAAAATTGGTAACTACACTACAAATGTTTCACGAATACCATAAACACTTCAATTACAACATGCCTCCAAAGACCCCAAACCACTTGAACTAATATATTTTGACTTAAGCAAAATCAAGACATGAGTTGGGTGATGTTCAGCCACTACCTCGAGGTAAACCCACCTCAAGGTACCCATATGGGTCCACGAAGACCCTCATGAGAACTGAGCCTTGCCAGTAGTGAAATACTCACTATTGTATGCAATCCCTTTCAGCATTTATTAACGAAATTAAACTATTTTAAAAATTATTATTATACAATTAAATGATTAAAATAAATATATATAATAAGGATAATACTTCTATATAAATTATATTTATAATAATTATTAATAATAAAATAAAAATGATTAAAATTGTGTTATTTAAAATATATATTAATTTATAATTTAATAAAATATAAATATATATATATAACAAGGATAATATTTCTATATAAATTAAAATTAAAATTATTGTTAGTGAGGATGTTGGTCTCTCCATATGCCACATTCAGATCTTCTTTGGGTGAAAAATGTACTTTAAATGAATGAAATATGAACGAAATGTGATCAAAAGTGATCAATGAAGTAAGTATATATAAATATATATATATATATATATATATATATATATATATATATATATATATATATATATATATATATATATATATATATATATATATATATATTATTAATAAAATAAAAAAAAAAATATTAAAAATTTATTGTTTGAGAAGGTTTTCGGCGATAATCACATCAAAATTCATTCATCAATGCTTTTCGAACTTGACGATGAACCACACTTGCTGGTTCGAAACACGTTGACTAATGAATTTTCATGTGATTATCACCAAAAAGCTTCTCAAACTTTGATATGGATCACAAAAACCTAAACTAAAAATTTATTATTTAAAATACATATTAATTTAAAATTTAATAAAATAATATTATAATACAAATGTGAAAAAAATATCATAAAAATGATCCTGAGTATTTACCATGGTGTTTTTACACCATATAAGAAAAAACAATAAAATTTAGGATAATCAACTTATATTATACCTAACTTATTAGGGTGTAATGGTTTCTTAAATTAGATATACATAGTTACCTATTTATAAAATTTTATACCATTTGTATTCCTACTAGGAATTTAAAATTCCCATATATATATATATATATATATAAAAGATGTATTTTAATATGTTATAAAATTATAAATATTAAAAATGTTAGAGTTCAGATTGGGAGTCTTGAAATAGATGAATTAATATGTTTACAATGATGTGTTTTCCCTTTTCATATTCCTTTTTGCCTTATTAGTACCTGTCATCTGGCATGGGACTATAGTAATCAGTTTGATGCATTTGACATTAGTTGGTATTCATTTTTACGAATATTTTTTTTCTCATATTTGATTGCTTTGAGATTAATTCCTTTCTCATTCAATTTCAACATCTTATTTTGCCTCTTCCAGAGGCAGAAGAGGCTGGACTATATATTATTTTGTAGTTAGTCAGTTCATTTTTAGAAATATTTTGGTGTGGAGAACTAATGTTAGCATTAGTTTGAGGTTATTAAATTTTATTTATTATTAAGGTGCCAAATAAAGTTTTTGCTATGGTTGCAGGTTGCCGTAGTGGAGTCGCAACTGCATTACAGGTGTTGGATGCATGCAGATGTTGTGTGGTGGTGTAAGATCTAGATCTTCGACTGCTCCAATATTACCTTATTGTGGTTACTTGCTACCCTAGAACTAAAACTATTAAGGAAATGGGAACTCTCATAGATGGGTGATTTCACTTGATTAACTGAAACTAGAGCATCCACATTGGAAGTAATAGAAGCAAAGGCGGGATGAAAGGAAGGTTCATGTTGAAGAATTTGTTGACCCATATCTAGTAGCAGATTCCCCTAAGAATATCATCCAAAGATAAATGGTCACAGTGGCATAAGTATATGAAAACTCAAAGGTAGCTAACCCAATTGATCAAGAAATCCTATTATAGATCGAGATCAATAGCTAGCATATAGCTGCATAAACCCTTACTGATGCAATAAGGAGAGTAGTGCACAACTTGGAGTACACCCTTACTACCACCCAAAGCAGAGCTATGTCTAATTAATATCAAAGAGGAGCATTGGCTTTTGCGTTACCTTATCCTTCCAATCTTTCTTAGCACAGTGTATGCTCGGCTAAGTATGTGAGGTTGCTAATTGTTGGCTTTCCTAATTATTTGTAACTAGATCAAGGGGAAGTACCCCTTCCTGTTCCAAGTGAAATTGATCTGTCACCATAATTAGAGGGAACCAAAGCAAAGACATGGACACCACTTTGCCCAAGTATATATCCTGCAGATCATCCACCATTAAATATTGCTCTAGAGTCTACTGTAGCCCCGATTGAACCAAAACCTTGACTCATTTTTGTAGGACTAGACTGCCTGTAATGATCCAGTCCATAGGTAGGAGATATTTATTTCTAGGGTAAGTATCTCATTTCTACACTGATTGGTTCTGGCATTAGTTGTTTCGGTCTTGGAATTGTCTTGTCTCCAATGCACCCACCCACTCAGATGGTATCGGCCATGACATTCGGCTCTAAGCCTCACCTTGTCTATGCCTCGATGTTGGTTCCCCTTCTACCTGGGACAACCTACTATGGCTTATTTGGCTTCTTCATATTTGGGCATGGCTGGCTAAAGGTTGGAGGTTACTAGTTTTGCTTAGCTGGCTGAAGGTTAGAGATTGAAGGTTGAAGGTCACTAGTTAGAGGCTTTTGGCTAAGGCATATATGAGAAAAGAAGCTTTGGGTAAGTAAAATTCTAAAAGGTTGGAGGTTGAAGGCTGAAGGTGACCAGTTACAGGCTTCTGGCTAAGGCATATATGAGAAAAGAAGCTTTCCGTAAGTAATATTCTGAAAGGTTGTTGGTTGAAGGGTGAAGGTGACCAGATACGAGCTTCTAGCTAAGGCATATAACAGTGAGCAGGTTATCATTAGAAGTAGTTTCAATGGGTTAATATGACAGCCTTCTGGCTAAGGCATATAGCAATGGGTGACTTATCATCAGAAGTAGTTTCAATGAGGTAATATATATGTTTCGAAATCTATGACATCTATGAAATTTGTTCTGCTAAATGGAAACATATAAAGGCCATAATGGGGTGCATATGAATAGATGCAACGAACAACTGCGACATTGGTTAAGCTTATTTGAAAGGGGTATGCACAAATCACATCATTTATATGTTTTGCTTGCTAATAATATTATTGTGAACAAATTTCATTCTATCCAGCATTATGCATATAGAGTCAGAGTCGTGATACATGTAAGTTACTTTTGTTATATAATATAATTGTTGTCAATAAATTTCTATCGACTACACTCTCTTCTCATGTGAATGAAGTTATATGTTGTGTTTATGAATTGTGTGAATTTTGAAAATCAATTAGTAGTGACCTGAGCCCTTCTGCTTTTTCTTCACCCTGACCCATCAATCAACTGATCATTTGATTCGATCCAAAAAGGAAAATAGTGATTGTATACTTGGGGATGGTGATAAAAGTCTTATTTGTCACTTCAGATTGACCATTTTCTTTATAGTAGTAGGGAATTTAGAACTTTTAGTAATCTTGTTGTGTTGTACACACGATTTTGTAAATTTTTATTTCTTTTTTTATATTCTTTTCAATGTATAATTATAGATAAATTATGATTAATTGCAAGATGCCATAAAGTTAAATAGAGTATGATTAATTGCTAGATTCTAGAAAGTTACATAGATTTTGTTCTTCGTTGTTCATATAGTTTCAACCATGAAAGGCTCACTTCAATGTGCACTCTGGTTTTTACAATTCACTAAATAGAAATTTTCTTTTCTTGACACAGTTTCATCAAATCACAGAGGACAAGGGGGAATATAGTTTTCTTTTAGGATGCTAGTAGCATTTGAAGATGAGTAAAATTTTCTTGTGCTTTCATAGCTTTTCTTCTTGCTTATGCTTCCTATTTTTTATTCACAGACATATGGAATTATGTTTACATATTTGCAATTTCCATGCTCTTAAAATTTGGGTTATTTCTGAGAAGTCATGTACGTAGTCATTAAAACCTTACTTAATATTGGACTTTTTATATCGAAACCACCACAATTCTCATAAATATCCTAAAGCATCAAATCCTTAATGTTAGTGTCAGTATCTGCATGCTACCATTAGTTTATAAAAATCCTCTTTTCATATCATATTAGGGTCCCATTTTGAAATTTTTGTCATTCCACTAGGTTGTCATGCAAAAGCTTGGTCACTGAAGGTTGAATTAGGGTTTCCTTTACTCCTCTTAGAAATTTACCCATTGCTAACTCATGTCAACCTTCCTAAGTATCCATTGTCCATAAAGTTAATGACATCATGCGATCACATCAGTCATGTCACCTTGAAATTCAGTCCTTCAAGGTCTCATTTGGTCTTTTAGGGTTTTTTAAGGTTTCATTAGGTCATTAGGGTTTCCAAGGTTCCAATAAAACTCCATTCCATTGCATAAGGCCAGTAAGTAAAGGGTGATCAAATAAAATCTCTTCACCATGTGAAGGTGATTTGTAAAGAAAAATGCTTATTTCATCATGTAATTTTATGTTCACTATATGTAATAAGTGTTGTTCCTAAGTTGCAAACTCAATCTCTATATGCCAACTTCATTAAAGCAAAGTAAAATTGAAAGAGTTCTCAAAGACCATAAAAATATCAATTTCTCAAACAAAATAGTCGAGTGAAAGGGTAATGTTTCAAAAAGTTAAGTGAATGCCAAAACGAGTTGTCTTTCCCCAAGGGTGTCCAAATCATCATTTTCCACAAGCACTAAACCCTAATTTCCTCTCCCATTAAGCTAGGGTTGTCTATGGAATCAGAGAAATATGAGTAGGGGAGGCATAAGTGAGTTCATTTTAACAAGTATGAGGCCATTCCAACTCATAGACATCATGTCTCCATCGTTTCTCAACAATTAATTCCAAGGGACAAATCATTTGCCACACACAGGGCCAGTTTTTCTTAAAACTATGTGTCTGACCAAACAAAGATGAATTTGACAAACGTGAGAGAGGTTTTTGTCCATCATAGGCCAAGGATTAAAAAGATACTTTAGTTTTTACATAGGCGTCATGGTTTTGAAGAAAGTTCAAAAATACAGTTGCTGCACTTCTGGAGTGACCTTAGGAAAATCATTGTTTCTCCTAGCGGGAATGTCCAAATGACTTTCTTGATGAGTCAAAGGATAACTAGATAGAAATATATTTTTAGTGAGCTATCATGGGTTTAAATTGGAGTTGTGGAAGATCTCCAAAAGTTTCATGAAAGAGCACACTTCATTTTTGCACCCTCATTCTGCACTTTTCGACCAATATTGGGAGAATCCATTGTTGGAGGGTCAAATCAAGTCTATTTTGCAAACTAAATGTAGATATGGAAACTAAATGGAATAATATTTCCAACTAGCTATCCTTGGGTTAATTTTGAAAAGTCTTGAGAAAATATTTGAAGTTGTAAATTTCTGTGTTCTTTGAGGCATTTTTAGCACAGTAAAAAGGTTGAATGCGTAGCACCTAGGGTGTTGCACTCTTTTTTGGGGCATCTATTGAGAAAAAGGTAAATATAATTAGATTCAGAGTGATGAGGACATGCACCCTGTGCATTTTCTAAGCATTTGGAGAGAAATGGGTCAATCAAAAAGGTCAAAAACCTTCCAAAAACCCACCTTTCTGCCTCATTTCTGGGTTGGGCACTGCGCGTTTTCCAGTCTTGGGAGATTGAGTTTTTGACAAGGAAAATGAGCTCCAAGTTGAAAAATGAAGTTATTTCTAGAAGGTAGACTTGAAGGGCTTTCAAACAAGCCATCTTGGACCAACTTTGGACACCGGGAAGGCACCCAAAAGCTGTCCCGAACTTGGAAGGTGTGTTTGACAAAAAAGCGCATGTTTGACAAGGAGAGGGTGTGTTTGACAGTCGTCTCCAATTTTTTGAGTTTCTCTCATGTTTTGATTTTCACCTTGGCAAATGATTATTTTACCTATGTAAATGATCAAATTGGATGTAATTATCATGTTTTTACTATTACCTAGGGTAAATGTATTAGGTAAATCAAGCAGATGAGGTGTAATGAATCGGCTCACTTAAGAGAGGAATGAGTCACTTGGACCATCCTACAATTTAGCTATCGCTTTAGATTTTTTTGTAATATCTTCCTCACCTCATGGACTCAACCCCTGAGGATGAGGGGAAGTGGTTTTCATGTCTAGTTAGTCATTTTCTTCACCACAGACAAGGTTTGGACTCAGTTGGATGTTTGGCTATTGATCAGAGACACTAGTGTAATCAATATTTCGTAGAATTTAATGAATGAGTTGCAGCTATTTTGGCGAGATTCTTGTGGTATGCTATTTTGACATTGTTTCTTCTTTAGTTTCATATGTATGATTTTTTTGTATGTCTCATGATCCATTTCACTCTAAATATGTTTGATTTTCAAGGTGTGATAAGCAAAATTCATGGTTTTCATGCACTTTTTAGAATGTCACTAGTCTAAACCATTCCATCACTATAATACAAAATGTGCTAGCCTACCTACCTACATTTCCCCATTGAATGGACTGTAACCCTAATCTTATTTGCCCTGACCTAGTCTCTTTGACCTAATATCATCATCTACCAATAACCCCATCAAATCAAATCAAAACAACCTCTGCACATCATACCTAGCCTAAAACCCTAATCCATCTAGCCCTCTTGCCTGTGATCCTTTGGAAAGATCCCTCTCCAGCTTGGTAGGGCTAGATATCAAGTCAAAATTTTGGTCCGTGGCTACCTCAGCTGGACCCTTCCTCAGCCTTGGATCCAGAGCAGTGATAACATACTGGCGCCATTGTTGGGGAGTGAAAGTGCTATATTCTTTGGGAAAGAACGACAATGATTTAGATCTAATTGTTGATGGTGAACAATAGTTGGACACATGGGAAGGTTGCACCATTCACCTGGTGACTCCATTAACTAAAAGATCCATAAAATCAACACTTCATGATGACTTCATTACATTAGGATCGGTAGCTCTAAGAACTTTCATGATGGAATATGTTGCAAGAAGGTATGCTCCAATGAAAAGAGATCACATTCCAAGTTTCCCAAATAAAATGATTAAGATAAATTGGCGAAGCAATTTGACTATGTTCAAAGATGTGAAAGGTTATGATGTTGCTCTTCATCTGGTGAGATTTCACATGCATGTGCATAGATTAAAGATCGATTTTCTTGAAGACTATTTGATGAAGATATTCATGGCCACTCTAAAAGGTGAAGCCCAATCTTGGTATTGTTTAAAGGATTTTCATACATGTTCCTTGAAAGGTATAAAGGATATTATCCATCCTTAATATTAGTTCAGAACTATTGTAAACATGTCGATATTTTTATTTAAAATCTTGAGAATGTTTATGGAGATGATGAATTCATGGACGATGAGATCATGGAAGCCTTTTATGAAAATCCATTTCAGCAGCACAGAGAAATCTTAGAGGATACTTGTCAAGATGCTCAGGAATGTTTGCAGTAGGCTAAAGATCTTTGTATAGTTTGAAATGATGGAAGACAAAGTCTTATTTCAGATCTACTTGCAGTAGAAGATGGTATGAAGGAAAATCATGTTCCAATTTCAGATTGTGATAAGGTCAAGCTGGCTATTCTAGATCTAGACTCGGACTGCAATGATGAAGAGTATGTTGTTCCAAATCCCATGAAGGAGACCTTTATTGTTGAGATAATCTTGAATGAGGAAAACGAAGTTATCGACCCAAGTGTTCTCATCACATTAGAACAAAGTCTTCAGAAGGAGGTAATCCAATCCCTTTATGAAAAAAAGATGAGATCTTTGTTCAAGTAAGTGAAAAATCTTCTTTGGATGACTCTGTGGTAAATGATATAAATTTCAGTTTTGAGTTTCAAGAACAATCTAAAGAAGCTAGTCACTTTGATACACAAGACCATATTCAACATCCTTGTGAATCTTTAGGAGGGAAAGAAGACAATTACTATTTTAGCAAAAGAAAACAAAAAGTAATTTCTCCTCTATTTGAAGATGAGATAGATCAACTCCTGAAAAGTCCTATCACAGCCTAAAGTAATGTAGGTTTGCAGTGTTCACATAGTCAAGAAGGTGTTTATGAAAATTCTTCCACTTTTCAAAATGAAAATATAAGTTTAAAGGAGGACAGTCTTGAAATTAGATTTATAGATCAGCATGAATAAAGGCAATCTCCTTTTTCGATGTTCATATTTGATGAAAATATAAAAGAAATTGTTGTGAGTAAACCAATTTATGATGATGATTTCCTCCAAGGAGATCAACTAATAGATATTGTTTCCTTTCATGAAGATGATAGGGCTGTTATGTTTGCTAATATTGAAGAATGGTTTATGTTTAAGGATCACTTAGACTATGAATTTGAGGAGTATGAGCCTGAGAGACATAATATGCTAGAAATTGAGCTAGAATTTCTCATGCTCGAGGAATTTACAACCAACACTCAGATAACAGAAGGTTATACTTCCCTATGCCTTCCTATCAATCAACAACCAGCTATTCTTTCATATCAAAATGAAGGGACTAGTATTTTTGCTGTTGGATCTCAAGACAAGGTAATGATTCAGTATTTTCAAGATACCTTCGACAATATTTTGCAAGCATTGGAGAAGATGAATGTTGTCTAGTTTGTTAGCATAAGCCTTGGTTTTAGTTGTTATTGTGAGTTTCCTACATGTACATCATTCTACCTACTCAAGGAAAGTGAGAGAAGAATTTCAGTGAGTAGCCATTTGCTGGATTGGTTACACTAGAAGGATAACTTCAAATGATTGTACATATTTCTTCAACATGCAGGTGGTTGTCATTAGGATTTGAAGCCCTCAAATCTTGATGGTCTGTTGCCATTAATAAGTTTTTTAAGTACTTGTGTTACGTAAGTAAGTCAATATTGAGTCATTTTTCAGTTAGTTATCAGTTTGTCACAAGTCAGTTTGTGTCATTTGAGATGTCAGTGTTTAGTCATACATTTCAGTATAAGTTTTTGGTCGTATTGATGCACATGGTTAGGCACTTGGTTTACGGTGTTCTTGACACCACCAAGGAGATGCCATCCTCAATAAGGCTAATGTTAGTGTCAGTATTTGCATGCTACCATTATTGATCAAAAATACTCTTTTCGTATAATATTAGGGTCCCATTCTAAAATTTTTGTTATTCCACTAGGTCGTCATGCAAAACGTTGGTCACTGAAGGTTGAATTAGGGTTTCCTTTACTCCTTTTGAGAAATTTTCTACTTGTTGGCTCATTTCAACCTTGCTGAGTATCCATTGTCCATAAAGTTAATTACATCATGCCATCACATCAGTCATGTCATCTTGAAATTCAGTCCTTCAAGGTCTCATTAGGTCTTTTAGGGTTTTTCAAGGTTTCATTAGGTCATTAGGGTTTCCAAGGTTCCAATAAAAATCCATTCCATTGCATAAGACTAGCAAGTAAAGGGTGATAAAATAACATCTCTTCACCATGTGAAGATGATTTGTAAAGAAAAATGCTTATTTCATCATGTAATTTTATGTTCACTATATGTAATAAGTATTTTTCCTAAGTTGTGAACTCAATCTCTATATGCCAACTTCATTAAAGAAAAGTCAAATTCAAAGATTTCTAAAAGACCATCAAAAGATTAATTTGTAAAAGGAAATAGTCAAGTGAAAGGGTAATGTTTCAAAAAGTTAAGTGAATGCGAAAGGGAGTTGTCTTTTCCCAAGGGTGTCCAAATCATCATTTTCCATGAGCACTAAACCCTAATTTCCTCTCCCATTGAACTAGGGTTGGCTATGGAATCAAAGACATCTGAGTAGAGGAGGCATAAGGGAGTTCATTTTAGAAATTATGAGGCCATTACAACTCATAGACATCATGTCTCCATCATTTTTCAAGAATTCATTCCAAGGGACAAATCATTTGCCACACACAGGGCTAGTTTTTCTTAAAACTATGTTTTTGACCAAACAGAGATGAATTTGACAAAATTGAGACAGTTTTTTGTCCATCAGAGGCCAAGGATGAAAAACATCTTTCAGGGTTTACACCTATGTCATGGTTTTGGAGAAATTTCAAAAATACAATTGCCACAAGAGAGTTGTTGCACTTCTGGAGTGACCTTGGGAAAATCATTGTTTCTCCTAGCTAGAGTGTCCAAACGACTTTCGTGATGAGACAAATAATAAATATATATAAATAAATTTCCATTTAGATATCATGAGCTCAATTTTTTGTCGAGGAAGACCTCCAAAAGTTTCTTGAAAGATCACACTTCAGTTTTACACCCTCATTCTGCACTTTTTGACCAATCTTGGGAGAATCCATTTTTGGAGGGTCAAATTAAGTCCATTTTGCAAAATAAAGGTAGATATGGAAACTATATAGGATAATATTTCCAACAACCTATACTGGGCTCACTGTTGACAAGCTTTCAGAAAATTTTGCAAGTTGTGAATTTTTGTGTTTTTCGAGGCATTTTTAGCACAGTAAAATGGTCAAACACGCAACACCTAGGGTGTTGCTCTCTTTTTTGGGGCATTTATCTAGAAAAAGGTGAACATAATTGGATTCATAGTGATGAGGACATGAAACCTATGCATTTTCTAAGCATTTGGAGACAAACAAGTCAGTAAAAAAGGTCAAAAACCACACAAAAAACCACCTTTCTGCCTCATTTCTGGCTTGGGCACTGCGTGTTTACCAGTCTTGGGAGATTAAGTTTTTGACAAGGAAAATGAGCTCCAATTTGAAAACAGAAGACATGTCTAGAAAGTAGACTTAAAGAGATTTCAAGCAATCCATCCTGGAGCAATTTTGGACACCAGGAAGGCACCCAAAAGCATTCCTGAACTTGGAGGGCACGTTTGACAAAGGCAGGTTGCGTTTGACAGTATTCTCCAATTTTCTGAGTTTATCTCCTATTTTGATGTTCACCTTGGTAGATGATGATTTTACCTATGTAAATGATCAAATTGGATGTAACTATCATGTTTTTACTATTACCTAGGGTAAATGCATTAGGTAAATCAAGCAGATGAGTTGTAATGAATTACTCCACTTAGGATAGGAATGAGTCACTTGGACCATCCAACAATTTAGCGATCAGTTCATATTTTTGTGTAATATCTTCCTCACCTCAAGGATGACGGGAACTGGTTTTCATGTCTATTTAGTCCCTTTCTTCACCATAGACAAGGATTGGACTCAGTTGGATGTTTGCCTATTGATCAGAGACACTAGTGTAATCAGTATTTGGAATAATTTAATGAATGAGTTGCAGCTATTTTGACATTGTTTCTTCTTCAGTTTTATATGTATGAATGTTATTTTACCTCTCATGATCCATTTCACTCTAAATATGTTTTATTTTCAAGGTGTGATAAGCAAAATTCATATTCTATGCTTTGTTTTGGGAAAATCATCATAAATTGTTTCGTTTCTTCAGCTTAAAAAGAATTCATGGTTTTCATGCTCTTTTTAGCACCTCACCAGTCGAAAAAATTTCATCACTATACTAAAAAATGTTCTAGCCTACCTACCTACCTTGCCCCATTGAATGGACTGTAACCCTAATCTTATTTTCCCTGACCTAGCCTCTTTGACATAATATGTGTTGAAAATAGCAACAAGAAATGCTAAAAATAGAATTGCTAAAAATAGCACTGCTGTAAATAGCAATTCAGCCAGTGTTGATCTTAGTAACAATGGATGGAAAAATGGAGGTACTAAAAATAACATTCTATAAATAGCATTTCGGGATACCTTCCTATTTTAGTCAGTCCCTAAACTAAAATAGTGAAGTAAAATTCGAATTTGATCTTAGCAGCTGTTTGTAAAATAATTAATTAATTCATCTTGAGTTGATTAGTCATGGAAAATCAAACATGAAGTCTATGTGGGGACATGTAACAGTTTCTCCATTAATTGAGGAATTTATCCATTAGTTAAAGAGATAAGGATGAGTTGTAATTATGTTAAAGAGAGAGTCCATACAGGTTGGTAGAATTTTTATGTTTGTGGAAAAACCTGTGAACAGTTTTTTGAAACCAACGTTTTGGACTAGATTAGTGAGTCCATCATCAGGGCAATGTGATTTGTATTTTGAGAAGAGAGAGCGTGAAATAGTTAATTGAATTTTTTTTTATGTTTGATGGGTTTCTAGCTCTAGAAATTCTCATCTTCTCAAAATTGAGAGCATTATTCATTATGTCTCTTCCATGGTGGGACTTAATGGTGTTAAAGAGAGAGTCCATACAGGTTGGTAGAATTTTTATGTTTGTAGAAAAACCTGTGAATAGTTTTTTGAAACCAACATTTCGAACTAGCTTAGTGAGTCTATCATCAGGGCAATGTGATTTGTATT
Source organism: Pinus tabuliformis (assembly GCA_031772625.1). Lineage (NCBI taxonomy): Eukaryota > Viridiplantae > Streptophyta > Pinopsida > Pinales > Pinaceae > Pinus > Pinus tabuliformis. The sequence goes on from CM062816.1 coordinate 1,429,960,409, forward strand.
TCGAGAAGAGAGAGCGTGAAATAGTTAATTGAAAATTTTTGATGTTCGATAGGTTTCTAGCTCTAGAAATTCTCATCTTTTCAAAATTGAGAGCATTGTTCATTACGTCCCTTCCATGGTGGGACTTAATGGTGTTAAAGAGAGAGTCCATACAACTTGGTAGAATTTTTATGTTTGTGGAAAAACCTGTGAACAATTTTTTGAAACCAACGTTTCAGACTAGCTTAGTGAGTTCATCATCAGGGAAATGTGATTTTTATTTTGAGAAGAGCGAGCGTGAAATTTTTTAATTGAAGATTTTTGATGTTCGATAGGTTTCTAGCTCTGGAAATTCTCATCTTCTCAAAATTGAGAGAATTGTTCATTATGTCCGTTCCATGGTGGGACTTAATGGTGTTAAAGAGAGAGTCCATACAGGTTGGTAGAATTTTTAGGTTTGTGGAAAATCCTGTGAATAGCTTTTAGAAACCAACGTTTCAGACTAGCTTAGTGAGTCCATCATCAAGGAAATGTGATTTGTATTTTGAGAAGAGAGAGCGTGAAATAGTTAATTGAAAAATTTTGATGTTCAATAGGTTTCTAGCTCTGGAAATTGTCATCTTCTCAAAATTGAGAGCATTGTTCATTATGTCCCTTCCATGGTGGGACTTAATGGTGTTAAAGAGAGAGTCCATACAGGTTGGTAGAATTTTTATGTTTGTGGAAAAACCTATGAACAGTTTTTTTGAAACCAACGTTTCAGACTAGCTTAGTGAGTCCATCATCAGGGCAATGTGATTTGTATTTTGAGAAGAGAGAGCGTGAAATAGTTAATTGAAAATTTTTGATGTTCGATAGGTTTCTAGCTCTGGAAATTCTCATCTTCTCAAAATTGAGAGCATTGTTCATTATGTCCCTTCCATGGTAGGACTTAATGGTGTTAAAGAGAGAGTCCATACATGTTTATGTTTGTGGAAAAGCCTATGAATAGTTTTTTGAAACCAACATTTTGGACTAGCTTAGTGAGTCCATCATCAGGGCAATGTGATTTGTATTTTGAGAAGAGAGAGCATGAAATAGTTAATTGAAAATTTTTAATGTTTGATAGGTTTCTAGCTCTGGAAATTCTCATCTTCTCAAAATTGAGAGCATTGTTCATTATGTTCGTTCCATGGTGGGACTTAATGGTGTTAAAGAGAGAGTCCATACAGCTTGGTAGAATTTTTATGTTTGTGGAAAAACCTATGAACAGTTTTTTGAATTGTAATTAGTTGGATCAGTTAACTGAGTCAAGTGCAGTTAGATTAATTCAAATAGTTTATTGAATTAATGTAAGTTCAGTTAGTTAATGCTTCCATGCATGTAACTACTGCACTTCAGATAACTGAGTATTATCTCATAAATAACTCATGCATGTCAGTTCAGACAGAGACCCAGTTGAGATCAGATGGAAGGGGCAATGTACTATCAGTTGTTGAAATATTCCATTGTGAATATTCCTTGCATGTAGACAAAATTATTTCCTTGAGGATTGCACCGTTACTTCTTCAGGTTTAGTGAGTGTGATGAGGCCAATTCATACATGTGGCTTCACTGGACCACAAGAAAAATTGTGGAAGAAAATAGGAGGCTTGGAGGGCTTGAGGAGGACATATACTATGTCTATTCATTCTGTGAGCTGTATTGTTTGATTGCAGAGAGAGCGGGATAGCTTGAGAGCTGATTCTTTTTGTAACTAGAACAAGATTTCCACTTGTATGATAATACAGAGATTGGGGTTTTAGGATGAGTCTTTCCCTGGGTTATTTCCTCTATCTTATGTGTGATTGATTTCTCATTCTCAGTTATATGTGTTCTCTTGATCTCGCTCAATTCGATTAAGCTTCCACAAAGTGTTGTAGAAGTAGATGTTGTATTGTGTTTTAGTATAGTGCATAATCTATTGATCTATAGTGGGAATTTCTACATGGTATCAAAGCAAAGGTGATCAAGGCAAAGAACAGTATACAAGAAGTTCGAAGTTCGAAGTTTGTGGTACCTAAATATAGAAATCGAGTTCTTATCACATCTCAATTTCACCGATGGCGTTCAATGGTTTAAGACTCGAGTATGCCCTAGATGGCAACTCGAATTATATAGCCTGGAAGGTTTGCATGGAGATAGTATTAGAGGATAATAGTCTAAAGGACTTCATTGATCAAGAAGTCCCCAAGTCGACTGATGCTACTCAACTGGTGGAATGGAAGAAATGTTTGGCTAGAGCAAGGAGAATCCTCCTGGAGGGAGTTTGAGACCATATTGTCTCGAGCCTCCATGGGAAAGAGACACCGTTTTCGATGTTGAAAACATTGAAAGATCTATATCAAAATAACAGCAATCAAAGGAAGCTGGCACTGAAAGACAAGCTTCATAAGATCAAGTGTGAAAAGGGCGACACAATCTCTACATATCTGAACAACCTCACCACCTGCAGGGATGAGCTTGGAAGTGTAGGGATCACAACTGTTGATGATGAAATGGTGAGTCTTGTACTCCTCAGTCTTCCTAAGAGTTGGCATAGCTACCAAGACTTGGTTAATGGAAGAGAAAAACTACCAGATTGGGAATGACTTTGGTCAGATATGATGCAGGAGGAAATAAGAAGAAGCACCAGAGATGGATCCTCATCGAAGCAAGATGATGAGGAAAATCTAACCTTAGCGAGTAAGGTGAGGAAAGGGAAAGGGAAGGTGTCCCATCCCAAATCCGGTTCTTCCCATGGTGGGAAGAAGTTTGACAAATCAAAAGTGTGATGCTTTCATTTTTGTGAAGTGGTCCATTATGGTATGAATTGTCCATAGAAGAAATCCAAGAAGGGTTCCTCGAAGGGATCTGATGGTGAGACACTCGCCTCCCATTTTGAGCTGGATTTCTTGCTTATCGCATGCATGGTTTCATCAATGGTGGGATGTGTGTGGTACCTGGTGTTAGTGTCGGTATCTTCATCCCTCCATTAGTGATCAAATTCTCTTGTTGCATTGCATGTTAGGTGTCTCACCCGATCAGCTACATTCCATTAGGGTCATGGATCATCTGACGGTAGTGGCTTATTATACATTTTCCCTCATGTGCTGGCCTATTTTCATTCATTTAGAACTGCTGCAGTCAATTTTTGTCTTTAAATCTATAAAAGTCATTTTTAGGGTTTTAGGTCTCTTTAGGTCTAGGGTTTTCGTCAATAAGGTCTCAAAATGCTCAGTGATGGTCAACAAGCACATGGGAGGTCAAATAAAGTTCTAGCAACAATAATTTTCATGATCACTCACTCAGTGATTGATTTCTCCTCAAAACCTTGTTTTGAGGAAAAATAGAGTATTTTATGTTTTTTTCATAAATTTGATGTAATTTCAAAATTTTCATATGTAAGCAACTTCAATGGAAACCTTGGTCACCTTACCAAGCTTCAGAAACTCCATCCCCTGCAAGGCAAAAAAAAAGTCAAATCATTCAGTTCATCAAAGGCAAAAATAAAGCAAACTGCTTAAAAACAGAGTTTGAAAGGAAAATGTCAAATGTAAACATTACAAAAGTGGGTTCTATGAGTGAAAAATCAAAATCTTTTGTATATAAACCATTTCTTGTGTTTAAAGAACTCATTTGCATCCAAAAGAGAAAGAGGAACTTAGAGCAAGGTCATGGAGGGAAAATCACAACAAACAGTTCAAGTTTTAGGGGTGTGATGGATTGGGTCATGGGCGCGGTGCATAGAGCTAGCACGGCGCATTGGGCTGCCCTCCACAGTACAAAAAATACACTGGCACGATGCGTTGGGTTTGTGGTGTAGTGCATAGAGCTACAAGCTTAATTTCACCCATGAAATTCATCCAATTGCTAAATTTTCTTGATTGCCACCTCTCCAAGTAAGTCAAACATTCTTCCAATGCCAATGAATGTGTGTCTCTAGATGTTTATGGAGATTTAGTGATAAAATTTTCAAACCCTACCTCCTTGCAATTTTTGCTCAAAAAAATTGCTTAGGGTTTGCAATTTTAGTTTTTTCTGTCAAATCCACTTCATCACTCCCTCACTCTTTGACTCCTCCATTCATTTTTCACTTTCATCCACTCATTCCCTAACTCCCATATTCCCAAAATTCCCTAATTCCGATATCCCTAACTCCCACTATCCCAAACCCTAGTTACAAATCCGAAACCCTAATTGCTATCCCGAAGCCTACATACTATTCCCTAAACCCCCTATTCCCACAAGACTTGTCAATATCATTCACAAAACCCCTCATACCGTCTCCCTCCATAGTCCCTCATACATTCTTATCCTTGGTAGTAGAGAACTAAAAACACCATAAATCTCTTCATACTCGTCAAGAAAACTCATACATTAGCAAACATGGAATCTGATCCCTCCTATGACTGAGATGAGGAGACACACAGTGATTCTCCTAGAGAAATGCATGCACCAAGAAGACCTCACAAGGGTGGCAAACATATACGAGAGGAACCTAGTTCACTTGCCGAGCTGTAGGCTTGTCCTCTTGCTGTCACATGTTTTCAGCACCAATCATGTTATCAGTTCTGTGAGATGGTAGAGAGAGTCCAGTACCATCATGAGTTGTCCAGGTTTTTTGTCCTCCATCTTCAAAATGGCCAAGTCACTCTAGTAGGTGTAACATTCACTTTGACACTAGAGTCTATTTCTCTAGCAACTGGCATTCCCAATATCGATGAGTAGTGGAATAAGAGGCAACATATTAACAGGGAACATTATGAGCCTTACATCAAGGCTGGCTATTTGAGACATCTCAGCAGAGTTTTTCTGTTCTAGTATCTAAAAGACTCACATGCTCCCTTGATGAAACTCATAATCAAGTATTTCAGCTGTGAGGGCCGGTTTTCTTGCCTGTATGCTTACCATATCAGATTGTTGATGCACTTCACTAGGGTGAGAATGATGAACCTCCCCTATTTTATTTTCCAGAACATTGAGAAGATGACCACCATAGTGCATAAGAAGACTCCTTAGTAGCAGTATAACAACATATATCATTTTTCACTAATCAAGATTTTGGTCATGCATCAACTTGGTTTATAGAACATCTCATGGGAGGATTTCATTTCACATGAGGTCTTCACTGCTCCTCAAGTACCTCTAGTGGATTTTCATGAGACAGGTGAACTTTCACATCAGTAGGAGCTTCCGAAAACACAAACCGCTAGTGTGCCAGTATATGTCACCTACCAAAAGGGCACTAGAAGGTTGTTTGTAGTAGCAAAGCGAGTATTATCTCCACTCAAGGTGGAAGGGGTCTCGCTTCCTCCATCAGCAGAGAAGTTATAGGACAAGGGTAAGCGGCCATTACAAGATGAGGGGCCTTCAGGAGGGCAAGAGGAAAATTTCATTCTTATTCAGGATGATGACACCGATTTGGGCTCACAAAGCTCAAAGCTTAGAGAGATCACCCAAGAGCAACAAGCTGACATTCAACATTTGTCTCTCAACCTAAAAAGACCGAAGTGGATAGTCAAATATTTGGAGAAAAGAATCAAACAACTAGAGGATCAACAAACCATAATGGAGCTAAGAAACATACGAGAAAATTGGCAAGTTGCCAAAAGGAGGAGAGTCAAGCTCACAACACTTGAGTAAGAAATCAATGTTGATCATGAGTCTTGGTTGGAGAGGACAAATATCCACTTGGAGAGGATGCTGGAGAAGGCCATCAATGAGAAAAATATGTTGAGAAACATGGCATATCACTATTTGTCAAGAAATATGGTGTGCCAAGCAAGAATCAAGAACTTGAAGGCCAAGTTGAAAAAGACATCAAGGAGGAAAAAAGCACAAGATAAACTTCAGATCTTGGCCAAGGCTTCCTTGGGCCAGCATAGCACTTAATGGAGGACACTCAGCCCAAATTTCAAAAACTTTGGGACACTTTTTGTAATTTTGGAAATTTTGCCTTAAAAAACAGAGTTTTCTGCCCAATGTGTTGCGCCACATGGCGCTCGCTTTTGATGGAGTTATCATTTTGAGGAGAACTCAACATATTTGGATTTTTCATGAAAAAATATGCATGCTCACAAATGGCCAAGAAATTTTGACAAGTTTTGGGCTCCTAAAAAGGTCAAAAACACCACAAAAATGACCTTTCTGCCCCTTTTTTGACACACAAGAAGTAGTCTTGGGAAAACTCAGTTTTGGAGGGGCAAATGGAGTCCAAATTTGAAAATTCCACCTATGCTGGAAAGTAGACAGGCAGAAATTTTGAAAAAGATCACTTGGAGAAAATTTGGGCACCAGGAAGGCCTCCGAAATCAGCTTCAAAAAGGCGCTACGCATAGGGAAATCAACGCAGTGCATTGGAGGAATTTTGCTCAGTTTGACCAAAAATACTCTGTTTTTCGCCTAGTTTCTTGATAGTTTGACTTTTGTTTTTCTAAATGTCAAACTCATGATGTAACTTAATATGACTTGATGGATTTTGATGTAAGTATGCTACATTTTCACTCTTAGAGGTAGATCCATCCATCGAAAGGTGGTTTGCAACTGAATGAATCAGTTTCCTAGTTTTTAGAGGCAAGTTGTTCCACTGCCTACTTTTTAGTTCTCAACTTAGATTTTGTTGGAACAGCTCCTAATCTTATGAGATCGACCCCTAAAGGCTAGGATGAGTTTTTTGTTGCCTATCTCTTGTGATTTTTCAGTCATTAGCATGGTTGGACTTTTGGGAAAGCTTGGAGCTTCATTGTATACTCATTTTAGCAGTTTGGCTAAGGAATAGACCAGTGGTTTGTAGCACTTTATGGGATTCATGTGGCATATTGCTTTGGTATTGTGTCTTCCTCTGTAATTGTAAGTCTACATGTGTTTTATGTATGCCATATCTCTCTTTATTTCATCTTAACTAAAACAAACAAGGATAAAGGTAGAATACATTGAAAGTGCAGTGCTCTACGTAAGGTTTGTATAGTTATCTATGTTTTCAACTGTTTGAAAAGGATCCCTGAGTTTTCCATGCCATTTTCAACTCCTCACCTATCTAAAACCTCTCCATATCACTCAATTTGAAGTACCAAAATACTTGCCGACCTTGCCCCCTAGAGATCTCTGAAAAATTGAGCCTCATTCCCTAGGCCCAAATCTGCCTTTCACATTTGAGCCAACAAAACATTATCAAATTCAATCAAACACATCTGTACACATATCTAGCCTAAAATCAGTCATTACATCAGTCATATCAAGCTTTCATTGGCCATCTTTTCTGAGATTGACAAGGAGAGAGCCCTCTCTTGACCTGGTAAGGCTAGCTACCAGGTTAAGCGTGGTTTGATGTTACCCTAGATCCTACCTTTCTCAGCCTAAGGTAGATTTAAGCCATAACACCTAGACAGTGGAGCTTCATTCCACATGTCAAGTGACAAGAATCTTTTCAGTGCCTCAGACGAGAAGCATCTTCAGATGTGGATCGAGATGGGCGATGATGGAAAGTACCGTGTTTTAGGTGAAGGTACGGTTGTGTTTCAGAGGCAACATGGAGCTCCCCTCACCCTGACTGATGTAAAGTATGTACCATGTCTGAAGAAGAATCTTGTGTCTGTCACTATGCTAGAAGATAAAGGCTATGATGTAGTCTTTAGTCAAGGAAAGGTATTCCTGAGGATATCGGTACTGGGCAGACAAAGCGAATAAGGTTCGAGTCAAGAATCTCTAGAAGCTGGAGGTAGAAAACTATGCTACTTTGAGTTCCAAAGCTAAGATGGTGAAAAGCCAAGATATTGGTGAGCTATGCCTTAGAAGACTGGACCACTTGCACCATGGAGCCCTAAAGATCATGCAGCAGATTTCTACTGGATTACCCAAGGGAAAACTTGAGTAGACGACTACATCCAAAGGTTGTACCTTAGGTAAGTATCTGAAATCTTCTTATCAGGATCGAGACAGTAGAGCTGGAGCAATCCTAGAGCAAGTTCACTCAGATGTTTGTGGACCTTTATCTACAGCCTCCACCGCTAAAAAAATTTACTATGTTATTTTTATTGATGACTTTTCTCGTAGATGTTGGATCTACTTTATGCAAAAGAAGGATTAGAAATTCTTGAGGTTTTGTGAGTTTAAACCCTTGGCAGAGAAAGAATCTGGAAAGAAAATAAAAGCCTTGTGTAGCGATAATGGTGGAGAGTATGTCTCCCAACAGTTTAAAGGTTTCTACGCCACAGAAGGTATTAAATGGGAATTGACGACACCCCATAACCCACACCAGAATGGAGTGGCCGAAAGGAAGAATAGATCGATTGTGGGAGCAGCTTGAGCGATGTTGCATGACCAAAGTGTACCAATAACATTTGTGGGCTGAGGCATGTAGTACAATAGTATACTTGCAGAATAGAAGCCAGCACCATATACTGGGAATGAAGACACCTATGGAGGCCTATTTCGAGAAGCAACCTGATGTAAGTCACTTCCAAATCTTTAGATCATCAATTTACTATCATGTGACCAAAGATGCTAGGAAGAAGCTAGAACTAACAGCTGAGATGGGAATACTTGTGGGGTACAGGGATATACCCCACAACTATCAGGTGTACCTACCTTCCACTAAGAGGACAGTGGTACATAGGGATCTAAAGTTTGACGAGCAGAAAGCCATGCACTTATCACTTGAGAGGGAGCTTGAGTTGCATGCAGATGAGGAACCTTCAATTCCTAAGGAGGAGGAGCCTCAGATTGATGTGGAGTAGCCCCATGCAGAGGCTCCAGGAGTGGAGACGTCCACTCATGCTGATACTTCCAGAAATGGGCAGAAACGCTCAAGGGAAGTTGACAAGTTAATGTTGGATGTGCGGGAGTATGTGGGACAACCGTCTTCTCAGCACAGACAGAGGAGGTCATCTGAGCAGTACACTGGGTACATGGCCCTAGCTAAGGAGTGTGTAGATACCAAACCTTCTTCATTCGAGGAGGTAATGCAGCAACCAGTCTGGGTTGATGCAATGATAGAGGAGTATGACTCTATCATTCGAAACAGTGTGTGGCATGTTGCCACAAGGCCTCAAGGCAAGTCAATGGTGAATTCCAAATGGCTTTAGAAAGTAAAGTGAGCAGCTGATGGCAGTGTTGAGAAACATAAGGAAAGGTTTATTTCTCGGGGTTTCTCACAGGTCGAGGGGATTGACTACAATGAGACTTTTGCTCCCGTAGCAAGGTAATCATTGATTAGATCAATATTGGCACTATTAGCTTAGATGGGGTGGAAGATCCACCATATGGATGTGAAAAAAACATTCCTGAATGGGAAGATTGAGGAGGAGGTGTACATTGAGCAGCCAAAAGGTTTCAAAACCTTCAATTATGAGTCACATGTGTGCAGACTCAAGAGAGCTCTGTATGGGCTGAAGTAAGCACCCCGTGCTTGGTACACCAGGGTTGACAACTATTTCACCCGTTTGGGCTTCACCAAGAGTGAAGAAGATGTGAACCTTTAACACATCATGGTTGAAGGTAAACCATTGATCATTGTTCTTTATGTCAATGATCTAATTTTGACAAGTGATGATCAGCTGCTACAATCTTGCAAGGAGGACCTTGCAAGAGAGTTCGAGATGAAGGACATGGGCCTTATGCACTACTTTCTAGGCATGGAGGTGTGACAGAAATATGGGGAAGTGTTGCACTAAAAATTGTCGCCTTGACATTCTGCAATCTATGTGAGTCCCTTACCACTCATACTTTCCTCCTTTGCAAGTCTAAAGTCTCATTTCTTCATATCAAGCCTTGGAAGTAAGAGAAAAGCCCTAAAAGTCTTTAAAACTCTGGTTTCACACTTTCTCTTAGTCTTACCTGTGGTCCCGTACTTAATGGTCATTTCCCCTGTGCACCTGAACGCTTTGTCCTTGTGTTATGGGTGTGGACCCTTGTAAAAGTTAAAAAGGTGCGAATACATTCTAAAAAACTCACTTTTAGTCATTTCTAGAAGCTTCTGGAAGGAATCTTGAGGTGGCAAGTTCGCTCTCTTAAGGTTCATGCATCCCATACCTTAAGGAGCTAACCCCTTGATGTGAGGAGCTTATCCCTTTGAAGGAGGACTCTATACCTTCATAGATGGACCTGTAACCTCCTCATCTGCACTATAAAGTGAAGCTTTGGGCTGGTTACTAAGGAGGTTGGAAGCTGAATATTTTTGAGGTGAATTGCTACTGGAACTTTCTCTTCTTTAGTTGAGCTTTTATGAGGAGAGATTACATATCTCTAAGATCTCATTTGGAAAAGTGCAAGGCTTGTCAAATTAAAGGAAACTCTTATTTCGGACACTAGGAAGAGATTTTTCAACATCAAGGCTGAAAATATTGTAAGGTTCTTCTACTTCAAAGTTAATACAAATAAGTTTGTTTTTCTCAATAAGTTGTTCATTTATGGTTTTTTTTATGGATTCCTTGATCACCATGATAGACATGGTTTATGATATTTCCTATGTAGGTGCTATTTGACATTTTCTTGTTTGTGATTGCAGGTCTTTAAAGATAACTCTTTCGGATGATCGAGGGATGACTACAACGAAAAAGCGTTGGATCTAAGGTAGGATCGTAACACCTTTATAGTCTTTATTTGTAAATTGCATATGTTTAGAGAAAGATAGATTTGTTTGTTTGTTTGTTGCTAGATTATGTTTGATACTAGGGAGATCGGCCTTGTCCGCAAGGTCGACTTATCTGGCCAACAAATTGGTGACTCCATTGGGGAAGGGATTTGGTTTTTGGTTTTCTTTTGTTTTGACTTGAGAAAAGTGTTTTCATTTCTGGTTTTTGATTGATGTATACTGGCTTGGGTAGTTTTTAAATCTGGGAGTATTTTTTGTTTTTTTCAAAGTTTTTAGGGGATCGCACTTTCTCTTCACAAACAGTGTGGGCATATCTGCACTTTTCCTTTAGTAACCAGAGTGGGACGACACTTGTTACATCTGGAGCCTGCGGACCCTGTAAATGTTTTCAAAAAACCTAAAATACCTTTTTCCAGTTAGGTGTAGGTTTGATTTAGGAGCTTTAGCGTCTACCCAGATCTGTGTTTTTCCTATCAAAAACCCCCTGTGAGTGAGTTCCTATAGTATTTTTGTTTTAGATGATTTTCTAGAAGTTTTGCATGCTTGGAGTGGTTTTCACTTGGCCTCTGTAGTGACTCAAAGATTAGAAGCTTAAGAAACCTTAAATCACCATGGTGTCTTTTTGTCTTCCTGATGAGTCTGACTTGGTTGTGAAATCTATCCTTTATGAGAAATAGATTCAGTTTTCTCATTGTAAATCTTTGAACAAACTTTGTCATAAGTTTTGAGTTTCATTTTTACAAAAGAAAACATATCTGGATGCTTTTTGATTGGTTTGTTATCTTGAACAAATGAATCCTTAGTTTACTGAACAACTAAGTAGAACATCCTCAAAAAAAACTGAAGCTTTCATTTATTTAGATTTTAAAGTTTTTAGATCTCAAAATTAGTTTTTGTAGTTTTGAGTGCTTTTCTAGAACTTGTAGATCTCTTTTGAATCAGATTGTTTTTCTTGTAGTTTTGCGTTTTGAAAAAGGAAAGGGATTTATTGTGAGCATTCATTATTAGTCACGTTATGAGTTCTTATTGAAAAATACAAAAATATTTTCTTTTCATTTCCATGTTGAAAGAAAGAATTGTTTCTTAAAGAATTTCATTCTCGAACTCTTTCTTTTAGCTAGAATTTCATGAAAAGAAAAACGAATTGCTTATCATTTTAGGTGCATCTTTTAGCATTTGGAGTCGAGTCTTCACGCCATCAAAGTTTTATTTCCATACCTATTGACTTAAGGAACAACCCATAAAAGCAATGATTAATTAAAATTGATCTAGTAATCTTTTCTATTTCTAGGGATCTTATCAACAGTATAGCTTAGGCTAGTATCTTGGAGTAGGGAGTAATTAACTCTCCATGATAGTTAAAACAAACAAGTAGCTTTTTCTTGCGGTAGGAAATAAATACAATTGTAATTGATACATTCTGGGAAGCTTCCCTTAAAGGAGTCAATCATGAGATCATGTCCGAACCTTTGAGACAATTAAGTCTATTTCATTGGGAAAGATAGAATATTTATGCATATTATAAATGGTAAACCTCGGATTAACCATTGTCGGCGAACCTGGGGTCACTTGTTGGTAAACCTCGGATTGATCATGTTGAGGAGCCTTCAAGGGGATTGAGCTTTGTTACTCTGTCCTTGTGTGTAGATCAGATTGTAGACTGTTCCCCCAGTTGTATTTGTTGTTGTTGGTAACCTCAGTGTCAATAAACTTAAGATTATTTCCTAAGGTGACAGTGAAGGATGGGTATCACTGTACCTAGAGCAGACGTCGACTAGACTTACTTGGACTCTCTGGGGGGTTCTCTTCACTCAAGATGGTTTTGTGAAGAAACTTGTGCCAATATGTTTCATTAAGTAGGTCATCGGGGTAACTGTTCCAACCACCCTTTCTGTATTAAACTTCTACTAAGTTGGATTTCATCACCAACTAGTGTTTTTAGTACGGGAAGTTACTGTTTGTGTGTGGTTTGAAATCTTAGATTTTTTAGGCATGTGATTCAATTTTTTGTTTCTTTAGAGACTTTAGGTGGTTTTATTGAAATTTTCTTTGTTTGCATGTGAGTAATTAATATTTAATCATGGCTGAATTATCGAGACAATCTCGTAGACTTCAGGGGAAACCTCCTGAGTATTCACCAAGCCAGCTTGAAGGGCTACGAGCTCTTGTATCACCTAGTGACAGTAGAGTTGGATCACCAGAAGCCAGAGAGTCATCTTTAATTGTTCATCCTGATTACCAAATACAAACAACAGAGTCCATTCAAGAGCCAATTTCATTTTCTGAAGTTGCTAGTAGTATTTCTCCTTCTAGTGAATTAGTTGAAGAACCTGAAATTTATGAGCCTGACATTGAACCCGTTGCTACTCCAACTTCAGGATTTGCTTCTCTAGCTTCTAGTAATCCTGGTTCACCTAGGGTAAGCAATATCATTACTCAGAATCTTCCTTCTAGCCTTATTTCTATTGAAGAACTTGTTAATCCAGAAGAAGATGTAACTCTTCCCAAAAACCAAAAGATTTTAAATCTTAGGGAGGATAAATCAATATTCTACAGTCCTTTTAGGAGTGATGCTTTGTATGTTTCATTGAATTTTTTTTTAGAAAACCCGAGTCTTAGTTTTTCACCACCTCAAATTCCTTTTCATCCTACGCCAAGAGGCTATTATCCATCATCAATTATTTCAAGACAATCATCCATGTTTTCCCAAACACCAGAAACATTTTTATCTGGTGGTCCTTTTGTTCCTTTTGGGTACTAGTCACTCTCTGTTACTTTTTCAGGAGTATCTCCTCGACCAATTGAACAACTGTTATCATCTAGAAGTAATGGAACCCAAGCATTAAACGTAGAACAAATCCTTATGATGTCTGGTTGTATTCCAAATCCTCAACCTCAAGGTAGTCAGTTACCACTTGTAGGGCAACCTCAAGGTAGTTAGTTACTGCCTAGGGGGCAACCCCAAGGTAGTCAGTTACCACCTAGGGAGCAACACAAGGTAGTCAATTACCACCTGAAGGGCTTCTTCAATTTTATCAATCGTCAAGATAGTACATAACCCAAGGTCAACCCCAGTTTCAGTACATACCTCAAGGTCAACCCTAGTTTCAGTACGTGCTGTAGGGTTATCAACCCCAAGGTCAGTACCCAACTCAAGGCTTCCAACCACCTTCTTGTCAAACATTTGTTTAAGGAGCTAGAAATGTATTGCCTAATTATCAACCCTACATTCAACCATGTTATGGTCCTCCATATGCACAACCTTTTATGGGTCCATACTCTGGAATGAACATGGTGTGGGATCTGTCTCAAACTCAATAGACTTTGCAAATTAATGTGCAGTTAATTAATCAACCTAGACAACCTTTGGTTTTTGGTCCAACCCAGCAACCTATCCAACCTACTATTCAAACCCGTGCATCTAGTACAGTTCAGCAACTTGGGCCTAGTTCACCTCGTACTCTACCTCAAACTGCTACAACTACTGCAACCTCTGCTCAACCTACAACACTTGTTTCTAGAGTATCAGCAACCTCGATTTCTACTACCCCTGCATTAGTGCAAATTCCTCAAGTCTCTGTGCCTCAGTCAAGACCTACAGTTCAAACTTCGATCCAGATGCCTATAGGACAAGCTAGTATGATTGTTACCATTGCTACAAGTCAACCACAATTTACGTATCAACCGTACCAGGGGCAATATGAATTCGGTCCTACTGTGTAAAACCTAGTTTATCAATATCAACCATATCCTGGCTATACTTATCAACAACCTCAACAACCCTACTTTGGTCTGATTAATCCTGGTTTCCCAGGAGGTTATAATATTCCTAATGCAAATATGATTCCAAGTTATCCTGGATATCCTCCTCCTGGTCTCGCTACTCAAGGTTTTTGCAACCCTAACCATCAGTTACCATTTATTGTACTTTGGATTTACTTGATTTGTCGTGCCTTATGAATGATCCAATTTACTATCTTCCGTATTGGCCGCCAATGCCTAATAAGTTTCCTAGTGATATCCTGAAATTCGAGGGTAAGTCAAGAGAGGATCCGTCAAATCATGTTATAACGTATCACCTTTGGTGTGCATCTAATTCCATCATTGATGATTCAATTCGATTACGTCTTTTTCAATGAACTCTTATTGGTCTTGCCGCCAAATGGTACATTGAGTTACCACGAGCCTCTTTTTATAATTTCAATCAGTTAGAAACTACTTTCTTAACTCATTTTTAGTTGCCTGTCAAATACGAAAATGGCATGGAACTGTCAACTTCACTGAAACAATCCACGTCCACATATATTTCTAATCATATTCACGAATGGTGACGTAGAAGGCGTTTAGTGAAAGTTTTCATTCCGGATTAAATTTTAATGGAATGGTTCATTAAATCATTGTTACCTAAAATCACTGAAGATGTAGCTAAGGGAGGAGTTGCTACTAAGGAGAAAGTCACTGCTCAATCTCAGTACCTTGACCTCATTTATACATAGTCAGGTACTTTACATGAAAAAATCCCTGATCTTCTAAAACATGGTCAAATAACTACAGCTCCTTTAGGGTCTCATGCCGCTGATGGTATGATTGGTTCAGTTATCACTAAATGTAAGAACAAATCTTCAAAGAATTATTCTCCTATCATAACTTTACCTGATTCCCCAACATGAGAGTCTTCTGCTAAAATTTCTGTTGACATCCATGTCATAAAATCATCTATGGCCAAATTAAAATCTGGTAGTAAAAAGAAGGGGAAGAAGAAAAATAAACAAAATTCCAAAGATAAAACAAATAAAAATGAATCTACTGATGAAAAATGAAAACCTTGTTATCCTTGTTTCATTTGCAACAAGGATCATTTTACCAAAGACTACCCACATCGAACAGAGGTTTCAAAAATTGTTAAAGGTTCTCAAACACCTGCTATCTTAAAGGATCCTTTTCCTACTCAATATAGTAAGATGATTGGTTCTTCCTCGAATGCCTTAGAAGAACCCATTATGATGATGTCTCATGTTAGGATTGCAACGTGATCGCAAGATTATGGTAGTAAAAATCCTATTGGTGGTAAAGAAGCAGATCTTCTAATTCAAACACATCAACTACACCTCCTAATGGTTCCGGTCCACTACAAATCGAGAAACCCAAGCCTGACTTAGTAATCAAACCGCCTGCTAAAGGTATACTTCGGAAATCAGCTTTCAATCCACATGCGAGAGCTGCTTAGAATTATGACATTGTTGAAGACTTAGCTATTTTCCCTTCAACGATGTTAGCTTTGGAAGTGCTGTACTCATGCCCAACACAACGTAAATTACTATTGTCTGCTATAGGAGTTGCCGATATTCAGGATTCAAACCTAATAATCTTCGATTTAGAGAATAGTACACACCGCCTCCCTCATCAAATGGGTTTTCATATTCCAGTGTTAGTAAAATATAGACCTTGCTTTAGGACTATGATTGATGAAGGGGATTCTATGTGTATTATGTTGATCCAGTGTTAGAAATCACTTGGTTCTCCCACACTCAATCAGTCTCCAACAATTCTAAAGGCTTTTGACGGTCGAGGCTTCCATCCTTTTGGTATTTTGTAGAATTTACCTATAGGGGTAGAAGGCAAAATCGTAATTCTACATGTGGAAGTGGTTGATGCCCTCTAGATTACAACCTTCTCCTAGGTCGCAGTTGGTCTTATGCTATCACTAATATTGTTTCATCAGTCTTTCTGCTTATCAAGTTTCATCATAAAGGAAAGATCATTACAATAGACGAGCTAACTTATTTCTCATTCGAACCAACCTCTATAGATAGTATTCAACACATTGGTAGAACGACTATCCCTTACAAGGATGTTGGCATAGGTTTGATTAAAGATTTTGGTTTACTAGGAACTTTTTCCTTCCCTCCTCCTAACGTATCGCCTTCTATTGCAACCATTCATATGATTTCATCGAATACTCTTACTTTTGATGATCTTTGGATCATACCTTTTGATTCTGAGGTGGATTCATTTGGTGGCATGATGCCTCTGAGTCCCTTTGAAATTGCATATCAGGCCATACAGTTGATTTCTGATTTCTATTAGACCAAAACTAATTCAATGAATGTGATCCATGGAGAATCACTTTCAATATCAAACTCAACTTCATCAACACTTTCTGATCCTGTTCATTCTGATGAGCAGATTCGTGAACTATTGTCTGTTGATGATTTACCATGGGAAGATCTACATCACCAGTCTTCATTTTTACCTGAGCTTTATCATTTCGAAAATGATTTCTCTTCTATTTTTACAATCGACTATTTCAAAGAACCACAGAATCCATTGTAACATTCTGATTCTGAGTTAAATTTGGAAAATATTTCTCGAACGGTTCCTATTGACATTTCAGTTAAGCCTAGAATTATTGAAAACATTCATATAGGTGCTTGTTGTATGGACAATGAAATCCAAACTTACAAAGCCCTATTTCAAGAATTCTGTGAAGTGTTTGCTTGGTCATATGAAGAAATGCCAGGAATTGATCCGTTAATTGTTGTCCATGAAATTAAAACATACCCAAATGCTAAACCTGTCTGACAACGTGTACGTCAGATACATCCATGAAAAGCTACTGTTATCAAAGCTGAAATTGAGAAATTACTTCATGCAGGTTTCATTTATCCAATTCCTTTAACAGATTGGGTATCAAATATTGTTCCTGTCAACAAAAAACAAGGAACGATAAGAGTATGTATTGACTATAGCAATATTAATCGAGCTTTTCCTAAAGACAATTATCTAACCCCCTATATCGATCAAATTATTGATGATTGTGCCACCTGTGAAATGTTCTCATTTATGGATGGTTTTTCCGGTTACAAGCAAATCAACATACTCCCTGCTGATCAAGCTAAAACAACTTTCATTTGTCCATGGGGGACATTTTCTTATTGCAAATTACCTTTTGGATTAAAGAACGCTGGAGCAACTTTTCAAAGGGCTATGTCTTATGCATTTCATGACATCAAGCACATTGTGTAGCCTTATCTCGATGACTTACCTACCCACTCATTACGTAGAGCTGCTCATCTCATTCATTTACCAGCTATCTTTATGAGATGTAAGCATTATCGAATTTGGTTGAATCCACACAAATGTTTATTCTATGTAGAGGGTCGCTTACTGGGATTTATAGTATCAAAGGCAAGCATTCGTGTCGAACCCTTGAAGGTGGAAGATATCATCAATTTACCTCCTTCTTCGACTCTTCGCCAACTCCAAAGTTTGGAAGGGAAAGCAAACTTTTTACGTCGCTTCATTCCTAACTACGCCGATATAACAAAAGGTTTTACCAAGAAGAATATTCCATTCTTTTGGGATGAGATTGCTGATCGATCTTTTGATGCACTCAAACACGCATTGACCCATGCACCGTTACTGCATCCTCCCAATTACAACCATGATTACTTTTTGTACCTTGTCGCTTCTCATTCCACCATTGGGATGGTTTTAGTCTAGGAAGATGAATTCAACAGTGAACATGTGATTTACTATCTTAGTCGAACTCTGTGTCCAACTGAGATTAAATATTTGCATGTGGAGAAATTGGCCTTGGCAGCTATTCAAGCTTTCCAAAGATTTCGTCACTACATCTTATTACGCAAAACCATGGTAATTTATGACTGTAACCCTATGATGTATATCTTGACCAAACAATTGCTAGGGGCAAGTATTCCAAATGGATAGTTATCCTGTAGGAAATTGACTTTGAATTTGAAAAATCCAAGGCAAAGAAATCCTTGGTTTTTGCCGAACTCATGTGTGATTTCCTGCATATTGATACTGAAACTGTGGCAGAAGAGCCCATTGTGGATGAATCCTTGTTTCTTATTAGTACTCTTGATCCATGGTATGGAGATATTATTGTTTATCTCCAAACCCAATCTTTTCAGCCTGAAATCTCACGATCTCAGCGATGGAAAATACGTTTCCAATCCCAACAATACAATATTATTGGTGATACACTTTATCATCATGGAGCGGATTCTATTTTCCGACGTTGTTTAACTCATGAAGAAGCTAAAAAGGTTCTAAATGACTGTCACTCTAGAGCATGTGGCAGTCATATGTCTGGGTATGCCACAGCCCAAAAGATATTGCGCGCTAGTTATTTCTGACCATCTTTATTAAAAGATTGTATCTATGCAGTCCGGAAATGCCACAATTGTCAAATCCTTGATTGTAAGATGCACACTCCACCCGCTCCTCTTCACCATATAATTGAATTCGGTGCTTTCTCAAAGTGGGGTATTGACTTTAATACATGTAACCCTCACTTGGCCGAGGGTAATGCGTATATTATCCTAGCGGTAGATTATTTTACTAAGTGGGCTAAGGCGATGTCTACATTTTTGGCAGACGGCAAGACTGCTGCAACTTTCGTATTCAATCATATAATTGCTAGATTCAATGTTCCTCAAGCTATTATTACTGATCATAGAAGTCACTTTCAAAACATCATGATGACTAAACTCACAGATCAACTTGGCTTGCGCCACGATAGTTCTACTCCATATTACCCGCAGGCTAATGGTCTAGTTGAAGCTATCAATAAAGTTTTAGTCACTATGATCAGACGAATCATTGGTATTCATAAGTAAAATTGGCATACCATGTTGTTTTCAGCACCTTGGGCATATCAGACCTCAGTGAAAACATCGACTGGTTTCACTCCTTTTCAACTGCTCTACGGTTTGGAAGAAATGTTACCTATTGAATGCGAAATTCCGTCATTGCAATTGGCCATAGAATTACTCCCAGCTACTTCTTAATAAGAGAAAAGATTTTTGTACTTAGCTCAGCTAGATGAGAATCGACATGCTACTGCAATAGTAAATGAGACTCATGTGAAACGAGTGAAAGCTCCGTACGATAGAAATTTTACACATAATTTTTCAGAAGGAGACCTAGTTTTATTATATGATCAAGCAAATGATAAGCTAAGGGCTGGAAAAATTGTACCTATGTGGCATGGTCCTTACATTGTTAAGCGAAAGCTAGAAAAAGGGGCTTATGAATTAATAGATTTTGACGGTGTCTCTTTGGGTAAACCCAAAAATGGACTTTATCTAAAGAGATATTATGCTTAAATTCAGTGTGGAGATTTTTTGTTGGATTAGTTTCTTTACTACTAGTGTGTTTTAGATTAAAAAGTGTGCCTAGTTTAGAGAGTGCTCTTATCATTATTCCTGCTTATCTTTATTTTACTCTTGATATTGCATATGTCAACGTCTCTTCAAACATACATTGGTTTTGCTAATGGTGCTTGCCGTAATACATGGAACGTTTCTTCTGCAGCTTGGGTTATGTATTCACCCTCTGATGAGTTAGTATCTATGCATGGGGTAAGCCTCGGTCAAATAATGAATAACATTGCAGAGTATAGTGCAGTGATTGAGTTATTATCTGAATCCATCTCATTTGGGATTCGGAGTTTGATTGTTAGGTTGGATTCTGAACTTGTTGTGTTACAGCTTAATAGGGTTTATGCAATTAGAAATCCAATGTTATTAAGGTTATTTTTGAGAGTTCGTCTCCTGGAACGTGAATTTGACTACATTGAATATCAGCATATTCCAAGACATTTAAATACATTAGAAGATGCAGTTGCTTCTAGTATGATAAATAGACATTTACAAGAATCAAAATAGTAATTTTAATAACATTCGATAACATGTTACACGAGATATCCTATAATAATGATATATCATAACATAGAAGTAGTGTTTCAAAATGTACATCATCTTCGATCATAGGATGAAAAACACCTTATGATCGGCAAAAATGATAAATACAAAAGTCAAAATGTCATGAGTCTACAAAGTCAATCATCCTATCCCTAGCAATGATCATGATAAGAAACCACTGCTCGGGCCACTCTAAATAGGAACCTCCTAAAAGGTCCTGGGACCCCAATCACATATCTCTGTAACCTAAGTGTAATATCATCTATATCCATCTCTAGAATATCTAGCATCAAGTGCTCTAGATGATGTTCCAAATCAGTTAGGATCTCTGCTGATTAGTGCTGTGGGGCTGGTGTTGCTGCAGCTGGGTGTCTCCTCTCGAAAGGCTAGAGAGCGGCTTGTTGTCATGGACCGACATCTACATTTCAACTTTTGATTATCAATTTTGGACGATTTAAAAATAAAAAAATTAGAACTTAGAAAGTGTTGAAAATGATTTTACCTGAATCAGCCCATTGTTCTCTTGGTGGGAGTATCATGTCTGGTTCACCACGATAATCCATCCCAGCGTATGGAAAATCCTGAATCGCAAAAACTTGGTTGTTCAACCAACGAAAATACTTGGGCAGAAATCAAACAACCTTTGTACCCTCCTCAGGGTGGCGGGTCATTAAGGCAACCCAGCGAACTATACTAGGCTCTTGAGGAAGACCAGCGTCAATAGGAATATGCTGCGGGGCTAGCATGGGGATCCTCTCTAGAGCAAAGCTGACCATCGATTAGTTGGCCTTTCACATTTGCCAACACAACCTTGCACCAATTGAATATTCTGCCTTGAAAACAGTCTACTGCCATCTGCATCTGGGATCCTGTAGCCACATGCAATGCTGCACTCCTTCATAACCCGGTAACAGTGAATACAATGACCATAAGCTCAGGATAGTTTATAGTTTTAATATCAATGCATTTGTCCTTCGTTTGATCATCGCAAAAATCTAATCGGAGACTAGCAACAGACTGGCCACCTGGTATAGTCCCGAAAAGAGATAGTTGTTCGCACCTCTTGGACAAACTAGTCAAAAAATAGATGTCCTCCAGCTCGATTTCGAGCCGATGGCCACCAATGATGAAACAATCATCTTGTATGTTCCATCTGTCTACCAGCCATTGCAAGAGGTCTACTTGGGCCCTCATACACTGTATGCCCCAGAACTTTAGCAATCCACATGCTCTCAATTCTTGCATTGTGGGCATATGGTTTAATGCGGCAAAATCCACATCCTCATGCTCCCGTTCTTGCCAAATAAGCATTTTGAATTTCCTAAAATGCATAAAAGACATATTAGAACCAGCTAGTTCAAAAAAAATTTGGGCAAAAATGGAGAAAAATTAATTTTAAAATTAATTTTCATGGGGTCTGCAACCACCACTTACAGACAGTACGTAGCTCCAGACGTGATGTAAGAAATAGGTGTGGACCCATGACTTTTTTCTTTGTAGAAAAATGTCGAGGTTCGTAGGGGCTGCATGTTGCGCTTGTGGACCCCCACAAGCAAATTTTTAAACCAATTTTTCCCTTAAAAATTAAATCTAAAGCCTAAAATCAAATTGTAAACGAATGAAATGCAAGATAAGGAGGTCATGGATTACCTGGAGCTAATGGTTTTCGATTTCAACGGACGGATTTTACAGAATCTTCGCAGGAACTTTCTTACCCAAAAGCTCTCACTTTTCACTCTAAACTCAGATGGTAAAAATGAAGTTGGAAAACCCATTTTTATAAGTTTTTTCGAATAAATGAATTTTTAATTTATTTATTTTTCACTTTAAAAAGGAATTTTTAAATCATTTTTATTTATCTTAAATAGATATGTGTAATGTTTTGAGTTTTTGTGCAGAATATTGGATTGTTCAAGAAAATTGATCATTTTTCAACAAAGAGCATACTTTTATCACATTTTCAGACTCTTTCAAAAATTTACGAAAAAGCGAAACATCGGAGTCCTCTTTAAGCATTTTTCAGACTCTCGAAAATTGAAAAGATTGTCGAGCACTTGATTTTTTGAACTCCTTAAAATAAATGAATAATCGTCCCTTCAGTATAAGTTTATCCCTTTTATGGACTAAAACGGACTATTTATGAAAAACGTACACGTTGACTAAAGACAATCAATAGAGTCCTCTTTAAACCGTTTTCAGACTCATTAAATATGAAAAGATTGTTGAGCGCTTGTCTTTTTCAGCTCGTTAAAGTATTAAAAAGTCATCCCTTTTCTATTATTTTATCCTTTTTCAGGCATAAGGGATTATTTTACAAAAAGGTACCCCCATGGATTTTTCTTATGTTTTTCTTCTGACTCCCTAAAATTGAAAAACACCGAGTTTTTCCTATACTGGACTCGTTAAAATTTAACAGTAAAGGACCTGTTCAATTTCAAACAGGAACGAACCACACCCTCTTTGTGTTCAAGTTTTAAACTAATTTGGACTCATCCAAAGGATGAGCTTATAAACAAGAAAATGTTATCCTCCTCAAGCTTGTCAAAAATAAAGAGGTACTTACCGAAATGATGGGGGAAAACAGAGAAAAATGAACCTATTTGTTACATTTTGTTTTATAAAAACCTGTCAACCACTCTTGAACACAGAACTTTTTGTTCACCTAGGTTGGGAAAATCCTTTAACAGTTAATCAAACCATATTGAAAGTCTTCAGCCAGTTTCTGGGTATTAGCTTTGGGTCAATTGTCACCAAACCATTTGTAGTGTCGTTATGTGTTCAAGATATCAGTTTAAACAAACCATTCATATGAAAAATATCTATCATCCATTTTGACCATCCCTGAGTCAGTCCTCGCTAATATATTTATTCAAAACTTGATCTATGATTTCGTGTTGTGGGCTTACCTACAACAAATCACTTTCTATCGACTTCAGCTCATTATCTAGTAAGTTGATCTAGAAATCATCAGTACATTGAAAGTTGTTGTAGAGCATTGGAAAGGTATGTTTTAACGAATAACTTAGCGGTGTTTCAAGCAATAGTTGTAACCTTTTCTTTGTTATAAAATAGGGAGAATGTAACGAGAATGAGCACGAATGACCCAATCACTAATAGTTATCTTCTCTATGCAGGTAAAGACAAAAGCAGGAAAGCGCGGTGCAAAATGAGAATTCCATGAGGAGATAACGGCTGTCCCTCCAAAACCAAATAAAATCCAGACCAGGGCGAGTAAATCAAGGCAGATCAATCCGGGACGAGATGAAGGACTGTCAGTTCGGAAGGCTAGGCAGAGAAAAGAGAGGAGTTAACAGTTTAACAGATCCCTCAGGATCTTTGATCCTGAGGGATCGTTACTTTCAATTATTTTGTTGTATAGTTAACTCCGCTATTACTTGTATAAAAAGGGACAGCATCGAAGACTTAAGGGACTTTTGATTATCTTGTATCTTTACTTTTCGTTTACAGACTTCACAGTTGGCTAAACTCAGACTATCGAGTCTCTTTGAGACTTAGTTTTGCTGTACGATCATTGATGCGTTAATATAATATATTTGGTGTTACTTTCTCCCTGCATCTGAAGTAAGTTACAGCAGTGTGCCATTGGAAGCTAAGGGCCCGGCTCCAACAGACACTGGCTGATTGTATCATTTACAGTTTGGCTTTGTGCGGTTTGTTTATTGTTTTTAATAATCTGATATACTTACATGCTGTTCCATACTTGTTCATCAGTAGTTTTCCTTTTGTAAATCTTTGTAACAAGTTTACATCATATTTCCAGAATTGATCACATAACATTGTTCTGAGCTGTTCACTTCTGTTACAGAATTTATAAGTGGAACGTTTTAGCTACATATGGATGGAGTGATGATCATAAGAAGATGGAATTAATGTCGTGTGTGGACTACTAGTGATTATTTCAAATTATGTGTATATATGATTGACATTTCCTGTTCATGGTGATTTGCTGTTCCATTTGATTAAGCTGTCTACTTGTACAAAAGGTTGCTCTTTCTTTGTATAGAATTGAGAGTGTTGAACTCGCGAGATTTAGTTTCTTTACTGCCGTTCCTTTTACTGTTGTTCCATTTCTGAATTGCCGTTCCATTCTGCTTTCTTGCTGTTCCTTTTTACTTGCATTCATTGGTTTGGTGTGAGAGGAGGATCAAGGCTGTCGTGAGACACAGCAGACGCTATTATGCTCCCAGATCCATGATCCATACTCTAATTCCTTTTCCTTCATCAGTTTCTAGAGGGATGGGTTATTGCTTCCGTACCCTTGACTGATAAAATTGCCGTGTGTGATTCCTTTATGCAAAAGTAATTTAGCCATAGCTTAGCATCCGTTTACTCTTGTATTTCTTAGACCTATACTACTAAGCATTACTCTGACAAATAGCCTCAAATTGAGATACCCTTTACAATAACAAAATGCTCCCGGATTGACTTGTAATGTGAGATAACTAGAGGTGAAAAAGACCCTTGTTACAGCTCTACATTTTGGCGCCGTTGCCGGGGAAAGGGTATAGCCATTTGTCTTTTTAAACAGGGTAGTGTACGAATCTGCTAGGGGAGGGTTGGATTTTAAAAACGGAAGGTAAGAACCTGCGTACGGAGCACATAAAAGCCCTGCTCCACCGTCGACTTTCCTAGCAGAATTGATTGGTTAAATAGGATTTAGCAGCTTAGTTGGAGTGCGTGACTAAGCAGAAAAAGCCAGAAAAAGATCAAAAGCCTCCACCCAAAGCCAAGGGGCCGGTGACCCTTGGGCGAACGACCTTCATCGATGAAATCTATAAGAAAGCCGAATCTCAGCCATCAGTAGGTTATAGGAAAATCAATTCTAAACAGCCTACTAGTTCCCTTCAGGCCTCGGGATCACCATCTGAAGCCTTTGCTGAAGTGCACAGTCAAACAGAGGAGCAGGACTTTCAAGAAATTGAGAATTTGACTCCTGGACTATTGCACGAAGGGAATCTTAGTAAACTTTGCGAAGGAGGAGGAGAAACAGGGGAAACCGGGGAACCTAGATCTCCTATTGAACCAAACCAGCCTTTAAATAGCCCGGATAAAGGAAGCGCTGCAAAAATCTTCGTTGAAGGAATTCATTCACCTCAGATAGTTGGGACCATCATTATCCCTGATAAAGGGAGTGTTGTCAAAACAATCCCTGTTAAGACTACCCCTTCTCAACCAAGGAACACTCTCTTGGAAATTCCTGAAGATTACTGGCATATATTCGATCCCATGGCGCAGAATCAGCCAAACACCCAGACCTCCACATTGCAATATCCTATAGTAGATTCTACAGCAAATGCGCCCATGAAAGCTATCCCTCTCCAGCATATCCCCACATTTCATAGCCTTACATCAGAAGATCCGGATGCATTCTTGTTCGAATTTGATGTATTATGTAGAGGATACAATTACACCACCGATCCCCAGAAATTAAAATTGTTCCCCTCCACATTGAAAGGGGCTGCTTTAAGATGGTTTATGGGCTTAGGTGGTGGGGTTATTAACAATTGGGATCAAATGAAAGAAGCCTTTTTAAAGAAATATCAGGATTACTGTAGGTCAAGAGAACTAAAAGATGAAATCTTTCAAATGTCAGCCAGACCAAACGAAACTCTAGAAGAATATGTAGAACGTTTTCAATATAACTTGCAAAGATCTCCCTATGCATCGTTACCTCTGCCTGATAACGTGTTGAAAACTGCATTAATTAGAGGTATGAAAGAACAATGGATTGAAACGTTGAATATTATGGGGAAAGGAGACATTTATCAGGAAAATTTTGCTGATATCATTGATCTGTGTATCAGGAGCTCGAGAGGCAGCACAAGGATAAAACCAGCAGAATATGATCGCTTTACCAGAGATAACAGAACATCAACAGAGGGAGTAACACGTGTGGAACTTGGAAATTTGCTAGAAAATTTTAAAACTGATATCCTGGGGACATTAACTACACAGCTTGATATTGTGCAGGCTAAACAGAAGCAAGCAGAGGCGGAACAAAATCTAGCGATCTTCTACCCTCGATGCAGGAAGAAACATAGCCACAAGGAATGCCCGCTGGATACAGTCCAAACATGTGCTATCTGCACCAAGGACCACCTGACTGAAAGCTGCCCCTCACTCCCTGGTTTGAAGGCAGTATACAAAGAAGCAGAAGAGGAGCCAGAATCAGCATATTTTATTAACCAGCGTCGTCAATGGTAGCCAAGGCAATCTGGTATGTTTTCAGACCCCTCCTCTTCTTTTCAACCTCCGCCGTTCAATGCTCAGCAACAGAATATGTGGCAAAATCAGTCTCAGCCCCCGTTTTCGAATTGGTCACCTCAAATGTTTCCTACTCCGAATCCTTGGATGAACCAATTTGGCTGACCAAACTGCCCTTATCCCCCACCATATTGGCAGAATAATTCATATCCTCCACAATGGACCCCTTCTACTTCGCAAGGTTCACCCTGGCAGACAAGCTGGCCAAAATCGACATATCAGCCAGCAGGATCAATTCCACTCCCTCAACCAACTCTGCCAGCCTTACAACAAAATCCCCATCCTAATCTGAGACCACAGCTCCCAGCCCAACCCAACCCCAATTCGAATAATAGACCAGTTCAATCTCTTCAAATTATAGAATCCTCAGAAATTGAACCTGATCTGCGGGAGTGCAATGATCTTCAGTTAAGATCTGGGCGAATAATAGAAACTGAGGGACATAGAACAACTCACATTGAAGATTAGTTACCTATAGAACAGTCGTCACAACAGGGAGATGTAAATAAAGACCAAGCTCATCAGCAAGTAATTACATCTCCTCCACCTTTCCCAGAACGACTGGCCATTCCACGACCAACGCAATATCCAGATTTTGATATTCTGGGAGAACTACAAAACTTGTATATATGAATTCCATTCCTTCAAGCTATACAGGATATCCCTATATATGCAAAAACCATAAAAGACCTGTGTAGCAGAAAATCAAAAAGAAATGTAACCTCTAACCCAAGAGTCCAGGTAGTTGGCACCTTATCCGACCTCCTATCAGGAAAAGAAACACCAGTTAAATACGAGGACCCTGGAAACCCAATTGTCACTGTTCAAATCTATGGGCAGACCTTGACCAACGTCTTAGTTGATCTAGGGGCTGCAATTAACATCCTGACAACATCAACTTGCCAGAAGCTCGGAATTACATCGGTAGAACCTACTTCCACTTTGTTAGAACTAGCTGACCGATCAGTAATTAGACCAGAAGGCACCTTGTATGATGTCATGGTTTCAGTGGACTCCTGGGAATACCCGACCGACTTCCTAATAATTAATCCAAGAACCCGACTAGATGGACATCCGCTAATTCTAGGTAGACCGTGGCTCGCTACTGCTGACGCCTACATTGGTTGCCGGCAGGGAAACATGACCATAACCAGAGGGCCGGATATCAAAAATCTAATCTTGTACCCTCCAGCGCAGCCAAGCATCACGATGATGAGAACCAACCTACGCCCTGCCTCATATATCACTGACAATATTAGACCCCCATTAACAGTCTAGGAAGCGCTAGATTTCAAAGATCAAACGGAAGACAATGCCATCAATAAATTCATTAATCAAACAGAATCCACATCGTATACACAATGTTTTATGATAAAAGCGGCATTTGATAACGAATTAGAGGAGGATCCTCTGAAAGACGAACATGACCAAATTATACCTGTGACTTCTATCGCTAATAGCAAAGTAGTGCAAATTGAACCGGGGAAAACTTTAAATATTAATGCTAATCTGACACCAGATCAAGAGACAAAACTCATCCAGCTGTTACGAAAGTATCAGGAGGCATTTGCATGGGACTATCCCGATATGAAAGGGATTGATCCCCAGCTATGCACACATCATATTTATATCGAAAAAGATGCAAGACCTGTTCGTCAACCACAAAGAAGACTCAACCCCCATTTAAAAGATGTTGTAAAAACTGAGCTTCAGAAACTTTTAGATGTTAATTTTATTTATCCTATCTCTGACAGCAAATGGGTCTCTCCACTTGTGGTAGTACCTAAAAAGAACGGGAAATGGAGGATCTGTGTGGATTATAGAGAATTAAACAAAGCCACACAAAAAGATCACTTCCCTCTCCCATTCATAGATCAGGTACTGGACACCTTAGCAGGCAAGAAATTCTTTTCTTTCTTGGATGGCTTCAGCGGATACAATCAGATTCAGATTGCCCCTGAAGACCAGGATAAGACTACCTTTACTTGTCCCTGGGGAACGTTCGCTTATCGAGTCTTACCTTTTGGTTTATGTAATGCCCCAGCCACATTCCAAAGGGTTGTTCTTAGCATCTTTGCAGATTTAATTAATGATGGATTGGAAGTCTACATGGATGAATTCACACCATATGGAGATGACTTTGATCCAGCTCTAGATACTCTCGAAAAAGTCCTACAGCGCTGCATTGCTACCAGACTTTGTTTGAGTCACGAAAAGTGTTACATGATGATGACCGAAGGACTCATTCTGGGACACTACATTTCAGCAGCTGGTATTCAGGTAGACCCGGCTAAAATTCAAATACTTTTGCTTATTCCGACCCCCACTAATCAAACAGAGGTACGCAGTTTTCTTGGTTTTTCTGGGTATTATAGACGATTCATACAACATTATTCACATATTGCCGCACCTTTACATGCATTAACTGGAAATGTTGACTTCTTATGGACAGAGAAATGTGATCGAGCTTTCAAAGAATTAAAGAAGCTGGTATCTACAGCTCCAGTTCTCCGAGGACCTGATTGGAATTTACCATTCCAAATTTCAACTGATGCCTCAGACAGAGAAATCGGTGCAGTTTTGGGCCAAGAAGAGGATAAAAGACCATACGCCATCTATTACATCAGCAAAAATTTGACTCCGGCTGAATTAAATTATACTGTCACCGAAAAAGAATTTTTAGCTGTGATACACGCTGTTAATAAATTTAGACACTATATTACAGGCTATCCCGTTATTTTGTATACAGACCATTCTGCTATTAAGTATTTAGCAAATAAGCCCGTTACAAATGGAAGAATAACCAGGTGGTTGATCCTGTTGCAGGAGTTTGATATTACAATCAGAGATCGACCAGGGAAAGAAAACCTTGTAGCTGATTTCCTCTCACGAATACCAAAATCAGTTGAAGCAGCAGCAGTTGAGGACCAATTCCCAGACGAACACTTATTTGCTGTCGCTGTTCAGACTCCCTGGTACGCTGATGTTGCTAACTATCTTGCAGTAGGTAAGCTTCCATAACATTTAACCCCCAATGAACGGAAGCAGATTGTTCAGAAAAGCACTCGATTTTCGTGGGTTGGGGGCTATTTGTTTCACACAGGCGCAGATATGGAAATCAGAAGATGTATTCGAGAGGACGAAATCTTTGATATCTTGAAAGCCTGCCATGATGGGCCATGTGGAGGACATTTTGCTGACCGAAGAACAACACATAAAGTATTACAAATGGGATATTACTGGCCTACAATTTTCAAGGATGCGAAAAAATTTGTCCAGGCCTGTGATAGCTGTCAGCGTGCAGGACGACCTGGTCCAGCCGACGAAATGCCTTTGCGGCCTCAATTAGTGATCGAACCTTTCGAACGCTGGGCTCTGGACTTCGTCGGACCCATCAGCCTGCCATCAAACCAAAGAACCTACATTTTGGTGGCAACTGAATATGTTACCAAATGGGTGGAAGCGGAGGCATTGCCTAGAGCTACAGAAGATTCGGTAATACAATTCTTGTTCCATTTGTTTGTACGCTATGGTCTTCCAAGAGAAGTAATTACAGACGGAGGACCACAATTTGTGGGACATAAATTAGCTGCAACACTCAATAACTATAGTGTCCAGCATAAAATTACTACCCCATACCATCCGCAGGCAAATGGGCAAGTGGAGAGCAGCAATAAGGTAATAGAGTCTATTTTGACAAAAACCGTTGCCTCACATCGGCGTGATTGGGCCGCCCGACTTCCCGAAGCACTGTGGGCTTATCGAACCACATGGAGGAGCACCACCGGCTATTCACCATATCACTTAGTGTTTGGAAAGCAGCCCATTTTTCCTATAGAATTCGAGATCCAAACGCTGCGAACTGCCCAAGAAGTCGGATTGGATTTAAGCGAAGCACAGAAAAGTCGATTACACCAAATTAATGAATTAGATGAAATAAGGCTCTCTGCATTACAGAATACAACACTGATTCAACAGCAGCGAGCCAAATGGCATGATGCGCTCATCAAAAACAAGATATTTCATGAAGGAGACTGGGCTCTGTTATATGATTCTAGATTTCAGGATTTCCCGGGGAAGCTTCAGACTCGTTGGTTGGGACCATACGAGATTCAAAAAGTCCATGACAATGGGACCCTTACTCTGATCACAATCGACGGATCTGGACATACATTTAAGGTAAACGGCCACTGAGTTCGTCTGTATTGCAAACCGCTCACTCGGGAATCTTTTTGTCAGCAGCTACGCCAAGATACTAACATTGAGATTATGGGCAAGGAAGCAAAAACTTCCTCACCTATAGATCAGTAAAAAATTCATCTTTTATTACCATATCTTGTATATAAGATTGTAAATTTTGTATATATGTTTTTACCATTTGTGCGCGCTGTTCCTTTTCAAAAGGAACAACACTTGTGTGTTTTTGCTGTTCCTTTTCAAAAGGAATAGCACTTGTGTGTTTTTGCTGTTCCTTTTCAAAAGGAACAACATTTGAGTGTTTTTGTTGTTCCTTTTCAAAAGGAACAGCATTTGAGTGTTTTTGCTGTTCCTTTTCAAAAGGAACAGCATTTGTGTGTTTTTGTTGTTCCTTTCCAAAAGGAACAGCATTTGAGTGTTTTTGCTGTTCCTTTTCAAAAGGAACAGCATTTGAGTGTTTTTGCTGTTCCTTTTCAAAAGGAACAGCATTTGTGTGTTTTTGTTGTTCCTTTTCAAAAGGAACAACATTTGAGTGTTTTTGCTGTTCCTTTTCAAAAGGAACAGCATTTGTGTGTTTTTGCTGTTCCTTTCCAAAAGGAACAGCACTTGAGTGTTTTTGTTGTTCCTCTTCAAAAGGAACAACACTTGTGTGTTTTTGCTGTTCCTTTCCAAAAGGAACAGCACTTGAGTGTTTTTGCTGTTCCTTTTCAAAAGGAACAGCACTTGTGTGTTTTTGCTGTTCCTCTTCAAAAGGAATAGCACTTGAGTGTTTTTGCTGTTCCTTTTCAAAAGGAACAGCACTAGTGTTTTTGCTGTTCCTTTTCAAAAGGAACAACACTTGAGTATTTTTGGCTGTTCCTTTTCCAAAGGAAACAGCATTTGTGTGCTTTTACTGTCCTTTTTAAGACAATGCATCAGATGAACTCCTCCTCACCCTCCCTTTCAAAAAGGAGTAGTATGCTCTTTTCCCTTTCATATAAAGGATGTGTTGTCCATCCTCTTTCCAAGGCCATAAGTAGCAGCTATACATTTATGCACTGAATATAAAAGTCAGGATATATCGAGATCAGCATATCATAAATCGCTATCTTTAACAAGCCCTAGCATTGATGCAACAACAAAGGAAGGATCCACACACTCATCATTTTTGCTGTCATAGTCTCACCTCCTCTGCCTTGTTGGAAAATTTCATCATGTTAAGTTCCTACAATTTTCTCTATTATTACTTGGAAATAAGAATAGAAGATTTATATCTTCCTATTGGGATGACAAGACTTCTTCCGCCATTCCCACTCTTAAGGAGGGCTGAACCACCCTTATGTGTAATTACACAAGAGCAAAGTTTGTTTCAAAAGAAAAAAAGAGCAAAAGCAAAATAAAAAAAATAAAAAAAATAAAAGAAATTATTTGTCAAATGCAGGATAGGGGGTTTCATTAAAGAACCAGCCTACTATGATCATAAGATTGGAAGCGAAGTGGCATTCCCATCATGGCCACCACACCAGGGATATGGTCCAACGGGTTCACTACATAAACAAACCTTGGAACAGGGGGTCTCATTACGAGCCGGCCTGCCCAGGTTTCGCGCCTCTCTGGTGAATGGAATCATGGGTATCTGGTTACCAAGCCAGCATGATGGCCTGCATTTTGACAAGAATTTCTCTTCAAAAAATACACAAAGGACCATGGTTCCAGGGTGAAATAAACAACTCTGCCAAGGTTATGAACACCTGTCGGCAGCAGAGCTCTGTTAATGGTATCGGAGTCATAATATATACACCAATTTGGATCATATCAAATACTTCTTTCTATCCTCGTAATAATTATATCTTACACTTTGATGGATACGTCGCATGAATATCTATCACCACCAATCATGGCAAAGGTATTGACTATGACTACCTCAGACTTTATATGAGTGCCAGACGTCCTATCCTCCTGTCTTGCATCACATCACGAAGGCTTATGCAAAACGCGATCTACCTTTTGCCTCGATCTCGGTATTTCCTTGTCTAATCTGAAACATGGCAAAATTCTATATGCTGTTCCTTTATGACTTGGTGACGGGATGGCGGCTCCTCCTCCATTTGACGGCTGGGACAGCCTATCATATTGCGAGGGGGGAGGTGACCTCATTACTCCGCCGGCCACATGTTAGCACATCATTCGGAAATGATATGGTACGAAGGTACGGTATGGGTTAACGGCATGACAATGCTATTTTTGCAAAAAGTTGTTATTTACAATTTATTTTCATGCATGCATGCTCTGTGTTTTTTTTTCTCTCGGCTGCGATTACGTTTTTTGCGACAGATAATTGTTGTTCCATCTAGGATCCCGAAACAGAACCATGGGAGGCAAGGCTATCAGAAGCGAGCCTAGTAAGCTAGTAGTCTCCGAAGCTGCTCGGGAAATCCTAGAAAGGGCGGGGTGGCTAATTTATTTTAGCCGCCTGCGTAAATCAAATGAAACTGTGGCCATGGAATTCCTGCAGAATTTGCAGGAAGAACACTCCGTAGTGGGAGGGAAGCAGATAATGGTCACGAAGGAAATAATCGCGGAAGTAACAGGATTACCAGCCTCAGGACCAATATGGACGACAAAGAAAGAGAGGTTGCAAAAGATCATAGAAATTTTCCAAGACGAAGGACAAAATCTAACAGTGAAGGGAAAAGGAGTGTTGCCGGCAACGCTAGGAGAGCCTTGGAGCGAATTGGCAAAGGTAGTGCAGAGCTACATCACCTGCGAGGGGCGAAAAGATGTGGTAAGACCGCGTCACCTTAAGCTCCTGGCTGTGTTAAAAGGAAAATGTTCTGTGAATCTCCCTGCATTGTTAAATTCATTACTGCATGATGCCTCTCGGAGCCTGAAAAAGGCACACCATGAAGACGCAGTGGTTAGCCACCATGGGTTGATCCGCCTGATAGTGAGCCATAGTCTCACTCAGCAGCAGAGTAGCTGGGGGGAGCTTATTACAGCAATTGGAGGGGGAATGGCATCACCATCCCCAAAGGCTAAGCATCCTGCTGGTACCTCTGAAACTCCCAAGAAGCCCAGAGAATCACCAAAACCCAAGCATCCCTCGGGTACACCCGAGCAACCCGAGAAACGCACGGAGTCAGTAAAACGAAAACGTTCTTCTAAAGCATCTGGACATGCAGAAAAACATAAGGAACTGGCAACAGAAGAGCACGTTGCCTCGAAACGTATGCATTCCTCTGGCACGCCTAAACAATCTGAAAAACGCAGAAAGGTGGTGGTGGAAGAGTAGGTGGCCAGCACACCCGAACAGCCCGAGAGGCCTAGGAAGTCAGCTCGGTTGGCAAGGATAAAAGGTAGGCTGGAGAAAATCCAGCCAAGCATTGACCAGCCGATCGAAATAACAGATGAGCCACCAGCGCCAGAACAGGAACCCTCGAGGGAAAATGTGGAACGAGTTGAGAATGAAGCAGAAGCCGAGGAAGGAAATGAACATTCTGACTCTAAGGCCGAGGCCGACTATCCGGGGGCAGCCAATAAGCAGCCAATTCAGGAGGAGGAAATGGAACAATTGGGGGATAGCCCGCCACAGGACCACGCGGAGGAAGAAGAGCTGGCTACCATCTTGGCCAGCTTGGGAGATTATGCTTCACCTTCCAGTCCAGCAGACCCTCTTGAAGGACCCTCTGGGGAAGAGACGCATGAAGAATTGCATGAAGAAATGGCAGGAGGAGAAAACCCCCCTGTTGACGATGAAGAAAATGTAAATATCAACCAGGAACAATCTGTTCCCAAGACACCAGAAGAAAACCCACTTGCTGATGACGTGGAGAATGAAAATGCTTGTCGGGAACAGTTCGCTCCTAGAATGCCAGAAGAAATCCTCGATGAAAGAGGAGCAGAACTGAGGGCCACTCATGCGCCCACTGCCGAGGCAAGAGAAATTAAGAAATTGAGAAAGAAACAGCAGAGACTGCTGAACATTATAGCCCAGCTTCGGCAGAAAATTCAAAGTTTGAAAGCCAGTCTGAGAATAAGAAGGACCGTAAGGAGAAAAAGAAGGACAAACGTAGCAAGGTCCTATCAGATGAGAAGGCGAAGGGCTTATAGGCGTCTCGTAGGTCAATACTCTGCTGATAGACCTACGACTGTTCCAACCGGCACTGAGGGACAAAATGCCGTTCCATCTAATATGGAACATCAAAATGCTGTTCCATCTGAAATGGAACATCAGAATGCCGTTCCTATTGACGCTGAGGGACAGACTACTGTTCCAAATAGCCCATTGGAATCAACTGTTGTTCCAATCAAAACCGAGCCGCAAGACGACATTCCATTTACAGAGGGGCCATTGTACCCCTTTATTCATGTTAAGAAAGAAAGGGAAAACAAAGCAGTCCAAACTGAGGCACCACCTTTAGGGATAATTCGGGATACGAATTCCAGGCAGCAAAACGTGAAGGTCCAGGTAAGACTCCCTGCCTCTGAGAAATCATGGAAAAAGGATCCAAAAACTAAGGCCTTGCACCACGAGATGAAGCAAGCCCGACAGGAGGCTGACCAGCTAAGGGAACAAATGATCCCTCAGGAAAAATACGAGGAGTTGCAGCAGGAAGCTGAGCAGTTAAAGGAACAAATGATCCCTCGGGAAAAACATGAAGAACTGCAGCAGCAACTGCGGAACATGAGTCAATCAGAGAGTCAGGCCTTTGAAGGATGGCAGAAGGAACAGGAAAAGGTTGACAAGGTAACGCGTCGACTAGATGCTGTTATTAAACAATTGGACACTGTATGTTCGCTGTATAATGATGTTTTGACTTGCAGGGCCCCTGCAAAGAATTATGCTTTATTTCTCCTTGAAAGATACTTAAGATTGAAAATAAAAGCTGTCAGGGCAGGTGCCCCTATTCAGATTAATACTGTTAATGATTTTATTGATTGTTGCAAACATTATGGGGTTAAGGTCCAACGGTTACTGTGTGAATTCTATTTGCACAATATGGTGCTTGAACAGGAAACTGATTTAAACCCTGGCCCTTTCGTGGGAGATATACAGCTACAAGCCTTTGTTTCATTTGGGGTCAATCAGTTAAAGTGGCTCAGGGCTTATAATGCCTTTCAGAGGCAGGAGAACAGCCTAGATCTATGGGTCAGGGCCGAGCCTAGAGACCCAGTTCACCTATGGAAATCACACAAAAGCCTTATGAGAACCCCGGGCGTCATAGAACTGCTAGGACCCATGCATGAGGATTTGATCCGAAGTAGCTTGGAATATTTTCTGGCTGTTAAGGATTTTGCCCTGGATGCTGCCAAATTCCGCTATCGGATTTCTACCTCAAGCATCCAGCTCAGGGAGCCATTCAAATATGAGAATTTTGAGCTGGCTGCTGAACGGTTGACCCTTTATGGCCAGCGCATTCTGCAAGCTGGGCCGTCTTGGTTAGGATACCGGTTCCGTAGCCTGATTATTTGGCACCCTGCACCTGGGTACCAGGCCTTGTATAATATGCCTGCAGATCAATTGAATCACTTCTTTGATAATCTGGTTGCTCACCATGGTTGCAGACCTCCTCACAAGGTGCCCTCTCCCGCCTATTCTCTTACCACTCTCCATGTTAATTATAACGTTTTCATGAGGCCATGAAACAGAGTAAGCCGGGGGGTGTGTAGAGCATTGGAAAGGTATGTTTTAACGAATAACTTAGTGGTGTTTCAAGCAATAGTTGTAACCTTTTCTTTGTTATAAAATAGGGAGAATGTAACGAGAATGAGCACGAATGACCCAATCACTAATAGTTATCTTCTCTATGCAGGTAAAGACAAAAGCGGGAAAGCGCGGTGCAAAACGAGAATTCCATGAGGAGATAACGGCTGTCCCTCCAAAACCAAGTAAAATCCAGACCAGGGCGAGTAAATCAAGGCAGATCAATCCGGGACGAGATGAAGGACTGTCAGTTCGGAAGGCTAGGCAGAGAAAAGAGAGGAGTTAACAGTTTAACAGATCCCTCAGGATCTTTGATCCTGAGGGATCGTTACTTTCAATTATTTTGTTGTATAGTTAACTCCGCTATTACTTGTATAAAAAGGGACAGCATCGAAGACTTAAGGGACTTTTGATTATCTTGTATCTTTACTTTTTGTTTACAGACTTCACAGTTGGCTAAACTCAGACTATCGAGTCTCTTTGAGACTTAGTTTTGTTGTACGATCATTGATGCGTTAATATAATATATTTGGTGTTACTTTCTCCCTGCATCTGAAGTAAGTTACAACGGTGTGCCATTGGAAGCTAAGGGCCCGGCTCCAACGGACACTGGATGATTGTATCATTTACAGTTTGGCTTTGTGCGGTTTGTTTATTGTTTTTAATAATCTGATATACTTACATGTTGTTCCATACTTGTTCATCAGTAGTTTTCCTTTTGTAAATCTTTGTAACAAGTTTACATCATATTTCTAGAATTGATCACATAACATTGTTCTGAGCGGTTCACTTTTGTTACAGAATTTATAAGTGGAACGTTTTAGCTACATATGGATGGAGTGATGATCATAAGAAGATGGAATTAATGTCGTGTGTGGAATACTAGTGATTATTTCAGATTATGTGTATATATGATTGACGTTTCCTGTTCATGGTGATTTGCTGTTCCATTTGATTAAGCTGTCTACTTGTACAAAAGGTTGCTCTTTCTTTGTATAGAATTGAGAGTGTTGAACTCGCGAGATTTAGTTTCTTTACTGCCGTTCCTTTTACTGCTGTTCCATTTTTTAATTGCCGCTCCATTCTGCTTTCTTGCTGTTCCTTTTTACTTGCATTCATTGGTTTGGTGTGAGAGGAGGATCAAGGCTGTCGTGAGACACAGCAGACGCTATTATGCTCCCAGATCCATGATCCATACTCTAATTCCTTTTCCTTCATCAGTTTCTAGAGGGATGGGTTATTGCTTCCGTACCCTTGACTGATAAAATTGCCGTGTGTGATTCCTTTATGCAAAAGTAATTTAGCCATAGCTTAGCATCCGTTTACTCTTGTATTTCTTAGACCTATACTACTAAGCATTACTCTGACAAATAGCCTCAAATTGAGATACCCTTTACAATAACAAAACGCTCCCGGATTGACTTGTAATGTGAGATAACTAGAGGTGAAAAAGACCCTTGTTACAGCTCTACAGTTGCATGCCCCAATGGCAGTTTTCTCACCTTTGGCTTCGACTCATTCATTCACATTTCATGGATTATATTGGGTACTTTGAGAGCCATTGACATTACTGGTGGTTTCTCTCAAACTTTTTAATAGTTCACATCATTGACTGGTAATCAAGTGGTTTCTACCATGTTCGACTTCGACACATTCATTCACATGGGTAGACTCGTACTAGTTTGGAAAGCGGAAATCAAGACCCTGGATCTAGTTTCTACCATCCAAGCTACGAGGAATTTTGTTATTCATTATGTAGTGGAATATTTGTAAACAGATGGCTGCATCCATGTTGTGTCTACACATGTCTATACTCTTGTTGTATTACAAAATCATTCTTGTATCAAAACAGTTTAGTCAGTTTTCTAGTCAATTTTGATCTGAGTATGGGAATGCCTACCTCGGTGATGATATATATATATTTTGCATTGAATGTTTTTATAGGTTCCGACTGGGGTATCCACAGGATGATCCTTGAAATGATAAAGTACTTCACTCTTCATACATGAAGACTCCATCTTCATCTATTACATACTTCGCACTTTAGGGGGAAATCTATTGCACTAAAAATTGTTGCCTTGACATTCTGCAATCTGTGTGAGTTCAATACCACTCATACTTTCCTCCTTTGCAAGTCTAAAGCCTTAATTCTTCATATCAAGCCTTGAAAGTAAGATAAAAGCCCTAAAAGTCTTTAAAACTTCGGTTTCACACCTTCTCTTAGTCTTACCTGTGGTCCCACACCTAATGGTCATGTCCCCTGTGCACCTGACTGCTCTTTCCTTGTGTTATGCATGCAGACCCTTGTAAAAGTTAAAAAGGCTTGAGTACATTCTAAAAAACTCACTTTTAGTCATTTCTAGAAGCTTCTGGAAGGAATCTTGGGGTGGCAAGTTCACTCTCTTAAGGTTCATGCATCCCATACCTTAACGAGCTAACCCCTTGATGTGAGGAGCTTATCCCTTTGAAGTAGGATTCTATCCCTTCATAGATGGACCTGTAACCTCCTCCTATAGACTATAAAATGAATCATTGGGCTGGTTACTAAGGAGGTTGGAAGCTGAATATTTTTGAGGTGAAATGTTGCTAGAACTTTGTCTTCTTTAGTTGAGCTTTTATGAGGAGAGATTACATACCTCTAAGATCTCATTTGGAAGAGTGCAAGGCTTGTCAAAGTAAAGGAAATTCCTGTTTCGGACCCCAGGAAGAGCTTGTTCAACATCAAGGCTAAAAAGGTTGTAAGGTTCTTCTACTTCAAAGTTAATACAAATAAGTTTGTTTTTCTCAATAAGTTGTTCATTTATGGTTTATTTTATGGATTCCTTTATCACCATGATAGACATGACTTATGATATTTGCTATGCAGGTGCTATTTGATGTTTGCTTGTTTGTGATT
The DNA here is from genome assembly GCA_031772625.1 of Pinus tabuliformis. NCBI lineage: Eukaryota > Viridiplantae > Streptophyta > Pinopsida > Pinales > Pinaceae > Pinus > Pinus tabuliformis. The sequence goes on from CM062816.1 coordinate 1,429,999,771, forward strand.
GTAGGTATTTAAAGATAACTCTTTCGGATGATTGAGGGATGACTACAACAAACAAGCGTTGGATCTAAGGTAGGATCGTAACACCTCTATAGTCTTTATTTGTAAATTGCATATGTCTAGAGAAAGATAGATTTGTTTGTTTGTTTGTTGCTAAATTATCTTTTGATACTAGGGAGATTGGCCTTGTCTGCAAGATCGATTTATCTAGCCAGAAGGAAGCATTTATGTCTCAAGGCAAGTATGCCAATGAGATACTCATGCGCTTTCACATGGAGAAGTGCAATACCATGTAGACTCCTCCAGCTAGGAACTGGGAAAAGGAGGATGCTACTTCAAGTGAGGTAGTAGCTGCTACTATTTTTCGGCAGCTGGTAGGTTCACTTATGTATCTGGTGAACACACGACCCAACTCATGCTTTGCGGTGAACCAACTGAATCAAGCTATGGTTCAGCCTACCAAGCTATTTTGGAAGGCAGCGAAGCATGTGATGAGATACCTCAGAGGCACATCTAAGTTCGGATTGTGGTAAAGATGGACAGAGGGAGAGAGGCTTGAGGGCTTCATAGATGTGGATTGGGCAGGCAGTCCATCAGATCGGAAGAGCACTTCTGGAGGAATCTTCAACCTTGGTTTAGCTGCAGTTTCCTAGTACAGTAGGAAATAGAGATCAGTTGCACTTAGCTCAGCGGAGGCTAAATAGATGGTTGCTAGATAGGCTGCATGTGCGGCCATTTGCATGTGGAAGATTCTAGTGGGATTATTTGGTCAGATGATGGATCCTATAGTGATCTGCTGTGATAACCAGAGTTGTATCAAACTCTCGAAGAATCCATTTTTTCATGACAGGTCCAAGCACATTGATATTCGGTATCGCCATCTTCGAGACTATGCGGTCAAGAGGATTGTGTTGTTGTTGTATGTTTCAACTGAGGAACAAGATGCATATATTATAATTAATGCATTGTCAAAATGCAAGTTAGAGTTCCACAAAGACAAGATTAGAGTTACTGATAATCCCTTTTCTGTTCAGAGGGAGTGCTGAAAATAGCAACAATAAATGCTAAAAATAGAATTGCTAAAAATAGCATTGCTATAAATAGTAGTTCAGCCAATGTTGATCTTAGAAACAATAGATGGAAAAATGGAAGTGCTAAAAATAACATTCTATAAATAGAATTTTGGGATACCTTCCTATTTTAGTCAATCGCTAAACTAAAGTAGTTAAGTAAAATTCAAATTTGATCTTAGCAGTTGTTTGTGAAATAATTAATTAATCATCTTGAGTTAATTAGTTAAGGAAAATCAAACATGAAGTCTATGTGGGGACATGCAATAGTTTCTCCATTAATTGAGGAATTTATCCATCAATTAAAGAGATAAGGATGAGTTGTAATATTGAGTTGTAATTAGTTGGCTTAGTTAACTGAGTCAAGTCTAGTTAGATTAATTCAAACAGTTTTTTGAATTAATGTAAGTTCAGTTAGTTAATGCTTGCATGCATGTAACTACTGCACTTCAAATAACTGAATATTCTCTCATAAATAACTCATGCATGTCAGTTCAGATAGAGACTAAATTGAGATCAGATGGAGGGGTAGTGTACTATCAGTTGCTAGAATATTCCAATGTGAATATTCCTTTCATGCAGAAGGAATTCTTTCCTTGAGGATTGTGCAGTTATTTCTTCAGGTTTAGTGAGTGTGATGAGGACAATTCACACATGTGGCTTCACTAGACCCAAAGAAAAACTGCGCAAGGAAATAGGAGGCTTGGAGGGCTTGAGGAGGACATATACTATGTCTATTTAGACTATGAGCTGTATTGTTTGATTGTAGAGAGAGCAAGATAGCTTGAGAGCTAATTCTTTTTGTAACTTGAACAATATTTCCACTTGTATGATAATAGAGTGATTGGGGTTTTAGGCTGAGGCTTTCCCCGGGTTATTTCTTCTATGTTATGTGTGATTGATTTCTCATTCTCAGTTATATGTGTTCTCTTGATCTTCCTCAATTCGATTAAGCTTCTGCAAAGTGTTGTAGAAGTAGATCTTGTATTGTGTTTTAGTATATTTCATAATTTGTTGATCTACAATTGGAATTTCTACAATATCATCATCCAACAATAACCCCATCCAACCCTCTTGGCTGTGATCCTTTGGAGATAGCCCTCTCTGTCTTGGTAGGGCTTAGAGCTACCAAGTCAAAAGGTTGGTATGTGGTTATCTCAGCTGGACTCTTTCTTAGCCTTGGAGATTCAGAGGAGTGATAAAATTTAATAGTATAAAACTTGACAAAAATTAGATTATTGAAATCTTTTGAATTCCAGTCACTCTATCTTCGATATTTTCTAGTTCCTTTTGCACATCAACTTTGTCATTTTTTAGCTCATTTACAATTCACACCTAGACTCACATGGAGCCTATATGCCACCTAGTGTGGTTGAGATTGCCTACTAGGTTATCCAATCTACTTCTATTGACCTCGATTAGGAACTCTTGAAGCCAACATGGGGCAATGTAATACCTCGTTTATGTAATATTATTTCTTTCTTGTTATAATGAACAAGGTGAATGTCTCCATGCGATATTGTAGATTAATAGGTTGTATTAGTAGGTCTTGCCTCAATTTTCATAGCCTTTTCTCTTGCAATCATGCTCTTGGGCATGGACCACAGCTTTGTAATCATTAAATTCACATGCATGTTATTAAAACTTACATGAAATGGAATCTCTCTGTGGATGGCTTTGCAATTATACGCACAAAATCACTCTCCTAGCTGTATAGGTTATCATCTCTCTTCTTCATCAGCACCCCTATTAATTCCTGACAACCTCTCATTTTACAAAGGAAAATTGTCATACTATTGCCCCTTGTCACTAAAAGTTTTCATCCATGATATAAAGTGTCCACCCAGTTTTGAATGTGCAACCATGCAACATGGTATTAGATTTTGTTATATGCACTTTAATTGTATCATTCTTTTCCCTATTATATGCACTTCAATTGTGTCATTTTGTTCCTTTGGTTATTCAAGCAAGTGGTGAGACATAAGCAATCCCAGCTAAGAGGTAAGCAATACAATCTATGCCTAGCTTATCTCTGGCTAAAGGAAGAATGATCTCTATTCTAGTTTTCGTGATCTTAGATAGATGCTGAGGTTAACCGTAGTCAATTAAGAGCTTTCCATGAAATTATCCACTGAAATCCATAAGAAAGATGTATTTCTTGTACCTTTCCCATGTCTTGGAGGGCATCAACGAGGAGCTACAATAGCTTGTTAGACTACTTAGAGTGTTTTCCCTCGAGTTGTTCGTGATAGTTACCTAGTTTTTATAATTCCATCAAATGACGGAGGACAAGAGGGAATTCAGATTTCCTTCAGGATGCCTGTATCATTTGAAGATGTGTCAATTTTTCTTGTGCTTTCATAGCTTTTCTTCTTGCTTGTGTTTGTTGTTTTTTATTCATAGACATATGGAAGTATGTTTGCATATTTGTAGTTTCCATGCTCTTAAAATTTGGGTTCTTTCTGAGCCGTCATGTACGTAGTCATTGTAGGCTTACATAATGTCATACTTTTTATGTCGAAACCACCACAATTATCATAAATATCCTAAAGCCTCAAATCATTAACAATATAAAATTTGAGAAAAGGTAGACTATTCAAATCTTTTGAATTCCAGCCACTTTACCTTTGAGATTTTCTAACACCTTTTCCACATCAACTTTCTCATTTTTTAACTCATTTATGATTTCATCTTTTGAGGTAATATCCCTTTCCAAATCTGCTATTTCATCTTCTTGTTATTTAATTGAATATTTCAAATTTGCAACTTCATTTTCCTTGAGGTTATGCCCATTATAACTACACTATATTAATTGTACATGAATCTACAATAAATGAGCAGAAACCATATAAGCACTATAAAATCATTAAACTAACCATGAAAATGAAGTCAAAGAAAAAGTTACTAGCAAGGCTCATATGGTGCCTTTAAGGGGGCCACCCAAAGATTACCGCAATAACTACTAAAACCTTAGATGCTCAAAAGAAAGGCAACTTATTCTTATTTTCAAAATAAATATTGCATGTTGGAATGTATCATGCACCTTGACTAGCAAGTGCTGAATGATATTGCTATAGAGAAAAAATAATGGAAATGGAGAACGAGAGTGTCCAACATATGCTCTAAATCTTGCTATTATTTATGCTTAAATGGACTCCACACTGCCCCCCACAATTAGTCCTTGAATTGGGGTGGGAGTTTTCCCCAGTTTTCTTATAAACCTGCATGCTAATTTGGTGGGATTATTCCCGCTCTTAGGAATTCGAATTGGCCTTCATGAATTTGAATTAGGCGTCATCGTGTCTGCGTTATCTGAAAAAAGAAAAATTGGAATTAATCTTAGAAAAACATAACTTATTTCGTGTGAACATTTTCTTATATCTAATTCAAGAATGTTAGTTTGATAGTTTATAACTTTTACTAGATGTTAGATACACATCAGTAGAGTTAAGAAAAGGAAGAATAGAGTATTTTAGAAATTGCCTAGAAAAACAAGATAGAGAAGCAATTTTATCTTATGAACATGAACTTCATAAAGAGTCATTAAAATAAATGCACAACGTTAGCAGCCATGAATTTTATTTACACAAAATGTTTAGATCAATGTCAATTGATATACCACTAGAATCTAGAGGCCTATGGGGAGATGTTTTCTGTATCCATTTCCTATCAAATTGGTTGAAAATTCCAATTAGAGTTTGGTCCAAAATGAGCATGAGTTTTTATTTACACTTTAATTGAAGTGTTGGAACAAATACCTGGGACATATTATTCCATGACGAGGATCCTTTGAATGGGCACTTTGAACCTTTTCTCTGTTGATGAGACTCTATCATGGATTGTACCTTCCAGCAACAAAGAAACACCTCATACGAACAAATGAACTTATCCACTAAACAAGATAACATAGAAACATGTCGTCTTTGAAATAAAAAAGATACATGTCAAAGAAAGATATGTCATCTTGAGTCTGAAACATCTCATGTAGCAATCGACACAAATACTGAGGACATTATGATGTTTCATTCATCACATTCTTCAAAAAAGAAAATACTGAAACACAACTTGAAGAAAAATGTCAACTTGTAGGAAGACAATAAAAACTATTTTATGACTTAAACAAGAAAAAGAGAAGTTTACCTTTGCATGTGCTTAAGGAAGTTATTTGGAAAATTTTGAAAAGGAAAAAAATAAGGTTTGCATATGACACAATCACAATGAAACAAGAAGTAGTTCTAGAAGACTCGAACATGTTAGTCACATGATGAAATTTCAGTCACTTAGACACTTGAAAAAACATATTAGAAAAATATCACAAAGAGAAATTGTAACTTCTTCTGCCTCAAGAAAACATATAAATATATTATCTTTGCATTTTCTTAAAGGTGTTATTCGAGAAAAATTGAAAACATAGAAAATAAAACTTGCATACAACACAAGAACAATGAAACAAGAAGTAGTCATAGAAAATTTAGACCACGATGCATCTACAACAACATCAAAGGATCTCTCAAGACAGAAAAAGAGATCAAGAAAATCTGATCCATTGCTTCAATCAAGATTGTAGAAATTCCCACTGTAGATCAACAAATTATGAAATATACTAAAGCAAAATACAAGATCTACTTCTACAACAAACTTTGCAGAAGCTTAATCGAATATGAGCAAGATCAATGAGAACACATATAACTGAGAATGAGAAACCAATCACACATAACATAGAAGAAATAACCTGGGGAAAGCCTCTGCCTAAAGCCCCAATCTTTGTATTATCATACAAGTGGAAAAATGTTCAAGTTAAAAAAGAATCACCTCTCAAGCTATCTTGCTCTCTCTGTAATCAAACAATACAACTCACAAGCTGAGTAGACACTAGATATGCCTTTCCTTACCACTCCAAGCCTCCTATTTCCTTGCACAGTTTTTCTTGGGGTCCAATGATGTCACATGTGTGAATTGGCCTCGCCACACTCACTAAACTGAAGAAGTAACTACGCAACCCTAAAGGAAAGAATTCCCTCTGCATGCAACAGATATTCACAATGGAATACTCCTGCAACTGATAATATACTACCCCTCCATTTGATCTCAATTGGGTCTCTGTCTGAACTGACATGCATGAATTATTTATGAAAGAACATTCAGTTATCTGAAGTGCAGCAGTTACATGCATGCATGGATTAACTAACTGAACTCACAATTAATTCAACAAATTGTTTGAATTAATCTAACTGGACTTGACTCAGTTAAATGAGCCAACTAATTACAACTCAATATTAAAACTCATCCTTATCTCTTTAACTGATGGATAAATTCCTCAATTAATGGAGAGACTGTTGCATGTCCTCACATAGACTTCATGTTTGATTTTCTACAACTAATTAACTCATGGTGTTGGGTCCCTATAATACTAGTGATTACCCCATTACTATTGTAGTTATACCCCTTATTTATATTGTTGTGCCCCTATTACCCCCATATTGTTATTTCTGTGCCCCATAGAATCCCTCTATTGTTATTTTTGTGGCTTTATATTATTATTGTTAGGTCGGCTGGATTATATTGTGACTCCTTAGACTCCTATATATAGAAAGGAGGTTTTGTCATTTGTATCATCCAAGAATTGTTCATTTATGTAATGTAAAGGAGGTTTCCCCCTCGAAGAGGCTGAATTCTAAGGCGTTGATCTTTCTTTTCTATCTTTTCTTGAGCTGGTTTCATAACATTTGGTATCAGAGCTTTGGATTCTAGGGTTTCGCTGCTCCAAACAGGTCATCGTGGAATTTTCGCTATAACTTTTTTTCTGTGATGTTTCAAAAGTTGCAAAAAAAACCCATTTGAGAAGAAATTTCGTTGAACCTTGGGTCCGAATTTCAGAGCTTTTCGCTTGATATTTGAGGAGATATGATCTGAGGAAGTTGGTCTTTTTGCAGACTCCTGAATTACATTCAAAACAGGTGACCTAGGGAAAATCGTCATAACTTTCTCTCTGGGGATCAGATTGAAGTTTCGTAAGAAGGTACAGAAAGAGGATGGACTGTAGTTTCTTGTGGGTTTTTTTCAGATCCAAAGGTCGAAACAGTGACTCGTGGCACGTCGTACAAGTTAGCTCTACTGAACTAGTCTATAATCAAGTCACTGTGGGAGATTTCGCATAACTCTTCCTTGGAGAATCCAATTTGGGTCAGACTTGTGGCATTGGAAAGAGGACATAGAGAGCTACTACAGGTCACAAGTTTAGAACTAGATGATTGGAAAGTACAGAGATACATCAGAGGCAATATCGAGCTCCTACAAAGTGAAAAAAGGTGTGTAGATTTTTTTTAAATTTTTGCTTAAGCTTGGTTTGAAAATTTATTTTGAAGGAATTCAAAGGGCATAGTAGAGCATTATTATCGGTAACTGATGCCCCGAGGAAAGAAAATGCAAACACCTAGTAAGGAACCTGAAAGCTCTAGCATGACTCATGAAGAAGAGGAAGAAATGCTACATGATATATCAAAATTACAAGAACAAGTGCAACAAATGTCACGCTCACAAAAGTTAACAGATGCTAAGATAAATGGCGTGGAAGCTAAGATAAATGGCGTGGAAGCTAAGATGAATGGCATGGAAGCTAAGATGGACAATTTGAAGATAGATTTGAACACAAATTTGAAGACATGCATGGCAGATTTGAAGACAGATTTGACTAATTTTCTACAAGAAATACTTACTAATGGTGAAAAGGTAGTAAAGGAAACTCATGATGAGAACAAAAGAAATGTTAATCATGATTCCATAGATCTAATGTTGGATCGAAGAATCACCATATTCCAAAAATCGATATGAGGAAGTTTGATGGCAAGGATCCCGCCACATGGATATTACAGATGGAGCAATTCTTCGATCTCAATAATGTGCAAAACACACAAAAGGTACGTATGGCAACTTTATATTTGGAACCAAATCAGTTTGTATGGTATCAATGGCTTTGTTCTCGTAAACAATTTATCACTTGGGCAATTTTTACGGAAGAATTGATAGCACATTATGAGGATACAAAAAGCAACACTTTTTTTAGCCAATTGATAAGTCTCAAACAAAAGGGTTCAATAATGGAGCACATTGAGGAGTTCCAAAAATTGAACATAAGGGTAAAAGATATTCCAGAGGAGCATAGGATTGATGTGTTCATAGGGTCTTTAAAGGATAATATCCAACATGATGTGTGCCTTTGGGAACCTGATTCATTAGAGAAGGCATTCAGGTTAGCAAGAAAAATGGAAAGCAAAATTATGGCAACTAGGAAGCATACCATTCACAACTATAAAGACGGAAGTGTTGTTGCCCATAGTCTTCCACAACCTACAAGGTTGACACCACAACAATTGGAAGAAAAAAGAGCAAAAGGGCTTTGTTACAATTGTGATAGCAAATACACAAAAGGTCATAAGTGTGCTGAGAAGAAATTATTCTACATAGATTGTGAAGAGGAAGAAGAAAAGGAGCAAGAAAGGTCAAAAGAAGAGGATATATTCCAGGAACAAAGCCTAGATGAAGAACAAATAAATCCGACCATATCTTGTAATGCATTGGCGGGAATTACCACTCCTCAAACCATCAAGATAGAAGGACAAATCAAGAAGAAAAAGGTAATAGTGTTGATTGATTCAGGAAGCACCCACAATTTTATTCATTGTAGGGTAGCAAAAGAATTGAATTGCTTCCTATATCCAGCACCAGAGTGTCAAGTGATGATTGCAAATGGAGGAACAATAAATTGTTCTGGAAAGTGCCATAATATCAAGCTATCCATGGGAGAATATGTATTGACTAGCCCAATGCTTTCCATTCCAATGGGAGGTGCTGATGTTGTACTAGGAGTCCAATGGCTACAATCCTTGGGTACAATAGCTTTTAATTTTCAAGAACTTTTCATGAAATTTTCTGTGGAAGGAAAGGAAGTTGAATTAAGGGGTATTGCAGGGAAACCAGGAAAGATAATCAGCTCTAATGGCATGACAAAGCTTCTAAAAAAGGAGCAAAGAGGTGTAATTGCACAATTATGTTCGCTAGATGTTTCCACATTGGAATCATCTATTTCTCCAGATCTCCAAAAAGTCCTGGACAATCATTCCAAGGTATTTGAGACTCCCAAAGGTCTCCCACCTATGCGTGATCATGATCATGCTATTCATCTGATTCCAGGAAGTGTTCCTCCAAACATCAGGCCGTACAGATATCCATATGTCCAAAAAAGTGAAATTGAACGTATGGTTGCAGAAATGCTAGAGGCTGGTATAATTCAACCGAGTCAAAGTTCTTTCTCAGCTCCAGTAGTATTGGTGCACAAGAAGGATGGATCATGGCGCATGTGTCCAGATTATAGGGAGCTCAACAAGCTCACTATTAAAGATAAGTTCCCCATTCCTGTCATTGATGAATTACTGGATGAATTGCATGGATCAATTTACTTCACCAAGTTGGATCTTCGTTCGGGATATCATCAAATCAGAATGAAGATTGAAGACATTCCGAAAACGGCATTTAGAACTCATGAGGGTCATTATGAATTTTTGGTCATGCCTTTTGGCCTTACCAATGCACCTTCAACATTTCAAGGTTTGATGAATTCAATTTTCAAACCATTCCTTAGAAAATTTGTGTTAGTATTTTTTGATGATATACTAATCTACAGCAAGTCTTGGAAGGATCATGTTGAACATGTTGACAAGGTGCTACAACTATTGGAGGAGAAACAATTATATGCAAAAAGATCCAAATGTTTCTTTGGAGTCCAGGAGGTGGAATATTTGGGTCATATTGTATCTCATGAAGGAGTTAAGGTAGACCCTAGCAAAATTAAAGCCATTAAGGAATGGAAAATCCCCACATCCATAAAGCATCTGCGAGGATTTCTTGGGTTGACAGGGTATTATCGCAAGTTTGTTAAGAATTATGGGAGAATAGCAGCACCTCTAACAACATTATTGAAGAAAGATTCATTTTCATGGACTCCGGAAGCAACAAAGGCCTTTAAACATCTTAAAGAGGCAATGTGCCAAGCACCGGTCTTAGCTACACCGGACTTCACAAAAACCTTTATTGTGGAATGTGATGCTTCAGGAAATGGAATTGGTGCTGTTCTAATGCAAGATGAAAGACCCATTGCTTTTGAAAGTCGTCCAATCAAGGGAAAGTTTTTAAGCAAAGCTATTTATGAGAAGGAAATGTTGGCAATACTCCATGCACTTAAGAAATGGCGACCCTACCTAATGGGAAGACACTTCAAGGTAAAAACGGATCATGATAGCCTTAAATACTTTTTAGAACAAAGATTATCCTCTGAAGAGCAACAAAAGTGGGTCACAAAGATGTTGGGTTATGACTTTGAAATCATCTACAAAAAAGGGAAGCAAAATGTGGTGGCAGATGCACTCTCAAGAAAGGATGAGGATGTGGAAGCATTGTTGTGTGCCATTTCTATTATCCAACCAGATTGGATAAACGAAGCAAGGGAGGAATGGAAGAATGACGAAGAAGTGTGGGCACTTATTCGAAAGCTACAACAAGATTCCAGTACTTCTGATACATTTAGCTGGCAAAATGATTCGTTATGGTACAAAGATCGCTTATACCTCTGTAAGAATTCCCAGCTAAAACAAAAGATTCTTATGGAATTGCACACTTCTCCCTTAGGAGGGCACTCAGGATTTTTAAAAACTTACCACAGGGTTAAGAAGGAATTTTTTTGGGATGGCCTTAAATCAGATATTCAAAAGTTTGTGGCGGAATGTTTGGTTTGCCAACAAAATAAAGTTGAAACAATTAAGACACCGGGTCTATTACAACCTTTATCCATTCCAAGCCAACGTTGGGAGGAGGTTTCAATGGATTTTATCACAGGTTTACCCAAGTCTGAGGGAAAGAGTGTCATCATGGTGGTAGTTGACAGACTTACCAAGTATGCACACTTTTGTGCATTATCACATCCATTTAAAGCCAGTACAGTTTCTACTGCATTTATGGAAACAGTTCAAAAGCTACATGGAAACCCAAAGATTATTGTAAGTGACAGAGATCCCATTTTCACTGGAAATTTTTGGACAGAATTATTTTCTTGTCTTGGTACTCAGTTAGCTCATAGCTCATCTTATCATCCTCAATCTGATGGGCAAACTGAGATAGTAAACAAATGTTTGGAAGGATATCTTCGTTGCTTTGTATCTGATAAACAGACACAATGGGTCAAATGGTTGCCTCTGGCTGAATGGTGGTATAACACTTCCTTCCATACAGCAACAAAAATGACCCCATTTATGGCACTTTATGGGTATCAACCACCATCCATCACATCATATTTAAGAGAAAATTCTAAGGTTCAGGCAGTGGAACATCACATCGAACATCAACAACAAGTCCTCCAACTCTTAAAGGATAACCTCGTGTTGGCACAAAATAGAATGAAACAACAGGCAGATCAACATCGCAGTGAAAGAAGTTTTGATGTAGGTGATTGGGTATTCCTACGGCTACAACCATATAAGCAAATGTCCCTAAAGCAAGCTAAGAAGGATAATAAATTATCACCAAAGTATTATGGTCCGTACAAGGTGTTGGAAAAGATTGGTACTATGGCATACAAATTGGAGCTTCCTGCAGCTTCTCGATTGCACCCAGTTTTCCATGTTTCATGTTTAAAGAAGGTTATAGGCGACAAGCTCCCAGTTCAAACAATATTGCCAGAACTTGACGAGGAAGGAAAAATTATATTGGAACCGGAAGCAGTCACAGAAACAAGAACTCGACAGCTACGAAATCGATCAATTTCAGAGTATCTTATCAAGTGGAAGAACTTATCCGCTGAAGATTCCACATGGGAGGATGAGAATTTTATGCAGAAGTATCCAGAACTACTCAAGCGTTGAGGACAACACTTTTTTGAAGGAGAGGGGCATGTTGGGTCCCTATAATACTAGTGATTACCCCATTACTATTGTAGTTATACCCCTTATTTATATTGTTGTGCCCCTATTACCCCCATATTGTTATTTCTGTGCCCCATAGAATCCCTCTATTGTTATTTTTGTGGCTTTATATTATTATTGTTAGGTCGGCTGGATTATATTGTGACTCCTCAGACTCCTATATATAGAAAGGAGGTTTTGTCATTTGTATCATCCAAGAATTGTTCATTTATGTAATGTAAAGGAGGTTGCCCCCTCGAAGAGGCTGAATTCTAAGGCGTTGATCTTTCTTTTCTATCTTTTCTTGAGCTGGTTTCATAACACATGGTGAATTAACTAATTATTTTACAAATAGCTGCTAAGATCAAATTCGAATTTTTACTTCTCTATTTTAGTTCAGGGACTAACTAAAATAGGAAGGTATGTCGAAATTCTATTTATAGCAGTCCTAAATTTATCACTTCTATATTTAGCATTTCTTGTTGCTATTTTCAACACTTACTCTCAACAATAAAGGGATTATCCAATCCTGTCTTTGTGGAACTCAAACTTTCATTTTGACAATGCCTTATTCAAAATATCTGCATCCTGTTCCTCGGTCGAAACATATAACAACAACATCATCCTCTTGACCACACAGTATCGAAGTAGCAGTACTAAATTTAGCATTTCTTGTTGCTATTTTCAACACTCCCTCTCAATAATAAAGGGATTATCCAATCCTGTCTCTTTGGAACTCAAACTTGCATTTTGAAAATGCCTTAGTCAAAATATCTGCATCCTGTTCCTCAATTGAAACATACAACGATGACATGATCCTCTTGACCACACAGTCTCGAAGATGGTGATACTGGATATCAATGTACTTGGAACTGTCATGAAAAATTGGATTCTCAGAGAGTTTGATACAACTCTAATTATCACAGTAGATCACAATTGGATCCATCCTCTCGCTAAACAATCCCACTAGAATATTTCACATCTAAATGGCCTCACATGTAGCCTGACTAGCAGTCATGTATTCAACCTTTGTTGAGCTAAGTGCAACTAACCTCTGTTTCCTACTATACCAGGAAACTACAGCGGAACCAAGGTTGAAGATTCCTCCAGAAGTGATCTTCTAGTCTGATGGACTCCCTGCCCAATCCACATCTGTGAAGCCCTAAAGCTTCACTCCCTCTATTTGTTTGTACCACAATCTAAACTGAGCTATGCCTCTGAGGTATCTCAGCACATGCTTCGCTACCTTCCAAAATAGCTTGGTAGGCTGAACCATAGCTTGACTCAACTGGTTCACCACAAAGCATAAGTCAGGTTGTGTGTTCACTAGATACATAAGCGAACCCACCAGCTGTCGATAAATAATAGCAGCTACTACCTCACTTGAAGTAACATCCTCATTCCTCCAATTCCCAGTTAGAGGAGTCTACATGGGCTTTCACTTCCCCATTTAAAAGTGCCTGAGTATATCATTGGCATGCTTGCCTTGAGACACAAATACTTCACCATCTTTCTGCCACACCTCCATGCCTCGAAATTATTGCATAAGACCCATGTCTTTCATTTCAAACTCTCTTGCAAGGTCCTCCTTGCAAGATTGTATCAACTAATCATCACCTGTCAAAATCATATCATCGACATAAAGAACAATGATAAATGGTTTACCTTCTACCATGATGTGGTAAAGGTTTGCATCTGCTTCACTCTTGGTGAAGCCCAAGCCAGTGAAATAGCTGTCAATCTTGGTGTACCAAGCACGGGGTGCTTTCTTCAGCCCATACAAAGCCCTCTTGAGTCGGCACACATGTGACTCACGATCGAAGGTCTCGAAACCCTCTGGTTGCTTAATTTACACCTCCTCCTCAATCTTCCCATTGACGAATGTTGTCTTCACGTCCATTTGATGGATCTTCCAACCCATCTGAGTTGATAGTGCCAACATCGATCTGATAGATGAGTACCTTGCTACAGGAGCAAAGGCCTTATCATAGTTGATCCCCTTGACCTATTAGAAACCTCGACCAACAAACCTTGCCTTATGTTTCTCAACACTACCATCAGCCGCCTGCTTTACTTTGCAAAGCCATCTACAACTCAACACTAACTTTCCCTGAGGTCTTGGGACAACATCCCACACACTGTTCTAAATGATAGAGTCATACTCCTCTAACATTGCATCAACCCAAACTGGTTGTTGCACTGCCTCCTTGAATGAAGTAGGTTTGGTATCTACACACTCCCCAACTAAGGCCATGTGCCCAGTGTACTGCTTGGGCGACCTACTCCGTCTGCGCTGAGAAGACGGTTGTCCCACATTCTCAAGGGCATTCGACATCAACCTGTCAGCTTCCCTTGAGCATTTCTGCCAATCTCTAGAAGTCTCAGCATGAGTGGATGTCTCCACTCTTGGATCCTCTGCATGTAACTGCTCCACATCAATCTGAGGCTCCTCCTCCTTAGGAACTAAAAGTTCCTCCTCTGCATGCAACTTGAGCTCCCGCTCAAGTGATAATCACATGGCTTTCTGCTTGTCAAACTTTAGAACCCTACTTACCATTGTCCTCTGACTAGTAGGTAGGTATACCCGATAGTTGTGGGGTGTATCTATGTACCCCACAAGTATTCCCAACTCAGCTGTTGGATCCAGCTTCTTTTGGGAATCTTTGGTCACATGATAGTAAACTAATGATCCAAAGATTTGGAAGTGAATCACATCTGGTCGCTTCCTGAAAAAGGCCTCCATAGGTGTCTTCATTCCCAGTATATGGTGCGGGCTTATGTTCTGCAAGTATATTGTTGTATTACATGCCTCAACCCACAAGTGCAGTGGTAGGCTTTGGTCATGCAACATCGCTCGAGCTACTCCCATAATTGATCTGTTCTTCCTTTTGGCCACCCCACTCTCTATGGGTTATGGGATGCCGTTAACTCCCATTTAATTCCTTCTACAGTGCAGAAGTCTTTGACTATTGGGAGACATACTCTCCACCATTTTCGCTACGCAAGGCTTTTATTTTCTTTACATATTATTTCTCTACGAAAGCTTTAAATTGACAAAACCTCAAGAAGGTCTGATCCTTCTTTTGCATAAAGTACATCCATCATCTACGGGAAAAATCGTCAATAAAAATAACATAGTACCTTTGTTTAGCGATGGAGGCTGTAGAGAATGGTCCACAAACATATGAGTGAACTTGCTCCAGGATTTCGCCAGCTCTACTATCTCGATCCAGAAAGGAAGATCTCGCATGCTTACCCAAGGTACAACCTTTGCATGTATTCGTCTACTCCAATTTTCCCTTGGGTAGTCTGGTAGAAATCTGCTGCATGATCTTCAGGGCTCCATGGTGCATGTGGCCCAATCTTCTATGCCATAGCTTGCCAACATCTTAGCTCTGCACCATCTCATCTTTGGAACTTAATGTAGCACAGTCATCTACCTCTAGCTTGTAGATATTCTTTACTCGAATCCCAATTCACTTGGTCTGTCTAGTACCGATATGCCTCAAGAATACCTTTACTAAAGACTACATCATAGCCTTTATCTTCTAGCATAGCGACAGACACAAGATTATTCTTCAGACCTGGTACATACTTTACATCAGTTAGGGTGAGGGGAGCTCCATGCTCCCTCTAAAACACAATCGTACCTTCACCTGAAACACGGTACTTTCCATCATCACCCATCTCGATCTGCATCCGGAGATCCTTCTCCTCCAAGGTACTGAAAAGATTCTTGTCACCTGACATGTGGAATGAAGCTCCACTGTCCAGGTACCACACACATCCACCATGAATGAAGCCATGCATGTGATAAGAGATAAATCCAACTCAAACTATGAGGCCAGAGCCTCACCATCAGATCCCTTCGAGGATCCCTTCTTGGATTTCTTTTGTGGACAATTTGTAGCATAGTGGCCCACTTCATGACAATGAAAACATCACACTTTCTATTTGCCAAACTTCTTTCCACCATGGGAAGAACTATATTTGGAATGGGACACCTTCCCTTTCCCCTTCCTTGCCTTACTCACGAAGGCTATATTTTCCTCATCATCTTGCTTTGATGAGGATATATCTCTGGTGCTTCTTCTTATCTCCTCCTGCATCAGACCCGACCAAAGTCGCTCCCAATCTGGCAGTATTTCTCTTCCATTAACCAAGTCTTGGTAGCTATGCCATCTCTTAGGAAGACTGAGATGTGCAAGACTCACCATGTCATCATCAACGGTTGTGATCCCTACACTTCCAAGCTCATACCTATAGGTGGTGAGCTTGTTCAGATATGTAGAGCTCGTGTCACCCTTTTCACACTTGATTTTCCAAATCTTGTCTTTTAGCGCCAGCTTCCTCTAATCGTTGTTATTCTAATATAGATCTTTAAATGTTTTCCACATCGAAAATGGTGTCTCCTTTACATGGAGACTTGAGACTATGTGGTCTCAAATTCCCTCCAGAAGGATTCTCCTTGCTCTAGCCACACATTTCTTCTATTCTACCAATTTAGTAGCATCAGTCGGCTTGGGGACTTGTTGATCAATGAAGTCCTTTAGACCATTATCCTCTAATATTGCTTCCATGTGATCCTTCCAGGCTATATAATTCGAACTACCATCAAGAGCATATTCAAGTGTTAAACCATTGAACGCCATTGGTGAAATTGAGATGTGATAAGAACTCAATTTCTATATTTAAGAACCACAAAATTCTCCCTTCTCCCTTCTTGTATATTGTTCTCTCCTTCGATCACCTTTGCTCCAATACCATGTAGAAATTCCCATTGTAGATCAACAGATTATGCAATATACTAAAGCAAAATACAAGATCTACTTCTACAACAAACTTTGCAGAAGCTTAATCGAATATGAGCAAGATCAATGAGAACACATATAATTGAGAATGAGAAATCAATCACACATAACACAGAAGAAATAACCCGAGGAAAGCCTCAACCTAAAACCCCAATCTCTGTATTATCATAAAAGTGGAAAAGTGTTCAAGTTACAAAAAGAATCAGCTCTCAAGCTATCTTTCTCTCTATGTATCAAACAATACAACTCACAGACTGAGTATACACTAGATATTCCTTTCATCAGCCCTCCAATCCTCTTATTTCCTTGCGTAGTTTTTCTTGGGGTCCAATGATGTCACATGTGTGAATTGGCCTTGTCACACTCACTAAACTAAAGAAGTAACTACTGTTATAGACAAATTTGTGCCTTACAGCAACAAGCATGAATTGTCAATAATCCAAGGGATTCAAAGTTCCCTAAACATGATGTTCCTACCCCTAGAGGAACAAGGTCAGCAAACCAACAGCTCTCAGATCAGTTCTCCACCTGAAAACACTCAAAAACAAGCAATCCTGAAATCAAAGCAGGTGCTCCACTAGGTTTCTGTGCTGAAACTCAGTTGCTCCATGGTGTACCTGCGTTGCAAAGCAAGTGGAACAAAGGCCACCTGCGCTGAGCGAGATGAGACAAGTGGCACATTGAGTCATTGCTCTGGAATCTTCCAAAAATGACACTTGGATCAGGTATTTCACCTTGTGATGAGTCAGAGGCTCTGTTTCTCCAAGTGGAAGCAAGGTTCTCCAAGTGGACTCAAGAACTGAAGATCAACTAAAGATTAACTGAAGAGAGAGAGGACACAAGGCAACTACACATCAGTTGCAAGCTGACTCATCCTTTCTCAATTCATCTATATATTGAGCTCTCTCCTATGAGCTCAGGAGGCTGGAATTTTGTGCAAAGGAATGATATGCTGTTGGTTTCACTATAGAACTATTGGGTGATTGTTTGAGAGAGGTGAAGAGGAGAAATTCTTTCTGCTGGGAGGTGTTGCTGGGTTGGAGCCTTCAATGGTTGTAATACTCTCAGAACCTTTACTTCTTCATTAATAAAAGCTATTGAGGTTCTTCTATGTGCTCTTGTTTCAATGATATATTGTGATGATTGCATGTTTGGTTTACACTAATCCATGAACCAGTTATGATTGCATGCCCCTTGTAGTTTCCTTCTTTGTTATTTTGCAGGATCTCATTGTAGCTGGGCAAGCAAAAGAACAAGGAGCTAGGAGCAAGCGGCCAAAGAGAAGAGTTTGGATTCGACATTAAGCGCAAGGCAACGGTTAGTGCTTTTCTCCATTCTCTTTTGCTTTCATAAAGAAGTAAACCTTAAGTAGTTTGTTTTACAGTTGTTGCTAAGGAACTATCACCCTTAGAGTGGGATACGGTCATCCGAGTCGGATACTTTTCCCCACAACAAACTGGCGACTCCGCTGGGGATCGTATCCGTTTGATTGTGTTTGTAGTATTTTGCTATTCATTTCCTGAACAAGAGAGTACCAAATCGAAAAGCTTTTGACTATATCAAAAGCGAAGTAGAGGGCAGCTACTCTGGCTCATTTCTGAGCAAGTTCATGATTTGAAGAGCTGATCTACAAGGATCCTTGTAAGCTCTTAGTGATAGCTTTTCACCTTCCTAATCATCCCTTTGAGTGTGCTTGACTGATTGCTTCTGATTTGAGCAAAAACTGTGCATTTTTGAGAAAATTATGACCCGGAAACTGTGAAAACGCAACTTTCGTTTTCCAAAGCAGGTAGTACACAGCCTACCTGCTTTGCAACGCAGGTCCCGAAGGGGCTACCTGCGCTGAGAGCCAGACTGGCTGTGCAGCACCTGCGTTGGCCCAAATTTGCCTAGTGCATTTGGGGTTTCCTCCCTTTTTCTTGCCTGTTTTCACTATTGATTTGGCTGCCAGTTACCAGTCTTGCACCTGTTCTGAAACCAATATTACTTGCCATCATTCCGCCTCTGTTATATAACGAAATTGTACTTGTTCTTTGTATTTCTTACTCATTTACAATTTCCCATAACGAAGAGTAAACTAGTCTTGCTTTTGGCCTCTTAGATCTGAACCGGTCTGAAGAGTTAGCTTGTTTGCTGTCCATAGCTGATTAGTCATTTACTTTCGTCATTATGGTTTGATTTCATGCATTTCCAGTGATTAAGCAAGTGAATCTTAAGGTGTCTTTTGATTTTGGACAAGCTTGTTTACTTTCGCTTTAAATCGAAATCAAAGTTATATAACAACTTTCTTTTTGTAACCCATCCACATTAAGAAAGGGAAAAAGAAAATACATGCATTGTGCATTTTGCATTTGACTGTTTGCTTGACGATTTAGGAAAAATTTGCATTTAGTGTGTGCTCTATGATCTGTGTGAAAAGATTTGCCTTTCTTTTCCCTCAGTAGTTAAGGTTTTCAAAGTTGAAAGATTGAAAAGTTTGCTTCTCATCTTAGACTGCATTCAGGAATTTGTTAAATACATCTCGTGGTGATCCTTAAAGGCAAACTGCTAAGCAAGATCAACATTAAAATAAATCCAATTTACATAACAACGCTTTGTAACATAACGCAAACAAATAGAGGTCTAGGTAGAGACGTGTTCCGGCGTCGTTAAACGTAGTGACTGTCGATCTCTACGAAGGTGGGTGATTCCTCCTGAGAGTCGGTGGCACTAATACGGACTTGTGCTCCCACGTACCGTCGCGTATATATTGGGAGACCCCTATAGGAACAAAGCCTTTATCCATAGGAAGCCGTGTCAGCCGCCCTACTGATCGCGATGCAGTGAACACAGCATTCACGAAGATCGACCACCCGTACCGTAAAACGTATTCTGTGGTTTCGCGAAAAGTTTGGCACACCCTCTGCCTAGAACTCCAGAGCAGTTTCTTTTGGCCTTTTTCAAACTCTATAACTGAAAAAGTCCATCCGAGCATTTGTCACTTCGGGCTCGTTAATACATCGAAGGAGACTAGAGTCATCTTTAGCTTTTTCTCGACTCTTAAAACATGAAAAAGCAAGTTTGTGTCTAAAAGCGTCGTTAATAAAATTTATTTTAAACGGAACATAATCACCTCTTATTCCCACGTTGATCTTTCAGTTGAAAAGTATGGAGCCCACCAACCAAGGAAGTAACCTTGGTGGAAGTCCAAATCCCTTCTCCTCTTGGGGAGATGTTGGTGCGCCTCATATGGCCACATTGTCACTTCTAGGATTGACAATTGGCCTACCTGTATGGCTCTTTTCAACTAATGTAGTTCAAATCGCCACAAATCCTGAGCAGTCGAGTCAACAGTCAGACCAGTCTAGAGCTGCCCACCAGCCTTCCACTTCTTACATTTCTTCCTCTGATCCTTCATCTTCACGAGGTAGAGCCGGCAAAAGTCAGCCTCCCATGGAGAAGAAGGAAAAGAAGAAGAAAGAAAAGAAGCAGAAGGGGCCTATGGCGAAGGCGACTGGGGGCAAGCAAAAGACATCTGACAAAAATCCACACACTGCACCGACCGGGCCTAAATCGCCATGTGTCATTTGCAAAGGGACCCACTTCCACCATGATTGTCCTTGTATTCCCCGGATACTAAGGGACTGGTCCCCCAGGTTGCACAATCCGGTAGCATCAACCTCTGGTAGTCATGTTGATTGCAATCCGTCAACTAGCGAGAGTGAAGGACGAAAAGGGAGACCAAGATCACCCTGTATGTTGTGTGAAGGCGATCACGCCATCCACCGATGTCCATTCTTAGATGAGGCGAAAAGAGTTTTGGAAGATCGTCCGGTATCACCGTTACGACTTCCTCCTGGATACCAAAAACTCGTGCCTAATCCCTCGATAGTTGAAAATCCAGCTGGCCCGCTCAAGTGGTCAGCTGAAGTGTCAGTCATTGAGAATGAACCAACTGAATCTAGACCAGACGAAAGTCTAAAGGTCGAAACGACAGTTGACCCGGTTCTTCCTTCGGAGGTTTCATCCTCAAATGACACCGTCGTTGAAGATTCATCTTCAAATGACACCCCCACTGAAGAGAATAAGGATGACACCGTCCAGATTCTTTTCATCAACACAGACTCTGATGAGCATCAGGGCAATGTGCCCATTCCTTTATCGCAGGAAGGAACATCGTCAAGGTCGTATCCGGCCGTGTATTCGGTCCCACCACCAAGCAACCTGGTTGTATCCTTTGATTGGAACCAACTAGGCAGACCCCGGTTACCAGCCAGTATACCATTCAGAATCATTCTCCAAATCTATAGAATGGTAATGGCTGGAACCATCATTGATGAAGGGGCATCTGTGAGAATCCTTTCCTCTATTGCTTGGAAAGCACTGGGTTCCCCGGTGCTTTTACCTGAAATGAGAAATCTATCAGGTTTTGATAAAGGAACCAGTCGCCCATTAGGGATTCTCCCCAATGTTCCCATTACATTGAGGAAGAAGACAGTTCATATGAATGTCATGGTCGTCCAAGGACCCTTGGATTATAACCTACTCCTTGGACGGGACTATATATATTGCATGGAGGCAATAGTGTCCTCACTCTTTAGAGTCATGTGTTTTCCGCACGAAGGAAGAATGGTCAAGCTCGTAGACCAACTTTCATTTCCAGGATCACGCATCGCAAATAGTCAAATACCATCCCTAAATGGCTTATTCACTCAAGAAATGCCTCCACCCCCGGTTCTACTTCCCGATGAATGCGAGTGATTCGGAAAGATATAACTGGGACCCAGGGGGCATGCACCCTGGCCTGCCTTGGGCAGAGGAAACCTTGGGTATAAAGTTGATTTCCGCAGAAGAATATGACTAGTCCGTACCCCGTCCGAAAGAAGGAAGAGAGGGTTGTTCTAGAATAAGATTCTTTTGTCAAAGTTATGTGAGCGAAAAGATCATCTCCCTTTGTCTAAAAAAGTAGGCTCTCCTAAGGAGGAGATCCATTTGTGGCAGCAAGTAGCCACCATCTTTGAATGTCAAGCCTCACCCATTAAAACAATATGTTTTGAAGGATAAGTAGGGGCAGTCTTCAAAGAAAGAGATGAAATTGCTACAACAAGTAGTCACCATCCTTAGCAACCTAATGATAGACACCGCCGAAAAGAGAGTTTAGTTTGCGGCAGCAAGCAAAACCATTTTTCGGATAATAAGTAAGAGGCAGCGCCTCGAAATTATACTTTATACCTGGGGGCATGCAAACCTTTTGGAGTGCAAGCATGGGATGACTATTTATTTTTTAAATTTTTAGGTCCTCCCTTTAAACCTGTAGGTCTAACCCGTTAAACTCGTAGGATTAGCCGTTTCCAGCTTGCATAAAGAAAGGATGTGGGGCGAAAGTTAAAACTTGCCAAATTGGAGTAACTAGTGAGGTATAGCTCCTTAAATATGACTACCTCACCTGAGGCGTTTCTTGTATTATGACTGGTATGTTCGAGCAGTTTTAGCACACAGTTCATGCTCGTTAAAAAATAAACGCAAGATCCGAGCAGTTTTAGCGCATAGTTCATGCTCGTTAAAAAATAAACATAAGTTGTGAGCAATCTTCCCCTAGAGTTCAAGCTCACCCAGAAAAAATGAACCGGTAAATAACCTTTGACAGCCATATTAAAGCCCTTGGTCATGTTCTTGCAGTCTCACCTCCATCCGTTCATTTGGCCAATCGTTCATCTCCATATGTTTGTTTACCCATTTTGAGGAACAGCTGCGAAGAGTGATTTCACTAAGCCATCCTTGTGACACTACCGTGATTGGAATATTCCAACCTGTACCTGGAATCTGCTGCTGCCCTGTTAATCACTCGTTCCTCGAAAGACGAGTCGTCTTTAGGCTCTTTTCACTGACTCGTAAAATATGAAAAGATTGCCGAGTTTTGGCCTTCCAGCTCGTTAAAGCGACCGGAAGAGCTATCCCTCCTCTGGATTTTAATCTTTTTTGGACCTAAGGGATTATTGCACAAAAAGATCGAGCGCTTGTTTTGTTCGGCTCGTTAAAACAATCGAAAATTCATCCCTTCTGTATTGTTTTATACTTTTTCGGACTTAAGGGATTAGAAGACGAAAAAGGAATTTTGGAGTTAACTTTCCGTACCTTTTCAGACTCTCTAAAAGTGAAAAGGACCGAGTTTTCCTTGTCGTTGGACTCGTTAAAATGATTAAATAACGACAAACTTGTCTTTAGACGAGAACGAGTTTCCCTATCGCTAGGCTCGTTAAAACATAGCGATGGGCTTGCCCGAAGGGCAGGTTATAGAACAAGCATATGTTATCCTCCTCAAGCTTGACAAAAATAAAGAGGTACTGGTCAGCAATGACTGGGGAAAAATTGGGAGAACCTCACAGCATTAATGGTAGCAAGTCACTCTTGAACATGACACTTTGTCCTTCGTATCACATCATGTTGGGTTGTTTCATTCACCGGTCTCATAACCATGGTCCTCGCCACACCATCCACAATTGGGGTAATGTTACCGATCCATCACATCAGTGTCGTTATATGTTCAAGAGATGTGGTTCTGCAAAGAGTCAACCGTGTCCCACCCACTGCCATACATTATCCTTCATCCACTTCATGACCGCCACCCTGAATCATACATCACAGTTTGTTTTCACCTCATCACAATCACTAGCTCCGTTCCGTGTCACTGATGTGGGATTCATTAAGGCCCTCCTTTGACGGATCGCTCCTTGTCGACATCAGCTCATTATCCAAGGAGTTGATCTAGGGACAACCCCTTCAGTACTTTGAAGCTTGCATGCCTCAATGGCAAGTTTCTCACCTCCGGCGACAGGTATACATCAATGACCTTCGACCAGAGAATTTTGCATGGTGGTCGACGCCAAGTCCTTTATTCCCACCATGTGAATTGTACTGTCGTACCTTGAGGGTCATCATCCTTATCGGTGATTCCTCTCGCGCTTGTTAACGGTTTACATCATTGACCGGTAATCAAGCGATGTCTTTCCATGTTCGACTTCAAGAAATTCTCACATGGATCAACTTGTACATCGAGTGAAGATCGGAAGAGATTGAAGACCCCGGATCTAGTTTCATCCATCCGGGCTGCGATATATATTCAGGATATAAAGACATTTGATATGTACATCATTGCAGCAGATGATCATCCTTCTCAAAGGATGATAATTTCAGCAGAGAATTATCAGTCTACAATCAGACGATCGTCTGTTCTATGTACCAAAATGTATTTATAAAGCTGAGCATGGGAATGCCCGCCTCAGCTAGATCATGAAAATGTATGAAAAATAATGTATCGTATTGTATCTTATTACAGGACACTTCTCAGCAGATTGAATGAACTTCGGATCCTCTCAATAAAGCATTTCACCCGATAAACGACCTCATACTTTAGGGGGCATCTGTTATAGACAAATTTGTGCCTTACAGCAACAAGCATGAATTGTCAATAATCCAAGGGATCCAAAGTTCCCTAAACATGATGTTCCTACCCCTAGAGGAACAAGGTCAGCAAACCAACAGCTCTCAGATCAGTTCTCCACCTGAAAACACTCAAAAACAAGCAATCCTGAAATCAAAGCAGGTGCTCCACTAGGTTTCTGCGCTGAAACTCAGTTGCTCCATGGTGTACCTGCGTTGCAAAGCAAGTGGAACAAAGGCCACCTGCGCTGAGCGAGATGAGACAAGTGGCACACTGAGTCATTGCTCTGGAATCTTCCAAAAATGACACTTGGATCAGGTATTTCACCTTGTGATGAGTCAGAGGCTCTGTTTCTCCAAGTGGAAGCAAGGTTCTCCAAGTGGACTCAAGAACTGAAGATCAACTAAAGATTAACTGAAGAGAGAGAGGACACAAGGCAGCTACACATCAGTTGCAAGCTGACTCATCCTTTCTCAATTCATCTATATATTGAGCTCTCTCCTATGAGCTCAGGAGGCTGGAATTTTGTGCAAAGGAATGATATGCTGTTGGTTTCACTATAGAACTATTGGGTGATTGTTTGAGAGAGGTGAAGAGGAGAAATTCTTTCTGCTGGGAGGTGTTGCTGGGTTGGAGCCTTCAATGGTTGTAATACTCTCAGAACCTTTACTTCTTCATTAATAAAAGTTATTGAGGTTCTTCTATGTGCTCTTGTTTCAATGATATATTGTGATGATTGCATGTTTGGTTTACACTAATCCATGAACCAGTTATGATTGCATGCCCCTTGTAGTTTCCTTCTTTGTTATTTTGCAGGATCTCATTGTAGCTGGGCAAGCAAAAGAACAAGGAGCTAGGAGCAAGCGGCCAAAGAGAAGAGTTTGGATTCGACATTAAGCGCAAGGCAACGGTTGGTGCTTTTCTCCATTCTCTTTTGCTTTCATAAAGAAGTAAACCTTAAGTAGTTTGTTTTACAGTTGTTGCTAAGGAACTATCACCCTTAGAGTGGGATACGGTCATCCGAGTCGGATACTTTTCCCTACAACAACTACGCAATCCTCAAGGAAATAATTCCTTCTACATGCAAGAGATATTCACAATGGAATATTCCTGCAACTGATAGTACACTGCCCCTCCATCTGATCTCAATTAGGTCTCTGTTTGAACTGACATGCATGAGTTATTTATGAGAGAATATTCAGTTATCTGAAGTGCAGCAGTTACATGCATGCATGCATTAACTAACTGAACTCACAATTAATTCAACAAATTGTTTGAATTAATATAACTGGACTTGACTCAGTTAATGAAGAAACTATTGCATGTCCTCACATAGAATTCATGTTTGATTTTCTACAACTAATTAACTCATGGTGAATTAATTAATTATTTTACAAACAACTGCTAAGATCAAATTCAAATGTTTGCTTCTCTATTTTAGTTCAGGGACTAACTAAAATAGGAAGGTATCCCGAAATGCTATTTATAACAGTACTAAATTTAGCACTTCTATATTTAGCATTTCTTGTTGCTATTTTCAACAAAGATTAATGAACAAATCAACATAATTGTTAAAGTTTGAACATAAATATCAAACACAAATAAGTGACACACCTACTTTCTGTTGTTCATCATGTGAAATAACTTTTTTCAAAAGAGACATTTTCTTAGTGAAACAAGTAAATCAAACAACATAAGAAAACAAGATTACGAAATTATCAAATAGTTTCGTTGAGAATGCCAAACCTAGTAGTGAAAATGCCTACATTTGTAAACATTGTAAAAAAGCATTTCAAGATGACACAATTCCTAAATATACAGTTCCTGAACAAATAAGAAGAAACAATCCCACTAGGACACTCACACAAGTCACTGAAATAGAGGAAATACTAGCTGCATTAACATTTCCCTTCATGCAAATAAAGGAAATGGGCCATCAACATAAAAAAAAAAAGAGCAACTAGGCTTAACTGGAGGAGTCATTAATGTCCCCACTAACATTTCTAGAATTCAATCTGCATTGCCTTGAACTATAAAAGACACTAACAAAGTGGTAGTCATTGTAAAAAAGAGTTTAAGTCCAAAAGTGCTTATGCATTTGGTCGAGTTAGAGTTCACAAAGTCATGAAAACATTAAAACAATTATGCAAAAGAATGCTTTACAAGCTAGAGAATACTACCATAGATGACAATTGGAAGGAAGAATTCCTATAAAACCAAGAAGCATATGAAAGTTCAAGCGAGGCTGAAGATAATGAAGATGATAACCAAGAAATTAATGAACCAACCACAAAAACATTGGTTCATGGATTCATTAATCAACATACTGTCCATGACCTTGTAAATAAACAAATCAATATTACAACTACTACAAGATACATTCCATTAGGTATTTCCAAAGGTAAGTACTCAGAAGAGATGAGTTTTCCATCACTTTTCTATGGCAACAAACACCCAAGCAATATGTCAGAAAACTTTACATATCAAAAGATCTGTTAGTGGGAAGTCCTTCATAAAATCCATGATTTTGCTTATCATACAACTAACCTCTTCTATAAACCAATCTACATTATCATAAATTAGGTATTGAATACAATGTGGATTAAAATTAGAAAATGCCAATTAAAGGGAAAAAAACTAGTTGTGAAATATGTAAAGTCAAAACCGAATTTGGATCGCATTTTGAAGTCTAAAATTGGGTACGTGGACTTAGAAAAAAAATCACAATTCACCTGACTACCACTAGCATATGCAGAACAAACTCTATGCAATGAATCCACAACTAGGCCCACCCACATTCTTTATGTCCTTTAGTAGTGCAAAGCATCTTTGGGATCGTCTAATGAGTGCATTAAGATACATTACATGAAACACTAGAAGCCCAAGCACAAATGAACTAGGTGAAAATGAGCCTTTCTCATTAATAAGAAATGACCCTGTTACTTGTGTATGTTACTATAGGTCTAGGAGAGACTCACTACATAAATTGATATCTCATGTTCAAAAGTACTATGGGGAGATCAATCACTACTTCTACGTAACAGAATTCCAAAATCAGGGGAGTGAACCTAAACATGGATTATTATGGATGAAGTTTGTACCAATCTATGGTAAAGATACAAAAATTGAAACCAAAAATTTCATTGATAAGTACTTGCCAACTAATTCATCACTCATTGCAAAGGAGATTAGAGCCCTACAACACCATTCTCACACAAAAATTTGTAGAAAGCATAGAAATTCTAATTGCATATTTAATTTCCCAATACTACCAATGAAGGAAACAAAAATAATTGAGCCTCTTGAATTTGATAGTAATAAAACAAAAACACACGCGAAGCTAATATTTGAGGCATTAAATAGTACAAGATACAATGAAAATAATACACTTGATGGCTTCCTGGATACCCTTGGGTTAGTACACAATGAATACATACATGTTATCCAATATACTCTAAATTGAGAAACTCTATTATTGCAAAGAAAACAAGTTGACACCTAGAAAAATAACTTTGAACAACACATTCTAGGAATTTGGATTGCAAACATCGATTCCTAATTCATACTTGACTCATATGCAGCTACAATGCACCGTAATTCCTACATGAAAAAAAAAAGATAAAACACTTACAAGAACATTTAGGGACATAAGCGAAGATCAGCTCAGAACAAAATATGACATCATGAATACTGTTAGTTCTCTAGGGAAATCTTTGGTCAACTTGCAACAAATTCTTGCACATCAAGCAGTGCATATTGTGTTATCACTTCCACTAAACTCTAGCTCATGGAAGTGTACCTTCATCAACACATCTCCAGTGGACGAACGTGCATTTTTTCTTAAAAGGAAAAAAATACCTGCAAAAGGAAGCAGACGACTCAGAAGACATAATTTTCCCATCAATTATCGACTACTATATTCTATGACCTTTAGCTAACGATGTTGTATGTTTAGCATAATTCGCATGTAATTATACAAAGAGAGGACAAAAACACAAAAAATCAAGTAGACCATATGTCATCAGATGCATGAGATAACACAAATACAAGGAAATTTAAAATTATTGTACAAAACAACTAATGTTATAATATTTGTATCAAGTAAGTGAAATTACGATCAAGAAAAATCACCCAACTTGGCAATCTATATATGTTGCATTCAAAAACATAGTGAAGGAAAATGAACAAAAGTTCAGATTTGTTACAACACCTAAATGGGGTGACATAGATGATGCAATGCATGCAATAGAAACAAAAACTGAACAAATATTCAACATAGACAGTCTGAAATCAAATGAAACAGATAGTACAACATTTGATAAATCCATAGATGACAAATACGAAAACTATGACTTCCAAAATGATTTGGAACATTTCCAACATACAAAGAACTTTGCTCTATGATCTACAAGACCATACGAAATTGTGAAACAACCACATATACTTGAAGACATAGAGTACTATAAGTATATGTGACAATTAAACACAGAACAAGCAAGAATAGTCACTAATGTTGTAACAAGAAAATTGTATAGACCACATGAACTTATCTATTTTTTTATTAATAGGAGCCACAGAAATAGGAAAGACACACACGGCTAAGGAAATTTTCCAGTTCTTAGTACACATACATAATGAGGCATTTCCTTATAACCCATCACAACTAAAAGGAATAATCATTGCATACACGGGACCCCCACCATTGTTTCTCTCAGCATTTTCAGTTTCCTTAATTGTAGCACAAATTACTATTTTTAGCAGTTTTTTGGGTCCTGAACTTCCGGAGCCGTTTTGAGGCCCTAAACGACGTTTTTTGGGAAATCTAGGGCAAAATGGGTCCATGGATGGATGTTGCCTCCCAAAGTGGTAGTGCTCGGATAGATCTTTCTAACGAGCTATTGTACGCATCAAATGGAGATCGTATGCCAAAGTTACGACCCTGGGAAGTTGGTGTACCAATTTACCCAAATGGGGCCCATAGTTTGGCGTTTCATCTTATAGGGTTAGGTTTTGGAATGTTAAGGGTTTTCCATTGTTTCTCAACAATAAATAGGCCTTCGAGCCTCATTGTAACATAGTTCAGAGGCATGTAGCCACCACATCTCTTCTCAAAGATAAGCTACCATCGCCCTGGCTGGTTTATTTCCATTTCTGGTTGTAAGCGTATTTCAGTATTTTCCATTAATGAAATGAAGTATTATTTCTGATGCATATCTGTGTTTATGGTTATCTCTGTAATTTGTTGTGTTCCTATTTAAATCCGGATCAGTGGTATCAGAGCGGTCTGCTTTTTCTCTATTTTTCTTTGCATGTCCCCAACGAGGTCGGGATATAAGGAGTTAGGGCTTGAACTGGTCAAACCTTTGGAAGACCAACCTCGCAAATCCCGATGGCCTCCCATGGAAGATGAGAAGAAAGACAAGGGGGCAGGAGATCCTATCAAAATCTTGCTCGAAGAAGCCCTCAAGTGACAACAGAACGCGATGATGGACAGCTTTTCCCAGATCCTTTAGCGGCTACCCAGAAGTGACGCATCGGCTTCCAGCAGCTACTCTGGAAATGCCACGCCCTTTAAGGTACAAGTTAATTCTGAAATCCCCATATTAGAGGGTCAGATAGACGCATATTTCGTAGATAAATGGTTAAATCTGCTAGAGGGTTATTTTTCTGTTCATGAATTTTTGAGTCAGGAAAAGATTGTTTTCACTCTTCTCGAAGCAGCCCCCCACGTCAAGGACTGGTGGGAAACCTATTGTGAGCAGAAGGATGAAAGTATTGGCTCATTATTTTCAGCCGCATCCACCTGGAATTCATTCTGGGATGCCATCAAGGAGCAGTACTACCCTGTCGAAAGCTATGAGGATGAATACATAAAGTGGACCACGCTACGGTAGGGAAGGGACCAAGACGTGCCGGAGTTCTCCAATCTTTTCCATACCCTTTGAAAAAAAGTTGGGTATCAAGGATTCGGAGCAGCATTTGATACTCAAATACCGCGGCTGCCTGCACAAGTACATCCAGGAAGAAATACAATTCCTGAACATCTCCTCGCTCAGCACAGCATACCGATATGCTATCAAGGTCGAGCAGAAGTTTAAATAGAAGAAGCGAGACTTTGGATCTGCGAATCCAAAGTAGGGGAAAGGTGCCCCTAAACCACAGAACAAAGGACAAAGCCAAGGTAGGGCAGCCCAAGACAACCCGCCAAAGCTGCAAGAAAAGAATAGCGCCGCAAAGCCAAAAAGGGACACGGGAAAATGGTGTGAGTTCCATAAGAGCTCCACTCACAACACAAGTGAGTGTCGCGCCAAGAAGTCACTGGTGGCTGAGCTAAAGGTTTCAGAATCAGATGCATGTTTCGACTCTGAGTCAGAACCCGACAAGGGGAATGACAAAGGGAAGCAGATCATTGATGCGGATCCCAACACCACTATTGCTACTGCAAAGATCCAGAAAAATGAACCCGAAGATCTAGAGTAGGAGGAGTGTCTCTTCCACTCCTAGATGTGGGTAAAGGGCTCCCCGATACAGTTCATTGTTGATAGCGGGAGCCAAAAGAACCTCATTTTGATAGAGGTCGTGAAGCAGTTGGGCTTACCAACCACAGCACATCCACAACCGTACACCATCGGGTGGCTTCACCAAGGACGAG
Organism: Pinus tabuliformis; assembly: GCA_031772625.1. Classification (NCBI taxonomy): domain Eukaryota; kingdom Viridiplantae; phylum Streptophyta; class Pinopsida; order Pinales; family Pinaceae; genus Pinus; species Pinus tabuliformis. The sequence continues at coordinate 1,430,030,670 of CM062816.1, forward strand.
ATCTTCGTGTGAGCCAGCAGTGTCACCTTCCATACAACGTGAAGCCCTTCACAGATGAGGTATTGTGTGACATTGCTCCCCTTGAAGTTTGTGATGTATTATTAGGACAACCATACTTGTGGAAGCGACATGCTGTATATGAATCAAGGCCCCGTGGTGTTATTATTACATTGGGAAATAAGTTGTACAAGATACCAGAGGTAGCACCACATACTGCCATCTCTTTGATTACTGCAAAACAACGCAGTAAGCTCATTTCCAAAATCAGGAAATTTGTTTCCCTGAAGGAAACAAGAAGACGGTGGTTGCGGCCTCCAGACAGGGCCCCTCCGCAAGACAACTACAAATGGACAAGGTCGTGGAGGAGTACAAGGACATCTTCACCTCCCCTGCAGGGGTTCCTCTGCACTGTCAGGTCAAGAACTCCATCAATCTCACCCTAGGTGCGCTGCTACCCAATGGACCAATTTATCGGTGCTCCATTCTGGAGAACGATGAAATCAAGAGGCAGATTTAGGAGCTCCTGCAGAAAGGTCACATCCGTCTGAGTTCATCGCCTTGTGGGAGTCCGATCATGTTGGTATAGAAGAAGGATGGGATGTGGAGACTTTGTATTGACTACCGGGCGCTGAACAAGATCATTGTCCGTAATAGGTACCCAATCCTGTGGATTGATGACCTCCTAGACCAACTAAAGGGGGCGAAATATTTCAGCAAGATCGATCTGAAGTTAGGATATCACCAGGTAGCAATCGAACCCTCTGATATGTGGAAGACTGCCTTCAAATCCAAGGAGGGCCTTTTCGAATGGTTGGTTATGCCTTTCGGATTGACGAATGCTCCTGCAACCTTCATGAGGCTAATGGATGACATCTTGCGGCCATTCACCAACTCATTTGTAGTAGTATACTTGGATGACATTCTGATCTTCAACCAGAGTTGGGAAGAGCACCTCCACCACATCTGACAGGTTCTCCAAACACTGCGGCAACACAAGCTATGTGCCAATTTGGAGAAATGCACTTTTGGCATGACCCAGGTTCAGTATTTGGGATACATCATTGATGAACAGGGGGTGCATGTGGATCCAACCAAGATCCAACTCATTCGGGATTGGCCATCTCCAACCACTCTAACAGAGCTCCGCAGCTTTCTAGGTCTTGCCAACTTCTACCACAGGTTCGTGTTGGGGTTTTCTCATATTACTTGGCCCTTGAGTCAAGTCACCAAGGGAGGAGCGAAAGAAAAATTATTTTGGTCTGAATCTCAACAGAAGGCATTCATAGAGTTGAAGAATCGCCTCTGCATGGCACCAGTGCTCGCGTTACCAGATTTACAACAACCATTTGAGGTCGAGACAGATGCCTCTGACTATGCTATTGGGGCAGTCCTTACTCAACATGGACATCCAGTGGCATATCACAGTGAAACACTTTCAGACACAGTCCGGAAGTACCCCACTTATGATAAAGAGATGTATTCCATTGTGCAGGCCTACCAACAATGGAAGCATTACATTTTGGGGAAGGAAACGGTCGTCCACATAGACCACCAACCCCTGCAGTTCATACAGACCCAAGGGAAATTGCAGAATGATCACCATCAGAAGTGGTCTACATACGTGCAACAGTTCCACTTGAATATCAAGTATAAGAAGGGTAGCACCAATAATGTTGCAGATTGCCTCAGTCGACCACTGATCATGGCATTAACCACTGTGCTTAACTCTTGTGGGCACGAGATTTCGGATTGGCCAGTTCTCTACAAAGGCGACCCAGACTTTGGCCACACATATCAGACACTCTTGGAGGGTCGGGATGTGCCAGATTTTCACCTCCAGGATGCCCTGTTATGCCACCTGGGTCACCTTTGTGTTCCTTCAAGCGAGCGTGCCAAGATGATTTGGGAAGCACACTACAGTCGAGCTGCTGGGCATTTCGGGGTCGAGAAAACAGTGGCATTACTACAAAATTATTTCTATTGGCCGAATCTTTGACAGGATGTTGGGAAGTACATTAGATCATGTATTGCATGTTCCATTGCCAAACCGACCATCAAGAAGTACGGCCTCTATACCCCATTGCCTACCCCTAGTCGACCTTGGGAATCCATCTCCATGGATTACATGTCAGGCCTTCCTTCCACTAAGCATGGAAATGACTGTGTTTTTGTCGTCGTCGACAGGTTCTCGCAGATGGCCATTATGATGGCCTGCAAGAAGAATATCACAGCAGAAGCCACTGCTAAACTCTTCTTTGAATGAGTGTGGGTGCACTTTGGGATCCCACAGTCTATCATCTCAGATCGGGACAGTCGGTTCCTCAGCACATTTTGGTCCAGTCTCTGGTCAATGCTAGACACCAAACTCACTAAGTCCACAGCCTTCCATCCTCAAAATGATGGCCAGACAGAGGTTGTCAATAGGATGATTGTGCACAATCTGCGCATGTATAACCCAAAGCATCCACGCACATGGGACGAGAGGCTCCCCTATGTTCAGCACAGCTACAACCGAGCTCTTCACAACTCCACTGGCCATAGCCCTTTTTAGGTGGGTTTGGGATTCCAGCCACTATGCCCCGTTGATGTGGCCATGCCACTTGCAACTACTCACATAAATTCAGCTCATGTCCAGTCCGAAACAGATAAGGCCACTAGCTTCATTGAGTGCATCCAACATATTCTCCAGTAGGTCCATGACATTATGGAGAAATCAAATGCCAAGTACAAGCAGCGACATGATCAACATCGGGTGCCACACCAGTTTCAGGTGGGCGACAAAGTCTGGTTGCATTTACAAAAGGAATGCCTTACTGGAGCCTATCGGAAACTGAGGCCACTCCTATATGGTCATTACACCATTACTAAGGCTGTGGGAGACAATGCATTTGAGCTCAGCATTCCCCCATTCCTTGGCCTGCACCCAGTGTTCAATGTGGACCGCCTTCGACCATACTTTCCACCATTGCTAGATACATCCGACATTGCAGAACAACTCACACCCACAGAATTAAATCCAGATTGCATGGAACAAGCTGCAACTGATCGAATCATGGACACACAGATCAAGAATACTCACCAACAGAATATCCAACTGTATTGAGTTGTCAAAGCAGGCCAACTCCTTCACCAGGGAAAGTGGCTCACCAGGGAACAAGTTCAGCAAAAGTTCCCTCATCTCATGGAGGAACTCAACGCAATGGGGACCATTGCTTCCTAAGGGGGGAGGAATGATCCAGGTGGATATTGGTGGCCACCTGCCAAGTCCACCTGGACCCCCACCATTGTTTCTCTCAGCATTTTCAGTTTCCTTAATTGTAGCACAACTTACTATTTTTAGCAGTTTTTCGGGTCCTGAACTTCCGGAGCCATTTTGAGGCCCTAAATGATGTTTTTTGGGAAATTTGAGGCAACATGGGTCCATGGACCCATGTTCCCTCCCAAGGTCGTAGTGCTCGGATAGATCTTTCTAACGAGCTATTGTACGCGTCAAACGGAGATCGTATGCCAAAGTTACAACCCCGGGAAGTTGGTGTACCAATTTACCCAAACGGGGCCCACAGTTTGGCGTTTCATCTTCTAGGGTTAGGTTTTGGAATGTTAAGGGTTTTCCATTGTTTCTCAACAATAAATAGGCCTTCGAGCCTCATTGTAACACAGTTCAGAGGCATGTAGCCACCACATCTCTTCTCAGAGATAAGCTGCCATCGCCCTAGCTGTTTTATTTCCATTTCTGGTTGTAAGCATATTTCAGTGTTTTCCATTAATGAAATGAAGTATTATTTCCGCTGCATATCTGTGTTTATGGTTATCTCTGTAATTTGTTGCGTTCCTGTTTAAGTCCAGATCATCTAATTAGCTTGTGTATGAACAATACACCGAACACAAGGACTGACATTGGATCAACTTGCATTCAACCTAACTAGTGTGACAAAACATGGTCTAGTCTATATTGCACTATCACATGTTAAAACTATGGACTCATTATACTTGATTAGCAAATTGGCCCACGAAAACTTCCATGTGAAAAACAAGATATTAGATGAAATGGCATGATTAGAAATAATTGCTACATGGGAACTAGAATTTGTGAAGAAAAGATCTGATAACAAGAACATTTTATCAATTGCAACTCTAAACACGCGTAGTCTGCATGCACATCTTAGTGATGTGATCCATCGCAAAGGCTTAATGGACAATATGATTCTCTATGTTTAGGAAACTCACTCACAGATTTCGCCAACAAACAAAGAATTCTTGCCATTCAAATTTGCAATTTCACATTCTACACATGGAATCCTTACTTGTATAGACAAAAAAATAAAAATCAAAGCAACAAAGACATCATATAAGAAAAAAACTAAACTTACACTAATCGACATGTACTTTCAATAACTAATTTGTTTAATGAACATTTATGCATCATCATTTGAACAAGTATCTATAATAATACAAATTATTAAAGAAGCAAAATTACAAACTACACATACTAATTATGTTTTCTTAGTCATTGGTGACTTCAACATTGACATCCAAGTACAAACAAATTGTAGCAGAACCCTTGTACAATATATAGAAATGGAAAACTTACAAGAAATAACAAGTAAATTATATCTGCGGTGAAAAAAATTGTAATAGATCATATCTGGACAAGCTTTCCTATTAAACAATGTGAAATCAATGTGACATGGGCATGCTAGTCTGACCATAGCATATTCTATGCTTTACTACAACTCTAATCACAATTTTTTGTACACTTTGCTAAATATCCCATTGGAACAAAGTCTATGTTTTCCACCTTTTTTGCATCTATTGTTTCCTCAAAGTAATCCAAGTATGTGACAACACATTGAATGGCATTATGGACATATTTACTATTGAATACAACCTATTTTTCTTGTAAACCTAATAGCTTATAGTCATGTTTTGTACAGATAAAAAGTATGATAAGACAACATGATGACATTGCTGCTGCAGACACCTCCACCTCCTATGAACCTGAAAAAGGTAAGTAAACATCCTTTATGTGTATTATTGCAAGTTTTCTAACAAAGACAATATTCTAATTCAAATTCACTTAATACGGCTCTCTAGACAAAAACAACAGGAAGATTCTCAAATAAAGGCCAAGCATGAAGAATGCAATGCAATCACAATACAAGAGCTTAAAAGCCTCAAAGTGGCAACAACCTTTCACGGAGATGTGCTTGTAACATATAAAACAACATTTGATCGAGCACATGGAGTGGAGTTGTTATGTGTTGATTTAGTTGACACCAAAGGAGACATGAAAATTACATTGAATGTGCCACATAGTCTGATTACTCATGTTGAAGCCAAACTTGTTGTTGGCCAAGGAATTTGTATCAAAGATTTTAAGATCTCTGCAAAAACAATTTATAATCATGGGGTTTGTAGTTGCATATTATTTTTACATGATAGAATCACTTTAGAAATAATACCAGCCATTTGTAAGGAATACAAGTTCCTGGAAACAACAACAATCAGACAACTTGCAACCACGAGATCTCCATTTGTAATATGCATAGTGGCCGCACTTGTCACATCTACAAAACAGACAGGTCTTCAATATGCACTAGACATCAACAATGGTAAATCAGAAGAAGACAAAGCCACGATATGTACAAACTCAATCATGCATACTTTTGCACATTTACTCAAATAGATTTTAAAGAAACTACTTTTAACATTAATGCATTTTGCGATTCAGGTTCATTTGTTTTCTACATTTCTTTCATTCTTTGTTTCCATACGACAACAAATTTTGAGTCAAGAAACACCAATGGTGTTATTTTGCAATGGTGTTAAAGAAAAAGAACTCAGATGATTGGGAACAGGAAAATCCACGTTTATAACGACTGTTAACTCAAACAAAGTCCTTGCAGATCTCAACAAGCTAATTGTCTCAATAACAGAGCTTATTTCAAGTTTCACCAAATATAAATTCTACTAAATTATTTAATGTTCTCACAGAATTTTTATTTTCAATATCTAACACTTCAACTATATTGAAACATCAACCAGGTTGAAGGAGTGCTAACAATAACAAACATTCATGCAGATCCTTTTGTCACAATTTGTAATAGTTGCTCTTTTCCTGCAGATACATTTGGAATAGTTTCCAAGGATGAACTCCATTGTTTCACATGTAAATAGTCAACAACATATTGATGATGTCTCCCATTACAATGCATTATTCAAACAGAAACAAATGTTCAATACAAGTGCATTCTAAAAAACAATTTGTTATTGCATCTTTGTCCATCTTTGACAGACCTCACATATGAAAAGTATCTGGAAGACACTGCTGATGTTACATACAACCTTCGGGACTTCCATGTACAAGTCAGTTTCATACTAGATAATGAAAATGTTATTTTGTGTACAAAATTATGCAAACTTCATTGTCAAAGAGCATTCATATCTTCTGTCTCCATTTTAAAATTAACTTTCTATGACTATATCATGCACTCTTGTAACAAAGATAAAGAATCTCACAAGACCTTTCCTAAGGCACTCTTTTGGGGGATGTTGTTAGTGGTGTTGGGCTACTTTGTCCCCCTCCTCAGGGCCATTGGGTCAGTGAAGCTTCATAGAAACCAATGGGAAGATGGCTACTTTGCAGACATTGCAAAAATCCTAGGTGAGGTTTGGCTGACATGGTGAATAGGGTCAACTTATGCTCTGTCATATATATGAATGTTTGAAACATAAATGAATAGTTCTTCATTCCAGCTGCTTCAGTCTGGGTTTCATACTCCTGTGTTAGGTATTTTAACAATCAGCTTCCAAGAAATATTGCTTCGATGCAATTTCAATTTGCAAGTAACTATAATTGTTCTTTAATTGTTTTTTTTTTTTTTGAAAATGTGCAAATCTACAAATGTGAATTTCACAATTCCCTTTAGCAGCATCTGTGGAATCTTTTTCATTTAAAACTATAAATCTGAATTTCTCAATCTTTGTCAGTTACAAGTTTCTTTATTGGTTAAGGAAATCCTTGTGAGCACAATATTAGCCTCTTCCTTGATAGATTTCCTCTCTCTTTCAAGCCCACTGCTGCTGCTTGGGATTATTTATTCACATGACTATGTGTGATTTGCTACTGTTCCATGATTATACACCATGATTACTATTGTTGATGATGAGATTTTATGCCATGTGTTATCTACTTCGACTGACACTGATGATATTATTATTGATGATGGTGATGGACTATATGATGCTTCTAATACTTTTACATGTTGCTTATATGTGACCTTATTTATGAGTATTACCAGTATTACTCTACATAGTTTGACAAGGGTGAAGGTGAATCATCCGTTGATATGTCATTCATTTTGTTGATCTTATGGTCTTGCATTATATTATGATATTGACTCTATGGACTATTTCTCCCTACTTTGATTCACATCTTGGCCTTACCATTCATCTGTATTGTTCCATATGTTGTTTCTCATGATCCTGATCTATAACCGGTGACTTGACTCTTGTTATCCCTTTGTGGAATTCTTACCTTGGTGGTTCAACGAACTATGTCTAAGTTTCTCTGGACATAAAGCAGAAGAAGTTTTCTTCTAGTCATTTTTCATACTCTATCAATTATTAAGTAGTAACACAGTCAAATAGTGGAATAATCACCATATTGACCTCCCAATATTATCTTGGGACTCTCCATATACCCTTGTCATCCCTCATTTTCATTGCAGTCAAGTTTTTTTAACTCTTCAACCTTTAGTTGTTGCACATTTGAATTAACTTTGAAATCTTGATCCAGTGTAAATGATTCTGGTTTTCCATTTTCAGGTAAAAGAAGAAGTCACAATGATTATGATTCATCAGGGTATTCCACATTGACAGATAGAACCCTCATCTCATCCTCTCGGAGAGGTCCCAGTACCAATGGAAATGTCTTCGATGTTTTTCAAGACCTACAAAGAGTCCCACTATATAGTGTTCTATTACTCCCAAGTCTATCTTCCAGTGTTAGTGCTACTAGATCAAGGTAACCAAAGAAATGCATTAACATGGAGTAACAAGACTAGTTTTGTTCCCTTCTACCTAGGATTGTGTATTAATCATTACCAACATAATATGGACTGCTACTTTAGACTTTGTTGCTAATTGCAGTGTTTTAAACCCATCCTATTCAAAACTAATTAGAGGACGTGAACTTGGGGAGAACAGAACTTAAATGAACATATAGAGCTTCCAAGAAGAATAAGAAAGCACTGATGAGCACCTGCATCATTTCTCCTACACTACTAATTTTAGAAAAACCAACAAAGTCTCTTCTATCATGTACGCTTGCAACAAAGATAAATAATCCCAAGAAGACGTTTTCTAAGGTATTCTTTTGGCAGATGCTATTAGTAGTGTTGAGATGGCTACTTTTCAGAAATTGGAAAAATCCTAGGTGAGGTTTAGTTGACATGGTGGATAGGGGTAGCTTATGCTTTGTCAGATATCCAGATGTTTGAAATAGAAATGAAAAATACTTCATTCCAACTACTTGGGTTTGGGTTTCATACTCATGTGTTGGGTATTTTAACAACGAGCTTCCAAGAAATAGTGCTTGGATGTAATTTCAATTTGCAAGTAATTGAAATTGTTCTTAATTTTCTTATTTTTCCTTCTTACAAGCTCCTTTCTTGGTTATGGAAATCCTTGTGGGGAAAGTCTTAGCCTCTACCTTGATATATTGCATCCAAGTTACATTGAAATTGATGTTAAAGTGTCCCAAGTTTATTGAACTTTTCATGCAAATTACTATACTACCATATACATTTTTGGTTACAGTTTGGTGAATTTCATTATACTATCATATACATTTGTGGTTGTTGTTTTCTCAATTTCATTATCCTATTGTATAAATTTGTGGTTGCAGTTTTCTGAATTTCATTCAAAAACTATCAAATTGATGTTAAAGTGTTCATCTTGTAACTTAACAAGCTTATACACACCATGGCTGTTGTGGACCCTCCAAACGTCTGTTCATACCAGTAATTTTTCCCTGCATACCTCCTACTTCAGAGCTACCATCCCTGTGTAGTGTTGTCTTCATTCCAACTATTTCATTCCTTTTCACCTCATCTAAGGGTCTCGCTCCATACCAAAGCATAAAACTTTCTACTTGACCTCTTTGTGCATTCTAGTCATGCTCACAGAAATGAGAGTGAATGTATCCTTCACCTCATGGGTAGGAACATGATGGGATTCCCACAAAGTGTTTTGGAAGCCCAATTACCTTTGCAACAATTATGGCGAGTGCTCTATCTTGCTTTCTCATGAGTGCAATGAATGATATTGCCTTGATAAGTGAGATCATCTCACAATCATGATCATAGAATCTCTTAGCATATTCTATAGCACCTAAAAACAATGTTACTTCACAGATCTGACAACTATCTTCTATCATGCATTTTTTTTTTGTTTTATCCTTTACTTCAAAAAACTAATAAATTGAATTGAAAATTTAGTTCATGATCCAATGTGATATTTTAACTTGTTATTGCGATTTACATAGTTTATGTAGTTTTATTAGTCTTCTTTGCAAAGCTCTCAAAAACTTTGCAAACTTATATGAATTTTAAACTGGATGCTACAAGCTAACATGGGAAAAAGTAATGCCTTGTTTATGTCAGATTATTTCTTTCTTATTACAATGAACAAGGTCAAGGTTGTATTAGTAGGTCTTGCCTCAATTGTCACATCCTTTGCTCTTGCCATCATGATCTTGGGCACAGACCACTTCTCTGCAATCATTACCTTCATGTGCTTGTTTTTAACATTTACATAAACTAGGATGTCTTCGTGGATGTATGCACAAACTCACTCTCCAAATTGTATACATTATCATCTCTCTTCTTCATCATCACCTCTATCAATTCCTAAAAACCTCTCATTCTACAAACGAAAATTGTTGAATTTTTCCCCTTGCAGCTGAAAGTTTTCATCCATGCTAGAAGCGTGCACCTAGTTTTGAACCTGCAACCATGAAACATGGTGTTAGATTTTTTTCTATGCACTTTAATTGTATCATTTCATTCCCTTTTATAAGGACTTCAATTGTGTCATTTTTTTCCTCTAGTTATTTAGGCAAGTGGTGAGAGGTAAGCAATCCTAGCTAAGAGGTAAGAAATCCAAACTATGAAGGCTAAGGTAAGCAATCCAATCTCTGCCTAGCTTATCTCTGACCTTTTCCAGTTTTTGTGATCTTTAGTCAAGCTAAGGTCATGATTGTCAGTCTAAGGGAGTGAGATTAATATCACCATGACCTACACATTTGGTACAATGTGAAGGCCCTGGGTTTACAACAACGAAATCTCTTCCAAGATGCCCCTTTTGGACATGATAAGGAAACCTACTATTTATTTCTATGTTGATCTAATAACCTCACTTACTGATGCCATGCTTAGGATTACTACATAGATCCGTTGCAAAAAAACAGTTTATTTGGCCATAATCTAGCATCAAATGTTTCATGCTACTATTGAACTACTTCAAGGATAAGGCAAGAGAAGAATGGCATGGATGAGCGGGTGGATGGCCTACCCTGCTAAGGATAACCATGTTTTATTCGCTGGTTCAAACTTCGAAGTTTATTGTTAATTTTAATGTTGGATGGTTCAAACTTTGGCATATGTTGTTAGTGTTAATTTTAATGTTTACTGAATCAGACTTTATAAGTTAGGTCTTTGTGTTACTATTTATTGGTTTAGTCCACAAAAAAATTTATTTTCCCGAAGTGTGCTCTACAATCACTTGTTCTCTCTATATCTACAAACATATTATTCACTCCAATCTATACCAAAATCACTACAAAGTTGCTCCCTCAACCACCCACTCCCTTCTCTTTCCACTTAACGCATGGACTAGCTGTTGTGCAACCCATCTTGTTTAATGTCAAAAGTCATAGAGGCTTTCACATACTCAATAATTGACAATGTACACAGAGAGACTCTCCATAAATAACATTTACAATATACTTGTTGGAGATTTATAAGGCTTGGCATATTCTTCGACACCCATTCCTTCTTGCGACATGTACTCTCTCATCAATACACCCTCAAAATTAATAATTTGATTTAAAAATTGTAGATTTCGAAAAAAAAAAAGGAAAATAAATACATTTAGTTAAAAGACTCTTTGTTGAATCTCTATTGGATAGAATTAGATAATAAGCAATATAAATTTACACTTCTATTTTTTTTAATTAACAACTCAAAACAAACATTTATATTAATTATGTATTCAATTGATTATTTTTTTATTTTTATTTTTTAGTAGGAAAGTGAATAGGAAGAAGGAAAAAAATGGTAATGTATTAATTTGTATAATCTTTAGCCAAAATAGTTTTGAAATCATATCGTCTCTTCGTAATAATGATATGAATAAAAATGTTTTGATACAAAATTTTAGTTAAAATATGTTTGAAAATAATATATTTTTATATTTTCAAAGTGTATTGGTAAGAAGTTTCATAAAAGATTTTGGGAAGTAATCTTTATTATCAGTTTTTTCCTTATGACATAATATAACATTTGTCTCATAGTTAAATAGCATTGGTAAGTGATTGTCTCGTGGTTAAATTGCATTGATCATATATTCTTTTGTTGTTTCTTAGTCATTTTAGTCAAAGTTTTGGGAAAATGTGGATTTCTATTTTGCATGAATTGAAAAGTAATTTTATAATTTCCTCGAAATATTATTTTGAATTTTTCATTGGCCTAGCACCTTCTGATGGGACCTAGTTCCCCTAGTGGAGAGTGTTTTATTTTTTCTATTTGTCAATACCTGACAATTGATTTAGAAATAAACAAACAAACAAAAATTCTGAGTAGCCATTTTGTCGGTGAACGCTTTGACATTAACACTGAAACTGACATTTTTATGGTACTTCTCTTTCCCATTATTACAAAACTGACCTGGTTACATGTCCTTTGCATAAGCGTAGGAGCGGGTGGGAGTAGACGATGGCAAGCTACAAAAGTAGTTGTGAGAAGATTCTTTTACAAATTTCCATATAGTATATCGCATGAATGTTTATGGAGAATGGGGTATGTGTGAGAGTAGATAGAATATTATCATGTTTCGTTGTGTAGATCTTTTGCTGTGTGGAATACGAAGTTTGTGTGGGAGAGCAGTTGTGCAGAGCTTTTGATTTTAGAGCTATGTATCTTTGTAGAATGATTAATATTGTTAATTCCAATGTTTTGATTTTTTCGGGATATACAGTCTTGATCTACGTTATTAGATCAACATCAGATAGTGCTTGTTGATCCCTTTCTAGTTTTGTCTAGCTTAAAGTTAATAGGTCAAGATCATACAGTGGTCATTGTGCGGAGGGAACATGTTGTTGTTCAAAGGTGGTTATGCAAAGGAAGCATGTACAGAAGAGGTGTGTGCGAATATAGGAATTAATCAATTAATTTAGTATTGTTCTGAGCATTAGTGCATGAATTGAATCTTTGCAGAGGATAGGGTATGTGCTGAGATTTTAGTGTGTTAAGATTTTATGGCGAACAAGAAATTAGGACTGTGTATTTTCTAGAGAAATATGATTATGTAATGTATGAAGGTATGTGCAGGAGAAGAAGCATGTACGGATGTGGGATATTTCATTGTGCATAGCTTTTACTGTGTTGAGATTTTATGGCAAAGATGAAATTTGGATAGGGTATTTTCGAGAGAACTATGATTATGTATCGTATGAGGGTATGTGTAGGAGAATGGGGAATATTATTATGTTCCGTTTTTAATAGCTTTTAATATGTGGAGATGGCATATTCTTTTCGATTTCTCAAACAAATATAATACATTTACAAATTTTCAGATCGTATATCGTATGAATGTTTATGAAAGATGAAGTATGTGCAAGATAATGGGGAATATTATTATGTTTAGTTATGTGAAGGTTATACTATGTGGAGTTCAAAGTATGTGTGGGAGAGAAATTACGTAGAGCTTTGAGCAAAATGGGTTATAAAGTTTGTGCGAGAGATTTCATTGCGTGGGGCTTTTATTAGGACATGGTATTTTTGGGACAACTCAGGGTGCATGTGGAAATTAATTAAGGTGGGTCACGTTTGTCGATTTTCCAAACAAATCTAATAATTTTACACATTTCCTTATGGTATATAATATAATTTTTTACAGAGGAAGAGGTATGTGCACAAGAGTGAGGAATATTATTATGTTTTATTGTATGGATATTTTTTAGTGTGGAGTATGAAGTATGTGTCGGGGAGATATTGCATAGATATTTTCATTTAGAACTATGAATATTTGTAGAGGACGAGGTGTTTGCAGGAGAACATAATGATTAAAGTTATTAATTTTCATTGTGCGATGTTTTTATTGTGGGTTTGTGCAGGGAACAGGTGGTGTGTAATACAATTTTGAAATTATGCTTCTTTTCCATATGGAATAATGCACAATCACTTGCTCTTAGCTAGTTCCTTAATTAGTAATGCTTTACAAATACTTATTTACAATTGACTACTATAACTTTTATGACTTACAATACAAGCTCTAGAATTTCCAAACCAATCTAATACTTTTACACATTTTTTGATCATATATCATATGAATGTTTACGAAGGACAAGGCACATGTAGGAGAGCGGGGAATATTATGTTTCATTGTATGAAGATTTTACTGTGCAGAGTATGAAGTATGTGGAGGGGGGAAATTGCATAGAGCTTTAATTAGAACTATGGATCTTTGTAGAGGAAAGCGTATTTGCAAGAGAACATAATGATTAAAATTATTAATTTTCATTGTGCAAGGCTTTTACTGTGCATTTGTGTGGGTGCATGGGTGGTGAATAATGCAATTTTGAAATTTTGTCTCTTTTTAACAATTTACAAATACTCATTTACAATTGACTACTCTAACTTCTATGACTTACAATATAAGTTTTAATATGGGTTTCACATAAGGAAAAACTTCGTATAATAAAACATGTTTCTATATTTACTAGGACTTATTTAAATACTTATTTACTTTAGGTAAACAAATTATATATGTCTATAAGAATATTATTTACAAAACTTGGTTTACACTTCAGCATTGTAAAATGAAATATGATGTTTTTCGTAGTGTTTCAAATTACGTTAGTTCTTTGATAGTGTGTTATTGGTGCAAATGTTAGGAAATGGCCATGATATGATCATCTATGTCATTGGTGTCCTCTTCATTGATCAAATTTTTTATTTTTCGATTAAAATGTTATACGCTGAGAAGATGGGGATATGATTCTAGCATTAATGATAGGTGCATCATTTATGGTTCATTGGCACTACATCATATTCCCATATTATTAGCATAGAACATTGTGATCAAGTAGAGCCTCTTGATAATTCTAGGGCTACTCTTCGAAGCATTTTGCTGCCTCTGGATCATAAAACATCGACAAACAATATAAGCTCATGTTCATTGTAGATATTTCTTTAACTCTTCCTTGAATTAATAACATGGAGTTATCTATTGTTGGTATGATTGTTGTGCTACTTGGTTCTTTTGTTGGGTTCATTTTATTTGTTATAGTTTTAAGCTATAGAAAATACACAAGACTTGTTATTTTCAGTAGATGATTATTACATTATGCTGAGGAAAATGTAATGTATTGATATGTGTTGAGTATATTTTTCAATTATAATGTTATGTGTTGAGGATATGAGGATATCATATTACAATTAATGACAATTGCATCATTTTTGGTTCATTGACACTGCATCATATTCCCATATTCTCAACAAGAACACTATGATCAAGTAGGGGCTCCTGATAATCTTAGGGCTTCTCTTCAAAGCATGTTGGTGCATTTGGAACATAGTAGACTGAAAAACAATATAAGATTTCATTCATTCTACATAATGCTTTATCTCTTGTCTGAATTATTAACATGGCATTATCTATTCGTAGTGCGATTGTAAGAATTTTCATTTTTAGTAGACGATTATTTCACTTGCTTTATCATTAATACTTGCAAATCAATATCGATACACTTAAAGTACATGAAATATTTTTAGTTCAGTTGGTAAAGGATAATTTACACGTTTCATTTCTCAAATTTATAGCAATCAAATTTGGAATAGAGACGATTATTTTATTTCAATTCAATTGTGATTATTATAAAAATTATGGTATTTGGTTTGTATTATGTGAGATTTGATACCATCAATTTCGCTCACTTTCTGTCATCAATATTGCATTGAAGGCATTGTGACGGTTAAAAATATAGACTAGATAGCACTGTATCTAGATAACGACAAGGAAGATTAAAGTATGATTAGGAAATAATGTTAGTTGATTTATTTCAATTCAATTTTAATTATTATTATTATAGAAATTATGGTAATTTATTCGTATTCTGATACAGATTGCGTTAAATTACTTACTGTCACTTCTCTTGGTTGTACACTATCAATATTACATTGATAATAGTGTATCTAAATAATGAAGAGGACAATTAAATTCTGAATAAGAAATGGCATCGACTGCTTTCTTTCAATTCAGTTTTCATCTCTCCATGACGAGCAAAAAGACAAGTTTCTCTTCTTGAGGAGAAAAAGTTGTGGCAAGTTGAACGTTGGTTGTGGTAGGCTACATAAGTTGTTTTTGGGAGATACTTTTACAAATTTCTAGATCGTATATCGTATGAATGTTTATGGATGACAAGGTATGTGCAAGAGAATGGGGAATACTACCATGTTTCATTGTGCATAGATTTTACTGTACGGATTATGAAGTTTGTGTGGGAGGGAAGTTGCATAGAGATTTGATCTTAGAGTTATGTATATTTGTAGAATGATTAATATTGTTAATTTTAATTTTCTGGTATTAGCGTTAAACAATTAATTCAGTATTGTTCTAATCATTAGTGCCAGAATTGAATCTTTGTAGAGGATGGGGTATGTGCAAGATATTTCATTGTGTAGAGCTTTTACGGAAAAGAAGAAATTACGTCAGGGTGTTTTAGGGAGAAGTATGATTATGTATCGTATGAAGGTATGTGTAGGAGAATGGGGAATATTGTTATGTTCCCCCATGTGGAACATTTACTGTACGAAGATGGTGTATGCTTGTCTTTTTCTCAAACATATCTAATACTTTTACATATTTTCAGATCGTATATCGTATGAATGTTTACGAAAGATGGAGTATGTGTGAGAGAATGTGGAATATTATTATGTTTCATTATGCAAAGCTTTTATTGTGTGGAGTAGGAAGTATGTCTAGGAGAGCAATTGTGTAGAGTTTTTCTTTTAGAACTATGAATATTTGTAGAGGACATGCTGTTTATGGTGTTATTACTCCAATATTTCTCAGGAGTTTATTAGAAAGAAATGATTAGAGGTAACCACAAAACTACTTTGGAGATTAGGATCTAGCCTTCCTAAGTCTTAGAGAGGGCTCTCTCTTCATGATTTAACTTTGTTTAGTTATTTCATTTTAGGCTAGTTATGGTTGTACTTGGGTTTTGATCTGGATTTCGTGGTGGGATCACTTACTTAGATGAAAAGAAGGGTGTCTTTTACCATTGGGCTATGGGGTCAAATATCAGACAAACAGGACTGGATCAAGTTCTAAAAATAGTGTCTACAAGGCAAGATAGATGAGTTACTTCAAATCTCAAAGGCTAGATGGTGAAGTGGTTTTGAATCAGATCCAGGGAGCAATTAAGGGTTCCTTAGGCCAGATTATGAAGAAAGTGAAAAAGGTCAACCGGGATGGAAGAGCAATTAAGGATTCTCAAATCCAGATGTCAGAGAAAAACATAGAAATGATCAATTGTTCAAAACAAAGTGCACTTAAACAAATTCTGAGATAAATTTCCAGTTAATTCATTCAACTTTAGATAAAGTTCGAGTTTGTGAAAGACATAAGAAAATAACAAATTTGACAAAGAAGATATTTCACTATAATAGCTCAACACATGAATACTGTAATGCAATCTCTTTATTACTTGGTCCAGTCTGTTGACTTGAAAAAGTGGTACAATAATCCTTAGGTTATGATCAAAATAACTCTACAAATGTGTAGCAATCCACCCTCAATACTTCAAATTATGAAGTATTTATACAAAAATAATTTACAAAATATCACAAACTATTTTAGGAATTAATCTAGGAGAAATAAATATCTTCATGCAAGAAGATAGAGATAGATATTGAATTGTTGTTTGTTGTCCCTACTTATTAGGTTTTGTTGTCTTTAATCTTTGATATTTTGCCTTTTAATCTCTGCTTTGTTGTTTGGTATTCACGATGGATGTTCTATTCACTCTGACCTTTCAACTGATACACTTTCGTCTGATAAACTTTCACCTGGCTGGCCTGTAATTATCCTTTTACTGTGCTTTTCAATCTTACTGTACATTTTTACATTTTGACTGTGTATTTCTATAGTAAGTCATTTAATTTCTCCCATGTTTCAGCATCTGGTAATTGGATATTTATCATCTTCCTGTAAATCTCATCTGCCTCCATGTACTTGGTAAAAGTAGGCTTATTCAAAAAAAGGTGTTTTACCTCACGCTAGAGGTAAAACAAATTCTCAAAAGTTTGGTATAGGAATTTGCCAGTTGGGATCCCCTTCATAGATGAACTGTTCACTTGATCTCAGGCCACTTCTCTGATTTTCCTGTTATAGTCCTCCTCTGGCATTAACTTGTCATTTATTACCAAGGGATTAGGTACACCCTTTTGCCTCAAAACTTAAAACTTAACCATGAATCTGTCTATAGCAAATTTCATGGTTTGGCACTTATCTTCAAGGTTTAACATTAAATTCCTCTTGGTGAGGACCATTTTCGCTTCTAATATTGTACCTATCCTGTCAGGTATCTCTAATTCCTGCATTTCATACTTATTTTTGGAGTTGAGGAAGTGAATGATCCTTACAGCTTCCTCTGGAATGTCTCTTAGTTCTACTTTTACTCTCTGTATGGCTTATGTAGCCTCTTTTACTAAGTCAATCTATTCAAAAATTACTTGGATGGATGGAAAAATATCATTGATAGAGTCAATGATATTGGCCCATGGTTGTTCCTTAGCTTGGCCTAGGGTTTTCTTCAAAGTTAATTCCTTCTCCAAGCTTTTTATTCTTTCATTCATCTTGGTGGATTTCTGCACTTCTTCTTTTTGCATAATTTAGGCAAGCTTGTAGTTAGTCTCTAGACTGGTTACCTTTTCCCTGAGCTTGTTCATTTCAGTGGTCTGAATGGACATGTCTTTCATTACCTTGACCAATTTTCTAGCCTCATCACCTGTTGACCCTATTGCTATTGACCCTGTTGCTGATGTAGACACTGTCGAAGTTGACAGTGTTGTAGCCATTGGAGTAGTAGGAGCTAATGACGTTGCCAAAGTGGAAGGTACTATAGTAGTAACTGTTGGGATAACGGTGGCAGGGGTAGTCTCCGGACTAGCTTGTTTTACTTGTATCAAGCTATCTAACTCCTTTTCCATTCCCTTCAATTGATCATTTAATTGTAAAACCAGGTCCATCATCTATTCTTGATGTGTTTGGCTCTGCAGGACCTCTTTTGTCTATGGGTGTTCTGAATGAGGAAGTTTTAGTTGGTTTTTAAGAGTTACAATGTCCTCATTCTTCTTCTTAATCAATTTCTCAGCAGCTTTGATGTCATTGGGATCATGTCCCAACTCAATTACCAAGTCCTCCAATGACTCGATCCTGTTGTCCTTAGCCTTTGAGGAGGCCTTTTCCAATTTATATTGGGCTATAATGTTATCTAGTGAACTCTGTAGCTTATGTGCAGCCATGACCTTTCCTGTCAGGGTAGAGTAGATCATCTCTCTAGCCTGCTTGTGGAATTCAATCTAGTCAATGGGATGAACATCCTTGGCTAACACTTCGAAATCAGTTTTCCTATAGTCAACTAATGTTTTTGGCTACTGAACAGTAGGCTACATGAAGGACACCTACATTTTCCCTGCTTTGATGTCAAAAGCTGACATCAACCTGCTCTGACTAGCTGGTGTGTGCTTGAATTATTGGGCATATATTTCAGCCTTTAACTTCTCATTTCTAAACTTTATCTCCTTGTATCTGTCCTTCATATATTTTTCCTTATCTGTTGGCCTGGTGAAAGAAGAAACCTTGACACTAAGTTATCTCTCAATCAGTTGAGTGTTAGATGTTGATGAATGTTGTGTTTCTCCTGAAGCAGCTGTGACTTTGCTTCTTTCCACCATTGTGTTAGTGTCAGTGATTTCCATTGATTCAATGGTTTCTTCCTGTTCAGTTACAGGATTCAGCTTGGGCCTTTTCCTGAGCTCAAAATTCTCATCTATGGTCTCCACAGAAGAACTAGAACCCTCCTCCCTATTTCTCTTTGGCTTTCTCTCCTCATTTGCTAGGGTCTGTAAAACATGTGGAATATTCATGTGTTTCCCTAGTTCTAGAACCTGCAAGAAAGAACTTTCATCAATTTGTTTCTCTACATCAATCAATGTATTTTCTACATCCATTACTGTGTTATCCATGTCAATTAATGTGTTTTCCAACCATTCTGATTGGTTTGAAAACCCCTCAATATCCGGTCTAGGATGGTGGATGAAAGGTACCAATTTGACCTTAATTCTTAACTTATTTATGACCCCATGAGGGCCATACTTCCACATAAAGATGTTCCTGAATTTCATTTCCTACAACATCTTATCAGCCTCTGGTCCAACCTCTCTGTTATTACAAATGAAGGGGCCCAATTGATTTTTCATTTTAAATTGGGTTTTCTTCCTAGCTGCTAGGAAGTTGACTTCGTCAGAATTGATGATCTGCCTAAAATATTCTAGTGCAAATATCCTCATAGGGAGGTATTTGGGAAGTTTGTAAGGGGCAAGTTGGCATCCATAAATTCTAATCTTTGTGTGGTTCTGGTATAGATACCAATCTCCCACCTTACCATTCTTCGCCAACTATAACATCCTTTTGATTTCACGGATGATTTTTAGGTTGAGGGCTACTGGTCAGCAAGTTCATGACTGGATGGACAAATGAGTCAATGAAATCTTTATAGGTGAACACAGTGGAGTATTTCTAGATCAAGGGTGTCCAATAAATAACTGACCTTGGATTCCCTTTGGTATCCAACTTCTAGATGCTGACAGGGAATTTGTCTAATTTATAATATAAAAACATATGAAATAACATAGATGAGTACTTGAAGGCTCTCCCAGTTGGTAGTCAGGTGAACTATTCACGCATCTTGTTTGCAATGAGTTGAGCATAGTTGTAAAGGACATCAAGAGGCCTTCCTGGGCTAAAGATGGAAAGAAAGGCGAGGACAACCACATCCATATTCTCATCTGAGGTATATCCTAGGATGCAAGAGAGCATTGTAATAATCTATTTGCCCCTCTCTAAAAAAATGGTGGCAACATAAGGGGGACTATCTGTGGGAGTATGGCGATCCTCTATGATGAAATTCTGGAAAATTGTGCTATTTTGGCTAGGTCTAACTTAACATATAGGTCCAACAAGTCTCCCATGGACAACGGGATCTCATTAGGGCTTGGTTGGACCTGCAACATTTGGTTAATAGACTCTACATTGATGGTAAATAACAACTACTAATTAGGGGTGATAATAGCTCTTTGGCTAGGAATGTAGCAAGCATGATAGAAATGGATGATGCCTGGGAAAGGGTGTACTTCTGGAAACAAATATTTGGGTAAATTAGATTCCCAAAGGTGGATTTCATCGTTTTGGTTTAGGAATCTATCCTTACTCCAGCAATGGAGCTTTAGAAGGTAAGATGGGGAAGCAATATCCTTTATTTGAAAATCTATGTCTGCTAATGCTAGGTGGTCGATGTCTAGGTGAGGGGTTGACAGAGGTCTCACGTCCAGAGAGGTTTGGGAAGCCATGACTGAGTTTATGGATATGAATTAGGCCTATAGTGGTTGTAGAAGTGAGGTTTGGAGGCCCTGGAACAGTGGTATGGTAGTTACAGTTTGTAAAAGAAGCATTTGGGGTTAACAAGTGCAGAGGGAATCAGGAAAGAGATTTGCAGGGCCCGGGGTTTAATTACAAATAATTGTAATTAATTAGTAAATAAGGTAGGAATTAAATATAAGCAAAAGGTTTAATAAAGTGGGACCAGGGGTTATGTGGCAGGGTTTCTTAACTGCACCAAGGGTTGGTGGGTTAAAAGGGTTTGTCGGGAAATATGAAGTGGGGAGTGAATTAAACAATGTTGGGGATAAAACTTAGGATAAGGGGTCTTTTTGGGTTTTTGAAGGGAAATAAGGAAATTAATAAGGGGGAAGTTAATATTTGCAATGGGGAATGGGTTTCACACTAGGGAAAGGGGGTTGTAGTTAGGGAAATGATTTTTGAAGCGTAATTACTGGGGAAACGTGTGAAACCAAGGGGTAAGTGTCAAAATGAGGGGAAAAGGGGATTTATAAATGATAAAGGGATAATGTGGAAATTAAAAGATAAGCCTGTGGGAGAATAGTGAAAGGAGGGGAAATTAGTTAAACCAAGTTGTGAACATATTTGCTTTCTCATACATGCACTTGCACATGAAACATAGGATTAGGCATGATAAATGTGTTTTTGACTCAGCAACCTTGTACATTTGCAACTTTTCTTCTACCTACCCTTTATTTATCATATCATTTTTTCTTCACTTTATTGGGTGCATTTAAGCTTGCTGACCCTTTATTTCCTTTTCTTTTGACAAACAAACTATCTAGTTCTAACCTTATAACTTCCAATGGCTCAGATTAAGCTGATGAGCTCATTTTTATTCTCTACCTAACAATTGATCTGCTAAGGTCAAACAGTTTGGCTAGATCATTATTCTCTATCTATCAACATAAAATTTAAAGCATGAATAAGTCAAGATTAAGCTATTTGACCATCATGGATTGTGGCATTTGTGACAAGCTGCACACAACCTTATTTTGCATAAAAAAGTAAAAAGTAGTGGCATTTTAATTTGTACAATTTCATGATCTGTTTTATTTCTTTTTGGGGTTCATATTTTTCACTTTTTTGATATTTTCTCTTCCTTTTTGTCCTTTGATTATTCTTTTAGGACATACACTCTTTACATTTTTTAAATTTTAATATGGAAAACATTTTGTAGAAAGGAAAAGTATGTACAAAATTACAAGAATAACCATAGCCAATTAAAAATTATGAATCCTGTTATTATAGGACCCTAACATATGGGAGAACAAAATGATTAAAGTTGTTAATTTTCATTGTACGGTATTTTTACTATGGGTTTGTGTGGGAAAATGGGTGGTGCATAATGTAATTTTTTATTTTTTCCTCTTTTTGACATGTAGTAATGCACAATCACTTGTTCTTATCTAGTTCCATACTGAGTAATTGTTTACAAATACTCATTTTAAATTGACCACTGTAACATTTATGACTTACAATATAAGCTATTGATTTTCCCAAAAAGTCTAATACTTTTACACATTTCCTTAATCGTATATCGTATGAAGGGGTATGTGCAAGAGAGGGGAATATTATTTTGTTTCGTTGTACAAATATTTTACTGTGTGGAGTACAAATTATGTGGGGGGGGGGGGGAGATTGTGTAGAGATTTGATTTTAGAACTATGAATCTTTGCAGAGGATAGGGTATTTGCAGGAGAACATAATGATTAAAATTGTTAATTTTTGTTGTGTGGGATTTTTATTGTGTTTATATGAGTGAATGGGTGGTGCATAATGAAATTTTGTAATTATTTCTCTTTTCAACATTTTAAAAATAATCATTTAAGTTGACTACTGTAACTGCTATGAATTACATTATAAGATTTAATATGGGTTTCACACAAGGAAAAACTTTGTATAATAAAACATATTTCTATCTTCAGTAAGGCTTATTTAAATACTTATTTGCTTTAAGTAAACAAATTGTATATGTATATTAGAATATTTCTTATGAAAATTGGCTTACACATGAGCAATGAAAAAACAAGTATGGACTTTTTTCATAGTGTTTCGAATTATTCGAGTGCTTTGGCAGTGTGTTATTGTTGAAAACATTGGTCAATGGCCATGATATCATCATCTCTGTCATTGGCATCCTCTTCGTTGATAATTTTTTTCATTTTGTCAATTATAACGTTATGTGTTGAGAAAATGGGGATATGATACTAGAATTAATGATAGGTGCATCATTTCTAGTTCATTGGCACTGCATCATATGCCATACTCTTAGCAAAAAAAAATTTGATCGAGTAGAGGCTCCTGGTGATTCTAGGTATTCTCTTTGAAGTGTTTTAGTGCAATTGGATCATGAAAAATTGGGAAACAATATAATCTCTTGTTCTTTGTAGATATTCCTTTAACTCTTCTCTGAATTAATATCATGGCATTATCCATTTCTGGTGTGATTGTTGCACTACTCGGTTATTTTGTTGACTTCCTTCTATTTTTCGTAGTTTTATAGTTGTAGCAAATTTACAGGACTCGTTATTTTCAACAGAGGATCATTACATTGTGTTGAGGATATTGTAATGTGTTGATATGTGTTGAGAATATTTTGTCGATTATAATGTTATGCATTAAGGATATGGGGATATTATATTATAATTAATGACAAGTGCATCATTTCTAGTTCATTGGAAATGCATCATATGCCCATGTTCTCAGTAAGAACATTATGATTGAGTGGGGCTCCTGATAATCGTAGGGATTCTCTTCAGAGCATGTTCATGCACTTGGATCATAGTAGATTGAAAAAAATATAATATTTCATTTGTTCTAGATAATACTTTAGCTTTTGTCTGAATTATTAACATGACATCATCTATTGCTAATGTGATTATAGGAATTTCCATTTTCAGTAGATGATTATTGTACTGGATTTACCATTAATAATTGTAGATCAAGATTGATACACTTGTGTGTGAAAATTACATGAAATATTTTTAGTTTTATTCGAAAAGGATAACTTACACGTGGCATTTCTAAAATTTATAGCAGTTGAGTTGGGAATAGTGACAACTATTTTATTTCAATTCAATTGTTATTATTATAGAAATTATGGTAATTGTTTTGTATTCTATGAGATTGCTTACTATAAATTTTGTTGACTTTTTGTCGTCAATATTGCATTGAAGGCATCAAAACAGTTAAAAATCTAGACTAGATAACAATGTATGTAGATAACGTTGCGGATGATTAAACTGTGATTAGGAAATAACGTTAGTTGCTTTATTTCAATTAAATTGTCATTATTGTTATTATAGAAATTATGGTAATTTATTCATATTCACATACGAATTGCGTTAAATTACTTATTTTTACTCCTCTTGGTTGTACGTTGTCAATATTGCATTGATAACAACATATCTAGATAACAAAGAGGATGATTAGTCTGTGATTAGGAAATAACATCAAGGTTTCTTTCTTTCAATTCAATTGTCATTTCTCTACGAGGATTAGAAAGACAAGTTTCTCTTCTTGAGGAGCAAAATTTGTGGTCAATTGAATGTTGGCTATTTTCTAGATTAATGATATAAGAAAATGCATGTGGGCACAAGTTTCTCTTTGCGAGGAGAAAAAACAAAAATTGTGGTTGATTGAACGTTGGTTATTTTCTAGAGTAATGATATATTGCAAAAGACATTTTTTATTTTCAATTGAGCTTGATGACATCTTCAATCTATCTTTGTGTTTTATATGATATTTAGAGATGTCATTCATGCACAATTGAAATTCAAAGACTTGTTCATATATTCTTTTCCATTATGTTCAAATCCTCTATTTTACATAGATCCAAAGCTCTATACAATTGCTTTTACGAGTATGTATTGTAAATCTTCTCTACTAGTAATGACATCCGTTCTCAATGCCTTTTAGCCCTATATTTCTCTTTTTCATGTATAATTACCACGTGTAACTATCTTGTGCATGAGGAATAAACATATAAAGTTAAATAAATATGAAATCACGTGATACATTATATCGAATGAGTGATGTTAAGTGGGTCTTTTTGTTTAAAAATTAGTGTTATGAGGAAGAAAAGTGTGTGGGAGAACTATGGAAAGAGGAAAATGAATGTGGATGTGTACTTTGGTGATATTCAATTCCATGTATTTGAATTTTTCATTTTGTCGATTATAATGTTATGTGTTGAGAAGATGGGGATATGATACTAGCATTAATGACAGGTGCATCATTTCTAGTTTGTTGGCACTGTATCATATGCCCATATTCTCAGCACAAAACATTGTGATTGAGTAGGGGCTCCTCATAATCGTAGCACTTAATTTTGGAGCATTTTGGTGCATTTGGACCATAGCAGACTGACAAACAATATAAGATTTTGTTTGTTCTCGATATTTCTTTAGCTTTCCTCCAAATTATTAACATGGAGTTATCTATTGCTAGTGCGATTGTAGGAATTTCCATTTTTGATAGAAGATTATTGTGCTCGCTTTATCATTAGTACTTGTAGATTGAGATTCATGCACTTATGTGTGAAATGTGAGTGAAATTTTTTAATGTCATATAAAAATTGTATTTGTTATTTCATACACTCATTCTTTGGCATAAATCATAAATCAAAGCATCTAAGTTTAATATAGCTTTTCTAACATAATAATAATAATAATAATAATAATAACAAGAAATGTGTTAGTGTGTTTTTGTCATTAGCTTAAGAGTCATAAATCAAA
The DNA here is from genome assembly GCA_031772625.1 of Pinus tabuliformis. Classification (NCBI taxonomy): domain Eukaryota; kingdom Viridiplantae; phylum Streptophyta; class Pinopsida; order Pinales; family Pinaceae; genus Pinus; species Pinus tabuliformis. The sequence continues at coordinate 1,430,056,376 of CM062816.1, forward strand.
TGTTATAAGTTTGTAATGTTTTTGTGGCGTAATTTTAACAAGTAACGCATCGGTAGTTGCATTGGCTAGTCATTGATCATTGGTTTTTTCTCTTTTTTTTAGGGGGATGGGGGGCTTGCATGTTGGTATATTTCATAGTTCTTTGCGAGGGAAGGCTCGTTAAAAATTGTTTTATTGTAGTGGACAAAATCAAAACTATATTATAAGAATTATGCATTTTACTTTTCGAGCACAAATACAAATTTTATGATATATGTATTAGGTACATTTTGGTTCATTTTTTTTGTGACTCTATATCTCATCCATAGATAAGAGTTTTATGAGAAATCGTTTGTATATGTATCATTCTTCTTATTTTCTTGTAAATAGTTTATGTTGTGCATGTCCTTGAGCAAACGTTCATAGTGTAGAAATTTTGAATAATATGACACTTATTCACAGAGATTATCCATATTATACACTATTGTGTAATACATGCACAATACATAACCTCCTCTATCTTGATCATCAATTTAGCAGCATTAAAAACAATGAAACATCAATCACATGCACAAATTAACACAGTATGTAACCTGGGGAGAGCATACAGCTGAAAACCCCACACTATCTGTATATTATAATGATTGAGAACATGTAACAATACATAGTACAATACTCCTCACAAGTACTCAGTACTATCTCCACCTATTACACACAAAACCAGCTCAGATCCGAACAAGTCACAGGTTCAAATCTCCTTCGTTGCTTTGCCTGCCTCCACTGCACAATGAAAAGTGAAAATCAAGTGAGCACAAGCTACAATTGCCTTGATATTGGCCCACACTGCACAATCCTCATCGGCATAACTCAATCCATGCATGTGCAAAATCTCATACACAACTGATAGTCACAACTCACCCTTTCACTTACCTCTAACACCTGTCTCTGTTGAACTATCCATGCACTGAGTTAACTGATGTATTCTTTAGTTTCTTTAAGAGTTAATAATTAGTGAATTAATTAACAATCAATTCACACAACTCATCACTAGTGTATTCTCTAGTTAGACTAAATACAACTAGTTCAACTAAGTCAAACTGAACACAACTCCATCAACTCCACATCCAACTCCACAGAACTCACATGCATGAGTTCTAACTGAAGTCCTCCATGCAATAGCTCAACTAACACGTAAGAAACCATGTGATTCCTTTTGTCAGCTGCATGTGCCACATCCGTAGCTCAAACTGAAGTGCTCCAAGAGAATAAGATAATGTTTAGATTCAAAATATTACTAAGGGTTAATAATATTTGATTGTTTCTATTTTTAGCCTGGCAGTCTAAAAATGGACTCTGATCACTTCGCTGTGAACCAAAAATAGAAGTACATCTATTTTTCCAAACATGACCAATCATCCACAAATAACATACTGCAACTCATAGACCATGACCCATATGTCTAAAAATAGACTTTGCGCAAAAAATAGCCTACGGGCCCACTTAGTGACGGCGACTCCTTTCCACTAAGCTCCATCATCTTGTTGCATTTTCAACACTCCCTCTCAACAAGATATGGATTATCTGCAACCCCTATCCTGCAACTCTGGAATGTTCTGCATGCAACACATTTGCCCGATCCACTTGCTCCAACAACACTTGGAACAAAAACACTCCCAACTGACCACTCTGTTGGGCTAGGAACATACTCTGATGCTGAAGCTCTACCTGCTGCTGACAAGTGCTCCTTCTCTGACATCTACGCTACTGAAACATCTCCATGCATCTCGCACCATTGCACACCTCTCTGTGCCACCTAGCACTGTGCAAAACACTTGTGCCTCTCACATTGCTGCAGCCTGCTAGCTATGCGCTGTCCTGGGATTCCCTACACTGTTGCTCTCTCTGCTACTCCATCCGCATCTGTCTCTATCCAATCAGACAGTTCCTGCTACTCCACATCAGGGCTCCCATAGCAAGGTCTCATCCAAGAAGTTTAGTACCTCAAGGATCCTGCCCCTCCTCCTTGGGACGATCAATCCACATCACCCCACTTCCTACCTGGAGGTATGGCTGCATGCGATCCCTCTGCCCATCTAGCTCGAAGTTTCCCCCTACTGTAGGTCTCTGCATGAGTAGATGTCTCTACTCGATCTCCTCTCATCTTCCCTTGTTGTGGCTGCTCCACAACCTCTTGAAGCTGTTATACCAATCGTGGCTCCTCCACAATTGTTTGATACTTCTTCTGGCTCTCCATGTTGAGAGGTAATATACGCTCCCTCTCAACCACCAAGTCTCCATCAGTTACCTTGCTACTCAAGGCGTTGCATGCATCTACATTCAACTGATAAAGGTTCCTGACTCGAACCCCTATCTACCAGGTTTCTCCAGTTGTCTTGTTGCGCAAGAAAGCCTTTCCCTCACTGAAGACAACATCATATCACTTGTCTTCTAACATCGCCACAGAGATAAGATTCTTCTTTAATCCTGGAACATGCATCACTTCCTTCAATCTGAAGGGTTTACCAGACTCCCTCTTAAAGGAAATGGTACCGATACCAGTGGCACTGTATCTACCATCATCGCTCATCTTGATGTGCACTCCAAGATTTTTCTCATCCAGATCAGAAAACAAATCTCGATCTCCTGTCATGTGAGAAGATGCACCACTATCCAAGAACCATACCAATCCCATCACACTTGATACCAAGCATGCGATCAACGAAAAAACTAGCTCAAACTGCGATGCTAAGGCCTCTCCCACTGCAGATCCAATAGCTTGCTTATTTTTCTTCTTCTACAGACTATCTGTGGCATCTCCATTCTCAGATTTGATGTTTCTGAGTTTATCCTTGAGCACCATTCCACTAGCTCAAAACTCAATTGCTTCTGATCTAAAATTTGTGAGAACAAAGTATTTCTCGTACAGAGATTGAATATATGGCTTTTACTGGATATCTCACCTTCCAAAAGAAGGATGAATCCAAAAGCTACCTGGCCCGATTACAGACTCTGCCTGAAGAAATAAAATGTAAACACTTTTTGAATAATAGATCTGATGATCAATCCCACTTTGATATAATGTAGAACTTTTTCTACAAATCAACCAGCTCTGATACCATGTAGAAACTTTTTCTGAAAATTATCTAGCTCTGATGCCATGTAGAAATTTTGAATAATATGACACTTATTCACAGAGATTATCCCGATTATACACTATTGCGGAATACATGCACAATACATAACCTCCTCTACGTTGATCATCAATTTAGCAGCATTAAAAACAATGAAACATCAATCGCATGCACACATTAACACAGTATGTAACTGGGGAAAGCATACAAATGAAAAGCCCACACTATCTGTATATTATAATGATTGAGAACATGTAACAATACATAGTACAATACTCCTCACAAGTACTCAGTACTATCTCCACCTGTTACACACAAAACTAGCTCAGATCCGAACAAGTCACAGGTTCAAATCTCCTCTGCTGCTTTGCTTGCCTCCACTGCACAATGCAAAGTGAAAATCACGTGAGAACAAGCTACAATTGCCTTGATATTGGCCCATACTACGCAATCCTCATTGGTATAACTCAATCCATGCATGTGCAAAATCTCATGCACAACTGATAGTCACAACTCACCCTTTCACTTACCTCTAACACCTGTCTCTGTTGAACTGTCCATGCACTGAGTTAACTGATGTATTCTTTAGTTCCTTTATGAGTTAATGAATTAATTAACAATCAATTCACACAACTCATCACTAATGTATTCTTTAGCTAGACTAAATACAACTAGATCAACTAATTCAAACTAAACACAACTCCATCAACTCCACATCCAACTCCACAGAACTCACATGCATGAGTTCTAACTGAAGTCCTCCATGCAATAGCTCAACTAACACATAAGAAACCATGTGATTCCTTTTTTTAGCTTCATGTGCTACATCTGTAGCTCAAACTAAAGTGCTCCAAGAGAATAAGATAATGTTTAGAGTCCAAATATTACTGTGGGCTAATAATATTTGACTGTTTCTATTTTTAGCCTGGCAATCTAAAAATAGACTTTGATCACTCCATTGTGAACCAAAAATAGAAGTCCATCTATTTTTCCCAACATGACCAATCATCCATTAATAACATACTACAACTCATAGACCATGATCCATATGTCTAAAAATAGACATAGTCTAAAAATAGACATTGCGCCAAAAATAGCCTGCGGGCCCACTTAGTGAAGGAGACTCCTTTCCACTAAGCTCCATCATCTTGTTGCATTTTCAACACTCCATCTCAACAAGATATGGATTATCTGCAACCCCTATCCTGTAACTCTGGAATGTTCTACATGCAACACATTTTCCCGATCCACTTGCTCCAACAACACTTGGAAAAAAACACTCCCAACTGTCCACTCTGTTGGGCTAGGAACATACTCTGATGTTGAAGCTCTTCCTGCTGTTGACAAGTGCTCCCTCTCTGAAATCTGTGCTACTGCAACATCTCCATGCATCTCACACCATTGCACACCCCTTTGTGCCACCTAGCACTGTGCAAAACACTTGTGCCTCTTGCATTGTTGCAGCCTGCTAACTATGTGTTGTCCTGGGATTCCCTACACTGTCGCTCTCTCTGCTTCTCCATCCGCATCTGTCTCTACCCAATCAGTCAGTTCTTGCTACTCCACATCAGGGCTCCCATAGCAAGGTCTCATCCAAGAGGTTGGGTATCTCAAGGATCTTGCCCCTTCTCCTTGGGATGATCAATCCACATCACCCCACCTCCTACCTGGAGGTATGGCTGCATGCGATCCCTTTGCCCATGTGGCTCGAAGTTTCCCCCTACTGGAGGTCTCTACATGAGTATATGTCTCTACTCGATCTCCTCTCGGCTTCCATTGTTGTCATTGCTCCAAAACCTCCTGAAGCTGTTGTACCAATCGTGGCTCCTCCACAATCGTCTGAGACTTCTTCTGGCTTTGCATGTTGAGAGGTAATATACACTCCCTCTCAACCACCAAGTCTCTATCAGTTTCCTTGCTGCTCAAGGATTTACATGCATCTACATGCAACTGATAAAGGTTCCTGACTCAAACCCTATCTTTTGGGTTTCTCCAGTTTTCTTGCTGCGCAGGAAAGCCTTTCCCTCACTGAAGACAACATCATATCCCTTGTCTTCTAACATCGCCATAGAGACAAGATTCTTCTTCAATCTTGGAACATGCATCACTTCCTTCAATCTGAAGGATTTACCAGACTTCCTCTCAAAGGAAATGGTACCGATACCAGTCGCACTGTATCTACCATCATCGCTCATCTCGATGTGCACTCCAAGATCTTTCTCATCCAGATCAGAAAACAAATCTCGATCTCCTGTCATGTGAGGAGACACACCACTGTCCAAGAACCATACCAATCCCATCCCACTTGATACCAAGCATGCGATCAGCGAAGAAACCAGCTCAAACTGCGAGGCTAAGGCCTCTCCCGCTACAGATCCAACAGCTTGCTTATTTTTCTTCTTCTACGGACAATTTGTGGAATCTCCATTCTCAGCTTTGATGTTTCTGAGTTTATCCTTGAGCGCCATTCCACCAGCTCAAAACTCAATCGCTTTTGATCTAAAATTCGTGAGAACAAAGTATTTCTCGTACAGAGATTGACTGTATGGGCTTTTACTGGATATCTCACCTTCTAAAGAAACGATGAATCTAGAAGCTACCTGGCCCGATTATAGACTCTGCCTGAAGAAATAAAATGTAAACACTTTCTGAATAATATATCTGATGATCAATCCCGCTTTGATATCCTGTAGAACTTTTTCTACAAATCAACCAGCTCTGATACCATGTAGAAACTTTTTCTACAAATTATCTAGCTCTGATACCATGTAGAAATTTTGAATAATATGACACTTATTCACATAGATTATCCCAATTATACACTATTTTAGAATACATGCACAATACATAACCTCCTCTACACTGATCATCAATTTAGCAGCATTAAAAATAATGAAACATCAATTGCATGCACACATTAACACAGTATGTAACCCGGGGAAAGCATACAGCTGAAAACCCCACACTATCTGTATATTATAATGGTTTAGAACATGTAACAATACATAGTACAATACTCCTCACAAGTACTCAGTACTATCTCCACCTGTTACACACAAAACTAGCTCAGATCCAAACAAGTCACAGGTTCAAATCTCTTCCGCTACTTTGCCTGCCTCCACTGCACAGTGCAAAGTGAAAATCATGTGAGCACAAGCTATAATTTCCTTGATATTGGCCCACACTATGCAATCCTCATTGACATAACTCAATCCATGCATGTGCAAAATCTCATGCACAACTGATAGTCACAACTCACCCTTTCACTTACCTCTAACACCTGTCTCTATTGAACTGTCCTTGCACTGAGTTAACTGATGTATTCTTTAGTTTCTTTATGAGTTAACAATTAGTGAATTAATTAACAATCAATTCACACAACTCATCACTAGTGTATTCTTTAGTTAGACTAAATACAACTAGTTCAACTAAGTCAAACTGAACACAACTCCATCAACTCCACATCCAACTCCACAGAACTCACATGCATGAGTTCTAACTGAAGTCCTCCATGAAATAGCTCAACTAACACATAAGAAACCACGTGATTCCTTTTTTCAGCTGCATGTGCCACATCCGTAGCTCAAACTGAAGTGCTCCAAGAGAATAAGATAATGTTTAGAGTCCAAATGTTACTAAGGGCTAATAATATTTGATTGTTTCTATTTTTAGCCTGGCAATCTAAAAGTAGACTTTGATCACTCCGCTATGAACCAAAAATAGAAGTCCATCTATTTTTCCCAACATTAACAATCATCCATAAATAACATACTGCAACTCATAGACCATGATCCATATGTCTAAAAATAGACATAGTCTAAAAATAGACTTTTCACCAAAAATAGCCTGTGCGCCCACTTAATGAAGGCAACTCCTTTCCACTAAGCTCCATCATCTTGTTGCATTTTCAACACTCCCTCTCAACAAGATATGGATTATCTGTAACCCCTATCCTGCAACTCTGGAATGTTCTGCATGCAGCACATTTGCCCGATCCACTTGCTCCAACAACACATGGAACAAAAACACTCCCAACTGACCACTCTCTTGGGCTAGGAACATACTCTAATGCTGAAGCTCTTCTTGCTGCTGACAAGTGCTCCCTCTCTGACATCTGCACTACTGCAACATATCCATGCATCTCCCACGATTGCACACCTCTCTGTGCCACCTAGCACTGTGCAAAACACGTGTGCCTCTCGCATTGTTGCAGCCTGCTAGCTATGCATTGTCCTAGGATTCCCTACACTGTTGCTCTCTCTACTGCTCCATCTGCATCTATCTCTACCCAATCAGTCAATTCCTGCTACCCCACATCGGGGATCCTGTAGCAAGGTCTCATCCAAGAGGTTGGGTACCTCAAGGATCTTGCCCCTCCTCCTTGGGACGATCAATCCACATGACCCCACCTCCTACCTGGAGGTATGGTTGCATGTGATCCCTCTGCCCATCTGGCTCGAAGTTTCCCCCTACTGGAGGTCTCTACATGAGTAGATGTCTCTACTCATTCTCCTCTCAGCTTCCCTTATTGTGGCTGCTCCACAACCTCCTGAATCTGTTGTACCAATCGTGGCTCCTCCACAATCGTTTGAGACTTCTTCTGGCTCTACATGTTGAGAGGTAATATACGCTCCCTCTCAACCACCTGGTCTCCATCAGTTGCCTTGCTGCTCAAGGATTTGCATGAATCTACATGCAACTGATAAAGGTTCCTAACTCGAACCCCTATCTTCCAGGTTTCTCCAGTTGTCTTGCTTCGCAAGAAAGCCTTTCCCTCGCTGAAGACAACATCATATCCCTTGTCTTCTAACATCGCCATAGAGATAATATTCTTCTTCAATCCTAGAACATGCATCACTTCCTTCAATCTGAAGGGTTTACCAGACTCCCTCTCAAAGGAAATGGTACCGATACCAGTCGCACTGTATCTACCATCATCGCTCATATCGATGTGCACTCCAAGATCTTTCTCATCCAGATCAGAAAACAAATCTCCATCTCCTGTCATGTGAGAATACGCACCACTGTCCAAGAACCATACTGATCCCATCACACTTGATACCAAACATGCAATCAGTGAAAAAACCATCTCAAACTACGAGGCTAAGGCCTCTCCCGCTGCAGATCCAATAGCTTGCTTATTTTTCTTCTTCTACGGACAATCTATGGCATCTCCATTCTTGGCTTTGATGTTTCCTAGTTTATATTTGAGTGCCATTCCACCAGCTCAAAACTCAACCGCTTCTGATCTAAAATTCATGAGAACAAAGTATTTCTCATACAGAGATTGACTGTATGGGCTTTTACCGGATATCTCACCTTCCAAAAGAAGGATGAATCCGGAAGCTACCTGGCCCGATTACAGACTCTGCCTGAAGAAATAAAATGTAAACACTTTTTGAATAATAGATCTGATGATCAATCCCGCTTTGATATCCTGTAGAACTTTTTCTACAAATCAACCAGCTCAGATACCATGTAGAAACTTTTTCTACAAATTATCTAGCTCTGATACCATGTAGAAATTTTGAATAATATGACACTTATTCACCGAGATTATCCCGGTTATACACTATTGCGGAATACATGCACAATACATAACCTCCTCTACGTTGATCATCAATTTAGTAGCATTAAAAACAATGAAACATCAATCGCATGCACACATTAACACAGTATGTAACCCAGGGAAAGCATACAGCTGAAAACCCCACACTATCTGTATATTATAATGATTGAGAACATGTAAAAATACATGGTACAATACTCCTCACAAGTACTTAGTACTATCTCCACCTGTTACACACAAAACTAGGTGAATCAAATGTTATTGTAGATTTATTTTTGTTGAGTCACCAAGTCCCTTGTAATTTGTATTTTATAGAAATCTATTTGTTTAACTACCATTTAGAGACTTTTGTTCACTTTTTGTACTTGTCAAGGGATGAGAAACTACAACAAGTGTTCCAAAACACATGGTCTATATGCTTTGTAAGACATACAAAAGGATTGTGTATTTGACTAGGTTTATATCATTTCTAATGAAATAGCTTTTAAATTAACTAATGTATCCAAGACCAAAAAGTTCTTCATGGTGGCATATCTCATAATAGCTTTAGTTCTTTTCCATGTAATCCTAAATTGATTATGAATCAAGAACTAGTGCAATTTTGATATCATAATGCTTCTTCAAACTTTTACCTAATTCAAGATGTCTTTTTGAGGAAAATTAACTACATGATAATTGGACAAGAACCACATCATATATTTTGAAATGCGCAAGTTTTCCTATGTGTCAAAAATATGCATGAAGAAAGATAAAATAATACACTAATTAGAATATATGGGTTTCAAGGTAAGCCATTACTATTGCTGATTTTTTTTGCAGACATGTATTTTATTTCTAAAGTCTGTAAGAAATATCTTGACTTGCTAGGTATATTTGAAAGAAAAGTGAAAAAGCATTTTATTCCTTTGTCGTTTACTATATGAGAAATCATAGTTAAAATTTTTTCCCATGTTACAGAGCTCACCCAAACTTTGTACGCTTTTAACTTTAGTAAAGTTGAAGCAATTAAATATTTTCGTGAAGAGAGCCTATTTCGTGCACACTTGGAAAGAAATGGATACAGAAGCTTGTTTTTAGAAATTAGAGAATAGAGTGTGTTGATCAGTGGTTGTCATTGATTTCAACCCAAGTAGCACCAAGGTCTACCCCGATCTTGCATGGGATTTTTGACTTGACAAATTACTCTACTATAAGTCAAGGATACTCTATATGGATTCTACATGTCAAGATGTTTCCATTGATATATGGCACGCCCTGTAATTCTTCACGGTTTGAGAGATATTTGTGTTTGAAGTTAGTAACCCCAGTTAGTGGGCTAAAACCCTATGGGGTTGTGGCATGGCACTCATAATTGGTTTTGTTTATTAAACAGTAAACAAATAATAATATATTTTTTTCTCCTAAATCCCCCCAACATTCACTTGTTGAGGACCCTCTCAACTAAAGACATTCATATAAATAGTGACCCTCATATCCTCCTCTAGTAGGGATTATGTGGCTTCAAATAGGTCATCGTGTCATTTTCGCTATAACGTTTTTCTGTCATGCTTCAGAAGATGAAATTAAAAAACGTATGTGCTTACATCGTAATGAACCTTGTGACCGAATTCCCAATCTTGGTTCACTATATTTAAGGAGATAAGATCTGAGGAATTTAGGGTTTTTGCAGGCTCTCGAATTCCATGTCAAGCAGGTGACGTTGGGAAAATTGTCATAACTTTCTCTCTGAGCATTAGATTCAAATTTCATAAATATTGAAAAAATGAGGACAAAATTTAGTTTGTTGGGAATCATTTTTTGGGCTAAAGGTCGTAACAGTGACATGTGGCACTTCGTACAATTTCGCTCTACTGAACTAGTGTATAATCTGAACATCGTGGGAGATTGGGCATAACTCTTTCTTGAAGAATTCAATCTTGATCGGAGCTGTGGGGTTGGAAATATGACTCATAGAGCTACCACAGGATAAAATTTTAGATTCAGAAGATTTGAAATTACATAGATACAACAGATTCAATATCGAGCTTCTAGAAGGAAAGAAAAAACATACCTTCAAGGATCACTACAGTAAGGACCACACATCAACAGTCAAGGGTACATCTCCTATAAAAAGGTATGTATGATTAGTGTTTACATTTGAATTTTGAGTATCATCTCTGGCATATGTTTTTGCATGACAACGTAAGTATATACAGGGTCTCGATTATATCTTTATTTCTCTATATGTCATAGTTAGTTTTGATACCACATTTTGGATGTCCTATTCTTGATACTACACATTTGATGCTACATATTCTTAATGCTACACCAAGTCATCTAAATCTATATGATGTTCTAATTTCATGTTACTTGTCTTGGCATAGTTGATAGAATGGTCTCCGTTGTTGTACTTAGAACTTGGTCCATCACAAGTCTAGGTTTTGTCATCAATTTTTATTGTATATATATTTAGGTTAGTTTTGGATATATTATTGCATAGATTCTAAGTATCAAATCAAAGGAATCATTGCAGCGGGACATCCTTAAAGACATAACAACCATCCCAATATAGTGAAGTGTTGTTAAGGCAAATAGAAATCATTGTAAAGTTGTAAAAGATATTTGTAAAAGAGTCATCATTGAAATATTGTAAAAGAGTCATTTATGAAGGAGTCATTATGCCTAGAGTTGAAGAGGCAGTGTTGGGAGGTATAAGAGTCACTGTTGGGATGATGTCATAGTTGGGTTGCAAGTCATAGAGTGATTGGGTATTTGGCCCAGTACACGAAAATCATTGTACATCTTATTATATCATGGATTGTTGTCCCTGGTTTGGGAATCCATAGTCTTGTCTTGTTTCAGTCATTGTAGGGTGGTAGGGATGTGCTAGGTAGGTGTATGAAGTCACCAACAGGTTGGGGCCTGTGAACAATTCAGGGTGGTAGGGTGGTTCTAGGGTGAGTTGTGGCTCACTAGGCTATTGGGGCATCCATTCAGTTGATTACTGAAGAAACTAGGGCACTAGGGCATCCTTCCATTCGGAGATGGAAAAAAATTCTTTTCTAGAATTCTAGGAAGTTGTTGCTTTCATTTCAATTGGGACTAAGGATTAAAGAATTTATTAGAAAAGAATTCGATGGTTTTTGACTTAGAGGTGGTTTTCCACCTAACATTCTTGTGCCTACTGTGTTCCTTTATTTACTGTTATTACTGCATAAACATTAATAATAATTGAATATTAACTAATGCTTTAAAAATATTTAAAAGTGCTAATTGCTAAGGAATATTGATTTGCCAACACCCCCCAGTATTTCCAACAATTGGTATCAGAGCTTGGTTCCTTTAATAGCAGTCTAACAATTGGAAGGAGGTCATGGAGTATACTAAGAATAAATTTCCTTTGCTCAATGGAAATAACTATGCACTTTGGAGTGGAAGAATGCAAGTTCATTTGCTGGTGCACGGATACGAAGTATGCGAAATTGTTGACAAAGGCTTCACACTGACCCAGGATGAAAACAGTAAGAAAAATATGGTATATGATGTAAAGGCTAAATATATTATTATCAGTGGGCTTATTAAATCTCTTTATCTTAAGTTATTGAGTTGCAAAACTATTAAATAGGTATGGGCTAAACTAGAAAATATATATGCAAGTGACTCAAAGGTGAAAGAAGCAAAGTTTTAATTTTTCACGGAAAAATTTGAGCACCTCAAAATGAGGGAAGATGAAGATATGGTTGCATATTTTCAGTGTGTTGATGAAACAACAAATACATTGGAAGGTTTGGGAGAACCTGTTGAAACAAAAATTGTTGTTTGAAAGATCCTTAGAACCTTGCCAACAAGATTTAACCCTAAGGTATCTGTCTCGGAAGATAGATCGAATATGACCAATCTCAACATAAATGAATTACATTGAATTCTTATGGAATATGAAATGAGGATTGGAGAAGAGGGTGGAACATCTCACTTAGAAACATCATTTTCCACATCCAAGGAGGATGGTAAGGACAAGCAGACTCAAGAATAGAAAACTTGTAGTTGTAAGGTGTTGGCATTATGATACAAGTGTTGTCCTTGATGGAAACTCACTCAGAGGTATGATACAGGTGATGGCAACTCAATCAGAGGACAGATCTTAGTGCAGTGGGTTAGTAGCAAAGAATTGATGATTAGACTACAAAAATGAAGAAAGAAGAGTATATATGCAAGTTCACTATATACCAAGTCGCGTACATATGCATGTTATACGCAAGTTCATTATGTACCAAGTCGCATATATACACAGGTTCACTATATACCAAGTAGGGTATACATGCAAGTTATACACATAGGTTCACTATATACAAAGGCGCGTATACATGTGAGATTGCTGATCAAAAGTCACATATGCGTATGCACGCACTTTCATGCACGGAAAAGCGCGTACATGTGGGAAAGCTTATTTTTGGGTTTTTTGGGTCCATGGTATTTAGACCTATGGTTTTGGTCCTTGGTATTGCGTCTGAAGTGTTGAACCGAGGTATTGGATCCCTAGTATTGGTTCTAAATGGTTTTGGACCATGGTATTGAGTAAGGCCTAAGACTATAAAAGGAGAAGAAGATCATTAGGCAAAAGCAATTTTGAGAAGCGATGAATATCTGATGAAGTCTGAGATCTAGTATGCTAGTCATGGGTTTGTGATGCTTAGCTTGATCTGAACCAAGGAGGCACTCATGTGGATGATGATGAACAATGGATCGGGATCTTAAGGCTTGGAATGTTTATCATTATATGGTTTGATTATGGATAGACTAGATCTAAATTATTAATGCATGCTTTATTGTATGAATGTTATGATCTGGGTATGGCTTATGTCTGGAACAGCTGTAAAGTTATGAGTAAGTATTTGCAGATTTGTACACAGGTTGGCTTTGGTGAAAGTGTGTATGTACATTGGTTTTGTTCTTCATAGTAGCGTATACATTATGAGATATGATATTTGAAGTTGCAGTTGGATATAGTTATTATTGCAGAGTTCTGTTGTCAGTTCTGGTGACTGTGTTGTTGACAGGGTTTCAGTGGTTCAGTATTGGGTGATTCAGAGATTCATGATGCAGGTATAAATTGATGATTGTATTACAGTGGTGATTTTTTTGTATTTATTAATCTAGTATGAAAACGTATGAAACGTGGTCCCTTGAAGATCGTAGAGTTCAGTAGGACGGTGCCTACGTACTAGTAAATGGATCGGCTAGTACAAAAGCTAAGAAGGTTGTAGCATTCTGCAGGAAGAAGCCTGGGCCCTGGTATAAGACTGCAATAGTACTATTGTAAAAAGAAGTTTCTTATTAAAAGAAGATAGAGATGAATTGTAGCAGGTGGTTTTCACCCACATTGGGTTTCCACTTTATATCATGGTGTTCATGTGTGCTCCTTATGTGTGATGATCTGTTTTGTTTTATTGCACCTATTTACTATTAATATGGTTAATAATGTTTTGATGCACTCATTTGAAGATCAACTAATTGAATCATAAGTTTACTGGATATACGCTAGTTGCTTTAAACACAGTTGCGTATATACACGGGTATCCTTAACTGAAGTAGCATATATGAATCTGAGTATGGAAATGAAAAAGTTATATTGATTTGATAATATTGATTCACCCTCCCCCTCTCAGTATTATTTCCAACATAAGGATGAAGAAAAGGAAGAAGAGGAAGAAGAACCCTCACATAAAGAATTCTCCTACTTCAAAGCGGAAAATGAGAACAAGTATGGTAAAAATCAAAGGTAAACTTCCATTAATATGTTTTGACTATGGGGAGGTCGGGCATTTTGCAACCAAATGTCCTCACAAAAATGATGTTGTTATGAATGGAAAGAAAGGTCGAGGAAGTTCAACAAGCAAGGCAAGAAGAAATGGTTTAAGAAAAATTTCTTCGCCAAAGAAGATAGTTCCTCATTCTGAAGAAGACAGTGATAATGAAGAAGAATTCAATGTAAGAGTATTGTTTATGGCCAAGCACAATAAGCAAGAGGCACCTGGTGAAGAAGGAGACTAAGAAGGAGAAATGACTAAGGTTGAATTTCGAAACGAAGTGATCAGGGTTATCAAAGAGCTCAAAGCTGAGAAGAATCATGTCAACACTCTTGAAGATGAATTGCAGACAGAAAAAGAACATTTTCTCAACCTTAAAATAACGGTTGAAGAATACAAGCAAATTGAAGAATCTCCCAAGAAAGAATTAAAGGAAAACAACAAAGAAAGAGTAGCACTGGAAGCTGAAATGGTTGCTCTATGAAAGGAAGTAAAAAATGAAAAAAAATCAAAACTACGTCAACAGTTCAAATACTTTGGATGAACTCATTAGCAACCAACGATCATACAATGACATTGTTCTTGGTTACAAAGAAACATTCGAAAATAAGTCCAGTCCTTCTATGACAATTAATGAAGATGATATGCAAAATCTACCAAACAGATAGATCTTTCAACTAAATCAAGAGATCAAGACTCGCAGGAAGAACCTTGGAAGATAATTCCTTGAATAAGATTTCCTTGTAGGTACCAACCTATATTTTATGGTCATTGTTATTCATGTGGAAGGTTTGGACACAGAGTTGTAAAATGTCGCATGTATGTTTGGAATGAATATAATTCCAGGAGATCCTTCAGAAATGGATATTTTAGAACTAAGAATAATATCAACAAATTTGATCATTTGAGAGATGATTTCGAATGTTACAAATGTAACAATTTTGGACATATGGCTACAGATTCTGAAGTTCTAGACAGGTACAACTATTATTGGTAAAACCCTAGAAGCAAATTTGTAGGATCACAAGATAGACACCAAACATAATCTTCTATGAATAACATCAAATGTTACAAATGACATAACTATCGACACATAGCTCGTAACTGTAGTTAGAAGATGGAATCAACCATGAATGAAAAGCTTGACAACGAGAATAAGAAGGTTTGGAAAGGAAAATAGGTACAGGATGAACAAGTACACAATGAACAAGAAAAGCAATAAGGCAATAAGGTCCCAATAGTTATACTTTCATGATTTGTAATAGATTGTGAGGAATCAGCAACTACTTTGGTTAATTAATCAAGTCAACATGGTCCATTAAATGACACACTATTCTGAACAATTCAACTTATAGACTCCTATAAATTTGAAGATGAGGAGTCTATGCAACAGTGTATGACACAA
The DNA here is from genome assembly GCA_031772625.1 of Pinus tabuliformis. Taxonomy (NCBI): domain Eukaryota; kingdom Viridiplantae; phylum Streptophyta; class Pinopsida; order Pinales; family Pinaceae; genus Pinus; species Pinus tabuliformis. The sequence continues at coordinate 1,430,072,246 of CM062816.1, forward strand.
GTCTATGATTGATAGATAGGTATTTTGAACAAGATGGCAATTTCATTACATGTTTGAGGGGAGAAGAATAGTTGACATATTACAGATTCAAGAAAGGAAGTGATGATAAGCAATATCTATGTGAAAGTGGATCAAGACAATCTAACGATTATCGAGATATCTCAGTAGGATAAAGGAATATTCATATATCAAATCAAGTACATCAAAGAAATGCTCAAGAAATTCAAGATGGAAGATTGCAAGCCTATCCTTACCCCCATGGTAAAAGGTTACAAGAAAATTCATCAATAGATGTCAACAAAATGTTGTATAGAACCATGATTGGTAGTCTCCTATGACAGTCTCCTTGCCACATGTGATGTGGGTAGTTGGACAAGTAGCACGATTCCAAGCAGCACCAAAAAAATCTTATATTATTTCCATCAAAATAATTCTTCGATACCTTAAGGGTTCAATGAAATATGGTCTATGGTATCCCAAAGGAAATGATGCGGTTATCCAAGCTTATACAGATGCAGATTCGGTAGGAAGTGTGGATGATCGTAATATTACCAGTGGAGCAACGTTCTACCTAAGTGGTTTCCTTGCCTCATGGTTAAGTAAAAATATGTCTTCAATCTCTATATCCACAGTGGAATCAGAATGCATCATGGTAGCAGCTTGTTGTATTCAAGTTATCTGAATGAAGAAAACCTTGAAAGATCTTTAAGTTAAGTTTGACGAGCATATTCCCATCTTCTGCGATAACACCAATGAAATTAATATCTCCAAAAATCTTGTGATGCGTTACAAAACAAATCACATTCCAATCAAACATCATTTCGTTATAGAGCAGGTCGTCGAAAATAATATCAAGCTTGAATATGTTGGCATAAAGGAATAAATTGCCGACATATTTACCAAACCATTACCTCGTGAAGAATTTGAGTATCTTAGCCAAAAGCTTTGGATTCTCCCAAGTTCTCATTAGAATCTTTCTCTTATCTAACAAAGTAGAAAGGGGGGAGTGGAGGTGTGTATAGGTCTGCAGGATGACAGTTTGTCAGGGGGAGTTACCCTTTTCCATTGATGACAAAGGGTGAGAGAAGGCAGGAGGAAGAGGTGTCATAATCACAGGGGGAATACTTGTGTTGCCATCAATGCCAAAATGAGAGATTTTGTATCAATGGTTGTCATTGATGTCAACCAAAGCAGCACTAGGGGCTACCCTGACATTTCATGGGCATTTTGAATTGATAGATTACTCTATGCTAAGTGTCAAGGATCCACTAGATCAATTCTACTCATTGGTATGTTTCCGTTGATAGATGGCACGCCATGTAATTCTTCACGGTTTGAGAGATATTCGTGTATGAAGTTAGTAACCTAGTTAGTGGGCTAAAACCCTATGGGCTTGTTGCATGGAAATCATAATTGGTTGTAGTGATTGAATATACAATAATTAATAATGTTTCTTTTTCTCCTAAAATCCCTCCAACGTTCATTTGTTGAGGACCCTCTCAACTCAAGACGTTCATATAAATAGTGACCCTCATATCCTCCTCTAGTAGGGATTTTGTGGCTTCAAAGAGGTCATCGTGGCATTTTCACTATGATTTTTTTTTTTCTGGGAAACTTGAGAAGCTGAAATTAAAACTCATTTGATATAAAATCTTGATGAACCTCATGATGGAATTTCATATCTTGGTTCGCTATATTTTCGGAGATATGGTCTGAGGAAGTTAGGGTTTTTGGAGGCTCCCAAATTCCATGTCAAATAGATGATGTTCGGAACATTATCATAACTTTAACTATGAGAATTGGATTCAAATTTTGTAAATAGTGACAGAAAGCGGACAGACTATAGCTTTTTGGCTATCATTTTCAGGGCCGAAGGTCACAACGGTGATACGTGGCACTTCGTACATGTTAGCTCTACTGAATTAGTCTATAATCAGGTCATCATGGGAGATTGGGCATAACTCTTTCTTGAAGAATCCAATCTTGATCAGAACTATGGGGTTGGAAAGAGGACTCCAAGGGCTACCAGAGGACAAAATTTTAGACCCTGGAGATTTGAAATTACAATATAAAACAAATTAAATACCAATCTCCTAGAAGGAAAGAAAAAACATTCATTCAAGGATCACTGCAATATGGAACACACATCGCCAGTCAAAGATAAGTCTCCTACAACAAGGTATGTATGATTATCATTTAAATTTGAATTTTGAGTATCATCTCTAACATATGTTTTTGCAGGACAACGTAAGTTTATGTAGGGTCTCGATTATATTGCTATGTCTCTATATGTCACAATTAGTTTTGATACCACATTTTGGATGTCCTATTCTTGATACTACACATTTCATGAAACATATTCTTGATGCTACACCAAGTCTGTTAAATCTATATGATTTTGTATGTTCATGTTACTTGTCTTCTCATAGTTGATAGGATGGTCTTTGTTGTTATACTTAGAACTTGGTCCATCACAAGTCTAAGGTATGTCATTAGTTTTTATTGTATATAACTATTATTGTATATATCTTTAGGTCAGTTTTGGATATAGTCTTGCATAGAATCTAAGCATATATCAAGAGTGGGAGTATTTGTCTACTACTACAACAAGTCAACAACAAAAGTGGCAAGCACATACCAGCTACACATTGTAATTTTAATTTGTATTTATTCATTCTTATGCACTTATGTGTGTTTTGCAGGTAGAGGTAAGTTAAAGGGTATTTTGTTTTGTTTTGGGATTGGTTTCGCTAGAAATATTTTGCATGCAGGTAGAAGAAGATTCAAGTACAACATCAAGCAAGAATTCAAGAGAAGAAGTATCAAATCATAGGAAGCATTGCAGGAGGGCATCCTTAAAGACATGACATCCATCCATATATCGTGAAGTATTGTTAAGGTCAAGAATCACCATTGTAAAGTTGTAAAATATTGATTTGTAAAAGAGTCATCATTGTAAAGATTTTAAAAGGCTAATTTGTGAAAGATTCATTATGCCTAGAGTAGAAGAGGTAGTGTTGGGAGGTATAGAAGTCACTATTGGGATGATGTCACGGTTGGGTTGCAGGTCTTAGAGTGATTAGGTATTTGGCCACATACACAAAAATCATTGTACATCTTATTGTATCATGGATTTTTGTCCTTGGTTTGGGAATCCACAGTCTTGTCTTATTTCAGTCATTATACGGTGGAAGGGAGGTGCTAGGTAGGTCTACGGAGTCACCTATAGGTTGGGGCCTATGAACACTTTATGGTGGTAGTGTGGTGCAAGGGCAAGTTGTGGCTCACTAGGGTGTTGGGGCATCCATTCAGTTGATTACTGAAGAAACCAGGGCATTGGGGTGTCCTTTCAGTGGGAGCTGGAGAAGAATCCTTTTATAGAATTCTAGGAAGTTTTTGCTTTCATTTCAATTGGGGCTAAAGATTAAAGAATTTATTAGTAAATAGTTTAGTGTTTTTTGACCTAGAGGGGCTTTTCCACCTAAAATTATTATACCTACTATTTTCTTTTATTTAATATTATTGCTACACAAACATTACTAATAATTGATATTAACTAATTCTCCAAAAATATTTAAAAGTGTTAATTGCTAAGGAATACTGATTCACCCCACTCTCAATATTTCCAACAAAGTGAACAATGTCAACATGCATTGACAAAAAAATAACTAATCATAAATATTGAAGATATCATGGAAGTATCAACTATCAGTGTTTTTGAAGATCAAATTGTACGTTCCATAAACGATGCCCATGGAAATCAAAGGCTAATAAAATATGTTGAACAAATCATCCAAGAATTAGGAATAAGCACTTCTATAGAGAAATTTGTATACTGGATGAACGATATTGATGTGAGTCCATCGTGAAGTGAAAATAGGACAAAAGATATTTCAAATGTTAAAGTGATTTAAGACAGGCTATCAGATAAAGTGAAGCACAAAAAACATGATCATATTTTTATTTAAAAGAAGTGTATTGTTGAATCAACCAATTTCATAAGTCATGTGATAACAATAAATTTTGATGAAACTATAAACGAAAAAGTTGATAACATTAAGTTACCTGATTGGATCATTGTTTGGTTTGCTAAAAATTAAGAAAGAATAACACAAATTTCCAATGAATCTATTATTTTTTTATGATGGTTCTATCACATTATGAAATGAAAATTATGGAAATAGTAGTAAACAAATGAATATTGAAAAGGAAAAGCATCACAACAATAACATTTTAGACCAAACAAACATACAAGTTGATTTGTCTAGAGCTGCAATCACATCGCTCATGGAGCTACATCAAGTTACGAGTAATGTGTTTGCAGAGTCTCTTTGTCAACTAGAATCATAAAAACTTAATCTTTAAAACAAGAATAAAGGAGCTAGAATATGATATAGATCCACGAATATCAATTCCTATAACTATTGTTCGCAGCACATCATATAGATTTTCTAAATCTACCACTTTCCTTAATGCAATGAAAACATATATTATTAGCAATATATGGAAAAGATTACAAATCATTGAACATGCATGAAAAGTATATTTTTACCTGAAGCACTTGGGAAAAAGAGCTAAGTCATTTGTTGAGTGCATTGAATGTGATCTCAAAGGAGACAATTATTTCGTGAACAATGACTTATTTGCTTTCAGCTAGAGACTTGATTTACTTTCTCATGCAAAGAAAAGAGAGAAGAAACTACCAAATGCTAATCAAATAAATAAAATCAAAGCTATATGGTCTCAAAGAATTATAAGAATGGAAAACATTATTTATGAATATCAAAGAATAGATAATCGAAGGGAAGATGCATATTTCAAAGCTATATAGATTGTGAAGGATCTGAATGACCCACGTATGACATGTGACTCTAGTTTAATTTCAAGAGAAAATTTAACAATTGAATTGGATAAATTGAAATAGTCAAAGGGATCAGAATTTCATGATATAGCTTAGTTTAATACACATGAAGTAAGGGAATTGCTAATTGGCTTTGTTAATGTTAATGAACAAAACTATGTTTTGGATGTGGAATTGCAATACGAGGTCACAAAAATTGAGAAAGATATATTTATTCAAAGTGTCAAATTGCAAATTACAGCTGCTCCTATGAAACATTGCATATAGGAAAGGTTAAAGAAATTGTTTCAAGAAACCAACAACTCTAAAAGAAATTAATAGTTAACCAATAAGCACATAATATTTTTACATGTTGTAAGTTCTCTTAAATCTTGGAATGTTAGCTTTTCTGTTTACTGGTGATCAAATGTCAATATATGTATATATTTTATTATAAATTAATTCAATCTCTCAATGTATCTTTTTGGTTTTCATTGCAATTGTCTTTTTCATAGAATTGTTTACGCAATTGCATAAAGGTTTTGATAAACTCTTTACAAATCGAATGTTGTTTTTTGTATGCAAAATTATCGAGGTAGTTTACATGTGCACATGGTTTTCCTCCTTCTTCTTCTTTTTTTTCATATCTCTTTTCCAGAGTCACATTATCATTTATTATATGTATTTAATTAATTGCAGAGCAATTTTTCCTATTTTTCTAAAATGCAAGAGCACAAAGTTAAAGAGACAAAATAACTAGAATGACAACCGTGAATATGCTAGTGAACTATGATGTCAAAAAATGTGTTACTATCAACAGAATAGCTATTGTGAGTATCCATATGGTATTATTGTTATTTAAATCATATAACTTATTATTAAAAACTCATTGCCTCGTGCAAATTTTGACACTGTTTATCATTTTTGTGAACAATTCGAACATGATTTTTTTTTGCTGATAGAAATGGAAATGGATATGCAGTAATTGTTTTTTATTGTTATAATTTGATGTTTATTTTGATCATAGCTATCGCAATTACAATTTGGACGTGATTATAATTTGAACTTGACTATAGTGTTGATACACGAATGATATATTTTATTTTCTTATAATACTAATAATAATGACCATTTTTTTACTTTGAATATTGTCATTTAGATTTGACCAATCTTTGCAATTTCTTCTATTCTCTTATCTATAGACTATATAAAATGTACATTAACAATTTTTTTACATAAATAACAATAATTTATATCTAACCTCTGAAATCATTTTGTATTCCACATAATGAAATCTCTTCTTCGAACTCTTCATCCACGCAGTCCCACCATCGTTTTTGAAAAGAACTTGCAACCGCTTTAATTCTGTCATAATTGAACATATCATATATGAAATGACATTTAACTACTTTTATTGTTAATGATATAAAATGTGATTTCACTACTATATATATGCTATTCATTAAGTAGTGGTCGTCATCAATGTTGGAATTTTTCTAGTACCTATGGTAGATATGTTTCATACGCTTTAGAAATCAATATCAGGACAATTCAGAACATTCACTCTGTAAAATTGTTTCTCTATTTTCTAATTTTGGATTAGATAATTGCACATTTGGCCATTGTACTCATATTATTTGTTGGCTTAAGGGGGCCTGACCCATTTTTAGAGTTATTTAGCCAAACAAATCCTTGTACTACTAGCCCTTTCGGCAACAGCCTGTGGAGCACGAACTGAGGTCTCACCCGAAGCAGTATGGGGGGATGTTGTAATCAAGTTTCTGCACCCTTGAGATGTCTGAGGGGTTGATTTAGTCCAACTATGAATACCTTTGCTCAGGTTACTTCGCACACTTTCCTGACTTGCAAGGCCTTCGCGATCTGTTATAGTCACCTTCGCGCAACCCTAACAAGGGGCTAAGCCTGTGTTTTCACACTGCTAAAGCAATGATCTACGTTATTTCCCCAAGTTACACCATGGATCTTACTTATCCTCTTATAACTGTTAGTTAACTTCGTGTAAAAAAATACTTATCCTCTGCGTTATTTCCCCAGGTTACACTGTGGATCTTACTTATCCTCTTATAACTGTTAGTTAACTTCGTGTAAACAAATACTTATCGTATATTCGCTTATTCAACACATTCATATAATTTTGCGCAGCAAATAGATAGTAAACTTGTAATTCATACCCAATATACTTCAATGCATAACACAGCAAAAGATACACAGAAATAATGTAAAACTTATCTTGATTAATGCTTCAATCGGTTACAGAATCAACCTGCCCTGCACACTCCACTGCAGGGGTCCGCACACTCAGCTGCGAACTACTAAGCCTTTGCGCACTGAGCTGTAGAGCCTTCTCCTACTCTACTACCCAAAGACATGACTCGAAACTTCAACTAAGACTCAATCCATCATCATTAGATCTTACAGACTTCTTAGATTCCATTTACACTTAGAGCTTTGCTCTATTCATACAATCCCATGGTCTGTGGACCATGGGTAGAAATGTCAAGCCAACATTACATTACAAAAGTAAGGTCGAACAACCCTATGACTCAATTACAACTTCGCACTCTGTGCCCAAAAATCGCAGAGTCTTTACATCGAACTTACTCAAAACTTGGGCTTTAAACCACAAAACGTGCCTTGGGGGATCCCGTGCCCAATAGCCCCCACCACAAACATCGAGACTTGCCCTCGAGTCACTCTGTCGACGCAGAGATCTTCGCGTGGAGACCTCCCAACTATGCTCAAACTGCTACAAAGTTAGCAATGCACAAAGCAGCTGCCTGCTGTATCTCCTGGACGCGTTGTTCGGAGACCACTGTATCTGAACTGATTCCATTTATTTGCTCCTGCGTCCCCTACATCTGTTTATAGTCTCGCACCTCCTTTCTGCTGCATGGAGCACTAAGACTGTGCTTCTGTTGGCTAGTCAGATAGTTGGGCCAACTGTGTATGGCTTCAACCGACTACCATTCACTTTTCTTGGGAAAGGTTCTCCATTGAGCTTTACCAACTGCAGCACGCCTCTGTGTGTGACCTCCATAATAACATATGGTCCCAACAAATGCATTCTGAATTTTCCCGGGAATTTATCAAACTTACTATCGTACAGTAACACAAAATTGTTCACCTTGAAGGTGCGCAACTTAATATGTCGACCGTGTTAGGCCTTTTCACGCTGCTTTTGTACCTGCTGATGGAATCTAGCTAGAAACCATTCTTCTTCGACTTCCTCCAACTACATGAGCCTCTCCTCCAGGGCTCTGCAGTCCATCATACCTGTGAGCATTGCTATGCATATACTAGGCATGATATACTCCATTGGCATTATGTCTTCCACTCCATAGACCAGCCAGAAAGGTGTCTATCCTGTCAGTTTCTTGCACGTTGTCCTATAAGCCCATAACATTGTAGGTATGCGCAAGTCCCAATGACTTCACTGTGCATTGCATACTTTGGTCAGCGCTGTCTCCAGTATTTTGTTAAATGCTTCTACTGTCTCGTTGGCTTGTGGGTGATATGGTGTACTTTTCTGATGATACACCTGAAACTCTTTTGTCAGTGCGCTGATTGTTTTGTTCAGGAAATGTGTACCGCGATTGTTCATCAGGATCTTCGTACATCCATATCATGTCAATATGTGTTCAAACAGAAAATTCACGATCGTCACAATTGTGTAATCTTTTACCAGCTACGCTTTTTCCCAACAAGTCAAGTACTCTATCGCGGTGATAATATATCTTGCACTCATTTTTCCTTGAGGTTTGGTAGATTCTACGAAGTTGATCGCCCACTTTTCAAAGGGCTGCAACATCATTTGTGGTTTCAAAGGCATCTCATCCCTCCATGATGGTCTACCTATTCTTTGACATACGTCACAGGCCTTGCAATGTGCTTTTGAATCCTAATGAATCGTCGACCACCACAACCTTGAGGGTAGAATCTTCTACGTGGTCACTCTCCCTGCATTGTGTCCTTCGACAACACCCCCATGCACATCCACGAGGATATGACTTCGTTCAAATCCAAGTACATACCTTCATAGTATCTCATCATTTCCCATCTTATATAGGTGCCTCGCAATGCACATCCACGAGGATATGACTTCGTTCAAATCCAAGTACATACCTTCATAGTATCCCATCATTTCCCATCTTATATAGGTCACGCGCACCACTAGTTCCTTCTTCTGTTGGTTGGAGTACTCCTTCGGCGCAGTTCTAGTCATGAGAAAGTGGATTATATATTCAAAGTGTCCATCCACTACGCGCACAGGAAAGAGCTATGCGTCAGGTATTCCTTCATCCAGACTAGTAGGTTCCTCTCCTATCTAAATGCGCGATAGGTGATCCGGTCCCTCGTTTAGTCATCGAGGCTTCACAATAACTTCAAAATCATATTCTTGGAACAATAAAAGCCACCTGCATATGTGCCCCCCCAACACAGGCTTATTGACCAAGTATTTTAGCACAGAATTATCTGTATACATCTTGAAGTGTCCCCCTAGCAAATAGTTCCGATATTTCCGGAGCGTCTACACCATAGCTAATCCCTCGCATTCAGTGGTGGAATAGTTATTTTTTGCTTTAGACAATCTGTGACTCGCGAATGCAATAGGGTGATCCAAGCCCTCTCCACCATCTTATGTTAGTACCACTCCAACACTATACATGACGCGTCAAGATGGACATGAAAATCCTCATCCCATTTCGGGAATACCAGGATTGGCGCAATGGCCATATTTTATTTTAGTACATCCACGATTTTATTACAGAGATTATTCCAGCAGAATGTGACATCTTTTTCAACAGATTCTCAATCGGCATGGTGATCTGGGCATAACTTTTGATGAACTTTCTATAGTACCATGTATGTCCCAGGATAGCGTGTAGCTATTTCACACTTCGTGGCACTTCCAAATTCAGAATCACTGCAATCTTCACGGGATCTACCATCAACCCCTGTCAAAAAACCACATGTTCCATCAGGTTCCCAAAAGGAATGAAGAATGTACACTTGATGAGGTTAAGCGTGATTTGGTATCTTCGGTAGATATCTAGCATCAAGTGTAAGCTCGCTACACGGTGCTTAACCAGTCCAAATATAGTCCAATCATCAAAATAAACCTCTAGGAACTTGTGGATATGTTCCTTGAACTTTGTAACAACAACGCGTAAAGATATGGCTGACATGTTTTTCAACCCAAATGGCATAACAGTGTATTGAAAGAAGCCCCACTCAATCACGAAGGTTGTCTTGCTCTTATCTTCTGCCATGTTTTTGATCTGGTGGTACCTTGAGAACCCGTCAATGAAAGAATATGCTTCCTACCCACCGACATTTTCCAATACTTCATCTATGAACGGAGTTGGGAATGAATCATGCACACACACATCATTCAATTTCCCGAGATCCACACATATTCTTATCTCGCCCTTCTGGATCTTTTCCTGCACCACCATAAGGCTTACCCAATCAGATTCTTCCACCGGCTCAATGATTCCTGCTATGAGCATTTTGTCTAGTTCTACGTGGATATTCTCCTTGTATTTAAAATTTAAGTGGTAAGGCCTCTGCTTAACTGGCTTCACGTCGGGCTTTAATGAGATCCTCATCATTCCTAAGTCTCTGATGATTCCTTTTAAATCCATGAACTTGGTCAAGAATAAGTCCTGGTACTCGGGGAGTAACTCAATGACCTTATCCACCGTCGTGTCATCCCAGTAGTGATCGAGTGTTGCATACTTAGGTTCAGCCTCCATACCAATGTTCACCTTCTTTGTCTTTACTGGCATGCTTATGTCAAGGTCTTCAATCAGTGGTCCTTGAACCTCATGATGGCCTTCTATTTCTGGAATGCTAATTTTCCGTGGATCTTTATCGTCTTCTTCAGCATTTACATTATAACATTCCAACGTGCAACTCAGCTGAGTAGCCCATTCAGGCTGAATCAATTCTATCAACTCCTGTGGTATCCTAAAGATAGCTACTTTTATCTCCTGTAGCGCGTTATCAATGATGTCCCACCAGTGATCCTCAAAAGTGAAGGTTAACAAGAACCCTTTGCGCAGGATATCTCATTCACCCGTTCCATGGTGGACCTTTGTCTCTATATACTAGTTCATGGGTATAACATCTAGGGTATGGTATAATAGGTGCACCCACTCAGATTGTGGCTCTTATCCATATACCTTTGTCCACTTCGCCAGGTGCGCGCATAGATCATCTCATCCGTCATACTTGTCTGTTAGTCACATATGAGGCTTCGCAAAATACATGCACATAATTCTATTGCATTCACGCCAATCCTTAGAGATTCCTTGGTGCGTACCCCACTACCTCGCGGGTGTAGCATGCAGTTCCCACTTCAAAACCTGGAAACATTTCTTTTCTGGCACCTCCCTTTCAAATCTATCCAAGAAAGAATCTACCTCAACTAATCCATCATAAGTAGGGAGATCTCTCACTTATATCGATATGCAGTGCAGTCATCTCGTCATCATATTAGAGTTCAATGTGGTTACCTCGTGCAACCAGTTTTTCCATCGCTCTATCTCTTCCTCCGAATCTGAAGTACATGAGCTTTCACGCTCCCATGAGATTCGTCCATCTAAGGTGGGATTTACCTAGTCTTTCTCTCGCGTGGTTATCTTGCAGATGCAGTCCAAGTTGTCTTCGCTTTCATAGTTGCACACCAGCTCTGTATAACACGATCGCTCAGCAGGGTCCAAAGATATAACTACGCATAGAGACTTCTTCTAAAAAATCATCTTGCGCCTTTCCAGATTTTTCACCCTGCTCATGTCAATGGCCCAATCAATTCCTAAGAGCGCGGGGTAGGGATTGTTGTCATCAACAATCTCTATCACTTCAAAGTCTGCTAGCACGCTCACTCCTTCAGTATCCACTATGATTCACTGCAATCTCCCCATAGGTATTATATTTTTCTGGTTCACCATTCATAGTTGGATAGGAGACCATTGTAGTGTAGGCCTTCCCATGCGCTCCCATGTCTGCTTCAGCAGAACGTTCATGTCCAATCACAAGTCTAGAATTATTTGGTCCATCTCATATTCTCCAATATGTACAGTCAACCTCATTTCTCTTGCCATCCTCGTCGCATGCTTTCCAATCATTCGGACTACGCGTGGTTCTCTTGGCACTGTCCCAGCGCATCTGTTAATGAGTTGTTGCAATATTTTTATAGGCTTACTATCGTGCATTAGCTTTATGCATGTTTCTATGAACATCGTAAGTGTAGATGGGTCCATTTCTGGCTCTAATCTATCTTTTCTTCCTGAAGTGGAGGAATCAATGAAGCTCTTCTTAGCTTCCATGAAGGTTTCCTTAGCATACTCCCAATCAAACTCTGCTTCTTTCGTCGGAGCCTTGCGAACCCAAGTAATATCTTCGGGTTTTTTGCCTTTATCATCTACTGTTGCGATTCCACTTCGGAGCACAATGTTCACATTTGGATCTTCCTCGCATGGCTCAGACATCATCATCTACAGGTTCTAAGTCAGGGGAGGTGGTAGCGCACCCTTGTCACGTATCCTAGCTATCAGCGTAGGACAATCCTCTATCTCATGATCAAACAAGGTACAATACATACATGATGGACACGTTGGATTTGTACAATCATGGACATAATGTCCCGGCCCTCCGCAATTGTAACATATCAACTGTCTGCGTCCTCTTCTAGGTCCTCCTCCACCTCGGCCTCACCCGCACCCCCGAAATCAGTTCGCGCCACTCCTGTGTTCTAGTCAAGAAGCCACGATTCAACCTGAACTCTATAGGTGGGAGTTCTATCCATCATCAGCTCATAGCTTCTACAAGTTCACTCATCATGTCCAACTGATCTACAAAAATTACAGAACAACTGTTGTGAATTTTGTGTGTACTTCTGTAATAAATGGCAGTTGTACCTAACATGCTTTCCTCCTATTTGACAAATCGCACACCACAAAGTAGGTGTCGTGCTAGATCTTGGTTGTGGTTCCAGTCTTAATGGCATTGGTCCTCCTCCCACGAGGTAATTTTTGAACACTGGGCAGTGGTCCTTGTCATGATCCTGACCCTTACATTTAAAGCACCATACCTCTTCGCGCACTTCTGGTCGGGCTGTCCTATCCCATTTCAGACTCTGCATCTCAAGGCATAAGCTTTTCAACTGCACATGGATCTGATGAACTCCCAAGTTAGGATCCTGTATCAGGGTCTCATGCAGCCTCATCGTGATCTCCAAGGCCTCTGCCTGAGTCATTAACCTCTGTTGTGATAGCACATTCCTCAAATGCGGCGTTAGTGATGCTACAAACCATTTGCAGTGTTATCCATCTGTCAAATTCAAATTAGCTTCGTGAATCATGCACTTGAGCCTCTGATCCAGCTCCCAAGGAGTCTCACCTAGTAGCATTGTGATCTCTTTGAATCCAATGATCGACTGTGCCTCTGACTTCGGCCTGCTAAATTCTCTGTTCAATGCAATTTGGATGTCTGCAATCCCCGCATTTAGATTGTCATTAGAATGCTTAATATACTAGGTCAGTGCATGATCCTATAGAACGTTGACCAGTGTCACTTTCTTTATATTATAATCTGTAACTCCCTACACTTCCCATACGACTCTTATCACGAACCAAAACTAGTCTGAATCTTCATTTCCTACTCCCTTGAACACAAGCAACTTTATTGTGCTTGGCATATTGACTCGCAGTGGTGGCGGAGGTGGTATGGGTGAAGATGGAGGTGAAGGTGGTGAAGCTAGTGGTGGTGTGGGTGAGGGTGGTATGCGTGGAATCCTCTGCCTTTTCAAATTGATCGCACTTCGCAGTGAGACCTTCGTGAGCTCTTCCTCATCTCCTCATGGAGGTTAAATCAAAGGGTTATTCTCTAGCCCCTTACTTCCTTCGTTTCTGTAGGTTTTTCCACTTCACGTGGCTCCAGACATCAAGGTAATTACATAAGCCTCTTTTCACACAATACAATTTTAATCCAAGTATTCAGAGACTTTATGTACTTGCCTCGCGGTCCTTTGAGAAAGCGTTGCTCAGCCTCACTATAGCTAACTAAATTATCTACCACGAACTTAGTAATGAATAATCCTATAATCCAATCGAGCCAATAATCAACAACGCATGCGATCTTATTCTCCGATGCTTCTAATCTTCACACCAACTCTGGGGTCCACACAATAGGATTGTCAAGCTTCCACCTTCCTTCGCTATCTACTAGCTTCACGATCAACTCGTATAGCTTAGTAGCGAAATATATGAAGATTTTTTCATGGATCTATGTGTACAGGTAGTAGTTTAACCACTCTTCTTTTTTCCGTTGCGGATTCATGTTCTCCTGCACCGCGAACTCGTGAATTATCCTGTCTAACCAACCTTCAATCTCCTTCTTAGTTGGATTCCAATGATATGACTTCAGCCATCTCTATGGAAATTCCGATCCCAACCATGAAACCATTTGTTGGCTTGAGGGGGCCTGACCCAGGTTCAGAGTTATTTAGTTAAACAAATCCCTATACTACTAGCCCTTTCAGCATCTCACTTGAAGTAGTATGAGGGGATGTTGGAACCAAATTTCTGCACCCTTGAGATGTCTAAGGGGTTGATTTAGTCCAACTGTGAATACCTTTGTGTAGGTTACTTCACGTACTTTGATGACCTGCGAGGCCTTCGTGATCTGTTATAATCACCTTTGCGCAGTCCTAACCAGGGGCTGAGGTTCTTTCATGCTGCTAAAGCAGCGATCTACCATATTTCCCCAAGTTACACCATAGATCTTACTTATCTTCTTATAACTGTTAGTTAACTTCGTGTAAACAGATACTTATCTTATATTCGCTTATTCAACACATTCATATAAGTTCGCCTAGAAAATAAATAGTAAACTTCCAATTCATACCCAATATACTTCAATGCGTAAAACAAGAAAAGATACACAAAAATAATGTAAAACTTCTCTCTATTAATCCTTCAATCGATTACAGACTCAACCTACCCTGCGCACTCAGTTGCAGGGGTCTGCGCACTCAGCTACAGAGCCTTCTTCTACTCTACTACCCGAAGACACGACTCGATGCTTCAACTAAGACTAAATTCATCATCATTAGATCTTACAAACTTCTTAGATTCCCTTTACACTTAGAGCCTCACTCTATTTATACAATCCCATCGTCCACAAACCATGGGTAGAACTCTCAAGCTGACATTACATTACAAAAGTAAGGGCGGACAACCCTATGACTCAATTACAACTTCACGCTTCGCGCCCACAAATCGCAGAGTCTTTACATCAGACTTAGTCAAAACTTGGGCTTTAAACCCCAAAACTTGCCTTGGGGATCCCACACCCAACATTATTCAATATTAAAGGAAACTTAGTTGATCAAATAAATAATACAAAATTCACTTTGTAAGGCTTCTTTTGACAAAGTAAAAAGACACTTCCAATTATAGAATTATAGCTTATCATATTTGCTTCTTTGAAAATTTCCTAATGTCCTCAAATATAAATTCAATGAGAATAAGAGCTACAAATAGTAGTCCTAAATAATACTAATTACATTTTTTAAAGGTTGCAATGACAACTTTTCAGGAAGAAGCTCTCAAATAAAAAAGAATGAGTATCAAAATTGAATTGCATGCAAAGGAATTATTAACATTGTACTTGAGGTATGCAAAGATATTTATGTTAATTCACATGCATTTATTCTTTCCCACTCAAGCTTTTTTCAGAGAACCAGTTCCACACAACTACTCTCGCACAACTTTATTTGCATAGCTATTTCTATAGTTGTGAAATACATTGACAAATAATAGTAATAATAATAATAATAAAGCATATAACAATAATAAGAACAAAAATAATAAAATAAAAATTCACATGAGTGGAAATGCAAAGAAAATTCATAACGCACAAAATCCTCTCGAACTTTCAATGTACTAACCCCTACATTTTTTATAGTCTACTAGTAATAAAATAACCACTAGTTTGTATACGCAGAAGCATGTCCACAAAATATTTTCCAGCAGGCTAATACCAAATAACACTACGCAACTGACTACTAAAAAAAAAACAATAACCACCTCACCATCCATATCCATATTTCCATCTCATTACAATCACATCATACCACTCCGTCGAGAAATATTCTCAGCTTAATCTATAATTCATTAACTATACTTTCTCCATGTGTCTTTTGTCTATCACTAATTTATCTCACTAATTATCTATAGATATGAGCTACTCATTAGCACACCAACAATACCAGTAGTAGCTACAACAATAAGGCACACACCAACACCAGCATCAAGAGCACACCTAGCTAATCCTCATAGATTTTTTCTCTAATCCAAGACAACTGAATCGAATGCTAAATACTAGTCTATTAAAATCAATATATACTTGAATTCACTAAATACATATCGAAAAGGGTATTTTATAATATTGATAGATATGACCTTATCGATATTTTTATGACTAGCTATGCTAATGTCATTGTGTGTGGATTTACTGAATGGATATTAATAGTAGTACTTTCTTTTAATTAATTTTTGCATCTTAGGTGCAAATGCTAAGTTTCTTTATTGGGAACATAGAGAATTCTTTCAGCATTTTGTACATTATATGTTATTGCTATGACGTATATGATATATAGTATTTCATAAACATGAATATTAATTTAGCTAAAATCTGCTACAATATGCAACACTAAAATTGATAAATGTGATTTGATAATGTATATCACTTTGATCTTTTTGCAATTATTGTTTGCATCCAACTAGCAGTTTTGTAGTTGTTCGGACAAAAAATATAGTGTGTAGAGGACTTAATGCAAAACAACATATTTTGACTTAGGAACACAAAGTGTATTAAATTTAACATGTCCATATTGCATTAGCCCTTGTATAGATCTTTTACTTTGTGGAGCGACGTCGAAGTTTCAATGTATATGAACGCAAAATTTTATGTTCCTTGTTCTAGACACCATCCTTCTAGACATATTTGAAACACCATACTTTTGTACATATCTTAAATGGTTATGTTGTCATTTCAAAAAAGGAAGACCAATTTCTAATGCAATTGTAATAGTGATTATTTAATAACAATGAATCTAATGACTATTGCATGTGGTAGAATCTATGTGAGCATGTTTTTATTCTCTTGATATTACTGAATGGCATAGATTTTGTTTAGAAGAAGCATGTTCAGAGGACAAATGCATATTTTGATTTCTTTAATTATATTCGTTGAATGATGTTATTGAATATGAAATTAGCTATCCAGAAATGGTTTTGCATATCCAACAACAAATGCATGTTCGATAGCACTTTGATTGTTCCCAAAGCTTTGTCCAATATTTATCTAAATAAAAAATATACTGACCATGGTGTGAAGGAAGCTATATTCAAATATTTAGTGATGTGATTTAGTTTCAATAGAACAATTAATTAAGGGACTTTATTACTACATTAAACGTAGAACATTTTTACATTTTTCCAGCTAATCAATTTTTCCTTCTGTCTGTACAGGATATTCTTGAATTGTCATATTGAATATTTGTACAATAATGTATATGATCACAATGAACTCGTATTTATTTTATTTTGTACATTCCTATATTTAATACGCATATATCGACAACATTAAATAAATAACCATTACAAAAGTAAGAAAGGAAAAAAAATCAAATTTTGAGATTCATTTCACCATCTACCACTAACATTTGCTTTGAAATTTCTAATTGCTATTTATTGAAATTGTTAAACATGTCAATAAATCATAGCTGAATATGGTAACAACTATGGAAGAATGGTGGTGAGGACTACTAGCATTATACTATTAATCATGATTAATGGATTTAGTAAACGAAAACCCTTGTTAGAAGGCAACAAATTTGCTCGGAAGATTGTGGAAATTTCGTCATGATTTTTGCCAAAATCCTACACAAATCAATTTTCTGAGCAAATTTATAACCACATTAGATAACTAGGTTTGTCAGTATCATAATAAAACAAATCATCAATGATATACCAGTTTGGACCAGCTCAATAACTAAATCAATTTGTTATAGAAATAACGAAACATGTCTATGCATGATATTCATTTATGACTGTTAACAATTATCATTGGCAGTTTCAAAGCTAATTGTCATAATTTTCATGACATTTTTCTATTATTACTGCATATATGCATCTAGCCGTTTCAAAAACTTATACGACTATTAAGAAATCATTGACATATTTTGGGCAATTTAAGCTGGAAAATGCATTGGAAAACCTTTCAAAACGTAGTACAGGTACACAATGGTCTTATATTATATTGCAATTTCTATTTGTATGACACATATTTCAATGATATTAAATCAACAAAAAAATACGTAGTTAGTGGAGAAGATGGTTTTGCAATATTGATACTTATTTCTATTACTTCCCATAAATGTTGGCTTTGATATTTTCAATTGCTATTTATTAAGAGTGTTGTATCTGGTAGTTTGCACAAAAAAATAGAAACAACTAGTAATTTTCATTGCAACAACAAATTGTAAATTTACGTGACATTTGAGACGAATATAAGTAGCGGTTAAACGAAGCAAGCTATTTGCAATTATACAATTAGCGAAGCAATATTTGAATCTGCCAACAGAAAATAACAAAAATAAAGACATTTTCTCTAAAAAATACTTCTTTCACAATTCTCTTTACAACATATTTCCTTTTGTGCAGAATTGTTTAGGGATTTGTATTTTATCATTATGCATTTTATGAATACAAGAACTCTACCAATTGTTTAAAAATTGTTTAAGGGTTTTTACTTTATCATTGCATCTTATTAATTCACTATTGATTTCTGTTTTACCTCTAGTATGTGCATTTTCTTTGCCCTAATAACTTAAATTGCATGCAAAGAAAGAATGAATACAATTTTTTCATGTCATAATCTGCAAGAAAATATATTTACACAACATATAGTTTATTAAATTTTATAGGAAATCAAGTATCAAATATCGACAATGGAATACCAAAGAATAGCTAAGGAAAAAAAAAGAATTTCTAAATCCTGCTCAACAATATTCACCTTCCACACTTGTTATTAGTCCAATGTCATGCACAACTCAAGCAAAATGAAAAAATCTTGGTTCTAGAAAGCTATTTATTGGTCAGTCAGCAAGTCATCGACATGAGAAAGATATTTTTTGGAAATTCTTCCTAGATCAAACACATATAGTTTAAGCACCCAAGTCCAAAAGTGTCGTCAATAGAGAAAACATTGAACAAGATATAGACATAGAAAGTGATAACAATGAACAAGTTACTAGGTTGTTATTCATTTAGTATAAAATCAAAAAATAATGGAGAAAATTATAGAAGAGGAAATTATTTTCGATGAATGTCCTGTCACATTGCAAAATGAAAAGTATGAAAAGACTAGAAAAAACTTGAGAGTTGAAAAGGTAAACCTTGAAAATGAAAATATTATTGATCAAGAACATGTAGATATTGATATGTCTAGCATTGATATGATGGGGCTCATGGTATTACAACAATCTACCAATGATGCAATTACTCATAGTGTTACCAACGTGCTTGCAGAAAATCATATGTTGAAAAGTAAATTAAAAGAACTGTAAGACATTGCAAATCTAGATCCTCTTTTAACGACTCCACTTGTAGTATGATCGCCTTCATTGTCAAGTCTTGTTGTTGCAACACCGCAAACATTCAACAAGGATGTGAATCTACTTAATGTAGTGAAGACATATATCCTTGAGAACATATGTGAAAGGTTAAAAAATAATGAAGATGCCTCATCGGTTCTCAATCTAACACATTTGCAAGAGAAAATAACAAAATTTACAGACTTGGTTAATAATAATCTTATATAACACAAGAAATTCATTAAAAATGAATTAAATACTTTTAAGCATAGGCTAGAAATACTCTTTGATTTCGAAAAGAAAAACTAAGTTACCAAATGTTGAACGAGTGAAGCAATTGGAAGTTGGATGGGCGAAAAGGGTCACTACACTTGAGAATATCAAGTCTACTTGTAGTGAACTATCCAAAAGGGGATATGAAGCCTATTTCAAGGAATGAACATTATAAAAGGGTTAGACGATTCAGGCATGCCATGGGATTCTAAGTTAATTTCAAAGGACATGTTACAAATTCAATTGCAGGAGAAAAAATAGAAAATGGCAGCAAAGTTTGATAACATCATTTATTTTACTGCAAAACATATTGACACATGGATAATTACTTTTTCCAAGGTCAATAACCTAAATATTAGGTCAATTATCGATGTGTAAGAAGAAACTAGAGAAATTGGAAAAGGATTTTCACCAAAAACATGAAAATGGAAGTCATAGTTGCCCCCAACGAGGAGTACATTAAAACAATGGTCAACGTATTTCTTCAATGAGTCATGGACTCATAATACATCTTACAAATTGTTGTTTTCTAGCTGCAAATATCATTCAAGGAAACATAACACCAATTTTTGCTACAACAAATCCATTTACTTTACAATTTTCTTTGGACAATTGTGATTCTACTTAGAAATTTTGTCTTTGAAGACCATGTTTTGAATATGCTCTCATATAAATATGAGTTATGGCCATGCTCATTGACATTTTATTCTAAGATAGTGTTTTCTATCAATTTCCAATATGCTTTTAACTTTTTTGTTACATTTAGTGTTGTATTGTTGCTTTAAATGGAATTTAACATTTGGCAATGATTTGGCATTCTAGACATATATCTCTTAATAATAGAATACTAAAACAAAAAGTTCCACTGAAACAACTTGCTTCTGCATAGTCAAAGCTTTACACAAGGAATATCGTACTTAAAAAAACTATAAATAAAAAAATCATAGATATAAATTAAATTAAATTAGTTCTAATATTGTTGAGAAAATTTGTTTTTAATGCCTATGTCTTGAATCTAAACATTTTGTGAACTAGTTGCTATTTACAAATTGAACTGCAAGAAATATTTTGAATTCAAAACCACTTGACTATATCGATTTTATGATAAAGTATTTTATTTGTATTCAACCATATGCTTTGATACTTTGTTTTATATCTCATATTGCGTTATTGATCAAAATAAAAATTAACATCATTGCTAACTGCAATTCATCTGAGTTAAGATTTGATTAAATCATTTAAGCGTGAACTGTGAATGTGTCCAATGATGTGAAAATTGAATTTTCCAATCTAAAATATTACCAATAATATTAGCAATAAAATCTTTTAGTGTGAAGTGCGGAATTTTTTACAAAAAAACTTTATAGGTGCATTGAACTTCCTTTGTACAACCAAATCTTTTATTGAATGAGTTGTGGTTTTGTTCATAAATTTATGAGCATTTTGCATAACTTAATTGACTATTGATATTCATTATCTATAATTAAAGTATTAGTAATAATAATAGAAATAAAAGCATTTCTTACAAAATTTGTGTGGTCAAAGCTATATGAAGGTGTATTTTTTGTTCTAAAATTACCAAATGACCTATGTTTTACTAAATTGAGTGTTGATATGCATTATTTTTAACTAAAATATCAACTATAATATTACTAGTTAGTGAAAAATGTGGAAATCTGCATAAACAGTGCTCCCACAATAGCCTAAATAAATAAATATTCAAAATATTTGAAAATAAGCATTATTTACGCTCATGTATTAGAAATAACTTCGCATACGTCCCCAAATACAATGTGTTCGGATGAAGTTGTGCAAAGATCATTAGGTGGAGTAACAAGTGCGAAACAAGCATGGGCTGAGACAATTCTACACCTCCACATGTAAACCTCTGCACAACGAAACTTGAACGACACAAAGCACTTACATGTTAATTGATGGAGACACATTGATTGATGGAGTAACCATCAAAATCTCCTTGCCGACGTGTGGCATTTATATAAACTATATTTAGCTTCTTACAAAAAAAACACATGGATGCTAAAATAGAATTGTGCATTATGCTATGCTTTGTTATACTAAATAAGAAAATCTAGTAATACAACAACCAATTTCTGCATGCTGACTCGGTGCTTCTCCTTTTTGGTGTTATTTTTTAGGTTTATTTTACACACAAGATTCCAAATCTAGCTTACTTTGTGGAGAGGAAACGTGTGTGAACGAAGTTATGCGGAGGTGGCTATGCGGAGAAAGTGTGTGTAGAATTCTTTGTGTAGGGAGAATAAATTAACAAGTGGTAGAGGAAGGGACTATGTTTCATCATATCTCCTTAGTATATTTATTATCTTAGTAAACTTCTTATCATTATTGTGTGTAAACTCAAATGTTAATGAATGATCAAAGGGTGTTATCGATTGTGGTTGCCATTGTTGTTTTGGTAGTGTGAAATGTGACGAAATGCAGACCCCACTTAATTAGGTACAGAGATAGGGGAATATGCACTATTTATCGGCAAAATATTAGTAGCAATATCGTATAAGTTGAACATTTTCCTCAATCTTATTTTGAACAAAAGATATGCAGTGTTTAATACTAAAATAGTAGTAATAAAAACCATTAGTGTGAAGTGTGGCGTTCTGCACATTGAAAGCTTCCTCCACACAATATACTTCTTATGCACTTTTGTAGAAATTCTTTGTTGGAAACATATTCGGAGATACAAACATCACAAGGCTTGACTCAATGAACCTCTGACATATCACGTGCATTCATGGCATACTAAACGATATCGATAATTTGACTACATATTGGAAAATACCTATAAAAATCACATTATTTAACCCCCTAAAAATAAAAACTCAATGCACCTTTCCAATTTAAAAATCCCCTACTTTCACTAAATATTAGAGATATCAATTTTTCATTAACTTTGAGCTCCATTTTTATACTTGCCAATATAAAAACCCTTTACCCCCTATTATATGCTCAATATATTATGTCATTTTTTCCTCAATATATATCCCCAAATAGGAATGCATGTGGTATAGTATTTCTCCCCCAATGAAGCCCATGTGACAAACATAAGCATAAATATATATCATGTGTGGACAAAGCTTTGTAGATATTGTTATGTAGAGCAAGCATAGCGGAACATGCATAGTCTGACATAGAAAGGTGGGTGGAATATGCACTCACAACCATGCCCACATTCAATATTAATGTAGTTTTTGTACATAATCACTTAAATAGTAGTAGTTATAACTAAAATATGAGCAATAATATTAGTAGTTAGTACAAAGTGCATATATCCACCCACAAAAGTTTGAAGAAACAAATATTCAAAATATTTACAATTAAAATATTAGCAATAACTTCATATACGTCAATGGTTTACTAAAATAACTACTTTCTATGGTATAGTCTACCCATGCACTAAGACATAAATGTGTGCAAAATGCAAAAGCCACTTAATTAGCGGTAGAGATAAACAACTATGCATTATTTATCGTACATTGAAAGCTTCCTCTGCACAATAATCTTTCTTCGACTCTACAAATTAAAATATTATTGAAAAGATAAGGGGGTAGGGGGTTGCGTTGACATGATACACAAGTCATTGTGTAGAGATAATTTTACAAATTTTTATATTGTATATTGTATGCATGTTTACAAAGGATGGGGTATGTGGAGGAGAATGGAAAAAATTATCATGTTTCATTGTGCAGAGCATTTACTGTCTAGATTACAAAGTTTGTGAGGAAGAGAGGTTGCATAAGGATTTTGATTTTAGAGTTATGTATCATTGTAGAATGATTAATATTATTAGTTTCCACTGTGCGGGGTGGTCCATAGGGTATTGTTCCAATATTTTGATTTTCCCAGGCCATGCAACCTTATCTGCCTTATAAGATATAATCAATTATATAATAATTTAAGCATAGACAATGTTATCAAGAAAATATTCCTTATTTAATACTAAATAAAGTTTTAATAATAAAAATTGTTTTGTATTAAGTGAGTTGATCCACACATTGAAAGCTTCCTCCACACGATGGAGCTCACCCGCACCTCTACACGTATGCCTAATTGTTTACAATTAAAATATTATCATTAATATAAGCATAAAATATTCATTTTTAATACTAAGTTATTGGTGATAAAAAGTATTAAATGCCAACATAGGTTGAAAATCTTTATGAAAAGAGAATCAATTAAATAGTGATAGAGACAAAAACAATCGTATAGTGAAGGCTTGAAAGATTCTTCTGCAAAATTGACTTTTTAATTATTATCTAGGGAAGAAGCTATGCAGGGATGGTTATTCATTTGTGGAGGTTATGCAAAGAAGAAATGCATGTTTGTAATTTGTGCAATATCAGGAAAATGTGGAGAATTCTTTTAATTATAATGTGTTTTGATATTGGTTTTAATTTAGTTGGTTGAATGTAGAAGTGCATATAATGGAAGATTGAGAACTTAAACAACAAAATGACTAGTTGTGTGGACAAAGCTTTGCAGACCCAAAATAAGATGTTGCAAGGTCATTTTTATTATGCATCACTAAGAAGCTCATATACTAATCAATTGAGGTAAGCTAATCTAGTATGTTTGTATTTGATGTCATACCAAAGCATTACCCTAATAGCTTAAGCACAAGATCCATGATAGAGTGATCATCTTGTATTCATAGTATTGATTCACTATATTTCCATAACTATTCCAGGTGTGTTGACTAATGGTAGATGATGTAACAGAATATGATATATATTATCATTAAAATGAAATTTGAATCTTGCATTAGCGATTCACATTTGTCAATTTCTTATTCGCATTTGCCAGTTTCTTACCTATTGACCTTGTTTTGTAAGGTTGATTATGCGGAAAAGTGCATATGCTCCACACTGTTATCCTTTACCAACAAATAGTTTCATTTTAATTTATTTTAACTAAAACAGATAATAATTATGAACAAAAGACAAAATGATTACTAATTTTGTGAAAGAAGTTGTGTGAAGGCAACAATAATGAGAAAATGCAAGTGTGAAAAACACTCTTGAATAAGGATTTAATAATGTATATACATGAAAACAATGGTGACAATAATGAGAAAATTCAATTTCCAAAAACACACTCGAATAATTATCTAATAACATATATATAAGAAAATAACTAACTATATGGAGAAAGCTATCTAGAAACACATTGAAAGCTTCCTCTGCACAATACAACTCATTTGCACTTCTACACATATGCCTAATTATTTATAATTGAAATATTATCAATAATTGTGTGGAGATATTTATATTATTTTATTATTGGAAAACATATACATCATTACCAAGAAAACAACTAATAAATGTTGTGCGAGAAACTTAGCCTGTTGTGCAGAAGTGAGAAACATTACCTATTATACAGAACTTAGCTCATTATGCAGAGCTATTTAGTTTATTTTATTATTGGAAAACAAATACGCCATTACTGAGAAAACACTATGCAAAAAAATTCATTTAGATGGTGGTAGAGGCAGCGACTATACTGCATCGTAGCCATTACCCTTGTTTAATAAGATTAAAGATATCTTTTAATATTCTACCAATATATAAGACATGTTATAATATTTTGGAGATTATATATTAAAAAAATAATCATAAAATGAGAATAATTATGAATAATAATGTCTTTCAGAATAATCACATGATCATTAGGATTTGGTCGATGTTTCGAACCAATTAATGTGGTTCATCCTCCGGACAAAGGTGAAAAAATCAGTTGATCCTAAGGAATAAATAGCAAGGATGCATCAAGGTCCAAAGATAGCCGTTAGGAATTAGCTATTAGAAAATTAATTAATTAGTTATTAAATTAATTAAAGTAAGGTTTAGTTATATATATTTTTCTCTTAGTAAAATTAAACTATTTCTATTGAGAAAAATATAGTACAATCATGGGAGACAAGAAACCGGCAGACCGGAAATGATGAAGCTATCAACCTCGGTCCCGGAGAAGGAGTGAATCAATCACGGAGCTACAACAAATAACTTGAGAACAAAAAACTGACTTTTACCCCATAGGGGCAGAAACCTCAACACGATGTTTCTTCCCTTTCTTTTTATTGACTTTTATCCAGCCATCCTCGGGAGTATGAGCTAAAACAACTTGAAGACTAGAATTCTCCATCAGGGGGATCTCCTTATCTGATTCAGAAGAGGAGGTCTCATGAACGCATTTCTGGGAGATTGTTGTGACAGTGGTGTGCGCAGGAGTATCTGTGGATGGATCCATCGTCTGAGGTGCCTGGTTCGGTTATGAATCACTCTCCTCATCTTCCGAGCTTGAGGAATCAGAGCTCACTGCTGGAGGCAGAGAACAAGGGGTCCAATGCTTGGGTTTGGTCTTTGCAAAGTTGCCCTTTTTCGATTTTGCAGTCAGCGATGGGCAAGAATTCTGCAGGTGCCCTGTTAGGTGACAGTGGTGGCAGCGGAAGGCAGTGTTTTCGTAATCCAGGTTCTAGGTCCATACAGAGTCATTGATCTTGAGATTGATTTTCTCTAGCAGTCCCTTGCTCAGATCTAGCTCCACACATATTCTAGCATATGTGTAGAGACCTTGATGTTCCCGCCTGAAATCTCCCATTAGAAAGCTGCCCAAGGTGTTGCCTATCCTCCGATAGACTGCTGTATGCCACAGGTGAGCTGGAAAGTTTGGAAGTCTGATCCAGACAGGGGCTTTGGTGATGACTGCAGAAGCTGGGTCAAAATCTGAGAACCATGGAGTTAAGAAGAGTCCTGCTGTACCCATGAACCAAGGACCTTCTTCTAAGGCCTTTTCATAGTGCTTAGGACTGTCGAACAGAACTATAAAATATCCTTTTGAGCAGAAGCAAACCTTGCAATGGTGAGTCCAGTTGTCATAGATCCAGTCATAAAGGTCCTTAGAGCGAGGCCAAAGCCCATTGAATCTGCAAATGATGGCCCTTTCAGCAAATTTTTGAATGTCATCTGCAAGGTCAGGGTGGGAGATCTCAACAGAGGGAACCTCCTCTAACTTGTCAACCAGAAAAGGCTTGGGTTTGGGAGGTTCAGGGGAAATGGGTATCTCAGAGTGTACTGCAGCTTTGTAGGAGAAGGGAGGAGCGGAAGAAGATTGACCTGCAGCGCCACCTCTCAAACGTAGGGAAAACACTAAAGAGCTATTATTTTTGATGCTGTAAAAAGAGAGGGGAAGAGGATCATCAAGTTGTTTACCTTGAAATATAAGTCTCTGTAGGGCAGAGGGGATCCCGAATCGGCGTTCCAGATTTACTTTGAGATTCTGCACCAGATCTGAAGGGTATACCCATTGCAGAATGGTCTTGCCTGAGATCTGTGTGATTTGTACCTGAAAGGGGGCAGAGAGATTTTCAAAAACTTTCTGAAGCAACACAGGGCCAGAGGCTGTTGGGTCTCCTATCTCTTGACGCACTGGAGGCGGAAGGGGAGGAAAAAGCTTCTGCCGATGGTAGCTTTCGCTCCAGCCCAGATCCGCTGCAAAGGATAGGGCTGTAGATCTGTAGAAAGGCCGGTGATCAATTGCGTCGGATCCACCGGTACCGTTGCCCCCTTTGAATTCACCGCCCTGGCACATGAACCCTGGCATTTTCTCTGTAAGCCTGAGAGCACCACAGAGCTTCGGAATCTGCCTGCGCCATGATACCGCAAGAACAAGCTTGCAGAGATCATCTTTCGGAAAATCAGCCGCAATGCCGAAAGTAGCTACTAGCTGCAAGAATGCCTGGACCTCCAAGGGCTTGGCGGCATTGGCGGGATCCGCATCAACATCGATCCTCGACTTCCACTCATTGGCAATAACCCTCGCCTGCTCCTTAGTACTCGGAGACACAACGGGCCGCTCGGCTCCCATTGTAGGGTCTGCCAGGAGGGGAAGAAGCGATTCCAGCAACAAAGAACAGGCCCGTCTCTGGTCCCTGAGGTTTAGTTATATATTAGTTGTTAGGGATTAATTATTAAAATATTAATATTTCTATTATTTTAATATATATAATTAAAATAAATAAATAAAGAACAACTAGTTTTTAATTATATTATTTCTATTATAATTATTTATAATACATAGAGTTAAAATATATAACAATTAGTTTTTTAAATAATTAAACAACAGCAACTAATTATCTTAACAAATTAAAATATACTAGAAAATTATAAAATTAGTTAATTTAATAATTATATATTAAAAAATTATAGTTATTAGATATATATTAGAAAATTAGTTAATTTGTTATTAAAGTAATTAAAGTAATATTTAGTTATAAATTAGTTGTGAGGAATTAAAATAATTAAAAACTAGATGTACTTTACTTATTTTAATTATAAATATTAAAAATAATAGAAATACAATAGCAAAGGAACAAAAATTCGGAACTAGCCATTAGTGAATTAGTTACTAAATTAATGAAAATGATATTTAATTATAATCCTATAAAACTTTATTGATTAAAATAAAAGAAATAAAAAAAGGAAATAGGCAAAATAATAAAATGACAAGGACAAGAATTAGAATATTTCAAAGAAAAATTTTCATAAATTAAAGAAAATTCCTCAAATAAAAAAAATCAAAAAAAGGGGGGAAGAAAAAGGGGGTTGGAATTCAGAATAAAGGGCTTGAATCCAACTCTTACTTAATTTCCTACCATCATCCTTGTTGAGATTGACAGCATGCTTCTCAATCTCGATATCCTCTCTTAGCTTCCTATGGTGGAAGTGATCAACCCTCGCAATGACTTTGGAATCCTCGTTGTAGATGTGGTGCTTTGATTTATCCACATGTTCAGTTAAAGCTGATGAGTAGGAACGATTGTGCCTAATATCTGCCACATGCTCTCGGATTCTCTGGTTAATGGAGAGACTAGTTTCTCCAATGTAGGAAACCCCACAGGAATAAGGGATTAAGTAAACCCCTCTTATGTCTCTAGGTTCTATAGGATCCTTAAACAGATCTAAGAGAATTTTTAACAGTATTGAGAGGTTGGAATGAAGGAAAAACTCTATTCTTTTTAAGGATATGGGCAATCATGTTTGTGGTCCCCTAGATAAATGGAATATGAACACTAGAGATGGGATGCACATAGGAAATCTTCACTCTGGACTCTTTAAAACCTCTTTGAAAGGCCCTGAGTTCTATTATATCCATTATTTTCAAATACTTCAAGCATATGTGACTTCTCCTTCTCTAGTTGGTTCTCATTAGAAAATCTCAAAGTGCGAGTTGCAATAGTGCTAAGAACTCCAAATTTTTTCTCTGGAAAGCGATGAGAATTAGCATGAAGATATTGTACTGTGTGAGTTTCTTTACGAAAAACCTGGTGAGAAGCCATATGTTACTATGTTAATATTTAATGCTTATAAATCACGATATCAATTTAATAATTATGATTTATATAAATGGAGTACAACCATGTATTACCATGTTAATATTTAATGCTTATAAATCACAATATCAATTTAATTGGAATGCCATTTTAAATTTGCAAGTGTATATAATATATATAATTAATTTATGAACTTTGTAGTGTATAAGTGGTACTAGTAATATTAGCTCGCATACTCTCTTTGGTTGACATATTGATATATATTGGTGGAACTATTATTATTTATTTCAATATTAATTATTATAATTATATAATTAATCATTATAATTATAATAATTATATTTATCGAGCCAAGAGGTTCATTCTACAATCCAGTATGAGGGAAATGGATAAGTATGCCATGTCCTCAAAAAATAATAAAAATAATTTTTCTATTGTCAATAAAAAAAAATAACCATATAAATAGATAATTAAAAATAGAAGAGAGACTCATTGAGCCGAGAGGCTTATTCTACAATCCAGTATGAGGGAAATTGATCCAGGTTGATATTGGTGGCCACCCGCCAATTCCACGTGGACCCCCACCATTGTTCTTTTAGTTTTTCAATTTACTTAATTGTAGCACAAATTACTATTTTTAGCAGTTTTTCAGGTCCTAAACTTCCGGAGCTATTTTGAGGCCCTAAATGACATTTTTTTGCAATCTACTACCAACGACTTTTCATAAAACGTTTTTTCCATTGTAGTCCTTGGAGAGAACTTTCCAAAGGGGTATATTGCATGTCAAACAAAGATAATATGACCAAGTCACGACCCCGGGAAGTTGGCTACCCAACTAATCCCAATGTGGCCCATAAACTCTTGGTGTTACATCTCCTCAAGTTAGGGTTTTAGTTGTTTAGGGTTTGCTCTTATTGTTCAATAATTAAAAGGCCCTTGAGCCTCATTGTAATGCAGTTCAGAGGCATGTAGCCAGCACATCTCTTCTTAGAGCTAATCTACCATCGTCAAGCTAATATCATTTCCACACTGTTTGTATGAATATTTCATTATTTGATATTATTCAAAGGAAGTATTATTTCTACTGCATCTCTATATTTATGGTTATATTTGTAATTTGTTGTGTCCTGTTTAAATCTGGATTAGTGGTATCAGAACGGTCTTCTCTTTCTCTATTTTTTTTGCATGTCCCCAACGAGGTCAAGATATAAAGAGTTAGGGCTTGAACTGGTCGAACCTTTGCAAGACCAGCCTCATAAATCCTGACAGACTCCCATGGAGGAAGAAAAGAAAGATGATGGAGTAGGAGATCCTATCAAAATATTGCTCGAGGAGGCCCTCGAGAAACAAAGGAATGTGATGATGGATAACTTTGTCCAGATCCTTCAACGGCTGAACACCAGCGGCACATCCACATCCAACAACCACTCTGGAGGCTCCACACCTTTTAAGGTAGAAGTAAAGTTTTACATTCCCATATTTGAGGGCCAAATAAATGCAGACACTGTAGATAAATGGTTGAATCTGTTAGAATGATATGTTTTTGTTCACGATTTTTCCAGCCAAGAAAATATTACCTTCTCTCTTCTCAAAGTTGCCCACCACGTCAAGGACTAGTGGGAAACCTATTGTGAGTAGAAGGATGAAAGTACAAACTCATAGTTTTTAGTCGCTTCGACTTGGAATTCATTTCGAGATGCCATCAAGGAATAGTAATACCCTGTTGAGAGCTATGAGGACAAGTACATAAAATTGACCACACTGCAGCAAGGAAGGGACCAAGATGTGCCAAAGTTTACCAATGTTTTTCATACCATGTGAACGAAGTTGGGCATCAAGGATTCTGAGAAACATTTGGTACTCAAGTACCTCTACTACTTACATAGATACATCCAGGATGAGGTGGAGTTCCTAGACATCTCCTCGCTTGGCATGACGTACCGATACACCATCAAAATCGAGCAGAAGTTTAACAGAAGAAGCGAGACTTTGGATCTGTGAATCTGAAGTAGGAGAAATGTGCCCCCAAACTATATAACAAAGGACAAAGCCAAGACAAGATGGCCTAGGATAACCCGCCAAGGTCACAAGCAAAGTATAACATTTCAAAGCTGAAGAAGGACACAAGAAAGTGGTGGGAGTTCCATAAGAGCTCCACCCACAACACAAGCGAGTGTCGGGCAAAGAAATCACTGGTGGCCAAGCTTAAGGCTTCAGAATCAGGTGGATGTTCTAACTCTAAGTTAGAACCTAACAAGGGGAATCAAAAAGAGAAGAAAATTATTGACGTAGAGCCCAAAGCCACCATTGTCACCACAAAGATCCAGAAGGAGGAACCTGAAGATCCAAAGGAGGAGGAGCATCTCTTTCACTCCTAGATATGGGTGAAGGGTTCCCCGCTATAGTTTATTATCGACAGCGAGAGCCAAAAGAACCTCATTGTAGTATAGGTTGTGAAGCGGCTAGGCTTACTGACCACAACACACCCATAACTATACACAATCAGGTGACTTCACCAAGGACGTGATCTACGCGTGAGCCAACAATGTCGCTTTCCATATAGCATCAAGCCCTTCACGGATGTGGTATTATGTGATGTTTCTCCCCTTGATGTTTGTGATGTATTATTAGGCTAAGCATACTTGTGGAAGCGACATGTTGTGTATGAGTCAAGGCCTCGTGTTGTTATTGTTACATTAGGAAATAAGTTGTACGGGATACCGGAGGTAGCCTCACCTACCGCCATCTCTCTCAAAAAATCGGGAAATTTGTTTTCCTGATGATACGCCCTGAAGGAAAGAAGAAGGCACTAGCCACGACCTCCAGACAAGGCCCCTCCACATGACAACAACATATGGACAAGGTCGTGGAGGAGTACAAGAACATCTTCTCCTCCCCTGCAGGGGTGCCTCTGCACTGTCAAGTCAAGCACTCCATCGTTACCAAGTGAACCAATCTTTCGATGCTTCATTCTGGAGAACGATGAAATCAAGGGGAAAATTTAGGAGCTACTACAAAAAGGTCACACTCAACCAAGCTCATCGCCCTGTGGGAGCCCAATCATGTTGGTACAAAAGAAGGATGGGACTTGGAGACTTTGTATTAACTATCAGGCGACGAACAATATCACTATCCAGAATAGGTGCTCGATCCCATGGATTGATTACCTTTTGGACCAACTCAAGGGAGAAAAATATTTCAACAAGGTCGACTTGAAGTCCCTATATAACCAAGTACCAATCGAATCCTCCGATTTGTGGAAGACTGCCTTCAAATCCAAGGACAACCTTTCCGAATGGTTGGTTATGGATTTCAGGTTGATGAATGCTCCTGCAACATTCATGAGTCTCATGGATGACATCTTACAACCATTCACCAACTTATTTCTAGTGGTATACTTGGATGACATCCTGATCTTCAGCCAGAGTTGGGAAGAGCACCTCCACCACATCCGACAGGTTCTCGAAGCATCATGACAACACAAGTTGTGTGCCAATTTTGAGAAATTTACTTTTGTCATGACCCAGGTTTAGTATCTAGGATACATTATTGATGACCAGGGGGTGCATCTAGATCCAGCCAAGATCCAAGTCATTCGGGATTGGCCAGCCCCAACCACTCTAGCAGAGCTCCATAGCTTTCTGGGTCTTCCCAATCTCTACCACAGGTTCTTGTTGGGGTTCTCTCATATCACTTGGCCCTTGATTCAAGTCACCAAAGGAGGAGCAAAAGAAATATTCTTTTGGTCTGAATCTCAATAGAAAGCATTCGTAGAGTTGAAACATCACCTTTGCTCTACACCAGTGCTCACATTACCATACTTCCAACAACCATTTGAGATTGAGATGGATGCCTCTGACCATGCTAATGCAGCATTCCTTACTCAACAGGGGCATCTAGTGGCATATCATAGTGAGACACTTTTAGACACGGTCTGGAAGTATCCCACTTATGATAAAGAGATGTATTCCATTGTGCAGGCCTACCGATAATGGAAGCATTATTTTGGGGAAGGAAATGGTCATCCACACAGACCACTGACCCCTAGAATTCATACAAACACAAGGGAAGTTGCAGAATGATCGCCAACAGAAGTGGTCCACATACCTGCCTCAGCTGACCACCCACCATGACGTTAACTACCATGCTCAACTCTTGTGGACACGAGACTTCTCATTGGCCACTTCTCTACAAAAGTCACCCAAAATTTGGCCACACATACCATATCCTCTTAGTGGGTCAGCAAGTTCCAGGTTTTCACCTCTAGGATTCTTTGTTATTCCATATGGGACATCTTTTTGTTCCTTCAAGTGATTGTGCGAAGATGATTTGGGAAGCGCACTACAATCAGGCCACTAGGCATTTTGGGGTTGAGAAAACCATGGCAATACTGCATAAGTATTTCTATTGGTCGAATCTTCGACATGATGTCAGGAAGTACATTAGATCCTACACTGCCTGTGCCATCACCAAACTGACCATCAAGAAGCAAGGTCTCTATACTCTGCTCCCTACCCCTAGTTGACCTTGGGAATCCATCTCCATCGATTACATGCTAGGCCTTCCTTCGACTAAGCATGGCAATGACTGTGTTTTTGTGGTCGTCGGCCGATTCTCGAAGATGGCCATTATGGCGGCCTACAAGAAGAGTATCACAGGAGAAGCCACCACTAAACTCTTCTTTGAATGAGTGTGGGTACACTTTGGGATCTCACTGTCTATCATCTCAGATTGGGACAACAAGTTCCTCAGTACATTTTGGTCTAGTCTCTGGTTGATGTTGGACACCAAGATCACGAAGTCCACAACTTTCCATCCCCAAACTAATGGCCAAACAGAGGTCATCAACAGGATGATCGTACACATTATGCACATGTACAACTCAAAGCATCCATGTACATGGGATGAGAGCCTCCCCTATGTCCAGCATAGCTACAATTGGGCTCTCCACATCTTGACTGGCCACAGCCCTTTTTAGGTGGCCTTAGGATTCCATCCACTATGTCCCATTGATGATACCAGTTGCAGCGACTCACTGAGATTCATCTCATGTCCAGTCCAAAGCCGACAAGGCAAATAGATTCATTGAGCATATTCAACACATCCACCAATAGGTCCTTGACATGTTGGACAAAACCAATGCCAAGTACAAGCAACAACATGATCAGCATTGGGTGCCACACAAGTTGCAAGTGGGTGACAAAGTTTGGCTACATTTGCAGAAGGAGCGCCTCCTTTGGCCCCACCAAAAGATTTGCCTGCTTTGATATGGGCCATACACCATCACCAAGGCTATGGGAGATAATTCTTTTGAGCTCAAAATTCCCCCATTCCTTTGCCTGCACCTAGTGTTTAATGTGGATCGCCTTCTACCATACTTTCCACCATTACTAAACACATCAGACATTGCAGAACAACTCACACCAATAGATTTAAATCCAGATTGCATGGAACAAGCTACGACTAATCGAATCATGGAAACGCAGATCAAGAACACTCAACAACAGAATATCCAACTGTATCGAGTTGTCAAAGAAGGCCAACTCCTTTACCAGGGTAAGTGGCTCATAAGGGACAAAGTTCAATAGAAGTTTCCTCATCTCATGGAGGAACTCAATGCAATGGGAACCATTTCTTCCTATGGGGGGAGGAATGATCCAGGTGGATATTGGTGGTGACCCACCAATTCCACGTGGACCCCCACCATTGTTCTTTCAGTTTTTCAGTTTCCTTAATTGTAGCACAGTTTACTATTTTTAGGAGATTTTCGAGTCCTAAACTTTTGGAGCCATTTTGAGGCCCTAAATGATGCTTTTTTGGCAATATACCGCCAATGAATTTTTGTAGGTAATATTTTTCATCGTAGTCCTCGGAGAGATCTTTTCAACAAGGTATCATGCGCATCAAATAGAGATAATATGACCAAGTCATGACCTCGAGAAGTTGGCTGCCCAACTAACCCCAATGGGGCCCATAAACTCTTGGTTTTACATCTCCTCGGGTTAGGTTTTTGGTTATTTAGGGTTTTCTTTTATTGTTCAATAATAAAAAGGCCCTTGAGCCTCATTGTAATGTAGTTCAGAGGCATGTAACCAGTGCATCTCTTCTTAGAGATAAGCTACCATCGCCGAGCTAGTATCATTTCCATATTATTTGTAAGCATATTTCATTATTTGATATTAGTCAAAGTGTTATTTATGCTGCATATCTGTATTGATGGTTATATTTTTTATTTGTTGCGTTCTTGTTTAAATTAGGATCAGAAATGTGTATGTCACGTCCTCAAAGAATAATAAAAATAATTTTAACTAATGTCAACCAAAACAAAAATTAAATAACCATATAAATAAATAATTAAAAATCACTAAGAGACTCATTGATAGCTAATGTCAACCAAAGCAAAAATAAATAAATTAAATGACCATATAAATAAATAATTAAAGATCACCAAGAGGCTCATTAAGGCAAGAGGAGGCTCATTCTACCATCCAATATGAGGGAAATGTGTATGTATGTCACGTCCTCAAAAAATAATAAAAATAATTTTTTCTAATGTCAACTAAAACAAAAAAATAAAAAATAAATAACCATATAAATAAATAATTAAAAATAGAAGAGAGACTCATTGAGCCAAGAGGCTCATTCTACAATCGAGTATGAGGGAAATGTGTAAGTATGTCATGCCCTCAAAAAATAATAAAAATAATTTTAGTTAATGTCAACCAAAAAAAATAACCATATAAATAAATAATTAAAAATCACTAAGAGGATCACTCTATAATCTAGTATGAGGGACATGTAAGTATGTCACTATCCTCAAAAAGTAATAAAAATAATTTTGGCTAATGTCAAAGAAAACAAAAAAATAAAAATTAAATAATCATATAAATAAATAATTAAAAATCACCTAGAGGTTCATTCTACAATCTAAAAGTAATAAAAATAATTTTGGCTAATGTCAAAGAAAACAAAAAAATAAAAATTAAATAATCATATAAATAAATAATTAAAAATCACCTAGAGGTTCATTCTACAATCTAATATGATGGACGTGTAAGTATGTCATTGTACTTAAAAAATAATAAAGATAAATAACCATATCAATAAATAATTAGAAATAGAAGAGAGACTCATCCTACAATCTAGTGTGAGGGACATGTGTAAGTATGGCATGTCCTTAAAAAATAATAAAATAATTTTAAGTGATGTCAATGAAAACAAAAAACTAAAAACTAAAAAACCATATAAATAAACAATTAAAATAAGTATGTCACATCCTCAAAAAATTATAAAAATAATTTTAGCTAATGTCAACCAAAACAAAAAAAACAAAAAAAACAAATACAAAAATGAAATAACAATATAAATAAATAATTAAAAATCATAGAGAGTCCCATTTACAATCCAATATAACACACATGTGTAAGTATGTCACGTACTCAAAAAATAATAAAAACAATTTTCACTAATCTCAACCAAAAAAAAAACCAAAAATTAAATAACCATATAAATAAACAATTAAAATTTTACGAGAGGCTAATGGAGTATTTCACTTTCATTCTACTTGGTTCTTTGATATTTCACTTTCACTCTTCAAATAATAAAAAAATTATTTCCATGTCTATTTTAAATAATATAATTTTATATAACTTTATAGAGATAAAGTAATTTAAGGAAAGAAAAATCTATTCAGTATGAACTCTTTCTATTATGTCTGTATTAATGCTTAATTTAGTAAAATATTTGGATGCTCAAAAGGAAAAAGTAATTAAAAATAAAATGTTGTAGTTACTTCTTAATAAGAGGAAAGTGTGTAATTCATTCAATTTTTAATATAAATTATTAATAATGGTAAAATATTCAAAAATACAATATTAACAATGAAAAATTACCACTATAGATCTATCGTAATCACATATTTACGAAACACCACACCACAAGAAGGGATTAAATTTGTTAACACTTAAATCTTTCTTCAAGTTTGAAATTTGATCCTTCTCGATGAGTGGTTCAAATGGATCTATACTAGTATTAATCGATATCTACCTTTTTATTTCTAGTTAGTCAGTTAGTTCCTTCGTTAGTTCATTCTTTCGTATTATTATTATTATAATATTATGTTGTTTAAACTTTTTATTTAATCCAATTTGTTTTTTTTGTTCCATTGATAATACAATTTTAGAATTATTTACTTAATAAGTATTTGTTGATATTCATAGTTGTTTTAATTATTATTTTTATCTATTTTTATTAATTAATAAATTTGAATAATAATTTAATCTAGACACTATCATTTTTGTTTATATATATATATATATATATATATATCACTTGATTCTGCTACCACTATAAACCCTAAGTGTCTAGGCATGCCTTTTTTGTAGATATAGGTGAGGTTAGGGATTAGAACCTAAAATCTTTGGGTACATAACACTTCATTTTCACTAAACTTGCCATCAACCTACCCAAGAAGCTAAAAAATATTTATAATGAATAAGAAAAGATAAAACAATTTTGAAATAATTAAATTTAAAGGTTATTAAGAATCTCTGTGGCCAAAGGCAATTTTGAGTGGAGTTGAGTGTGGTAGACAATAGATGTTATAATATTTCACATTTTGACTTGGTCTAAATAAAAATAAAAGGAAAGTAAAATACAAAATTCTCTAACCAAGTATGGCAGAGATGTAATGTGATTTTGATGGGTCAAAATAAAATAAAAATAAAAATAAATTTAAAACATAAAATTAATAATTATAATTATATTCAATGATTAAATTATCCTAAATTCATCTTAATTTCTGGTCTAGGCAATGTCGAGAGGGATCAAATTTCTTGAGATGCAAACCTCTTTTAGAGTGAAAAATATTTGATCCCTCTCACTTGTCAGGAGAGGAGGTAACGCCTCAAATGTAATTGTGTTATTCATTAGATTGTTCATTATTATATACAAGAGGAAGTGACTGTTAAGTTCATCTCATGATGACTCTCCATTTCTTCTATTATTTATTTACACTAATTACAATTGTTCACCCAATCCCTATGATTAGGTGTCAACATTCCCCCCCCCCCCCCCTTAATCTGAAGCGATGTTGGTGAGTCCAAGAATTGTTCTGAATCTTTCAAGCTTTTCTCTTCCAAGCACTTTGGTGAAGATGTCTGCAATCTGTTCATTAGTGGAACAATGGCGAAGATGGATTGTTTTGGCCTCAACATGATGTCAAATGAGATGATATTTTGTATTGATGTGCTTGGTTTGTTCATGGAACTTTAGGTTTTTGGGCAACTTTATTGCCGAGGTATTTTCAATCATGAGTGGAGTCGATTGTACTTGATTTACCTGCAAATATTCCAGAATTTTCCTGAGCCACACAATTTCTTTTGTTGCATCAATTGTTGCCACATATTCTGCCTCTGTTGTGGGATCTGTTGGAACTGATTGTTTGCGTGATCTCGAGGAGATAGCTCGTGATCCAAGACTCATAGCATAACCTGAAGTAGATACCCCAGTTTCTTTGTCTCCATCGAAGTCTGAAACAGAGTATCCAATCAATTTGAAGTTGCCCACCTGTGTATACTTGATTCCAAAGTCTTGAGTTCCCTTCAAGTACTTTAGAACTATTTTTGCAGTAGACCAATGTCCCTCACAAGGCCTTTTCATAAATCTAGAAAGGATTCCAATAGCAAACGAAATGTCTGGTCTGGTAGTAGTTAGGTAGTTGAGACTTCCTACAAGCTGTCTATACTTTGTTGCATCCTCAAATTCTTTTCCTTCAATGGATGTGAGTTTTAAGTTTTGTTCCATTGGAGTAGTCAAAAGATTGCATTAAATCATGCCAGATCTATTAAATAGATCTCTAATGTACTTCTTTTGAGAAAGGAATATGGACTTTGGATGTTGAGTTACTTCAATACCAAGATAATAATGAACATAGCCCAAATCAGTTGTTTCAAAACCTTTCCTCAATTCCTTCTTTATGGATGCAATGTAGCTCTCACTGTTCCCTATCATCAAAAGACCATCTACATATACCACAAGATATACAACTGTTTTTCCAACCTTCTTAACAAACAAAGTTGCATCATCAAGATCATAATGTTTGAAATTGAGTTTCAGAAGATGCTCAGTTAGTTTTTCATACCAGGCTCGTGGTGCTTGTTTGAGGCCATACAAGGATTTCACAAGTTTCCATATGTTTTGTCCTTTTACAACAAAGCCTTCAAGCTGGGACATAAAAACATTCTCTTTTAGATCTCCATTCAAGAAAGTAGTTTTCACATCCGTTTGATGGACTTTCCAACCGTTCTGAGCTGCAAGGACAAAGAGTGTCCAGATGGTAGCCCATTTTGTTGTGGGGGCAAAAGTCTCCTCATAATCGACCCCTTCCTTCTATGAAAAACCTTTTGCCACAAGCTTGGCTTTGTGCTTGTCAAGTGAGCCATCATCTTTATACTTGTTCTTGTAGACCCACTTACAGCCAATTGGTTTGATTCCTAATGGAGGATCAACTAGCTTCCAAGTGCCATTCTTTATAAGGTGTCATGCTCCTTTTGCATTGCTTCTTTCCATTCATCATGAGAAGCAGCTTCTTTGAAGGAAATTGGTTCAAAATCTATAGACAAATTCAATTCACAATCATAAGAAACATCCATACCAATAGGTGAAGCAGAGTCATCTAAATCACCTCCATTTTGTCGGATTGAATTTCTAGTTCCTGTCTTTCCAACCTCATCAGGATGAAAACATTCAAGTGTCTTCGTCAGCCACTTTGGCGGACCTTTCTAAGATGGTCCAGACTGCTCCGTTGATTGAGTTGGGACTGAATCAAGATTGAGTCTCCCAATTATGTCAATCACATCACCCAAAGTATCATCCGTTGTTGGAGTTTCATGCGAGGGAGAGAGTGCTTCATAAGAAGATTCCACGAGTTGATCTAGTATAGAAATACCCCCTTCAAGATGTGGAATTTGATTATCAAAATCTTGAAATGATTTTTCATTTGTGAATCTATCCAAGCGATCAAGTTGCTGCTCAACAACATTGTTAGTTTTGGATGATTAAAGAAAGCTTACATCTCTAGATACAACGAACTTTTTATTGACTTCATCATAAAGACGATATGCTTTCGAGGTGTTTGAATACCCGAGGAGGATAAACTATGTAGCTTTGTTATCAAGGCATAATATGTGGAACCAAAGACCCTGAGATGCTTTACTGAAGGAATGTGCCCATACCACATTTCATAAGGAGTCTTGTTTCTAATAGCATTTGATGGACATCGATTCTTTACATATACAACACATACAATTGCATTAGCCCAAAACATCAATTTTACATTTTTGAAAAACATCATGGAGCACACCATATTTAAGATTGTCATATTCATTCTTTCAGCTACTCCGTTCTGTTGGGTATTATAAGGCACAATTGTTTGATGTTTGATCCCATGTTGGCGAAGATAGTTTTCAAATTTATTTGAAGTGTATTCTTTTCCATTATTAGTCTGAACAGAGCCAATATGACATTGTGCATCATTGTCAATCCATGTATGAAAGTTCTTGAATGTTTGAAAAGCATCAGATTTGTTCCTCAATAAATAAACCCAACACATTCTTATGTAGTCATCAATAAATGTCATCATATATTTATTTCCATTTGCAGAAGGAATAGACATTGGACCACATAATTCTGAATGAATGAGTTCAACATTGGACCACATAATTCTGAATGAATGAGTTCAAGTTTTCTATGTGCTCTAGAATGTGAATCATGAAAAGACTGTTTGCTATGCTTTCACACGAGTAACACCATTTTTCTTCAACAAGCAGAGGCTGTCATAGTTCAAGTGTCCAAATCTAACATGCCATAATAAACTTGATGGAAATGTACCTTCTTCATCATGAGAATTGTATAAGAAATTTTGTGCACAAGCAGAGGTACCCTGCAGCTTGAGAAACCTTTTTTCTTCTATCCCTGTCATGACAAGTGAGTGATTTGATGCTTTTCTCACCTGTGGCTCTGATACCATGTAAGCCTAGGAGGTAACTCCTCAAATGTAATTGTGTTATTCATTTAGGTTGTTCATTATTATATAGAAGAGGGAGTGACTATTGAGTTCATCTCCGGATGACTCTCCATTTCTTCTATTATTTATTTACACTAATTATAGTGTTCACCCAATCCGTATGATTAGGTGTCAACATCACTACTTGGTAAGTGGAACATTAAAATAAATCTAGAATGACATATTTTGTATAGTAATTCTACTCCATAATTATTATATATATATACTCGAGATATTTTAGTTTGTGTTTAATATTTTGTTAGAATAATTCTTCTTGAGAGAGGATTATGGGAAAATCACATCATCAACAAGTGTGGTTCATTTAGGACAAGGTGAAGACCAGATCAAGGGTGCATGTTAAATAGAGAGAGAGCAGATCATCCAACTGCTATACTTTATTAGGAAACGGCTATAATAGAAGAAAAAGGCTAACTAGAAAATGGCTAAATTTGATTGGACTGAACCAAGAGACAGGAAATAATTGAACACAAATAAAATATTTAAAACAAATTAAAATGTTTTTAATATATCATATAGGAGCTGAAAATTATTTATTACATTTTAAAGAAATATCAGACGCAAATTAAAATATCTATCAATGTGTTGTACATCTTACAAACGTTGATAAATTTTTAATTGGATATTAAAAATACATAATGACTTATATTGATATATTCTTGCACTACACAGTACTGAAATTTATTCATCACATTGTAAAGAAATATTAGACGCTAATTAAAATACCTATCAATGTATTGTACATCTTACAAACGTTGATAAATTTTTAATTGGATGTTAAAAATACATAATGACTTATATTAATATATTCTTGCACTATACAGTACTGAAATTTATTCATTACATTTTAAAGAAATATTAGACGCAAATTAAAATATCTATCAATGTGTTGTACATCTTACGAACGTTGATAAAGTTTTAATTGGATATTAAAAATACATAATGACTTATATTAATATATTCTTACACTACACAGCAGTTTATTAAATGCTCAGAATGAATTCATTGAGATTCCAAAAGTGGAAGAGTGTATATTTATTCGTGATTATGGTAATCAAGAAGGACCATTACTATAAATAAATACAATAATCATAACGAAAGGTTGTAATTTATTTCGGTCGGAGAATCGAGATTGGGTTCGATTGATCACATCCAGTGATGTGCTTGATGGCGACCGGCTGCAGGAGCGGCTCGCATAAACAGCGAACATGTAGTTCTCAGTTCGGAGACACTATATTTAATCGGACGAGATCGCTCAGTAGCCGAGCTGAAAAGAAATCTGGCCTGAGAGGCAAAGGCAACCAAGTCCATCTCCCTGCGCGTCACTGTGAACAGTGTGCTTTAAAAGGAA
This sequence comes from Pinus tabuliformis, assembly GCA_031772625.1. NCBI lineage: Eukaryota > Viridiplantae > Streptophyta > Pinopsida > Pinales > Pinaceae > Pinus > Pinus tabuliformis. The sequence goes on from CM062816.1 coordinate 1,430,114,839, forward strand.
AGATGAGCATTAGGGGCTTAAAACAGGATTTCGTTTATTAAGTAACGAAAGCGCTAACAGGTGTCGAGTTCACAGGGGGGCAAAATTACGGATTCTAATTCGATGAGGTCGTTCGGTCTGCCACGCGGATTATCTTTTCCAAGAATTTACATAATTTATTATTTTAAATGCAACTTTTATCAAGGATTTGGAAGAAGTCGTCAAACGGTTTGGATTTGTCTCGGAAGTAGGCCCCGAGGCTGCGGGGGTCTTAAATTCAACGCCCTAGGTGATGCGTTCGAATCGCGGTGAAGAAACCCTAGGATCATTCAATTTTTCTTGCTGAAGTGTCCATCGTTGTTTTGATTGTTACCGTTACCGTGACTGCTCCTGTTATTTATCCTTTACTTTCTCAACGGGCTTCCTGGATGTTTCTCCATAGATTCCTTAATGAATGGTGTAAATGGAATTTTTTCTCCCTTCGTTTTTCGATAAAGAACGGCCTGCTTTTTTGAATCGATATTCCCTGAAGAAAGCCGGAATCTCAGATGTCTGCAATTTCAGATGCGTCAAGAAAATAACTTTTAAATATAAAACGCGTCACACAGGATAATAGGCTGTAAAGAAACACCTTCCAGCATAATAGTAAGCGTTGAATCTCACTACACGAATCGTTATACGGATATAAAAAGGAAACGATACTTTATTAAATTTTACAGCTGCTGCATTGATTCTATAAGATAAAACTTCGAATGAGAAAGAATCTGCACAGAAGCACAAAATCTTTAAAGCATTAAGCTTTGAATCTTTGAAATAAACCCTAGAAACATAAAAGAAGGTCGAAGAGGCAATATTATCGATGCTACTACAGGATAAAATCTTTGAATGTATGATATAAAAACCTTAAAAAAATAAAATAAGCAGGAAAAGGCAAATTTGCATCGGAGAAAACCTGCTACAGGATATCTGTAGAATTAACAATGGACATATGATTTTATCTTTGACACGGTGACATAATCCGACCTGATTCGTTTCTTACTGCATAGGCAGACGACACCTGTGCTCACTTTGATGACAGCTTGTACGAAAAGTGATAATGGCCGGGGTTTGTCCAGGGTTCTTGAATTTGGCCTGTTGCTTTCTTTTCTCGTATGTGCCGTATTTCAAAACACGGCTAAATCATTCCGAAATGTAGGTCCAGGCCGTCCGGAAGCTATAGTAGCTACGCCTTGTCGTCACCTGAATGCAGTTGACAGGCGGGTTTCCAGGCCACAGCGGACGGACCAGATAGCTCTGACTCCTTAAGAGTCGAGGTACTGGAAATCACACTCTGCAACCTTATAGGGGCTACGAGGTACGAAGTTACTACGATCTATCGTCTTTTTCCAGCTGGCACGGGATCATCCTAAAAGTCCCAAAAGCTGCACTGCTGCTACTCTGCAGACTGTAAGCTCTTCAAAGCTCACGACACGACCGGCGGGACAGAAGGTCGGCTTGGATGCCGAACAAAGCTTTTCAAAGTACAAGCGGCCAAAGTGAAGGTTTAATAACCACTGTAAATAAAACTCTCAATATGAAAAAACATTGTGCAAAACAGAAATACTGGAATACAGTTAGCAGCAAACAAGAACAAAAATGAACCATAGGAAAAAATAAACTCGTGTTGCCGGCTGTGGCAATCAAATAATGAGTAGCCTTGCTGTATTATTTCCTCTACTCCACTGTATTACATTATCTTTTATCTTTCAGGGAAGGTCTCAAAAATGGAAAGGAATAATTGCAAGGCTTCCACAAGCATGGCACGTTTTCTTCATGTGAATTTAATTCTAACTTAACTCTAATTTTAATTGCTTTGCAATATTAACCTTAACATAATACTAAATAATAATAATTTTAATATTTAAATATACAATTGTAAATGAATTTGAGTTTTCTCAACCTTTTAGGTTTAATATCAAGACATGTTTGAGGATTAGCAGATGTTTTCAACTTCCCACTTCATATTAAACGCAGGAATTCTTAATATCTGTTTTAACTTTTCAAAGTTCATTCAAAACAATGAACCGAACACTTTAATACGCACTTGAATATTAAAGATGAACATTGAATTGGCGAAAACTTCAATTTATCTATTTATATAAATTACTCTTTATTATTGTCGAGAGGTGTTGTCACTTAAAATTAATTTTTATATATATACTAGATGTGAATAATTTTATTTGGATAAAGGGTGATGGGTGTTTGTTAAGGTATTTTTTCATGGGTGATCTATTGAACATGATGAAGATGGAGTCTTACCAAATTTACAAAACAAATAATAAATAAAGATACTTTAAAAATCAATTTCTGCCATAAATAAAATATTTCAATTTTCACCTTTATTTTACATCAGTGTTTTATAAAGTAAGATAAGTTAATTGAAAAAAAAAAGAAAAAAACTTTATAGTATGAGGGATATATGTAATTTCTTCATTGAGCCCAGATCTAATGCCTATAGTATGTTAGAAATGTGTAACCTAGCATAAGCTTAAAGTAAACATTTTGACTCGGTAAAAATAAAATTAAAATATGATAGAGATATGTAACTTAATGTAATATAAACATTTTGATTTGGTGAAAATAAAATAAAAGTAACAAAATAAAAATAATCCTATAAAAATTAAATAACAAAGAAATAAAAATGACCCATGGTTTCAAAAATCCATGGTATTGACTCATGGTATTCATGTGAAATATAATCTATTTAAGAGGGAAATTAAACTAGCTTAGATCCATCTTAGTTTTATGTTATATTTAGATACACAATTAGTTGTAGAAAATGATGCAGTTGAATACATGTAGAGTGTAAAGCTAGAACTCTTTTATGGATATTTTTGCAATGGACATTTGTGTGGATATGATAAGAGAAAATATTAGGAAAAATATAATTATTATATTTGATCTAATATTTATGCCTACCTCCGTCGAGTTTTTACTAGGGTATATTGGGTAAGACATTATACTATAATATTACATTTTACTCAATATTTCCCCTCAACAAGTCCATCTCTTATTTTAATTTTTCTTTATATTTGAAATTTAAAAGTAAACAAACTCGACTATAAAATTAGTGAGGGAAATATTGAGTAAAAAGTAATATTAGGTAAAAATGTAATAATACTACCTAAATATTAGGTAAAATGTAATAATATTACATTTGCCCCCCACCCCCTTTTTATTGGGTGGAGGTGGTAATAAATATTGGGTAGCCTATAATATTGCAATAGTATATTTTATGTAACATTTCCCCCACCAAATTCAATTTTATTAAAAAATCTTTTTATTGGATGGAGGTGGTAATAAATATTGGGTAACATATAATATGACAATAGTATGAGTGATTGGAGACTTCCACAGTTTGTCATATTGTTAGTGATTTCTGGAATCATATTGTGTAAAAGGTGTGATATGTTGGATAGTCTTTTTAATAGGAACAATAGGTGAATGTTGGATTAAGGGTCAAAAATAAATAAGTAATATATGACTAGAATTTTGAGACCAAAGATTATTTGAACTAAATAAATAACCATATTTGGCCAATAATATTTATGATTGGGGTGATTTTTGATTTGGTAATTTTGGGAATTTAAATAGAAATGTTTTTGAAAAAAACATTTTTTTTAATTTTATATAATAATAGTAAATTAGGAATTATACTAAATTAGGAATTAGTTAGGAATTAAGATTTATTATTTATTTTATTTATTTAAAAATATAATTAAATGAAAGTCAAAGAATGCACAATTAATGAGAAATGAGTCCATTTAAATATATAATGAGATCATAAAACCAAAAATGGTCAAGAAGAAAGGGTAAGAATTAATATAAAATAAGAGGGTAAATTAAGATAATTAAAAGATGATCATAAAAAAAAAAAGATGGAGGAAGGGATAGAGAGGAGGGAGACGGGGATCACAGATGGAGAATCATGGGGTGAGATGGTGGATGATGGGTTTCCAGGAATGCTTGAGCTTATAGCCATCCTCTCTATTAAAGTTACCAGGGTTCTTCTCGATTTCAAGGGCTTCTCGAATAATACCGGAGTTGTAGAAAGGTTCAGGGGCTATGATTTTAGATTGATCGAAACAAATTAAGTGCTTGGATTTACGAGAGTGTTCATTTATAGCAAACTTTGGAAGTCGGTTATGGTTGGTATCAAAAATGTGTTCCTTGAGGTGGGCCTTGAAAGATCAACCTATTTGACCAATGTAAGCTTACCGCAGGAGCATGGAATTTTGTAAACTCTTGATCCTTACATGTGATGAAAGTTGTCTTTGGTAGATCGGAACAATTGCTTGAGGGTTTTGTGGGGTCTAATTATGGTTTTTATACTTTCCTTAGCTAAAATTTTAGCAAGAAGATCTGTGGCCCTTTGATGTAAGGGAGGGTTACAAGGCCACATGAGGAAGAGGGATCCAGCTTTTTGGGTTTGGGGTGAACAATAGACCGGATAACTTTAGGGATCTAGGCAAAGGAATAGCCATTAGCTTTGAAAGCCTTGACCAGATGGGATTTTTCAGCTGACAGAAACTAGGGGGCAGATATTTTTAAGGCTCTGTAGAAGAAGGTTTTGAGAATGCCATCCTTTTGGGATGGGTGGTGATGAGAGAGGGCATGAAGGTAACGATCTGTGTGAGTCTTTTTTTGTAGACTTGATGTGAGAGGGAACCATTAGGGAGGCAGGTGACAAGGACATCTAAGAAAGGAAGTGATTTGTTGGATTCAATTTCCATAGTGAATTGGATGTGAGGGGAAATGCTATTCAAATGGGTATGAAAGGCATCCAACATCGGCTAACCATGTTTCCAAATGACAAAGGTATCATCCGCAAACCAGAACCAGCATTTGGGTTCGAGATGCCAAGAGTTAAGGGCTTTGGATTCAAAGTGCTCCATAAAGATGTTAGCCGCTACTCGAGACAGGGGGGAACCCATAGTTGTTCCTTCAATCTATTCATATATGGTGTTATCACCAAAAAATTGATCATCTAGCCTAATTTACTAGATGGATCAAAGTACACCATGTAAAGTCAATTTTACCATAGTAAAATTGCTTTCACTATGAGAAATTACTTAATAAACCACCCTTGCTAAGTAATTTATAATTAAACCCATGAAGAATAATTAAATAAATCACTATTTGTTTGATTTTCTTCTAGGAATAATTAATTAAACCATTGTTCAATTATTATTCCTTCTCATATTTGACCCAATTATAAAAGATAAAAAGATAAATTATTAATTATCTTATTTTTCTCTAAGAACAATTAATTAATCACTAATTAATTATTATTCTTTGTTAAATTTGACTAGATCCCTTAGGAAAAATTAAATAAATCGTTATTTATTTATTATTCCTTAACCAATTCCTTGAGATGATAAATAAATCATTTATTTATTTATTATTTCTAACTAAAAGTTTAACTACTTTTTCCCTCCCAAACAAATTTAATAAAATATTCCAAGTGGTTATTCCAAGAATGGGGTTAATAATATTTTATGATTGCTCATTATTCAAGGATAACTCAATATTTTGTTATAAATAGAAGGGTTTTCTATTCATTATTCAATTTTGATTATTTTCATTTTTGCACTCATTGTTGTAACTCTGATTATTTTCATTGTCGCACACCATATTTTTGTTGGGTTTACACATTATAGAGGAAAGAGACTCTACACAAGCTGAAGTTTGAGGATAGCCAAGAAACAATCCCATAGAGGGGGACTGGTAACATTTATTCTTTCCCTTCACAGGTGTTATAATAAAAACTATTCTTTTTCTATCTGGTTTCCATTGGATGGTTGGAGTTATTTCTATCCTTTTTGTTGTTTAACTATGGTTCTCGCATAGATGAGTACTTTGACAGGTTTTGTTTCTATCAGTTAATGGAGATCTACAATGTTTAGCATCCATTTATATTGTTGAGATTGTTTGTCATCCACAATCTTAACTGGGTTCTTTTCGTACATCTTTGAGAAGAAAACACTACAAAAAAATTGGTGAATCCATTGGTTTTATAGTTCAGATCTAGAAACTTGGGTGACATTTGGTTTTCATCTTAGGGTTTCTTCTTTTTTTAGTCTCTTAATGTTGTTTCCTAGATTTTTAACCCTAGATCTGTTATATTTTTGACTTCCGCAAGTTTTCTCGTCTTTTCGGTAAGTCACAGGAACGAGCCACGATGGAGACGGCAATTTTTTTCGAGATTTGCTGACCGAGAATCAAGGAGCAGAAATCACAGCTTTTAGCCCAAAAAGTATGATCTAGAGTCCAGAGCGCACATTTCATCCCAAAAAGTGTGGTCCCACCTGAAAATAGGTTAGTACCTGCAGTTTTAGAGTTTCTGAGTTTTTATCAGATATATTTCTAGGTTTTTCTGAGAGTTGTCTGTTGGGTTGTTTGACCTCTACTTCATCCCGCTTAGGTCTTGATCTAGTATGATTTACTCGTTGAAGTGGAATTTATCCCCCTAGGGCCACTACTACGCTTCCACCTTTATAGGAGGAGTTTAGCTAAGTGAGTAGTCTGAGTTTCTGCACCACTTTCAACCATATTTTTCATATCTGTCCCCTTCTGTTTTAGATCTATAAATATAGGTTGTCACCATCCATAGATTAAAATTTGTTTGGCCGTTGACCTTAGGGTCCTATTGGTTTCCCTAGTTTTTTCACCCATCTCCCTATCTTTTTCCAACGATCTTCCTCTTTGGTTTTTTGTTGTAGTTGCACCACTTTCCAGCAGCCTAGTGTCACTTGATCCGAGTCACACCAACAATTAGATCTCTTACACTTTTTGTGTGTTTTCTGTCGATTTATCCACCAACCAACACATTGTTTGCAAACCCAATTTGGGTGGGGTTTAGTTAATTGTTTTGCTCTTCATTTTATGTTGTTAATTTTAGTTTATTTTCATCAAGCTTTTTTCTTTTTTTAGAAACACGATCTGGGCTTAATCAATAAATACACTTGCACACATAAGCACACATAAGAACATCCCCCATTTCCTTCATCAGTTGCTTTCCAGATACCAGTCTAAGTCTGTAATTCCATCATCTCCTGATGCATTATTGACGATGGTGCATCCACCTGTGTGATGTCCAATGTCGTTTTGAAACAACTTAAGTCACCTGAGTTGTCCCCCTCCACCATCACTTTGCGTGCTTGGGATGAACAATTCTCCCAACCCCTTGGCATGTACTGCAACTATTCAGTGACCCTTGCGAGCAAGACTGTCCATGTCGATATTGAGGTTATTGATCCCCCTTTGGATTACAACATTCTCTTAGGTTGTAGTTACACATATGCCATGTCAGTCGTCACATCTAAGATTTTCCGCAAGATGTGCTTCCCCCATGAAGGGAATATCATTAACATCGATTTGTTGACTTACTACGAGTCAGCATCTGTCACCTCACCCGAGTCCATTATCTCGTCAATGTCATATAAGCAATCCTCACCTCCTCTCACTGTTGTCTCACCTAGAGTCTACAAAGATTCCTCACTATTGGGTGCTTTCCATGGTCCTCCCCCTGTCATCTCAGAGCTTAACTCTATGAGTGTTTGCATGTTACAAGTGTCATGGGATGCGATTAAGCAATCTGGTACATATGATCAATATCCACCTCCTCAACACCCTATTGTTTCCATCCCATCTGAGCCCTCTGGATCCATCCCTGAGGACCTCCTCCGTTTATGGGTGCCTCTCCTATGTTTCCACGAGGAACTGTTTCTCTAGGTGTCAACCATCCAAGAGCTATTCCACTAGTACATTACCATGCAAGCCAGATACCTTTATTATTCCCCCTTTCAGAAGTATTTTATATCTCTGTCATGGCTTCACTGGTCCTTCCTAACATGACTTTGGGGATCCCAGTATGTTACATCGAGCCCCCTACAAGCATTCCGCTTGGTCAGCTAAGACTTTATCATGCTTTGACCATGGTTCAACCAGTCCCTACAGCCTCTACCGCTGCTTCAATTCCATCACAACCTCAACAGGAACCCACTCCTATTGTGCAAGCATCCGAACAGGGGGGCAAAGATAAAAGGAAAGAACCTAAGGAAAAGGCTCCCGAAGCTACTCTAGCCCCCACAGCCCGAAAGACATAAGCTCCGTGCGCTTTATGTAAAGTTTTTGGGTACACCACCAATAATTTCCCTGAGCTTCCTCATCTCAAACCTTTGGTTCATGAAACGTTCCCTGAGTCAAGTATCCTTGAAGTCCATGTTAACTTACTGTGTCCACCCAAGAAAATCAAAACGTTATGCACAAATCACCCATTTACCTTGTGCGATCATCATGGTCACTAATCCCATTGTTGCCCTCATCTCAACGAATTTCGCGATTTCCTTGGGGTGCTTCGGAATATGAGACCACTCGTAGTGGAACACCTACTCCTCTACCCGTGGATTCTGGTACCACTAGTAAACTAGAACATGGGGACTCTAGTCCCACCATTGTGATCCCCCCCCCAATGTCGAGACACCATAGGCCATATCGTTTACCTCTTGTCATCCTTTAGTTCCTCGCAGGAAAACTTTTCTGGGATTTTTGCGTGTGCTTCTATAAAACCACTTTCGACAGAATCCTAGGTCTCAACATCCGTAGATCCTCCATCTACTAGCTCGTCATCTACCATTCAAAATGATGCGTATGTGAACCTTATTTCTCAGGTTGATGCACCAGGTACTACCACCGCATGATGTAGTCAGTTGATCCACATTTAAACATGAACGCAACAAATTACAAAGATAACCATAAATACAAAGATGTAGTGCAAATAATACTTCATTTCATTATTGTAAAATACTGAAATATTCTTACAAACAGAAATGGAAATAAACCAGCTAGGGTGATGGTAGCTTATCTCTAAGAAGAGATGTGGCAACTACATGCCTCTAAACTGTGTTACAATGAGGCTCGAAGGCCTATTTATTGTTGAGAAATAATGGAAAACCCTAAACATCCAAAAACATAACCCTAGAAGATGAAACACCAAACTATGGTCCTCGTTTGGGTAAATTGGTACATCAACTTCCCATGGTCGTAACTTTGGCATATGATCTTCGTTGAACATGCACAATATCTCGTTAGAAATATCTATCCGAGAACTACAACTTTGGGAAGAGAAACATTGGTCCATGGACCCATGTTACTTCAAGTTTTCCCAAAAAACGTCGTTTAGGGCCTCAAAACGGCTCTGGAAGTTCAGGACCCGAAAAACTGCTAAAAATATTAAATTGTGCTACAATTATGGAAACTGAAAAATTGAAAGAGAAATTTGTGGGGGTCCAAGTGGGATAGGTGGGTGGCCACCAACATCCACCTGGATCATCAATCTTCCTCCCATCCACCCATCTTCCATTCCGATGAGGACATCATGGAAGCTATGTCTACCCTTGATTACCCTTGCACCTAGGCAAGGGGGCATATTTTGTGGAGGATTCTAAAGGCCATTTCCATGCTAATTCTCCCAGCACACTCTACCTCAAGAATTTTCACTCATAGCACATCCCTTTGATTTCTGTGTCTTTATTTCTTCCATGAACTTAGGTAGATTGCATCATCTCATCCGTTTTCTTTTGCACCTTTCATATGGATCCATCATCCACACCGTATATCAGTCATGCTGATGGTGCGAGTTGCTTCTCTTGAAATCTAGCCTCGACCATTTTTACCACCTTGCATATGTTAGTCCTTTCAAATGGCGTGTGCATTGGATCTGCCACCAATAATTAGGCTGAATATGATGCAACATTAGGTTTGCTAGTCGATGCCCTTTCTCATCACATCCTTCATCTTCACGTTCATTTAGATTTCCTGCTACTTGTCATGCTATTGAATGGTGTGTATCATGTGCATAACCTAATCCTATTTAGAAGATATCTATGAGTTAAGCTGTTATGTTAGGTTCCTATAATACTAGTGATGCCCCCATTAATATTGTAGTTGTATCCCTTATTAATATTGTTGTGCCCCTATTGTCCCCATATTGTTATTACTATGCCCCATAGAATCCCTCTATTGTTATTTTTGTGCCCTTATATTATTATTGTTAGGTCGGCTTGGTTATATTGTGACCCCTTAGACTCCTATATATAGAAAGGAGGTTTTGTCATTTGAATCATCCAAGAATTGTTCCATTATGTAATGTAAAGGAGGTTGCCCCCTCGAAGATGCTGAATTCTAAGGTGTTGACCTATCTTTTCTATCTTTTTGTGAGCTAGTTTCATAACATTTGGTATCAGAGCTTTGGATTCTAGGGTTTCGCTACTCCAAATAGGTCATTGTGGCATTTTCGCTATAACTTTTTTTCTGCGACGTTTCAAAAGCGAAAAAAAAACCCATTTGAGATGAAAGCGCACTGAACCTCGAGTCTGAATTTCAGAGCTTTTCGCTCCATATTTACGGAGATATGATCTAAGGAAGTTGGTATTTTTGCAGACTCCTAAATTACATTCCAAACAGGTGACCTGGGGAAAATCGTCATAACATTCTCTCTGAGCATTGGATTCAAATTTTGTAAGAAGGTACAGAAAGAGGATAGGCTGTAGTTTCTTGTATATATTTTTTAGAGCCAAAGGTCAAAACAATGACATGTAGAACTTCATACAAGTTCGCTCTTCGGGAAAGGTCTATAATCAGGTCATCTTGGGAGATTGTGCATAACTCTTCCTTGGAGAATCCAATTTGGATCAGACTAGTGGCATTGGAAAGAGGACGCAGAGGGCTACTATAGATCGTAATTTTAGAACTGGATGATCTGAAATTACAGAGATACATCAGATTCAATATCAAGCTCCTACAAAGTGAAAAAAGGTGTGTAGTTTTTTTTAAATTTTTGCATAAGCTTGGTTTGAAAAATTAGTTTGAAGGAATTCAAAGGGCATAGTAAAGCATTATTATCGGTAATTGATGCCCTAAGGAAAGAAAATGCAAACACCTAGTAAGCAACCTGAAAGCTCTAGCATGACTCATGAAGAAGAGGAAGAAATGCAACATGATATATCAAAATTACGAGACCAAGTGCAACAAGTGTCACTTGCACAAAAAGTAACAGAATCTAAGATGGATGGTTTAAAGAAAGATGTAGAAGCTAATATGGATGGTTTAAAGAAAGGTGTAGAAGCTAAGATGGATTGTTTAAAGAAAGGCGTAGAAGCTAAGATGGATGGCATGGAAGCTAAGATGAATGGCATGGACGCTAAAATATATGGCATGGATGATAAGATGCAAGAATTGAAGATAAATATGAATAATTTGCTACAAGAAATGGTCACTAATGGTGAAAGGGTAGTAAAGGAAACCCATGATGAAAACAAAAGAAATTTTAATCATGATTCCATAGTCTCTAATGTTGGATTGAAGACCTACCATATTCCAAAAATCGATATGCGGAAGTTTGATGGCAAGGATTCCGCAACATGGATATTACAGATGGAGCAATTTTTTGATCTCAATAATGTGCAAAACACATGAAAGGTACATATTGCAACTTTATATTTGGAACCAAATCAGTTTGTATGGTATCAATGGTTTTGCTCCCATAAACAAATTATCACTTGGGCAATTTTTACAGAAGAATTGACAGCACATTATGAGGATACAAAAAGCAACACTTTTTTTAGCCAATTGATAAGTCTCAAACAAAAGGGTTCAATAATGGAGCACATTGAGGAGTTCCAAAAATTGAACACAAGGGTAAAAAATATTCTATAGGAGCATAGGATTGATGTGTTCATAGGGACTTTGAAGGATAATATCCAACATGATGTTTGCCTTTGGGAACCTGATTCATTAGAGAAGGCATTCAGGTTAGCAAGGAAAATGGAAAGAAAAATTATTGCCACTAGGAAGCATACCACTCACAACTATAAAGATGGAAGTGTTGTTGCCCCTAGCCTTCCACAACCTATAAGGTTGACCCCACAACAATTGGAAGAAAAAAGAGCGAAAGGGCTTTGTTACAGTTGTGATAGCAAATACACTAAAGGTCATAAGTGTGCTAAGAAGAAATTATTCTACATAGATTGTGAAGAGGAAGAAGAAAAGGAGCAAGAAAGGTCAAAAGAAGAGGATATACTCTAGGAACAAAGCCTAGATAAAGAACAAATAAATCTGACCATATCTTGTAACGCATTGGCTAGAATTACCACTCCCCAAACCATTAATATAGAACGACAAATCAAGAAGAAAAAGGTAATAGTGTTGATTGATTCAGGAAGTACCTACAATTTTATTCATTGTAAGATAGCAAAAGAATTGAATTGCTTCCTATATCCAGCACCAGAGTGTGAAGTGATGGTTGCAAATGGAGGAATGATAAATTGCTCTGGAAAGTGCCATAATATCAAGCTATCCATGGGAGAATATGTATTGAAAAGCCCAATGATTTCCATTCCAATGGGAGGTGCTGATGTTGTACTAGGAGTCCAATGGCTACAATCCTTAGGTAAAATAGCTTTTAACTTCCAAAAACTTTTCATGAAATTTTATGCGGAGGGAAAGGAAGTTGAATTAATGGGTATTGCATGGAAACCGGGAAAGATAATAAGCTCTAACGGTATGACAAAGCTTCTAAAAAAGGAACAACGAGGTGTAATTGCACAATTATGTTCGCTAGATGTTTCCACATCGAATTCATATATTGCTCCAGATCTCCAAAAAGTCTTGGACAATCATTCTAAGGTATTTGAGACCCCCAAAGGTCTCCCACCTATTCGTGATCATGATCATGCTATTCATTTGATTCCAGGAAGTGTTCCTCCAAACATCAGGCCGTACATATATCCCTATGCCCAAAAGAGTGAAATTGAACGTATGGTTGCAGAAATGCTTGAGGCTGGTATAATTCAACCTAGCCAAAGTTCTTTCTCTGCTCCAGTAGTATTGGTGCACAAGAAGGATGAATCATGGCACATGTGTCCAGATTATAGGGAGCTCCACAAGCCAACTATTAGAGATAGGTTTCCCATTCCTGTCATTGATGAATTATTGGATGAATTGCATGGATCAATTTACTTCACCAAGTTAGATCTTCGTTTAGGATATCATCAAATCATAATGAAGACTCAAGACATTCCAAAAAGAGCATTTAGAACTCGTGAGGGTCACTATGAGTTTTTGGTCATGCCTTTTGGCCTTACTAATGCACCTTCTACATTTCAATGTTTGATGAATTCCATTTTCAATCCCTTAGAAAATTTGTGTTAGTATTTTTTGATGATATACTAATCAACAGTAAGTGTTGGAAGGATCATGTTGAACACATTAACAGGGTGCTACAACTATTGGAGGAGAAACAATTATACACAAAAGGATCCAAATGTTTCTTTGGAGTACAAGATGTGGAATATCTGGGTCATATTGTATCCCATGAAGGAGTTAAGGTAGACCCTAGAAAAATTAAAGCCATTAAGGAATGGGAAATCCCCACATCCATAAAGCATTTGGGAGGGTTTCTTTGGTTGACAGGGTATTATCGCAAGTTTGTTAAGAATTATGGGAAAATAATAGCACCTCTAACAAAATTGTTGAAGAAAGATGCATTTTCATGGACTCCAGAAGCAACAAAGGCCTTCGAAGATCTTAAAGAGGCAATGTGCCAAGCACCGGTCTTAGCTACACCAGACTTCACAAAAACTTTTATTATGCAATGTGATGCTTCTGGAAATGGAATTGGTGCTGTTTTAATGCAAGATCAAAGACCCATTTCTTTTGAAAGTCGTCCAATCAAGGGAAAGTATTTACATAAAGCTATTTATGAGAAGGAAATGTTGGCAATATTACATGCACTTAAGAAATGGTGACCCTACCTAATGGGAAGACACTTCAAGGTAAAAACCGATCATGATAGCCTTAAATGCTTTTTAGAACAAAGATTATCCTCTAAAGAACAACAAAAATGGGTCATAAAGATGTTGGGTTATGACTTTGAAATCATATACAATAAAGGGAAGTGAAATGTTGTGGCATATGCACTCTCAAGAAAGGATGAGGATGTGGAAGCATTATTGTTCACCATTTCTATTATCCAACTAGATTAGATAAACGAAGCAAGGGAGGAATGGAAGAATGATGAAGAAGTGTGGGAACTTATTCTAAAGTTACAACAAGATTCTAGTACATCTGATAAATTTAGCTGGAAAAATGATTCATTATGGTACAAAGATCACTTATACCTCTGTAAGAATTCCCAACTCAAACAAAGATTCTTTTGGAATTACACGCTTCTCCCTTAGGAGGGAACTTAGGATTTTTAAAAACTTACCACAGGGTTAAGAAGGAATTTTTTGGGGATGGCCTTAAATCAGATATTCGAAAGTTTGTGGCAGAATGTTTGGTATGCCAACAAAATAAAGCTGAAACAATTAAGACACCAGGTCTATTACAACCTTTATCCATTCCAAGCCAACATTGGGAGGAGGTTTCAATTGATTTTATCAGAGGTTTACCCAAGTCCGAGGGAAAGAGTGTCATCATGGTAGTAGTTGACAGACTTACCAAGTATGCACACTTTTGTGCATTATCACATCCATTTAAAGCCAATACAGTTTCTACGGAATTTATGGAAACAATTCAAAAGCTACATGGAAACCCAAAAATTATTATAAGTGACAAAGATCCCATTTTTACTGGAAATTTTTGGACAGAATTGTTTTCTTGTCTTGGTACTCAGTTAGTTGATAGCTCATCTTATAATCCTCAATCTGATGGGAAAATAGAGATAGTAAACAAATGTTTGGAAGGATATCTTCATTGCTTTGTATTTGATAAACAGACACAATGGGTCAAATGGTTGCCTCTAGCTGAATGGTGGTATAACACTTCCATACTGCAACAACAATGACCCCATTTATGGCACTTTATGGATATCAACGATCATCCATCACATCATATTTAAGAGAAAATTCTAAGGTTCAAGAAGTGGAACATCACATCGAGCATCAACAAAAAGTTCTCCAACTCTTAAATGATAACCTCGTGTTGGCGCAGAATATAATGAAACAACAGGCAGATCAACATCGCAGTGAAAGAATTTTTAATGTAGGTGATTGGGTATTCCTACGGCTACAACCATATAAACAAATGTCCCTCAAGCAAGCTAAGAAGGATAAAAAATTGTCTCCAAAGTATTATGATCCGTACAAGGTGTTGCAAAAGATTGGTACTATGGCATACAAATTGGAGCTTCCTACAGCTTCTTAAGTGCACCTAGTTTTCCATGTTTCATGTTTAAAGAAGGTTATAGGTGACAAGCTCCCAGTTCAAAAAATACTGCCAGAACTTGATGAGGAAGGAAAAATTATATTGGAACTGGAAGCAGTAATAGGAACAAGAACTCAACAACTATGAAATCTATCCATTTCAGAGTATCTCATCAAGTGGAAGAACTTATCCGCTGAATATTCCACATGGGAGGATGAGAATTTTATACATAAGCATCCAGAACTACTCAAGCGTTGAGGACAACACTTTTTTGAAGGAGAGGGGGCATGTTAGGTCCCTATAATACTAGTGATGCCCCCATTAATATTGTAGTTTTATCCCTTATTAATATTGTTGTGCCCCTATTGTCCCCATATTGTTATTACTATGCCCCATAGAATCCCTCTATTGTTATTTTTGTGCCCTTATATTATTATTGTTAGGTCGGCTTGGTTATATTGTGACCCTTTAGACTCCTATATATAGAAAGGAGGTTTTGTCATTTGAATCATCCAAGAATTGTTCCTTTATGTAATGTAAAGGAGGTTTCCCCCTCGAAGAGGCTAAATTCTAAGGCATTGATCTATCTTTTCTATCTTTTTGTGAGTTGGTTTCATAACATGTTATTACGTGAATTTGAAACCATTACTTTTAGTCATGTTCCTAGAGCCCAAAATAACTTCGTAGATACCATTGCAAATAAAATTCTACATTGGAATTTATCACATGTATACCATAGAAGACAACCATAAAACATAACACATGGTGAACCATCATCATCATATAAAATTCATAATCATATTATGTATCACATAAAACATACAAGTATTTGGAGTCCCCCACTCTAAATACATACAGTACACCTATAGCAAACTGGGGGCACATAGGCCCCTAAATTTCCTTCTCACCTTTTGAAGGATCTCGTGCCAAGTTGGGTCAAGATCCTTGAATCCCCTTTTCAAAAACTTGAAACAAAATGGCACTCCACAAAGTCCTCCTGCTAGGGGGCATCATCCCACCTTTGCATACCAGATCAAACCCCTCCATCACATATGTTTGTGGGTAGTATCCCATGCTTCAGGGTATGATGGTTTTACCCTCGCCATCTTCTCAATTTATTAACATAAGTCTTGGCCTAGATCCCACTAGGTCTAGGTATGGTCGATTATCCTCCCATTCCTTGGATAGTTTGTCCTACCAGCCTCTCTAGCGGGCCATATGCCCATCGCATATCGTAGACGTTTGATACCACATCTTCAAATATTCTACTCTATGTCCACGTAGTCCCCATGTTTGACTTAGTGGGTGAGGATGATTCTAGATCTCATCTAGTAGTTCATTCTCATTTTCATCTTTCCTTAATTATTCACCAGGCACCATCATTCCAAGAAGCATTAAGGCCATGTTTAGACAAGTAAGGCCACTTTCCTGAAAGTTGTAGATCCCGATTTTGATTTTCGGTTTGTCCAAAACAAAATCCACAAGATTTAGGGTCTTCTCCTCCTCTCAAATTAGAGGGAAATGCCCTTGTATAGGAAAACCCATAGTATTTTTGTCACACATTGCGACCAAACGGTAGCTCTATTTGATGAACCATTAGTGCCACTGTAAAGATCTCATCAAGTACCATAATGGGTCTTCCACAGTTTTTGATGATTTGACACTTCACTAGGAAGTCATTTTTCTTTCAAGGGTCACTTCATCGCCTCTCAAAATCAAATTTCTTCATAAAGAAACACTTTTACTTTGAGGGCCACCTCCTTTGAATACTTTTCATACCATGTGTCAATTTTCTTAATGAGTAACCATATTTTTCTCATTCTTTCATGGTCCCCACCGAGCCTATTCTGTGTGGCAACGTCATCGAGTCACCCTTGTTCAAAGAGTCCGTGATGAGTCACCCTTGCATCCATGGAGTCTGTTTCATGTCCCAGTATATCATGTCATAATATTCCATCCATATTTTCATACCATTCATCCTGTGTTGCCCATTTTGGCCTCTAGTCATACTATCCCCATCCCCTCTAAAGTTTACTCAGTTTCTGCCAGGTCAACCATGCACTTTATGCTCTAGCAAGCGAAGTCGTTTGTTTTTCCCTCAGACCCACATTTTCCATTATCCCTGGTGTTAGTCCATCAGTCACAATACTATTTTCCTATGTGCCTTAGTTGAGGATCCTCATTGCCTCACCTATCACGGGCACTATTTTGTCGACATCAACTCATTTATTCTAGAAGAATGGCCTAGAGGGCGGTGTATCCTGGTTCCAACTTTCGTTCTTGTTCGATGCCTCAGATCAAGAAAAGGGACTCATTATTTCCCTTTGACTAGATTGTTTCATGTTAGTGATCCATAGACTTGATGGTCCAGTGATGCAGCAGATTGTATGAGTGAATCCCGGGTGTGCGTTCGATGTTTTAGACCTCATGTGGGGGTAGCCCTTGAGGTATCCCCCCACATACCCGAATGCATTAATATTATGTTATAGCCTTATATGTAGTTTTGCATAGTTAATGGGTTTAGTTCCTACGGATCACAATGTTCATAGCATGCATGTCTCCTTCAGATGGCCCATTCAGTTTTGTAGAACCCTTCCATGTTCAGCAGGGCTTCTCCGGTTGTTCTACCCTCCCTCCCGCCCATTTTTTGAGGTAAGGGCCATTATATCTCACCTACTCAGATATTATTATATTATGTCTTGGCTCATTTTTTTCCAGGTGCATTATGGATATGGGATACATTGTATTATGTTTTGGCTCTGTTATTCCAGCTTGTCATGTACCATTCAACATGTACTTCATTGCTCAGTTTTATGTTTCTGGGCGCACCTTTATTTTCATACTAAGTTGTCTCGGCAGGGATGGGTATGCCTCCTCTACCTCATTGAGGTTCGGTACCACAACATAAAAGGATACTTTCATTTGTCTCACCCCCTCTATCCCTATCCTCTCTCGTTTCAACTTTATTGGTCTCTCTCTCTCTCTCTGACTCCACTATGTTGTCTAGTGATTGTCTCTTTACAATGTACTTCGATCATGTGTTTTGCTCCTAATACTCGTACGTTGGGGTGCAATCTGTTATCACCAAAAAATTGATCATCTAGCCTAATTTACTAGATGGATTGAAGTACACCATTTAAAGCCAATTTTACCATAGTAAAATTGCTTTCACTATGAGAAATTACTTAATAAACCACCTTTGCTAAGTAATTTATAATTAAACCCATGAAGAATAATTAAATAAGTCATTATTTATTTGATTTTCTTATAGGAATAATTAATTAAACCATTGTTCAATTATTATTCCTTGTCATATTTGACCCAATCATGAAAAATAAACAAATAAATCATTAATTATCTTATTTTTCTCTAAGAATAATTAGTTAATCACTAAATAATTATTATTCTTTGTGAAATTTGACTAAATCCCTTAGGAATAATTAAATAAATCATTATTTATTTATTATCCCTTAACCAATTCCTTGAGATGATAAATAAATCATTTATTTATTTATTTATTTTTCTCGGTAAAGACTATGCTAATATATTATGTACAATAGGAAAAATTTACATCATGACAAAACAGAGAGAACCAGGCTCTGGGAATATCATCCAGGAGTAGTTGAGGTTTATCAAAAAACTAGCCCACGCAGGTGCGCCAAACAAAGAAGCTAAACCATCCAAAAGAGCTAGCCCATGCAGGGGCGCCAACCAGAAATCTGAATTATCCCACGCAGGGGAGACTAACAATAACCAGCCCATTAACGAAGTTTCAAGGACATAAACACAAAGAACTGATGCCAAAACTAAGCCAAAACAAACAGCAGAAGAGACCAGAAGACCAGATAGAAGAGCCATGTGAACCTTGAGCTCGGGCAACGCTATTCATCCATTTGCACCTCCTCTACCCGGCACCAACCATAAGCCTCCCTTTCAGCAGCAGTGGGGGCGGTGTCTTTTGCTTCGCTAGTCCTCTCCCTCTGATCTAACCTGCTTTTTGAGACATTTACCAGGTCTGAGTCATGATCTTTAACTTCCTTCTCCGGGTTAGTTTCAGGAACCTTTGCTTCTTGCATCTTGCTGTCAGCTTTCCTCTGCCCATGTTCCTCCAGGGAGTCATTGTCTTCCTGGGAATTTTCAATGAACAAGACCGAAACATGCGCACTAATCTGCGGGCTGTTCATGGAACTGCTAAAATTGAAGATAGCAGAGCCGAAGGCAGGCAAGGCAGCCGAGCTTGATGCACCAGCGTCCATGAATTGACTGGAGTGAAGGGGATTAGCTCCAGTGGAGCGTAAGTTATTGCAATGATAGCAGTGGATAGAATTATCCGCCTCGTGACTGCGAGAGGTTCCTCCTCTTGAAGTGCCTCGACGGCTAAGCAGACGCTGTCGAGGTCTCACCATCCTTACAGGGGTCAAGGAGAGGAAATTCAAACAGACCACGGAGTAATCCAAACAACCAGCTACCGGAACAGACTGCGGATTAACCCAAATAGACAGTGAGGATATCGCGGTGGAGATAGAGAGGCAGGGCAACCCGAATTGCAGAGACCTGCCAGAAGGGAGAGCCACCAACATTCCTTGACCATACAAAGCGACATGGTTTATAGCCTCAGCTGCCTTACCTTGGAGCGCGCCCGCCATAACTGCAACCTCCACTCGAGCCGAATTGCCGTGCAGGGCATTTACTATGCTCTACTGCATCACCTTATACCAGCCGCTTGTAACGCCAGTGCCTCTGACGCCTGCCACGTGATGGCATATGGTTGACATGTGGCCTACCTCCGACTCCTTTCCCATCCTATTTAACACCCGCATCCGGGGATCATTTATTTATTTATTATTTCTAAATAAAATTTTAAATACTTTTTCCCTCCTGACAAAATATAATAAAATATTCCAATTGTTTATTCCAAGAATGAGGTTAATAATATTTTATTACTGCTCATTATTGGAGGATAAATCAATATTTTGTTATAAATAGAAGGTTTTTCCATTCATTATTCACTTTTGATTATTTTCATTGTTGCACTCATTGTTGTAACTCTGATTATTTTTAGTGTAGCACACCATATTTTTGTTGAGTTTACACATTATAGAGGAGAGAGACTCTACACAAGCTAAAGATATTTGAGGATAGCGAAGAATCCATCCCATAGAGGGGGATTGGTAACATTTATTCATTCCGTTCACAGGTGTTATAATAAAAACTATTCTTCGTATATCTGGTTTCCATTGGATGATTAGAGTTATTAGTATTTATTTTTCTTGTTTAGCTATGATTGTGGTATAGATCAGGACTTTCGAAAGTTTTTTTTCTATCAGTTGTTGTAGATCTACAATGTTTAGCAGCCATTTATATTGTTGAGATTGTTTTTCATCCACAATCTTAAGTGGGTTCTTTTGGTACATATATGAGAAGAAAACACTGCAACATATGGTTCGTCTGAAAGCGAAGAAGGTGGAGTCTACGGAAATTTGGATAAGGTTGAGGGTTTTGGGGTTAAAAAGTTGGGAGATCAAGTGTAGAGCTTCAGGGATAGTGACCTTGGTGAAAAGGGACACAACGTCAAAACTAACCAGCAAATCTTTCTCATCAATCGGGATGAGTTTGCTCTTTTCAATGAAATCAGCAGAATCCTTGATGTAAGAGGGAGTAGAACCCACAAATTGATGAAGGTTGGTGGCCATATAACGACTCAGGGCGTGGGTGGGAGCTCCAATTGTACTGACAATGGGAAAAAGGGGAATATCTTGTTTATGGATTTTCAGCTGACCATAAATTTTCAGGGTTTTGGGGGGATTGGGGAATGATCTTACATTGAATGGGCACATGGATGGAAGGGGTTCTTCGGAAGGATTTTATAGGAAGAAGAAGATAAGAGATCATTCATCTTAGCATCATAATCCGCTGAGCTCATGATAACTGTAGCATTACCTTTATCTTATTTAAGGATAAGGATATGAGGGTTATCATTAAGGTGCTTGATGGCAAGGAACTCATATTTAGATAGGTTAGAGGGAGGTGGTTTA